>CM034393.1:21682881-23002881 GCA_019925095.2 Dendrolimus kikuchii
ATAAAAAACTTTATTAAATACGATAAGTCGACATCTGTTTATGTGGCTTCATATATTTGAAGCTGGCGTACACGATGGCCGTTTGCGCCGCCGCCGCGCCACTAAATTGTGTAGATCATGTGTGACCGCGCTTCCAGCACTGCTGCCGAGAGTACCGCGACTGTCGAGTCGGTGTCAACAGTAGGACGGTGATATAGGAGAACAGACAACGTTCGAATATTACATAGAAATTCACAGAATAACAGTGCTGGCTTGGTGGCTGCGTGTCGGCAATGCAGTCTACACAATCGATCAGGGTTCCGTTTTTGCCAAAATAGCTACGGAACGACGAAAATCGATAAATAAAGATCTCTAACAGACTTGATAACCGGGCTAAGAAAAGAAAGGAAGCAGACAGAGCCCCAGCAACAGTCGCAATTGAAGATTTGAGTGGACGAAAGAACTCTGCAATATTTTTTGTTTTTTTATTTTTTCAACAGTGAAGGTGTAATGCGCAGGGAAACCATAATAGATCATAGACCAGTTACATAAATATGTTTGAGCTTAGTTGTAGAAATTGCAAATGATAAAGGTGATAAAATTAAGAAAAAATGATAAACAAATAAAACTTTGTTGTCATTTTTTCAATTTGGTAATTATATCAAATCCCCTTTATCGACCCATGTCTTCAATTAATAATTACTACAAAAGAGAATAAAGTGTTAATTCTAAGATATAAGTGATGTCAACCATACGATAATAATACAATATTGTTACAACCTAGGCGCCGACAAAGACAAATTCCACGTACAGTCTGTAAAAGCACATTTTATTACCTGTCAGCATTTGAACTAATCGTAATCCTTTTATAATCGTTTTCTTTTGTTCACTTATTTATTGGCATGCGTTTACTAATTGCTGTGGAAAATGGCCTAGTGTACGTGAGTACACTAGGCTATTTTCCACGAGTGATCATTAGTATCATTATCCAGGTGTTGCGGACTACGTCGACTACGATACGGGCACATTTGTATTTGTGAGATATAAAACCAGGACCTGATGAGGAGAGGGGGCAGTCGAGCTACGATTACGATACGAGCGTGACGTGTGTACAGTCGGGAATATAATAGTGACGGACTTTGCGTGTTTTATTGAATTACGTTTGGATTTGTTGTGTTCGGTTATATTTGTACCTGTTTTATACGTGTTTGTATAGTTCGAATAAACTCTATAATAATTCTAACGGCATTTTAATTTGAGTCCCTCTAAACTCGTAACAATATATACCAACAATACGATACGATTAATCGCAACTCAAAAGTTCATAGTTAATCTGTCATCTATAGATGCTCTTGGCATGAAGACCCTGTGTTCTTACTGCGATATAGATGCTATGTATCGATACCGTTAATCGCAACTCAAAATTTGATAGTTAACCTATCATCTATAGATTTTCTTAGCATGAAGATCCAGTGTTCTTACTGCGATATAGATTCTATGTATCGTATAGCTATTCCTAGACTGAAACGTGGAACGTTGGCCGGATGTCGTGAAATTAAGCAAAAAGCAGACCCGAAAATTGCCAGGCAGAAAGAAAAAGAAAGACTTAATTCAATGATTATAAGTGACATTAAGTAAGAGATATAGGATGCAGTTCATCGCAACTCAAAAGCGGACAAGTCAACCTGTAATTTACAAATGTTCTTAGCATGAAGATCCAATGTCGACTTGCTGCAGTCAAGATGGTATGTACTATGTAGCTGTCTCTAGACTGAGATCACCTGGTCACCCATAAAAACGATTACTGGACGTCGTGTATTTAAGTAAGGAATCAGACCCGACAATTGCGAGGCAGAACGAAAAAGAAGTACTTAATTCAATGATAATAGGTGATGTCAAGTAAGAGATTAGGATGCGATTAATCGCAACTCATTAGTCGACATTCGGTCAATCTGTCGTCTACAGTTGCTCTTAGCAGGAAGATCCAATGTCGACTTACTGCTATATAAATGCTATGTTAGGCTACAGTGAGACCAACTGGTACTCTAAAAATACAATTGCTGGAAGTCGTGAAATTAAGCAAAAAAGCAGACCCAAAAATTGCCACGGAGAAAGAAAAAGAAAGACTTACTCAATTTAATGATAATAGTGACGACAAGTAAGAGATATAGGATGCGATTAATCGCAACTCATAAGCCGACACTCTGTCAATCTGTCATCTACAGTTGCTCTTAGCATACAAACGCGATGTCGACTTATGAATATTAATGCTGAGGGAATTTTTCCATTATCTAGCTTGTGTTGTGAGGGACCGGCGTAAATACATTAGGCAAATTCGCGAAAGAAATCCTGATTTAGGTGTTACTAGCTTTTGCTTTTGTAAAATCGCGTCGCGTGTTGAGGGGTTTGTGTAAAATGTGCCTTTATTAATTTAGTAGTATTGTTCGGATTTAGCGGGAATCCAATGGAGATATATATTCTGCAATGCTGATATTGGACTAATCAACTAAATTTAATCAATTTGCTTAAAAGACAGAAGAAGGATAGAAATGAAAGGACACGACGGTGTTGTTTGTTATTGATCATGTTTATATGAATCACTTTGGTTGATTCATCAAAATTGAAAGACTGAAATGAACCAAATAATGTCGATTAAAGTTTAATTTAATCGACATTAGACACGTGAAATTAAAGTGGTTTTTTGGAAGTTTTATTATGTATGTATTCGTTTCCCCAGATTTGGAAATAGGTGATTTTTAGCCATATCTGCCAAGTCTCAGTAGGCCCAAGAAGTGCTGACTTGACGTAATGATAGATGCTAAGCGTAATAATCGAACAAGCCAAGATGAGAATGTAGAACAGCGGTCAGTCAATAACATTCTTTAAGTATTTCATATTTTTTAGTTCTATATTGACCACAGTTGTTTTGTTTATTTCACTTTATTTTGATGATATAATTTAAATTTAATTTATATAAACTTAAATTATTATTTTTGTATAAGATTGGCCTACAACGTAGGATGAATGCACTATTGACTCATGTGCTATTTTTAAAATGTATCGTCTTTTGTAACGTAAAATGTAAAGCTGTATGATCTTTATTGAATAAATAAATATTTACGTTTTGAATGTTTCATATTACTTATTGTCTACACCACCGCTGTAATGTCTTAATATTTTCTGTAATGTTTTAATAAACTGTTTTCATTCCTTCAACAGCGGGAACCAGGCTCCGAAGTGGACGCTCTAAGTGCAACCTAAATCCAGCTACAAATACCTTTAATATTGAGACGATTACGACGATGATTTGCGTGGATCCTATTTACACTACACCTATTCTTCTTATGTGAATACTTTTATAAAAGAACACTTTAATTTTGTATTATATGACCGCGGCCGCTCGTTAACGTGGAAAAGCATTTAGGTTATAACTCTATCAGAAACTAGCATTGAATGAATGAATGAATGAAAACTCTTTATTGTTCACCATAAACTTAAATCTAGACAATTGATATGGACACATTTGCATTAGAACAATGGGCGGCTTTATCGCTTATAGCGATCTCTTCCAGGCAACCCAGTGTCTAAGGCGATTTTAAACGAAATTTCAATATAAGATTTTTGGTGGTGTATTACAAAAAAAAAAAATAAAATATAAATAAAGTACTATATACTTATATATACAGATATACATATACAATTAGATATACGATGATATTATAAATATATATAAGAACAGTAGATACATTCATTTAATGCAACAATTGTCAGTAACCATACGTTTAAATATAGTAATTGATTTAGCTTGTCTGATTGGAAAGAGGAGTTCCACAGTCGAACAGCCTGTACGGCAAAAGAATTTCCTACGAAGGAAGAAGTGTGTAACATTGTTCATTTCTTACCTCGATTGAAATCTTGACATTGTCTTAGATTTAGGCAGTTGCCCAATGACGGCCGCGTAAGCAGCAAAAAATGTTTTTAACATAAATCACTTCAAAACCTAGTTAAAGTTGTTACGAGAATTGAGTTATCCACTCCGCGACATTGAAAACTTTGCCGACTAGCAGAAAATACGCTTTTAACTTGTTTTGTGAGACAAACAAGTCTTGTGGATTAGTTGTAATAAAATTTTAAAGATGGTGTGGGATATAAGGTTTACAAATATAACAAGTTAAACTATAATTAATACAACGTTTTAAGCGTTTTAAGCGCGGCATTTTAGTTATTCGAGCCGGACCTAGACTAATTAAAATTTACGGATTGAAATTTTACCGCCTCTGCCGACCTCTACAAATCGATACCCTAGTTCACAATGATATTAATTACATTTTTTCGGTCAATGAAATTGTAACTTTATGATTTGTGCACTATTATTAATTACATAGCCTTTTTTCCCATAAGTAAAGCGTATTCCTTAATTAGCGTTTTCCTTAAGAGAGCAGCAGCGCATTTGTAGCAACTTTGCTGTTGCAAATGTCCATAGGCGACGGTAACCGCTTTCCGTCAAGTGGGCCGTCTGCCTGTCTGCTGACCTCTCTTAATGAAGACTGAAACCTGGTCACTAATGCCGGACAGAACTCAAGGTTGTTATGGCGACATACCCTAGACCAAGGGTGGTAGCTATCCACCCGGGTAAATGCGTGTGGGTACCCCTACCTGTGGGTTATTTTGTCACCTGTTACGGAAGGCCGGCCGGCCGCAGGAAATTGTATTCTTTCTCCGTCCGTAAGAAAGAACAGCTTATTCTAGCACAGTTTTCACTAAAACAATAACTTACATTATTTTTTGAATGCTGTGGTGCTTCGTGTCCCGGCAATCCCGTGGGAATTTCAAGTCAAGTGTGGACGAAGTCGCGGGCATATCAAACCTTTAACCTAAATCAAACGGTTTCTGGTAAAATAATTATTTTTTTTAATAAGTTTTGTTGTATAAACCGATTTTGAATAATTTTAAACGGTTTTTGCCGCACATCTTCAAAGCACATGCGCAGCCATGTGGTATAGCAAGTTTTAAGTTCCTCACAAACACATCTTACTCTTCGAACGAAATCGTTGACAAACCGTTTATTTTTTTTATTTTTTTTTATTGCAGGAGATCAGCAGACAGGCTGACGGCCTACTTGATGGAAAGCGGTTACCATCGCCTATGGACATTTGCAACACCAAAGTTGTTGCAAATGCGCTGCTGCTCTCTTAAGGAAAACTGGAACCTGGTCACTAATGCCGGAACACAACTCAAGGTTGTTATGGCGACATACTTTAGACACTTTAGTTGACAATAAATAAAGAAAAATGTAAACTTAATAATTAAAATGAACAAGTTGGCGGTAGGCTAAATAAAACTTTAACAATACTCATTGACACTTGACATCTTTGTGTTCCGTGATCACGGCACCTGAAAAGTGGCCGAAACGTCGGAATAATAAAAGTTCAAATAAATTATCGCGCTTAAAACCGTTAAAACGTAGTTTTATTATGTATACTAGTCGCGAAAACTTAAGAAAATATTAAAAGCGGTTAATTTTAAACCCGTGGATCCAAGCCTTGGACTTACCACCAATAATATTGAAAAAGTATAAATGTATAACATTTACAAGTCTCGAAATTGTAATTTGAATTTATTTTAGTATGTAACATTGTATATCAAAGTTCAAGAATTCAAAGCTGCTAACCCTATTTTCTAATTTAATTAAATTTCACACGCACATCTCGCAAATAGTATCAAATTTAATTTAAGAAAGCAAGGACTTTTGAAGCATGTAATAATACTCGCAATGAACATTCTACAAGTATCAATCTCAAAGAATGAAACTTTTAATTAAACCTGATAAAGCAACTTAAGAAACTCTAATTCTAAATTAATTTTATGATATAAATTTAATTAAAACAAGGCGTCTTTAGTAATTTTATTGACGATCTCAAAATAATTTTAAGTCATAAACAAAATTTGATTAAAAATGACTTGGTACGAATGTGGGTAATAATCTATACTAATGAAATTGAAATCGATCTGTGATTTAAATTAGATGTCAAAATGTAAGTAAAATCACTCTCTCTGTGAGTGTGGCTAGGACGAGGGTTCAGTCATCACATGTTTTTCCACTAAAAAAAATTCTGTCCCCTATATGATATTCTTCCTGTAGATTGTCCCCGTCCCATCAATGTAAATTTCCTACTAACATTAGTACATAGTAATTTTGAGAATGCCCTTTGTGAATTTTTAATGCTTAATAATATATTGTTACGAGTTTAGCGGGACTCGAATTAAAATGCCGTTAGTATTATTATAGAGTTTATTAGAACTACACAAACACGTATAACACAGGTACAAATATAAACGAACACAACAAATCCAAACGTAATGCAGAAGGTCGTAATTCAATAAAACGCGCAAAGTCCGTCACTATGGTTCCCGATTGTACACACGTCTCGCCTTGATGATGGTTCTCGCTCGACTGCCCTTCCTTTTTTTTTAAGAGCTGGACCCAGCTGAATAGCCGCAGATGGCTGTTTCAGCGATACCGGACTTTGGGGGCTTCCCGACTCCGTGGGAGCGGAGGCGTTCAGCCCGGAAGCAGCACGCTCGAGGAGGCACCTCCTGTGAGATTCGACCTCGGCTCGACCGCTGCGGGGGATTGACTCTATATTGAAAATAAGCCGTTAAAGGCTGAAAGAGCTAAGCCAACAGGCTGAAGTGATTATTTGGGGACCAATTATCGACTCCGCCCAACTGCCCCTCCCTCCATGAGCTCATCGTTTTATACTGCACAAAGGCAATGCACCCGTATCGTACTCGACTTAATCTGCCACACCTGGCTAATGGCTCGGCCGCAAACAGCCATAAAAGAGTACAATAAAGCAATGGGCCGTATGCCAATAAATAAGTTAAAAAAAACCGATCATAAAATAATTACGATTAGTTCAAATGCCGACAGGTAATAAAATGTGTTTTGTTTCAGATATGTAGGTGGATTTTGTTTTAGTCGGGACCTGAGTTGTAACAATATAATTATGTGTAATGTAGTTAGTAACTTTATGTTTGTGTTGTCCACAGATTCGCAAAAACGCGTATAAATCACCGACCAAAAATTTCAGTGGCTTAAATTGTACTTAGAAAATAACACCAGTCGTTTATAACTTTGAAAATTTGAAATTGGCAAAATCAATGCCGAAGACGTTGTAGCCATAATGTAAAAAAAAGTAAAAACACGTAAAAAGTCTTTAGAATAGGGTAGTTGATAGGCAAATCAAATAAAATACTTTTTATCATCTCACAAAACGCCGAAGCCATCTAAATTTTGTATGAACCCAGCAAGTCATATATTATTAGCAATATCATTTCATTAACGAGTCAAATGGCGTAATAATTATTATTTAAACATTAATTAAATTATATCTATTGTTACAACATAGACGCCGACAAAAACAAATTCACACCTGCATACCTGTAAAAACACATTTTATTACCTTTCGGTATTTGGCCTTCTTTTGTTTACTTATTTATTGACATGCGTTTACTGATTATTCTAGAGAACAGTCCATTGTTTTATTGTACTCTTTCATGGCCATTGTGGTCGACTCATTATCCAGGTGTGTTGGATTTAAAGTACAAATTGATTCTAGGAAATTCAGTCCACGCGGCTGGACGGACATATTGCATCTGTGCAGTATAAAGCAATGGACTGATGGAGGGACGAGGCAATCGAGTGATAACCACGAGCGAAGCAAGACGTGTGTACTGCAATCGGTAATCTAATAAGTGATGGACTTTGCGCGTTTTATGGAATTACGACCTTCTGTATTACGTTTGGACTTGTTGTGTTCGGTTATATTTGTACATACATACATACATACATAACTTCACGCCAATTCCCTTGCGGGGTAGGCACGAACAACAGAGTGCCATTTAGGCTTATTCTTACACACCTCACTTGCCTCTTTGACATTCATAACTCTTGTCATGCACACTCGTCTGTTCTTAAGGCTCCTGACATCACCTTCTGCTAGTACACGATCAATTTGATCATGGAAGGTGTGTCGTGGCCTTCCACGACTTCTGCATCCATCCACTTTTGCATTGTATATCTGTTTAGTCATTCTTTCATCATGCATTCTTTCCGGTTATATTTGTACCAGTATTATACGTGTTTGTATAGTTCTAATAAACTCTATAGAAATTCTAACGGCATTTTAATTCGAGTCTCGCGCGTAACACTATGATGATATTTTAAAAGTATAATGGTAATATAGTTTTTTAACGCCCGCACTTTTACATCGTTGGTTCATTGCAAAGCTCAATCAAACGGTGTTTTTAAAAAAGAACACTGAACAATATAAACTTCTTAAATCTGTTACTACCTATATGATAAATCTGTAAATGGTTAAAATGTGAAAAAAATCAGGGGGCCTAATTTGGACCAGGAGATTCCGAAAATGCAATTTTTAGAATTTTTGTCCGTCTGTATTTCTGTATGTCTATCTAACTGTTAGAGCATCACGTGAAAACTACTGAACGGATTTAAATGAAAGTCGACACAGAGCTCATATCCCGAGGCGTATAGAATACTTTCTATCCTGATAAATTACGTCGTTTCCGCGGGACAATACAGAAAAAGATGGCGCTGCGATCGCATCCTTTTTGAAAATTACAGAACGTAGTCCCGAATCAACATTCAGGATACGTTTGATTTAGATAAAAAACGTCGTTTACTTGGATTAAATGTTTTCTATCTATACAGATAAATGAAATTGAAATGTCTGTTTGCAATGTCAAAATGTGCGAAAAATCAGGGGGATCATTCGAACTAAGAGATTTCACAAATGTAATTTTTAGAATTTTTTCTGGCTGTCTATCTGTTTGGATGTTCCGGCTAATCTCTGAAACGGCTGGACCGAATTTGACGGGATTTTCACTGGCAAATAGCTTACGTTATAAGGAGTAACGTACACAGCTTTTTTTAGGGTTCTGCGAAAAAAAAATCATATGGTCCAGCTAATCTCTGAAACGGTTGCACCGATTTTGACGGGACTTTCACTAGCAGCTGATGTTACAAGAAGTAACTTAGGCTACTTTTAAAATTAGAGATTCGCGAAATAATATTGAACGCGGACGAAGTTGCGGGCACAGGTAGTACTTAATAAACTCTTTTAAATACCAGCCAACAATAGACCATTGCCGATCCTTAATATTTTATACATAGAAAGAAAGAAAGAAAGAAAAGATTTCTTGTCGTAAATGCATGTACACTCAGAAACAAGAATACGCGTAATAAGACGTTGTACATGTAAAACAAGAATATAAAATTGTAGTTACATACTCTAGTTACACCAGTGGTGATCATCCAAACGGCCCTACCACCTGACTGGATTGCTTTGTCAACAGGCCGGCTGCAGGATTTAGTATTCTTTCTCCGTTCCTGCACGGATGAATTACAATAAACTTCTTAAATAATGACTCGTAATTACAATTAACATTCCAAGCTTCACAACTTTAAACCAAGAACACGACGCGACGGTATTCCACTGATTACGATTGTAATTGTCGTAGACAGTGTCATTGTACATGTGTAATTCATTTCACTCCGGTTAATGTCTTCAGGGAGGTTTAAGCTACAAAGCTTTACACAAATCGACGTTCCATTGTGTGTTTTAATCATGTTTTACACTCAACTTTAATGTCATACGACATGTGTGTTATCCGTGCAGGAACGGAGAAAGAATACAATTTCCTGCGTCCGGGCGGCCTGTCGTAAGAGGCGACTTAACAACCCACAGCCAGGTGGTAGGGCATTTGCCCGACTGGATGGCTACCACCCCTGGTCTAAAGTGTGTCGCCATAACAACCTTGAGTTGTGTTCCGGCATTAGTGACCAGGTTCCAGTTTCCCTTAAGAGAGCAGCAGCGCATTTGGTGTTGCAAATGTCCATAGGCGATGGTAACCGCTTTCCATCGAGTGGGCCGTCTGCCTGTCTGCTGAACTCCAGCCATAAAAAAAAAAAAAAAAAAAAATGTGTTTGGTGTTTTTCGTACTTTGATTCAGTGGAGGTGTTTGTCTATACATGAATAATTAGATAGATAGATAGATATATAGATAACACTTTAATGTACACAATTACAGGCAACTTACGAACTAGTATTATTCTAATAATGTACAAAGGATGGCCTTATCGCTAGAAAGCGATCTCTTCCAGACAACGTGTGGCAAGAATATTGCTGATTAGGAGTGGCGATACCCGCGTAGTGATGTGAAATCATTATATTTTGGATAATTCACACAATATCTTTATAAATTATAGCCTGTGCTATTTTGATGCGTAAGCTATATTATCGTAAAGTTTCATCGAAATCCATTCAGTAGTTTTTGCGTGAAAGAGTAACAAACATACATCCATATATTCTTACAAACTTTCGCGTTTATATTATTTATTATAGAGATAGAAATTACTTACATTTTAATAAAATAAAAAAATATTGCAGGAGCTCAGCAGACAGGCAGATGGACCACTTGATGAAAAGCGGTTACCATCGCCTATGGACATTTGCAACACCAATGGTGCTACAAATGCGCTGCTGCTCGCTTAAGGGAGACTGGAACCTGGTCACTAATGCCGGAACACAACTCAAGGTTGTTATGGCGGCATACTCTAGACCAGGGGTGGTAGCCATCCAGTCGGGCAAATGCCCTATCACCTGGCTGTGGGTTGTTAAGTCGCCTCTTACGACAGGCCGCCCGGCCGCAGGAAATTGTATTCTTTCTCCGTTCCTGCACGGATAATGTTGAAGTTAAGTTTTCACATGATACTTGAATAGACATCTAAAATTTGCATTATTACAATCTGCTGGTCCAAATTAGACTTAGATTTCTTTCTCATTCTTAAACTAATTGTTCAAAGACGAGTTAACTATATTATAATTAGTCACATTACAGTTAGTTATATTTATCTCCTAAAGATTATTTTTTGTTGATGATTATTATCCTAAAAACCTTTATTACACTACACTAATTTAGGGACCTGATATGTGTGGACCAGAAAAAGAATCCGATGCCAACTCTCCTTTTCTTACTTCCCTTATTACATCACCCTGATTTAGAGAATGAGTCTGATAATCTGTGAAGTATAATAACCGCTTTAAGACGTAAATATAAACTGTTGTATCATCGTGTACACTAAGACGAAAATACTTTAATGAGATGACCAAACATGCTGCGACCCCTAAAACTACATCGGTACTATCGAACCCAAAAGTTTGCTTACAACTTTCAAGCAAATATTAAAGCGGGCTATATCCTTAAAATGTTTTCCGTGTTCGTCAAACTGAACTGAACAATGTTTTGAGCGATTCTGTTGTAGAAACAGCCTGATATATAAAAAAGCTATAAAAATAATTATTATATACTTGATACATTTTATAATTAATACTTAAATAATTTTCATATAAAAGTGCGGGTATTAAAATATGTTATACTTTTAAAATATCAAAACAACAAAATTACGTACGCTTAGAGTTGCCTAATCACAGGAATGAAAACAGTTACTTTCCGTCGCTGGGAAACGATTTTCCCTGCTGTCAAAAAATTTGAAAACTAGGTGAACCATCGGTAATAAGTGCGACTCATGTTCCAACTTTTTTTAGAGCCTTAATTAAGTACTCTTCACTAAATTATTATTTAATTTACATAAATTTAAGCTAAATATTTACTGTCATCAGTGACAAAAAAATACTGGCGGGTAGTATGCCACAAGTCGTGGTAGCGCAATGGCTAGCGCACGCGTCCTAGACTCAAAGGGCGCGGGTTCGATCCTGGCCGGAGCGCATTCACCGCTTAGGCAGTTTTCTGACCTAATGTGCATATTGTTACACAATTACCACGTGTTAACAACGGTGAAGGAAAACATCGTAATGCAACCTGCTCATCGCGATAACCGATGTGTCAAACCTGCCAAGCCGCCTTGGACAGGCGTGGCGGGTATACTGTCCATTCCCCTACAGTGGGAGGCCCGAGCCCAACAGTGGGACACTTGTGGGCTGTTATTATTATTATTAGTATGCCACAGAAAAAGAAATTTATGTGAGGTTTCATATGTGACGTATTAAATGAGTTTATCACATTCAGGTATGGATTTAACACCTGATTTCATTAGAGAATTAGTTGTTTGTTGAACTAATTAGTTTTTATTTACTTTCTTCATATTCGAAATGAAAAGCAGAATGTTAACCTCGGGTGAAAGGCCTATTTAGGCATTCAAACTATTAGTATCCTCGCTACGCTCGTGTGCCAAGCCATCTCATTGCTAAACAGGTCACTTTCACCTGTCGTGTAAGAATGTACTATTAATTATGTTCAAATAATTATAAATGCTGAAATCGAAAAGCTGATGGGCGAGCCAAATATTATAGGCGAGACCAGAGCCTATCGCTTGTGTTGGCTTGAGCCACCTACAAAGGATAGCAAGGAGCGAAGCGTAAAGAGATCTTATCTGGGTTGACTGACTGAACGCCGACCACCTGGAGTGACGTGATGGAGGCTGATCTGCGTAATTTTCGGGTCTGTAAATGTCAAGAAATAGCGCTGAATAGAAAAGACTGACGTATTCTCATTTTGGAGGCCAACACTCATTTTGGTTCGCGGAGTTTTGTGGTCAATATTCAAATGACAATTTACACGCTATTTTACACATTAAAGAAATTACGTCATAACTTGCCTCACTACACAGTCTACGCGACTTCGGCATTATTTGAGATATCAAAAAGTTTCTCAGTTGATTTGACGACCAAAAATCCATCCTGTTTGCATCAAAATTGTAACTACAGTTTTACAACTGATTCACAAACATAAACTTTGGAACTTTTTTAGTTCTATCTCTTTTTCTGAGCTATACATATCGCTAGATTAACTAAGATTTCTTTTTAAATTAGGCTACCTGGTAAAATCGCTTTAAACGATAAGACCATCTATTGTGCAACTGAAAAATATTGTAAATATCGAGGGATGTAAAGCTATTTGTCGCTTAACATTTGGAAATTTATTATGAGATGAGTTTATTATTTTAAATGTCCCAAAAATCGCGCCATTATTCTTTTTTCAAATAATTATAATTATTTAAAAAAAGAATATCTACAGATTTTAATTGGGTTACAGGTTGAAAGTAAAAATCAATGTATTTATTTCAAAATGTATTCATGGTCTCTTTTTTAATGCACTTTGAACTAATACAAGGGATTTGTATGAATGATTACTGAAAGAGCTTGGTAGCAGCGATGGCATTCACTGCAATCGTCTAGATAATATTTCGTGGTATAATAAGCCTTGTTGCGTCAATATTGCTTTGCTCATTTTTAAATTTGTTTCCTGAAAGCTCCTGAACGTTTTCTGGGATTTGATATATCCTTAAGTTTGAGACATAAAGATGAAAAATCATTATATTAAGTCTATCAAATTATGTCGATTAAAACAAATAGCCTTTCACCCAATATGCATTTTCGTAATTGTTTATTTTAGTAAGCAATTATGTGTTTCATTGTACATCTAAGGCCCAACGTGCGTTTAAAATTTAAATCTAGTACGCTATTTCCATTTTGGATAAACACAAAGGCGGTCGAGCCAAAATTGAGTGCTCATCATTTTGAACCCGTCAAGCTATAAATACGAATTCGGCCTCAAATATATTTCATACAGACATGCGACTGAAAATAATGCTTATGATTTACAAACACGCGAATCGATTCTTCATTTCCTATATCATATTGACCTGGATTTTCTATGTTACATTTTTTATCATCTATCTATCTATCTATAACTTCACGCCAGTTCCCTTGCGGCGTAGCCACGAACAACAGAGATTTTTTATCATGATTTATAAATAGTTGAATTTGGAGCTAAAATTTCTCAAACAAATACACGTCACGTTTAACGCACGATTTGCGAAATTCTACTTATATATATATATATATATATATATATATATATATATATATATATATATATATATATAAATATATATATATATATATATATATATATCTATATATATACATATATATATATATATATATATATATATATATATATATATATATATATATATAATAAACGCGAAAGTTTGTAAGAATGTATGTATGTATACTAATGACTGAACTAACTACTGAATAGATTTTGATGAATCTTTACAGTAATATAGCTTACACATCAGAATAACATATAAGCTATAATTTATAAAAATATAGTGTGAATTATATTCAAAAATTTCAATTCAAAAGTTATCCTAAGATCATTATTTTTTTAACATAATATTTGTACGCGCCAATCATTCCATTGGTGTGATCCTACCCATTCTGTAAGGAATAGAAGAGGGTAGAGGGAGGAGAATTTGAGTACTCAAATTCTTCCCCCTCTACCTGGGAGGGAGGAGAATTTGAGTACTCAAATTTTTCCCCCTCTACCTGCTTCCGTTTCCAAAAAGACACGTTGCGAAATTCGCTCGCTACGCACATAAAGGAACATACAATTTCACTTAAAAATCTTAATAAGAGCTCAAAAGTAATACTGCGCCGTGACGTGTGTAAAACTTTAAAACTATCAATAATTGCACAAACTGCAAATTGTGCAATATCTTTTTATTTCACAATATTTAGAAGTTAAAAATGAAGTCTAATTTCTTCTCTATGTACATTCTTCTTATCTTTAGAAGGATTTTTTTTTTTTGCAATAAGCTTGAGGACTAGCGGGAGGGTTTTGAAATCTATATCCATATATTTTTCCGATATTAAATCACGTTAAAAACGTGACGTCTTTGCACTATAATCCTCGCCGCTTCAGGCGTATGAGAGAGACCCCTCTAATACATTACCATAATGACAATTCGTCAGTCGCATATAGGGTCACGCTGTACGCAGCCTACGGTGTTTGTAATGGTCCACCGCTTAGAGTCGGTAACTCAAGTCTTATATAGTTATGTTTAATCTTTACAAGACAGTAAGATAGATTTAGCAATTTGTATATATGTAGGAATTGTAACAGCCTTTTTGGAATTCCGACGTTTTCTTTATGAAAAGGATTCCTAATATTGTCAAATACAGAAGAAAGAAAGGAATACAGAGGCAACTGTTGTTATGCCTAGAGACGCCATTTAAAAAAAATATAATATTGTGTGAAAATATTATCTCTATTACTCTGTGAACTAAAAGTCATGGTAGCGTAAAGGTTAGCGCACGCGTCCCAAACTCAAAGGGCGCGGGTTCGATCCTGGCCGGAACGCATGCACCACTTAGGCAGTTTTTTGACCTAATGTGCATATTGTTACAATTACCACTGACAACGATGAAGGAAAACATCGTGATGCAACCTGCACGTCGAGATAACCGATGTGTTAAACCTGCCAAGCCGCCTTGGACTAGCGTGGTGGGTATACTGTCCGTTCCCCCTATAATGTAAGGCCAGAGTCCAGCAGCAATATACAGATTTAATATTTTATATTGCAAGTTTCTTTCGTTTGAATGACTCCGGAGTACCTGCAAAGCGAGGCAGACCATCGGGTTGTTATAGGAAATACTATATATATATATATATATATATATATATATATATATATATATATATGTGTGTGTGTGTGTGTGTATATATGTATATATATGTATGTATATAGTATAGATATAAGAAAAGGAAGAAAGACCGCAGCCTTAGGTCGGTACCTCAAGTTCTCCACTCTCATAGCATTAACTTTAGTTTTTACAAAACAGTAAGATACATTTAATTTTCCATTTACACTGTATATATACTACAGATATATAAACTATTTATAGTATATGTTAACGCCGACGACCTATTTGGTCACCGCCTCTTTGTTACCTTTTTTCTTTCGCCGCATCTGTCACTATGTAATGTGATATCGTCTACGTCCGACCGCCGAACGCACAGCTGCTTCCGCATAAACCTCGCCGCGTTTTGTGTGTTGTGCCGAATTTTACACCCGCTTGCATCAACCCGCGCCCTGAAAGGCGCCCACTGCACCGTTTCAGCTGGTCCACTATCGAAGGAACCGCAAGATGAGAAGAAAAGACCAAGAGGAAGAAGTGCCTGCCGCTGCGAAGACCGCATCGCTCGTAGCGTGTCTGGTGCGGCAACCTTATCCTGTAAGTCCTTTCCATCTCCTTTATCTCCACTCCCGCCCGCGTCATCAGTATACATATAAGAGGAAGAGAAGACAAAAAAGAACAAAAAATGAGTCAAAAACAAAAAAGGTAAAATCACCAAAAAAGCAGAAAACCCTCAAGATATTATACAGACAGGAGGACAAAATATATAAAAACAGAATACAGGAAGAGGTCAGAATATAAAAAAAATCTTTACAACGTCTGTCCACTTTCTTGTGTGACCAAACTATCTAGCTGTAGTGCTTATAGTTGGATAGAGCAATTTAAGATCAGAATCACAAATCAATGAGTATACGGCGCAACTCCCCAACAAACTTCACGGTAGGCTAACCCTCGATTGGACACATTTCACTCGGTTATTTGCGACAAGTTTAAGAACCCTTAAAGTTAAAGTGGTTGGGCGGAGCAGTTTCGTGATGAGATTAGGCTGCGAACGGGTTACGGGTAAGATTGGTAATTTTACACCCTAAGCCGTGCAAGGTCTTTTAGACCAATACGGGTATCGGGCGGTGCCTCTGGTATATATTCTTCATCGGATTGCTCTTGCTAGTAGACTAGGCGAGATCGCGCCGCCGCCGCACCGCCACCGAACTTTCACAGTCAATCAGGCGTCAGCAGCGAGGCGGATATATGAGAGGGCGAAGAATATACACAGAAGTTTACAGCGTGGATGTTGCATGTCTGTGGTATCGTCTGCACGAACGTTAAGATCAGTGAAAGTCCACTTTTGTATCCCGAACCTATTCAAATTCTTTTATTGCAAAAGTACAGTAAACAGGCTCACAGTCCACCTGATGGAAAGTGGTTACCGTCGCCTATGGACATATGCAACACCAGAGGCGTTAACAATGCGCTGCCAGCCTCGTTGAAATTTTATGACATCTTTTTCGAAAAACTCAATATCGTATCGCTGTGGGTAAATCTCGGCTGAGAACTCATTCCATAGGCCAACTGTTCGCTAGAAAAACGTTCTACAAAAATATACCATACAAGAGCGAAGTGGGGATGAACACTTAGCCAATGGTGAGCGGTGGTAGAAATTCTAGAAAATATTCTTTAAGATTATTTACATCATGGACTACACCAAATTCTCAAAAGTAGTCAACGAATCACTACCGATAGCCTAACATTGCTTACGTGTATACAGGGTATACGGATCACCTTTTGAAACCTTCGTTTAATTATACGAAATTTTAAAAGAAGTTAAAAAAATATGGCAAAGTTCTATATTTTTTTGCTAAAGATAGGTGTAGTGTAAAAGAAGTATGCTTAGAATTCGTTCTACATTAAGAATAGAAATCCATTTATTTTTACTGTAGCTACCCAGCTATTCCAAACTCGCAATGTTGATCGGAGCCAGTATCGAATTGGCCACATTATCCGCCAGTCGAGAATCCGTTCAACCCCGGAAACCAGGACCGGGCTCAATCTATATAATTTAACTCCAGGGCGATATTGAAACGATATTACTCCGATGTGATCACGATTCGAAATGTGTACAAATAGTTTGAAGAGGAAAGTTTTCACGCAGTGCTGTCTACTGGTAAAGATAATGGTGCCTAGACGTTGACGCTGACAGTGAGTTTGGTGTCTGAGTGAGTGATCTTAGTTCAAAAACTTAAGTTCGCTCAACGGGCTATTTAGCGTGGTATAATGACTAGCTCTTTGGATTAAATTAATCACGAGAAGAATCAAGAAAATAATTTGTGTGTATGCACTCACAGGCAGTAAAAGTGAAACAAAATGTGATAAGGATGGGAGGGATTCTAAATTTCGTGACGTCACATTTCATATATTATATCGTTATAATATATTTAAGCTTCAAAACGCGAAATTTGAAGTATTAACGAAAAACTTCAAAACATTTCCACCTCTATCTGTATGAGCATGGTGTTTAAATTATTAAATATAATGTATTCTATCTCATTCTCCTGCAGGCTTAGTCCTATAGATTTATGTGTTTATCCCTTTTTAGTGTTGCTTTTTCGTTTCATGTACTTTCAAATCAGAACGATTCTAAAGAAGTTTCACATCAAAACCAAAAGAATCAAGGGTACTAACATAGCTCACAAAATTAGCAAGCTGAAGTGGCAGTGGGCTGGCTATATTTGTCATAGGACTGATAACCGTGATGAGTCCTGGAGTGGAGATCTCATATCGGCATTCGTAGTGTAGGAGACCCTCTATCCTGACGGACTAACGATCTACAGAAGCTCGCCGGTTGGGGCCGAATAAGCATGGCGGATGTTCGGGTTAGGTGGCCCAAACTTGCGCAGATCAGCAGTGGGCAATATATGATCTATCTATTAGCATATCTATTTTTGAATCTTTACCTGATAGTTTAGTATTACTTAGTTCCCCCCTTTTGGTCTTTTGTTCTGCATAGTAGAAAAACCTTTAATATTTATGGCCACAAAAAGCTTCAGCTACTAAAGCGAGCATAAAAAGCAACATTTCATTCATATAACAAGTTTTTTATGTAAATTGTTTGCTAAACTTGCCCTAGATGAGCTATTTCCGTTGTATATTACTTTATATATTTAACTACTAGCCTGTTTCAAAAATGTTTTTATTTAAATATAAAACTAGCATTTATTTCAGTAGTTTACTAATTTATTAGTAAATTTTCCGATGCATTTTAAATTAAAAGCAATGGTAACTATGAGGAATTTAGAAGTTCTATACGTCATTCATTAAAACAAATTCAGCAAGACATACATTTTGTAAATGGATTAATGTGTGTCCTTACCCTTTGGTTTGATATTCCTTCACCAAATTGATCCATAGTATGATTTGATATAATAATACAAGATATTTTTTTTTCAAAATCAATAAATTCGACTCCTGAGACAAGTAATCCATTGAAAAATCTAATGCTACTACTTTAGCTTTAGTAAAAATCGGTAACAAGACTTCTTTGATTGTTTTACGTATCTATTCTATCTATTTTGTATGTGTATAGTTTAGGATTTGGGCCTGAATACCCATTTGAAAAATTTACTCTGTGTAATGTAAAAAAGTTATAAATACAACATGTAATTACACGTTAGTAAGTAAGTAGTCATAAGGTGAAATTTTGCATATAAAATTTACACTGTTATTTTTTGTGTCCCAAGGTATTCCAGTAGAACACTTACAAGCCAATAGATGGCACTGTACAATAATTGAGGTTCCAAACGATTCCCGAAACGTACAAAGAATACATAGAAATTTTCAACAATAATAGAAGGGCCTAGGTCTGCGAGGAACAACAGCCTCGCTGGAAGATCTTCCTTTGCGATAGACTTGTTCTTGCTCGGTCACTGAACGGAGCGATCCGTACTAGTACAATTTGCCAGATGTCCTAATTCGGTCTTTTAGTACAGTTTAGTACACTGAACAAGTAAGAATTATATTTTGATTTTCCTTCATACTTTGCAGGCTTAGGACTGTCAGTCTAATTAATACCCGTTTATTTTTTACATAAGTCATTTAGATATTAAAATATCTGTGATATTTTTTTCTTAATGCATTATATAAGATATCAAAATTTTATAGATATTTGTCGGGTTATTTTAGAATCAGAATGTAACCATATCGTTGCTGCTCGTTCAGTCGGAGTCAGCCGCGTTCCGTGTTTGTTGTGCGACAGTTCGTAGTGTAGCACCAGTGACAAAGAATACATCGCGAATTCAGACTATTCTATACGATCACGAACGACGAAGTACTAAATGAACGATGTCCTAAAACGGAGAAGGAATAGTTCGTTCAATTCAGTGTCGGGAATTTATTCCTATTAGTACATAGTACATGTACTACACAAGCCTACTTTGCGACGAGGAACATTCCATATAGAGTTAGATAGGACATGATTTTAAAATAAGTTTGTAAGAGTATCATGACATTTTGTACTCAACCAGTACAATGTACCACATCAAATGAGGTAAAGGGATTTGTATGGTTTATACCGCGGCAGTACATTTGAAGCGATGAGCGTCATTCCCTCATATGTCGCATATAAAACCTTCGTTAAGAATCGGATATGATCGACCTCGGTCATGTCATTTTACTAGCAGTCGTACAAGTCATGTTGTCCCTCTTCGTCATGTGAATATCCGTAGAGACGTTATTGTACTGTTGTCCTCATTTCGTCTTTCCTCTTACATTTGACGCGTGAGTAGTAGCGGGACAAAATTGTTCAAGTAATACAAATTTGAATTTTGACCCGCATCAGCACAAATCTATTTTGTACGGGACAAATGTACTGCCTCACCCGTGTGCTCATCACTAATTCCATCTCGCTCCTCCACCCCTATAGGCGGCACTCTTTTAATATAAAAATATTTGTAATCATTTTAGTATCGTTCCTCACAATCGCAAGCTTAGTCTAGCAATTCAGTTAGGCATCGCAGGTGTATCGACCTAAATAACATCTGGCGGACCGTACGTGAAAACGTTGCCTCTCTAATACCTATACAGCCGATTGGACCGAAGCACAGCACCTATCCGGAATACCGATACGATTTCATGAATTATTTTCAACCGTTTCCAACATTTATGTTTTCAATTCTACGACTTTTTAGTAAATTGATTGAAATACAGCCTCGCTCGTGTTAACTTTGGACCCGTATTTCATGGAAAATATACTGATATTTCAGAATTTTCTGATAAATATGTATGAAATTTACGCGAAAAACCTTATATAATAATATATAATAGCAGCCTATAAATGTCTCACTGCTGGGTCGGGCCTCCCGTTTTCCAATGTGGCATGGTGAATTTGACACATCGATTATCTCTACGTACAGATCCCATCAAGATGTTTTTCATCACCGTCAGAAGGTAGTAATTGCAACAATGCACATTAAAATAGAAAACAACCTGAGAGGTGAATTGCTTTTTCGGTTAGGATTCGAACCCACGTCATTTCACTTTAGGCCGCGAGTGCTTTAACCACTTAACTACTACGGGGTATGTTCTGGACTAACTGAAACTTACGACGTTCTTTCCTTCACTTACACTTATGTATGCCTTGTAATTTTATATGAATAAAAGAGTTATTACTCTACTTATATATTAAATAGAAAAAGCGGTTCTTTAGGGCTCGCGCAGTTTTATACCTAGTAATAATTAATCAATTACTGATTATCTATTTGTGCTTAACCAAAAAAAAAATAGCGTATTTTTAACTAAACAATATTCTGTTTACATCGATATTAGTTCTTTAATTTTCGAACAGATGGCGTTAGTAGTAAGAGTCCAGTTGATATTAGACGTCTTGTTGGTTTTGTAATTTTCGACAGATGGTGTTAGGAATACAATAAAATTTTAATAAATAAAAAATCTTAAATCTTCTTTTTTTAACGTGTATAAAATAATATTTTCTAGAAATAAATTAAAATTACTATGTCAAAGCCAAAATCTAAAAGTGTGATAGTATAAAGTGTACCACAAAAATGCATAGATTATGGAATAGCGTACAGCTCGCTGCGTTTCACCTGATAATATGCATAAGTATACCTATAGTTATTATTTGAATCTATAAGAAAATAACAAATTGTACCACAAGATACCGAATATATATAAATAAACTATCAGTCACGAGGCTGTCATGTCGCAACGTAAAGGCTGCCCGAGCCATCTGAGACCGGCACCTCATATTTCTCCCATAATGATGTGTGCGGCTTCCTTATCATATCACGCGTAATATGATATTACCGCCTAATTTGATGTTCATTGATATTAATAGTTTATATACGACTAGCTGTTACAGGCGAATGCGTTCGTAGTTTTAAATGACTTCAAAAAAATTGGATGTATTCCATTCGTCGTGTAAGTCTTTAATACATACACAGCAAGTCATACATTATTAGCAATATCATTTCATTAATGAGTCAAATAGCGTAATAATTATTGTTTGAACATTAATTAAATTAGGTCTATGGTGACACTTTAAAAATACAATGATTTTGAGGGTATTTTAGTATCCACACTTTTACATTGTTGTTTCACTGCACATCTCAACCGAACGGTGTTTTGAAAAAAGAACACTGAAAAATATACTGCTAATAATCTATAATAATATAAAATTCTAAACATGTCGTGTCCGTACATTATAAAAAATCTGGAATAGATTATATAAATGATGGAGAACATGGTGCACGTTTTTTTAATACGCTTTTATTAGTTTCATACGTATGTTAGTATGTAACAGAATCTTTCAAGTTAAATTTGATCGACTTCCCGGTTTCCGATTGAGCTGAAATTTTGCACGTATGTGTATATCGCGTGACAATGCAATAATATGGTACCATGGAGCTGATCTGATGATGGAGTCGGAAGGTGGCCATAGGAACTCCTGTACTAAACAAGATAGACCCTTCGTGTTTGGGCTCGTTTTACTTGTCTTGGCTAGCTCTCTACTGCTACATGATATGCAGAATCTCAAAAGCTTGTATTTAAAAACCTTTTTAAAAAAGCTTATTTTTAACATATAACATTTATTTTAACATAACGTTCCATTTTATCATAAGAGTGTATTTAATTCTTTTTTCAAAGTTTCCACGGAGAAGAGAATTAAATCACTAAATAATCACTAAAAAATGAAAAATAAATAATAGTTTAAAAAAAATTAAAAAATACGCTTTTTAGAAAGTCCAACTAAAAAATAGAAAATAAATTTTAAAAAATTTGAATTATTTAATAATTTTTAATTCAAATTTATTTTCTATTTTTTAGTTGGATTTTCTAAAAAGAGTATTTTTTAGTTTTTTTAAACTATTATTTATTTATATTTCTTGTCTGTTTGTTCGGAATTCACGTAAAAACTATTGCGCCGATTTCGATGCGGTTTTTGTTGATCGTCAGCAAATTCTTAGACTTATAATCTACGCTACTTTTTATCCCGGGAATTCCTTGAAAATTTTTCTGGGAATTATTTGAAATCGCCACATTAAAAAATAACTAATTCCGTTGTGATTTTTTACTGACCAATAGCAAATTTAATCAAATAACATATGTGATATTTTTTATGCTTCCGATGGGAATTTTCCCGGGAGCGGTTTGTAGTTGTTCGGATACATAGAACTTAGTTAATTCGGACACAGTTTTCACAAAAACTTTGGCTCACATTCTTTTTTAAGTGCTGGGTTACTTTGTGTCCCGGGAATTTTAAGAAGCGTAGACGAATTCGCGGGCATCTCGTAGTATTATATATATTTTTATATATCTTATATCCTCAGCCACATTTTTTTGCTTCTGGACAAATTTTTATAATTCTTTTTGCGTTCGATTCAGTATAACTTCAATATGATCCTATATAAATTTCATTGGACCTTGGAGTCTTAAGATAATCATTCAAATAGAAAATGTGTTGTGGTTGAGGTTATTTAGACACAATCGATGTATTCTGGTTCTGGCTCCAACACCTTGGCCTAATCGGCGGCTGCTATTGACATGGAAGTCATCTACAGATTTAACATATGCAAACGTCATTTTAACGTTGATGGAACATCTGTTATCTGTGCAGGAACGGAGAAAGAATACTAATCCCTGTCATTGGAGGCGACAAAACAACCCACAGTCAGGTGGAAGGGCATTTGCCCGACTGGATGGCTACCACCCCTGGTCTAGACAGTCTAGAGCATGCCGCTATAACAATCTTGAGTTGTGTTCCGGCATTAGTGGCCAAGTTCCAGTACTATCTACGAGTTCCGCAGCACCTTTAGTGCTTTTGCTTTTAGTGCTTTTAGCACTCCAGCAAAAAAAAAACAATACGTCACCGTCAATGTGTTTACGTCACTTCGATTCATTTTTCAAAATTTGTACCAGCGTAACGATAATTGTAAACCGAATATACAAAATTTCACACGAAAATTTTTCTTTTGGATATCCTCCGTTTCTGCGTTTACTGAGGTTTTTTTTTATTGCACTAGATCAGCAGGCAGGCAGACAGCCCATTTGATGGAGAGCGGTTACCATCGCCTATGGACATTTGCACCACCAAAATTGCTACAAATGCGCTGCTGCTCGCTTAAGGGAGACTGGAACCTGGTCACTGATACCGGAACACAACTCAAGGTTGTGATGGCGACATACTTTAGACTAGGGGTGGTAGCCATCCAGTCGGGCAAATGCCCTACCACCTGGCTGTGGGTTGTTAAGTCGCCTCTTACGACAGGCCGCCCGGCCGCAGGAAATTGTATTCTTTCTCCGTTTCTGCGTCTACTGAGGTACTGTTACGTTTATAACTTGTTACCGATTTTAATCATTGATAGTATTTGATCGTTGACTATACAGATGTTATTTATTACAAAAAACTTCCTAACATACGAATTTCGATACCCCTGACAACTCAGACGCCGAAAAATCACGAACCAAATTGCCAACATAAACTCTTTCTGGAATTGTAAACGCACAATTTAACACCCTCCCACAGCATATCTGGCGGCAATTGCCCATTAACCACGCGACGTTGGGGAAGAAAATTTCAATAAAAATCAATAAAGATGGAAAAGTATGAATAATAATCTGCGTAGAAAAAACGGTAGATTCGGTATGAAAATGTCTAAAGTTTAACGGTTAGCCGCAGTCCGGTTTTCCGTAGCATGTGGATGAAATGGCGGCTAACTGGACAGGCAACCGCAATCGCAACACACTGTTGTAAAACCGACCGCAACTGATCCGCATGGTAAATTTGAGAAGTGTGCTACTGGACGTAGCATTGCGAGCCGGAGTGGTTTGCGACTAGCCGCAGCGTAGCGTGCGTATAGATAGATAGTTATATATTATTAGATAAATGCAAAATAAACTTACTGACTGAAAATATAATTGTGAACAAAGGGCGGTCTTATCGCTAAAAAGCAATCGCTTTCAGACAACCCCAGAAATGAATTGAGATGATAATGACGAATGTGGTATATGTAACACATAGTAAGACTACATACATTTCAGTAATATATATATATATATATATATATATATATATATATATATATATATATATATATATATATATATATATATATATACATACATACATACATACATACATAACTTCACGCCAGTTCCCTTGCAGGGTAGGCACGTACAACAGAGCACCATTCAGGCTTATTCTTACACACCTCACTTGCCTTTTTGACATTCATAGCTCTTGTCATGCACGCTCGTCTGTTCTTAAGGCTCCTGACATCACCTTCTGCTAGTATACGATCAATTTGATCATGGAAGGTGTGTCGTGGCCTTCCAAGACTTCTGCATCGATCCACTTTTGCATTGTATAGCTGTTTAGTCATTCTTTCCTTACCTTCACCCCGACACTCTCTTGCAGACCAACTCTCTTTCTTACTTCGGTATTACGAACGCGGTCCGCGAGCGTTACTCCGCAGATTTTGCGCAGTGCTCGCATCTCGACCGCGTTTCTTACTTTACGTTACTTTCATGCTCTCTCTTCCATACCCAACTCTCGCTTCCATACGTGAGTGTAGGCACCAGCACCGCGTTGTGTATGGCAAGCTGGCCCTTCTGGCTGAGGTTCTTAGCGCCTAGAAGTATATATATATATATATATATATGTATATATATATGTATGTATATATATATGTATATATATATATATATATATATATATATATATATATATATATATATATATATATATATATATATATATAAAGGAAAGCAATGCTCCGGTGGTTCGGGCATGTGGAAAGAATGCATGATGAAAGAATGACTAAACAGATATACAATGCAAAAGTGGATGGATGCAGAAGTCGTGGAAGGCCACGACACACCTTCCATGATCAAATTGATCGTGTACTAGCATAAGGTGATGTCAGGAGCCTTAAGAACAGACGAGCTTGCATGACAAGAGTTATGAATGTCAAAAAGGCAAGTGAGGTGTGTAAGAATAAGCCTAAATGGCACTCTGTGGTTCGTGCCTACCCGGCAAAGGAACTGGCGTGAAGTTATGTATGTATGTATGTATGTATGTATATACATATATATATATATATATATATATATATATATATATATATATATATATATATATATACACATATAATGCGTTTGAAATAAAAAAATATTTTACACATACATTTCGATCCCAGAAACAAATAACTTTATTCAAAATATTGAATAGTGTAAAGATTCGTGAAATTTGTACGAAGAAGAAACAAAAAAGTTACGCGAGCGAATTTTAAATTGAAAGTATTTAAAAATGCTCGTAAAGCCCTACGAAGGGTTGTAGCTAACTGAAAGGAAGTTAGTTTGTAATGTCCCCGTTCTGAATTAAGCTGTGCACGAAAGGAATTCCTTAGTCTGGGTTCAGACGAATTGTTAGGACGCCTGTCTTAAGAGACTTTCTACATCTACGTAGAAGCTTTGTATATATGAACCTCCGTATAAGTTTTCTTCATGAAAGTACGTTATGTAATATTTCGAGAAAACGTGTATGACTGTAAGTGCAAAATAGGTCGGATAAAGTCGGAATATTAAGTCGGAATTCTCGAATCTTATTTAATTATGGAAAACCTACAGCTGAATACATCTCAATTAATAATAGAAAGCCAACACCGGTATTCACGAATAATATGTTGATTACAAGTAACACACGAGAAAGAAAAACTTATGGCTTATACGGAAAAGCACTAAGAAGTAATTAATGTTCGAAAAATTTTAATAATCAATTTTAAAGTGAAGCTTTTTAGAATGGTGATTTGAAACTCGATGAAACGAAAAATTGACACTAAAAAGAGATAAACATATAAATCTATAGGACTAAGCCTGCGAGAGAATGAGATAGGAGTTTTAAATTGTACAGCATAGATTAGAGAGTCAATAAGACCAATTGTTAAACGTAGGTCCAATTTGGACCGAAGTAAAGTTGATAATAATATTTTTTAGACTAAAACAGTGAAAAATTGAAAGTGAGATACTTAAGAAGTTTATTTTGAATTATAATTTGTTGACGGATATAGGCCAAGGGAGTTATATTTATATTAATAAAATTTAGGGAAGAATTATCTGTGAACATATTCTCTGAAGTTTAACGTCTACTGCGTGTGAACTGCACACATATAAGGCGCGCGCAGATTTGTCGATGCCTACTTACTATTATTGTGTATACTTATGTGAAGTATAAACAATAATAAATTTATTGTAACAACTATTTATGTAACCTTTTTTTGTCAACCCTACTAACCATCGACGCGTGACATTATGATGCTATCGGCAAACCTTCTGCGCACGGATAGTACACAGTTTTTCTTTTTAAGCTGGAGTATAACAGACACAGGCTAACAGCCCGCCTGATGAAAGGTAGTTACTGTAGCCGCGAAAAGTCCAAGCCGTCCCGCGAAAGCAATCCCATTTTCTGGGATAAACAATATCCTGTATCCATTCTCGTTATTGAGACTACAATATATACCCCAAATTTTGGTAGTCTGTGTAGTTATTTTCCCGTGAAAGCGTATCAGATAGAGTTACTTTCGCATTCATATTTGTACGGATTATATCACTGCTAGAGTATTAAGACTTCGTCGTCGTCAGTCATTTGCAGTCCACTGCTGGACGTAGGCCTCCCCAAGACGACGCCACTCATCCCTGTCCTCCGATTTCCTCAGCCAGCGCCTACCGGCGACCTTGCATAGGTCGTCGGTCCTTCGGGCTGGAGGGCGTCCGACACTACGTTTACCGCGACGCGTGTCCACTCCAGGACTCGTTTGCTCCATCGGCCATGTTAAGACTTAAATAGTTTAAATAAAAGTTTTGAACATACAGGATCTAGATTCCCGTATGTGGAACTCCGAAACACGCTCCGTAAACTAAAAAGCGGAACTGATCAAAAATTCAGTGCTACGAAGCGCTGAATTTTCTGGAAAAACACTTTTGCGGAACGGTACCCGTGTAGAAATACTTTGTGAACACCCTTAAAACTTTTCATAGTACAACTCAAAGTAGCTCTTACGTTGCATTGCCAAAGTAGGAATGTCAGACACTCAGAATTCTCGGTCAATGAGTTGTTCTGGAATGCAGTTTTCTTTTCAAATACGTCTTTACAACCCTTTTCAAGAATATATTTCGATGTCTAAGTAGTATGTGTGTGTAATGAGTATGAATATGTAATATAAGCATGTACTGAGATGGAAAGAAAATTGTGTCATGAACAGAATATTAAAATGGATGATTGATGGATATAAGAATAAAGGTAGGCCAAAAATATGGGTACATTGTGTGAAGGATGATCTGAAGAAACAGGGTGTAGACTTACTTAGTACTTTCTACTTCTACACATAGTAAAATTTCGTTTTTTTTATTGTGTGAATTCAGCAGACATGCAGACGGCCTGATGGAAAGCGGTTACCATCGCCTTTGGACATTTTTAACAGCAGAGGTACTACCAATGTGCTGCTGCTCTCTAAAAGGAAACTGGAACCTGGCCACTAATGCCGGATTACAACTCAAGGTTAGGGCGGCATACTCCTAGACCAAGGGTGATAGCCATCCAGACGGGCAAATACCCTACGGCGAAAACGTAAGAAAATGAATATTAAGTTACCTTAGTTCTTTATGTGTTTGAAAGTAATAAAACTATTTGTCTAGGAATTGTTGCAATTGGAACATTGTGCGGTTTCCGCGTCCCCTTTGTACCCGCTTTGCCCCCGAGATTCCTTTGTGAATCAGTGTCACTTGTCTTTTCCATATTTTTGCATGAAGACAAACGTGCCTTGGCTAGAAATTGTTCTCATTTTAGCTCACCTAAATGAAAATAAACTATAGAAAAAAAAATGGGACAGCCTTCAAGTTTTTATTAATAAAAATTTGTCTGATTTAATTTGTTATTTTTTTCTTCATCCAATATTTGTCCGCTGCTGGAGGTATGCCTCTCCAAGTACGCATCACATAAATCGGTCTCCCGTCTTCCTCATCCAGCCCCTGCCGGCGACTTGCGCGGGTCTTCAGTCCGCCGAGCTGGCGGGCGTCCTACGCTACGTTTGCCGAACGTGATCTCCACTCCAGGACTCGTTTGCTCCATCGGCCGTCGGTCCTGCGACAGACGTGACCGGCCCACTGCCACTTCAACTTGCTATTTTGCGAGCTATATCGGTTACCTTCGTTCTCTTACGGATGTCCTCTGTCTATATCTGATTTAATAAAAACCTCAAAATGCAAAGGTAGAAGGGTGACTTGTAGCGGCTGAAACGCCGTTAAGTCGTGTAGTATTTAAGAATTTTTCGATTATAGGCCGTGTGCAGGTTTGCCGATGAGAGAACGTCCCTACGACTGGGCTTAGGCCTCCCCACTTTTCTAAAGGGAAAGGCAAATATACTCGCTACGTTTGTCCAAGGCGGATTGGCAAGTTTGACACATCAGTTATATTCATTTACAGGTTTTATCACAATGTTTTTCTTCGCCAGCGCGTGATAATTGTAACAAGATGCACATGTGTGTAATAACTAAAATGCGTCCCGGCCAAGATTCGAACCCATCTCTGTTCAATAGTGACTACATCTCGAGAGCTTTAGCCACTCAGCTGCAACAGTTCGTTTCAAAAACCTGCAGTCGAGAAATCATTTATTTTGAATCTCAAAAGAAACCAAACCACACCAGACCATAAACGTCCCATTGCTGGGCTCGGGCCTCCCGCTATAGGGGGACGGACAGTATACCCGCCACGCCTGTCCAAGGTTTCATCACCGTTGTTAGCACGTGGTTTACGCACATTAGGTTAGAAAATTGAAATCTTTGAGTTTGGGACGCGTACGCTAGCCATTATTCTACCACGACTTTGAAAGAAATATTGTAAATATAATATTACTCTAAATATCTCCAAGTCTTTTCCCACTCAAATAGTTTAAACGAAATCATGTGGAGGGGCTTCCCTCAAGCAAAAACTTTATTCCGACATCGTTTCGACGGTAGTTAATATCGAAATTCGAAACAGAACTTTTAGAGTGAATTCCTCGTTCCATAACTTATGGTGTTATTTTATGAGTACCTATTGGTGTTGGAGGACAGTAATAAATTTTAGTAGAGATATGAATACTGACCAGCTTTTGCGCGCAGCTTCAGTGGCTTTAATGTTTTTACAAGATAAAAAGTAGCTTATGTGCTATTTCGGACTATAATTTATCTCGGTGCTAAATTTCATCAAGATCTGTTTAGCCGTTCGAGCGTGATTAAGCAAAAAACATGCATCCAAACTTCCACAATTGTAATATCAGAGCATAGATCGATATTAGTATATTAACATAGATCAAAACTATGTTTTATGTGTAATTTAAAATAGTTTCTTATCTTAAATAACTTAATTATTGCGAAATCTAAATATGTCCTACTTGTGTACCTATATCTAAATATCTATACAATATCTCTGTAATAAGTTTCATCTAAAAAAGTTTATATTCATTAGATTTCTAAGGAGTTATTACTGTGGCCCTGCGCGGTTTCACCCGCGCTCTGTCCCGCTCCCGTGGTATATAGCGTCATGTTATATAGCCTATGACATTCCCTGTTGACCTAGCTTTCTAACAGTAAAAGAATTTTTAAAATCGGTTTAGTAGATCCAGAGATTACCCCCTACAACGTCACAAATTTTACCTCTTTGTTATATTAGTACACATACATACATAACTTCACGCCAGTTCCCTTGTGGGGTAGGCACGGACAACAGAGCGCTATTTAGGCTTATTCTTACACACCTCACTTGCTTCTTTGACATTCATAACTCTTGTCATGCACGCTCGTCTGTTCTTAAGGCTCCTGACATTACCCTCTGCTAGTACACGATCGATTTGATCATGGAAGGTGTGTCGTGGCCTTCCACGACTTCTGCATCCATCCACTTTTGCATTGTATATCTGTATATTAGTATAGATTACTATTTACATGCCTGAAAGGACAAAAACATGTGAAACATAAAACAACATATTGACATCCAATGCGTTTATTTACTAATGTGAAAGCAGGTGGGAAATGTGGGAATTACACGTTACGAACGAGCCTGTAAGGTTACAGCCTGTAAGGTTACAGGCTCATTCGTAACGTGTCTGATGCGGCGACCTATCCTGTATGTCTTTCCTTGAGTTATGTTCCGGCATTAGTAGCCAGGTGGCTACTACTCAACTCAAGTTTGTTATGGCGGCATGTTCTAGACTAGGGGTGGTAGCCATACAGACGGGAAAATACCCTACCACCTGGCTTTGGAATGTTTTGTCGCATCTTGCGCCAGGCCGTGCGGCCGCAGGAAATTGTAATCTTTCGCCGTTCCTGTTTAGTTAAATTGTACTCCGTAAATAAAACAAATATGCAAAAGATATTTTAAGTTACATAACTTACAAATTTTTAAAGAAATCATCATCCGAGTGTTAGATCACGGTTGCTTTCGGAGCATTTGCTTTGAAACTGTGAAACCACTTTTCTACTTTTTCTTCTCCACTTCGCTCGGAAGTTTGCTATATTTGTCCTTTGGATAATGAACCCAACAAAAAAATAAAAATACTCTACATTGAAAGTACGTATAGACCAAATTCCATAAAAATTAAATTATTTCCAATCAGTGAAGAAATATCAAACAAATACACCTTTACATGATTATAACGTATGTTACATGACATTAGCCCTTAAAATAGAATGAAAACTAGTTTAGAATCAATAAAATGCTGTTAACTTTTAATATAGAATTTCAAATAAATAATTGGACTTTTTGGCTTTCTTCGGCATCCTACCGCCTGCACCATGTACTATATACTACATGTTATTAATTTTTATGTTTTAAGTAGAATTTAAATCAAAGCACTTTATTATAGCGGACGTCAGTTGCCAAGTTTATGAAAAGTAAAAGTCATAATAATGCATATATCACTCGGAGTGTTACACATTGTCAAAGACGATTTCATGTGACATGTGTAGCGCGAGACACTAAGTCCGCTACTTCCATTCCCCTGCCAGCAAAGGAATGCAGATTTCCCCTCTGCGCCCGCTGTTGACAGTAGTCGACACGGATGTGCCGCCCGCCACCCTATTTAGTGGATTATATAAGCTCATGAGAGTCACGCGTGTCCGCGGAGAACCGTGGTCGCAAAGGGAATGTGCCGCTTGTTTTTATTCTACTTAATTTTATATCCGTAGTTTATTTGTAATATTACATACATACATAACTTCACGCCAGTTCCCTTGCGGGGTAGGCACGAACAACAGAGCGCCATTCAGGCTTATTCTTACACACCTCACTTGCTTCTTTGACATTCATAATTCTTGTCATGCACGCTAGTCTGTTCTTAAGGCTCCTGACATCACCTTCTGCTAGTACACGATCAATTTGATCATAGAAGGTGTGTCGTGGCCTTCCACGACTTCTGCATCCATCCACTTTTGCATTGTACATCTGTTTAGTCATTCTTTCATCATGCATCCTTTCCACGTGCCCCAACCATCGGAGCATTCCTTTCCTTACCTTTACCCCGACACACTCTTTCAGATCAACTCTCTCTCTTACTTCGGTATTACGAACCACTCCGCAGATATTTGTAAAATTAATAGTGTAATAAAAAATGTTTATGCAAAGACAATAGTTTCATTACATACATTTTATCAGAGCAGGAATGGAGAAAGAATACAATTTCCTGCGGCCGGGCGGCCTGTCGTAAGAGCCAGGTGGTAGGACATTTTCCTGACTGGATGGCTACCATCCCTGGTCTAAAGTATGCCACGATAACAACCTTGAGTTGTGTTACGGCCTTAGTGACCAGGTTCCAGTCTCCCTTAAGAGAGCAACAGCGCAATAGTGGCATCTTTGGTGTTGTAAATGTCCATAGGCGATGGTAACCGCTTTCCATCAAGTGGGCCGTCTGCCTGTCTGCTGAACAACTGCAATAAAAATAAAACATACCCGATACACGCTATATAATATGAAGTTTTATCAACGTGTGCAAATATAATACTCCCACAGGTTCATTCTCAAAATTGTATGAATATTAAATTGAATTAATCTTTATAAATAATACACGTGTAAGATTCAACTCCGAAATCGCTGGCGTGTGAAATATAAATCACACGAAGATCACGTTAGAGAACACTTTTACAGCTTTTGAATAAAGAAGGAGAGGAAAATGGACGCATTACCGCCCAATGCCCCGAGAGAGGCCGGAACGTAACCCGCTGATACTTTATTGAAAATTTAAATGCCAGTTTGTATAGATTTATTTTATTGCGTAAGGTCACTAAACGCTGCCGAGGAAACCTATCAAACGAACTTAAAAGCAAATTCGCAGGACTCGAATGCGACTTAAGCTCGAGTTTTATTCCGACTCGAAGGCGCTAATGGCGTACGCCCCGAACAAAAACTCGCTTGATTAAAATCGTTTGTCGTAATAAAAGCAGCACTAAAAAGTTACAATCGAACGAGAAGCGGGACCTGTAGGCCCGTAAAATCGATCACCGCCCGATACTGATCGCGGAGACAAAAATTTAACGGCCGAAACGGAAGATTACTGCTGCTTTAATTTAGTGCAACCTTACCGTGGTAAGACAGAGAACTAAAGCAGAGGACCTGAAAAAGCCGCTTTTGGAGAAAATCGAAATGTGTGCTGGGACACATAGTACAAGTGAAACTTCAACGGACAAGTGAAAAAACGAATCGCAATAAAATGTTAACTTGCAGTTTTACGGGCACGTTTTCAAATTGGACAAGTCAATTTACAATCTGCTCGTTAAACTTTAAGTCAAAATTTTGTTGCGATTCGTTTTTCCAGTTGTCCATTGAAGTTTCACTTCTACTATGTGTCCCAGCACTTATTTCGCTTTTTCGCAGGTTTACTGCAAATTATGATTTGGTTAGGTTAGGTACATTTTAATTAATGTATTTTTTATTTTATCAAACAAAGAACTGAATTCGATCCGCAACAAAAAATCCATAGTCTACTCAAAAATTGTGCCGACCCTCCACGCGGCCGTAACACTTTTTCGTGACTGAAAAATCCTAATACCCCCCTCCCCCCCGTCTATATAGAAGTTTCACTTCAACATAATATAAAATAATAACAGCCCATAAATGTCTCACGGCTGGTGTACGGGCTAGCAAGCGGTTTACGCTGACACGTGAATTTTAACATATCATTCGCGTCAGTATTCGTTTAGTACCGTACTTTTAAATAATTTACATCTTAAAACATCGTATCATTAACATCCTATCTAGAAAAACCCCCTACAGCTGGGCTCGAGCCTCCCATTTTTATAAAGGGAAACCTGCCCAGCTTGTCCAAGGTGGATTGGTGGTTTGGCACATCAGTTATCTAGGTGTGCAGATTTCATAGGGTAATTATAGCGATAAACACAATAGATCAGAAAACTGCTTTCCAATCTTTCCGGCCAAGATTCAAACCCGCGCCCTTCAGGTTTGGGATGCGTATGCTAACCACTAAGCTACCACAGCTCGTTGGCTTTTAAAGCATCGCTTAATGAATAATAATACTGTAATGTTTGTCTGTAAAGGTTTTATTACTTTAATGTATTTTTAGAAGTTGTCATATAAGTTGTCATTCGGGATTAAAAAATATGTGAAAACTAATATGGTATTATTTCCGAATATTATACTGGCGACGAGTTTAATAAATTTGGTTTGCATTGTGGACTTTGATATAAGTAAATTTAACTAAATACAACATAATGGCATTGCATGGTAAGATTGGGGAATTTTCATTAAAAATGGGTAACTGGTCTATGTACGTCGAAAGGCTAGACATGTATTTTCTAGTCAATAATATAAAAGATGATTTACGTTTACCAACCCTGATCACTGTTGTCGGGGAAGAAGCATATGAATTGCTATCAAATTTAGCCTGCCCCAAAAAGCCGGCTGATCTTAAATATGAAGAGGCAATTCAAATTTTAGCTAAACATCTGCAACCAGCACCTTCCATACTAGCTGAGAGATATATATTTAGACAGCGAAGGCAAAGCGAAGGGGAAGATATAGCTAATTACGTATCAGAACTAAAGAAACTTGCACGAAATTGTAAATTTGAAGGAAACTTATGTGAAAATCTTCGCGATCAGTTTGTTTGTGGCCTAAAAAGTGATGTTTTAAGGCAGCGACTATTCTTGGAGGAAGATTCGTTGACTTTTACAGCTGCAGTTAGGATTGCAACTAACCTGGAAACGGCTGAACGGAATGCATCCATAGTGGAGGCATCTACTTCAAAAACATGTATGGAGAGTCCAATGCAAAATAATTTGCATGCAATTGCGCAAAATAGCAATTACAATAGTAAAAGAAGGGAGTTTCATATAAAAAGGGAACACAATCTTGAAGACTCTTCAGAAAATCAAAAATGTGGAGGATGTGGTTCGAATTACCACATTTATAACAATTGTCGTTTTAAGAAGTCTCTGTGTAATTATTGTAAAAAAAGAGGTCACATTCAGCGAGTTTGTCCAAGGAAGGCAGATAGAAGGCAAGGGTATTCAAAAAGATCCGACGTCTATTACGGTCATACAGAAGAGGCCGTTTCAGAAGATGAAGTTAACAATGAAAACCTTCATCAACTTTGTTTAAATGATTATAGAGCGGTAAGTTTGCCAATAATTATAGATGACCGTGTTATTTTGATGGAGGTTGATACGGGCACAGCCGTCTCCTGTATAAGTACAGAAATTTACGAAAGATATTTCCGGAATAATCCTTTAGAAAAAAACAAAATAATTCTAAACTTTTATGATGGTTCCAAGATTAAACCAGTTGGAGTGATAAGACCAGCGGTGACTTATCGAGGCCTGACAAAGCGTTTAGAGTTGTTTATAATTGAAGGAGGAACAACTTCTCTGCTTGGCAGGCAATGGTTGACAGAATTGAACATAAAAATACCTAGTTTTAGTAATTGTCATAATGTAATAGTACCTAAACAAATTCCTCGAGATGTAAATAATGTATTATGTAGGTTTAAGAAGCTCTTCAGCGGCGGGCTTGGACGGTTTACGGGCGGCAAGGCAACGCTACGAGTTCGTGTAGGAGCACAACCCGTGTTCCAACGCGCTCGACCTTTGCCTTTCGCGCTGCGAGATCGAGTTGACGCGGAACTAGACGCTATGCTGCGTGACGGTATTATTGAACCAGTGGACTGTTCAGATTGGGCTTCACCTCTGGTGCCGGTCAACAAAGCTGATGGTTCCTTGCGGATTTGCGCCGATTATAAAGCAACATTAAATCCAGTTTTGTTAGTGGATCGATATCCTTTACCAAAAATCGAGGATTTAATGGTTAGTTTAGGAAAGACTCAATTTTATTCTAAAATTGACTTATCACAAGCTTACAATCAAATTGAATTAGATGAGACAAAAAAATATACGGTTATTAACACTCATCGAGGTTTATTCAGATATAATAGACTAGTGTTTGGTTTATCTTCAAGCCCGGGTATTTTCCAACGTATTATGTGCACAGTATTAAAAAATATACCAAATGTACAAATTTTTCTGGATGACGTAATTATTGGGGGGCAAACACAACAAGAGCATTTATTGGCGTTAGAGGCTGTATTCAGCAGATTACAGGAGTATGGTTTAAAGTTAAAAAAAAGTAAGTGTGTGTTTTTGGTCGACCAAGTAAGGTATTTAGGATACATTTTAAGTAAAGACGGTATTAAAACTGATCCCGATAAAGTAGAAGCTATAAAAAAAATGCCGAGACCGACAAATGTTACCGAACTTAGATCTTTTCTTGGAATGATTAATTTTTACGGGAAATTTATTAGGAAAATGAGTGATAAGCTAGCGCCATTGTACGATTTATTGAAAAAGAACAAGCATTGGTCTTGGTCTCAAGAGTGTGAAGCATCATTTGATAAAATAAAAAAAATGCTCTCAAGTACTGAAATTTTAGCACATTATGATCCTAAAAAAATCTTGATTTTGACATGTGACGCAAGCGCTCAGGGAATTGGAAGTGTACTTTCACAACCAAGTGATGATGGTAAAGGTGAACGTCCGATAGCGTATACTTCGCGTACGTTGAATGAGGCAGAAAAGAATTACTCCCAAATTCATCGGGAAGCTTTGGCTATTATTTATAGCGTAAATAAATTTCACCAGTATTTATACGGGCGACAGTTCGTTTTGCGAACTGATCATAAACCGCTAGTGTCCATTTTTGGTCCAAATACGGGAATACCAACTATGGTAGCTAGTCGAATGCAGAGGTGGGCCATTATTTTATCAGCATATAATTTCCAGATAGAGTACATTCGCACTAATGAAAATGGAGCAGACGGTCTATCTCGTTTACCAATTTGTAATTTAAACAATAAAACGCTACCAGAGCAAACATAAACTACTCAAAACAAAATAGGGCCCACTCTAAGTTAATCTCGAATTTCGTGTAAAAAAATTTGTTAGGCAGTAAATAGTGAAGTTAAACATTTCAGAGTATTGTTGACATGTTTATCTAACGTTATCAATGTTACAAGTCACCAATTGAATGGTGGGTGGACAAAAAAAGTGAAGTACTCCAAAAATCGTTTATTACTCAAATTCTCAGTCACTTGTACCCTCAGTCACATTCTGAGTGTTATAGTCGCACGTCTACTTTTTTCTTTTTGACTTGATTTCGGTGTTACTCGCGATCATTATGCCTGGTTCTCGGCGTCATATGGATGTGGAAACCGCAACAAGAGCAGTGTTTATGCTTCAGGAGGGAGAATCTCAGAGATCGGTGGCAAGATGTCTAGGTGTGTCGCGATGAGCTATTCGAAACGCGTGGGAACGCTTTCTAGAGACAGGTAGTGTCGCGAGGAGATCTGGATCAGGAAGAGTGCGAGCTACAACCGTCCAGGAAGACCGGTACATCAGATTGACTGCACGTCGAGAGCGCACGATTCCCGCCCGCGTCTTACAAAATCGACTGCGGCAATCGACTGGCACACGAATTAGTGATCAAACCATTCGAAATCGACTCCATGAAGACGGACAACGTTCCAGATCTCGTGTTATTCGTCTAAAATTGACAAGAGCGCATCGTGCAGCACGTTTGAGGTTTGCTCGAGAGCATGCAGAGTGGACAATGGACAACTGGAGAAATGTACTCTTTACGGACGAAAGTAAAGTGAAGTTTTTCAGCGACGATCGTCGAGTGCGCGTGTGGAGAAGAGAAGGCGAACGTTTTTCAGAACCTTGCATACATGAAACGGATCGTTTTGGAGGCCCAAATGTTATGGTGTGGGCTGGAATAAGCTTGTTCGGTAAAACTGAGCTGGTAATTCTGGAAGAAGGCTCCATAACTGCCTCCCGGTATGTCGATCGAATAATTCGGCCCCATGTCATCCCATTTTCACAAAGAGTGGGTGAAAACTTCATCTTTATGCAAGACAATGCTCGCCCACATACAGCGCGAACAACCCAGAGAGCTCTCTCTGAAGCCAATATTACGGTTTTACCGTGGCCGGCCAGGAGTCCCGACCTTAACCCCATTGAACATTTATGGGACCAATTGAAAAGAAGCCTCAAATTGAACTTAAGCAAGGTGACTAATCGACAAGAGCTCATAAACGCCCTAAAATTGTGTTGGGAGCGAATACCCGAGGAAAACATCACCTACTTGATTGAAAGTGTCCCAGATAGACTCGGAGAGTGCATACGGAACAGAGGAGGACCTACTCGCTATTAAGCACCTTCTAACTCATTGATTTAGTGAAGAATAAAAATAAAAATCAAACTTTACTTAAATCAATAATTTCTGTAAACTTTCCTAAAAACTGTAAATTTTGACTAAATTCTATAAAATTGGCAAAACTTACTATTGTTTCTGTTCACACACTTTCAAAAACCTTAATTTATTCATTTCTAATCATAAAAATTGAAAAAAGAAAACGAAGCTGTAAAATTCGTTAATAAAACATGGTGGGCCCTATTTTGTTTTGAGTAGCATATCTTCATTTTGTTCAGGATGCGCTTCTTTTGGACTATAATGAGATTAAACGAGAAACTGCTCGCGACCCCTTGTTATCGAAGGTTCTTGATTATATCAGAACTGGTTGGCCTACACAATGTGAAATTATGAATTTAAAACCCTTTTACAATAGAATAAATGAATTATATGAAGAGTTAGGTTGTGTTATGTGGGGTCGTCGCTTAGTAGTACCTCAAACATGTATAGGGAGAGTTTTAAATATGGTTCATGAACCTCATATGGGAATCGTCAAATCAAAGTCTATTGCGCGTAGTTACGTTTGGTGGCCAGGAGTAGACGAGGACGTTGAGCGAATGTGTCGTAATTGTGAAGTATGTGCATCACAGGCAGATAATCCACCTCAGAACGCGCCAAGCATGTGGCCTTGGCCTAACCGTCCATGGGCTAGATTGCATTTAGATTTCATGGGTCCATTAGGGGGGAAAACTTATTTAGTTATAGTAGACGCTACGTCCAAATGGATAGAAATCTTTAATGTTCACTCGACATCCGCTAGGTATACGATCGATAAACTATGTGAGCTCTTTAGTCGATGGGGGTTACCAAAGCAGATTGTCAACGACAATGGTCCACAATTCGCGTGCAAAGAATTTAAAGATTTCACAAAAAGTAACGGTATTGAGCATATCTTCACGGCACCCTACCACCCTGCCTCAAATGGACTCGCGGAAAACGCAGTACGTACGATGAAAAGAGTAATTAAAAAAGCTATACAATCGAAGCAGGATATTGATAGATCTTTGTGGGCATTCTTATTGCATTATAGAAATGTTGAACACGCTACAACCGGGGAATGCCCGGCGTTATTATTAATAGGTAGAAGAACTCGTACACGTTTAGATATTATTAGGCCCGATCGAGAAGGTAGAGTATTTAGGGCACAACAACGCCAATGCGAGGCAGAAGGCGGGTTAACAAGACAAGTGTCCAGGGGGGAAAATGTGTGGTATAGGCAATTCCAAAACAGAGAAAAATGGGCACCAGGAAAGATTACAGATCGTTTAGGAGCTAGGGATTTCAAGGTGTTAACGCGAGAAGGCACATTGATTCATAGGCATATCGATCAACTAAGGAAACGCCCGAGCGGTAGCCTTGCCCCTTCTAGTGATATGGCAGAAGAAAGTAGAAGCCGAATTCCTTATGACCTCCCTCAGCCTAGACACTATGATAGGGATCTGGTCGAATCAAGCGATGACCCTACTCCAATAAACAATCCAAGTGAGCCACAACCAGGACCAAGTGGTTTGGCCCAAGTCCATGAACAGACTTCTTCAAATTCTCAACAGCCGTCTGATCCGTCAGCCAACTCGTTGGGTCCTATACGACCCGTCAGACTATGTCGTGTAAATAGACCTCCGATTTATAAATATTGATTATTCAGTTATCAATAGATGTATTACAAGTGGTTCCTAATTTAGTTGGAAGGAATGTAATGTTTGTCTGTAAAGGTTTTATTACTTTAATGTATTTTTAGAAGTTGTCATATAAGTTGTCATTCGGGATTAAAAAATATGTGAAAACTAATATGGTATTATTTCCGAATATTATAAATACGTGTCTAGATGTGCTGGTAGTTGCAAGACACAGCATAAAGCTCCACTATTTTGATACTTTATTTATTTATTTTTTATTGCAGGAGTTCAGCAGACAGGCAGACGGCCCACTTGATGGAAAGTGGTTACTACCGCCTATGGACATTTGCAACACCAAAGGTGCTACAAATGCGCTGTTGCTCTCTTAAGGGAGAGAGGAACCTGGTCACTAATACCGGAAAACAACACAAGGTTGTTATGGCGGCATACTCTAGACCAGGGGTGGTCGCCATCCAGTCGAGCAAATACCCTACCACCTGGCAATACTTTTCATCTTCGTGATATTAATCTGCTAAAGCGGCCGCTTTAGGCCCTCTGTTGCCTTCCCAACTCAGTTTTCAGTAGAGCTAGCTGCTGCTATATCAGAACTAACAATGATACAGTGTTCTCGAGCCATTGGAGCCCGACGAGTGCAAGCAAAAAATCAGAAGATGATATTTAAAACCAATTTTTTTATTATCCAGATTCCTATTACGATGAACATCATTACTCACTTCTTGAAAATAGGCAACGATGTTTTTTAATAACTTTTTAAATTCTTAAGAATTAAGGTGGCGAGAAAATATCCCCAAAATTGTTGTCATGTCTAACTTTAAATTATGAAACAGAAAAATTGGAAAAAATCAAGATGACACAGCCCAAAAAAAGATTTCAAAGAAAATTAGTTTAAATAAGATTGGTTTATACTTTGACTTTTAAATACCCGAATGAAAATGAGAGCTGTGATCAACATTTTTTGACTCATAATCGAGTTGTGTGAGTTCAATCCTACAGACTTTCTATGGAAATTCTATGGAATCAACTCACAATTGTAAGTTGTGAGTTGCTCTAAGCTGGCAACATAAAAAAAAGATCGATTTCAGCTGTCATTTTAGTCCAGGTAATTAAAAATCAGACTATAGTAGATTTTTTTATATTGCAGGAGTTCAGCAGACAGGCAGACGGCCCACTTGATTGAAAGCGGTAACCATCGCCTATGGACATTTGCAACACCGAAGGTGCTACAAATGCGCTGCTGCTCTCTTAAGGGTCACTGGAACCCAGTCACTAATGCCGGAACACAACTCAAGGTTGTTATGGCAACATACTTTAGACGAGGGGTGGTAGCCAAATGCCCTACCACCTGGCTGTGGGTTGTTTAGTCGCCTCTTACGACAGGCCGCCCGGCCGCAGGAAATTGTATTATTTCTCCGTTCCTGCACGGATAAATAACGGATAAGATTTCAAAGTGTTTTCGATATTATTTTTCATAATTACGTAACGAAAACATTCATCGCCTTTAAAAAACCTTTCAACGTGTGTAGTTACAACAGACACTGTAAATTAGCCCTTTAGCTACGGTAGCGCCACTAATTTAATACCTTTTTACTGATATATTTTTATACACAGATTCGATCCCCTTATTCCCGTACTCGTGACAATCAGCTGCTTCAAATAAAAACCGCCATCTTGCCTCTTAGCAGTTGATTAAACTACAGCTAGATGTTGATTATTTTTCACAGTTATTTATGAGTTACTTTACCACTTCTTATTTTAAGAGGAGTTTATGGGTATGAATTTCGGTAATCAGATGCTGAGCAGTTTCTTAAAATTTAAGAAACGATTATAAGTAAGGCCTTTAGATATTTTTATTCATAAGTTTATTCAAGTGCCCCTGGTCTGCCTAAAGACAGAATATTAAATTGTTAGCTGAATTGAATCTGCTTTCCTTTTTATGCTAAATGAGCCGTGAACTGTCTAGTATATTTTATTAGCGTGGCGTCGCCCTGCGTTAACGTCGCACCATCCCCATTTACATTCAGGAGTGACGCGGTGGCGTGTGAAATTTTATTTCTTCGACAATCTGAGATCAGATTAGCTGTAAATTGAGTTTATGACGGAATCAAATATGCATGTCTCCTCCCTTACCCCCCATCGACTCCGACTACTCTCACGGTTCATCGCATTCATAAATTCAGCCGCGCTTTTATTCCTTGCGACTTATTCTACGTCATTTGAATGTACTTACTGATCGGCGTTCGGGTAAAATATTACTCTACTCAATCTCACTCCGCTCGACATGATAATATAACGTTATAATAAAACTACGCTTTAACGGTTTTAAGCGCGGTAATTTATTTGATTTTTATTATTCCGACGTTTCGGCCATTTTTCGGTAGCAGTGATCACGGAAGACAAAGATGTCAGTATCAATGAGTATTGGTAAAGTTTTATTTAGGCTACCGCTAACTTGTTTTTGTTATTTTAATTATGTAATTTAAATAAAGGAACAGTTAGTTGAAAAACTAAATAATTAAAATGAACGAGTTGGCGGTAGGCTAAATAAAACTTTAACAATACTCATTAGATTAAAATAAAAAATATCCTACATATATTTATTTCATATATTACAAGAATAATTGACGTAGTAACATCTCATTATATTATACAATATTTTTACTTTGGAAGAGAATTACAAGCACAGGCTTTTATATAGCGAACGAAACATTTGATCTCCTGAGATATTAATATCGCGGAGGCGTCTAATCGACTTGTGAAATGGTAAGTCGCTTATTCCTATAAAAATAAGGTTGCCTAAAATAACATTATGTGTCTTGAATATTCTTGTTGCGTATAATCGATCAACGAATTAATTTTGTCCACTGCTCGAGATATAAATATTTCTAAAATTTACGTGAAGTAAATCTTTGTTTCACAACTATATTATTTCTTCATTTTTCTCATATTGATGAATGTATTTATACTAGTGGTCGCTAGTGGTCGAAATTCGACCATAATAATTAATTTAAATTATATTATAAGTTTGAACATTACTAAGGTTCTGTTGTCAAAGACTACATTTATATTATCACAGATTTCGCCAAGCCTACATTGTTAATTTGACTTGAACAATAAACAAAAGAATGTGCGTGTGTGTGTCAAATACATGATAGTGTGTGTAATGTTTTTTTTATTGATTTAATGTATTTTTATGCATAACTAGAGTTTACCCCGCGGCTGAGCCGCGGGTTGACCTCTAGTTCCTGCGTCTTTTTTAAAGAGCAGGCGTTAATACAGGTTACATTGTACAACATTTTTATGTTAGTGCCATTTGCACCCGAAAAATTCACTACATTTTATATCGCAAACTATTCGATCTCCTGGCATGAGTATATATGTCCATTTTCGGCATTAAAACTACATTTAAACAAAATTACAATAAAAACGATCCAGTATTCCCAGTGATTTCTAAAAACATAAAGACATATCGAGTTACTATCGCATTTTTATAGACAATGAATTTTTATATCTATGAACTTGAGAAATGATTGGTCTCATCCAAACTTTCATCTTGTTTTCTATTTTTACTTCATATAGAGTTAGTCCTGCCTCATGTCAGTGTTTACTCGTATACCTGTGTATCACCTTTCTTAGTTCAGACACACACTACCTATGCGGGTAACAGATGTTAGCCATGCGTCCTGGCCAAACTTCCGTAGAAACGTGTAGGCCCAAGAAATACTGTCTTGAAGGATATATGCTAATAGTCTCACAATTTATGTATGTATTATTTATATATGTATGTATTTTATTATGTAAATACGTAAATGTACATTTAGGTACAAACGCCTATATATACTTATACAAACTTTAGTGTACACAACCATTTTTTTTTTTGATAATGCAGGGGGAATGCCTTTGGACACCATTCTCGGGCCTTTCGGGGGAAGAGCAGTAATGCAGGCATAAGGCCTGCATCGAGGGTGTGAGGGACTCTGAGCGACTGGTTCTTCACGCTCGCTTCTAAAGCGAAGCTGTCGCGAGAATTGGCCGCCGAACTAGTTACTAAACCTAAACCGACGCCCCGTTTATCGCGCTTTTACGCGGAGTCACGGGATCTAGTACAGAGATACTACGCCGTGACGCCCCTACGCTCTGTAACTGGGCCACCCCGGGGAGCAGATTGACCCCCCTTCGTACAGTCGGGGTAGAAATACCGCTGTCGCCCCCGTGACAGCGTTCCTCTGTGACGGTAGCTATAGGAGGAGGAGATGCGCGTAGCAGCGTCTAAGACCGCCAGTCCGCGTCCTGCGGACGAGGTCTGTGTATGCTTCCTCCTCCCTCGCTCTTTCAGCGGCCTCCTTCTGCGACATGAGGGATTCGCAGAAGGAAGAAACCACAAGCCAGGAATATGTACACAACCCTGCATTTTGTTTTCAACATCTTGCTAGATGCATAGGTTTGCTGGATGAAAACCCTTTTTAGAGTTTAGATCGCCTTTGTACATTATAAGTTACCACTAAGTTATAGTTTGATATATGTGGGGGTAGAAATAAGTTGTGTGATGCAGTTCGATAGGGTGAAGCACTATGGTGGGCCAGCCCGTACAGGGGCCGGCCGTCGTCCATCCGGGCTGGAAGTAAATGCGCCAGCGAGCCCACAGCCCGGACAAGGGATGTCCGAAGATCTGACAGGTGTTTTGGGGGTATCCCTAACTGCAACGTGGCAATAGCACTTCATACGTCAGGTGTTAGTGCCACTACGACCGGGTGAATCTGTGGGCCGCAACCATCCCTCTCGCGCGGCCTATGGTTCTCAATCTGATTTCTCTGTATAAAATTAAATGGGGTGACGCACTACTAGGCGAGAGCCCATGGCTTTGTCACCGTACAGGAGCTAGAATCGACCGCTGGAGAGGGGAATACAAAATAATACGACGTGTAGTTCTACTCTATATGTAATTGTTGCTTAATTAATTTAAAATTAAACTTATACTTATACTCGATATACAGATTTCTTAACTGCTACGTGAAAATATGTAAAACCTAAACATCAATCAATCAATAACTCTTTATTGTACACCAGTACAAAACAGAACTTACAGACTAAAACTATGTCGCATTATGCACAAAGGGCGGTCTTATCGCTAAAAACATGTTCGTAGATGCATCTCTGAAGGTTTTGTCTGTTTTCTGTATTGACATATTTTGGCACGTACATGGGCTACTCAGTTTTAACCTTGGTAATTATGACTCAATAAATTATTCCATGTACGTGACATATGTAACTAATTTATGTTCAATAAAGAATTAAGGATATCGAAAGCTGCGCGAAGTGGAGAAGAGAAAGCGAATCTAGGGGTTAGTAGGATGTTCCAAAGGCAACCGAGACTTCACGTTAGGACGATGATGATGAACTCCGGCCATAATCAACCACGTAGATCAAAGACGGAAAATTAGTTAACGAGGGGAAATTTCATTGAGGACTGATCACCCCGGGGGAAGCTTGGCGGGTGCGTGTGGGATTCACCACGTTGGGATGGCACTAGCACACCAAAGAAGTTCTATTACCACCCGAATAGGAGATAACCGCTCGTGTTATATTCTTCATGTTTATCGCAGGACCAAGAGTATATAGTTAGTCACTCTGTAGGGCCCTGGCAGACATTGGACCATCGATCTTATCTACTGTTAGCGGGAAGCAAGCCACCGGACGAAATTTAACTTGCCAAGAATGAAATCCTGAACATCTGTATTTCAGTGAACTCGATGGATCACATTATCGCCCACGTTCAGCGTCTTAATTCATAATTGTGCTGATATTTCTGATGAGTCGCAAATAATTTTCTACCATATGAATAATTCATACATTAATGTAAATTCTACAATAAGCCTCGGAATAGATTATCTCTCACCTTAGAAAACCACTGGAATGGAAACATCAACAAAGATGGGATCCTTAATAGAGTAATTATAAAGACATATGCTTACACCGAAACGGAGGCAACGGTGTGTGAACTATGAATCTAAGGGGATATGATAGAAGGCTTTTTTGGTTGTTGAGATGATCGACATAGAGATAAATATAGTTTAATTTCTTTACACGAGTTTTTCTTCCACTCAATCAGAGGAATACACCATTCGATTGTAACTTTGTTTTGTTCTCTAAAAATTAGAGATAATCACACGTTTTATTTTTCGGAAACTTCATAGCTCCACGGAGATACGGAGTCGAAATTTACTCAAGCGAAACCGCGTGGCATAGCCCAGTTTTTTTTAGTAATTCGTAAAGTTCTATGTAAAAGCTTCTAGAAAATATTATAAGTAAGTATATATTCGTATATATATAGTTTGTTTTATATATTTTATTTTATTTTATATTAGTATTTAATTTTTAAGTTTTTTTGTAGTGTACTTTACTTTTGAAGTGAAACTTCTATATAGACGGGGTCTTAGGATTTTTCTGTCACAAAAAAGCGTTACGGCTGCGTGGAAGTGCGTAAATTTAGACTAGACGTGGTGAGAGGCGGTATAATTTTAGAGTAGACTATGGATGCGTTTTTTGGTTCCGGATCGAATTCAGTTTCTTTCTGTGATAAAATAAAATATGTTTAAATAAAAAATGCATTCATTTAAATGTACCTAACCTAACCAAACCAAATTTGCAGTAAGCCTTGGAAAAATCGAAAGGTGTGCTGGGACACATAGTAGAAGTGAAACTTCAATGGACAAGTGGAAAAACGAATGGCAACAAAGTTTTAACTTGAACTTTAACGGGCAGATTGTGTACCTGCCCGTAAAACTTTAGGTTAAAATTTTGTTGCGATTCATTTTTCCACTTGTCCGTTGAAGTTTCGCTTCTACTATGTGTCCCAGCACACATTTCGATTTTTTAATATGGTTTAGTTTTATTTTTTAAAGTTAGTTTTCATTTTATGAACATTTTTTTAAGAAAAAAATTCCCGTTCCCGTTTCTTGGGACCTATGTTTTTTAAGGCGCGCGGCACCTTTCGTAACAAGCACTACCCATAGCTAGATACTAAAAAGTAACAAATAAAAAAAACTTCGTTTAAAAAAACTGACTTCAAAAACTAAAAAGTATAAAATAACTTATTTCTAAAGCTATTTTTAATTATAATATCTTATTTTTAATATATATTATCTAAAACATCTTAAAGTCGGTGCTTAGTAATTTTCAAAATATAGTAATTTTTATGTTTTACTTCGCATCGACTTCAAGATGTTTTAGATAATATATATTAAAAATAAGATATTATAATAAAACTACGTTTTAACGGTTTTAAGCGCGGTAATTTTATTTGATTTTGGTTTTTCCGACGTTTCGGCCACTTTTCAGTGGCCGTGATCACGGAAGACAAAGATGTCAAGTGTCAACGAGTATTGTTAAAGTTTTATTTAGCCTACCGCCAACTTATTAATTTTAATCATTTAATTTTTAATTTTGTTTATGGTTATTATTTAATCTATGGGAGCCTAATCTAATTTACTACCGCTTCGCAACATGTTATGGCTTGAAGAGAAGAAGCGGCGCAAGAAACTCTTCAGCAAACATGCCTAGCTCTAATAATTTTATATAATATTAAAATGGGTGGAAGGAAAAATAAAAGTAATTATCAGTCAAGTTGGTTTGTGTTCCGTTGTACGCAGAAAGAGCTCACAGTGTCTTGAGGTCTGGCAGCTGGTTTTTGCTGGGTTTGGGTCTTAATAGTTTTGATAATTGGATCCCAAACAGGTGGTACTTGCCAACCATCTTCTCTATTGAAATTTGGGTGTTTTTTGATTTCAATAGCCTCACGCATCATTCTAGGTATGAAACGATTCTCTTTCGCGAGGATTTGTGGGTTATCGAATCTGATGTAGTGGTTGGGTTTATCCAGCGTGTGTTCACTGATCGCAGACTTCGTAGACCTTGTGTGTTTCATGTCAGCAATGTGTTCTTTTACTCGTGTTTTTATGCTCCTCTTTGTTTGCCCAATGTATGACAATCCACACTCACAATCAAGCTTGTAAACCCCTGCATCCTGGAGTGGGATATTGCATTTCACAGGTCTCAGAAATTGGGTAATCTTTTTCTGCGGCTTGAAATATGTTTTGATTGAAGCTCGCCTGAGGATGTGACCAATTCTGTCTGTGACCCCCTTGATGTAGGGTAGGGTAGCAGGGCACCGCTCAACTGAAGGTGGTTTGGGGCCTTTGTGACGTTGGTGTGGAGTCTTCAGCTGATTGCGTTGTAGAACTCGCTTGACATGCTGAAGCTCTCCAGCTATGTGGTTCTCGTCACAAATTTTCTGTGCTCTCTGAAACAAAGATTTGCCCACGGTAGCTAACTGACTAGGATGGTGGTGAGACGAACCATTAAGGTATTTATCTGTATGGGTAGGTTTCCTATACACCGTATGACCAAGAGTATTGTCAGGGTTCCTTAGGATGAAAAAATCAAATAAAATTACCGCGCTTAAAACCGTTAAAACGTAGTTTTATTATGTATACAAGTCGCGAAAACTTAAGAAAATATTATAAGATATTATAGTTAAAAATAGAGCTTTAGAAATAAGTTATTTTATACTTTTTAGTTTTTGAAGTCGGTTTTTTTAAACGAAGTTTTTTTTATTAAATATAAACACCTGTATTATTACATCAAATCATAGTGTAGCTTGTAAGAATCAATTTCTGTGAAGGAATATCAAACGGCGAACCAAGGGAAAAGGTTACTTTTGAACAAAATGTTCTATTTTCCATACATCATTAAACATCAAACTGCGCCGGACATTGCATCGCACCTCGTATGAACACAATCAATGTTTACACATTGACTGGTTTTAATGGATTGGGGTAAAAAAACGTTCATTTCGAATGTTAATTTATAGATGTCTATAAAATAGACAATTTTTTATTATTTCCATATTTAATAAAATGAGGTTTAAAAACAAACCTTTCCATTGCTTTGGCGTTTGACATTTCTTCACAGAAATTGATCCTTACAAGCTACACTATGTTTTGGTATAATAATACAGGTGTGTTTATTTTTCAAAATCAGCGGATTCGATTCCTGACATGGGTAATTAATTTATCAAAAATCTAAGGATGCCATTTGAGTTTTGGTCAAAATCAGCTTCAGGACTCCTTTTAGTGTTTTCCGTTATGTAGCATAGCTTATAATTTGGCCCTGTAGCCCCACTTGAAAATTTTACCTGTATATGAGACTACCTACACTATAAATAAAGGTTATTGATTGTTAGAGAACCTGGTGTACTCACCAAGGCGCTGTATAAACTAGGAACGAAAAATAATTAGGCATCCCCTACACCATTCCATCTTCGGACGACAAAGCACTCTGGTCTACGCCATCGCCACAGTGGAAACGCTACCAGTGTGTACTAAACGTTTCGCCTTCAGGTTTCTTCTACGTACGGTAGAATTGTGGAATACACTACCAGACGGATATCTTCAAGTCTCGTGTGAATAGGTATTATCTATGTAAGCGTGCTCCATCTTCGACCGCAACACGGTTCGGCATGGGACGTGATGGCGGTCAAACGCAAACCTATTTAATACTGACTGATGCCGCGTAGTGCGGTTTTTTAACTATCCCACGGGAACTCTTTAATTTTTCGCGATCAAAAGTATCCTATATGTTGACCAGGGATATAAGCTACAACTATACAAAATTTTATTTAAATCGGTCCAGTCGTTTCGGAGATTAGCCGGTACAAACAGACACACAGAGAAACAAAAAAATTGAAAAAATCTAAATTATTTTTATTTCACTTCTTACATCCCCTGACTTGGTTATTAGCATTTTATTTCATTGTACAAAAATTCGACCTCTACAATTTTATTATATGCTCACTACCACCGCATTGCATTATACGCACACTTCATAAACAAACCAAGACACACAAAGAGCCTAAAAATTAATAACCCAGGCACAGAAAAGAAAAAAACAACACACATGGCACTAGATAGGACAATATATATAAGTATACATATAAGGCCCACACTGCACATGCACTTTCTCACTACACTAGCATGCAACAGATACACTCTACATTAGTATAAGTTTAGAATAAATTAATATAATAAGTTATTCGTAAGACACATACACCTCAACACAAAAATCAATAAATTAATGTCACACACAAGAACCAAAATAACTAATAAGCGTGTTAAATTAAAAAAAAAAAAAACTAGAAATTAAGTTGTAAAAAAGGGTACGGAACTCGAGTCCGTAGAGTTGTGAATAAAAAAAAAATTATTATATGTGTAGAAGATAAAAATAATAATAACTAAATTTAAAAAAAAAGTCAAAGTTAGCTTTTATATAACAGCTGCGAAAACTTAATGGAGTACTTATTTTAATTCATAAATAAATTTAAAAAAACAAAAATAAGCGCGACAAAAACTATAAAGATAAAGTTTTCTTATATAGCGAGAATAGTGGTGAGACATAAAACACCCGGATAATAAAACAGTCCGTGCCAGCAATAACAGTTAACGGTAGCGGTGCGGATATAACCGGATATAACCAGATATAACCGGATATAACAGGTGATTAACGTGGCCAATTAACGCGACCGAGTTAATGATCATCAGACTGTAACCTGCTTATTGCTTTAAGAATTGCTTTTCAATTACATATAAAATATGTACTTCCAATAACTTGATATTTTGTTATCTTTAATAACTCTGACGTGCGTCTTGGGTAATCATCCACCTCTCCCTTTCTGTTTTCTTTCACATTCTCCCAATAATTTGGAGTTCAAATAAGTAGCGAATAAATACAAATTGAATATTAGTAACTCGCGGCATGGCGCGGTTTCACCCGCGCTCTGTCTCGCTCCCGTGGTATATAGCGTCATATTATGACATTTATTTCAATAAGTCCATACATGTAAGTTGCCGGGGCTTCCCAGAAAGTAATCAGATGATACTTGTGTTGGGAAACCTCGCTCTTCCTATGTTTCATCAATTTTAAGACTATCAATTCGCTGAATTACAGAGAGTACTTTTACAAATATTTAAAGAAAATAAAAAAGAGATAAAGAAAATAAAAAAAGAGATAAATAGATGGGTTTCGAGTGGTTGTGTCCGCAAGGGCAAGTAGCAAGCAAGTGTAAGGTGCGTGCGTGCGTGCGTGTGTGTGTGTGTGTGTGTGTGTGTGTGTGTGTGTGTGTGTGTGTGTGTGTGTGTGTGTGTGTGTGTGTGTGTGTGTGTGTGTGTGTGTGTGTGTGTGTGTGTGTGTGTGTGTGTGTGTGTGTGTGTGTGTGTGTGCGTGCGTGTGTGTGCGCGCGGCTGGGAGTTTGAATGGAACACAAATCCCTACTAATTTGTTTTGAGTCATATTGAAAACAATAAGCATGTTTCAGATTCAAGCTGATGTAACCAAGATGTCTTCCACTTCATCATAATTAAGGGTTAAGAGCCATTCAGTCAGATTTTTCTTACACTCATATAGTTGAATAATAGTATAAATAATAAATAAATTAGTAATAACACTATACAGGCTAAGAAAGAATAAATTGATACATATATAAGGATAGGATATTAGATGTAGTCGACCTGCGTTTCGATAAATAAATAAAAACCAAATAGATAAAGATGCTAATGTAAAAAATCAGATTATGATCAATAAAAATATTCTAGAGCCATAGTTCCCTCTTTCTTAAAACATGAAACAGGTTAAATTGAAAAAAAAAATTAGTTGGCCCAATATGTTTTTCCTTCCATTCTCTATTCTCACATACGTCTTCTGTCACGCCAAAAATCATCATATCATCCTTCACACAATCTCTTTTTTAGTCTGCCTTTACATTTGATCCCATCAAGCTGGCAGTTGAACATTATTTATGCATGTGACTTTTATCTCTCTCCATTACATGCTCACAGCACCTTAATCTTCTTCTTCTCAATTTTGCAGTTACGGGTGCATCTTTTTAAGATCCCCTTATGTATTCATTTCGCCTTCGCACCTTATCCATCAAGCAATATTCCACATATAATAAATCATTTTGCTAATGAACACCAATTTTTTGTTCTATTTTCATTATTGTCATTTCAACTACTGTTGCCATGATAAGATAATAATTAATAAAATTATTTGTTATATTTTTCTTGAAAATAAAATACCCGTTATTAAACCGGTTAAAATCGCCAAAGTAATAATACAAAGCTACATATAAAAGACCCAAACTTATGCATAAACCTTTTTTTTTTCATGCATATTGTAGTCAAAATAATGTATTGCTATTAGGAATCACAAACACCTACGTTGATACAAAACAACTGCTATAATCATTAAACTATGCCACTATTATATTTTATCACTATATCTTGTATATGTATATAACTTATGTGTATATTTGTATATATAGTATAGTTATATATTTATTATTAAAATGTAAGTAATCGTACAATAATTATGCATACTACCCCCGCCACTCCTAATCAGCAATATGCTTGTCACGGGTTGTCTGAAAGAGATCGCTTTTTAGCGATAAGACCACCCTTTGTACATTTTTAGAATAATACTTGTCTGCGATAAACAGAACTTTTTCAATCATTACAACCACATTTCATTACTACATAATATTGTCATAAATGATTCTCAATGTAGAAAAACTTGGTATTATCTTTGATGACAAACTTACCTTTAGGGAACACTATGATTATATTGTGAGTAAGGGATCCAGTCTTTTAGGATTTATATGTAGGTCTACTCTTGGCTTTAAGAAACCTACGAGCTTCATTCATTTATACTGCACGTTAATTAGAAGTGTGTTGGAATATAATTCTACTATCTGGTCTCCTCATTATTCATCACACATCGATCGCATTGAGCGTGTACAAAAGAAAGCATTGCGAATAGTTTCATATAGATATAATTTAATTCGAACTCTTAAAACGTATCATGACCGACTGAAATATTACTCACTGACATCCTTAGTAAATCGTAGAAGCATCTCAGACCTTGTTTCTCTTCACAAAATTTTACATGGACGTATTGATTCACCCTATTTAATGTCTTTACTTAACATCAATACCAATTATCGATGTAGAAAACCAGCAGTTTTTTCCCTTCAAGTGTATCGTAATAATACTTCTTATTTCAATCCATTGGTTCGCATGTGTCGCCTTTATAATGAACTCACCAAATTAAATGCGTACATTGATATTTTTAATTCTAGTCAATTTAAGTTTATGAATAAATGCAAAAAAGTTCTCTCACACAATCGCTATTAATATCTATTGTCGATTTTTCACTCATATTATTTGCAAAATAAATATGAACAACTTTCAAAAGAATATCTACTTTGTCGTTCTATATATTATGTTGTTATTGATTAATTTTTAATTAGCACATAGTTTGGATTATGATCTAGCCCTATATATATAAATTAAGTACATAAAAGGCTATAAAACATAAAATATACATGGAAATCGTAAAAGACTTTAAATTTAATATATTAGGTAACAAAACAATACTAGTTCGTAAGTTTTCTGTAAAAAAAGAGAAAATATACGTACTGAGATAAAGTCGGAATATGAATTAGGTATTATCACTATGAAAGTCGTTCGGGCAGCACTAAAACGCCACTTGACATACGCAGATCTTATTACTTCGCCACAATAAAATCTTTGTGGAGTTAATTTCGTTCATAAAGTGAAAGTTTGACGATAATTTTGAAATTAAATTTAGATCTGCGTTTGAGCAATTTATTTGTTAACGATGTTATAATTTAATAGGTTTATGATTGTATTCGAATATGTGATAAAATATGATTATTTGTTTTATTTTTAAGTGAAACTTCTTTAGAGTCGTTGTGATTTGAAATTCGGTGAAATGAAAAAGCGACACTCAAAGGAGATAAACGCATAAATCTTATTAGAGTAAAAACCTACAAGATAATATAATATTAGTAAGTACAACTATAGAATGAATAAATATTATGATACATAAAATAAGAAAACATGGTACCTGACTATGTTAGGGATGAATGGGAGCAAGATAGTTCCATAAAAAAACCACATAAATCTATAGGACTAAGCTTGCGAGAGAAAGAGATACGAGTTTTACATTGAGCAGCTCAGATTTGAGAGTCAATAAGACCAATGACATAGGTCCAATTTGGACCGAAATAAAATTGATAATATTATTTTATAGACTGAAGCAGTGAAAAATTGAAAGTGACACTTAAGAAGCTTATTTTAAATTATAATATGATGACAGATGTAGGCTAAAGGAATTATATTTATATTATTAAAAATTAGAGAAGAATTATCTGTGATTATATTCTCTGAAGTTTCACTTCTACTGCGTGTGAACTGCTCACACACACAATTTATTTTCGGAGTACAACAGACAGCATGACAGCTCAGTTGAAGCAATATGGTTGTCGTCGCCTATAGACATCGATGTGATATTTACTGCGGTCACGTCAATTATTGACGTTGATTTGAATTCTATCTACCTTTTCTATTGTGTCTAGTAATTCCTAATCTATTATATTTGTGTGTATATTGTCATGTGTATATATATATATATATATATATATATATATATATATATATATGTATGTATGTATAGTTATATTGTTTTTGTACTTATATATATATATATATATATATATATATATATATATATATATATATATATAAATATATATATGTGTATATTTTTTTTTTTATGGCAGAAGTTCAGCACACAAGCAGGCGGCCCACTTGCTGGAAAACGGTTACCATCGCCCATGGACATTTGCAACACCAAAGGTGCTACAAATGCGCTGCTGCTCTCTTAAGGGACACTGGAACCTGGTCAATATTACCGGAACACAACTCGGTTGTTATGGCGACATACTCTAGACCAGGAGTGGTAGCCATCCAGTCGGGCAAATGCCCTACCATCTGGCTGTGGGTTGTTTTGTCGCCTCTCACGACAGGCCGCCGAGCCGCAGGAAATTGTATTCTTTCTCCATTCCTGTACGGATAATAATAAATATATACGAGTATCATCATCATGTCTATACGCCACCACCGTCAGTTTTAAATTAATCCTACCAAGGGTTGCGTGGAAGAGATAGCGATAAGGCCGCCCATTTTATTATATGTTGTATTTTTCTACTTCTGTTTGTCTATGCTTCGTTGTACAATAAAGAGTTAGTTACCTACCTAACTAGTATAAGGCAGTATAATATTTGTACGATCTAAGGGCACGTGGACATAATTATATATAACTTTAGACCGGTATAATTATTATGTACCATGTCATACGCTAATAAATATTCGTTTCATTTCAAATATCAAAGTTGCTACCAATGTGTTGCCGGCCTTGAAGGAACTTCTGGCCACTATTGCCAGAACACAAATTAAAATTATTATGGCAGTATACTTTAGACCAAGGTTGATAGCGATCCAGACGGACAAATGCCCTGCTATCTGGCTGTTGGTTCTCTTCTCGATATCGATCTTACGATAGACCACTCGGCTACAGGAATTAGTATTAATAACATTGCTACAACTTAGGTTCCGGCAAAAACAAAATCCACATGCATATCTATAAAAACACATTTTATTATCTGTCGGCATTTGAACTACTTGTAATTCTTTTATGATCGCCTTTGTTTACTTATTTATTGGCATACGTTTCTAGAGAACAGCCCATTGTTTTATTGTACTCGTTTATGGCCACTTGCGACCGAATCATTAACCAGGTGTTGCGGATTACGTCGACTACGATACTGGCAGATTTGTATTTGTGAGGTATAAAATGACGGCCTGATGGGGAGAGGGGGCAGATAAACGAGAACCACGATCAAGGCGTGACATGTGTACAATCAGGAATCTAATAGTGACGGACTTTGCGCGTTTTATTGAATTACGACCTTCTGCATTATGTTTGTATTTGTTGTGTTCGGTTATATTTGTGCCTATGTTATACGTGTTTGTATAGTTCTAATAAACTCTATAATAATTCCAACGGCATTTTAATTCGAGTCTCGCAACTCGTAACAATATTTATTAACTAAGTGCTGTTTGTAATAATAAAAAGATAATATCCACATATTCATGGATCTTAACATTCCCTGACTCATGCACTCTCACTCAATCACACATACATATTCTTGCACCACTTATGCGCACTTACAGATAAACAGACAACACACCACACCTAAACACTTGAAGGGCTCACACGAGCACAATTACTTATAATAATCATACTAGTATTTTTTTTTTCTCTTAATTAGCCAACTATCAAGGCCAACGAGTTGACCCTGGCGACCTATATATACTTCAAGTTTTAGGTTTTTTACTAGTTTTAAGTTTCACAATGTACTTAAAGAGGCAATAAAGAATTATCTTATGTTATCCATACATAATAAATCTGTAGATAGTTCGATTTTGTACAATGCGTTTAAAAATATGAAAAAAATTGAGCAGGATAATTCGGACCAGGAAATTTTGTAAATGCTATTTTAAGAATTTTTGTCTGTCTGTCTGTTTGAGCATCACGTGAAAACTACTGAACGGATTTAAATGAAACTCGATACAGAGCTACCTTATATCCCGAGGCGTAATTTAGGATACCTTTTATCCCGATAAACATTGTCGTTTTCATGGAATAAACGGATTATCAAAATTGATGGCCCTGCAGTCGTTTCTTTCAATTCACTAACAAATTCCTAAGTTAAACAACATCTCATTCATTGTATTACTTCAAATCAGGTTGGCCGCGACTCGACCCTGTTTCGCTGCACAGTTGTGTAGACTATATGGACTTCGTTTCTTTGTTATTGTAGTGAACTTAGTAACAAGAAATAGTAAAGTTTTAGGTAAAACACCTAACTAACATTACATATACGTGACATAGAGCTATACTACCTAGGGTGTTTTACGAGGCGTAGCCGCGGAGAAAACTCTAGTGTTATATTATACTCGGTTACTTTTATTATATGCGTATTTTATACAGTGGATTGTAAAAAAGTAAGTACGTCCCTAATCTATTACTTCCTAGAATTATAGATACTCATGCGTCGAACACGCATGTAAAATTTGAACTATCATTTCGTTGATACGATTCCATTTTCTAGTATAAAAATTACAACATTTTCATCTCTTATCCGTTTTTATCCGTGCAGGAACGGAGAAAGAATACAATTTCCTGCGGCCGGGCGGCCTGTCGTAAGAGGCGACCAAACAACCCACGGCCAGGTGGTAGGGCATTTGCCCGACTGGATAGCTACCACCCCTGGTCTAAAGTATGTCGCCATAACAACCTTGAGTTGTGTTCCGGCATTAGTGACCAGGTTCCAGTTTCCCTTAAGAGAGCAGCAGCGCATTTGTAGCAACTTTGGTGTTGCAAATGTCCACAGGTGATGGTAACCGCTTTCCATCAAGTGGGCCGTCTGCCTGTCTGCTGAACTCCTGCAATAAAAATAAAAATAAAATAAATAAATTTTTGTTATCAAAAGTACAAATGAATTTGAGAAGAAGGAACAAAGACACGTAACCGTAGTCGGTTTTTACAATTATTACTAGTATTACATGATTTTGGTACAACGGAAAAGTTCCGTGCGCGCCCAAGACGTCAAAAACGATGTTTCCGGGGCTGAAATTTTCATAAAAGCCATAACAGTATTCACAACACGTGCGCACCCGCTTTGAATGTTAAACTCAGTGAAATAAATTAAAATTCCCTATACATACCGCCGAGTGAAATCGTGAGGAAACTGGCTATGACACTGGTGTTTCGTGTTGTTATTATTTGTTATCTCAACGGACTATGTTCTGGTGATGACATCGTCCTTGCGCTCTCAAGTTATGACAAGTTCTTCTGTTTGGCTTTGTATTATAAAGGCGCGTCTATACATTAGATTCAACTTTGAGGCCAAGCTTGGCCAATATTTAACCCAACTACTGCACCACACATTGGTCCAAGATGCCCTCCCGCACTCCCTTTTCATTCCCGTCCCCTTTGAAATTGTTTCAAAAATCGACTCGTTGCGCGTCAGTATTGGACATTGGCCGGTGATTGGACGCAATATTCACATTGTGTCCAAAGACTGATCCACACAGTGGAGTATTAGCCGCAATGTAGCATAAATTGGTGCAAATATGACCAACGTGTGGCCGCGGCGTAAAGACGAAAAATATTAAAGCCGCTTTCTGATTTGTTGGGGCAGCATCGGCACGGAAGCGGTATGCTCGTTATACTCGGTGTCGAAATTGAGGGCTTTCATCGGTCGTTTTCGTTCGAACGACCCAAAATTCAATAAAACTTTAAAAAGAAAAATGAAAGAAAAAAGATTTATTAAGAACTACATAAATAAAGTTTATATAAAACAAAAATAAATGGAACATATATTGTAAAATACACTTAATTAGTGAAAAACAAGAAAAAGAAGTTCTAAAACGAACGACGAAATACGTTTAAAAGTAAGGCTTCTGTACCGAAAGCTAATCGAACGCCTATATTTCTATAAGTCTTTCCTGATTTGATTGGTATAAGTAGAAACGAGACGTGTGTACTACAATCGGGAATGTAATAAGTGACGTACTTTGCGCGTTTTATTGAATTATGACCTTCTGCATTACGTTTGGATTTGCTGTGTTCGGTTATATTTGTACCTGTGTTTTGCATGTTTGTATAGTTCTAATAAACTCTAGAGTAATTCTAACGGCATTTTAATTCGAGTCTTGCGACTCGTAACAATACATACGGTAATAGTCAATGTTTAACGTCATTACCAATTAATGACAATGTTAAATCACAAATAATGCAACCCATGGCTCCAGCTGTGTGAAACGGTCACTAATACTAACATTGCCCCAAATAGAGGATAAACACGAACGAATTGGTGCCGCTAAATGCAATTTTATTAGTACTAGTGGTCGCCCGTGGTCGAAATTCGACCATAATAATTAATTTAAATTATAAGTTTGAACATTATTAAGGTTCTGTTGTCAAAGACTATACTTCTATAATCACAGATTTCGCCAAGGCTACAATGATAATTTGACTTTAACAATAAACAAAAAAGTATAAAGTATATGCGTTTGCATGTCAAATACATGGTAGTGTGTGTAATGTATTTTTTTTTAGATTTAATGTATTTTTTTGTATAATTAAAAAAAATATTAACATTCTGCTCTCCTTCTCTATATAAACAAAAAGTACAAAGCTTTTGCTGTTTTTTTGCTTCACGTATTAATATATAGATTCTTCATCCAAGCTATTAGCTAATATTGAATTAATGGAATAATTTTCCATAATAACTCAGGGGCAAGTTCTCTATTGGTTGCTAGAATATATTATTGGATTAGCATAATCAGCCCAAATAAGCGGTTTAGTGCCACCGCATTTGGTCACCAGCAGTCATATTAATAATGCGGATTGCGCTTGCATTTGACTTGTGGGTGCAATGGAATTAACTGCCACTTGAAGGCCATTCGGGTTTGGCATCTATGCTCTTTAGGGTTCCGCAGCTATTCAGACTAATATGGAGCTAAGACTTAAACTTCGTTGGCTCAGCGACCCAGTCTTAGCCTCCGAGACGAGAGAACGCCACTTTCTTCTATCCTGCACAATGTGATACTAATTGTAGGCTTGATGATCGATCAGGGAGTAAATTTTGCTACTTCAATATTATGGCGTTGGGAAAATATTCTAAATACGACTCCATTGCGATAGTGTCAAAAATTCATATTCTACTAAATCCACAATATTTAATCGATATCGTAGCGGTGGAATAATAGTAACAAAAAGTTGGTATTAACATGGAAAAAGAATACTCTTCCATAGTATTACCATTAGCAGAAACGGCATTAGCCGAAATGAATTATGAATGGCTACTAAACTTTCAAATATTTATTTTGCGAGTTTTCGCTTATGAAATTTTATAAATTATAATATTTTATAATGGCACGCCATTGGAATTAACAGAATACCGAAATCAGGCAAAACTACGATTGTGACGATAGTATCCGGTGATTTTAACGAGATAGTAATAGCAGAATTGGGCCCCAGGTTACTTTCACTCTATCTCAAGCGATAGTTAAGACGGCCAACTGGTTGCCGACCGACTGGTCGTCTCACATTCCGACCCTCCCATCTGTTCTACATGACCGAGTCATCGGAAACGGTGACTTTGTTTATATTGTGTATCCAGCCATCCCAGGGTGCAGTTGATAACCAACGTCAGGCACCCATCGCCTGGCATTTGCTAAACTGCACTTATTTTGTACCTTCGCGAGACATATTGTTTTGGTGAAATCCTAACTTTTTTTATTGCAGGAGTTCAACAGACAGGCAGACGGCCCACTTAATAGAAAGCGGTTACCATCGCCTATGGACATTTGCAACACCAAAGGTGGTACAAATGCGCTGCTGCTCTCTCAAGGGAGACTGGAACCTGGTCACTAATGCCGGAACACAATTCAACGTTGTTATGGCGATATACTTTAGACCAGGGATAGTAGCCATCCAGTCGGGCAAATGCCCTACTACCTGGCTGTGGGTTGTTTTGTCGCCTCTTACGATAGTCCACCCGGCCGCAGGAAATTATATATGTAATTGTATATTGTATTGTATCGTATTATTTCTCCGTTTCTGCACGGATGACTACTAAAATACCGATTTACATGTATGTCTCTCAAGACCACGGGGCATAAAAATGGACCCGGACTTTTGGAGGGCTTGCGTGGGGCCATGGGAAGGCCAACACGTAGAGGCCCTTTGACAAATTTAATGTAAATGTGGCGTGACACTGACCGGCGATTATCCCTGTCTACACCATATAATAATGCACCCAAGGACAAGCCTCGGTCAGTGTAGAGGACTATTGTGGGAAATAAGACCAAAAAGTACCAGGCTATTGGGGTCAACTGCTAGTGGTACTGTGAGTTTGGGGATATGGGGACTATGGCGTCTGCCCGTCGCAATGTTGGGAGAACATGGAAAATTGGGCAGACGGTGACTCGCCACTCCCTGCTGCATGGGCCCCTAAAAATACCATAGAAAGCAGGAGCAACATGGAGAAAGCAAGTATTGAAATTACTATTAAAATAGGTTAAAAACTCATATGGAAGTTCATAATAATTATCAGTAAAATTACTGCAATTATTTTCGTTTCTTTTATGCTTCGAGATTATGAATTCGTCAAACGTTAACTTGGTATATTACTTTGATATAACATATACCGTCCATTTTCCAAAAAAAAGAGAGCTCCTAGCCCAACAGTGGGACGTTTATACACCATCACTATTTATTTTCTTAAGCCTTAAGAACAGACGAGCGTGCATGACAAGAGTTATGAATGTCAAAGAAGCAAGTGAGGTGTGTAAGAATAAGCCTAAATGGCGCTCTGTTGTTCGTGCCTACCCCGCAAGGGAACTGGCGTGAAGTTATGTATGTATGTATGTATGTATGTACTATTTATTTTCAAACTAAATCCGTTCACGTATTGGCATTACACTATTTCTTCAAACTGGCAAGTCTAGCTTGTACAAAGATTAGCAGCTGGCATCCTGCCATTACAATGACCTGGCCAATAAACTGGCTTACATTTTGAAAAGGGTATTTGTAGATATTGACCTACATATTTTATAACATGTTAGATGATAATGTAACTACTTCCTGAATGCAACTTGCATTATGGAACATTTGTTGGATCTGCCACAAATATTGGGTGTGCTATTTGAAAATGTGCAACTTTGTTTTGAAGAGTTGGACTGTATAAGTACGAGAAAAACTAAAAATGCATCCCTGAAGTTCGTATACATTATTGCGCATAGTACAATTATTAGCTTCATGTGATATTATGTACAGAGCTGCGAGGGGATAGTGTTGCTGTCTCGCTCAGTAGCTATCCGTACTAGAATTATATCTCTTTCACACTACATACTATCAGATGTAATAAAGATTAACTCTTGAATGGACCTGCGCAAATTCACAAAGCTAACTTCTCTCAGGGCGCACTTATGTTTTGTGCGTACCTTATGTTTCGAAGCGGACAACAATTTCATTAATTAACGTAGTTTTCTCTTATCTATGTTACCTTTTTCAGATTTATCACTTATGTAAGTATCTAAACTACGAATTTATAAAATACTAGCACTACCAGCGAAACTTCATTCGCGTTGCCATGATGACGTTTTGTTATAGCAATTTTAAATTTTGCTTGTTCTAAACGCTTTTGAATGTTTACTTTTAGACATTATTTTATTGAGCGATAAAAAATTCTCTGGGAAAAATCGAACCCTCGGAATGAAACAAAAATCCCCTTAGCATTAAAGTACCACAATTTGTAACTAACCTCCCTGCAATAATATAAATTATCGAATTCCAATAGTGTATATTCTATGCGTATATTATGAGCGCCCACCCGTCGGTTAATGACAAAATTGCGGTTGATTTTAATGTGAAAATTATAGTGGTTCGACTAATGCAAATTGATATAACCTACATGCACATTTCAAGGAATAAATATATTACACATAGCTACTGAAATTTATTTAGAAGCATTTAGTGAAGGGTTATAGCTTTAAGACATTTAGTTATTGTAACCATTTGCATGTCATATGAATGACAAACCTTTATTTAACCCTTATTTATGGAGCTTTGTCTATATTTATATCCGACAAATCGAGTTTATCAGAAATAAGAGTATGAAATAAATACTGTCAAGTGGTTTTATACAAACGACAAAAGTCCATTGTTCTTGACATATTTGGTTATAAAATCCTAAAAAACTACATAATATTTATCTTTAGACAGGCTAAAACACCGTCGCTTTTCAAGTCTGTTTGTATAAATGTTAACTCCTACTAAACCACGCAATCATTTTTAAGCGAATTTCACAATAAGACAGATAATGTATTGTGTGTGTCATTGAAGGATTCTATGTATGAAAAACCGAAGCTTTTATGTAACAAGAAAATAAACAACTCTTAAACATATCCTTCCTTTATAGCATATTATTACATACATATATACATACATAACTTCACGCCAGTTCCTTTACGAGGTAGGCACGAACAACAGAGCGCCATTTAGGCTTATTCTTACATACCTCACATGCTTCTTTGACATTCATAACTCTTGTCATGCACGCTCTTCTGTTCTTAAACATCTTATTTACTCCTAATAATCCCCAGTACCTTAGGAACGTTTTAAATTTTTTCGCCTATCCACTGCCCACAATTTGCGCCATGATACGTACCTAAAACTTATGACGCCTGCACACACCTCATCCTATTATGATAATTCTTTTACAGGCCAGGCTGTCGAACTTTGGAATATGCTGTCTCTTACTGTCAGAGAGGCCAAATCTTTAGAACTTTGCTCAGAAAACACTACTCTATCCACAAATAGCTATGTCTGATTAACAGAATATAATCATGCTAATACGTTTATTATAATAACTTATGTATTTTGAAATTTATTATTGTATATATATGACTATGTATCTATGTATGTTTATTTCTTAAATTATTTTGAGTATTTATGTATCTATTGCCTTTTTCATGTACCACCTGTATCGCCTGATTCAAACTTTCATTTAGGTTGCCTGGAAGAGATCGCTTTGAGCGATAAGGCCGCCTATTGCATTGCCTAGAAAATATTGTAAATATGGTCAGTTTTGTAATTGTATATTTTGGTGTGCAATAAAGTGTAATCTCTCTCTTTCTCTCTCTCTCACTTAAAGAAAATAGTTTTGAACAATACACATTTTTTTAGATATAATGTAGTTTCAATTGACACATTACATGTCGGCCTTCTTCTGGACATACAACTTTTATACAAAAAATGAAAGAAGAAATTACTTTTGAGTGAAATTCTCCCTTATATTTTACATAAAACGTTTCGAATTTTTGGAGAAGCCGACATTTAAGAGGTTTAAATGTTTTTTATACATAATGTCGTGTCTAAAATATCAAAAACAGTTGATGTTTGTCACCTTCACAAAATCTAGCATACCACACACTTGTTCGATTTTAATTAATAAAATAAAATAAATCTAATTACCTAATCATCACTGCTTAATTTAAAGTCAAAAGCCCCTTCAATCAGGCCATAATTTAAAAGCTTAAACGATAAAGTTCCAAGAACAAAGGTAAGGCCCACACATCCGCCCACGAAGGAAACCGACAAAGCTAGTTACGCCCCCGGGCTCCGGCCGAGTGGCGCACATTAAATTGACGACACGGATTACTAGGGTAAATGTACCAATTAGTGTTTCGGTGGGTCGCGTGGAGACAAACGAGATTGCCTGCTACGGGCACCTGCTTCGATGTTTACGGAATGAGATTTCGGCCCGTCTTGATTGTGGTACGCCCGGTTTAAATTGTTAGTGGACGGCAATTGGGGAGTTTACCCTAAATTTTGTTGGAATGTATGGAGTGGGTTGTACGGATTGTATGTCTTAAAGTCACACACAGAGAGTTTAATAAACGATTAAATATCTATACTAATAAAATAAAACCAATAGTTAATATCAAATTTACCAATTAAAATATGTGTAACTTAGATTTCAAATTAAATGGCAAAATTTAAGTATAAACGAGTACTTACACAAAACTTTATTCATATTATATTGTTACGAGTTACGGGACTCGAATTAAAATGCCGTTGGAATTACTATAGAGTTTATTAGAACTATACAGACACGTATAACACAGGTACAAATATAACTGAAGACAACTAGTACAAACGTAATGTACGATTCAATAACACGCGCAAAGTCCGTCACTATATAGCTTATCGAATGTACACACGTCTTGCCTCGCTTGCGATTATCGCTTGACTGCCCCTCTCTGCATTGGGGCATTGCTTAATACTGCACAATTACAATATGACTCTCAGCCGCACAGAATGGAATTCTAAGAATCACACCTGGCTAATGACTGCCATAAAAGATTACAATACGCAATGGGATGTTTTTCTCATTACACATTTTAAACACAAAGTAAACAAAAGAAGACGGTCATAAAAGCGCTTCAATGTTCAAGCTCAAATGATGCCGGCGAGTAATAAATGTGTTTTGTTTGCAGGTGGCCCAAATTGTAGCAATATTATAAATGCTGTCGCGATTTTCACAATAAAATTACAGCATCGCTTTGCTGAAATATATTGTATATATAGTCTTAAAAATGAGCATGTATATTATATTATTTTATACCAGAAAAACTAGATTTTTTTTATTAAAATAATCAGAAATTTCCAGACGTGAATAGCGCCTAAATAATATTTTCAATGTAACCTGTGTCAATGCTTGTTCTCTAAATAAACTAGGGTTATTTACTATATGACCGCTTTTAAATTTTATGTCTCGTTTCGCAGCTATTTTGCATATACATTCCTGATACATTTTTTATACATATATATATAAAGTATAGTTTAAAAAATTGTCTATGATTTGCAGTTTTTATCAAATAAGGGTACTTTCCGTCCAATATAATTTAAATTTTTATTAACAAATAATTATCAGCACTCTTTTTAATTATATTAATAAAATACACACATTACTCGTTCCTAGAACGTGAGTTCGTGTAACCCAATTCGCCTAAAAATATTCCTAAGCCACTGGGATGTTTTTGGTCTGATATAAATCTACTTTACGGGAAGTACCGAGAATATCTCATCAAATCGCATGTTATAATCAATTTATCAACCCACAGCCCGGTGGTAGGGTACATACCCTGGCAGCACATTGGTAGCGCCTTTGGTGTTAAAAATGTATATAGGCGATGGTAACCGCTTTCCATCAGGTGTGCCGTCTGCTCGTCTGCGTAACTAGACGTGTTGCTGAGGAGTTTCTCCACTTCTTTTCCTTAACAGCAATAACACGTTGCCAAGTAGTGTAAATATAATAGGAAGTAAAATTAATTTTATTACATGTATGACCTTCAAACCGAGTTCTCCAGTGGAACTTATTTTGAATAAAAACTGTTGAATTTGAATTTGCTGAACTCAAGCAAAAAAAAAAACGTGTGCGTCTCGGGACGCCCGACAGATGTGATAACTTAAACTAATCTAAGTTGAACTATTTAATATTGAAATTGTTTAATTTGAGAAAAGCTTAGGTTATTACTTAAATTTTATGTATATTAATATGATAATGTAAGGAAAGGTTATTTATTAATAACATCTTTTATTGATTATAAAATATATTTTATTCTTAGTTCCAGTTCTTGAATATGTACAATATAATTTTATGTATGTACATTATAAGTATTATTATTTAATCTAATTACCGAAATACCGCTAGCGCTATGGGTTAGAGTCAGAGAGGTACCTGCCTACCGCTGCCGTATGCGTGAGAGAAAGGGAGGCCAGACAGAGTGACGCCGTAACGCGTTACGTAAGGAAGCGGTTTACCCTCCCATAAGAAGTTATCACTTCAAAAATCTGTAACAAAATTTCTACAATCCCCTTTCAAATTCTATACGACGCCATATCTATATTTCTGAGAAGCAAATGTAACTCAATAAAAAGTGTCATTAAAACTTGGCAAACAGGACACGTAGGGAACTTATTAATGGTTACACGTACCGTAATAAATGAGGTTCACTTGGAAGGTGGGAAGAACCAGTAAAAAGAAAGTTGGCGAGCCCGACAATAATCATCTGCCTCCTGAGTGATTACTACTAGTTACCTATATTTCATTATTGCTTGAAGCTCACACACATAGACGGTCTACCTGACAGAAACTGGTTTTTGCTGTTTATGCCGTTTATAGTTTTGCAATATTGTGTGGAGTCCTTATTATTACAGGCATATAACCAAAATTGAACGTATCCCATTTCTTGTTAAATATTTGAATTTCAAGTTTTTATAATGTAGCTTGTCAGCATTATAATCTTATCGCCCTTAGTGAAAGAAGGTAGTGACCTTGACGTGACTTTTTTGTATGATATCATCGATTTTACTATTGATTATCCTGCTCTCACTTCATGTTTGAATATCAACGTACCACACTGTTTGGTATGCCTGTCTCCAAAACTAACTACGGACAAAATTAATATCTGCGTCCTGATACAAATACCTACAACAAATATTTTAGTGACGTATTCATCTTTAATTCTTCTAAACAGAAATTTAAGTAAATCTTTAATTGTTAGTAAAATACTTGATAAGATTTACAGGGAAAGTATTGTTTATACTTAGGAGTTAGGTTTAATAATTTATTTGTAGCTTATCCATCAGAAGTGTCACAGTTTCATGATAGATTGGTTAATTAATTTTAGCATAATTTAATTTCCTATTAAAATTTCTGTTATTTTTTTAAACACATATGTAAGTATCCATTTTTGGTTTAGTTTTATTGTTCTACTAGCTGATGTCCGCGATTTCGTCCGCGTGGTGCAGTTTTTTTTAAATATCCCACGGAAACTCTTTAACTTTTCGGGATCAAAAGTATTCTGTATGTTGACCAGGGATATAAGCTACCACCATACAAAATTTCATTTAAATCGCTCCAGTCGTCTCGGAGATTAGCCGGTACAAACAGACAGACAAGCAGACAAACAGAGAGACAAAAAATTTGAAAAAATCTAATTTAGTTCTATTTCACTTCTTACATCTCCCTGACTCGGTTTTTAGCATTTTTTTTTCATTGTACAAAAATTCGACGTCTACAATTTTATTATATGTATTGATATTGTTTTACTTGCAGGGCTTAATTAGGGTGGTATGATAGTGCCACACAGTCGGAGGACCTTCTTAAGCGCAGGGGTGCTACAAATGAGGGGAATGGCTTGTAGCCCTAGTTGGCTGTTGGCCCTAGTTGTAGCCTAGCTTGGCTACTGTACCGTCACGAAAAGGGCTACCGTCAGGCAGACGGTTGTAAAACAAAGTCAAATCTAAATATGTCTTATAAGAATAGTGGAGTATGGAAAGATAAGACACATTGTGCCGACCCAAAATAATTGGAAGAAGGTGGCAGAATAAAAACAGATTGTTTTACTCTTGAAATTATTAATAGAGATAATTAAGATATTTTATAAAAAAATAATAAATGAGTGTTTGCAATATTAAGTGCGTCGCAAACGCATTACCGGGCTAGAAGAAAATTTATAACGCCCCTTCCTAAACACCCCGTGTCGTAGCGCAGAGAGGAAACCACTGTGAGAAGTTCCTTTCAGAACGTTAGTGCATGTGGAATAAACGTTCTAAAGAATCGTTAAATAGTCGACGGTAGTAGTTGAAGGAAATAAGGGTGAACCCTCTATAGATGGCGAGTGGTGCAGTTATGAAAATCAGGCGTATCTTTATGGTACAAGTACGAAACCTTTCCTCGCAGCTTCTTTCGTAAATTTTAAATCCGTAAACCATGAAATCTACCCCATTTACTTGATAATAAACTATCCTAATGTACATATACGATATATGTATAAATAATTTCATTAAAATTAGTTGATTCTCATTTGTATACTTATAACAAAAATAGGTAACAGTTGGTTTTTTTTATCGCCTGTCTCCTCCCAACGTTACTCCGGGCCTGTGTAGCCTTATTAAATAATCAACTGTCTCATATTGTTTGTTATTTACACGCTTTTAAATATTATTAAGCATCTACATTACGTTTTGTTTTATCTTTAATATCTTGACTATATTTTACGTCTGCATACTTTTCATCTCTTTCTGTTACAGTGTGCTTGTGTATGCATCATATCTCTATTTAACCTGTTATTAATCTAATTATGCCTAAAGTGTACATTTGACTACTTATCCTAATAAACTATAAACATAATTACGCGCATAGATAGTCTAACTATTATTTAAATATTATAATTTAATTCTAAAGCGGTTCTTGAACAAAACAATTTATGCGAATTATGCAACTGCTTTTTTTTTTTTAATAATGTATTATAGCTACCAATTCTGTGGCGCAACGTTCATTACAGCAATTAAATGGCTCGTTTCAGGCAAGGTATTAGCAGAAACGACCGTGCCTTTGTCCTTTCCAACAAACCAAAAAAATATTAGGATGTTAGTCTGTGGTGCACGGAGCGGATTGTCAAGTCTTCGAGATTCTTGACATATATGTTAGCTAAAAAATTACATAATATTGTCTATAGTCATGATGATATTCATTCATTTTTCATTGTTGCCATTCCAGGCCGTATCGTGAATTCGTGACCAAAATGTTTTTTTAATTATTTTACAATTAGTTTCATTCCTATTGGTGGCAGTTGCTATTTTCAAATAAAAGTCGATGTTGACTGTATTACTTATTATTATGATATTTACCAACATGGTATTAAAATTATACATAGACAGAATAATGGCGAGAATATTGGTGGTACTTGTAGAGAGAATAGTCGAAGAGTAGAGTAGTCGTCCGGCCTCCAAGGCTGCTCGGCATGTTCCGTCCGACGCTTAGCCGCTAACTGCGTGAGCTAAGGGCGTCAGTGGTATACGGGGCGCGGAGAACGTGTGCTCCGGCAAGTAAGTCGGGAAGGTCGGGCGGGTGCTCTCTATCCGCAATAATTCCATTGTATTATTTCCGTGCAACATAAATTAGCCTGTGCCACGAGCCACGAATGTAAAGAGCATTTAAAAACTTTTATTCAGTCTTCGGGTGATCCTGTGATCACCCCTCTGGCTGGTGCACACCTGGGACTACGGTTCAGAGTGGTGATCCAGCGAGATTACATAGCCAGCATTACACATACGAGACGACGACTTCTTAAGGGGTTATAGCTAGAATAAAATATAACTAAGTTAAAGTGGGCTGTTATTATATTCATCTGTCGTTGGAAAATTCTTGAGTTGAAATTATTTAAAATAGTAACAAAAACATTAACTTACAATCGCTACCATATCAATAACGAGTTTTAGCCATTCTCGCTTCGCACATCAAATGGTAATTATATTGAAATTTGTTGTACGTACATTGTTTGTAATGAAACGATAATATTTGTGTTTCCATCTATTATGTATTCGGACCGCCTACTAATGTTTGTTGTTTTGATTATGTTCCGGGCTATTGATATGTAATGTTGTTTTTATGACGGCATCAAAATATGTAAATCCATCCACAGCGCTGGAAACCGACTGTAAATACAGCTATTATGAAACACTTGTTATTTGAACTAAACAATTTGTAAATATAAAATTTGTTTATTAGGAGAGAATACATTTGTACATTATATCTGGAAAGAGTTAATACAATACTTTAGAATATTTTACTGAATTTAAACCTTTTTTAGTGCTTCCTCATAAATAATAGTAGTTGGTTTATTGTTAGGAGGAAATACAAAAAGACTTGAGCATCCACTATTCCTACGAGCATGCTACGTTTTTTTTTTTTTTTTTTAATTGAAAAGAGCATTTTTATGGTATCAACGGAATTCATGGAATCAAAACCTTACCTTAAAATAGTGCCTTTAATGTAATTATTTTGTAAGTTCTTTATCCAAAGTTATGATCCATTTCAATCATGAGCAAGGTTTCGGTGGACTCAAATTTCACAAAAGCATTATGAGAGCACCAACTATAAGCCTAAATTTAGGTGCAGGAAGACCAGACACATTCAAATAATCAAGAAACTTTGTGTGATAACTGGTTGTATCTTCAGTATCAAAAATATACTGTATATCGTCACTATAAACCACAGGATTTATGGAATTATATGTTAATGAAATCTCATAATTTTTTCCTGATATCGTGTAGTTGATGATCTGTATGTACAACGTCGGTTCTACATGTCAGACTTGCACGACCGCGAATGCAACGAATTTCTTTGTTAGTTATGTTCTCGATATTAGAATAAACAAAATATATGACATGTTTAACTGTAAGAACAGTGTATGCACAGCGAGGAAGGTCTAGAGTTCTCAAAAATTTTACCTGCCTCTATGGACAATAATTCATCCGGGAATTCTTGGACTTCTGAATTTGTTCCATGTAATGCACGCATATTTGGCCGTTAAGAAAGGTTTTACCATGTTGGTCCACGGAAAAGAACGTCTTAGACACGCATTTACTTCATTTACTCGAGTTCCGTTTCATACGACAGAGTTTGGCGATAATCACAAAAAAAAGGAAGTTCACGCCAATCGTTGCTGTTATCAGGAATGTCATGGTTTTATGCGGTATAGTGTATTCGTCCTAGACGAGTAATGAGCAGTCTCGCAGAATAGATGCTTATTAAGTATTTTTAGAGATATCGCATACTGGGTTATCTAAAAGATCCAAATTAAGTGGTGTTTTAAAAGTTGAGCGAGCTGTCTTACCGTCCGGTAACAAAGTAACAGCGATACCTGATAATACCGCAGCTAGAGCTAGTTTTCCTTCATGACAATTTATTAAGTAGCATATTTATCAAAAATGTTTTGCTTGTACCAACTACTGTATCTAAGAACATTAATTAGTCTTCATTAAAAAATATGCTTTAAATTACCTTTTTCGCTAAAATTTGACGCTTAATATTTTCTTAAGTTTTCGTGACTATTATACATAATAAAACTATGTTTTATTAAATTTACCGCTGTTCAGAAGTAATCTTGTGTTCATCTTAAGCAACGAGTTTCTAAATAAATATTGTGTCCTAAAAAGTTTTGGCTGCGTATTCTAGATTAATTTCTGTATCAATAAGTGTCTTCGCCAATAGTACTCCGTATTGATCAAGGAGTTGCCTACGTTTGAAATTTCAAACGTATATATAAAAGAACAGTAAAATACAGTATCTTGTAATTTTTAAGAGGCACTTCCAATATTTAGGATATCTGATATGTGACAAGTTATATCTGCTTCAGATATTCTGTTAATGTGCGTAAAATGCTAGTTATTTGCGGTATTCTATAGTTAAATATGTTACAAAAAAGATGAAAGAATGACTAAACAGATATACAATGCAAAAGTGGATGGATGCAGAAGTCGTGGAAGGCCACGACACATCTTCCATGATCAAATTGATCGTGTACTAGCAGAAGGTGATGTTAGGAGCCTTAAGAACAGACGAGCGTGCATGACAAGAGTTATGAATGTCAAAGAAGCAAGTGAGATGTGTAAGAATAAGCCTAAATGGCGCTCTGTTGTTCGTGCCTACCCCGCAAGGGAACTGGCGTGAAGTTATGAATGTATGTACAAAAAAGACGAATATAATTCCAAACGACAGACATAATGTTGGCAAGCTACTTCCAGAATATAAACTCAATACTGGATGGACATAATATTAGTAATTTCGAGTAAATACACTTGAAATTACTTTTACGTAAATATCAGGTGTAATCTTGTGTTTATCTTGAGCAGCGAATTTCGAAAGAAATATTTTGTTGTAACTAGTTTCGGCAGCGTATTCTGGTTTATTACTGTATCAATAAAAGTCTGCGATATGTTACCAATATCGCAGACTTTTGCGTGCGTGCTGATTGAAGGAGTTGTTTTCGTTTGAAAATACAATATCTTGTATTTTTAAGAGGCACTCAATTAACTACATCCGATACGTGATAGTCCATATCCGCTTCAGATATTTTGTTGTCAAAGTCGTGTAAAATAGGTCTGCAGTTAAATGGTTGCGAAATTTTTGCTATGATTATTTAGAGTTAGATTCTTTACAATAAACTAACATAGTTCCAAACAGTTCACTTAATGCTGGCATATTACGGCATAGATAAGCTTCTTCTAGACTTTGATTTCAGTGTTGGTGATTTTCGAGTAAGAGTTGGACACACATGCTGCTTGGTAGTAGGATATATGATATTGTCTACGGATCTTAAATCTGAAATTGAAGTGGGTCGTCGTACTGTATGAAGCAACAATCGCAAGTAAAAACGATCGCTGTCATTTAGATGTATTATGTTTACACGGCCTAAAGATATGTCTTTAAATATGTTCGGTAGTCGAACTACTCTATTGCTATATCATTTTCTATTAAATTCTTCCCTTTGTCTATCAAATGTAAAGTATGCCGGTTTTCTTCATACTGTACTATTTTAACAAATGAATCGTGCCTACATAGTTGAAAAAATACTATAAGGGCTGTATGTGTTTCTAGGGTTTTCTATACGTCTTGAATACATTTTTTAGAATTATAATAAACACTTTGCCCGTTCTCAAATTTGACTAAATGAAAGACCGTCGGGAATCATTCGTGTTAAGAATGTCCAAAAAGACGCCATGCTGCTTCCGATGTACTTCGTACCTTCCATTCAAGAAGTTTACTGTATATTGAAAATGTTGCTTGATTACTCCCTATATTTACAAAGGTATTTTAGCGTTTCGAAACTTCCAAAATACTCAACATTAATATGAATTTTTAAAGCTTATTAAACACTTTAGAATACAATCTCGAGATACAATCTAAATCTCGCATCAAACGTCAAAGTTCATAATCCTTACAAAATTATTACGCCATAAATCATCGAGCCATCCACCATCCAGGCATCCGCGTATTAATAACGTCGACTTAGCCAGACCCCGATTTAGACGATGTTGAAACTGAACTTTGACCTTCCCGAAATACTAATCTAAAGACGATGACGCATTCGTCGTTTCGAACAGTCCTCTTTTTAGGATGCAGAAACGCTCGCCCTCATGTTATCATCACCTATAAATAGTGTCGTTTACCGAAATACAATACATTCCTGACTAAAATGGGATGCGAGTACACGACTGGCTTGAAAATCAAGGCATTAATATTCACAGTATGCCTATAGCAGTTATAGTAACCGAAATTGGTTTAGACGGTATTTTGGCGTTCTGATGTATAAAGGTAAAAAGAAACTTTATGGTATTACTCTGGCGTCTGTCTGTGTATCACTGCTAATTAATTTTAGATGGAAGCACATTAGAGGGACTTTGTAAGGTTGATATTATTTGTGTATATTGTTACCAGGCGCGAGACTCTAATTAAAATGCCGTTAGAATTACTATAGAGTTTATTAGAACTATACAAACACGTATAACACAGGTACAAATATAACCGAACACAACAAGTCCAAACGTAATGCAGAAGGTCGTAATTCCATAAAACGCGCAAAGTCCGTCACTAAAAGTTTCCCGATTGTAGTACACACGTCTTGCTTCGGTCGTGGTTATCGCGCGACTGCCTCATCCCTCCATCGGGCCATTGCTTTATACTGCACAGATGCAATATTTCCGTCCGGCCGCGTGGGCTAAATTTCCTAGAATCAGTTTGTACTTTAAATCCGACACACCTGGCTAATGACTCAACCGCAACGGCCATAAACGAGTGCAATAAAACAATGGACTGTTTTTTAGAATAATTAGTAGACGCATGTCAATAAATAAATAAACAAAAGAAGTCTAAAAGCCGAAAGGTAATAAAATGTGTTTTTACAGGTATGCAGGTGTGAATTTGTTTTTGTCGGCGTCTAGGTTGTAACAATATTAAGTTGTTATTTAACTCCCTTATACAACAAAGTATATTAAATTCTATTAGGCAATAGGCAGAAAGTTTAAAAAATGTTTCAACCATTACTACTAAATACGTCAACAGCGGCAAGCTATCGCTAATGTTGTTTACTCCATCGTCCCTATCTTCACTAGTAAACATCTCAAAAACACGTAAAAAGGATTAAGAGAGATCGCTAACTTATTTACTGTGCTTGTGTACTTATTAGCTTAGAAAACCCTTCAGTAGTGCAGCTAAACTTTATAAATTGCGTTAGTCAACAAAAGTTATCCCTCCTCAAAACATTAACACCTCAGCATAGGACAGAGTACAAAATGAAAGAATACCTAATTCTCTTGCAAAACTTGAAGAATAATATAAACGTGATTTTTATTGTAAGCCTTATTACGCTGGTACAAGGTTTGTTATTGTTGAGCTAAAGTGAAGTAGTTAGAAGCAATGCAATTTGTGCTTTGTGGGTTGATAATAGAGTTTAAATCTGTTAGGTAATAAAGTATGCTGCTAGGGCTTGCATGTGGATAACAGTAGGTCGAGGATTTTTGTCTATTTCTTTCAACGTTAATGAATATTAAAAGATTGGGTACAATGTTAGATTAGGAAGAGAAACATTCAAGAATAGCAATCGTCGAGTGAATTTATAAAAAAATCTACAATCACAATTGGCTCCACCGGCATGTCCTTGTTTTCATAGATAATCTCAACAAAAACTTTTAATGTCTTTTTATCTAATACTAGAGTTTTCCTCGCGGCTGTGTCGCGTGAAAAACTCTAGCTAGTAGATCCATGTTACTTACATAAAAACTAAATTAGGTTTTTTATATATTTATTAGACTTAAAACTTTATTGTTTCTTGTTAAATTCACTACAAAAACAAAAAAAACTAAGTCCATATGGTTTAAACAGCTGCTAAGCGAAACATAGAGATGAGTCGAAGCCAACCTGATTTTAAGTAATACACCGAATGACATGTTGTTTATGACTACGTGGTATGTTAGTGAATTGAGAAAATGCGATTGCAGCGCAATCTATTTAGCTAATCTGTCTATTTTGTGGAAACGACATCATTAATCGGAAAAAATATATCCTAAATGTTAACTCGGGTTCTAAGCCAGCACTATGTCGAGTTTCAGTCATATACGTGTAGTAGTTTCCAAAAAAGATGCATTCGCAGCGCCATCTTTTTCGCTATTTTCGTCTATCACACGGCAACAACGTCATTTTTCGGGATAAAAAGTATCCTAAGTTACGCCTCTGGATATAAGCTAGCTCTATATCTTGTTTCATTTAAATCCGTTCAGTAGTTTTCACGTGATGCTCTAGCATACAGACTGACAGAAAGACAGACAGACATAAATTCTAAAAATTGCACTTTAATGTATGGGCAATGAGTCGCAAAAGTAATACCATAGGCCAATCAGCCAGCTGTGGCATCATGCCATCTCGTCAGTCTCACGGATGCTACATGTACTTTCGTAATCTCCTGGTCCAAATTATTCCCCCTGTTTTTTTTCTTCATATTTTTAAACGCATTGTACAAAACAAATTGTTTTTATCCGTGCAGGAACGGAGAAAGAATACAATTTCCTGCGGCCGGGCGGCCTGTCGTAAGAGGCGACAAAACAACCCACAGCCAGGTGGTAGGGCATTTGCCCGACTGGATGGCTACCACCCCTGGTTTAAAGTATGTCGCCATAACATCCTTGTGTTGTCTTCCGGCATTAGTGACCAGGTTCCAGTTTCCCTTAAGAGAGCAGCAACGCATTTGTAGCGCCTTTGGTGTTGCAAATGTCCATAGGCGAAGGTAACCGCTTGCCATCAAATCTGCCTGTTTGCTGTACTCCTTCAATAAAAAAAAAATAAAAAAAAACTCCAACCATTTACAGATTTATTATAGTATAATAAATATATTTTTAAACTTAAATTATACATACATTGATAGTCTTCATTAGCTCCTTTTCAATTTAATAAAATTCAAGAAATTCACTAAATTAATAAGGAGATAAGTATTATTTTCAATTTATAACTAGCCTAAAACTCACGTCTTTTTTGAAATACGACTTTGAGATTTGAGAGAATTACCCACTAAGCTACTACGGTTTCATCATATATGGAGCGCTCTTTTATAGGTAATTAAAGTTTTAATAGTTTCTTGTAACAATTATTCTCATTTCTTTCACCTTCTCCCAATCACGTGTATTTTTCTTACATAACATAACATGCAAAACTTCACGCCAGTTCCCTTGCGGGGTAGGCACGAACAACAGAGCGCCATTCAGGCTTATTCTTACACACCTCACTTGCTTCTTTGACATTCATAACTCTTGTCATGCACACTCGTCTGTTCTTAAGGCTCCTGACATCACCCTCCGCTAGTACACGATCAATTTGATCATGGAAGGTGTGTCGTGGCCTTCCACGACTTCTGCATCCATCCACTTTTGCATTGTATATCTGTTTAATCATTCTTTCATCATGCATTCTTTCCACATGCCCGAACCACCGGAGCATGCCTTTCCTTACCTTCGCCCCGACACTCTCTTTCAGACCAACTCTCTTTCTTACTTCGCTATTACGAACGCGGTCCGCGAGCGTCACTCCGCATATTTTGCGCAGTGCTCGCATCTCGACCGCGTTTACTCTACTTTCATGCTCTCTCTTCCATACCCAACTCTCGCTTCCATACGTGAGCGTAGGTACCAGCACCGCGTTGTGTATTTTTCTTCCATACTTCTTTATTCTGGCATACGTTTTCTGTCACACCACAAATCATCAAGCCATCCTTCACACGATCCATCCTTTTCTTTTGTGGTCCACCTTTAATTTTGTACTCATCAATCTTTCAGTTTTACATTATTTTTGTCACGTGATTTTCATTCCTCCTCATTTCCCACATTACTTTAGTCTTCTCCTCTCAAATTTTCAACAATTACCTGAGCACCGAAATAGGTGCAACCCTACACAGGCAAGTTTGTAAGGCGTCGACGTGCAGGATGTGGGCCGTTGCCGCCGCTTCCGGTAGCGAGTCCAGGCGTCACCTGCATCAAGTTCCAAGAGCAACTTCCCGGGAACTTGTCGAGAAATATTACTGTATTGTTTTAAGAAAAACAAATACAGCGTTGTTCTAAAAGAATTATTGCACTGGAATGACGCTAGTTAGTTTGTACTGCAAAAAGAAATATAGTTCTAGGAATTGTACTACAATTTTATTTATAAGATCTTTTTCTTAGGATACCGCAACTGTTTTAATTAAAGCAGAAAGAACCATTACGTTTTCAAAATGCCTGTCTGTCTTTCTATGTTGCAGCTATTTTTCTCGTGAGACAGAGATATTCATAACAGTCATGGCTTGTTGCTTAAAATTGAATTTACAGCTGAATTTATTTGATTTTTTATGGATTACTCCGACGTTTCGGCCACTTTTTAGTGGCCGTGATCACGGAAGACAAAGATGTCAAGTGTCAATGAGTATTGTTAAAGTTTTAATTAGCCTGCCGCCAACTTGTTCATTTTAATTATTTAGTTTTAATTTTGTTTATTGGTTATTATTTACTCTATGAGAGCCTAATCTAATTTACCACCGCTTCGCAACATGTTGTGGCTTGAAGAGAAGAAGCGGCGAAAGAAACTCTTCAGCAAACATGCCTAGCTCTAATAATTTTATATAATACTAGCTGTCCCGGCAGACGTTGTTCTGCACTGAAGAAATAAAATTTAGAACCCGATTGCAGCGCCACCTACCGAGTCCAATTGTGAATCTAAACCATCCTCGAATCCACTTGAACACACACAAAAAAATTCATTTAAATCGGTTCAGCCGTTTAGGAGGAGTTCACTGTCAACACACGTACAGAAGAATTATATATGTAAAGATAAAATGGGTGGAAGGAAAAATAAAAAGAAATCAATCAAGTTGGTTTGTGTTCCGGTGCACGCAGAAAGAGATCAAAGTTTCTTGAGGTCAATTGTCAATAATAATAATTTAAAAAAAAACTAATAAATTACCGCGCTTAAAACCGTTAAAACGTAGTTTTATTATGTATACAAGTCGCGAAAACTTAAGAAAATATTATGTTATTCATACATGAATAGATTAGTTACATCTATTACCGAATAATCATAATCGATAGTCGGTTTGGTACTCGATTGCACATTCACGAGGGGCTAATGAATAATCACCGATTCCTATCAATAAATTATATCTGGGTACAAACGTGGGCGATTGGGTACCGGTATGTCGTAACGATTTTGAATATTTACATAGATTAACCGAAGTGAGAATTGCTCCCTTGTTACGAGGCAGGAACTGATAATTTATCAAAGATAAGTCGGTTAACGCCATTCGATATTACATACATACATACATACATAACTTCACGCCAGTTCCCTTGCGGGGTAGGCACGAACAACAGACCGCCATGTAGGCCCATTCTTACACACCTCACTTGCTTCTTTGACATTCATAACTCTTGTCATGCGCACTCGTCTGTTCTTAAGGCTCCTGACATCACCCTCCGCTAGTACACGATCAATTTGATCATGGAAGGTGTGTCGTGGCCTTCCACGACTTCTGCATCCATCCACTTTTGCATTGTATATCTGTTTAGTCATTCTTTCATCATGCATTCTTTCCACATGCCCGAACCACCGGAGCATTCCTTTCCTTACCTTCACCCCGGCACTCTCTTTCAGACCAACTCTCTTTCTTACTTCGGTATTACGAACGCGGTCCGCGAGCGTCACTCCGCAGATTTTGCGTAGTGCTCGCATCTCAACCGCGTTTACTCTACTTTCATGCTCTCTCTTCCATACCCAACTCTCGCTTCCATACGTGAGCGTAGGTACCAGCACCGCGTTGTGTATGGCGAGCTGGGCCTTCTGGCTGAGGTTCGATATTCATAATACATTATACATTGTTTTTATAATTACAGGAATGCTTTCTCATAAACAATTATTTTCTAACAGCATCACTAAAGGCAAAGTTGGTTTTTCTATCCATTGATCATTTCTTTTACATTTGTGGCGGCTTGGTGCAATAAAGGAGATAGGCTTTGTATCAGGATGAATTGTTTAATTTCTGGTTTTGCAATAAATTACGGAAAATAATTTCAAGTAGCCAACATAATAGTTTAAGAGCCAGTGAACGGCTACCTGTATGTATTTGACCAGACCTGAGTTTTTGTACATTGAAGCCCCTATACCTACCATGCATGAGGTGAAGACTCACTAAGCTCTAAATGGTGGACGCGACGAGCGCTCAGGCAAGACAGGTATCGATTTTTGACGAATCTTAAATCCATTTGACCACATCTGCCGTTTTGAAATTTGAAAATATATGATTATTATTATCGGAAAATAAGAATGGCAGACCATTATCACGCGGTTTTCTTTGTGCCAGACAATTTTGAAAATGACAACAAAAAATTTTTTTGAAAGTAATTGACCAGATGTGCCATTGATATATTTTATTTATGATAGTCAAAAAAACTTATATTGATCATGGCAGACGTCTACATTGCGTACACACATCAATAAATAATAAAATCTTAGCTACTACCCGGTCAGATGTATATGTTTTCCGTTCGCTGTTTTACATCAATATAATTTACTTGCGAATTGCGATTTACTTTATCATTGCATTTATAGAAATTAATATTTTTTTAGATTCTATATACCAAACTTCATTTCTTTCTGAAGAGTTTGTTTGAACGCGCTAATCTCAGTAACTACTGGTCTGATGTGAAAAGTTCTCTCTTTGTTAGATAGCCCATTTATCGAGGAAGGCTATTATAAGCTATATATCATTACGCCAAGATCAATAAGAGCGGAGCACCAATGAAGAATGTTTCAATATCGGGGGGTTTTTTAACTATTCCACGCGGACGAATTCGCGGGCAGAAGCTAGTAAACGTATAAAAAGATTGACCTACAAGATTAGATTTGTACAGCTTACAGATACACATTTTCAAGCTTTTTGGATGAAGATTGCGCGAAGTCGAGAAGATAAAGTCTGAAAACAGACCCAGGCTTCGAAGCAAAACTATCGAAAGCAAGTAAGATAGAATGCTCGGATGATGATGATGATCGACTCAGTTCTAATATTCTATGTATTAGTATTTAACCACAAGCGCAAGTGTCTGGTAACAACAAAAATATGTGTGTGCAGTTCAGTTCACACGCAATAGAAGTCGAACTTCAGAGAATATATTGGCGAACATAATTGTACCTACAACGCTTAGTAGACAAGTGTGAACTGCACATACATATTCTCGCATTTCTATTATATTATAGACGTCTTTATTCTTAAGTATTTCGACCCTTATTAGTAATAACTCAATCTAAAATACACTTTCAATCACTAGCACAAAGTTCAAAATTCAATGCACTGTTACGCACCATTTCCTTTGATCTACATATAAAAGCTATAAGCCTTCAATATATAAAGATAAAGCTAAAATTCATTTGATATCTTTTAAGTTTTATTTAAAGTGAAAATTAATATTGACGGGTAAAGAGAAATGTGTTTTATTTCGAATTAATTAATTAATCTCTTTTTAGTGTCGATTTTTCATTCGTTTCATCGAGTTTCAAATCACAACGATTCTAAAGAAGTTTCACTTCAATAATCCTTCAATGCACTCTCTTTTAGAAGTAAATTTATAGTACTTAGAAAAGAAAGTGCATTGAACACACTAGACTAAATTCCTACTACTTCACGGAGTATTAGTCTTTAGATGCAATTCCTAGATCGTTAGTTTGGAATTACGCGCAATTCAGTGTCTAACCTGTTGGAATTTCTCGAAGCAGAAATGCAGCTTAGCCGTATTTATCGACGTGGAATTTACTTTAGATTAGAAAACTTTGAACTAAGTAATCTTTGGCCAGGTTGAGGAGTCTTTTGCACTAGAACTGTTAATTTATCCAGAATACCTTTCAAGTTGAGATTTTCAGGAATTTTTCAATTACTGCCTACAATGTACAAACTTAAATACGGCACACAAAATTGCACAAAACTTTACATTGAACTTTAATGGAAGTAGTAGAGTCAGGTGTGAATTTGAAAATGCTATTTTGTCCTGTTTCTTTTTTATACATCAACCCCATCGTACCCTAAATTTTTTACTCTACATACATACATACATAGCTTCACGCCAGTTCCCTTGCGGGGTAGGCACGAACAACAGAGCGCCATTCAGACTTATTCTTATACACCTCACTCGCTTCTTTGACATTCATAGCTCTTATCATGCACGCTCGTCTGTTTTTAAGGCTCCTGACATCACCTTACTCTATTTAAAGATATTATAAGAAGGTTGTCACTTATGACTTCAATTAAACCGCCCAGCCAGTCTGAATTCTGACGCAGCTTACAAATTTTTGAAAGCAACTTTTTTAATAATTATATTATAACCAAAGAGTTGGCCTGTATTTAAGGCAACGGATAAGCGTTGCCATTTTGGGAAAGCTTCCCATCGACAGCGATCTAGACTTCATTTTAAACCCGTAAACATGTTTAAAGTACTTATTAGTTTTTTTAATGTAGTGTAGTTTAATTTTTAAGATAATTTACTTTATGATTTTATTGTTTTTCTTGTATTTAGGTATTAACAAATGTTACAAATCATTATCATCCGAGCGTTAAGTCCCGGTTTGGAGCGTTCGCTCTGACGCCCAGGGTCCGCTTTCCTACTTTTTCTACTCCACTTTGCGCGGTTTTCAGCATCCCCCGTTTTGAGACCATTGGTACACATGTCATCCTTCACAACGTCAAGCCAGCATTTCTTGGGCCTTCCCCTTTGACCGGGACCTGGCGGTGGCGGCATGGCTACACATTTGTTCCCCACGTACCTCATGTACCAAAAAATGGTATAATGTTGTCATGATATCATAGAAAAACATAAGATATTTGGAAAATTATACATAAACAATGTATAAGTACCCTATTAGTTTTTTAAATTATGTCTCCTATATTCCGTAATGCTAATAAATATACTTATTTGTATTTGATATTTCAATCAACTCTATAAAAATATTTGAATAGTATATTCACTTTAAGCCTTTTCAACCGACAAACTAAACTAAAGCATTTTATTCCCGGACAGCTGTGCTTTATTGTACTCCTCATTCCATCCGAAGGCGGCCACCAATCCGATTTGCGTCTGGGGACTTGGATACAACCTGTATTGTAGTTTAAAAGAATAAGTTTTTCAATGTATAATGCATTTGCGTTGAACCGTTGTTTATTTACTGTTGTTCGTTTGAGCAGTATTTATTATTCTTCTTTTTAAACACGACTTACTATTATTTGTCTATGTAACGAATTTTAAACATTTATGTATATTCAAGTTCTAAAATTTATCCGTGTAGGATCGGAGGAAGAATATTAATTCCTGCAGTCGGGCGGCCTGTCGTAAGAGACAACAAAACCACCCACAGCCAGGTGTCAGAATATTTTCCATTCTGAATGGCCACCACCCCTAGCCTAGAGCATGCCGCCATAACAACCTTGAATTGTGTTCCGGGATTAGAGGCCAGATTCCAGTTCCTACTTTGAGGCCGGCAGCACTTTAGTAGCGTCTCTAGTATTACAAATGTGTATAGTCCACGTTAACCACTTTCCATCGGGTAGTTCGGCAACCTGTTTACTCTACTCCAACAATAAAACATAACAATAATAAATTTCAATCTAAGTTACTAATCTTGCTAACGAGGTTACCTCTATGTGGCGTCTAGAGTCAATGATCGTTGTGCTGATAGTTGTCACCGTCAACGGTCTTATAGCGAAGAGCCTCGACCATCACCTAGTGAGGCGCTCACTTAGAAGCTGGGTGAAGAACCAGATACAAAAGGCAGCACTCTTGGACACAGCACGAATTGTAAGGAAGTTCCTGTTTCTGGAGCCCTAACCACTAGAAGTTTAAACCCCAGGCCCCGCTGAAGGCGGACTACAAGATTTTGTATTTTTTTATTCATATTTTATTTTGATGTATATATATATATATAAAAGAATGTTTTCTATTTTTTATAAAAAAAAATATCTTTGTATATTTTTCTACAAAATATAAACTTTTAGTAAATAAATACATATTGTATAATTTTTAAGCAAGAAGAGAGTTTCCGTAATACTTGGCCATATCAGTATTGGCGATTCGTCTTGTAGCAAACTATTTTCTGATATGTCACGGGTATAATGATATTTTAAAATTGTTGCCTCTTATTTCCATCTTTCTACACTACTTCATCTTTCACCAAACTTTTACCACATAAAAAATATTCAAGCTGAACATACATCTACCGAAGTATCATATTATTTCAAAATGTACGCAAATAAAATAAACCGGAAAAAGTTTTAACATGAAAGTAGACGCCAACTCGAAAACTTCTTGGTACGAATAAAAATTGTAGCTCGCAAAATGATTCTAAAATTACTTCACAACTCCGGTTTTGTACCGGAGAAATTTTATCAGATATTTGCACACTACAGGATTTTATAGACACGTGAATACCTTTGTAAAACTAAATAAAGAAAACATTTGCGCTAGGTAGTACACTACGGATTTAAACAAAGCTTCTTCTAGTATAAAATTCTGGAGCTTTATGGAAAATAGTTCGTTTTGTTTAGAATACATATATGATTTAAACTTTAGGTACTATTTCTGAAAAGCTCCTAGATCCTCCTTGGCTAAATAGAAACACATGACATTCGTTCTTCTCTCGTTTTTGATTGGTCACAATTGAAATATATGTTACTAAACAAAAATATGTTTTAAATAATGACTCGTCAAAAAAGAAATAAGGAATAACTTGTGGCAGTTGGAGCGCTAGCTAATCATGTAGGATTTTGAAATCTTTTAAGAGCTACGCGGTTATCGTTCATAGAATTCTTCTTCCGTGGACCTACTAATTTATTATCTATATTATCAACAGGTAATGTTGTGATAGTGGGAGTGAAAGTAATGTTCTTTTAAGAATGAAACTTAGGATGTTTACACTAATGTAATACTTATTGTTTCGTGATGATGTTTTTTAGTAATGATACTTTATCGATCTATCTATCTAGCTTTGTTCACCAGAATTATTGCCAGTACAGTAGCAGAACCGGATGGTATCTTGCAAAGTATATCAAAATTAAATATGATTTCGCAAGTTTTACATGATTTAAAAACGAGTACAAATATTAGTACATTTAAAAATAAACTGAGAGGTCTTTTAATCCAAAAAGCGTATTATTCAGTAGACAAATACATGCACAATAAATTGTAATTATTATATATAAAAGCCATAAAATACATAACTAAATTATTATTATGGAAATGAATCTATTCTATAGTCAAAATTGGTATTGTACTGATTATAACAATTTATTAAATTAATTTGTATAGTTATTGAAGTAGTTTTTAAGTATGTATGTACAATTTGCATGCCTGATTGGCAAAAACATGTGAAGAAACTTTATAAGCAACAGATCATCTATGTATACACCATGTTTTTGAGCAAATAAATGATTGATTGATTGATATAATGATGCTCTGTGACCAATTAAACTCACATAAAAGTCTTATTTATATTAATATTTGTATGAATATAAAATTATACATCATAATAATTCCCTTAAACACAAAACTTTTACATTCTAATAAAATTGTAGCGAAAAATAATCTGGAAAGCAACTTCAGTGCGTAGACTTGCCAACAATTTACCCGTAGCCCGTCGAAATTCATAACCTATATAACCTTCATAAAGCTAAACTCTTCCCCAGTAAAAGGGTGTCCGTAAAATTTCTTCTTTTACTACAAATTAGAATGTTACGGTGGTCGTACTCCGATACAGCAAATGGGAGGATATCCCAAACGAGCTTCGTCTATAAACTACGTACAAATTCTGTATCTTATTTTTATTACGAGTGCGTTGTTCGAGACCGCTGATTTTTGCAAATAATTTTACATTTGAAATTACGTTACGTCTGCTTATTAGATTTCTCTGATTCTAACATGTTCGAATTTAATATAGGTAGCTTTTACTTTGGAATACATACAAAGACATCTTCTGGAAGGTAATTTAAGTTATTGTAGGAGGATATGAATCAACTGATGAGTATTACAAAACCTTTTGTTTGTTAACGCTGCGAAAATACTTTTATGCATACCCTTGCACTCCGGGGGAGGTCACCGATGGGTATGTGAGACTCCCGACGTTCAACGCTATACACAAGCGTCTGATGATAGTAAAAGTTGCAAACATCAACTGCCAGACTACCCACTAAACCTTCCAGCGTCCCTCCGTATCATAATGAATCAACAGGTGAGTATTATAAAACTGAGAAAACTAATTACTTAATCATGGTTAAAAAAGCACAATGGTTATTATAATTCTCTACTATATGGTATCACGTTATTTACGCTGCAGATTGATACAATTAATTTCTTCATCATGCACCAGTCAATAATCAGCAATACTTTTTCCTAGACCTGCTTCATACTCATGTCTTTCTTTTATTACTTTATTTTTATTTTATTTTATTTGGGGGGCTACCAGCTATAATAATGATAATAACTAGAAATAAGCTAGATTAAGCGAAACTATTAATAAGCCTCCACAGATAACAGTAAAATTAAAAAGAAAAAATGAAAATTAAACAAAGAAACAATAAAAAAAATGCATAGATATAAGGTAGGTACTTAAACTGATAAATCCGAGTTTGAATAGAACTTGACCAACTTTGCGCTAAACAATACTACACTATTAGTAAATAGGTCTATATCTTCCAACTTACTTAACTTATTAAATTCATTTGCTGTTCTGATACAGAACGAATTACGTCGGGAAACTTTGCGCGTCAATGGTGTGTGTAATAATTTTCAATGGCGAACATTAGAAGGGGGAAAATACAAATGTAGTTTCTCAATGAGATTTGCACAATCAATTTTAGATTGCGCAATTTTAGCTAAGAAACGTAAATCAGCAATCATTCTTCTACATACATACATAAGTTCACGCCAGTTCCCTTGCGGGGTAGGGACGAACAACAGAGCGCCCTTTAGGCTTATTCTTACACACCTCACTTGCTTCTTTCACATTCATAACTCTTGTCATGCACGCTCGTCTATTCTTAACGCTCCTGACATCACCTTCTGCTAGTACACTTCTTCCATGATCAATTTGATCATGGAAGGTGTCTCGTGGCCTTCCACGACTTCTGCATCCATCCACTTTTGCATTGTATATCTGTTTAGTCATTCTTTTATCATCCATTCTTTCCACATGCCCGAACCACCGGAGCATTCTTTTCCTTACCTTCACCCCGACACTCTCTTTCAGACCAACTCTCTTTCTTGCTTCGGTATTACGAACGCGGTCCGCGAGCGTCACTCCGCAGATTTTACGCAGTGCTCGTATCTCGACCGCGTTTACTATACTTTCATGCTCTCTCTTCCATACCCAACTCTCGCTTCCATACATGAGCGTAGGTACCAACACCGCGTTGTGTACGGCGAGCTGGGCCTTCTGGCCCTTCTTCTTTCTTCTAGTTTTAAGTTATTACGTGTATTATTCCATCTTGGTCTATATAGCAAACACGTCATATATTTTTATTTCAAATTGATCTGTCCTTATTTTTTTATCTATATGTTTACTAATATTACAAAGAGGAAAGGTTTATATTTTTGTATATTTATATGTTTGTAACGAATAAACTCAGAAACTACTGGAGCGATCTCAAAAATTCTTTCACCATTAGTATGCTACATTATCCCAGATTGATATAGGCTATACACAAATTAGGGATCCCTACTAAAGCTTCAATGATGTAACCCATCAATCTAAACAAAATACTTCTAGTCTAAACAAATAATCACAAATCGATCTGGTAGGTGACGCTGGAATCGGGATCTAGATTTTTATTTTTCAGGGCAGAGCAACGTCTGCCGAAATCGCTAGTTTGACATATTTAACCATATTCTTGTTCTTAAAATTGTATACAGGCACTGTACAATTACGATGTAAGAGCAAAAGCATGTAGAAGACTTCTTGCAGTTGTTTGTCTACTTTAGCTTTATCTATGAACCTCAGTTAATGGTATAATACAACACGATAAACTCCAATAGCTGCCACAGAATGAACTTACTCTTGAGTGTATGTCGTTAACGACTTTCAATAAATCATAAACATTCTTTGGCTTCTGAACTTGGATGATCGCCACCACTTAACTCCCGCTGCTAATGGGCTATTTCGATTAAGCATAAAATAAAACTGCCTTTTATACCAGCCAACGATAATAGCCGTATCTATCATTAAGCTGAAGAGGTTGTTGTTTTTAATAAGAAAAGAATAACATGTTGATAGTAGTACATACATACATACATAACTTCACGCCAGTTCCCTTGCGGGGTAGGCACGAACAACAGAGTGCCATTTAGGCTTATTCTTACACACCTCACTTGCCTCTTTGACATTCATAACTCTTGTCATGCAAGCTCGTCTGTTCTTAAGGCTCCTGACATCACCTTCTGCTAGTACACGATCAATTTGATCATGGAAGGTGTGACGTGGCCTTCCACGACTTCTGATAGTAGTATACAACAATAACGAATTGTTGCTTAAATAAGAACAAGTTGTTTACATCTTATCTATGTGCATATCAATCATTAGAATTGAGGTCATTGTGTGTGTTTTCAGAATAAATGCCCAAATTTTAAGTGAAATAAATAAAAAATATAAATAAATAAATAGCATAAATAAATAAAAAATATAGATAAATAGCAGTATAATTATAGTCTGTTATACCATCATGCTGTTAATGTTTAGTAATAACGATTGTGAAATTTTATTTGCTTGTCTGATTACAAATTTATTTGAAATAGGTTTTTTTATCTTAAATTTTCAGTTATTTTCAATTTCGAACTATTTCGCCAGGTGGTAAGGTATTTGCTCGTCTGGGCGGCAGCCATCCGTGGTCTAGAGTATGCCGCCATAACAACCTTGAGTTGTGTTCTCGCATTAATAGCTAGGTTCTAGTCTGCCTTTAAAGAGCAGCAGCGCATTTATAGCACCTATGGTCCATAGGCGATGGTAACCGCTTTCCATCAAGTGGGTCGTTTGCCTGTCTGCTGAACTCCTGAAATAAAAAAAAAATCTTGCAGCCGGATCTCAGTCTATTACTAATGGCATCGAAGAAAAAAACATGCTTCCACGCTAATGGATAATTCCAATAGAACGTAAAACAAGACTGACCCACATAAAAGCCTACAATAATCGTTTTATTTTAAATTGAGTTATTAAATGAATACCTTTAAAACTTCGCTGAACGTAACAATATTAAGATTTATAGGAGCATCAATCCTTATTTTGTTTGAAAGTATAAACCGACGAATTGCCCATAAAATTATGTTGTCTTAGAAAAGTAATACGTTTTTGGTTTTTATGTACACCTCTAGTACTGTAGTAACTCTGAATAATAAAAATCGACCAAGTTCGTGTCGGTTCACGTAAACTGTTGGGTTTTGTAGAGCTGACGATGTCCACTGATTTTCATATTTAACTAAAGAAGCCTAAAAATAAATAGATAGATAGATAACACTTTTTTATACACCATTACAGAAAACTCACGAAATAGCATGTAATCAAAAATATCCTGTAATATCAAAAATAATACACATTATTTAGTAACAAAGCTAAGATTATTACGAACTTAAAATTATTTTACTTTATAAAAAAATCAGAACTTTTGTTTATACAAATTAATAATTTAATTTAATTGATTGATGCACAAAACAAATTAAAATCATTACTAACCCATAACATAAAGAAAAAAATAAAATTAATGACGTTCTACTAATTTCATATATACTCGTAAACTTTATTTTTATTATTTTGACTTTGATTTCATTAATATTATTATTTTGTTATTTTTTATAATATTATGACTTTTATTTTTAACATGTATCACGATTTTTTTATGACATGATAATTATGACTTAAGAATGATATAGATAAATAGACAAATTGTAGTTTTTGTTTGGTGTTGTATTATATTATTTAATTCCTTTTTTTTATTTTATATCTAATTTTCCAATATTGCATCAAATTTATTATAATTTTCTTATAGTTGTATGAGCCAAATGCGTAACAAGAATTATTTTTTTAGTGAAAACTTAGTTGATATGTGTATAAGCTATGTGTTTAATATTTTAAGAATTGTAATTATTGTATGTTTCCCAAATAAATTAAATAAATAAATAAATAACACTAAAATATGAATAAAAATCTGGATTGCAATCTACAAATAAGTGTATACATAAAAGTAGTACAACGAGAGTGAAAGTGACGTACCTATTAAAATACTTATCAGTTATAACTAAATATTATAATTGTTTTATGACCGATTTTTCAATCATCAAATAAAAGTAATCAGTTAAATAAATTATAACCCGACTAGATTGACAAATGAAACAATTCAACTGTTTTATTCATGTGACTGTCATTTTCAATTTTCCCACATTGTATCACCAGACGCTCGCGGACCGCGTTCGTAATACCGAAGTAAGAAAGAGAGTTGGTCTGAAAGAGAGTGTCGGGGTCAAGGTAAGGAAAGGAATGCTCCGGTGGTTCGGGCATGTGGAAAGAATGCATGATGAAAGAATAACTAAACAGATATACAATGCAAAAGTGGATGGATGCAGAAGTCGTGGAAGGCCACGACACACCTTCCATGATCAAATTGATCGTGTACTAGCGGAGGGTGATGTCAGGAGCCTTAAGAACAGACGAGTGTGCATGACAAGAGTTATGAATGTCAAAGAAGCAAGTGAGGTGTGTAAGAATGGGCCTAAATAGCGCTCTGTTGTTCGTGCCTACCCCGCAAGGGAACTGGCGTGAAGTTATGTATGTATGTATGTATGTTTTACCAGAGATATTTTTTTTTAAATTAACTGATATGGCTCAAAATTTAAATTTGTACTACTTCAAAAATTTTGTCCCGCTACTACTCACGCGTCAAATATAAGAAGAAGGATGGAACGAGAACAAAAGTACAATAACGCCTCTACGGATATTCACATGACAAAGGGGGAAAACATGAAATATACGACTGCTAGTAAAATGAGATGACCGAGGCCGATCACATCCGATTCTTAACGAACACTTCCGAACTAGAAGTTTTGTACGGGACAAATGAGGGAATGACGCTGACCACCCTCATCGCTTCAAATATACTGCCGCGGTACGAACCGTACAAATGTCCTCGCCCCATTTGAAGTAGTACTTTGTAGTTCATTGTACTGGTTCAGTACAAAATGTCATGTTATGTTACTCTTACAAACTCATTTTAAAATCATGTCCTACCGAACTCTAATTCACTTGTGTAACTACAAATACAACACATACTACGATTGACCTACTGACAGACTGACACCTATGATACCGCCACAGTGGCAATAAACAACAATATTTTAAATCAATGAACGAGAAAAGAGCAAACCATAATGTGCATTAATAACGAACAACGCCATCTAGTTTTCAACATTATAACTTTATATTTATATTTTTCTAAAAAATATTACTCTCTACATAATAGTGATAAAATACAAAATCATAAAGGCTCGTACAATTTTATATGAAGCTCAACTCTCCTAACAAACTAAGCAATGTCCTTTGTTCAATTTGGTTGATCCGTATAATATCACTTTTAGTAACATTAACAAATTATTTTCATTTATTCACTTCTCTTTTGACCTGCCGTGTAACAAATGTGGCAATAAACTCCATTCACTCAATTGAAATCTTTGACAAAATTACACCAATGTATAGTCATACACAAAAATTTTATTCGGAAACTTTTTTCAGTGAAACTTTGTACGTATAAAAACATCCAACCACGCCAGCGGTTGGGCTACTAAATTAGCTGTATTCAAAGGAGTTTCAATTTGTGTTACGCAAGTTGGGCCATAAAAAACGTGGGAGAAAATGCTGACCGAAACTGTACGAAGGGTTGACGTGAATTTTTAGTTTAGCCCGTGTAACTTGAAACTTAGTCATTTGGGTTTCTTTTTATGACCTAGGGGAGAAAGTTTTATTTAGTTCTGAATATTTGAAGTGGTTTCCTTTAATTAAAACTGTACAGAAAAATCGTATAAAATTTTCTAACACAAAAATCACGAATACTAAAAAATAAAAAAAATCGCTTACAATCAAAAAAGAGAGAAAGATATATAAGTTTGAATATAACTTATATGTACACTGTACAGTTATTTTTATATTGTATTGTGCTTCATGACTACCATATGGTTCATATAAGTACATGTAGTATGTACTGCTATGACCGCAAATTCGTTCGCATTGTTCGCATGCAATCATAAGTAATTAAGTTGGGGAAAAAGTTTCTTCGCAATTTATATAAAAATTCAAAAGGTTTTTTTATAAAGTTTATTTACATTTGACTAAATTATGTAGGTGCCATTTTGTTGGATACCTTTTTGCCATCTTGTAGGTAGGGACGTGATCCCATTGCTATAAAAAATTTGGGGCTTCTGATCAAAAAACTGCGACAAGTGGTTTTGGCAGTCCTCTCGTGATGTTAACGTGACACTGCCTAAGGAATTCTGCAGAGACCGAAACAGGTGCAAATCTGAAGGTGCAAGGTCAGGACCAAACGGCGGATGCATTAACACCTCCCAGCCAAACTCTCGTAATTTTTACTGAGTGGCTAAAGATGTGTGAGGTCTAGCGTTCTCATGGTGAAAAACCACACCCCTTCTGTTGATTAATTCCGGCCGCTTTCTCTCAACTTTTTGCTTTAATCTCATCAGTTGTTCGCAGTACAGTTTAGAATCGATAGTCCTGCCTGGCGGTAACAGCTCATAATGAATAATGTCCTTCCAATCCCACCATACACACAGCATCACCTTGTTGCGAGTTAACCCGGGTTTCGCCACACTCTGTGAAGGCTGACCGGCCTTTCACCACGATCTTTTTCGCACGTTTTATCACCAGTTATCAGCTTCTTCAAAAATGGTTCGGTTTCATTACGTCATAATAAAGAATCACAAATGAGTACACGGTTCATTAGGTTTCTTTCAGTGAGGTCATGAGCACCCAAATATCGAGGTTTTTTGTGCACCTAGCTTTTTTCAAATGCGCCAAAGCCGTTTTGTGGTCAATTCCCAGTTCTCCAGCTACATCGTAACTACTAATATGCCGATCTTGCTCCACTTTTTCAAAATAGGCATTAATTTTGTCCGTAACAGAGCTACCAGAGCGACGTGCACCTTTGATTTCAAAATTTCCGGATTGAAAACGCTTAAACCAAATTTGCGCTACTCTCACAGATACTGCATTAGGTCCATAAACATCACAAATTTTTTCGCGGCTTGTGTTGAATTTTTACCTTTTTTGTAGTAAAATTTTAAAATATATCGAATTTCGTCATTAGATTCACTCATTTTAACAATAAGAAAAACAAATGAAAATCACACATTTTCCTAATTTGAATTTGGAATTGTCTTCTTTAAAATTAAAACTTTTTAATGCTACCAAAACCAGCCAGATACAAATGGTATAGCCAAAGAGATCTTATTACAAGTTCATACATACTATATGCGAAAAGATTTTTTTCCTCAACCTAATTTTTATATATTCTGAACCCTCTAGGATATCGAAATTAAACAAACACCAAAGTTTAATACAAAACTCCAGTTTTGGTTTCTAAAATTTAAATTTAAGTTTGTTGAGCTGTTTCTGAGCCTATTTGAGACAAATTTTCAGACAGAAAAAGTATAAAAACTGTCATATTCGTAGAATCGTAAAATTCGAAGTTTTCTCTTAAATTGTGGTATTTACGTTGAGTTCATAGATAGACACGTATATTTCATTTATTCGTAAATAGGTATATTTAGACTGAAAATATATTTCATATACATAACAAAGATTGTATTTACTCGCATTCTTAAAGCTAGTGTACATGAAGGTTCTATAGTGATTTTCCCTAATAACCGTCCAGCCCAAAACTGTTTAGTCCAGATTAGGTATCTAGTATAAAATATATCGTGAATTTAAAACGAATGGAAGGCGCAGTCAAGACATTTTACGCTTTGATAACTTAGTTGATAAAAGCAGATATCTTCTTTCGATAGCATTATTGAAGTGAAACTTCTTTAGAATCGTTGTGATTTGAAACTCGATGGGACGAAAAAAAGCCACACTATAAAGAGAAAACACATATATCTTTAGGACTGAGCCTGCGCGAGAATGAGATAGAATACATTATACTTAATCATTTAAGAAGTATGTTCATACAGATAGAGTGGGAAATGTTTTGAAGTTTTCGTTAATAGAAGTATTCGTGTTTTAAAAGTTAAATATATTATAACGATATAATAGATGAAATGTGACGTCACGAAATTTGGAATTCCTCCCACGTCTTGTCACTTTTTTTTATCATGACATTCATTGATTACACTGTTTAATAATTTGACTACATGTAGTAGAAAAGTTGTATTATCAACATGCAGAATGAGATGATTACTCGAGGACTGTGGCTTTTCATATTATTAAAAATCTGAAAAAATCCAGTGAAAAGCTGAAATCATCATTAATTGTAGGTCCTCATGTTTCATCAAAGACTTTACTAAACTAGTATATCCGGATATCATGTTATTGCCCTTAGTTGTTAGAATTTTCCAGATTAACAAAATCTATCATATTTAAAAAGCCTGAATTTTTTACCATTACTGTTATATATTTTGTACTAGCGGTATCGGCAGACATTGTCTTGCCGAAAAGTAATAAAAATCTAAGACCCGATTCCCGCGCTACCTACCGGGTCTAATTTTGAGTTTTTATTTAGATTAAAAGTATTTTGTTTTGATTGATAGATTAAATTATTGAAGTTTTAGTAGGAACTCTAATATTTATATTAATCTTAATTTATATTAATCGGGAATAATGTAGCATTCGAATGGTGAAAGCACTTTTGAAATCAGTCCAGTAGTTTTCGATTTTATTCGTTACAAACATAAGAAATACAAATCTTTCCTCTTTATAATATCTATACTCGTATATTAATACGTGAAGCAAAAACTTTGTACCCCTTTTTACGAAAATTGCGCGGACGGAGGAGTATGAAATTTCGCACATTTATAGTTTATATAGAGAAGGAGCGACGAAAGCTAATTTTTTTTTTAAATTATGCATAAAAATACATTAAATCGATAAATAAAAACATTACACACACTATCATGTATTTGACACAACACGCATACATACTCTTTTGTTTATTGTTAAAGACAAATTAACAGTGTAGCCTTAGCGGAATCTGTGATTATGGAAGTATAGTCTTTAGTTAAATATTAGTATATATATATATTAATAAATATAACAAATAAATATTGTAGTTTTAGTCAGTATTAATAATTAGGGGTTAAAGTAAAATACTCGTATATAAAAAACTCATTTGCGTCATCTAGTATCTTTGTACCTTTAATTTCATGTAACGTACAACGTGTATAAAAGGGGACCTATTTGCATGCGAGAATAGGGTCCATCGATCCCATATCTTGCTGTCTCATGACAATTATGGAACCCTGGATAAACAGTATCGACCCGAACATATTTTTATATATTTAAAATATTTCACATATACCGTACTTTACGTAGTTTTTAAATCTTCTTATCCGCTAACTCTTCCCTAAACCAATTTAAAAAAAATAGCGGGCCCGGCAGACGTTGTCCTGCCCTGAAATAATTTAAAATTTGATTTCAGCGCCACCTACCGGGTCCAATTGTGAATCTAAACCGTCCAGGCACCCATTCGAACATACACAAAATTCCAAACAAAATTTATTCGTAATGTGACACGAAGTCAGCTACAAACATTGTTTATAAATAAATTATATAATCAAATGCAGTAAGAACTTCGAGTTTTTCTCCTCTTCTGTCTAGATTACACCCGTGTGAAGCGGAGGTGGGTCGCTAGTTGCAATATATAACTACTCAAATGATGTTGTTCACCCCCATTTCCTGGAGCTCCCACGCTCAACTACACAACGGTTATCTAGAACGTTTATTCCGCGTACAACAATGATCTGGAGGGAAATTCCCGCCAAGGTTTTCCCTCTGCGCTACGTCATGGGGTCATATAAGAAGGGCCTTATAAAATTTCTTAGAGCCCGGCAACGCATTGGCAACGCCCCTGGTGTTGCAAACGTCTATAGGCGACGGTAACCACTTTCCAACAAGTGGACCGTCCGCCTGTTTGCCTGCTTCAGGCAATCAAAAAATGAAAGGATATTGTGGTACTTGCATTATTGCAAAAGAAACTGTGGGTGATCTTAAACTAATAAAAAATATTATTGCCGTATAGTCCGGCCTAATAAAGACATAATAATACTTACCGACTACATGTATGTAGGCAGAGCGCACTTGCGTGTGAAACGACGGCGCGTCTGCCGAAACCTCGCAGCGGTAGCGTCCTGCTAACGCACGGGTCGCTTCCCGCAGGACAACTTGCTGGGATGTCGATCTTGATACCTAGACAAAGCCTCTGTATTAATTATCCAAGTCAAAGTAAACTATTTTATTTATACAGGTTAATAAAATCAGACTAGTGCATATCAGTCAGCGTGTAGTCCGAACAAACCTCGAAATTGAGAATCTCGTGGCCGAGCTTAACATAATAGGAGAAATAAAAGCTCACCGCCTCCGCTGGCTCGGTCACGTCATACGGATGGAAGAGGATCGCAGCGTGAGGAAAGCATATTTGGGACGGCCGGTAGGTCGGCGTCCGGTCGGCCGTCCCATATATCGCTGGAAAGACAGAGTGGAGACTGACCTGTCGGAGCTACGAGCCAATAATTGGCAAGATACTGCGCAGGACAGAGAATAAATACCATGCTCTCGTTTCGGAGGTCAAGACCCACTTTGGGTCACTGAGCCAACGGAGTACGTAAGTAGCGTGTCAGTCAACGCAAAATGGAGATGTTTTTTTTTGGAGGACAGCAGACCGGCTATCGGCCCGGCTGATAAAAAGTGGTTACCATCAGCTATGGATATTTGCAACACTTACGAGACTGGAACTTACACACAAATGCGATCGATTTGCATAGTGCTGATCAACTTTCATTAGTTTTGGTTAGTTACAACAATATTTATTCAAAATAGTCACTCGAAAACTACTTAACGGATCTTGTTAATATTGTTACAACTTAGCCCCCCGACAAAGACAAATTCCACGAAGCACGCTATTACCTGTCGGCATTTGAACCAATTGTAATACATTTATGATTGTCTTCTTTTGTTTACTTATTTATTGGTTATTGTGGAGAATAGCCTATTGTACTCGTTTATGGCCGTTTACAGGCGTAATTATTCAAGTGTGCGGATTACGATTCGTAGAAAATTAAGTCGACGGTACGGGTGGGCACACTTGTATTTGTGAAGTATAAAACGACGGCAGGATGGATAGAGGGGGCAGTTAAGCGATGATTACGATACGAGCAAGACGTGTACATTCCATAAGCTATATAGTGACGGACGTTGCGTCCAGTTATATTTGTGCTTGTGATATACGTGTTTGTATAGTCCTAATAAATCCTATAGTAATTCCAACGGCATTTTTAATGACTAAACAGATATACAATGCAAAAGTGGATGGATGCAGAAGTCGTGGAAGGCTACGACACACCTTCAATGATCAAATTGGTCGTATACTAGCAGAAGGTGATGTCAGGAGCCTTAAGAACAGACGAGCGTGCATAACAAGAATTATGAATGTCAAAGAAACAAGTGAGGTGTGTAAGAATAAGCCTAAATGGCACTCTGTTGTCCGTGCCTACCCCGCAAGGGAACTGGCGTGAAGTTATGTATGTATGTATGTATTTTTAATTCAAGTCCCGCACTCGTAACAATACTAATTAACGTTACTAGCTTATATCGTGATATTATTTCAACATTTTCCAATCAATACTGAGTGAATAAGTATTTATTGACGACCTCGTTGATTGAACGGGCTAGGCGGGCGCCTGGTCTCATCCATATAGAGCTAGTGTATACTTTGAAAGAAAAATGTCTGATTTACATAGACAGAAGAACATGCAGCCTTAACGACGTTATTATTATTCATCTTTTTTTGTTAAAATTAAATGACTACAAAACCTTGAAACGTGTATTTTTTTTCGCATTACACGAAAGCTTTACGAAGAGAACACAACAAATCCCCCCTTAAACAAAAGCAGCATAGTGGGGAATTAAAATGAGCTTCGGACGATGGTAAACAAGAGTGGGGGTGATTTTATTTTCCAATGGCGGATCAATAGGGGGAAATAGGGCACGTGATACTGGACATTGGCACGGAAAAATAAAACGTTTTAATTATAGAGCGGCGCTTTCTTCAAGTAAACTTGTTATGTTAGGATGAATTTTTAGAGCACATTATCCATAGTAATATTATAAATGCGTAGGTGAGTTTGTTTCTTATGCTTTCATCTCTGTTCTGAACAGATCATGATAAAATTTAGCACGCAAGTTATCAGAGGTACAGAAATGGATATGGGGTACTTTTCATAAAAGTACTATTTCTGAAGGATAGAAAAGCAACCAAGCTTTCACAAATCGGTTATTATTAACCAATATAGAAATACGAAAATGACTTTGTTTGTCTGTTACCTTTTCACAACTGAACAGCAGAACAGATCTGGGGAAAACTCCTGATGAAATCCTAATCAAATTTCCTTATGTCTACAATTGAGTAGTGGCCTCAGTGATACGTATTAAGAAAATGGAAGCGAAGCACTTCGTCCGCTTGGTTGGTATTTCAGCGTCATCATCAGCGTGAAGTCGTACGTCTGCTGTCCGGTGGCAAATAGTGGGAGAGGAATTAATTCATGCAATTCCGCGGCACACTCTCCGAAGATCCTAAAGAATACTGACAAAGTTGCAACTCTGCGTCAATGATCTAGGCTCTGAGGACTTAAAGAGGTCGTTTTTGCAGATTTGCATGACGAACACGACAAATATCAACATAAAGTGGAACTTTACGCATATTCGTATGACGAACATGACGAGTATCAACATAAAGTGTAACTTTATACAGATTCGTATGACGAACATGACAAGTATCAACATAAAGTAGAATTTTATGCAGATTCGTATGACGAACATGACAAGTATCAACATAAAGTGGAACTTTATGCAGATTCGTATGACGAACATGACAAGTATCAACATAAAGTGTAACTTTATACAGATTCGTATGACGAACATGACAAGTATCAACATAAAGTGGAACTTTATGCAGATTCGTATGACGAACATGACAAGTATCAACGTAAAGTGGAACTTTATGCAGATTCGTATGATGAACATGACAAGTATCAACATAAAATGGACCTTTATGCAGATTCGTATGACGAACATGACAAATACCAACATGAAGTGAAACTTTATACAGATTCGTATGTGGAACATGACAAGTATCAACATAAAGTGCAACTGTATGCTATGTCATAAAACTACTAGACACGTGTCAATTTCACTAAGCCATTCTCAAAAGGCTACCGGTTTAGGCCTTCGGAAACCACTTATCGATGACACTTTTCTTAGTGGTCCAGTACTTTGGATCGTTCCACCCGTAAGCCATTTTTTCTGACCCCTAAGTTCCCAATTGACAGTATTACTGGTAAACTTGAACACTTTATTTTTATAGTGACAATAAAATTTTACTGCGCCCAGTTTTCTTTACAGAATTCCCGATTTTTATTCCTACACTATTTTATTACTACTATAATTGAATTTCGATGAAATAATAGCACGTTTGTTATGGAAATAGCTTCGGGTTTCTTTGCAGGATTTTTCCTAATTCATGTTTTTGTATTGTATGTTAATATACGTAATAACTTATTTGGTTGTATTTATTCAAACTGTAAGCAACAGATAACTGACAAAAAAGAAACAAACACATATAATTGTTTACGTTATCTTAGCATTAAGTAAAGCACAATGTAAAATTTTGTAGTCATATGTCACCTTGGTGGTGTTGGAGACGCATGAAGAGAATAAGTTGGAAAGAAAAGAAGACGAATGAAGAAGTACTGGATATGGTAAAGGAGAAACGCACAATTTTAAAAACTTTGGAGGAAAGAAGGGGGAAGATGTTTGGCCATTTGTTACGACACGACACCTTCTTATGCACGTTAATCGAAGGTAAATTGGAAGCAAGGAGAGGGAAGGGAAGACCAAGGCGAGCATACATGGATCAAATAAAAGAAAAAGTGGGTGTCGTGTCTTACATAGAAGTAAAACAACTGGCCCATAATAGAGAAGATTGGAGGAGGCTCCACCGACAAGAGCATAGCTCTTAAATGATAGATAGATGTCACCTTAATGAATGTATGTGAATGTATAAAAAATAGAAAGTGTAAAAATAGATGAAGTAGTTTTATAAGCAAGTAGCTGCATTTGGCATGCGTTGTACTACCATGTAATGAATGCAATGCAATGTAAAAAAGCAGTTTGGTTATGTGTTATATTTTTTTGGGTCAGATACCCTCACAGACGTCCTCTGAACACCCTGGGTGTCTGGGATCAGCCCCAGAGTAATATATTGTATATTACCCGTAACACAAACGTAACTTGCTTAATTTGCCGATTATTATTATTACGCATTGAAGACAAACATACAAACATTTATTTATATATATAGAAAACAAATTTTATATAGAATTTTATATTTTTTATACAGAAGATTTTGTATGGTCTGAGTGTCTGGGATCGGCCCCAGAGTAGTCAGTTGTATACTACCCATAACACAATTGTAACCTGCTTAATTTGGGGATTAATCTGCCGATTACTATTATTATCCAACCGAAGTTTTAATGCTTATTTTGGGGAAATACAATATGTGGTTTGTCTGCCGATTATTTATTTATTAATAAAATATATAATAGATGTAAATAGTATAAGCAAGAAATATAATATATATCTAAAGTTTGTATTAGAATTAAGCATTTACAGAAGACAACAAGAAGCAAAATAAAATTCCGAAAAAAATAATACACACACAGAACATACACAGAGCACATGACAGTTCCAAATAATGTAATGTAACCGACCTGAAAAAAGAAAATAAAGCATAGCGTACTTTTTCATGGTAACAGCCGGGTTGTCTGGGAGTGATCGCTCTAAAGCGATAAGGCCGCCCTTTGTTCCTGCCTTGACAGGAAATGACTATAAATGATTTACTTTATATGTATGTGGTGAACAATAAAGTATTTTCTATCTATCTAGTCACTTCTTTAATCACACTGCGAATACTGATAGGAAATAGTCAGTACACGAATGGCGGCAACCGCGTGTGCTCCCTCGCTCCTTTATTACTCCTATCTTTGGTCAATTGAATAAACATTTTATAAATCTATCCTTTAGTTATCTTTCAAAGCGAATCCCTGACGCTTACATATGTGTTATAATATATCTTAACTATGTAATATATGAAATGTAATATTTTGCAGCAAAACATAAAACAATTTTTGAGGTTGGTAAAAAACATTATAAAAATAATAAACCTTATAATTATCCTAATACTCCTCTATATTGATCTCATTGTCTGTACTACCTATATATGGCTACTTTACTGAAGTTTCACTTCTGCCGTGTGTGAACTGCACACACAAACTTTTTATTAATACGCTTTTATTAGCTCCATACGTATGTAACGTTAAGTGTTAGCTTTATGGTAGAGAATATGACTCACTTTTGTAAATCAGTCAAGGTGAAAGATAATATAAAATAAATAAAGAAGACATTTCTCAAATCAATTTTTTCTAAAACACCCTTTTGGACTAAGTAGAAAAGTTAAAAACAATTCCAACACAATACCTATATTAATTTGTTAGATATTGTTATTTCTATCATACAAATAACTGTCAACCCCATACTTCTGTTTTAAAGTTCAATTCTCTTCAAAACAACATGCGAAATTTTCTAATCCAAAGTGTTCAAACGACAACAAAATAAAGTTGAGAATATTCCTTTTGAAAAGTTGTTATTATTCGAACAACGCCATTCAAAGTGTTTATGTAAACAAGTGTGAATTCTTCGAAAAGAGTATTCAAATTGTATAGATTTTTGTATGGAACTAATTCGGACAAATGCGTGATTTTCCGTGATGTTTTGTATTGCGAAAGTGGTCAGCGTTAAAGCTGATTGCCTTCATACTGGCATTGTGTAAAGTGATTTGAAGTCAGTACAGCGCTACCAAGTCTGACTAAATTGAATATTGTGAAGTCAATGCTGATTTACATTTATCTAGGTAATGATTTAGGGAGCGGTTTGACTTCAAAATATTAAATCGGGAGCATTGAAGTTAAACAGTGGTAGCACTGTACTGACTTCTTCACTGTAAATCGGCTTGTAGTCCGCTTCTCAAGTCAGTAGCTTGATCAATGTAAATTAGCCATTACCTATAGGCGATTGGTATAGCAGCGAGGCTTTCAAGCCAACGCTCCGCCAGCTTTTAAGGATAAACGCGCGAGACACCCTAAGTAGTAGCTCTGTGTTACGTACAAAATCATTAAATTAGGTGTTTTATACATACATAACTTCACGCCAGTTCCCTTGCGGGGTAGGCACAAACAACAGAGCGCCATTTAGGCGCTATATATTATATATATATATATATATATATATATATATATATATATATATATATATATATATATATATAAACCTTCAATACTTTAGTTTCTTGTTTAATTCACCAGAACTACAGAGTAACTAGTCAATATGGATGTAGACAACTGCACAGCAGAACATAGAGGAAAGTCGCAGCCATTTTTATCCATGCAGGAACGGAGAAAGAATACAATTTCCTGCGGCCGGGCGGCCTGTCGTAAGAGGCGACAAAAGAACCCACAGCCCGGTGGTAGGGTATTTGCCCGACTGGATGGCTACCACCCCTGTTCTAGAGTATGCCGCCATAACAGCCTTGAGTTGTGTTCCGGCATTAGTGACCAGGTTCCAGTCTCCCTTAAGAGAGCAGCAGTGCATTCATAGCACATTTAGTGTTGCAAATGTTCATAGGCGATGGTAACCGCTTTCCATCATATGGGCCGTCTACCTGTCTGCTGAACTCCTGCAATAAAAAAATAAAAAAACCAACCTAATTTGTAGTAGCTAATACGCAATGGATGACGTGTGGTCACCATGACAACGTATTTTTTATTGAATTACAGCTATGGTTGCCTACATCATAACTGCAGCGCCATCTTTTTCGCTAATCCGTTTATTTTAAGGAAATAAATAATATTCCAAATGTTAACTCTAGTTATAAGTCAGCACTATGTTGAGTTTCATTCATATACGTTTAGTAGTTTCCAAAAAAGATGCATTCGCAGCGCCATCTTTTTCGCTATTTTCGTCTATCCCACGGAAACGTCATTTATTAGGATAAAATGTATCCTAAGTTACGCCTCGGGATATAAGCTAGCTCTATATTAATTTTCATTTAAATCCGTCCAGTAGTTTTCACAGACTCTCTAACAGATAGAGAGACAGAAAGACAGACAGACAAAAATTCTAAAAATTTCATTTTCGGAATCTCCTGGCCCAAAATATATCTCCTGACTTTTTCACATTTTTAAACGCATTGTACAAATTCGAACCATTCATAGATTTATTATAGTATAGATAGACAATGATACCAACATAGCTCCATCACGTCAAAAGAATGTACAAAGAAGGATACCATAGAATTGTTATTTGTCATTTGATTACGGAACCATACAAAATCATTTAATCGAAAATGTCCCACATCTCAAAAAGCATTTAACGAATATTATACAAATTGATTTTTAAAGTGAAAACTTTAAGCCTGTTGGCATTTTTTGGATGGTGAAATAGAGCACTGAACTCGGTGACCGTAGCGCTCAAATACAAAATTTACATTTCTGACATGCAATCCTATGATTGAGTGTTTTATTTAAATTATTTGTCTGTCCGTGATTTCAAATATTTTAAGTGAAAATTAGTACTTACATGTTGTGTAATAAGCCGCACTATCCGAATTTTACGTGTCGAAAATGTTAACGGATTTAAATGACAATTTTACATATGAAATGGAAGCTCTATTTAAGTTTATTTTGAACTTTCATATGTAACCAAATTCAGACTTCTGGGGGTAACTTCAGTGAGACAAATTGCGATGCTAGACAGAGACAGGTAGATCGATGCAAAATTTATTAATAATTGCTTAGATAGTGAAACTAGTAAAATGCAAAACATACCGCGATCTATTATTTGACTAGCGCCGCCTATCGAACTGCAAAATAACTTTTTCTCAATACTCGATCACTTTCAATAATAATTAATATTCAACTAACTCGCGTTAATAACTCTAAATATAAAGTCTAAATCCTATGCTGACGACGTGACGGCCACAGCTTGTATTTACTTAACTAAAACCAATTAAAAGAATGACTAAACAGATATACAATGCCAAAGTGGATGGATGCAGAAGTCGTGGAAGGCCACGAAACACCTTCTATGATCAAATTGATCGTGTACTAGCAGAAGGTGATGTCAGGAGCCTTAAGAACAGACGAGCGTGCATGACAAGAGCTATGAATGTCAAAGAAGCAAGTGAGGTTTGTAAGAATTTTATCCGTGCAAGAACGGAGAAAGAATACAATTTCCTGCAGCCGGGCGGCCTGTCGTAAGAGGCGACAAAACAACCCACAGCCAGGTGGTAGGGCATTTGCCCGATTGGATGGCTACCACCCCTGGTCTAAAGTATATCGCCATAACAACCTTGTGTTGTGTTCCGGCATTAGTGACCAGGTTCCAGTCTCCCTTAAGAGAGCAGCAGCGCATTTGTAGCAACTTTGGTGTTGCAAATGTCCATAGGCGTTGGTAACCGCTTTCCATCAAGTAGGCCGTCTGCCTGTCTGCTAATCTCCTGCAATAAAAAAAAAGAATAAGCCTGAATGGCGTTCTGTTGTTCGTGCCTACCCCGCAAGGCAACTGGCGCGAAGTTATGTATGTATGTATGTAAAACCAATTAATTAATATAAGTTATAATATATGATAAAAATTATTCTATCCCTTGGAATAAATATCAACATTATAGCGTACAATAAAACGTAGGCAGACCGCAAACTCGGCGTGTTTTCACAACGTCCTAGAATATAGGAATCGTAGCTCATATTGAATGGTGCTTGTATTTTGGAAGCTAGTGTGGATGTCAGCTTGCCAAATCACCGCCATCACAAGACTATTGCACTCTTTTATTGTGGTGAAATAAAAATCTTGCGTAAAATATGCTTAGGTACCTATTTTACTTTATTGTAAGGCATCGAATTATTTAGTTCTTCTACTTCAAATATCTCTATTTTCTTGGAGTTTATGCCTTGGTTTGAAGACCTTTAAACCAAGTCTGTTTTGATATTCAGCACTTAGTTTAAGACGCATAAGGAGAACTACTAGCTCAGTGAGTGAATAGAAGTATAATGATGGCATTTTTTTTTTAAGTGAAACTTCTATATAGACGGGGGGGTCTTAAGATTTTTCTGTCAAGAAAAAGCGTTAAGGCCGCGTGGAGAAGCGGCATAAATTTAAACTAGACGTGGTGAGAGGCGGCATAATTTTAGAGTAGACTATGGATGCGTTATTTGGTTCCGGATCGAATTCAGTTTTTTTGTTTGATAAAATAAAATATGTTTAAATAAAAAATGCATTCATTACAATATACCTAACCTAACCAAATCATAATTTGCAGTAAACCTGCGAAAAATCGAAATGTGTGCTGGGACACATAGTAGAAGTGAAACTTCAACGGACAAGTGGTAAAACGAATCGCAACAAAATTTTAATTTAAAGTTTTACGGGCATGTTTTTGAATTATGCAAGTACATTAATAATCTGCCCGTAAAACTTCAAGTTGAATTTTTTTTTATTACATGAGTTCAGCAGACAGGCAGACGGCGTACTTGATGGAAAACGGTTACCATCGCCTCTGGACATTTGCAACACCAAAAGTGCTACAAATGCGCTGCTCTTAAGGGAAACTGGCTCCTGGTCACTGATACCGGAATACAACTCAAGGTTGTTATGGCGGCATACTGTAGACCAAGTGTGGTAGCCATCCAATCGGGCAAATATCCTACCACCTGGCTGTGGGTTGTTTTGTCGCCTCCTGCGACAGGCCGCCCGGCCGCAGGGAATTGTATTCTTTCTTCGTTCCTGCACGGATAAAATTATGCCCGGTTCCTGTATTTTACTTGTCATTCATTTGCTTTAACTTCAGTTGAATTTTGACAATACTTGTAACAAAGACAACTACTTTAATATATAACTGCATGAGTTTGTTTGTTTATTGCCGTATCGCGGCCCTGTGACCGAGCCCACACTTGAAGTGATTTTGGTATACACGTGTCCCTTTGACGCCGTGGAGTAGAATATTGATAATAATTATAGTGACGCGGTTATAATGCCCTAGTATTTGTCTTATTAATTAATTTTTGTGCTGTGAATTAATTTGGACTTTGATAATATGGATTTGATATTATATAATAGTCGTGGAAGACCACGACACACCTTCCATGATCAAATTGATCGTGTACTAGTAGAAGGTGATGTCAGGAGCCTTAAGAACAGACGAGCGTGCATGACAAGAGTTATGAATGTCAAAGAAGCAAGTGAGGTGTGTAAGAATAAGCCTAAATGGCGCTCTGTTGTTCGTGCCTACCCCGCAAGGGAACTGGCGTGAAGTTATGTATGTATGTAGGTATGATATAATATAGAAATAATTTATTAATATAAAATTATATAATATGGAAATACTCAATTTTCTGAAATAAATTAATTATTATTATTATGTTGTATGCCTTTGAAGACCACGGGCCATAAAAATGGCCCGGACTTTTGTAGGGCTTGCTTATGGCCATGGGAAGGCCACCGCGTAGAGGCCCCTTGACAAATTTAATGTAAATGTGGCGTGACTCTGACCGGCGATTATCGCTATTTATGTAAAAAAAAATATAAATAAATTATTATTATTGAGATATTATTTATTATTAGTAGCCGGCCTCGCTTTGAAAATCCGACATTCCGTTTTTCTATTAATAGTCTAAGATTATACATAATAAACCAAGAAAACAGAATGAAAAGCGAATACAAAAGTGACACTTATGTATTATTTACGTAAAGCAACTGTATTATACATACCCTTCATTTTCTGAAAACAAAACAATTTATTTTTGAATATACAAGAAAACAAGTTTCATTTACTAAAGTACTCCAAAACTTCCCTATAGCTATCTAGATCAGCGACAAAACAATAAAGTTTATTAAGCACATTTGTTGAACGCAAAAAGTAGCTTTGTTTGTCGGAAATATAATAAAAATTATTGTTTTCCTATCAAAGGGAAAATAATAAAATACTTTTGGATTCTCAAGCGAAGCGGTATAAAAGAGGAAGGTCATTACAACCCTTTTTGCTAGTTTTTGAGTGGAGCAGGAAAAAACAAAACCATTTCAGCGTCGGCTGTCGAATGGTTGCACATTGCTATGGCAAAGCTACTTTTAATCATTTTCTTTCAGATTAAACATTAGCGGCCTTAATAATCTCGTTAAGAAAGGATTAGGCATCTATTAAGTAAGAGAATCAGAATCAGACCCTAACCAACTAATAACTTTTATTTTCACTTATAAACGTGTATTACCTATTGTTTACCTAAGAGGAGCACAGATAAACGCAATTTGAATGATTAACGTAGGTGGTATCCAAAATATTTGACTAAAGAAGAGTTTATGGGTAAGATTTTCACTAATCAGTCGCTGAGCAGTTTCTTAAGTTTTAACAAACGATTATAAGTAAGGCCATATATAAGTATTTATATAGCTATATTAGGTGTTACCTGCAACTTCGTCCGCTTTTATTACAAGCCTTTATATTTATATAACTTACAATGTTTGTTAATTTATGTAGGTCAAATCTTGCAAGCTGTTTAAATTTACGACTGTGAAATTTTGCATGCTTGTACTAAAAGTTTATTTTTCCATTTTTAATGCATTTAATTAAAAGCTTGTTTTTGCTTATAATCAATTTATGTTTATGCTTTATAAATAAATAATACTTATTTCTAATAAAGAATCATGTATTTCTTTATTTCTTACCACAAACCAAAATATCTTTTTATATTACTAGATAAAGGAATTATATGGATTGTCCAATGTCCACACAAGTCTGTAGTGGAACACTTACAAGCCAATAGATGGCGCTGTGCAATAATTGATGTCACAAACGTTTCCCGAAACATGCAAAGAATATATACAAATTTTCAACTATAACAGATGGGCTTAGGCCTGCGAGGAACAAGATTAGCCCCGCTGGAAGATCTTCCTTTGAGACGGAGGAGCATTCCATCTCGCTTCTCCACCCTATCGGGGCTCACCCTTCAAGTCTTCATTTTTTTTTATTGCATTGGAAAGCGGTTGCCTTCGCTTATGGGCATTTATAACACCAAAGGTACTACGCTGCCACTCTCTAAAGGGAGACTGGCCACTAATGCCGGAACACAACTCAAGGTTGTTATGGCGGCATACTCTAAACTGGGTGTGGTAGCCATCCAGACGGGCAAATACCCTACCACTTGGTTGAGGGAAATTGTATTTTTTCTCCGTTCCCGGACGTATAGTTCATATTATTGTGATTGTATCGAATTTTTATTTCCTTGACATCTTATTGTTTTTAAGATGGTCTTAAATTATAAATTTTATTAAAATATCGTTTAGGTAAAATTATAATTGAAGGTAAAAAATTCAAAGAAATAGTGATGTCTGAAAACAATAATAAATTATTGTCAAGCAATTGAATTGAAAGTAATATTGCTCACCAAAATAAAGCTGTACCCAGCAGACGTTGTCTTGTTCTTAAAAAATAAAAATCTAGAAACCGATTGCAGCGTCATCAACCGGAACCAATTGTTAATATAAACCTCGGGATCCACTTGAACACACACAAAAATAATTGCACCTAAATCCTGAAATCCGATTGCAGCGCCATCTACCTAGTTCACATTTGAATCTAAACCATCCCGGAACCCACTTGAACACACAAAAATAATTCATCTAAATCAGACAAATGAAAATGAGTTTAAATGCAGCCAGTATTGCCGTTATTCCGGACGAAGACAATTCCAAAAACACAAAAATAAAAAAATTTGATCCAGCCGTTCTTCAGTTATAAATGGTGTAACTAACACGACTTTGTTTTATATATATATATACTAGCTGTCCCGGCAGACGTTGTTCTGCCCTGAAGAAGTAAAATTTAGAACCCGATTCCAGCGCCACCTACCGGGTCCAAATGTAAGCTATCCTATCTTTCAAGTCGGATCAAACTGCACACGATGTGCAAGTTTGATTAAAATCGGTCAAGTAGTTTAGAAGTCCATCGCGGACAAACAACGTGACACGTAATCTTAATATATATAAATCTCGTGTCACAATGTTTGTCCTCAATGGACTCCTAAACTACTTGACCGATTTTAATCAAATTTGCACACCGTGTGCAGTTTGATCCGACTTGAAAGATAGGATAGCTAACATTTGGACCCGGTAGGTGGCGCTGGAATCGGGTTCTAAATTTTATTAGTTCAGGGCAGAACAACGTCTGCCGGGACAGCTAGTTTATATATATATTAAGATAACCCAATAAATATTCTTTCTCCGTTCCTTCGTGATCGTTACATACAATGTACTTTTCCATTCCTTGTGATTTGATCAAAACGCTTTTGCGGGATAAGGATCTCATATGCATATACATACGATCGCTTTAATAATTCAATCTGCACTCAGACCTTTCTGTTTCATAGTTATAAGCCAATCAACGTTAAGCAAACCAGGTGTGAACCCAAATTAAGGGTTTATAGCTAAGGGTTGTACAGGTATGTATATTAAATATTTGCGCGTGTGTAATGGTGCGATTAGGCGAATGGCGATGGCTTCATTAGGGCTCATTTTGAATGGGTTTTTGTAAAAGGGTTTCTAGCAGTAAAGTGTTATGAGTGAATAGCAAAAAGCATGGTCACTTTATATTTTTTTTTATATAAACAAAGCCGACTTCAGTCTAAAAAGCAAAAAAAGAAAGCAGTTACCATCGCCTATGGACATTTGCAACACCAAAAGTGCTACAAATGCGCTGCTGCTCTCTTAAGGGAGACTGGAGCCTGGTCACTAATGCCGGAACACAACTCAAGGTTGTTATGGCGGCATACTTTAGACCAGGGGTGGTAACCATTCAGTCGGGCAAATACCCTATCACCTTGCTGTGGGTTGTTAAGTCGCCTCTTACGACAGGCCGCCCGGCTGCAGGAAATTGTATTCTTTCTCCGTTCCTGCACGGATAGAATATCTTGATGTCGGTGCATTTTGCAAATTTGTCGTCGTTTTTATGTTTTACTTAGTTATGCATCGTGCCCCGGGCCGCGTCGTCATTGTGAGAACCGGAATGCTGACACTGTCCATTCCCGGTCAAACGGATGTTTTTGTCTAGAGCCCAAACAGGTGGCCGGGGATGGGATAATGTCACCGCGGGAGGATGCATGGCCAAGGCAATTAGCAGTGAACATCAGGCCTGCATATACTCATTATTAATAAGCGTATAATATCATTAGTTATAAGTCGGATTTCCGATAATTAAAATTTAATAATAAACTTCATAAGCAAATTCATCTTTTATTAATATCGCTCCCCCGATCTTGACTACTTTGAACCAACTCCAAGATGTTGTAGATTTTTTATAAATACTTATTCATATATATTAGATATGGAAGATGGGACGCTGCGTAGTATGGGACGCAACTTGTGTTGATACTTTGGCGGCTTCCCATCTCCTAGTTACAACCGTGACAGCCGGGGCCGCTGCAACAAACCAGGAGGCCCTGAATCGCCGCAAATATGTGTCCATTGGTAATGGGTACATATTTGTGAAACCCTGGGGCCGTGGGGGCCTGGAGCTCATCACCTCTATCGAGACCTCTCAACGCGTCTAATTGTGGTCTCGCGTGACCAAAAGGCTGGCTTGCACCTAGGGCAACGCATCAGCGTTGCCATCCAACGTGGAAATGCGGCCAGCATTTTGGGCACTCTCCCCGCCGACAGCGACCTGGAGTCTATTTTTTACTTATAGTTTGTTATTTTGTAAGTCTAGTTATATTTATATTGTAGTTTAATTTTAGTTGATATTTTTTTATTTTTTTATTGCTGGAGTTCAGCAGACAGGCAGACGGCCCACTCGATGGAAAGCGGTTGCCATCGCCTATGGACATTTGCAACACCAAAGGTGCTACAAATGCGCTGCTGCTCTCTTAAGGGAAACTGGAACCTGGTCACTAATGCCGGAACACAACTCAAGGTTGTTATGGCGACATACTTTAGACCAGGGGTATGATATTAATTTATAATTAGTTTTATTTATAATATTTTCTTAAGTTTTCGCGACTTGTATACATAATAAAACTACGTTTTAACGAGTTTTAAATACCGCGCTTAAAACCGTTAAAACGTAGTTTTATTTATGTTATTGTTTTTAGTTTTTAACGTAGTTCTTATTTATAATTTAGTTTAGCTTAAGTTTAATATGCACACTATGTATATTGTACTCTTAAAACGATAAAATTCAACCTAAAGTATCACGTGAAACTTGAAATCGTAAAGATGGCCGAATTCAAAACGTCGCAGCAGGCAGTGACTACAATTCACCGAGACCTTAAAATGTGAGGCGTAATTTAGTATTAGATATTAAAAGAAATAAACTAAACTGTACTATAAATAAAACTATACTTAACTACTACTAACGCAACGTAGAAAAATGATAAATGTCAGTTGCATGAATAAAACAGTTGAATGGTTTCACTTTGTAATTCACTCAGGTTATAATTTATTTATTTGTGGAAAGAATGCATGATGAAAGAATGACTAAACAGATATACAATGCAAAAGTGGATGGATGCAGAAGTCGTGGAAGGCCACGACACACCTTCCATGATCAAATTGATCGTGTACTAGCAGAAGGTGATGTCAGGAGCCTTAAGAACAGACGAGCTTGCATGACAAGAGTTATGAATGTCAAAGAGGCAAGTGAGGTGTGTAAGAATAAGCCTAAATGGCACTCTGTTGTTCGTGCCTACCCCGCAAGGGAACTGGCGTGAAGTTATGTATGTATGTATGTATGTATGTATGTATAATTTATTCGATTGATAATGGTGTGGCGAAACAAACCTGTTCGCCTACTGCCTGGCAGGCAAGATTGAAGGTTCATATAATTGACAACTGTGATGTCACATTAGACACAAAGAAAATTTGTCACGAAAATGTACAGAATTTAATCCCTTTGAATCCGAATATATATTTTATATTGATACGTTCGGCTATGTAAATATCATATACAAAATTATATACTTTGAAAATGAACGGGTTGTTTATTATTGCAACGACCCGTCAATTGTATCTATCTATCTAATGATTGAAAAAGCGACCCTTACTTTAATAATTTTATATAAATTAATACATTACAAAATAGATTGTCATCGACTACTAAGTAGAGTCAACTTCAGAGTGCCTGCTAACTATCCCCGCTCACGCATCACTATCTTTAGTCCACCTTTGCGCAAGACAGTCTTAGGCAGCACTTCACCCATTCCACGAATGATTAACTATACAACAAATATAGCTCCACTTTAGATATATTTGCCAATTCACTACCGAAGTTTCGCCGAATATTGCACAATATGCTTCCATCTAATACTTTATAATTATCGTCACTAACTTACTTCTTATTTTTTTATAATCCTCATTTACTCGTATATTATAAATGTGTGCTTGCGTATTTATATAAATTTGTGTCTAAATTTGTTTATCCTAATTTTATCTAAATTTTTTTTCTCACAACCTAAGCTGTGTTTGTTTGTAATAGGTTACACACTAATCTTAGTATTGTACTTTTAAATTATCTCCTACAATGTTATGGTGTAGTAACTGTAAACAAACCAAATAAATAAATAATTTACTCTTCAAATAATATTTAATTTCAATATTCGACACATTTATACGTTATTCCGACAATGTACATAATGTAATTGTTGCAAATACATACGTAACACGTAGTTAATTCGGCCATTGAACACCGTTAATCGGTTCCTATTAGGCCGTATATTGGTTGAAATGGTGCCGCATAATATAACAGTGCCGCTGAACAAAGCTTTCAAATATTGTTGCTGTTAGCACAGCCGATTTAGCGTATTAATAGCTTGTTTGATGATGAAAATTTATTATGCAGCGCTAACATGATCTGATTTGATACATGTCTTCAATTTTGTCTCTCAAGGCTCTTAGATAATATGATGCCGGTTACGGTTCAATCTCGGTCCGGTTTCGATCCGTTTCCGGTCCAGTCAAATATTTTTAAAGGAGAAAGAATCAGGGAATTCTCAGTATTAAGGACAGTAGTAAGGATATAAGGCGGATCCCTGGTGCAAACGTACCCTCACAGGGAACTTGTTTGTGGTTCCTACTGCAGAGCGGACTTCTGTACTAACATTCTCATGCATGCTTTCTATCAATCTTACGTACTTCTCTGGCACACCTTTCGCTCTGAGGACCCACCACAGAACTTCTCGGGGGACGTTATCGTATGCTTTCTCAAGATCTATGAACACCATATGGAGATTTTTATGTACCTGTCTGTATTTTTCCATTAGTTAGCGTATTGAAAATATGGCATCTGTTGTGCTACGACCAGGCTTAAACCCGAACTGGGATAGCGTCACCTCCGTTTTCTTTTGTAGTCGGTCCTCAATCACTTTCTCCCATACTGTGTATAGTATGTATATATATAAACTGACGGACTCATGAACTGCATCAAAGTAATAGACGACTTTGAAATAAATATTTTAACCAAGTATGCAAACTTTCTATACAGATTTAAATTGAAACCTCTAGATTGGTTCGTGAACTTTAAAACAGCGTAGGGTCATATCCTTAAGTTTACGTTTGTGTACTGGAAAGGACCTTAAGACTTTTTTTGAAGAAAAAACAGAAATTTAATGAAAATTGGTTTAATTAAAAAATTGGTTTTAACAATAGACACAAACTTTATGCAAGGGTTTATTTATGTTTTAATAAGGTGTATTACCTCCACGTGCCCTTATTACGGATTCTAATCGGTTCCGCATAGATTTTATTAGGGTTATTAAAAGATCTTGCGGAATATTGTCCCATTCTTCTGAAAGTGCTGTTCTTAGTGCTGCCACTGTCGTGGGCAAAGGGTTTCTCGTATATACAGAAGGTTTGTGGAGTATATATATATATATATATTATTGTTACTAATTTATAGGGGATTTGTACGATGTAAATTCGTAAAAATGCCGTTGGAAATATCACAAAGTTTATCAGAAGTACACCCACGTAATTCACAGTTCTTACAAATATAGCCGAATACAAAGAAGTAACTGTCGAGTAAGTTCTTATTCCGAAACCAGCTATATTCCGAAGTGATAACTTAAGGGTCACCTCACAACTTAACTCATCCTAAAACAAGAGTTAGTCCTATTTTTAGGGGGAATGAGCAGTATCCCCGCCACGCTTGTCCAAGGAGGATTGGTGAGTTTAACACAGTGGTTCTCTCGATGTGCCGGTTTCATCACGATGTTTTCCTACACCTTTAGCGCGTGATAATTGTAACAATAAGTACAGTCGTGGCATGTAAATGTTCGTCACGGGAAAGTCGAGTTTTGCTTGCGCGAATACAAGAAAAAGTACTGCCAACAGTTTAATAAATGTTACGTTTATAAAATATAAAAACGCGAAAGAAAATTGCAATGATGACAACGACAGACGCTTAACATAAATATTAATGTTTTATATGCCTAAACAATCTCTTCTTCGAACAGGATAGAAAATCAAACAACTTTGATCTAAGTAATTTTAAACTTTATTGTCAAAGTTAAACATAATTTTCTGTGGAACGCTCTATTCTTTGACTTCGTTTGAAAAAGTAACATGTGTTCGCGGTAAGTTAAATGAATCAATTTTAAAACTGGAGAATATTTTCATACCACGACTGTAAATTAGGTCTGAAAACTGTTAAGTGGTGCATGTGTTTCGGCCAGTATTCGAACTCGCGTCCTTTGAGTTTGAAACACGAGAGCGCTAACCACTAAGTTGCCATGGCTTAAAATAACAGTTGAACCAATCGGCTGGGCGTAACTATGTTCTAAATCTCAGCCTTTCCAACACAAACAAAAGCGCAGGGTCGTCAGGGAGGAGGGGGGTTTTAGTGGGTATTGGGATTGCTCGCTCGTGCAGCAACGCTCGGAGTCTTCCACACTATTCTGTGACGTCGATCGCGGACGGGGCACTGCCAAGAGCATACTATTGCTGCAGTGTTATCGCCCCCGACCGACGCGTGTCGTTGCCCTAGCAACGACCCAGTTTGTGCGTAAATCGGTTAAGCATTTTCCCTCGCCTCAAAAAAAAAAAACCGTTGAACCAACAGATAATGTTCTCCTAAGCACACAAGAGCCAGAACGATAAAAACTCGCAAACTATTTACTACCAAAGGTGCGAGATAATCCTTCTCTCTGGGCCCTACACAAATGTTTGTCTTATGAAAGATCCCTTTAGGACCCTTTTGACCCAATGTTAGGTCATGATAGATATACGCATAATTTACGCTGGTTTCAACCTATCAGCCATATTTGACGAGATACCAAATATTTTATAACGTTGCTCAAAAGATTATGGGAGTTGTTACTTTTTGAAGTGAAATTTGTGACTTGAAACTCGACGAAACGCAAAAGCGACACTAAATTCCTAGGTATATTTCTGTGATTTGCAATTTTCGACATTTTAGTTATTTTGGTAATTTTGGTAGTTTTGGTAATTTTGGTAGTTTTGGTAATTTTGGTAGTTTTGGTAATTTTGGAAGTTTTATAATTTTGGTGATTTTGGTACTTATGGTAGTTTTTATAGTATATTAGTTTTCGTAGTCTCCTCACTCTTGTTTACTAAGTGTTGTAGATATAATTATATTCGCTAGTATATTCTCTGAAGTTTCACTTCTATCGCGTGTGAACTGCACACACATACATTTTTTCGTTTGATCGAGTTTCAAATCACAACTATTATATAGAAGTTTCACTTTAAAAACTGTTTCCTTTTTATATCCGATATGAAGTTAAAAAAAAAAGGTTTCATACAATTTCTTTGAAGCTGATAATGGATGCGTTCCGTTAGTAAGTAGTTCACAATGCCCAAAATGCTCCGTAAGCCGTTCCAAATGGCGACCACGTTCATTATGATCGTGGCGAAAACGTCACTAATGACGTCACCGTTTTCGATCACTCAGCGCTCACAACCATGTCAAGAGGTGGGTCGAAGTGAGCGTTGACCACAGAGCATTAATCCTCTCTATCAATCGACCTTGAAAAAGGCGCGATTTTCAAATCAAGCAATGACATTTGTGTATTTCGTCGTTTGGGACATCAACACTCCATAATCCGTTACACTAGAGTTTATGATTGTAATGTCCACAAGCAAGTGGAACGCGAAAAATCGCGGTTGTGAATGTGGTCGTTCTGAGCCTCTTGTGGAACGTAGCTGAAGTGTTGGAATAACCTATGTTATTCCAAGTGTTCAGGTGGTAATCACATCTCATGTGATGGAACATCACCCTATCTACTATAGAGAACCTATAAAACCTACATAGTATATTCCTAGTAAATACGAATAATTATTGCGAACAGGATTTCCCACAGCATTACAATATAAGACTTTCAATAAAGGTATCTAAAAATTCCTTTATGAGCAAACCCTTCTAATGTAGCTAACACCTCTAATATAGCAAATGTCCATAGGCAACGATGACCACTTTTCATAAGATGGACTAGAAGTCTGTCTGCTTTAATCCAGGTGTATAATTCGTACACTTGCTCAGTGGTGGAGGTAGTGGTGGATGCTAGCAGAAGTTTGATGTTGGAGAGCTGCTGGTAGTTTCTTGTAGTGGGGAGAAGAAATACACCTTGTAATTTTTACTGATTTTATTCTTCAAGTGCTTGAATGATGATCCATAGAGCTGCCGGTTCAACTTAAGTCGTATGTTAGGACTTGGTTATTTCTAGCAACTCAGAATCGATTCGCCCAATTTTTTTTAAATTTAATCGGCAAATAATCACACGTATTGTATATCCACAAGCTGAGTATGTTACGTTTGTGGTCGATCTCAGACACCCAGACTACAGCAAACAACGGAAAGTTTGTTTACGAAATTTACCATTCCAGGGATCGAATACGGAGCCTCTGCGTTGTATTGAGATCGGCTGGCAAAGGCTTAGTCCGCTCAACCACAGAGGCCGTCATTGCAATTGCGAGCGTTATTTATATTAAACTCGCCCAAGTAGGCCGTAGCGTCAGGAAACCGCTGTACATTGAACCCTACACCAGGACAGTGCCGTAAATAGCCTTTTATGCGCCCTATGCGAGCTTCTATAACTGCGCTCTTGTTTTTTCTTAGATATTATAGGTACCCAACCTAGAGCAATGCTATATATAGGCCTACTTTATTTCATTCATGGTGATAAAATAACGCACAAGGACCTTCGTGATGGTATACCAATTATCTAATATTTTGGAAGAAATATCTATTTTTTTAAAGAACTAGAACAAAAGAATGAGCGCGATGTTTTGTCTAATTTAACAGACATTTTTGATGATACTGGCATATAGGTACGTATGTGTTAGAATCGAGCACTAGGAGCGCAGCGGGAACTTATCAGGAGTAAACCGAAAAAATAATAGTCCTGCCTGGTCTGGCCATTTTGCGCCCCCCAGAGTCTACGCCTATTGCCTGGGCACCGGTGGCACCGCCCTATTTACGGCACTGCACCAGGAACAAAATAATAATTACAAATCCACATCAAATAACTTTACAAACCTCAGAAACAATTCAGCTAGATTGTAAATCGTAACAATATTGGATAAAAGATATTAAGGTAACACGTTCATAGTCGTTATTGCGTGTTTATTGAACTACCAAACGCTTGCCTGAAAAGGCTGTAAGTTTTAATAGGCTCGATTTAATGGAAACCTCTTGCTATACAACCGTTGTCTTTATAAGCTTGATAAGGCTATATTATAAGTGTAATTTCGTATGGTTATGTTTTCGGGTTCACCTTTTAATTGTTTAATCAAAATTAGTAGCAGTGTATAGATTATAGATAGATGATAGAAGATAGAAAACGCAATTTTTGACCACATAAGTACTGTTAGCATTAGTCCCTAGAGCGCTACTTACTCAGTTTGGTATTAGTGGCTCCATCAGTTATTAAATATTTAAAATAATAACAAGATATTTTATTGTTAATGCCCGCTGTTTTATATGAAAGTTTTAGAATTTATTTATAATCACCTATCCATTTTTGATTGAATGAAAGAAACAAAAAGAATTTATTCGAAGAACCAGGAATTCATATTGCTTACATATTTTATGTAAAATTTTAATGTATAAAAAATATCAAGTATTGAGATTTTTTATCTTTTACGCCGCATTTCAGCAAGCTAGGTTTGTACTCCACTTATTGCTGTGCCGGAATTACATATTATATACGGCACAACGCTGATTTTCAGTGCAGACTTTCTTTTTGTCGTGATACCAAAACACAAAAAAATATTAATCTACAATTATAACTATCTATATATTAATACGCGAAGCAAAAACTTTGTACTCCTTTTTACGAAAATTGCGCGGACGGAGGAGTATGAAATTTCGCACATTTATAGTTTATATAGAGAAGAAGAGTCGAATGTCTTTTTTTTTAAATTATGCATAAAAAAATACATTAAATCAATAATAAAACATTCCACAGACTACCATGTATTTGACAGACACACACGCATATATACTCTTTTGTTTATTATTAAAGTCAAATTAACAGTATAAGCCTTGGAGAAATCTGTGATTATAGAAGAATTCATTATTGTGGTCGAATATCGACCACGGGCAACCACGAGTTTAATTAAAAACAAAAATATACATATATAAATCAATAAAATTTTCATAAGCTTTATAATTAAATTAAATAAAAGTAGTGAATGTTTATCTAATAAGTCTATTATCATAATGTCAACGCATCAGCCCAATATTAGGAACGGAACGCGTGTCTGAAATGGCGGAGTTGGACCGCTGGTGTGGATAGACGAGAGACTCACCTGCGTGTCCTAGGCTGCACTGACTACACGTGCTGATTACCAATTCGTGGGCCTTGTAGCAAAACTTCTGGTTTATCTCCTTCGATATTAAATGTACACACGTGGCGCGGTATAAACGCACTTGGAGGCAATTGGTGGCGGGAGATATATACTGGTTGTCGTATAAGGGCTGACAGCAAACGTACCGGTAAAGACGAGCAGTATCAGTACAGCGGTAAGTAGGACGAGGATAGTCGTAATGGAACGGATGATGGTAGCTGGGGAAGGTGATTGATCAACGCGGTTAGAAAAAGCCGGTAGTTATGGAAATAATTTGGAAGAACAGGATTTCAAAGTAAGCGGCGCAAACACACATATTTGTGTATATATTTCGATTTATTTCCGCGTTCCGAAAGTGTATCGTATTGATTGAAGACTCATTCAAAAAGTCTTATTTGCGGGTAGAAGCGCAAAAAGATGACATTAGAGATATGTTGGCAAAACAACCTGGCCATTTTCTGTCCGATTTTGTTTAACTGCTAGCAGTAAACAGTTTTTATAGGCCGTTAACGCACTTTTCACGTTTATTGTCAACCATTGTTAAGAAGACGCACTTTACGATCGCCACTAAAACATTCGCTTTTTCATTTCTATGTTTGTCTGCAATATTTAAGTGGCCGGTTCTTAAAGACGCTTCATTACAGTACCTATAATAAATACTCTATTCATAATGCCACTGCACTGAAGTTGAGTTTATTTGAACACTAATCTGTCCTCTACTAACTTCCGCTTTTAGGGTTCCATAACCATTTTAGCTAAATCGGCACCATTATTAAGCATGTCTATCTTATATATCTAATGGGTTTTAAATAATAAATTACAAATTAGTACAATAAGAAAAACTTATATTATATTATACCTATAATCTCTTAAGACTACAAGTATAATACTGAGCCTAGGTCATCGAAGTCAATGGGTAAAGTTCCCAGAAGGCTGGCTATGTTTACTGATTGGATAGCCATACTGATCCGTCCGAGGCAGGAACCAGCCCTCTGATCACCCGAAAAGTCAATGAGTCGTTTTGAAAGATCTTTTCCCTCTGCGTATTTTACCAATTTTATAACGGGGAGCGTACCGTGGAAATGCTTGGTATGGTGCCAACGCCTGACTTTTACAACCGCACCGCTCGCCAGCGACGGGATATTCACCCCTATTTCCTTGAGCTCCCACGCTAAACTACCCAACGGTTCTCTAGAACATTTATTCCACGTACAATGATGATCTGGAGGGAACTTCCCGCCGTAGTTCTCCCTTTGCGCTATGACATGGGGTTTTTTGAAAAGGGCGTTATAAAATTTCTTAGAGTTCGGTAACGCGTTGGCGACACTCTGGTGTTGCAAACATCCATAGGCAACGGTAACCACTTTCCATCGGGTGGGCCTTCTGCCTGTATGCCTGCTTCAGGCAATAAAAAAATCTTTATAGATGCTCATGGCTTCAAGCCTAGCCTCACGTTAAATATGTCTATATCGGCGAGTAACAGCCTTGAGCTAACCGTCTTGGGTGCGATGAGTGAGAGTTCCAATGGACCACTTTCCCTCTCCCCCTATTCCAATTCCATATCCCATTCCTCCTGACCGATCCAACTTTCTCGTCGCCCTATCCCATCTTTTATGCCATCCTAAATGCTGGCAACCCGTTGGCTTTTCCGCTGGCAGTACAAACCTCTAATAGCATCGGTAACTACTTTCCATGAGCCGTGTGCCCGTTGGCCAGCTTCGCAATATTTTTTCATCTGTACTATAATAAATCTGTAAATGGTTTGACTTTTTCCAATACGTTTAAAAGTGTAAAAAAATCAAAAGAGCTAATTCCGCCCAGCAGATTAAGAAAATATAATTTTTAGAATTTTTGTCTGTCTGTCTGTCTATTAGAGCATCATGAAAACTACTGAATAAATTGAAACGAAACTCAAAACAGAGCTAGCATCTATCCCGGGTCGTAACTTGGAATACTTTTTATCCCGATAAATGACGTCGTTTCCGTAGGATAGACGAAAATAATGAAATAGATGGCGCTGCAATCGCACCTTTTTAGAAAACTATTGAACGTATACGAATGAAACTGAGCACAGAAGTGGCTTATATCCTGAATCATCACTTAGGATACTTTTTATCCCCACCAATGATGTCGTTTTCATAGAATAGGCGGATGAACTAAATAGTTTATGCTGCAATCGCGTTTTTCAATTCACTAACAAATACCTACGTTGTCATAAACAACATGTACCTATTGTATAACTTCAAATCAGGTTGCCTTTGACTCGCCTTTATATTTTGTTGGGCAGTTATCTACTGTTATCTAGTTAGAGTTATGAATGTCAAAGAGGCAAGTGAGGTGTGTAAGAATAAGCCTAAATGGCACTCTGTTGTTCGTGCCTACCCCGCAAGGGAACTGGCGTGAAGTTATGTATGTATGTATGTAGTTATCTACATTATATGGACTTAGTTTCTTTGTTATTATTAAATGTAAAAACCGAATTAAGTTTGTATGTAAGTAAAACAAAGCGGTGTAGCCTGAGGGCAAACTCTAGTTTGAATATATTGTTTAAATTATATATTGAATGTGAATGAGATACTCTTCAGATAGTTATTTTAATTAAAAAACTAATAAAGCTAATTGAGTCTATTAATCGAACACTGAGAATTTGTGAAGACAGAGAATTCCCCTAATGGTTAAAACTGTCAATATATTTGAACCGCGCGTTCCGTTTCTTGCAATAAATTTGCGATGTTCTAAGCGTCGCTTACACGTATCCACGACGGGTCATATCACATAGCAATGAAGTTCTTCGCACGGACGCAGCAATAGAAGTGCTGCGATTTTCCTTACTCGGGTCAAGTAACTAAGGCGGTTAGCACTGACAATTAGCATTATGCTGGAGGAAATTACAGCAGGTCGTCGCCTAAGCAACGCAAACGAAGTTTCGCTGACATATACTAGTTTAAAATAATATAGTGTATGTTAAAAATATGAATTATTATTCCTTGAGATGTTTCCCTAAGCCGAATCCGGTTTTTCGGGCCAATGAGTTTCGATATTAAATTCAGGCAAGTTCCCGATAGTTTCACAAACTTTACCTACTTATTAGGCGAATTTATCCAGAATAGACATGATAATATATCTTACCCTAATGTTATTATGCAAAATGACGCCAACTTGGTTATGAATAGTGTAATGTTGTAAGTTTGGTTAATTTATACCGCAGTAGGTTTAAGTTGTAAGGAAGCGATGAGGGTAGATTTGGTTTTTATCTTATTAGCATAATAGGGCACATATACTATTGATATTATCTTATTACTATGAATATAAATATGAAAATAAATTGGTTAAGTATTTACGATTTTAGAAACCAATGGGGGAGACATTCAATCAATAAATTAAAATTCATTAAAGAACATCGTCATGATTTTAAAATCTACAACCCACACAATAGTGTGCTGTCTACAATGAAAAACATATTTTTAACAAATAAAAATGAAATACTTAAAAAAAACTGTGTTTTCAATCTTAAAATTCTTGTAATGGAATTTTTTTTTTCGCTATTTCCCCATAAATTATGTTATAGCGTTGCAAACATACATAGATATGCAGATTACTCAATCCTGTCAAATTTCGTCCATATTAGACTAAGGCCGATTTTTCTATCGTCAGATATAAGTTACCAGTGGAATAAATTGTAACCTGACTATATTCAAAAGAAACACAATTCGACTGTTTCATTTACGTAAGTCATTTTTAATTTTACCGTATTGTACTTTATTCTATTGTGACATTGGGAATAGAGTCAGCTCCTCCACCTCGGCCACAGAATAAATTCCGGCGGGTCAATAATAACGCAAGATATGAAGAATATAAATGTATTCAATAATCGTATGTTTCCATAATAACTGATAGATGTGTTAAAAAGCGAAACACTGCCCTGATGATACTTTGGAAAGTAATAATAATATGTTGGCAGGCTTTTCTTACAGCGACGTAAGGGTAAAGCTTGGTCCTGGAATGATAGACGGCGAAGAATAAGCATTAGGTTGGAAACAGTGTCCTCCATTGGTAAACTCAATAAGCTCAAATGATTTTTTTTAACTAGTAGAGCAGTTACATATTACGTCTATAGATAAGAACTGACCCCAACGTGAACACGTAGTTAATTTAATAAAGGAAGTATTAAAATATATAAAATAATAATTATAAGAAATTATGATGATCAAATGATAGCTGTTCAGATCTTTGAATTTCGTGCGAGAGACGAAAATTAACCGCCGTCGCAACTTTTTTTAAACTCTTGACAGTGATATACTTTGACGGTGATTAGTAGTGTCACTCGCTATGTCAATGCTTTTTTTTAACGGTGCAATTGCAACGTTACACTATCAGCGCATTCCATTAGTAGCTCCCAACGGCCAAAAAGCTCCTTTAGCCGTTCCACAAGCGACCGCGGTCGTTGTGGTCGTGGAGAAACCAACATTAATGACTCCATCATTTTCGATCACACAATACTCAACTCACAATACAACACAAAACTCACAACGACCCATGTCAAGAGGTGGGTCGAATAACCGTTTCTCTTGGGTTTACGATTGTAACGCCGGCAAGTAAGTGGAACGGGAAAATCGCTTTCCCCCCCCTATAAGTGTAGACATAAGTGACTGTGACATAAATACAAAGACAGATTAACATTATGATAATATAAGGATTCCGTTTGAGTCAAAATGTTTACAGCATCCACAAAATAACAACATTTTTGATGAGATTGAAACACAAACCCTTTGAAAACAATCTAATTAAATTCTTTTACCGTAAACCCAGGATGGGATTACGTTAAGTAATTAAATAAAATTGATTAACAAACTCTTTGAAACAATGAATCATTACTAAACAATTCATTATTGTAAATCCAAGACCAAAAAATACATGATGAAAATACACTGTACTAACGGTGGTATTTAATCTGTACAATCGAACGTCACTGTCATTAACGTCAAACAATAATGACAAGTGACTGATCATCGAGCTCCTCGCCCCATTCCAATAACTGAACCGAAGATATCTGTTAAACTAACAACTAAGAGTTCCTGTAAGAATACTTGAAAATAAATATAATACGAATACTATAAAAGTGTTTACATTAATAAGAACAATACTTACACTTAACAAAAAATTATAAGGTCAATGATAGTCAAATAAATTGAAATACTTTTTATCATACATACATAACTTCACGCCAGTTCCCTTGCGGGGTAGGCACGAACAACAGAGCGCCATTCAGGCTTATTCTTACACACCTCACTTGCTTCTTTGACATTCATAACTCTTGTCATGCACGCTCGTCTATTCTTAAGACTCCTGACATCTTTATCATCTTATAAAATTACACGAGTGTAATACTATTGTTAAAACAGTAATTAAATGTATTTATATTATAATAGTATCAGCGAAAACCGCATCGAAATAGGTTCAATAATTTTTACGTGAATCCCGAACAAACATACAAGAAGATAATAGAATAAGAAGAAGAAATCTAAAAAAATACAATGTGTTCTCCGGCCTTCTCCATCGTTTATGTAGTCTCTTCCAGTTTGTTTCTTTTTTAATAGCTTCAATGTACAGACCGGCATTTTTAGATTATATAGAACTAGCTTATGCCGCGACTTCGTCCGCGTGGAATAGTTAAAAAAAACTTTGGTCTTAGTGTGATAATATATAGCCTATGACCTTCCTCTAAAAATGGGCTATCTAACACTGAAAGAATTTTTCAAATCAGACCAGCAGTTCCTGAGATTAGCGCGTTCAAACAAATAAACTCTTCAGCTTTATATATTAGTACCAGCTGTCCCGGCAGACGTTGTTCTGCCCTGCAGAAATAAAATTTAGAACCCGATTCCAGCGCCACCTACCGGGTCCAAATTTAAGCTATCTTATCTTTCAAGTCGGATCAAACTGCACACGGTGTGCAAATTTGATTAAAATCGGTCAAGTAGTTTAGGAGTCCATCGCGGACAAACAACGTGACACGTAATTTATATATACTAGGATAAGATTTAAAATTATGGATTACCAAAGATATAAATTGAGACGATTTTTTTTCTGCCGTCGACTATAGCGTATTTTTCAAACACCGTGTTTCTACGTGTGCGGATTGACCGCAACCCAAGGAGAGTATCGTGTGATAGATAAGCCGACGCAAACTCTTTCTATCACGCAACCTACGCCCTGAGAGCTATTCTATCGGTTACAATATATTATTTTCCTTGAACTTAGTTGTGTCTTTTTTTGTTTCATGCTACGCTATGCTACAAAAAAATTACTGTAATATATATACATATAGACAAATATACAGGCGTAAGTATGCATGATGAATTTGTGGAGGTTGCGGACACTACCAGATCGTCAGTCGGAGATAAGAAAATACATGAACACCCAGAATACGTGAATAACACTCGTTTATTCCCAAAGCCAGGTAAAAAGAATATTATATCGTTTACAACAATTTTTGACGGGGAAAAAGAACGAAACCATTTTTGTAAAATGTCAAAATCTGACTGAATTATTTCTCCGCGTAGTGATGTAATGCGACACTAGTGCTGTGAATATGTCACCACAAATTTTGTAAGAATTCCAATTCTACGAAAATGGCTAAAGAACCTAAAAATAGTTAATTAGTTTAATTATATGTAAGCTGCTACAAGATGTATTGACTTTGGAAGAAACTTTAGATTTATATTCAATATTAGAAAACATCTTACACGTCGGACATAAGCGACTTGTTTTTCATTTCATCATGAACACTTATAATTGTTAGCAGAGGTTAGTCCTGAATAAAACCCCCGTGTTACAATAGTAATTATTATAAGCAAGGAACTCACATCGACATCAATCCCAGGTTGTGCGAAGATTCTTGTGAATGGATATTCTTTAGGCAAATAACTGAAGAACTCTTGCCTCCCCCTGTACCATTTGACACTGTATAAGGTTTCGTTGCCTTCGAGGGTCCATTTGCAGCCAAGAAGCACTGTATCGCCCAGTTTCACTGCGGACGGTGCTATTAATTGCACATCTCTAAGGGCTATGGTTTCTGTAACAAGAGAGAGCGGAATTCAGAAATCAATAATACATTAGTTTATATTCTACAGTTTTATTAAACAATATATTAATTAATCAATTAAAATTTAAATCATATTATAAACTAGTATAATGAACAAAACGTAAACTAATTAACTAATACCTGTTAGTTATTTGTTTTATTCTACCGTTGGTGGTAGTTGCTTCTATTTTGAAAATTAAACTCGGTATAATGGACTGTATGATTATTATTATTAAATTATTGCATAAATTATAAATATACATAAAGAAGTACTTATTGAAATTGTACAAGAGAGTCGAGAGAGAGAGAGTGGTAAGTCGATTGTATATGAAGTATTAAAAATTTTGCCTCCAAGGCCGCTCCTATATTCCGCGTACCGTCCGACACGTAGCTGCTAATTGTGCGAGCTATGGGCGTTGGCGGTATGCGGGGTGCAGCGAGTAGTTGTGCTCTGGCGGGCAGGTCAGGGGGTGCTCTCTGTCCGCAACACTACCTATACTCCTTTAAAACTATAAGTAAAATACTGGGCCTAAGTTGTCGATGTCAATAGTTAATTATGTGTTTAAAAAAAAAAACAAATGAACAGTTGTGACACAAAATCACAGTCCAAAGTATATCTGTGAATATTTAAACTGTCTACCAGGTAATAGTGCCACATCTAAACATAGAAGTTACAATATAATACTTTAAAACGTTTTACTAGTTTAAACTAAAACTGATGTATCACTGTTTTACTTTAAATTAGTAACAACTTTTAACTGTATACGCATCCCTTTCCAACACGCTTTCAATGTCATAAGCGAAAATAGTGCAAAAGTTTGTAGCAATTTGAATACGGTTTCTGTTTTTTATTACTATTCTGAGGGAGACCTCTTAAACGCCCAAAAAGTAACTTTTATATATATGTGTTGCGTGTCTGTGTATATGTGTATGTGTGTGTGTGTTGGTCACCTTTACGAAAATCTTCAATGTGCTAGAACGGACACGCACTTAGACGATTGTTAATCTAAATAGAATTTATATGAGACCAAATATTACAGTTGTATACAAATTAACGTCAAGAAGTACAATGTTAGCATCATCAATCAATCAAATAGCCACTACACACATAACAAAATATGGGCAAAAAGATTCAAAAATATTGAACGAAGGAACATCCAAATCAAATTTCGCTACATTCTTTGAGTTATATTTTGTCGAAGATCCGACGTGACAGTAGGACGTTGTGACCGCAAATTATTGCACTATTCCCGACGCCTGTCCTCTAATACAATCACGAGACACACAAGATTGTATTTTATTTATACTTTCGAACTGTCTGAGCTTATACCTGGGAAATATTGAACAGGCTAAGGCCTCTGTCTAATTTATGAAGTTATTAAGGTTTCTTTGTTTATATTCATTACGTTCAGAACTTTATCTACAGATACATTTTTACCGACATATTCAGGTTTAATATCAAGAATAACAACTAGTTTTCAGCAATAATTTGAAGCAGTATTATTTAAAGTGTACAACCGCTGTAAGACTTGATTATGGTTAAGCGAAACTTGTGTTCATAACCTTCTCTAAATGTTTAGTAAAATGTGCTTTTTAAGCTACCACAAGAACTCTCTCGTTTGGTATCAGTCGAAGACCTGAAGTATATCTAATGATTCTGTTACATAGGGCCAGATATCTTTTGGTGTCGTGATGTAGGTGAAATATTTACGAATTATTCATACTGGATAAATACACATACTGTAGAACCATAAGAAAGAAGAATATTTAATTTCAATTAATGTAAATATTAGTATTAATACAAATCAATTAGCTATAAGTAGCTTTCGCAGATAATTGAAACGAGATTCCGCACCAAATGGCCTCTCAGCGTCACAAAGCGTAATTACAAATAAATCAGGTGAGCATCTGTCCCGGGATTGTATTAGGAGACAGCCCTTGGACGTAATTTAATCGTTTGTGGCGACGGCGCCCGGTCGCCCGGGATATGTTGAAACCAAAAATAAAACACAAGATAAATGAATGAAGAAAGAACACTGTTATCATCACTTTAGGGTTTTTCTCTGACTATACTTGGTCATCTATATTTCGCATATACAAATTCGCTATTCCTTAAAGTCCGAATTGTAACATTTGCTTAGTGATTTATTTATTTCTCGTTTTCTTCATCAACTAATTGGAGTTCACTGCAGGAGATAAGTCTTCCCAAGTTTACCCCACGTCTCCCAGTCCTCCATTTTCTTTATCTAGCCTTTAACAGTGACTTCGAGTAGATCATCGATATGATAGGCCGATGGAAGTCCCATACTGCGCTATGTTTACCGAGACACATTATCTGCTAGGACTTGTCTGCTCTATCGTTCACCGACCCTACTACAATTTTGACTGATCCATTGGCACTTAAGCTTACAATTTTGCGAGCTATGTGAGCTGTCGGTTTATTTATTACGGACCATCAATATAGCTTTATGGTCCTTATATACGTATAATTTGCTGATTATTTATAGAATTGACTTAATATACAACAAAAAAACCTACCATGGCACCATTCTTTCTTCCGGGTAATATGAAACAATTTCATTGTAGCCACGGTTTTTAGACAGGTCATGAATAATGTCAACAATATCCCGCAAGCCTTGCAGTTTTTCATCCATTCCTTTAACAGCCGTGATATGTTACGGTACATAAGAGGCAGAGCTTTGGAAGTAATCGAGATTTATAAAACATAATTGGTTTGGTATCGGTCGTGTAAGCCCATTCCAGTAATGGACGAGAGACCGATGTCAACTTTATTACATCGTCGACCGCCGGCTTGGTGCAATTTGTACGGTGGAAAACACATCCGCAATTCCGCAGCAAATGTGAACCTTTTAGTTTACTCTTTATTTAGAATCGTTGCGGTAATGTCTTCTCTGGAGATTGTGTGGCTGGAGTACCTAATTTTTGGATTGTTTACAGAAAACTTTATAATTTTATAAAGTACCATATTGTGCTAGGGCTGTTAAATAGTACTTAAACAGCATTTAAAGTAGCTGGCCATTACCGAAACTTAGCTTAGTACAAAATATCAAGTATAATGTCCAACTAGGGTGTTGTTTGGGTAAACTTTGATGAGAACTCTCACGGGATAAATATCACATTATAACTTCGAATTTTTTTATGTACTCGTTCATTTAACTATCTAAATTCGACTCATAGCCCAGGTCATGAAGAGATGTCTAAGAAAATCGTGTTATATAGATAAAAACAAATAATCTGACACACACCATAGAGATATACGATAATTTATTCTATACTCAGATCTGACTACTTATCTCTTTTACTCCTACCTACTTTTACATTACGAGTGAGACGACTATATATTTTTATATAAGGAAAAGAGATAATGTATTAGCCTAAATTTTCCCTGCACCAGAGTATAGCAATACTTCTAACAAGTAATCTGCTTACTAATGTCGTGTATAAAACAATCAATTAAATGTATAAAACATTATAAATACGTAATTCATTAAATTTATCCGACGAAGTAAGGTGTTACAAAAATTCAAGATCACATCTTAATCCAAGCAAGCTCCCAACGCCCATATAAAATCATAAATTAAGACTTTCTTCAAAGGAAATGTCATAACTTAAATACAAACGTCCGCCTTTCAGTGGGAACGCTCCACGCTGAGGGGTGCCTAGGTAATAGCTCTTTTAATTAACATTCCTCCTCCAAGTTTATGCGACAGTTAAACTTTATAATTCCGTGTCACTTTATTTAGGGGACACGACGTGCAATAAAACATTTTATTATGGCACAGCGATTCACAATTTAAGAGAGAGGGTGTCGTAATTGAAAACCTGCTGTGTCAGTATTTGAGAATATTGTTATCATTTGTGTCGTCATCCGAGATTTATATGTGAAGATGTTCAAAATGTAATTTCTACTAAAATTTATATAATATATTTTCTAGTAGGTACTCGCAATTTTTCCTTAATTAAAAGCATTATTACATTTACATTTGTTAAGAAGCAAGTAACTTAGGAAACTGGCGAGTTAAGCCCTTATCATCGTTTTGATTGACATCTTTAATTTTAACTTTAACGACTTATACTTGACTCACTAGTATCCAATTCTTAATGTAAATGTACATCATTATATTATCCGTGCAGGAACGGAGAAAGAATACAATTTCCTGTGGCCGGGCGGCCTGTCGTAAGAGGCGACTTAACAACCCACAGCCAGGTGGTAGGGCATTTGCCCGACTGGATGGCTACCACCCCTGGTCTAAAGTATGTCGCCATAACAACCTTGTGTTCCGGCATTAGTGACCAGCTTCCAGTTTCTCTTAAGAGAGCAGCAGCGCATTTGTAGCAACTTTGCTGTTGCATATGTCCATAGGCGATGGTAACCGCTTTCCATCAAGTGGGCCGTCTGCCTGTCTGCTGATCTACTGCAATAAAAAAAATCAAACTTAAATGCATCTAATAAATAAAGGATATTTTGTCACTCAATTTGTCTTAAAAAAACTGCCTATATGGTCGGTAACCTAAATAGCCTAGATGTCTGCTAATCTTATCTAAAATCGAACCTGAGCCAACAACTGTGTAATATACATTTTTGTGTTACAATTCTTGTTATCAATTCAGGTGCATGGTACTTTTCTCTGTTGTATGCAATACCTCATCAATTGCCGGCTTGAAATTCGCTCAGGTTAGCTTATATTCTATCCTTCTAACGGTACTTAGGTCAACAAAAAGGTTCCCAGGCTTTTGGTAGTCCAAAATAGGCTTTTTTCAAAGTCCAATCGTCTTTCAACAAGGCGATGAGCCTTTATTACTCCAACCATGATAGACTCGACTTTCTTTTACGATAATTTCTATTTGGAGTTCATTGAGATCCACCAACACCACCTACTCTTTGTTGGACCCAACATCTTCCTGGTAATCATCCTCTCTACAACTAAGACTTAGTTCTCTTCTTTATTAATTTTTTTTTGCTATATTACAGCAGACCGAGAAACGACCCACTTGATGGAAAATGGATACCCTCACCTATGGACATTTGTAATACCAAAAGTGCTACCAGCCTCGAAAGCGAAAGAGGGCTGGAACCTAGCCACTAACTGAAGACTGAACTGTAGGCGCCAGAGCAGTACATTTAAATTGGTCTTATGACAATCTTATAGGTCCGAATCTTAGTTTTCGTGTCGGAAGTCTGTGTACTAAAACTTTATACATACATATTATTATAATATCACGGTTGTTTCCCATACGGGTAGACAAGGACGATGGATTTCTTTTGCTTCATCTACTTTAATTAATCTCTTCATACATACACATCTATGATAGGAGCTTTTTACCACTCTTTACCACTCTATATAATGCAGTATTATCAAAGAAACCAATATTTTACTTCTTATCTCAAAAGACACGCTCGAAATATTAACGGTTGAAGATTACACAAAACGTATCTATCCCTCTTCTAATGTAAAACAAGTCCTAAACCAATATCTCCCATGTAATATACATTTCCATAGACTCCCTAATACGGTCGTTTGTAATACAAAATATAATTCGCCCGCTTTCCCTAAACCCTGCTCTTTATTTATAAATATTTAATACTTTAATATCGGCTGACATCTGATCGGGATGTGTTACTGGACCCAGGCTTAATGTTTTATGTCGATCTTGGCTTGATTGAATTTCTGGTATTTTCTTTGATGTTATAATAAAACGACAGATTTTACTATGAAATATACGTGGCTCCTAACTGAGATATATGGATAGGCCATGCGCTTTGCACTAAAAATAGCAACATCAAACTATAGGTATATACTGTTAATTATATAGCTATACAGTACCTTTTATGAGGAGAAAAAAAAGGCATAAGTAATCTTGTTGCATACTCTTTTTCTTTATAATTTTATAGATATATTTTTCTTATGATTCTGAGGCTTATCCCATTAAAATTGGAGAGTCAAGAACAACAGGTAAATTTGTTGACACTAATCGTTGTGGTAATATGTGTGTATTCTATTCTGTTTACCTCAGTAGTCTATGTTTTTAAAGTATATAATTGTTTAGTACATAATAACCCATAATGTAATGTTTAGCTACTCATGTCACATAATCGTCATTAATCATGGATATAACCTAACGACACGTGTAAAGTGGGTGGAGTGGATCCTCTGTCTGTCACAAAGTTAAAAATTGTACGTATTTCCATTTAACCATTAAATTCATTTACTAGCCACTAAAACCTATCATTTCACGAATAATCTCCACAACACATCTCACAATCTACTCTTAATAATGACTATGATATACAAAAACTATGACTATGATAAGGGTTCGGTTTTCGCTAAAATTACTAAAGAAACCTAAAAATAATCTATCTTTTCTTCTACCTTCTCCCAATTATTTGGGGTCAACACAATATATCTTTTCCTTACATACTCGTATATTCTGTACATCCTCTATCACACCACAAATCATCATGTCATCCTTTACACAATCCATCCATCTCTGCTTTGGTCTACCTTTAAATTTTTACCCTTCAATCTTCCGGTTTAATATTCTATTTGACACGGACTTTTATCCCTTCTCATTACATGCCCATATCAATGTAGTCTTTTTCCTCTCAATTTTTCTGTCACGGACGCAACTTTCAAGGATTATCTATTCATTTCTCACCTTATCCATTCTTGTAACACCACAGTCACATTCATCAACATTCTCATCTCAGCTCACATCAATACTATCCAGTAATTATTATATTGTTATATGAAGTTTTGATTCACCATTTACTGAATGTTTTACAATTTCGGTTGATTTCGCTAAAATGCAAACCACGATCGCCCTGCGGTCATGTACAATTGTGCTCATTGCCAAAAAATTGTTAACTGGTTTAATTCGTTCATAATTGGTATCAAATATGCGTTAAATTACGTGCTGGCCATTTCCGCGTATTCGGGCTGTGCATTTAACATGAAATCATTTTCCGTAATGATTGTACGATTATACTGGTTTTACGGGTTAGTACAGTTCATCTGTACAATTTCAAAGGCTAACAAGTTTCCCTTTCGTCATCGAATGTACCAACATGCGGCATCGATATTTTGGTGGATATTCCACCTATACGAACAAAGTGATTTGCCTTCATCATGCGAACGCAAATAGTGGGACTGTCTGTCTTTCCCTATACTTACCACTTAGCGATCTTATTCATATTGAGTTGAGTAAATTCAAAGGCTTCTTTATGGTTCTTAAAAAATCCTTCAAACTTACTCTCAGTCAACCCAAGACCATATCTCCGGCCTACATCAGGAGCGATAGCAAAACATGCTTGCTAATAAACTTCACTACATGTAACAAAAAAATGTCAGGAAATTCAACGACATGCCGTTTATAATTATTGTTTACACTTATTGGGAGCCTGTCACAGGTATATTGCTGATTTGGAGCGGCGGTTATGGTATACATAATTGTTGTACGATTATTAATATTTTATTAATAAACTAGTGGGACCATCAGACTTTGTACTGCCTTTAAAAATAAAATTTAATACTTGATTGCAGCGCTACCTTTCGGGCTCAACTGTGTATCTAAGCCATCTCGGGCCCACTTCAACACACACAAAAAATTCATCGAAACCAAAAAATTACATATGTTATAGTCAAACCTCAGGTCTGACATAAAGTCTTAGTCAAAGTCCAAATTAATGACGTTTTTCTGCCTTTTACTGACGATTTTTTGTCTATCCTAGGAGAGACTAATTTATACATACAGTCATTATACATGTAACAAGTGCAGTACGAATCGATGTTTGACCGAGTCTGCCTGCGATTATTTTACGTTCGACGTTTGACTAAAAAGTTAGGAACTTCTAGATTTGACTAAAAATACTTTAGTCAAAGGCCGCCATATTTTCTGAATTCCTAAAAGACTTTGTTTCATGACACAAAAACAAAATCACCATAATCGGTCCAGGTGATTAGGAGTATTCTAGAACCCGATCTCAGCGCCACCTACCGGTTCTAATTGCGAATCCAAACCATCCGGGAACCCACTCAAACACACAAAAACAAAATCACCAAAATCGCTCCCGGTGATTAGGAGGATTCTAGAACCCGATCTCAGCGCCACCTACCGGTTCTAATTGCGAATCCAAACCATCCGGGAACCCACTCATCACCAAAATCGCTCCTGGTGATTAGGAGGATTCTAGAACTCGATCTCAGCGCCACCTACCGGTTCTAATTGCGAATCCAAACCATCCGGGAACCCACTCAAACACACAAAAACAAAATCACCAAAATCGCACCCGGTGATTAGGAGGATTCTAGAACCAGATCTCAGCGACTATAACATATATACAAAATATAGTAATATAATACAACTACTTAAACATTATATATGAGTATATTGCAAATAACATTTTCGGATCATGTTATATGTATAGCATACATGACTATTCAATAACAAACAAAGTTCTTAAACTTTTCGGCGCGCCTGAAAAACATGCGGCTGCCAAACTTTTTACGCCGCTTCATAAAGGCCAGTCGATCAACTTGTACGCTCGGAAAATATTAAAAGCGTTCATACAAAAAGTGGTGGTCCCTTATCGGTGCCCAGCAGCCGTTCTAGAGGTCACCCGAATAAATATGGATTAGCCAAAGAAAATATGAGCTGGGAGCCGAACAAGTAAACCCTTGTTAGGCGATCGGAGCCTGTTTGGGGTAACTGTTTGAGAATATATACAATATTTTTAAATTGAGATATATTGAAGTTATAAATCGATTAAAGGTTTCTATAGTAGGACTTATTAACAGTAAAATAAAAATTAGTAGTTATAGTTCGGTTAGAGATTAATACATACTAGTGGTCGCCCATTGGTCGAAATTCGAACATAATTAATTTATATTATAAGTTTGAACATTATTAAGGTTCTGTTGTCAATGACTATACTTCTATAATCACAGATTTCGCCAAGGCAACAATAAACAAAAGAGTATATATGCGTATGTGTATCAAATACATGGTAGTGTGTGTAATGTTTTTTTATTGATTTAAAGTACTTTTTATGCATAATTTTTAAAAAATATTAGCATTCTGCACTCCTTCTCTATATAAACTATAAGTGTGCGAATTCAAACTCCTTCGTCTGCGCAATTTTAGTAAAAAGGGGTACAAAGTTTTTGCTTCACGTATTAATATAATGATAAAGAAAAGTAGCTAGCTGAGCGTAGATACATAAGAAGAATACAATTAGTAGTAAATATATATAAGTATAAAGATTAAAAAATTCTACCCTCAGATACATAATTGGCGATAACTAAAAAAAGGTTAAATTAAAAAAAGGTTCTGTACAAATGATAGACGTCCACTGTTATCATTTGTCTACCAAACTATCAAAAAGCATTTAGTCGAAAATAGCTCAAATCTCAAAAACTACTTAACGGATCTCGTTCAAAAGAATGTTCGTTTAGATTACTTTTTGACAGTTTTATTTCTATTTTCGAGTTATATGTGTTCTTCAAAATTTAGAGGAAAGATATTACTACTTCTCTCTTTTCCTTCTCTCCCAATTATTTGGGGTCGGTACAGTATGCTTGTCTTTCCATAGTTCTCTATTCTGCCGAATATCCTCTGTCGGACCAAAAATCATAGTGGGATTTAAATTTAGGAAGCTAAGATCAACCGTCAGCTACATGTGTGTTGGTTATCGGTAATCTTTATTTTATAGGGATTTCACTGACATGAATATTTCATAAGGTTTCCGATTAAGTAGAAGTGCAAGGTATAAACAATGATAACGATAGTTATATAGTACGCTAGCGAGTATCAACAGTTATAAACTATAAATATCATCTGCTCCAACGCAATATATACTAATAATAAGAATCTGAAAGTAATTCTGTATGCAATTTTTTGCAACTAATTAGCTGAATATAAATCAATTGTTATTGAACTTTGGCTAAGAGAGATTATAGCATGGTAAGCTAATTTTATAAAAAAAAAACAACCGTGAATAGTATATTAGCAATACATAACTCTTCAAGTCGTGGATATAAAAATGATAAAAAGAAAGATCTACGTGTTTTAATATTACGATTCTTTCAATAAGTCAGTCAGTTTAACTTAATTGAAAATAATGTTTACATTAGACGGATCAACCGAATTGAATAAATTTGGTTGAAAATCACAGAACTGAAGACAGATGACACAAGCAGACGTACGAGCTCACGTCACCTATATATGGTGGAAATACCAACAAAGCGGACGAAACGCTATGCTTCTACTTTTATCATACGCACCGCTGAAGAGTGGAACTATTTACCGTCGTCTGTTTTTCCTGAAAAATATAATCTAGGTGTCTTCAAGTCTCGCGTGAACAGGTATCTTCTAGGTAAGGGTGCTCTATCTTAGAATGCATTTCCACCTGACATCAGGCGCAATGTCGATCAAACGCGAACTTATTCAATATTTAAAAAAAAATGATTCATGTGATTAGCTGTTATGGACTTAGAGAAACGGTGGTTATATCGCCAGGTCGATATATTGATAAAGAAAACTCAAAAATAAAATTAAAATCACCCGTATATTCTTCCATTGCCATTACTTACACTATGTTTTTCTATTTGAAGTCAAACGAACAAAAATAATTTATATGCGGAGTTTGTAAAATGGATCACGTTGGTTGATTCATCCAAATCGAAATACAGAAATGAATGGTCTAATACTTACTTTATTAGGGGATGTTTCCTTTCAATTAAATCTAACATCATCAATACAGATGATATTGTATACAGATAAATACCCACTTCAAGTGTATTAAAGTGGGTATTTGTAGTATCAAAAAAAAGAAGAAAAAAGTCAAAGGGGACCAGGAGATTCCAAAAAATGTAATTTTTAGAATTTTTGTCTTTAGAATCTGTCTATCTGGATGTTTTGGTTAATCTCAGAAATGGCAGGACTAATCTTGACGGCACTTTGAGTGGCACATTCTATCCGTGCAGGAACGGAGAAAGAATACAATTTCCTGCGGCCCGGCGGCCTGTCGTAAGAGGCGACTAAACAACCCACAGCCAGGTGGTAGAGTATTTGCTCGACTGGATGGCGACCACCCCTGGTCTAGAGTATGCCGCCATAACAACCTCGTGTTGTGTTCCGGCATTAGTGACCAGGTTCCAGTCTCCTTTAAGAGAGCAGCAGGCATTTGTAGCACCTTTGTTGTTGCAAATGTCCATAGGCGATGGTAACCGCTTTCCATCAAGTGGGCCGTCTGCCTGTCTGCTGAATTCCTGCAATAAAAATAATAAAAAAACATAGCTGATGTTACAAGGAGTAACTTAGGCTAATTTTTTTTTAAGTAACGAAGTCGCGGGCACAGCTAATCATCAATATGAAGGGTACTTTCTCTTCAACTATAGCTGTTTTTCTATCCTTTGTAGTGCGTTATTCTAGATACCCCGAGAAATGTCTTTAATCGAGTCCTTAAAGGAAAGGTAATCTACTCGTAGCAGCGCCTGGTCGATACTGCGGTCGGGTTAGACCACCTCGGGCTGTACCGTACTCCAACGAACTTTAAATGGAATATTTTAAGTTAACCCTTTACATATTTTTTGGACCAAACATTTTTGGGGTGTTTTTAACAAAGATTCGCAATTATTCTCAACTCCTTTTAACGGGTTAAACTTAAAACGCGAGTTTATCTTGATTTTACACTGTCGTAAAATGATTACAATGAACAAATCATCATTTTAATATCCCTCCATCTGGAATATCGTTAGTGTTGGTGACTGTGGCCAAATGCCGTCTTGTTTATAGGGTTAAAAATAACACTTAATAAGCTACCTTAGTATAACATAAGCTATCTGTCAATGTTTAACGTCATGAACAATTAATGAACATTAATCCCATGGCTACATCTGCGTGAAACAGTCACTAATGTTATACCAGATGGATCCCCTGAACATAGTAGGGAGCATTATGGTGTGCAGGTTTTTATCTAAACAGATATACAATGCAAAAGTGGATGGATGCAGAAGTCGTGGAAGGCCACGACACACCTTCCATGATCAAATTGATCGTGTACTAGTAGAAGGTGATCTCAGGAGCCTTAAGAACAGACGAGCGTGCATGACAAGAGTTATGAATGTCAAAGAAGCAAATGAGGTGTGTAAGAATAAACCTAAATGGCGCTCTGTTGTTCGTGCCTACCCCGCAAGGGAACTGGCGTGAAGTTATGTATGTATGTATGTACATACTAAAATGTTGTGCTGCAATATATCTATGATATCCAGATACAATACTATCAATCATACAGACACTAAATACGTGTATTAAATACTAGCATTCGCTCGCGACTTTGTCTACGGTGGACATCTAATAAAGACTACAGTTATTTTGCTAAATAAAAAATCAAAGGTTATTTTCAGCAGGATAATGGATAAGCTAATGATAATGTTACTAAAGGCAAACACAATTACAATGGTTTTTAACACAAGTGTCTGACTGCAATTCAAAATAAATACTTATTTTGACAAAAAAAGAACAAAGAAAGTGCTATTGTCTGTCTCGCTATTGATGTCTGTCAGTCTATATAAATTCTAGATTTTCGTTAATAGGCTACGAAACGGATTAAGAGTTATTATATTTCTAAAATATTCTTGTATGCAGATAAATATTCATCCGTGCAGGAACGGAGTAAGAATACAATTTCCTGCGGCCGGGTGGCCTGTCGTAAGAGGCGAAAAAACAACCCACAGCCAGGAGGGAGCGTATTTACCCCACTGGATGACTACCACCCCTGGTCTAGAGTATGCCGTCATAACAACCTTGAGTTGTGTTCCAGCATCAGTGGTCAGGTTTCAGTCTCCTTTAAGAAAACAACAGTGCATTTTTACAAGCTTTTATTTAACTTGCAATGGATATACCTATGTATGTATGTAAGTTCGGGTGGAATCTTGCAAGTTAAATTTGACTAACTTTACGGTTTCCGATTGAGCTGAAATTTTGCACGTATATGTACATCGCGTGACAATGCAATAATATGGTAACATGGAGCTGATCTGATTATGGAGTCGGAAGGTGGCCATAGGAACTCCTGTACTAAACAAGATAGACCCGTCGTGTTTGGGCTCGTTTTACTTGTCTTGGCTAGCACTCCGCTGCTACATGATATCCAGGACCTCAAAAGCTTGTATTTAAAAACCTTTTTAAAAAAGCTTATTTGCACATTGGTGTTACAAATGTCTATAGGCGATTGTAACCGCTTTCCACCAGGTGGGCCGTCTGCCTGTTTGCTGAACTCTTCAATAAATAAATAAAAATCCATTTCGATATCTTGAAGGATTAAGAAGGTTTAAACTTCAAGTATCGTGTACGCAAAATTTCTCACGCACCGTGGAGATCTAAATGACAAAATGAGCTCCCATCTGAAGTGGGACCTACCTACGCAACGGTTCTCTAGAATGTTTATCTTGCCCATCGTTGGGATTTCAAATAAGCTCCCAGCTGAAGTTTTCCCACAGCGCTACTATATGGTTTTTTTCAATAAGGATACCAAAATATTTCTTCAAGGTCGGTAGTGTGTTGGTGATATTTTTGGTGTTTCACACGTCCATAGTGAACAGCAACTGCTTTCCATCAGTTAGAGCGTCAGTATATCTGCTGTACCCCAGCTATAAAAAAAACCATTTCTCCCATGAATTAAGTAACAACTAAAGATTCTAATAAAAATAAGCAAGAGTCAGCCAAAAATCGATTTTTATGTTTATAAACTCACATCTAGTCAACTTAAGAAGCTTCTTGTTTTAAGTTGGCTTCGTTCTCAGCAGTAAATATAACGAGTGCTTGGATGGAATCCCGCAGTGCAAAACTAAGCAAAGGGGTTTAATAGTGGACAAACCGCAGCCGATCGAGTGGAAGGGTCCTTAATTAACTCGATCAGGGGTACCCGGAGAACAATGTACGGAATACCGGCCGAGCCTTGACTGTATTTAATAGATTCCTTCATAAGAACATTCTTTTAGCCACACATAATGGGGTAGTTGATAAATATCACAATAAATTCTGAAACAATCTACACTATCTATTCTAATATAACAAAGATAAACTTTGTGATTTGTTTTTCAGATAAATCTCCGGTACTACTGAGTCGATTTTAAAATTTCTTTCACCAGTAGAAAACTGCAATATTCCCTAGTAACATAGGCAATATTTGATTGTGATTATTAAATCGAAAAACGCAGGTTACAATGCATTACATTATTTATCAAGGCCCTATTCGCCCCCGAAAACAAATATTTAATTTTATACCAAAAACTATCCCATTTTCCGGAATATAAAGTACTATATGTCCATTTTCAGCATTGAGTCTACACAATAATATATCAAATTTCAGAAAAATCAATGTAGTGGTTTTTCTGTGAAAGCGTTACAGACTTTAGCGTTACTTTCCCATTTATAATGTTAAAATGACGTTTTATAATGTTTTTTTGGCAAATTCACGCATATGAGAGAGTGATGACGAAAACTCTGACCAGAGTAAATGTTTTTTTCTGTTTTTCTATATTCAGTGTGTATATTGAACCCTCAATACAACCTATAATTTCCACTATTATTATTCTACACAACAAACCAGTACTGTCCTAGTTTTCACCGACCGTCACGCGCTTATGAAAATTCTCACCGTGTCCCAACTAACTTGGAAATAGGTTAGTGTCATTGTCATTTGTGTTCACTACAAATTATATATATCATGTATGTATTAGTCATACATATCGTGTATGTCATACATAATATATGTTACTGTTGTTGTTATTCCGGAGTCGCATCTGCGTTAATGTTAAAATTATTGACTGTGGCCAAATTCGTCTTATTTAAAGTTAAAAATAAGGCCCTTAAAATTAACGAATAGCCACATTAGTTATCTGTCAATATGTTACATATCATATCATTTGTCATTAACAATTAAAAACAATATCGCATGACAAATAACTCTTTACACCCATCATCGCAGATGTGGCCCCAGCATTAGAAATATATTAGAAAGGTAATAATATGTTTGAGGTCACAAACATCATATTTTTTTTGTCTTTTTAACTCTTCATTCACCTCATTCACATTTATCCCTAACGCTATGTAAAGCAAATCGGCGAGTTTTATATGTCGTTAATTTCGATGTGCAGGCTACCTTAACCTTCTATTGACATTCTTCATTGTAAATATGTAGTTGACACATTTTACAATAAAAACTTATTTGATGTCATAAGTTGTTTGTGGGCTCAGCTCCGAACCGAGTACACGCCATATTTCTCTGTCCTGCGCAGTTTCTTGCCAGTTATTATCAGCCCAAAGTTCACAGAGATCAGACTCCAATCTGTCCTTCCAGCGATATTTTGGACGGCCAATCGGACGTCGACTGATCGGCCATCCCAAATATACTTTCTTCAGTGAGAGAGAGAGATAACACTTTATTGCACACCAAAATATACAATTACAAAAACAGACCTCTAGGCAATACAATAGGTGGCCTTATCGCTGAAAGCGATCTCTTCTAAGCAACCTAAATGAAAGAGATTTGAATCAGGCGATATACGTGGTGCAAAAAAAAAAGCAATAGATACATAAATACTCAAATTAATTTAAGAAATAAATATACAAATAAATACCTACATATAATGTACATATAGTCATATATATATATATATATATATGACTATGTGTACATATATATGTATGTATATATATATATATATATATATATATATATATATATATATATAAGTATATATATACATATATATATAGTATGGAAGTTTCTACGCTCTTTGGGTGGGGATTGGCAAACAAACGAAAAACTCAGTAGGCCAAAAATTCAATATCGGTGATTTAAATCAGCATTTCTCAACCATTTCTGACTTTGAGATAGTAATAAGTCTGAAACTGAAAAGAATCTCGTCCAAGCCAACACCCAAGCATTCTCCTTTTCTTTTTAGTCTGTCGGCAGTGATAGCATTAGTCGCAACATGATCCTACTTCCCATAATGGATATCATTAATCCTACCCTTACCCATATCCTGAATACATCCATAAACTCTTGTGTATTCCCAGTTGCCTGGAAGGAAGCCCAGGTTACTCCTCTTCCAAAGAAACCCAATCCCGCTTCTTTTTCTCAATTTCGTCCTATTTTCATTCTACCTTTCCTTTCCAAAGTCCTCAAACGCTTAGTTCATCAGCAGCTAAGTGTTTTTCTGAACCGTAATTCCCTTTTGAATCCTTAGCAGTCTGGTTTTCGTTCTGGCCACAGCACCACCACAGCCCTCATTAAAATTAAAGATAACATCCGGCATACCATGGACAATAGCTTACAAACTGTGCTATTGTTGTTCGATTTCAGCAGTGCTTTTAATAATGTTGATTTTGAAGTGTTACTTGGCATCTTACGCTCTATTAGCATATCTCCTGAAGTAATCGACTGGTTTCATAGTTACCTGTATGGACGCCGGTAGCGTATTCGAGTTGATGACGACTATTCAACGTGGTGTGATCTCTCTGCCGATGTTCTACAGGTCGGCGTACTATTTCCTATATTATTCGCTGTTTTCAAAAACTTAATTTCCAATGAACTCACTTCATCCTGTCACCTCTATGCAGACGATCTGCAAATTTACATGCAGGCACCGGTTGCCACACTAAATCAAGCAGTCGCAGCAATAAACTCTGACTTTGACCGCATACCACAATGGAGTAAGTCGAATGGACTTCTTGTGAATCCTGAGAAAACTCAAGTAATTATCATCGGTAGCTCGCAGATGCTGTGTAAAGTAGACTGGACCTGTATACCAAGTTTTCTCTTTGATGGGAAGCTTATCCCTATCAGTGATAAGGTCAAAAACCATGGAGTATTATTTGATATTGAGCTGTCCTGGAGACCCCATATAACCGATTTGAGTTGGCGGTTGTTTCTCTCCTCCAAATCACTCTGGAGGCTGAAAAACTTCCTGCCCATCGCCGCCAAAATTAAGCTTGCAAAGTCGCTACTTTTAGCCATACTTGATTATGCCGACGCCAGCTATTTAGATTTAACTCAAGAACAACTTAATAAACTTGAGCGCCTCCAAAACTTTTCTATAAGGTCCATATTTGGGTTACGCAAGTATGACCACGTTTCTGAATTTCGAAAAAACTTCAAGTGGTTGCCAATTCGTTTTCACCGGAATACTCACATTCTTTCATTGCTTTATAGTATTCTATTCATCCCTACTACTCCACAGTACCTTAAAGAACGCTTCGAATTTATTTCTTGCTCTCACAATTTACAACTTCCCAGTCAACATAGACTTATTACTCCTATTCATAATACAACGTTTTTCAATCATTCTTTCACGGTCAAGGCTGTCCAACTTTGGAAAACTTTGTCTGTTGCTGTCAAAGAAGCAAAATCTCTAATAACATTTAAGAACATGGTCAGGAAATTCTATCTACAATATAATGATATGTAATTTTATATAATTAGTATTATATTATGCAAGGATAATGGTCGATGATGTTATGTTGGAGCAAGTGAATGAGTTTGTATATCTTGGATGTGCTTTTAGCAGTGATGGAAGGTACACCACTGATATAGAAAGAAGAGTGAATTTGGGGAATAGTTTGAATGGAGCGTTAGGTAAACTTCTAGGCGCTAAGAAACTCAGCCTGAAGGCCCAGCTCGCCATACACAACGCGGTGCTGGTACCTACGCTCACGTATGGAAGCGAGAGTTGGGTATGGAAGAGATAGCATGAAAGTAGAGTAAACGCGGTTGAGATGCGAGCACTGCGCAAAATCTGCGGAGTGACGCTCGCGAACCGCGTTCGTGATACCGAAGTAAGAAAGAGAGTTGGTCTGAAAGAGAGTGTCGGGGTGAAGGTAAGGAAAGGAATGCTCCGGTGGTTCGGGCATGTGGAAAGAATGCATGATGAAAGAATGACTAAACAGATATACAATGCAAAAGTGGATGGATGCAGAAGTCGTGGAAGGCCACGACACACCTTCCATGATCAAATTGATCGTGTACTAGCGGAGGGTGATGTCAGGAGCCTTAAGAACAGACGAGTGTGCATGACAAGAGTTATGAATGTCAAAGAAGCAAGTGAGGTGTGTAAGAATGGGCCTAAATGGCGCTCTGTTGTTCGTGCCTACCCCGCAAGGGAACTGGCGTGAAGTTATGTATGTATGTATGTATGTAGTATCATATTGAATGTAACTATATATTTATTATGTTTAAATAGTTGCATTTTATCACTATATCTTGTATATGTATATAAGTTATGTGTATATTTGTATATATAGTATAGTTATTTATTACTAAAATGTAAGTAATCGTACAATAATTATGTATACCACCATCGCCATTCCTAATCAGCAATATTCTTGCCACGGGTTGTCTGGAACAGATCGCTTTTTAGCGATAAGACCGCCCTTTGTACACAATTAGAAAAATACTAGTTTGTAAGTTTTCTGAAATGGTGTACAATGAAGCGTTATCTATCTATCAATAATACATTTCAAAATACATAAGTTATTATAATAACTGTATTAGCATGAATATATTATGTTAATCAGACATAGTATTTGTAAACAGATAGTGTTTTCTGAGCAAATTTCTTCAGCAGAGGTGATTCACTTTTATTTCTCCTATTATATTGGGCTCGGTCACCAAATTCTCAATTTCGAGGTTGGTTCGGACCCTCCAGCTACCCATTCTCTATCTTTGTTGGACCCAAAATCTTACAGAGAACCTTCCTCCGCGCAACTATTTTTACTAATACTTTTTTATTATTTTATACTTAAAACATTAAAATCTCGAAAAAGATGGTGAGGCCTTCACCCGAAGAGGGGTCCAAAATCAAGGCTAACCTAAAATTAGTAACATAATACTAACTTAATTAACCACAAACATATATTTCTTAACACACTGTCATCCCTACTAACGTCTAACAAACCACTAACAAGCTATATGTATGTAAATGACAACTGTTCTTGTAAAAAGATTTTGGAAATAAAGGCTTTATTATTATTTTATCCGTGCAGGAACGAAGAAATAATACAATTTCCTACGGCCGGGCGGCCTCTCGTAAGAGGCGACAAAAAAATCTACAGTCAGGTGGTAGGGTATTTGCTCGTCTGGCTGGCTACCACCCCTGGTCTAGAGTATGCCACTATAATAAACTTGAGTTGCGTTCCGTCACTAGTGGCCAGGTTCCAGTGTCCCTTTATAGAGCGGCAGCACATTGGTAGCACCTTTAGTGTTACAAATGTCCATAGGTTATGGTAACCGCTTTCCATCAGGTGGGCCGTCTGCTTGTCTGTTGAACTCATGCAATAAAAAAAACTGGTTGTTACGATTGTACAAAATTAGGAGGTTGCAGCGTTTTGTAATATAATGAAAAGTATCTCTGTAAATCTATCAGCTAGCATATTATAGAAATATGCACTTTAATTCAGAAAAAACTTCTCAATCGATTCATGCTCTCTACCAGAATTAGGGTATAAAATCATCTCAATGGTATAAGACGTATTTTTCAAGACTACCGAGCTACCTCAGCTTATGTATAAATTACACACACCGACTTGCGTTGACTTAATAATAATTCGAGTCAATGTCGAAATGTCGACAGTGTCGACACAAGTGTCGCTGTCGTCACTCAGCATACATATGAAATTGTATTGTGTAGCAATAATAAGGAACAATATACCTCTTGAATTTAGATAATAAAATAATTTTATAAAAGTAATAATATCGGTGTTTATATTTGCTAAATATTTGTATGAATCACTAACCAATTATTATATTTGCTGAATTCGCACTTCTAACTCTGAAATTGGTAAAATCAATTCCAAAGACGGTGAATCCATTAATATTGTACGCGCCAATTATTCCATTCGTTCGCTCCTATCTATTCCTTACAAAAAATCTTCCCCTCTACCACCTTCCGTTCTAAAAACGAAACTCAAAAAGTTCTACTCAATAACGTTTAAATAAGAGCTCAAAATCAATCCACCGCGCAGCGACGTGTGTAAAACTTTAATCAATCAATAATAAAAGATGTCGGAGTGTATTACTAGCGCCTGGCTCATATTAGCTATCAAAAGACATACTGCAAGTTGTGTAAAGTACGGGTACGTACCCTTTTATCTCACAAATATATAAAAAAATAAAATATTACATATACTACATTTTAACTGGGCATGTACCATGAAAAACTTCTGCACTGTTTCTCTTTTGAAGCATGTATAGAGGTGTAGTTTGTTGTATATTAGATTAAGTTTCCATAGACTAAATTTTAACTACAAAACGTACATAATGAATTGGTAGTAGATAATAATAAATTTATCGTGAAATGCCCAAAACGTGACATAAAATTAAATTAAAATAACACTTAAGAGACGTAACTTAAATATATAAAAGAATTTCAAAACAAATCACGAGTCACATCCTTGTGTCCCGACACCACGCTGCCACTTGCGTTAATTTAATTCGAGTCGATGTCGAACTGTCAACAGTGTCGACACGAGTGTCGCAGTCATCGCTCGTCACGCGCTGGCTGCGACATCAAGGCACTGACAGTCTGATATCCAATAAATCGGAGTGCAGTACACGACACACTGCACTGGCGACTGGCCAACTTGCACACTTGATATGTTTGGGAATTCAAATGTTCAATAAAAGACATGGCGTGTTTTATTTTAATAATTTTAAACATTTGTTTGCAAGATATGTATGTTAAAGTATAACACAAAATTATCGGGGTCGTGTACTTTTTATATGGCGTAATGTTTCGTCTAATACCATATGGAGGATCTCTATTACACATTATTTGTGACTATACATTTTCTTTGCCTTTTTTTAAGAAATATCGTCATAACTGTATTGTAATTTTACGTAAACAACTAAGATTACTGAATTAACGATGCTTTTTTTCCATTTTGGTTTCTCCAAATTTTTCCTTGCTTACATCGATTAAAACTTTTCGGAGACTAGCCGGTTGGCAGATTTTTTTATATTGACATGACTAATATATAGAAGAAACAAAGAATATGTAGTAACATAACATATTTTTAGTTCAAAATTATCTATTACAGTTTGGTTACTGTATTCTTTAGTTTAATTCCTTACATACATAACTTCACGCCAGTTCCCTTGCGGGGTAGGCACGAACAACAGAGTGCCATTTAGGTTTAATTCCTTAAACGCATTTTATGTAATTAAAATATTTAACGGTTTTAAGCGGGGCATTTTATTTGATTTTTGTATCGACGTTTCGACCATTTTTCAATAGCCGTGATCACGTGGCCGAAACAAGTAAATAAAACGTAGTTCTATATATGTGTACTAGCCGCGAAAACTTAAAAAAATACCTTATTTTATATTTCATAAAAGCACTCATAAGTTGTTACTTTTCAGAGACTGGCAATGCGTTGGCAACGCCCTTGGTGTACGGTACACAGACTTCCGGCACGAAGACTAAGATTCGGGCCTATAAGATTGTCATAAGATCAATTTCAATATACTGCTGTGACACCTACAGTAAATCCTTAAATTCTTTGGCAACCCACAGCCAGGTAGTAGGGCATTTGCCCGTGTGAATGGCTACCACCCCTACTCCGGATTGCGTCGCCATAATGACCATGCATTATATTCAGTCATAAGTGGCCAGGTTCCAGCCTCCCTTCCCTTTCAGGGCCGGTAGCACTTTTGATGTTGCAAACGTCTATAGACGCGTAACCACTTTCCGTCAAGTGGGCCGTCTGCTCGTTTGCCTGCCAAAGGCGATATAAAAAGATTTATAGAATAGGCCGGTTCGTTTTCTTATTTCTATATTATTCAAGACTTGTACATATTATAATTACATAACTCTTTTGTTTAAAGTTAATACAAAAGGACAACAGTGTGTGTGAAACTATAGTTGCCTGTTCTATACGTCGGTATATGCAATCAATATCGAAGGATTGGCAAACCAAGTGGTTGGTCAAAGAGACGGCAACTCTGATTAAGTGACAACAAACGCAATTCACGAGGGTTCAATTTGAGCTACTGTAGAATTCAATTTAATTAATGATCTCGATGTATTCGTACAACTTCTAAGACATGCAAGGAAACAATTTTCAAATCTATCTTTAATATTATAAAATTCTAAACATACCGTGTTTGTACATTGAAGCTATTTAAAAAAGACAACTGGAATACACTATATAAGCGATGGAGAACACGATGCAATTTTTTTATTATTTCGTGTTTGTTCAGGATTCACGTAATAACTACTGAGCCAATTTCTATGCGGTTTTTGCTGGTCGACAGCTAATTCTTATACTTAAGCTCTGCACTACTTTTTATCCTGGGAACCCCGCGGGAACTTTTCTGGGAATGATGTAAAATGGCTAGATTGAAAAAATACGAATTCCAGTGTGGCTTTTCTCTGATCTATAGTAAATTTTATGTAATAAAGTTTGTGATATTTTTTATCCCGGGAACCCCGCGGGAATTATCCCAGGAGCAGTTTGTAGTTGTTCTGGTGCATAAAAATTAGCTTACTTCGACACAGTTTTTTAATGCTGCGATAGGTACTTTGTGTCCTGGGAATCGAGCGGGAATTTCAAGTCAACCGTGGACGAAGTCTTAGTCATTTCCTAGTCTTATCGTATACTAATATATAAAGCTGAAGAGTTTGTTTGTTTGCTTGAACGCGCTAATCTCAGGAACTACTGGTCTGATTTGAAAAATTATTTCAGTGTTAGATAGCCCATTTATCGAGGAAGGCTATAGGCTATATATGATCACGCTAAGACCAATAGGAGCGGAGCACTAATGCAGAATGTTTCAAAATTGGGAGGTTTTTTTAACTTAATGAAGTCATATGAACACATCCAATTTCGACTAATACAACATTTGCTATAGTAGAATGGTCACATAACATCATTGTCACAGCTCGAATGTGAAAACAATTTGAAAAAATAAACTCAATTTTACTACAATCAGTTTTAAGTCTTATTTCCCAACACATAAGATTCATTTTAATATAAGTATCACACGAAACAATGGGAAAACTGTAGGTTGACCACTGGACACGTTTAGTGATTTATAACAACACTAATTGGTTTTGTTTCGGTCAAGTGCGGTATTAACGATAATTTTCTGTGTCTAACAACGACACTAACCAAGGATATACGTTTTCTTAATAGTTCCAATGGTTTCCGGGAGCTTTGTTTGCAGAAAACATAGTTATTGCTGACTTAGAGCAATTAAAGCAGATTATAGGAATAGTTAGCCTACATTGTCTACAATATTAGATTAGAAGTTTTAATGTATTAAAGATTTAATTACAATGTTTTCGGGGTAATAATATTCAAGATATCCGGCAGCAATGACCGGGATATTGAAGATTGTATCTCTGTGGTTGTTTTTCGTCTCAGTGTAATAAGTATTTGATTATTGTACATACATACATACATACATAACTTCACGCCAGTTCCCTTGCGGGGTAGGCACGAACAACAGAGTGCCATTTAGGCTTATTCTTACACACCTCACTTGCTTCTTTGACATTCATAACTCTTGTCATGCACGCTCGTCTGTTCTTAAGGCTCCTAACATCACCTTCTGCTAGTACACGATCAATTTGATCATGGAAAGTGTGTCGTGGCCTTCCACGACTTCTGCATCCATCCACTTTTGCATTGTATATCTGTTTATTCATTCTTTCATCATGCATTCTTTCTACATGTCCGAACCACCGGAGCATTCCTTTCCTTACCTTCACCCCGACACTCTCTTTCAGACAAACTGTCTTTCTTACTTCGGTATTACGAACGCGGTCCGCAAGCGTCACTCCGCAGATTTTGCGCAGTGCTCGCATCTCGACCGCGTTTACTCTACTTTCATGCTCTTTCTTCCATACCCAACTCTCGCTTCCATACGTGAGCGTAGGTACCAGCACCGCGTTGTGTACGGCGAGCTGGGCCTTCTGGCTGAGGTTCTTAGCGCCTAGAAGTTTACCTAACGCTCCATTCACACTATTCCCCAAATTCACTCTTCTTTCTATATCAGCGGTGTACCTTCCATCCCTGCTAAAAACACATCCAAGATATACAAACTCATTCACTTGCTCCAGCATAACATCATCGACCATTATCCTTGCATTCGTTCTGGTTTCTTCTCTTTCAAACACCATAACCTTGATTATTGTGTTATGCAAAAATCAAAGCAACTGCGTATCTGAGACAATTGTAATAGTTGCAACAACTCAGAAGGGTTTATGGTAATAAAAAAACTAGCAACAGGTCTAGACATTGGACAGATTTTATCCGTGCAGGAACGGAGAAAGAATACAATTTCCTGCGGCCGGGCGGCCTGTCGTAAGAGGCGACTTAACAACCCACAGCCAGGTGGTAGAGCATTTGCCCGACTGGATGGCTACCACCCCTAGTCTAAAGCATGTCGCCATAACAACCTTGAGTTGTGTTCCGGCATTAGTGACCAGGTTCCAGTTTCCCTTAAGAGAGCAGCAGCGTATTTGTAGCACCTTCGGTGTTGCAAATGTCCATAGGCGATGGTAACCGCTTTCCATTAAGTGGGCCGTCTGCCTGTCTGCTGATCTCCTGCAATAAAAAAGAAAGTAATTTTTAGAACACTTCGCCATCGATCCACTATTGGCAATACTTTTTCTTGTACTCATGCAAACAAAAGTAGAGTTTGAGGTGACCTTTTCATGCTGCGATTGTACAATGTCTCTGCGCAGAAAATTGGCAATCGGATTTATAAGTTGTGTAAAACTGATCGTGTACTAGCAGAAGGTGATGTCAGGAGCCTTAAAAACAGACGAGCGTGCATGACAAGAGTTATGAATGTCAAAGAAGCAAGTGAGGTGTGTAAGAATAAGCCTAAATGGCGCTCTGTTGTTCATGTCTACCCCGCAAGGGAACTGGCGTGAAGTTATGTATGTATGTATGTAACCTCAAAAAAGGAATAGTATCACAAAATAATAGGGTTGCAGAATTAGTTAATTTCAATAGTTTTATAGTCTGGATGTTACGGGCATTATCCTCCGAGTTGTTTATATATGTTAACCTATAAAACTTTTGCCCACGGGAATCGTAATGCAGACATCTTAACAACGTTTTGATGAAATACATCATTAGTGAAGCTTCGCATTCAGCTCGCGATGTAAAAATACATAAGTGAGACATTTTAACGAGCCACAGTTGCGTTTTTCAACGGAACAAAGCAACGGCGGAATTTCCAAGGAATGAAAAATGCATCCTATGCAAAATAAACGATGAAATAAAATTAAATATGAAAAAGCACACAACTCTATTTTTAACCAACTACCAGGAAAGGGTTAAGTTTTTCGCGCGTATTGTATGATTGTAAGTTTAAGAAAGAAGGAAAAAAGAAAAAAGAAAATTATTTGAAAAAAATAACGACGTACTTACATTGCTTACATGTATCTTAAAAATAAAATGATATTTTTAGAATTTGTACCCCGCATTGTCAGCAAACTGTGTTTGCACTCAGTTTATTGCTGTGCCGGCATAATATCCGACACAACGCTGATATTCAGTGCAAACCTTCCTTTTTTTTTTATTACAGGAGTTCAGCAGACAGGCAGACGGCCCGCTGAATGGTAAGCGGTTACCATCGCCTATAGACATTTGCAACACTAAAGATGCTACAAATGCGCTGCTGCTCTCTTAAGGGAGTCTGGAACCTGGTCACTAATGCCGGAACACAACTCAAAGTTGTTATGGCGGCGTGCTCTAAACCAGGGGTGGTAGCCATCCAGTCCGGCAAATGCCCTACCACCTGGCTGTGGGTTGTTTAGTCGCCTCTTACGACAGGCCGCCCGGCCGCAGGAAATTGTATTCTTTCTCCGTTCCTGCACGGATAAAAATGGCATGATACTATTAACCACTTGAATATGTTGTATAGGTATACATGTATGTAGGTACATATAATAAACAATATGAATATTTTGTTAACTTTATGATAAAACTCCGTTTTAACGATTTTAAGCGAGGTAATTTATTGGATTTTTGTCATTCCGACGTTTCGGCCACTTTTCAGTGGCCGTGATCACGGAAGACAAAGATGTCAAGTGTCAACGAGTATTGTTAAAGTTTTATTTAGCCTACCGCCAACTTATTAATTTTAATTATTTATTTTAATTTTGTTTATGGTTACTATTTACTCTATGGGAGCCTAATCTAATTTGCCACCGCTTCGCAACATGTTATGGCTTGAACAGAAGAAGCTGCGCAAGAAACTCTTCATCAAACATGCTTAACTGTAATAATTTTATATAATATTAAAATGGGTGGAAGGAAAATAAAAGAATTAAAACCGTTAAAACCTAGCTTTATTGTGTGTGTGTAAAAATATAACTCATGCGTGTCTATATTGTAACATGCTTTTATGTATATTGCGCATAACATGTATCGAATTTCTTTATAACCTCGTATCTTCCAAGTGGCTTGATGGATTTCGACAGTTTAGGCATAGTTATATTCGTCTTAAAAACCCAAGTATCCTTAGATAGGTCTTTGGGAAAAAATGACGGGTAATAAAAAAAATAACCAAATCTATCGAGTAGTGTCTCAAACTAAGGAAAATTAATAGCGAATTACACACACACACACACACACACACACACACACACACACACACATATATATATATATATATATATATATATATATATATATATATATATATATATATATATATATATATATATATGCGTGTGTGTGTGTGTGTGTGTGTGTGTGTGTAAGTTATATGTTTAAAATTAATTAGGAATAACAAATTGAGTTAAACAGTTATTGTTCATAAGAGTGTGATGGGACACTAAGGCCCGCTTGCATAACGATCGCCTATAAATAAAATTAGTTAATCATATTAAACTGCCTAAATACGTTTTACACAGAACGTATTGACAGTTCTTTAAACATATTTAGCGGCAAATTTTGCGTTGTGCAAAACCCTAATTGTATTTAAGGATGTTAAATACGTTTTGTGTTTCTTAAATAAATTTAAGCAACGTTATGCAAGAGGCCCTAAGAAGTCTAAAATAAAAACCCGACTGTAAAAAAGACAATTTAAAAATAATGCACTAAAAAGACCGAAATAAAATTGAAAATAGAATAAAAAAATAATTTAAACTATAAACAAAGTAAACCATACTTCGGTTTAAAAGACTATATATCATGAGTTGAAAGCCTAAGTTACATATCCGCATTAAGTTTAGTAGCAATCGGAACCCATTAATTTTCTTTAGGTTTACAATTTTCATTTCTACTTTAGGGCAACGCTGTTGACTTATAGACCACATTTGTTTTACAAAAAAGAACCGTGAGGCCAATTTACAACCTCGGCCCTCGGGAGTCTCTTAGGGAACGCTTTAAGGAAATCGGTATTATGACGGTCGTCTGCCAATATATTTTTAATAATATAATTTAAATTCATAATAATTTGAGTGCCTACAAGCAGTATGAGGATGTTCACAATTTCAACGCCAGGCATTGTAATAGACTAATATTGCCATATTTTAGATTACAAAAATATTGTCCTCTTTCTTGGGGGTTGGTATACGCTTCTTCAATAAGATTCTGAATAAATGTTAGATCTGCCTTTCACTAAATTAAAAACCAAATTAAATAGTATCTTGCTAAAAAAGGGATACTACACTATTGAAGAATACTTAAATGACAAAACTTAATTTACATAGCAGCTCGCTCCAACCTCTTATACTACATTTTGTATAACGTTTTATCTTTCCAAGCTTGTAAGAAATTTATGGAGATATGTTGCAGCATAAAATTTTAGTACGTCATGTCATTATTATAAGTATAATAATATTTTTCTTTCCTTTTATTGTGTCTTTGTCTTACTGAGTCTGCACTGTTTGCTACAACTCCATTAATTCTTCAAAAGTAATTCTGTAACGTAGTTCTGTATAAAACTTATAAAAAAAAGAACTTGAGATATAAATAGATTTTTTTTATTGCAGGAGTTCAGCAGACAGGCAGACAGCCCACTTGATGGAAAGCGGTTACCATCGCCTATGGACATTTGCAACACCAAAGGTGCTACAAATGCGCTGCTGCTCTCTTAAGGGAGACTGGAACCTGGTCACTAATGCCGGAACACAACACTCAAGGTTGTTATGGCGACATTCTTTAGACCAGGGGTGGTAGCCATCCAGTCGGGCAAATGCCCTACCACCTGGCTGTGGGTTGTTCGGTCGCCTCTTACGACAGGCCGCCCGGTCGCAGGAAATTGTATTCTTTCTCCGTTCCTGCACGGATAAACCTTCAAAAAGTGTTCTGCAGTGGAACTTATATTGAACAAAAACTTAAAAATTTGAATTTGTAATTGGGTCCCGCCTGCTACTAAACTTAATGCGGGTAAGATAAAAATTAAAACCGGCTTACTCCTAAAACATCAATTAACTTCGCATCTCCACGCCCAACATTTTCCAAATCACGGAGCCCTAATAACGGAATCCGATAAATCCAAACGAACTCCACCCCACCGAACCCCTTTCCATAAAAATAAATCTTTTTTAATTGCACTTGTTGAATCTCATACTTAGCCCAGCGCGATGTATTATCATGTAATGTAAAGATATATAAGTGTATATTAGTAGATATCATGCCTAATTACTGCGCTGAGAATTAAGTCCATTTTTAGGGTTCCGTAATCATTTTGAGATTAATGTACTGTACAGTAATTATTGTTTAAACGTTACATACACATACATACATAACTTCACGCCAGTTCCCTTGCGGGGTAGGCACGAACAACAGAGCGCCATTCAGGCTTATTCTTACACACCTCACTTGCTTCTTTGACATTCATAACTCTTGTCATGCACGCTCGTCTGTTCTTAAGGCTCCTGAAATCACCTTCTGCTAGTACACGATCAATTTGGTCATGGAAGGTGTGTCGTGGCCTTCCACGACTTTTGCATCCATCCACTTTTGCATTGTATATCTGTTTAGTCATTCTTTCCACATGCCCGAACCACCGGAGCATTCCTTTCCTTACCTTCACCCCGACACTCTCTATCAGACCAACTCTCTTTCTTACTTCGGTATTACGAACGCGGTCCGCGAGCGTCACTCCGCAGATTTTGCGCAGTGCTCGCATCTCGACCGCGTTTACTCCACTTTCAACTTCTGTTTAAACGTTAATTAAAATTAATAATTTATTAAGTTTACGCGAGTAGTATACATAATAAAACTACGTTTTAACGGTTTTAAGCGCGGTAATTTATTTGATTTTTATTATTTTAGCACCTTTGTTGTTGCAAATGTCCATAGGCGATAGTAACCGCTTTCCATCAAGTGGGCAGTCTGCCTGTCTGCTGAACTCCTGCAATAAAAAAACAATATTCTGACGTTTCGGCCACTTTTCAGTAGCCGTTGTTTACTCTACGGGAGCCTACTACTTTGGTTAGGCTCCCATAGAGTAAATAATAACCATAAACAAAATTAAAACTAAATAATTATAATGAACAAGTTGGCGATAGGCTAATTAAAACGTCCGTGATTACGGCTACTGAAAAGTGGCAGAAACGTCGGAATAATACAAATCAAATAAATTACGGCGCTTAAAACGTAGTTTTATTATTTATATCAACGTCTTATTATTTAAAAAAAAATATCTTAAATCCTTCCAATTATATCTTTTTCTATACCATGTGCTACGAATCAACAACGGACAGACGCAAGTACACATAATGTCGAAATCACAAAGGTAACGTTGTAGCCAAATAAGTATAGAATATCAGAAATGAATTTAAACACCCTAAAAGCTTTCTTTTTTTTCTTATTATTAATATCTCTACGAACTCGAGTTCCGTACCCTTTTTACTACTTAATTTCTATGAAAAATTTGAGACTCCATACACGCTTATTGTTTATTTTTGTTACTGTGTGTGACATTAATTTAGTAATTTATATGTTTTGGTGTACCTTAAGAATAACTTATAATATAAATTTATTCTAATTTTAATACTAAACTTATACTAATGTAGAGTGTATCTGTTACATACTGGTGTTGTGAGGAAACCCTAAAAGCTTTCATATTTTATTAGAACTTCCTATAATGCCACAATTCCAAATCGCAAGAAATTTTTCTTTTTTACCGAGGAGGCCATATCAAGTATATTAAGTACATTTACCGGGAAAAGGGAGTCGCAAACTAGTTTTCTATAGGGGATCGTTTACATAACAATATACCGCGGCGTGGCACGTAAAACGCCTCGGTTTACATACGAGTGGCATGAAAACAGACTTTTATAGGGTTACTGCTGACACTGCAAATTATGGCCGGCTTCAATAACGAATAAAGTCTCAAGGGAGCGGAAGATTTTATAAATAGACCACTTTAAATTTCTATATTCTTATAGCCTTACTAGCTGATACCCGCCCGCTTCGCGTGCCGTAAAATCCGTTCTTAGCTGACCTCTACTTGGCGAAAGGAAGGTCGATGCCAAATTTCAAGTCTATATATATGTTCCTGAGATATCGTGATGAGTCACTACATACGTGGATTTCAATCTGTACTTAATATTATAAAGAGGTAAAGTTTGTGAGTTTGTGACGCTGTAGGGGGTAATCTCTGGATCTACTAAACCGATTTTAAAAATGCTTTTACTGTTCGAAAGCTACGTTAATAGGGAGTGTCATAGGCTATATAACATGACGCTATATACCACGGGAGTGGGACGGAGCGCGGGTGTAACCGCGCCGTGCCGTTAGTTATATATATAGCCTTATATAGAAGTACCTATACACACATGATACACCAGGGATTCCCAAAGTGGCTCATATAGACCCCCTGGGATCGAAATCGGTTTCCCAGAGGTCAACGTAAACGAAAACTGATTTTGGGCGAGGACGAGGTCTAAAATCGACCCCTATTGATTAACATAAGTTTTTATTTGAAACGTTCAAGAAACTGTATAGGTAGTGTTACGTGTACCAACTTGTTGTAAGAATGCCTAATATTTTAGTAGGAAGTATCATTGTTGTACTTCTAAAAAACTCAAGTTATAAATTGGTAATTATTTTGTATCAATACGAAAATAACTAGAGAAAGGATTTTTAAAGTAATTTGGTTATGGGGGTCTGAGGTATCAGTTCATTTTGGAAAAGGGGTCTCTTGTCCGAAATAGTTTGGGAATTCCTGTGATACACCTTCCTATCAAATTTCGTCCCCATAGACCCATACTACCCATACCCATACTAGTCCACCATATTTTCTGAAACAACGACTATGACATACAAAAACAGATGGATAGTCAGACATAGACATGATGATTCCACAAAGGTTCTGTATATGCCCAAAAATGGCCCCAGAACCATTAAAAAGATCAAAAGGATTAGAGAATATTTTTTATTTTACAATTTTTGGATGTCTATCAGCTATTCACATTATAATAATAACACATTAGTGATAGTGAGCTATTAACAAGTCACCACAGATATAAATAAATTAAGATATCTAATCAGAGAACTAAAGAACAAAGAAAAAAATTCTAAACATGACAAAATTATCTAACACTAAGAAAAACCTGCTCATTACACACTAAAATTCAAAATATAGGTCATTGAGTTTATCCCTAAAACCAGACACCGAGGTACCCGTTATATCCAAATCATAGCTGCGAATTAATTTATTATAGGTAGTACACGATCTATACAGAAACATATTTCGACGATAGATCCTGTCAACTGATTTTAAAGCGAAATAGGGACTTTCACGGAAAGAGTGCCTAGGCGCGAAATATACCTGTTTTGTTAAGTAATTCAGGACAATCGAATTCATGTGAGTTAACAATGCGAGCTAGGAAGGTTAAAAAATATAATAACATGTCCTGCAATGGACACCAACAATCAAGCAATTACTCATCAAGCGCGTACAATGTGCGGTGACGTCGGGCACGGGTGGGCGGGAGTTGGGAGTTCATATTTAGTGACAGCAGCGCCCCGTGGGACGGCCCTTTATTGCCTACGGCGGGCGCCGCATACAAAGCAGACACACGCGCTCTTGTTTTGCGGATATTGGAGCTGAAGTGTCGGCTTTTTGGCTATATTCTTTTATCCCCGGTTGCAAATTGAATCGGAAATCGCAAGATTCGTGACAGCCGTTCATTATTAAATCACTACAAGGTTTTCATGAGATTTTGTTTCTGTATAATCAGGAAATCATTTTCCATAGAAACTATCCCGTAACCCGGGATATAATATTAAAAATTGCACCCGGGACTAAAAAAATGAGAGAAATAAGACTAAGGTGGTATGAGCATGTAATGAGGAAAGAGAAAATCATGTCATAAGATAATATTAAACTGGAAGATAATTATGAGATTGACGGCTTGTATGAAGGATAACATGATTTAATACATACTGTGCCGGACTCAAATAATTAGTAGGTGAAAGAAAGATAAAAATCCGGAATATTAAGTATACTATTATCTCCATTATCGAAAGCACCTGTAAGTTTATTAAATCTTTGGCAATCGGTTGATTATTATAGCTGTGGAGAAGAAGCACAATATTTACATAGTCACTTTCTCATATATTTTACATTTAAAATATTACGTCGTATTATGAATGCTATTCAAAAATTTACAGCGTACCTATAAGTATATAATATCAATTAGCCTTACAGACTACAAAAAGATTTGGCCTGGACTTTTGGACTGGAAGTTTGCCATGAGAACGCAAATGTAGGCAGGAATGTGGTGTAACACTGACAGCTATCCTTGACTGCACTATAGGAATGCATTCAAAGAGAATGCTGGATCCTGCAATTGCTTAATTACTGGAAGATTATTGTAGGAAACGAGTACCGAATGAAAAACTAGAATATAGAGATGAACTGTTGATGAAGCTGAGGACATGACTGTGACTTCAGAAGCGACTGAAAGTATGCGCTTGCTTGTCCCAATGTTGGCAGAACACGGATGAACATCTAGTGTCTCGCTACTTACTACATAAGCCGCTCAAAATGTCGTAAAAGAACAGCGAGGGGCAATATCGAGGCGAGTGGTTGAGCGGTGTGGAGAGTGCTTCAATTTCATCTGAAAATTTCCATGATCTATTTCTGTAATAATTTCAACCCGGGAGCTTAAACCTTAAAGTTAATCTGTAAAGAAATAAGGAAGATCACTAATTATCACGGCCGAGTGGCTTGTCGTAAGAGGCGACAAAATAATCGACAGTCGGGTGGTAGGGCATTTGCATATCTGGATGTCTACCACTCTTAGCCTAGAGTATACCGCCATAACGACCTTAAGTTATGTTCTGGAATTAATTGCCAGCTTCCAGTGCCTCATTCAAGAGTGATAGCAGAATGCCTTTTACAGTCACTAAAATTGCTTTGGAAGCGGTGGTAGACTGATGACTTTCAATAAGTAATTTGTAAGATTTCATTTTGAAATAAATACATTCATTTTTATTTTCAATGTTAGCTCCTCTGATGTAATGACCGTAGGCGACGGTAATCACTACAAATCAGGTGGACTATGATCCTATTTGTGAAGTGAACGCCATATTAGCTGATTAAGGTAAGTAGGGAAGTCCCACAGAAGTCGAAATTGAAAATCTCGTGGCCGAGCCTAATATAATAGGAGAGACAAAATTTCACCGCCTCTATTGGCTAGGTCACGTGGAACGGATGGAAAAGGACCAAAATGTGAAGAGGGTCTATTTGGGACGATCGGATGGGCGAAGTCCGGTCGGTCGCCCCAAGTACCAGTGGAGGGTCAGAGTGAAGGCTGACCTATGTGGGCCTCAAGGCCATAACTGGCAAAAAATCGTACAGGACAGAAACAGGTGGCGTGTTCTCGTTTCAGAGGCCAAGACACATTTTGGGTCGCTGAGCCAACGGAGTTTGTTAGTTAGGGAAATCCCACAGAGTCCAGAAGAGTAGTGGCGCACTTACGATAGGCTTCACTACAAAGCTGTAAATACCTAATATTATTATTACTTACTGGAAGTTTTGAAAAGACAAAAACTAATAAGGAAGAAAAGACGATAGAATCACCATTTCCTAAGTTTTTCGTTGACCTTTTACTTTAATTATCCCATTGAAATAGGAACATCTAGACTACTTCAAGGTTGTAGACTATTTGAGTTTTCAAATTATATTCTGATGAATTTAAATTTTAGACAAAGTTTCTAAAAGTTAGAAAGCCTTTACCGAAGTTATCCCTACATTCTAAACTTATTTCAGGTTACTTGTAAATAAGTCGTCTTCATCTCGAATTTTATCATTTTGTAGAAATCTCAATGCTGTAATTACAATAAGTAGTAGCTTTATGAATTTTATTAAATCTGGGGAAAGCGTTTCGTAGAAATGAGAACTGAACATTTCTTCAATTTGTTAAATTACATTATATCTGCAATTCCATAAAAGTTTATTAGTTACGCTTTCACGTCTTAACTACGCAATATCACGAAGTTTTGCATATACGTTGTTAGAGGTATAGAAAAGGATATAGGAGCTTCCCGAGGGATAGTCGAATATAGCCGAAAAGCTTTGTGATTGCGTTTTATTGGCGACACCATTGCAATGCACTAACAAATATATCGCCATGGCAACGACAACGCCGCAATTTTAATGTGTTGCTGTCATCGTTAGTTCCACCTTCGCTAGATGGCATTACGGATATTTATGAATAGGTATTTTCAATCAAAACGTAAGTTTGACATTTCTAAGAATTATAAACCCTTCATGACATCCATATTCTTGTTTGTAAATACATTGGCGTATTGTCTCCGGACCCAGAAGGAGGTTAACAGAGACTGCGGATTAAAGCTAGTTATATAATAGTTTAAAATCATAAGGGGTTAAACTGAAAAATTACTATATACGTCTGATGTCATAAAACTTCTTCGAGGCCGAAAATGCGCTGTCGTCACCCTTAGTATTACAAACGTCCACAAACAGCAATGACACATTCCGTCAGGTGAGCTAACTGCATGTTTAACTGATTCAGAGAATAAAAAGCTTCTTATTAAATAAATAAATAAAAAATCTTTTCTTCTCTATTAAGTTTTCTACGATAGATGTCCATTTGCAATTCCTCGGTACTTGCTGCTTTATTTTCTATACGAAAGTTGTGAAATGCTTTCCTTCTTGCGGTTTTCCAAGAGTGCTATAATATTGAACTCTTTAGAAATGACGTAAACAGATTTTTAAAGTCCCAACGAGGTAGGCAGTTAATCGCTTCCTTTGATGTTGCGGATGTCCTCGGACTTCGATAATTATTCACTATCAGATAAGCCACCTGTCAGTTTTTTATCTCTACAACGTTAAAATATACAAATAAATTTAAATTAAATTATTCCCTTTAGATACGTCCCTTCCAGCATATTTCATACTTATACCATCAGTTATTTTATCTATAGCAATAAATTCCTTTACGAGACCATTAAGGTTGTTCCTTTATAAAAATCTGTCCATTCCGATTTGATCTGCAGCGCGTTCCCACCGTTTGTTTCGAGGGCCATGTATCTGATTTTATCTAAACTTATATAAGAAACGTTTTCCATATAAATTGGCTGTTCAACGAAAATGCTGTGGAATCTCACAAGGGACTGACCTTCGTAAACTGCAAGAGCATAAATATACCCTACGATTGTTAAGTTTAACAAGTGTAAGCGACTCTCAGGAGTGAAGTTTTGGAGTAAGATGTAAATAGGGTAAGTACTAGGCCTAAGCAATACATACTATACTATAATACCTTTATAAAAATATGCTAGAATAAAAGTCATGTGAGAAAAAGAATATTAACCTGGAACATCATTACAAGTGTAAAGGTAGACCAAAAAATATATGAATGGATTGCTTGAACCAGGACACGATGATTTGTGGTGTGAGATGCGTCACGCCACATCACACAGGTAGTCTGGCAAACATCCTCTACGTTTGTTAGAATATAAGAATATAGACGGAATAAACATATTGTGCCGACACCAAATGATTTGGATAAGGTCAAAGAAAAGAAAAATATGTAACAACAATATTAATTTGTATGGCGATACGCTCGAAACAACTTATTAAAAGAGTTCTAAATGGTGATAAATTTTATGGCATCCAACAATTAAAGCTGTCTATGTTAATATCCAATTAGGATTTACGAAAGGACTTGGTATGAATACAATCTGGCAAGTACGTAGTAGTTCACGCACAATAAGAGGTTCCTTAGATGTCACCAACGGTTTTCGTAATTTGACTACGAAACCATGAAAGCATTTAATCGAAAATTCTCCACGTCTTAAAACTATAAAACAGATCTTGTTTAGACGAATATCCTTCAGTAGTATTTTTAAAGCTACATCGACATCGTCGCCTATAACATTTTAGAGTTCCGTCATAAATGTGTTGCCCATCTTGAGGCATCAGTTATTTACTCTCAGTGCCAGTGATTTGACTATTTTCCTGTCCTTCTTTTTACAATACAGCGTAACTATTCGGTGGATGAAATATGTAAGACTGTAGTTCCTACGCAGACGAACATTCCACATAGGCCTAGCACTAGTAATGCTTTACGACTAGATTGTACCACACGTAATTTTTCTCTACATTTTTGACAGTGTATTATTTAAAATATATCTCAGATGTCCCTGCTCCATCTGAGATAATTTTAGTGGTTATGGTCAAATACGTGTTTTTCATAGCGTTAATAATAACATCGTTAATGATTAGCTACATTAATGTATATACATATGTAGGTTATTTGTCAATGTTTAATGTCATTAACTGTTTAGGCCAATTGTTTCGGTTGTTTCATTTGTTTGATTATATGATTGGAATGAAATCAGTCACGCCGACATCTTCGAATCTGTGTCCTTTCAAGGAGGCTCATTGGCCAACGTTGTTGTGTCGACACGCGACTTCACTACAGGGACACCGCTGCACCACCGCTCCACCACGGACAATAAGTCCAATATTGCCTACAAGCTCGCGCACGGACGACTGGCCCGCTCCGCAGCTATTTGTGCTAATTTTCAGTAATTTAACCGCCATATTCGTGTGTGATAAAAAAGACTTTAATACCACTGTGTGGAACCATCTGATCCTCGACGACCTCTGCCAGATGTTTCCAGGCTTGCCAAATTGGGAGAAGTGCAGTTTCAGGAAGTCAAGGTAAGTGGCACGATTTTCCTTCCCATATGATCAATCGGATGCAACGATTGATCTGATTGTCCTGCCGTCCACTATTCTTGAGTTATATTATCAAAGACCACACTAGTCCGGGAGGCAGGGCAATTATATACAACCGCCGCTACATGGTGTGCCATAGGGGAGGTGGGGGAAGGACCTCAAAATTTACCCTTGGCACCACCATTATCAATTGATAACAATACCACAATAACACATTAAACACACCGCTACATCTGCGGGAAACGGCCAATAACAGTAACATTATTCCAGATCAGATCAGGGACTTTAGAACAAATCAGTTTAAAATTGAATAGAAACTTACTGCTGTTATTGTACGGTTCATTAACGTCCTTCAGTTTGCATGAATAAATGAAAGTGATCCGTAAAAATATAAGATTGAATCATTCAATACCGTGTCTATGCAATTCTGTACCTTTCAGCCAGAGTGATTCAATTCGGTTGATTCGTCTAATATCAGCATTGTTAGGCAAAGCATTACGTTTTTGATTTGAAGGCTGTCATTCATAGTTAATGTCTATCATGATGCTAGTAATTAATCCATGAATTTAATTACAGATCGTTTCATTTCAAAGCTCTTTACATAGAATTAAACCTGATCATCGCAAAATGTAATAATTAGCAAGGCAGCGCGACACTAATTGCCTGGAGGTAATTGCTCTGTTGCAATTAAGTTCTCCTTATTTTATACGAAAGATAGTCCATTTTCAAATTTATATTTAAAATGCAATAGCAATTTTTTATTCAACTTGCAACTGTTGTATTATTACTATATTTATAACCACTTTAACTATTATAATATTATAAAGAGGAATGATTTGTATTTTTGAAACTAATAAACCCAAAAACTACTGGTACGATTTCAAAAATTGTCTTACCATTAGAATGCTACATTATCTCAGATTAATATAGGCTATATTTATTAATTAGAAAAATTTAGGCATCCCTACTAAAACTTCAATAATGTAACCCAAGGTGTAAAAAAAATTTGTGTTTGAGCGGGTCCGAGGTGGTTTAGATTCAAAATTAGACCCGGTAGGTGGCGCTTCATTTTTTCAGGGCGGGAGAACGTCTGCCGGAACTGCTAGTTATCAATAAAATAATGTAGTAGTCTATACGCATGTTCGGGGCGGCATTTCATACAACGGTAATGTGAATTTTTTATTATAATGTATTTCTTCAAAATTTTCACGTAATAATTATAACATGATTTAGCAAATAATGTTACAATTATTACATAAAACGTATTACTATTATTATTATAAAATATACGTATTATTAAATAAAATACATTATAAGCTGAGAAGTTACATTAGTGTTATAAATATACAACGGCCAACTTAGAACCAATTTTTATATGCATTCAGGTTAGAAAATCTGTGTACCTTCCCCAGCCATTTGAATCTTCATCATTATAATAAGTTGAGTACTTTGACCATTATGTAGCTTACAATCAAATAGCACCAAACAATTACTGCAACCAAAAAAAAATAGTTAAATCAAGACTTATTTTTATTATCAAGAGTTTCGTTTTTTTTTATTGTAGTGATAGATAGACAGTTCACGTTTTACATCGGTCTGCTTGTTGTTAAGCCAAGATATGCTTTATTCACTGGCTTTAAACTGTCTTGGAGATTCATTCAAAAGACTGACTTCTAGTCAGAAGTATTACCACTATATGTTGCTGGGGAGTTTGTTGCGCCGCTTCTCCTTTAACAGTAACAAAAATTGCTTTGGAAGCGGTGGTAGACTCATGACTTTCAATAAGTAATCTGTAAAATTCAATTTTAAAATAAATACATTTATTTTTGCTCAAATCTTTTCCCTCCTAATTTTCACTAGATAGGCGTTAACTCATTAAGAAATGAGCCATAAAACTCAAATTTATCTTTGAATTATTCTGTTATTTACTAAGGTTATTAATAAACGAAATCGAGGCGCTTGGTGGCAATCGCAAATTTCTTCCGTATAAAGGGTTTTGGCCCATTAATCGGTGGAGTAATAAATCACCAACGCATTACCCTTACACATTGAGATGTATTGTGTGGAATAAGTAAGGAGCTGTAGTGTACATACTATTTTTATCAACTTTAAAGACGGTATTTAACCAATATATTCCTAGTTTACGTGATCGTAGCCTGGAGTTGATTTCTTAATGCTACAATTTCTGAATTTTCAGAGAATAAAAATAAATGATACTATGATAGTTTGGAGTCTAAGCTCTGATACATCATCACATCGATATTCTGTTGTTTTTTAAATATATATTTTAGCCTGTTTTATTATAAAACAACAATGTTTTGTCAACTATTAAAGAAACATATGATACGAAGAAAATTTGAGATTCCGAAATTCGTATTTATATACTTTGATAAAATTCATTCACTCATGCATCGTATATATGTGAGTGAGAATTGTTAAGATTTTGCTTCTAAAGTTGTACACCATATTTTAAAGTAGTTGATGCACTTTCAGATTACACACCCAATACGGTAATTAACAATTAAATCAATTGACACAGTTTTTCAACATCTTACAAAACGTCATAGCGGTGATATCGTTTCAATGTGTAATTATATTTTTAGAACAGCGACTAAAATTGTTTCATCACAATAAGAACCTCAGCCAGAAGGCCCAGCTTGCCATACACAACGCGGTGCTGGTATCTACGCTCACGTATGGAAGCGAGAGTTGGGTATGGAAGAGAGAGCATGAAAGTAGAGTAAACGCGGTCGAGATGCGAGCACTGCGCAAAATCTGCGGAGTGACGGTTGTAATATGTGTCATTGTCACCGTAATGAGTGACAGTTGTAATGTGTCAAATATCAATGTAATACCTACTCTGTGTCGAATAAACTCTCTGCTGCGTTGATCTCGTACCGTGTCGTTTCATTATAAAAGAATCCTGAATAATCCTAAAACAGGTTATGAGCCCAGGCACACAACTTTGTTACAGGATAAAGGATTGTTCAGAGAATACTGCCAGATATTTAGTTTCGTAAAATAAGTCTTTTTTTCGAAAATAAAAGTTAAAATACGGCGCGACAGTGTGCGGCCATATTTTTCTCAAGCAATACTTGTTCGGAGTGTTCGTACAAATCGAATTAGAACAAGGAAGGATAACAATAAAAGGCAGGAAGGTATCGTAAGCAATACGATGGATGCAAATCAAACAATTATAAAATTGGAGGGTGCGAGAAACTGGAACATTTGGAAATTTCAAACAATGGTTATATTGCGAGGACAAAACCTCATGGGTATCGTCGATGGCACTTTTACAAAGCCAGACAAGGCGGAAGAACAAGCTTCATGGCAATTGAAGGATGCAAAGGCTCAAACACAAATAGTTACAAGAATGACTGAGGAAGTGATGCTTCACATCATCACGTGCAATACATCAGCCGAAATGTGGCACAAATTAAGCAGCGTTTATGAGCAGAAGACTGAAACAAGTATACATATTGTTCAACAAAAGTTTTTTCAATATAAATATGTAAAAGACATTGAAATGTCGGTATTTTTGTCTAAGATTCAAGAGTTAAGAAACCAACTTAAACAGATGGGAGAGGATATATCAGAAAAATTTGTAATCACAAAAGTATTGATGTCTCTGCCCGATGACTACAGGCATTTTATATCTGCGTGGGAGTCAGCTCCAGAAAACAAGCAAACATATGATAATCTTGTCGCTCGCTTGTTGATTGAAGAAGAACGATTGAAAGAGAAGCAAGATACTCCATCAACAGCATCTGCATTTATTGTGAAAAGCAATGCACAGAAAAAGAAGTACATGAAATGCTTTAAATGTAATAAACTAGGACATTATGCATCGGAATGCAGGAACAAACAGAATATTGTAAACATAAAAACAGACAAAAGATGTTTTTATTGTAACAAGTCGGGTCATTTTAAAAATGAATGTCGGTTCAGGAAAAACAAAGATAGTAATGCATTCATGGTACAACAGAATAATAATGAATATCTACAAAAATATAAGTGGCTAGTCGATACTGGTGCAAGTGCACATATGTGTTGTGAAAGGAACTTGTATACAACATTTTCACCGACAACACAGTCAGTAATTATTGGCAATGGAGACACCATTAAAGTATTGGGATGTGGACAGATAAAATTAGAAGTATTCAATGGAAAAGACTGGATTGATACAACTATAAATAATGTTTTGTTTGTGCCAGAATTAAAAACAAACTTATTTTCTGTCAACTGTGCAATGGATACAGGTTATATAATGAAGACAGATGGTAACAAGTGCAAGTTTTACAAAGGAAAGGCACTACGTGCTATTGCAAATCGAGTTGGGAACATGTATATGATGAATGTTCGCTACAAAAGTGTATATGCAAATGTAACTCAAGTTAAGTCTACATTAGATGAATGGCATCAAAAGATGGCTCATCAGAACATACAGTATGTGAAAACTGTGCTACAAAACAACAATATTGAAGTCAGCGAATATGTTAATGGCAACACTGATAATTCTTGTCATGGATGTTTAAAGGGAAAGATACATCGCTTACCTTTTAAAACCAGTAAATCAAATACAACAAGGATATGTGAAGTTATCCATGCTGATCTTTGTGGACCCATGGAAAATAATTCAATTGGGGGATCCAGATACTTTATGATACTGAAAGATGACTTTTCTAGTTATAGAACTGTGTACTTTTTAAAAAGCAAAGAAGAAACATGCAAGTATATACAACAATTTATAAATATGATTGAAAATAGTACAGGAAATAAAATATTAACTTTTAGAAGTGATAATGGCTTAGAATTTGTGAATAAAAGTTTACAAGAAATTTTTATAAATCGTGGTATAGTACACCAAACTTCAGTAACATACACACCAGAACAAAATGGAAAGGCTGAAAGAGAAAATCGAACCTTAGTTGAGGCAGCGAGAGCAATGTTATATGCAAACAATTTACCAAAGAAATTGTGGGCTGAAGCCGTGAACACAGCGGCATATGTGTTGAATAGAACTGGAAGAACAAAACAAAATGGTGTTTCACCATATGAAATATGGACAGGAAAGAAATATGACATTAATAATTTGAAAATTTTTGGTACATCTGTATATGTACACATACCAAAAGAAAAGAGAAGAAAGTGGGACTCAAAAGCCAAGAAAGGCATTTTTGTGGGCTATGGAGAGAATGTAAAAGGATACAGGATATGGTTTCCTATTGAAAATACAGTTGAAAACAAACGAGATATTATATTTCTTGACAAAGAAAGCAACATAAAACAAGATACAAGTGCCCCAAAAATAGATATTGAGGAACCAATTATACACACAAAAATGAGTCAGCAGTCGATATTGGAAGATAATTACAACCCTATTTCTTCAGAAGATGAAGGTAGCATTTATGAACCGTGTGAAGTGAGTGAAAGTGAAGTGAATATAACTCCAGAACATTGTCAAAGACTTAAGAGGGCAAGAAAACCACCATCATTCTATAAGTGTCAACTTGCTTTAGCGGAATGTAACAATATAGAACCTAAGACATACAAGGAGGCTATGGAAAGCAATAATGCTAAAGAATGGACAAAGGCCATAAACTGTGAGTTAAAAACATTAATTAATAATAATACTTGGGATATCTGTACTGAAAATGTAACTGATCCAATTATTAGTAGTAAATGGGTTTTTAAAATAAAATATCTTGATAATAAATGTCACTATAAAGCTAGGCTAGTAGCCAGGGGTTTTGAACAACAAGAAGATATTGATTTTTCTGAAATTTATTCTCCAGTAGCAAAATTGTCAACATTTAGGTTATTTATCTCAGTTGCTACAAAGTTAAAGGTACCTATTCACCAAATGGATGTGACAGGTGCATTCCTGTATGGGGAAATTAATGAGAATGTATATCTTAAATTACCTGAAGGGGCTTATTCTGATGGAAAACAAATAGTAAAATTAAACAAGTCTTTGTATGGTTTAAAAAAATCGCCTAAATACTGGAATGAAAAGTTCAATTCTGTAATTTTAAATGCAGGTTTCAAAAGATCTGAAAGTGACTCATGTTTATATACTAAATGTAACAATGGTAAACAAATCTATGTTTTATTGTATGTAGATGACTTGTTAATATTTGGTTCTTGTTATAAAATGGTCAATGACCTTAAATTGATTTTACATAAAGAGTTTAGTATGAAAGATTTAGAATTTGCCTCAGAATTTCTTGGTATAAATATAAAACAAAACTTGAAAACTAATGTAACTGAATTGTGTCAGAAAAATTATCTTTTAAATGTTTTAAAAAGATTTAATATGGAAGATTGTAAGCCAATGTCTACTCCAATGGATCAGAACTTTAATGTTTCTTTACTTGAATGTAATGATATACCTATAGATAAGGTCATAGAAAATAAATGTCAACAAATCCTAGGGTGTTTAATGTATGCCGCCTCCTGCACTAGGCCTGATCTCTGTGCAACCATTTCTATACTTAGTAGATACCAAAATTGTGCATCTCATGTTTTGTTGAGTGCTCTTAAGAGAGTTTTAAGGTATATTAAACATACAATTGATTATAAGTTAATTTATACATATGATAAGGATGTGTTACAAGGTTACTGTGATGCAAACTGGGGAGGTGATCTAGTGGATAGAAAATCTACCACAGGCTATTGTTTCTTTTTCTCAAATTGTCTTATAACTTGGTGCTCTAAAAAGCAAAGTAGTGTTAGCCTGTCTTCAACAGAAGCTGAATATATAGCTGCCAGTATGGCTGTCAGCGAGGCATGCTGGCTTATCAATTTATTGAAAGATTTTCAGATATGTAAAACAACACCTGTTTTGATATATTGTGACAATCAGTCAGCAATTAAAGTAGCAAATACAAATACAGTGAAACGATTAAAACACATTGACATTCGCTATCACTTTATTAGGGAAAAGGTTCAGAATGGTACAATATGTTTACAGTATTTAAAAACTGAAGATCAAATAGCTGATATGTTTACAAAATGGTTAAGAAAAGATATGTTAATGAAATTTTGTAAAATGTGTAGTCTCATCAGTTAATTGTAGTTAAGTATAAAGTTTTTTTTATTTGTGTAAGTTTAGTTAATAATAAAGTAATTAAAGTATGTAGTATATAAGTGATAGCTGTATAGTCTTTTTTGTAATGAACAAAGTGATGTAAATTTTAATTTTTGGTTTGAAAAAGATATTTATAAAGAGGTTTCATAATATAAGTATTGTGTTTCTTTTGATTGCTTAAACATAGTTTTGTATAAGATGTAAATTAAGATTGTTTTTGTAATGTAAGTTTATTATAGTTTCTTTTTGGAAATTTATATGTGTATTACATTGAGGGTGGGTGTTGTAATATGTGTCATTGTCACCGTAATGAGTGACAGTTGTAATGTGTCAAATATCAATGTAATACCTACTCTGTGTCGAATAAACTCTCTGCTGCGTTGATCTCGTACCGTGTCGTTTCATTATAAAAGAATCCTGAATAATCCTTCAGCCTTTGACTTACAGCTTTCCTCCGCTCGAGTAATAGTGACGATCGATCGCATATCATCTCCCGAATATTAATAGATGATTGCCACGCCCCCCGGTTTTGCCTGTGCGATATTACCACTCAGCTAAACGAACTTTATACGATAGCACTTCATTCTGATATCGTAAACGGAAATTTATATCTTTATTGTAATTTGCGTTAGGCAAATCTTATTTTTTTTTTGTGAGATATGAAGCTAAGGAAATACCTTTTTAGGGTTTAATAACCTTTTTGGCTAATTATATCCGCCCTCCTGGTCGTTCTATGTATGTGATAAACATCTCCTTCGAGGCCGGTAGCACTTTGGCACCTCTGGTATTACTAATGTTCATAGGCGACGGTAAACACTTTCCATCACCGTTAGGCCGCCAGCCGGTCTGCTGCTTTTGAACAAAATTATTCTGCTACACAACGGTGTAGTGGAATTACGAAAAAATACCTATAAATTTGGAATGAAACATGACACTGAAGGAAAAAAAAAATCAAAGTACATAGTTGTGTGTAATATGTATATGTAGGAATCGTATTTGTTATTATAAAATAACCATATGACGGAAGTAGTCAATAACCGGATAGAGTATTCTTTCATGTAGTAATCGGAAGTCGTTTAACCGGATGTCAATGTAGAAGCATTTATTATTAATCTAACAGATATCGGAAATGGAGTAACCGGATGTTGGAAGTTAATACGTATGGCGGAAGTTGGTTTTATGAAAGAAGTGTAACTGAAGTGGCGCCACAGCATTACCGGATGGTGTCACTGCGGCGCGCTACGAGGATCTGTTAAATACGCGGTGTTCGGGCAGTGGAAGGGCAGTCGTCAATCGGCAGTCTACGACGGACAGTCTGCATTGGTAGTCTTGGACGGGGAGCACATAATGTATTGTGGTCGATAATTACTGCTTGATAATCGCAGTATTCTTGAAGGGCAAATTGCTGCTCGACAGCTGACAAGCGTGGATGCAACTCTTGGAGTTGTCCTAATATATCTGTGTATTATTGTGCAATATTTAATATCGTAATTGTGGTAATTCTAGTGTATTAAACTTTGATTATAATATTTCAGAATATTATTGTGTTATTCTCGAAGCGTCATTCGTTCGCTCCCGGCGTGAACCCGACATATATATTACACACGACGTTATTCAGGTGTAGAAAAATTCAACTATGTTACTTATTAAATTTTAATTCAATTTAATGGGTCTTTCAATAGAAAAACTCCAGTTCGAAAATATCAGACGAGGCTTCATGGCTCAACTTCCTTTGTCTGTCATTGGAGGCTTATGTATTACTACCACTTATTGGGTGTTATCGATTCAATAAAAAAGTATATATGGAATAATTTCTACTTACCAGAATTGGTAACTTTTGTAAATATTAATAAATTGTAAATATTAATAATAAAAAGTACTATCTGTCTCTAAATAAATATGTCTTATATATTAAACATCTACTTATTTATCTAGTGTAATATATAAAATGCTTGTCACATATAATGTTAACCAATATATTTATTTAAATTATTTTGTATATACGTATATATATTACTATTATATTTTTTTATATATGTACTAAATTTATAAATTAGTGTGTAAGTATGTATATTTAAATTTTACAGTCCTATCTTTTCTCTGCTTCGCCTACATCGCCAGATTAGTCAAGAATTTCTTTTAAGCCAGGTTGCCTGGAAGAGATCGCTTTTAGCGATAAGGCCGCCTGTTGTTTTGACAAGAAGTATTGTAATTATACATTTTGTTTTTGTATTTGCTTATTTTGGTGAGCAATAAAGTGTTATCTATCTATCTATCTAAAAAGTATATAAGAATAAAAAAGTATATAAGAATCAACGATCATCGTACCGATAGTGGTGTCCGTTACGGTTTAGCAGCGAAGAGCCTTGACTGGCATCTAGAGAGGCTCTCGCTCGGTCAATGGGTGAAGGGCCAGATACAGAAGGCGGTTCCTGAACACGTGACGCATTGTGAGGAAGTTCCTGTCTCTAGAGCCCTAACCACCAGTAGCCTGGACCCTAAGCCCCGATGCCGACGGACGTCATCTTTTTATATTATTATGTATACATACATACATACATATTATCACGCCTTTTTCCCAGGGGGTAGGCAGAGACTATAGATCTCCACTTGCGACGATCTTGACAAACAACTTTCGCTTCATATACTTCATTAACCTCTTCATACATACACGTTTATTTGATATGCTTTTTACCTGACCTCGTTTTAACACTTATGTTATTTGATCATGGCGTGTACGTCGTGGTCTACCGGTACCAACTCTACCATTCATAATACTCTCATACACTTGTTTTGTGATTCAATTTTTATCTATCCTCTCTACATGCCCAAACCACCTTAACATTCCTTTTTCAACTGTTGTTATTACATCTTCTTAGTGTAATAATATAGTAATAATATTGTTACAAGTGTGGGACTTGAAATTAAAATGCCGTTGGAATTACTATAGAGTTTATTAGAACTATACAAATTAGTATAAAACAGGTACAAATAAAACTAGACACTACTTGTTACAATCTGCACGATCAATAACACGCGCAAAGTCCGTCACTATATCGCTTTTCGCTTGATCTCTCCGTTCGGGCATTCCTTTATACTCAGCTTACAATATGTGACGACCGTGTAAACAATGATTTCCAAGAACCACACATGACCATTGTCGGCGCCTATTCCCAGAAAACATAATCCTGTACACCTGCATAATTATGCCTGCGAACGGCCATAAACAAGTACAATAACAATAGGCTATTGTCTAATTGCAAATTTTAAACACAAAGAAAACAAAAGAAGATAGTCATAAAACAGTTTCAACATTATCAACATGTAAGCTTCGGCAGGTAATAAATACAGGTATTGTATTTGGCCCAACTTGTAACACTATATATATATATATATATATAGTGTTACAAGTTGCAATGCAATATGCAAAAGTGGAAAGTGGCAAATTGATCGCGTACTAGCAGAAGGTGATGTCAGGAGCCTTAAGAACAGACGAGCTTGCATGACAAGAGTTATGAATGTCAGAGGCAAGTGAGGTGTGTAAGAATAAGCCTAAATGGCACTCTGTTGTCCGTGCCTACCCCGCAAGGGAACTGGCGTGAAGTTATGTATGTATGTATGTATGTATGTATGTATGTATGTATGTATGTATGTATGTATGTATGTATGTATGTATGTATGTATGTATGTATGTATGTATGTATGTATGTATATATATATATATATATATATATATATATATATATATATATATATATATATACAATAAAGATCATCAAAATCGCTTAAATCGTTTAGGAAGAGTTCAGTGACATACACACGAACAGAAGAATTTTATATATAAAGGTTTTTGGGCCACAAAACTCGCGAGCGTCCTCAGAACACCCTACCAAATTTCACCCAATTAAATTTAAATTTCATCAGAATCTGATCAATGCTTTAAGAGTACATCACACACACATACACACACAAACACACACATATTTGTGTATTAAGAAAGAATAAATAAACATACATGTGATAATAAAAAGTATCTCAACTGATTTCATTGTCCGCTTCTCTATCAGGTTTTTAGTAAGTCGTGATTAATACTGTAAGATACATTAATATTGTAAACAAAATCTATAGAATACATAAACATTTTAAAAAAGCTTATGTCTTCAAATTTATCTCAAGATATAATACTTTATGTTTATTGTGAAACGTAACAAGTAACCAACGCAAACTAACCTTCGGTAGAATATAGGAAAAAAGTAATATTGAATATATTTTTTCGCAAGGCACAGCATTAATATTCAGCATGAATAGCCTCTCTTTAGAGGGTTGATCCCCTATTTTCGTCTGTCGAATTATATCATCGCATATGATGTAGGATAATCGCAGGGTTGTGGTCTAATGAAAAGTTATTTATCAACTCCAATGTCCGATATATGCCATGCCGGATCACGGACCCCAAAATCACCGCACAATATGGAGTATGCATGTAATTCTAATACAGGTCCAGCATTCATTTTTGTGTGAAATCTTTATTATCATAGGAAATATTATAACGGAAGGGAATGGTATGTGTATAAATGGAATTTGTATGAATGGCTATTACCCCTGATCTAGAATATACCGCCGTAACAAAATTGAGTTGTATTCCGGTACTAGCATTTGCCCGCGACTGTGTCCACATTGGACAAGTTACAAAGATTACAGTCATTTTGATAAATATAAAATCCAAGGTTATTTTCCGCAGGGTAATGGATTTTTTATTAAGAAAATATATAAATCCCGGAAATTCCCGGAAACCTCAGGATAAGTAATATTACTAGAGGCACACACAATTACTATTGTTTTACTCGTACTAAAACAATAGTAATTGTTTTAATACGAATATATAGAATAGATTTTATGGATCAGTGAAAATCTCGCATCAGAATCAATTTTTTTCGGCCGGTTTAAACCTCTCTCAAAAAAATTCTCTTAGAATTCTCGGGACACAAAGTACCGCTGATGTTAATTTCGGGATTTTACTATCGATCAGTGAAAACCGCATTGAAATCAGCCTAGTAGTTTTGACGTGAATACCGAACAAACAGAAAAACAAAAAATTAAGAAAGACACTTTTACTATTTTATAATATTTTTTTTTAATGGAAGTATAGGTTTGCGTTTGACCACTGTCTCACCAGATGTTTAGTGATGACGCAGTCTAGGATGGAGCATGCGTACCTAGAAGATACCTCGTGATTTGAAGACTTCAAGATTGTATTTGTCAGGAAAAACAAACTCCGGCAAATTATTCCACTCTTCGGCAGTGAGCATCAGAAAAGATGAAGCGAAACGCTTGGTTCTAGAGACCAGACTCCAAGTAGAGACTGACAACATATTCGTATTTTCTTTGATATTGCAAGCATATACGTCAGTAACCACTTTCTGTCAGGTTCAGGTTTTGCCAGGTGGTAGGGTATTTGCCCGACTGGATGGCTACCACCCCTGGTCTAGAGTATGTCGCCATAACAACTTTGAGTTGTGTTGCGGCATTAGTGACCAGGTTCCAGTCTCCCTTAAGAGAGCAGCAGCGCATCTGTAACACTTTTGGTGTTGCAAATGTCCATAGGCGATGGTAACCGCTTTCCATCAAGTGGGCCGTCTGCCTGTCTGCTGAACTCAAGCTATAAAAAAAAAAAGGTTAGCCGTCAGCTTGTCTTCTATACTCCAATAATAAAAAATAATAGAAACGTTTTTCTTATACTTTCGTTCTGTATACTTCAGATCAGATGGAATGCCCTACCAAAGTTCATGTGTCCCGAAAATTACAATCCTTCTTCAAGTGCCCTGTCGACATATATTTGGTAGGTTATTTTCGGGACTCTGTAGCAGAATTTTTGATAAACACGGAACACTTATATTTATCCATGTAAGAGAAATAAAAATAAATAAAGAACATTTATTTCAGCCCCTAGTTTTATTTATTTAATTTTCATTTCATGAGTTCAGCAGACAGGCAAACGGCTCACCTGATAAAAAGTGATTACCATCGCCTATAGACATTTGCAACATCAAAGATGCTACAAGTGCGCTGCTGCTCTCTTAAGGGATACTGGAACTTGTTCACTAATGTCGGAACACAACTCAAGGTTGTTATGGCGGTATGCTCTAGATCAGGGGTAGTAGCCACCCAGACGGACAAATACCCTACCACCTGGCTGTGGGTTGTTAAGTCACCTCTCACGACAGGCCGCCCGGCCGCAGGTAGTCGTATTCTTTCTCCGTTCCTGCGTAGAATGGAGTTACATGTATCACCTGTAATCTTAATTTTTTTCACGATTTCATTGCATATCTTTGAAGTGCTTCACAAGCTACACATTTCTGTCAAATTTCATTCATGTAGATGGGTGTGCATAATTTTAAAAAAGAAACTGGCTTTTGTTAAAAAACAAATCTACTTTTAAGTTGCAGAAATACTGGGGTATATTAAGCGCTTTTAGAAATTGTAACATTGTCACCCGTATATACGTATACAATTTGCTTTTCGAAGAGTGTAGTCGCTCGGCACACCTCAACAAGGAATGCTCTCGATCCTGGAATCCACTCAGTAGATCCTGACTTTGTGACAATGGAACCACATCAGAAGTATGCTCTTTCAAATATATTTTTGTTTTGTAAATCGGTTCACAATTAACGGAGAAATCCCGTAACAAACATACAAAAGAAGATACAGTCGAATTGGGAACTTTCTCCTTTTGGAAGTTGGTTAAAAATGACTTTGAGATACACAGATTGACGGATAGACATGACGAAAACGGGAGTTTCGATTTTACCAATGCCTACGTAACCCTAAAGAGAAGACTCAAACGAACCAAATACCAAGTCTTTATAGTAAAAATTTATAGTAAAACTCAATATCGAGGCGATCCAGCTCCTCGACAACACGGACATGACGAGAAGGCTCAAAAGAATCAAACCATTTGAACCAGTGCTATAAACAAAACAAAAGTGTAGTGTAATTTGTTAGCTATTAATAAAGAACACATGAACAAAGTGTCTTCGCCTTAATAGAGACAATAAGAAAAGTGTTAATGGACACTTTCTTAGTAAGAATACTTATAGTTAGTTTAGGTTATATTTAAATTACTTATTAATCTTTTTAGATTAGATGGTAATACTAATAAAGTATTTCTTTCTAAATACCTTATTTATACAAAAAAAAAGTAAAACTCAAGCAGTCCTTTTAAAGCTGACATATTTTTATGACACGTAGAAATTGACTCATGAATAATATGAATTTGCTTTAAAAGAGTTTCCATTGTATGTCATCGAACACAATCAATAAAACAACGTGAAGAAGAGTGAAATAACTGCAGGAGCATTCCATATAACGAATTTATCGATGCGTCGAGAGGACGTGTTGATAAACGAGGAGGGAAATTGGTTTTGCCGAGCGACATCAAGCACATTGTACATACACATGTACGTTGTATTATAATAGAGCACAGACTTCTTTAGTTGCCTTTAAATTATATTATAGGTAAGTAAGGGCTCTTAGACGACCAAATAAAAGTAAAGGACCTACGTGAACAAATGTTGATGAAATGAAGCATTTTTTTTAATCTACAATAATATTATAAAATTGTAAAAATGTAGTCTTTTGTTTCTTACATTTTTTTAGCTTGCCTGTTTGTTTGGGATTCACGTAAAAACTATCGGGCCGATTTCGATGCGGTTTTCGCTGATCGTATTAAATCCCCGGGTTGAAAATCTCCGGTACTTTATATTCCGAGAATTCTACGTATTTTTTTTTTGGGAGAGGTGTAAAATGGCCAGGTCGATAAAAATTGATTCCGGTACGAAATTATTACTAGGCGATAAAATCTTTAGTAAGACCATTGTAGTTGTGTATGTCTTTAGTAACATTGCTTATCCATTATGCTGCTGAAAACAACCTTTGATTTTTTATTTAGCAAAATAACTGTAGTCTTTATTAGATGTCCACCGTAGACAAAGTCGCGAGCGAATGCTAATATTTAATACACGTATTTAGTGTCTGTATGATTGATAGTATTGTATCTGGATATCATAGATATATTGCAGCACAACATTTTAGTACGTCATGTCATTATTATAACTATAATAATATATTTCTTTCCTTTTATTGTGTCTTGGTCTTATTGAGTATGCACTCTTTGCTAGAGCTCCATTAATACTTTAAAAAGTAATTCTGTAACACACTTCTGTATAAAACTTACAAAAAAAAACTCGACATATAAATAGAATAATAAATATAAAGAAAAACAATATTTAGCTAGACGTGTTGCTGGGGAGTTTCTTGCCGCTTCTTCTCCTTAACAGCAACAACACGTTGCGAAGCGGTGTACATAGATAGGGAAGTAAAATTAAATTTTAACTTATATGTATGACCTTCAAGTGTTCTGCAGTGGAACTTATTTTGAATAAAAACTTTTGAATTTTTTTTTTATTGCAGGAGATCAGCAGACAGGCAGACGGCCCACTTGATGGAAAGCGGTTACCATCGCCTATGGACATTTGCAACACCAAAGTTGCTACAAATGCGCTGCAGCTCTCTTAAGGGAGACTGGAACCTGGTCACTAATGTCGGAATACAACTCAAGGTTGTTATGGCGACATACTTTAAACCAGGGGTGGTAGCCATCCAGTCGGACAAATGCCGTACCACCTGGCTGTGGGTTGTTTAGTCGCCTCTTACGACAGGCCGCCCGGCCGCAGGAAATTGTATTCTTTCTCCGTTCCTGCACGGATAAAATTTGAATATCCACTAGAAACTATTCCACCTCTATCCGTGATAGATCGACTACTTCAATCCGATTTAACGTAACGCACTGCGACGCGGTCGGAATCCTTAAGCCGGCTTTATTTTCGGAGTCCGACACTCCGTCTAAGAGTAACTATGCCGTTTTTGGCACCTCCTTTCAGTGATTGGCACTCTGTAAAAAATGTATATATGTCACAGTCACAAACCGATATGCAGTCTCTTCCCGGAATGACTGGATTATCCTATATTATAGCTCTGACCAACGCCTTGACAAAACCCGAAATAATTTAACTTTTTATTCAAACGTCGAACGCAAAATAATCTTTTCGGGATTTACCTAGACAAGTGGTCGGCAAACTTATTAGTCAAATTTATTAGTATATCTGTACTAATAAATAAAACTAAAATTCTTGTGCAGACGTAGTCTTCTACAGAAACAATTATCAGCGTTTGGCTGCACGAACGGTACAAAAGGGCAACGGAGCAAGAGTAGTGGAACAGCTAGTGCATTTACCATCACAATGGCGGCCAAAGTACAGTTACCAACAAAGGGCGAATTTTCTGCACGGATTCACAGCAAAGGACAAAATGATAAAGTCATAACGCTCAGATGTCCCTTGTTTAAAATTAAATGATAATATTAATTTTCATCATAATAAAAAGATATTAATGTAACGACAGATGTTGATGACGATAGTTTATATATGTAGATCAGAATAATATATATACCTAAAGATATATTTTTTTCTAGTAAAAATATAACAAAATTCGAATCCGGTGCAAACAAAGTCGCGGGGACAGCTAATTATTTTTTTTTACAAAAACCAAACCGACTTTAAACAAAAAAGCAAAAAATAATAATTTAACCGACTTCTGTCTAAAACATCTTGAAGTCGGTGTCAAGTAAAACATTTAAAAAAAAAAACAAATTTGCAAAATACAGTCATTTTATGTTTTACTTCGCATCGACTTCAAGATGTTGTAGAAAAAGTCGGCAAAATATAAATTTTTTGCTGTTTAGTTTCAAATGAAAATGTTTTAATTAAAAGCAAAAAACGTGCTATTTATTTAAATTTAAATATTATTCTTTTTCAATTTTAAGTATAAACAATGGGTTATACGACTTATTTATCTTATACTAATATATAAAGCTGAAGAGTTAGTTTAATTGAACGCGCTAATCTCCGGAGATACTGGTCTGATTTGAAAATTCTTTCAGTGTTAGATAGCCCATTAATCGAGGAAGGCTATAGGCTATATTATCATCACGCTAAGCCCAATATGAGCGGAGCACCAATGAAGAATGTTTCAAAATCGGGGATTTTTTTACTATTCCACGCGGACGAAGTCGCGGGCAGAAGCTAGTACATAATAATTATTAATAAGGAAAATATAAAAAAAAATTAAAATAAAATAAATATGTGATATAAAATTATTATTATACCAGCAACTTGCTCTTCAATACGGTCTTGTGGAAACAGAGATGCCTCATTACCAGTACGCGCCGGAGTCAGTTCTCGAAAACGGTTGCGCCACGCTTTGCTGGGATCGATCAATTATCACGGACAAGACTATTGTAGCCAATAAGCCTGATCTCGTGTTAATAGATCGACATCAGTACCCGCATGACGATAACCTCGTGAAGAAAAAAAGAAAAACTAAGTAAATACTTAGATTTTGCTCACGAGGTTACCGCTGTGTGGCGTCTAGAGTCAACGATCGTTGTGCTGATAGTTGTCACCATCAACAGTCTTATAGCGAAAAGCCTCGACCGTCACCTAGAGAGGCTCTCGCTTAGAAGCTGGCTGAAGGGCCAGATACAGAAGGCAGGACTCTTGGACACGGCAAGAATTGTGAGGAGGTTCCTATCTCTGGAGCCCTAACCATCGATAGTTTGGATCCCAGGCCCCACTGCCGACGGACTACAAGATTTTATAATAAAAAAACCAAATATTGTACTTAACGTGTTTTTTTTTACAAAAAAAATGTTTCTATACTGATTTTTTTTTTATCGAAAATTTTTGGAAATAAACAAACTATAATCTATATATATAATTGAAATCCACGTATGTAGAGACTCATCACTATATCTCAGGAACTATAATACCTATAGACTTGAAATTTGGCATGGACCTTCCTTTCGCCAAGTAGAGGTCAGCTAAGAACAGATTTTATGGCACGCGAAACGGGCGGGTATCAGCTAGTATATTATATTGGTATTTTTAGCAAATGATAAAACGAGTACACCAAATTGATTAAAAAAATTTGACAAATACATACATACATACATACATACATAACTTCACGCCAGTTCCCTTGCGGGGTAGGCACGAACAACAGAGTTGTTGACATAATAATTTGACAAATAAATGATGAAAATGATTTTTATATAAAATTAAATTGGTAATGCCTAAGGGCCGTTTAGGGCATCACATACTGACCAATGATCGACCTGTTAAGAGTAATATAAACCGTTGAACAGGGCATTGATATAGTTTTATTTGTTCTTCTCCATTATAATATGTCGAGCGTACCGCGGAACAAGTTAAGTATGAAACTAAAAGATTTTTCGCTCAAATATCTAGACTATCTTTACTCACGTATAACCGTAAGGAATTTCCAGTCTCAATTCGTACCAGACACGTCTGTGGACGTGTCCCGTCTACGTGTCGTCTTCACACCAATTTTAAAAAGATATTGTGACACTAGCTCCTCCTAGGAGACAATGACACGAGATTCAAATACCGCTCCAGTATTCGTAAAACATTGTATATATTTGTATTAATTTGCTTCCAGTGCGTCGATATCTTACTATAAATAAAATAATATAAAGAAATATAAACGCCTTTTAATTCTTACTTTTTACAGTACGTATTGATTCTTAGTATGTTAATTGGTTATTAAATTTAAAATAATTGTTAGTTTTGTTGTTGTTAGTTGAGTTACTTGATGAAAGAATCCCAGATTGGGTAAAACCCTCTTCCAAAGACGCCCATCTGTCACTGTTCTGGGCTATTTGATACCAGTTGGGGTCGGATATTTTGTTATGTCGTCTGTCCTTTGATATATGGACGTCAAACGTGGAACGGCCAAGACAAAACACAAAGTAGCCACCTGCCAACGAGGTCTCGAACAAAGCATGCTCAAGGTAAAGAAAATGGACAAAACTAGACACACAACAATAAGAGCGATAACAGGCAGGTTTAATCCGAGCGTTACATCTGAGGGAGTTAATGGCGTGGTCTTTCCCCGTGACTCAACATGTCCTTCGCAATTCATTTCCGTGACACGCAGTTCTTGCTTATGTCGCTCTAGTGCAGGCCACGCTACACTCCCATACAAAAGGACAGGTCTAATGATGGATTTATAGACCTGTTCTTTTAACTAAACAGGCAATGTGGGGTCGCAAACGACACCTGTCACCTCACGCCACTTGGCCCAAGCTGCTGAGATACGGGCCTTGACGTCGTATTCGATATCCCCGAAGACACTAAGTACAGATCCCAAGTACTTAAACTGATCCATACGCTCGACCATATCTTCGCCTATGCGCACGGATGTAGGTACCTAGGATCTGTAGTGTTGCAGGCCAAGTGCTCAGTCTTCACCACATTTAGTTTTACACCGGCGTTCTCCAGCGACCCCTTCCACGCATTCAGACGTCGCACCAAGCGCCCCCTGTCCGCATCTGCCAGTGGATATATTACTGTAAACGACAGAGTCACAAACCACATGTATACCACATAAATTTCCGGACACAAGCTTTAAATAAATGCTTCATTTCATTTGACGCTTTCCACGGAGGCTCCGTCTGTTTTTTTATTCGTTCGTCTGAGATATATTCGAAGGGTTCCAAAGGCCAATTTTCTCTTCTTCTATCTCATTTCCCTATCCCCTCTCTATTAGGATAGATGAGCTGAGATGAGAGATGAGATAGGCTCATCATCCCCACAATCTCACTTCAGAGGTGTATCCCACTCTAGAGGCTGGAAATACGTTGGCAACGCCCTTGGTGTGTAACACCGTCCATAGACGACGGTAAACACTTTCCATCACAACATTTCCATGATATGTCTGTTTGCCGGCTTACGGCAATTAAGCAGAACTGTAAAAATAGATTCTGAAAAACGGAATTCATTGAAAGGACGCTCTGATGAGAATCTCCGCAAAGGCGAAGTCGTTTTATTATATGGACTTGACCTCCCTTGACTCAATATTTAACCAGCGCCTCGATTACATTCTTATGACATCAATATTAATTTCAAGGGTTATGCGTAGCCAATAACGGCTGGACAAAGAAATGAAATATGAGAGACCTTTTAGGTTTTCTTACGCCTTTTGGCAATTATGATTTCCTTATGAAAACATTATTTATTTATTTGGTAGTGCGGTGGTTAATCGACTGTAATTGGGCGACAAACTTCTTTTCGAAATGGAACCTAGGTTACCTGGACAGCTGCTTAGGGCTTCCTGGCCGGCCGGCTGTGGTTCGGTCTCCCTAGCTTCACAATAGCGGCACTAGTATATCAGTCGCCTGCGTTCAGAGCTGGATTGATTCATATACTTGGCAGTAGGTGGCCAGCGAGCAGCGTATGCGCGCGGAGGTGAGGAAGGATTCAGGAGAGAATGACGCTTACCGCCAGATGGCGTTACCATTTGGCACACAAAACAAGAAACAGCTTAAAGTTTTACATATTTCATATTACTAGTGGTTGCCCGTGGTCGAAATTCGACCATATTAATTAAAGTCAAAGGCTTATACTTCTATATCACAAATTTCGCCAAGACTGCACTGTTAGTTTGACTTGAACAATAAACAAAAGAGTATATTATATGCGTGTGTGTGTCAAATACATGGTAGTGTGTGTATTGTTTTATTGATTTGATGTATTTTAGTCATATAATTTAAAAAAATATTAGCATTCGTCGCTTCTTGTCTATATAAACTATAAGTGTGCGAAATTTCATACTCCTCCGTACCTGCAGTTTTTGTAAAAAGGGGTACAAAGTTTTTGCTTCATGTATTAATATATAGATGTATCTATTATTGGATCTAAGCCAAACTTTTTTTACGCTACAAATGCGCTGCTACTCTCTTAAGGGAGACTAGAACCTGACCATTAATCGTGGAACACATCTTAAGGTTGTTATGGCGACATACCCTTGACCAGGGGTGGTAGCCATCCAGACGGGCAAATACCCTACCACCTTGCAGAACTCTAAACATATGAGCACAACATGAAACTAAAATATACATGTGTTATGTTTGTGCGTCTGTCTTTCTGATGAATTAAATTATTTATGTACGTCGGCTTCCTATATCCTAATTATTATTTTACCTTACTATAGATATAAAAGGGGACTGATACGCTTTCTTACATTCTTGGGCCCAGATTGTAAACAAATGAGAGTTGTTTTGTTAATATAGTAAATTTAAAAGGCTGTGTCGATTTCAGAGGTATATTTCGTGTTTTACAGCTTTTTATGTTTATAATTTAGATATATTATTTATGAGTAATATTTATGTTAGACGTATGTAAGGCGAGTGACATGTGTGATTTATAATAATATTATGAAGTAATGAAATGAGGTTGTAATGATTGAAAAAGTTCTGTTTATCGCAGACAAGAGTGATTTTAAGGTTTCTTTTAATTACGTTGATATTTTTTATCATTGTAACGGGTTTAGATATTTTGAAGTCCCCGTCTCCTTTGTGGATCGTTCCCGTCATCAGTGTCCTGTACCTAAACTTTTTTTAAAGAATGGTTGCGAGGAACACCTCCTTATAAATTATTCCTCTCCGTCCTCGCCATCAAGAAAAGAATAAAGTTTCAAATTAAGAATGCGCAATACAAGACAAACATTCTACTTAGTGTCAGTGCTGTCACGGCAATATAGAGTGAAATGATTGCTGGAACACAAAATAGACATACATACATAACTTCACGCCAGTTCCCTTGCGGGGTAGGCACGAACAACAGAGCGCCATTTAGGCCCATTCTTACACACCTCACTTGCTTCTTTGACATTCATAACTCTTGTCATGCACACTCGTCTGTTCTTTAAAAAATAAAATTCTAGAACCCGATCCCAGAGCCACGTACCGGTTCTAATTGCGAATCTAAACCATCCGGGTACCCACTCAAACACACAAAAACATGCACACTCGTCTGTTCTTAAGGCTCCTGACATCACCCTCCGCTAGTACACGATCAATTTGATCATGGAAGGTGTGTCGTGGCCTTCCACAACTTCTGCATCCATCCACTTTTGCTTTGTATATCTGTTTAGTCATTCTTTCATCATGCATTCTTTCCACATACCCGAACCACCGGACCATTCCTTTCCTTACCTTCATCCCGACACTTTCTTTCAGACCAACTCTCTTTCTTACTTCGGTATTACGAACGCGGTCCGCGAGCGTAATGACACAAAATAGAAATAAATTATAATTTAATTTCATGCTTATAAACAAATCCTAGTGAGTGTGTGAACCCCCGGGGACGATTGCAGTGGCGGCCATCGCATCGCGCCCGCCAAGAATATTATAATCAACAGACAAACACACACATCGTATATCCTTAAGCTAAGCAAATTACGCTTGTCTTATGGGTAATATACAACGGAAGTCGCTAGGGCCGATTCCAGACACCCAGACCATAGTAAACAACAGAAAGTTCGTTTCCGAAAAGCATGCCAGGAACCACAGAGGCCGTCGAATATATTTCTGTAATTCAGTATTTTGGCATTATAGACGACATCTGTTGCTCGTCGCTTGTGTCACCAATAATTTCGTATTCCAACACTGCGTCGACAGTTTGCGAAACAATTTGCAAGTGACGTTCTGATGCAGACAGCTTTACGTGTACGGGTGTACTTTGTGTTAATTGAAAAGCATGTCACTACATAGTGTTACAAATTAAAACTGTTTTGGATGAGTTGGGACGTTGCGACGAGTGCCGCTTGTTACTCGGTATTATTTATTCAGTTGAAACTGACATAAACATAATTGTTTGTTGCTTAACAATGACTCGAAAACATTTACAAACATTGTTATATAAACTTGTAGTCGATTCATTGAAATGTTAATGTCAAGAGTGATATATTGTCAATGTCACTCTAGGGAAGCGTCGTCTCTATGGAGCCGAGGCGGCCATATCAGGAGGAGAATAACTTCTTGTTGCGGACCAGTCCCCACCGCAACTAGCTATCGAAAATTTGCGGGTAGTTATGTTTACTAATCAGATATAAAATATCCGCATATGCTATGTTCTTCTATGCGAATATACAATAATATTCGCATAGAAGAACATAGCAGTATGCTTTCAAAAAAGAATATGTCTATAAGATCTTGTGTAAATGAGTACATAAGGGGATCTTTGAAAGTTGCACCCGTGACTGAAAAATTGAGAAGAAGAAGACTAAGTTGGTATGGGCATATAATGAGGAGGGATGAAAGTCACGTAACAAAAAGAATGTTAAACTACAAGATGGATGGGTACAGATGTAAAGGTAGACCAAAGAAAAGATGGATGGATTGTGTGAAGGATGATATGATGATTTGTGGTGTGACAGAAGATGTATGTCAAAATAGAGGAAAGTTGAAGAAAAAGACATATTGTGCCGACCCCAATTAATTGAGATATTGTGAAAGAAAAGACAGAAGATCTTGAGGTATAGAATAAATTTGCTAAATAGAAGAACTCTAAAAATATACAAAGCTTTCTTTTTGCTCTTCCTCTAGTATTAAAAAAATCTTGCTATAAATGCGTATAACTAGACTGCTCCATTAATTATTTTTTTAGCATCAATGCAGTTTCTGAACGACTTATATTGCCTAGTTAGCTAAGAATATCCATTGAGTTAGGTTTCCTTGAAAGAAATCTGGCAACGATATTGCTAACAGAGTATTGTAACAACAATATTTTAGTTTTTTGGTGAGTAACAAAGTGATATCCAATCTATATATGTGTGTATTATATAGTACGTATTGTTATTAAAACTACGTTTTAACGGTTTAAAGCGCGGTAATTTATTTGATTTTTATTATTCAGACGTTTCGGCCCCTTTTCAGACAAAGATGTCAAATGTCAATGAGTAGTGTTAAAGTTTTATTTAGCCTACCGCCAACTTGTTCATTTAATTATTTAGTTTTGATTTTATATATGGTTATTATTTACTCTATGGGAGCCTAATCTAATTTACCACCGCTTCGCAGCATGTTGTGGCTTGAACAGAAGAAAAACCCTAATAATTTTACATAATATTAAAATGCGTGGGAGGAAAAATAAAAAAGAAATTATCAGTCAAGTCGGTTTGTGTTCCGCTGCACGCAGAAAGAGCTCACAGTGTCCTGAGGTCTGGCAGTTGGTTTTTACTGAATTTGGGTCTTAATAGTTTTGATGATCGGATCGCAAAGAAGTAGTACTTGCCAACCTCTGTTGAAATTTGGGTGTTTTGATTTCAATCAAACACCATCATCAAAGAAGTCTACCTATACAATCCGCCAATCGTTACACAATATACTCAAACCGAAGCAAAATAACACGCTCCTAAAAAACCAATAAAGAAACCGTCATCTTCATACTATTATTCTGACAGTACATAAAACAGAAAATATTTTTTATAGAATAATAATACAGAATATAAAAGAATAGTAGCAGAACAATCGCGTGGCAATTCTCATGCATCATACTCTTGGTCAAAACATGTCAACAGGATAATAAGAACACATGGGAATAACACAGATATAATGTCACGCTGGATGAGCTAAGTTGATATGAAAAGACATGGGTCGTATTTATAATATTTTACATACACTGGAATGGGAAATCGTCGTTGATTTAGTACATATATTTGGTAATATAGTTTGCCAGGTGGTAGGCTATTTGGCCGTCTGGATGGCTACTATGCCTAGTATAGAATATGCCGCCATAACAACCTTGAGTTGCGTTCCGGCATTAGTGGCCAGATTCCAGTATGCCTTTAGAGAGAGCCAGCACATTGATAGCACCTTTTGGTGTACCAAACGTCCATAGACGATGGTAACTGCTATCCATCAGATGGGCAGTCCGCCTGTCTGCTGAACTCGAGCAATAAAAAAATATTTAAAAAACGTCATCTAATCATTTTATGTTAGTGGTCGAAAGTATGTCATAAAAACAATTTTGTTCCTGTAAAGTGCTGTCGACCAAATGAATTTATATTATATTTATACTAGACACGTTGTTAGGCGAAATTCTTTAATTGGAAATATTTATTTTTAACGTGATCTATGGGACTATATCTCGCAAAAACTATCGCTTTTTCCAGTGTAACATTAATTATGTATTCTTGTTTGAATTTAAGATCAGAATTTTACCACGTTTAATATATATAAGTAAAGTATCTATATATAATAAGTTTTAAGAAATATTATCATAAATAACTACATTGATAAAGTAATTTAAACAAGAGGCCGTACGTGAGTAAATTTGTCCATTAAGGCCATCCATTTATCCGTGCAGGAACGGAGAAAGATAAACTTTCCTACGGCCGAGCGGCTTGACTTAAGAAAACCACGCACAGCCAGGTGGTAGGGTATTTGCGCGTCTGGATGGCTACCGCCCCTGTACTAGAGTATGACGCCATAACAATATTGAGTTGTATTCCGACATTACTGGCTGCGTTTCCAGTCTCCCTCAAGAGATCAGTAGCGCATTTAGTGTTACAAATATCCATAAGCGATGGTAACCGCTTTCCAATAGGTGGACCTCGTCTATAAAATAAAATATATATTAAACGTAACATAACTATTTGAAAATTTATCATCTTGGAATTTAGAAGTTATAAATGATCACACATCGATTGTCAGTCGATATAATTAGTACTCTCTGGACGCTACTGTCGATAAGTAAAATTGATAACATTTCATTGATTTTAAAATTCTTTATCGAAATTATATAAGTGGCATGATTCATTTAGAAACTTGTACAAATGTTTGTTATGGGGGTTAATTTATTAATTTAAATTTAATTTAAAGTTTTTTTTTAAACTGGTGACTACAATTTTTTGATCTTAACATTGAACACAACTCGAAAACTGAAAACGTTCAAAGCAAGAATAAAAGATTTAAGTACAAATATAAGCAATTTTTTTCATCACTCGCACAATGAGAATGCATAATTTTGAAACAAGTATTTATCATAGACAATGGAGTCTGAGCAAAAAAATATATTGTTTATCTATATTGGAAGCTTAAAAATTAGAAAAATTTATACAATAATTACAGATAGAAACTTTTGTAATAAGGAATTATATTAAACTAGAGTTTACCCCGCGGCTCCGCCGCGCGTCAAACTCTAGTGTGTACCTCTTGTTTTAAGAGCAGGCGTTAATACAGGATATATTGTATTGTATTCTTATGTTGGTGCTATTTGCCCTCGGAAGATTTACTTTATTTTATATCGCAAACTATCCCTTCTACCGGGATGAATAGTATCTCTGTCCATTTTCGATATTCAGACAGACAGATCGAGTGAAAGTCGCATTTTTTTAAAGATTATGACTTTTTATATCTATAAACTTGATAAATGAATGGTCCCCATACAAATTTTAATACCCTATTTCAACCCGTTCTAGTTTTATTTATACAACTAAATATTGTGTAAACTACACAAACGACCAAAACTACCAAACGTACTAAAACTGCCGAAACTACCAAAACTACCAAATCCACCAACTAATACTACCACAACTACGTAAACTACCACAATTACCAAATCTACCAATCAAAACTACCACAACTACCAAAACTACCACAACTAACAAAACTACCACAACTATCAAAATTACCACAACCACCAAAATAACCGAATCTACCAACCAAAACTACCATAACTACCAAATCTACAAACCAAAACTACCACAACTACCGAAACTACTAAATCTACAAACAAAAACTACCACAACTACCAAATCTACCGAAACTACCAAATATACAAAACAAAACTACCAAAACTACTACAGCTAACAAAACTAACACAACTACCAAAACTACCATAACTACCACAACTATCAAAACAACCGAAACTACCAACATAAACTACCGAAAATAGCAAACCTACCACAACTACCAAAACTGCCAAACAAAACTACCAAAACTACCTAAACGACCAAATTGACCAAAATAAACAAAATGACGAAAATGGAAAACCACAAATAAAAAACCTATCCTAGTTTCCGGGATAAACTTTACATAAATCTATCCCAGTAACCGGGATGAAAAGTATCCCTTGGCCACCCTCGGTATTCAAATTACATATGTACCGAGTATCAGCCAAATCGGTCTAATAGTCTTTCCATAAAAGGATAACAAACAAAAAGACAAATATACTTTTATCCCGGAAACTATCCCATTTTCCGGGATACAAAGTATCCTATGTTCATTCTCGGCATCGAAAATATATATATACTGAGTTTCAGCCAAATCGGTCCAGTAGTTTTTACGTGAAAACGGAACAGACAGACAGACAGACAGACAGACAGAGTTACTTTCGCATTTATAATATTAATAGGGATGAATAAATATCGCTTCTAGTGTTTCTTTTAATCGGTGCTGGCAACGCAAAAACAAAGCCCGCACCAGTTTACCGACTCGCTTTTGAAATAATACAGCCTTACTAGACTAAATGGGTCACATAATCACTATTCCATTACATAGCTAGAATGTATGAGTCTGTATGGTTCGTTATTTTGTTGTTTAGGACTAATTCCTTGCCCGGCAACTCGGCCACCTTGAGTTGGGTTCCGGCATTAGTACCAGTCTTCCTTTAGAGGGCAGCTGTACATTGGTACCACCTTTGGTGTTACAAATGTCCATAGACGATGGTCTTCCTGTCTGCTGAAAGCAATCAAAAGACGGAGCATGGACAATACAATTTTTTTATTTTTTATTGCAGGAGTTCAGCAGACAAGCAGACGGCCCACTTGATAGAAAGCGGTTACCATCGCCTATGGACATTTGCAATACCAAAGGTGCTACAAATGCGCTGCTGCTCTCTTAAGGGAGACTGGAACCTGGTCACTAATTCCGGAACACAATTCAAGGTTGTATTGGCCAATCCAGTCGGGCAAATGCCCTACCACCTTGCTGTAGGTTGTTTTGTTGCCTCTTACGACAGGCCGCCCGGCCGCAGGAAATTGTATTCTATCTCCGTTCCTCCACGGATAGAAGTCATTAGGACCCCCTAGAATAGGATAGTCTAGTAAATTATTAAATTTAATGAAATATTTGACAAATAAATAGGGCAAGTGGCTGACAGCCCACGCATGATTAAGGATTCCGTAGAGATGTAGAACATCATTTGTTTATTTTTGTTATTTAGTTACGGAACTCTAAGGAACCTTTAATTGAGAGTACCTGTAGTGTCTGTACTGTATTAGATTACACCATCCTCAGAAATCGTAAATCAATATAGGGGAACAATACAATTGTTGTCACCCTAGTGTAAGAACGTATTTAACAATTGATAAACGTCAGTTAAACACTTAGTAGTTTCGTCTATAATTTACTGTTGTTAAAATGTAATTAATAAAAAAAAAATATTATAGGTGTTCAGCAGACAGGCAGACGGCCCACTTGATGGAAAGCGGTTACCATCACCTATGGACATTTGCAACACCAAAGGTGCTACAAATGCGCTGCTGCTCTCTTAAAGGAGACTGGAACCTGGTCACTAAAGCCGGAACACAACACAAGGTTGTTATGGCGGCATACTCTAGACCAGGGGTGGTCGCCATCCACTCGAGCAAATACCCTACCACCTGGCTGTGGGTTGTTTAGTCGCCTCTTACGACAGGCCGCCGGGCCGCAGGAACTTGTATTCTTTCTCCGTTCCTGCACGGATATAATAATGATTGTGTTATTTTTATAAATTGTATAAATAATTTAATTAATGAAGTACTGATGTGTGGGATACTTCCGGTCAACCAGTTTTCTTGTCACATCCATCAATCAAATTATGAGAACTGTTTACTAAAATACTGATGTGAGCGACATTTCCAGTTAACTACCTCCATTACTTGCTTTTTTTCTCGTTCTTAAAGTATAAAAAATGTCGAGAATGGCGCGCACGAGTCAGTGTAATTCTGTGACAGTCAAGTGGGAGGATGATAAATTCTGTGCAAGTGTTCTGTGTAAATCGGAAGTATAATACATTAAAGTGATTTATGGATTGAAATGCTGCTCATTTCTGGACCTTTTACTAGTACAATGTACAATTAACACTTTATTATTTTATTCAAAGCACCAGGATTCGCCCGCGACTACGTCCACGTTGGATTGGTAGCAGATATCAAAGTAGTTTTACACAGAGAATTTGAATCAGTGAAAATATTACATCGGCATCAGAACTTTTTTCTTGACCTGGGCACATTAAACTACTCCCAAGAAAATTACCGGGATCCGAAAATTTGCTGTCGGTTAACGAAAACCGTATCTAAATCGGTCCAGTCGCTAATGCGTGAATCTCGAACAAATAGATAAACACAAAATATATAAAAAAACAAAAGACTACACTTTTATAAATTTTATAACCCAAAGAAATTTAAAATTGAAAAACAATAACTACTTTCCTCTTTATTGTATTTAACGTAATGGCCTGGATATAACCCTGCAGAATACAATAGGCCAGCTATAGGAAACAATTGTGCGCATTATTTAAGTGTACACACAACGTAGCTACATATCTAGATCACTTGTATATATAATGTACCGACGGGCATGACGATTTGAATACGATAACGTTTTTTCCAAATCAACTGCGATACCTTAATAAAATGTGTGCTGGGACACATAGTAGAAGTGAAACTTCAACGGATAAGTGGAAAAACGAATGTCAACGGTTAAGTGGCAAAACGAATCCCAACAGAATTTTAACTTTTTCCACCGTTTTTCCACTTGTCCGTTGAACTTTCACTTCTACTGTGTGTCCCAGCACACATTTCAATTTTTCGCAGGTTTACTGCAAATTATGATTTGGTTAGGTTAGGTACATTTTAATGAATGCATTTTTTATTTAAACATATTTTATTTTATCAAACAAACAACTGAATTCGATCCGGTACAAAAAAAACGCATCCATAGTATACTCTAAAATTATGCCGCCTCTCACCACGTCTAGTCTAAATTTATGCCGCTCCTCCACGCGGCTGTATCGCTTTTTCGAGACAGAAAAATCTTAGGACCCCACGTCTATATAGAGGTTTCACTTCAAAAATTCAAAATTGGAAAACAATACAATTACCATTGTATTTAACGTAATGGCCTGGATATAACCCTATGAAATACAATAGGCCAGTAGGAAACAATTTTATTGTTCGTGTTATTTATGTATACACAACGTAGCTATGTAGGTCGATTGTACATTTGCATGTATCATATTCTGTCGTGCTCAGCTGCCCGGACGATCCGGATCTCGGCCGGGGGACAGTTTGCGTCGATTTGTGACGTCATCAACGACCGGCCCCGGAAAACGCCTTAATCGCAAAGCGTTAAGGAAGAGGAAACGGCCTAAAAATACCAGCATTTCACGCGAATTATTTTTCTTATGTTTTAGAGTGTTTCCATGCTATTAATATGTAATTATTATCTAATTTTATATAGGTACGAGAATGTGCATGAGAATGGATGAATGTTTGTTACTATTTGACGACAAAACTACTGAATGAATTTAGAAACAACTATACAGTAAAATTAGCTTATAGAACAACTTAAAATAAATTATAAATTAAAGTAAAACTTAAAAATAAACTAAATTATAAATAAATTACGCTACAAAAAAAACTTAGACATTAAATACTATTATAAATATATTTACAAGTAAAAGATGTAGTCCAGATCCCAGTCGGTGGGGAGCGTTCCCAAAATGCTGGCCGCATTCCCACGTTGTATGGCAACGCAAATTCGTTGCCTAAAATATACGCCAGCCCTTTGGTCACGCGAGACTTCTTTAAATTGCCTTGAAAGATCTCGATAAAGTTGATAAGCCTCACGTCCCCATGGCCCCAAAGTCTCAACACCGAAAGCCACAAATATGTATACGTCACCGATGGATGCATATTTGCGGCGTTTCAGGGTTTCTTGAAGTTGGCAGCTTCTTCGGCAGTGACGGCTGTATTTAGAAGATGGGAAGCCACTAACATAGAGTAACTTGTATGATAAGTAGGACTGAATTATAACCACGTAAGTTGAATCCGCGTAAGTCAAAGTATTGTACTTTGGTGGGAATAAATAATCAAGAGTTGTGTATTGCTCAAACAAAAGACGAATCGACGAGAACTAAAATTCGCGTAACACCGAGTTTACGTTAAATCGTGGTAGTGTAAGTCGAGGTATTACATCAAAAATTACTCTTCTATTGTTTAGTACTGCTTTTAGTAACAAGCCATAATTTATAAAAATATTGCTCAAATCCGTTGATATTATCGATAGATAGATTTTTAACACTTTATTGCTCACCTCTCTCTCTTTTCTTTCACCATATCCTAATTACTTGGGGTCGGCACAATATGTCTTTTTCTTCCACACTCTTCTATTCTGACATACCTCTTCTGTCACACCGCATATCATCCTTTATTGCTGACCATAAAACACAATTATTATTATTTTTTTATTGCAGGAGTTCAGCAGACAGGCAGACGGCCCACTTGATGGAAAGCGGTTACCATCGTCTATGGACATTTGCAACACCAAAGGTGCTACAAATGCGCTGCTACTCTCTTAAGGGAGACTGGAACCTGGTCATTAATACCGGAACACAACTCAAGGTTGTTATGTCGACATGCTTTAGACCAGGGGTGGTAGCCATCCAGTCAGGCAAATGCCCTAACACCTGGCTGTGGGTTGTTTTGTCGCCTTTTACGACAGGCCGCCCGGCCGCAGGAAATATGTAGTATTCTTTCTCCGTTCCTGCACGGATAACAAAAATGCATAAGAATTAGACAATAGTTACTTGGTAAAACAACCATTTTTTATCTGTGCAGGAACGGAGAAAGAATACAATTTCCTGCGGCCGGGCGGCCTGTCGTAAGAGGCGACTTAACAACCCACAGCCATGTGGTAGGGCATTTGCCCGACTGGATGGCTACCACCCCTGGTCTAAAGTATGTCGTCATAACAACCTTGAGTTGTGTTCCGGCATTAGTGACCAGGTTCCAGTCTCCTTTAAGAGAGCAGCAACGCATTTGTAGCAACTTTGGTGAGGCAAATGTCCATAGGCGATGGTAACCGCTTTCCATCAAGTGGGCCGTCTGCCTGTCTGCTGATCTCCTGCAATAAAAAAAAATAAAAAACAAATAAAGGCGCTATTGCTAAAAACAACTCTTCTAGGCAACCTGATTTAAAGGACACTCTTATCAGTAAGTATTAGAAATAGTAGTAATATGAAGAAAAAATCGAAATGTGTGCTGGGACACATAGTAGAAGTGAAACTTCAACGGACCAGTGAAAAAACGAATGGCAACGGATAAGTGGCAAAACGAATCGCAACAAAATTGTAAAACTTCAAGTTAAAATTTTGTTGCGATTCGTTTTGCCACTTTCGATTTTCCGCAGGTTTACTGCAAATTATGATTTGGTTAAGTTAGGTACATTTTAACGAATGCATTTTTTATTTAAACATATTTTATTTTATCAAAAAAAAACTGAATTCGATCCGGAACCAAAAAACGCATCCATAGTATACTCTAAAATTATGCCGCCTCTCAACACGTCTAGTCTAACTTTATACCGCTTCTCCACGCGGCCGTAACGCTTTTTCGTGACAGAAAAATCCTAAGACCCTCTGTTTATATAGAAGTTTCACTTCAAAAAAAGAAAATGATACATGGACAGCACGATAATTGTGACATGTAGAGACGCCGCCGCACCGCTATGAGTCATATTATAGTATCCAGTATCACGCAGAACTATCGAGACGCGAGGCGAGGTACACGCGTTAACGCCGGATGCGTGAACCGAAGGCGGCCAAACGTTATTGACGTTGTGTCCACGTTGCGAATTTTCGGGACAAAGGCTTCCTGTCCTTTGAAGCGGAGGGATCCTGCGGAGCGGAGAAACGGAGAAATATTCATCAATGGGATTGCATAAAAATAGTGCCAATGCACAGGTAGCCACTCCCATTGGCTTATATTTCTCCGTTTCTCCGCTCCGCAGCATCAATGCAGACGAACTCGCATACTGCTGCTACTTCAAAAAAAAATTTCTACAGAGCAAATCGTAGGTAGTTTTGAATGACAATATCTCAACAACGTTGATTACCAAACAACTCGGTTCTTTAGGTTTGCTTTGAAGATACATCAAACGTTCCCTACGCAACAAAGGCTAAGAAGTTTTTGTTATGTAAATTGCTCGAACTTTGACCTTTTCCTTCTTGCTTTATAAAGATTATTTATCAATACCTCTAGGTTAGGGTGGCGCAAAAAAACCGACTATTTTTTTTTTTAGTCTCGAGTGAAAATATGTTAGTTTTTGATGTTTTAAGAAAGGACAGCTGAAAAAAATTTTTTAAGAGGTCGCTCCAAATTTTTTAATATTTCAAAAATCGCCAAAAACTAATTTTTTTATTCACATATTTTATCTCGTTACGGAATAATTTTATAGACCAAAAAATAATCAGTTTTTGAAAGTTTAAGTTCAAAGTTTGAATTTTGAAAAAGGTCACTCTTATTTTATTTTTTTTCAGTAATTTAAAAAAATATCAAATCTTAAAAAATTTGGAGCGACCTCTTAAATTTTTTTTGAGCTGTCTTTTGGAGGGAGTTCTTAAAACATTAAAAACTAACATTTTTTCACTCGAGACTCAAAAAAAAAGTGGTTTTTTTTGCCACCCTACTCTGGGTACGTAAGGCTTCGTCCACATTTGTATCATTTAAGCAGTTATAATAATACTAAAAAGAATTATCTAAATCTAAAAAACTAGAACATTATAATTTAATAATATTATGTAAATCCTCCTGAAATAGAAAATGAAACGTAAGGAAAGAGAAGAACAAGAAACAAGTCATGGTAGTGTAATTGCTAGCGCACGCGTCCCAAACTCAAAGGGCGCGGGTTCGAATCCTGGCCAGAACGCATAGTCCACTTAGCCAGTTTACTGACCTAATATGCGTATTGTTACAATTACCACGTGCTAACAGCGGTGAAGGGAAACATCATGATGGAAACTGCACATCGAGATAACCGATATGTCAAAGCTTCCTAGTCGCCTTGGACAAGTGTGGCGAGTATACTGTCCATTCCTCAATAGTGGGAGGCCCCTGCCTAGCATTGGAACGTTTATGGGCTGTTATTTCTCCTGAAATAAAAAGTGTCAGCTCCGATGCACTACCGAAGCTTACTACTTACATGAGTACGAAATCAAAGAAGAGCGAGGTAAGGCAAGATAAGGTAGATAAGGAGGTAAAGTAAGGTCAGGTGAGGCAGAAAAACATGATGCTTTTGAGTTAATGCTTGCATTCATTTCAGTCTTGATAAATGTTCCACATCGGGAGTCTCACATGAAAGTGGATCCTTAAGGAGTAAACTCTAATAAATAAAAAATATTTCATAGGACAACATTAACGTATGGACGACGTTAAAATACATTCGTAATATAGCAATATGTATTTGTTGGGACATGTTTATTTGGCAATGGCGACTATCGGGCACGTGGATCGATGGTGGGCAAACAAGCCTATCGCCAGATCGACATGCCAGTAATAAATCTGCGGGGAATTGCTTTCCTGTCTGAATCACTCCAAATGCTGCCACTGAGTTTCACCGATGCGAAAGTTTACGTGTGACCGCCCGTTTACACTTTTGGGGTGTCGGGCCTGACAAAAAATCGGTTGCTCTAGTACAGTACTTTTTATATGAAGCTGTTCACACATACCCGACAAGGTTTTTTTGTCAGCGCCGACAATAAATGTTTGTTGTTTTGCCAGCCCTCTTTATCCATAACAAAATCGTCTCGGTCTCGCTCGCCTATGAGTAAGTATAACGCTGTTCACAGTTGTCGGGCCCGGCAAAACTCTCCCCGTTTCCCCTTTTTCCGCTCGTCGCTAGCTACTCTCGGCCGCAGATTGCTCACACACATATCGCGGCTCCAACTTCGATTGGGTTCGTCAACCGACAAGTGTGAATAGAGGCGCCGACACTCTATCAAAATACGGCGCCCGACACTCGACAAGTGGGAACAAACTGTAAATTTGTTCCAAAACAACATTTTACTTAAATCCTCACTCACCTATTGATCATCATATCGTTAAAACCCTGTTGTGTTTGAAGTGAAGCCCAGCGTCTGCTTTCTTGCTTTTTTCTCACTAAGTCACAGGATATTCGGCGTGCTTTATTACAAGAACATCGGCACAATGGGCACACGTATAATCTTTGACGACGTCAAGACAGCATTTCTTGAATCTATTGCACATAGTTAGACCTGGGTTAAAATGACATGTTGAGACATTTACTTCCCATATAAGAAGCTGGTTTCCGTAAAACATAGCCGTACCAAGTACCGTAAGCTGCTAGTTTGAAGTTTCTCTGCAATATTTCCAGCATGAAGGCTGATGTGGAAAGTGCCTACGATTCTTTTTGTACTGCCTGGAGCAAGCAATCGCCACACATGATGCAAAGTGATAACCATCACCTATGAGAGAGTCTTCGCATCAGAGAAGTTACCAACGCGTTGATGGCTTCAAAGGAATATTATGATGCCTTGTTGAAAAACCCCATATTGTAATGCTATGAGAAAACTACAGCTGGGAGCTCATACCAAATTTCAACAGTATGCAAAAGAAACATTTTTGAGAACCGTTGCTCAAGTACATGAGTGAAGTGCCTCAAAGAAGTGAGAATGAGTGAGCAGTGTGACAGTAGAAGGAGGACAAAGGCTGAACAGCCCCACGGAACATTTTCTACTATACAGACGATAGAAGACGCAGATATGGTAGAAGATACAGAGATAGTACAAGACGTAGAGATAGGAGACGACGCAGAGATGGTAGAAGATACAGAGATAGTGCAAGACATAGAGATAGGAGACGACGCAGAGATGGTAGAAGACACTTTCAATATGAACCGTATAGAGATTTAAAACGAAAATTAAATTGATGATTGATGATTTAAAGTGAACTCAAGTGAAGCCGACATATAAATTAAATTATTACAAACATTAAATTTCACATTTTCATCTTTATTAATTAAATAAATCATTTATTAATTTCTTGTTTTGTCAATTTGTATACTTGAATAAATTTAGATTGTTTGAATGAAGCGACTCGTGACAATTATGAACGTCAAGCTGACGATAATAATTTGAATTGAATTTTATACGCTATTTATGAGAAAGTCTGGAATAAATGAAAAGTAAAGCCGCGTTGATATGATCGGAGACGCTCGGAATAAAAGCACTCGGACAACGTCGTCTGATCCGAGCAAATTGGGACAGTGTGCAACTTTGCGAGTATACTAAGATAACTTTATGGCCTTTGACATCTTTAACACCAAAACTGTTGTATTTTCTTCAGTTTTCGCGACTAGTACACATAGTAAAGCTTCGTTTTAACGATTTTAAGTGTGGTATTTTGAAGTTTTAGCCACTTTTCAGTAGTTTATTAAAAATGTGTTTAAGAATGAACCGATTACTATGAGCAAGCTCGGATGAGTGTACACATTTATCTGTCAACACACGTGTACTTAATATTATTACGTGTGATTGCAATTGGTCCGAGCGTATATTGATCGTGACAACGCGGCGTTCTATAATTTTATTTTAAAAACTTTATATTATTCATTTACAAGTTTAAATAAATTGGGTTTTTTTATTAGCGCTGCCCTTATTTCACAATGTCAATGATATAAAGGTAGGGCTTCATCTGCGTTAGCGTGAAAGATTATGACCGTTTCTTTAAGACAGATAACGTATGTATACACACTAACGCTTTTAATAAGATGTATTGGGCCACAGCCTAAATCATTAACAGTAACGCAGATGAAACGTCAGAATAAAAATGTATCATTCTCGTTGCCTTGCGGTTTATTGTTTAATTGTAACAGCAGCTCCAATAAAACGTGATCATAACGTCGCCTTTTTGCCTACACTTGTCTATTTTTCGGAAATAATATCTTTTTCTAGATCAAAAGTCAAAGTAAGTTAGTTGTTTGAAACATGGTCATTTTTGCAAATATGCTAAGTGGTAAAAGTTACATGTTTCGCCTTTGACAGGCATACAATTTTTATATGTTGCTGGGGAGTTGGTTGCGCCGCTTCTTCTCCTTTAACAATAACTAAAATTGCTTTCAAATTCAAATTCAAAAGTTTTTATTCAAAATAAGTTCGACTGGAGTACACTTTTTGAAGGTCATACATATAAGTAAAAATTTAATATTACTATTTTATGTACACCGCTTCGCATCGTATTATTTCTGTTAAGGATAAGAAGCGAGAAGAAACACCCCGTAACACGTCGAGCTAAAAATTGTTTTTCTTTATATTTCTATTTATATCTCAAGTTCTTTTCTTCATAAGTTTTATACAGAATTATGTTACAGAATTACTTTTGAAGAATGAATAGAGTTGTAGCAAACTGCATACTCAATAAGACAAAGACACGATACAAGGAACTTTGGTAGCGGTGGCAGACTCATGACTTTCAATAAGTAATAATCCTCTCGCAAGAATTAATACTCCCAAACATTATTCATCGTTTTTCAATAATTCTTTTACTGTACAGGCTATTTATTCGACTCTGCAATGCGCTACCTGTTACTGTTAGACAAGCTAAATCACAATATTTAAAAACGCACAAAAAAAGCACTACCTCCAATATAGTGATGTTTAATATTTTTACATGTATTTACGTATGTATATATTCTTACTTAAATAATATTTTACATACTTATATGTTTATTAATGAATTAAATATAATGTAAGTAACTACATATCGTACAATATTTATGTATACCATCTTTGACAGATATTATCTGTTTTATTCCTGCCACGGGTTGTCTGAAGAGCTAGCTTCTTAGCGATAAGACCATCCATTGTGCACGTTTAGAATATTTTAGGCTATAAGTTTTTCTGTAATGGTGTATAATAAAGTGTTATCTATCTATCTATCTATCTATAAGATTCCATTTTGAAATCAATACATTCATTTTCTTATTCTGTTTAAGTAAAAACGTTTGGCATGCATGACTTATTTATAGCGTTCGTCCTATAAACAGCTGCCGAATAAAAAACTTTATTGTGTAATAAAGTCTTTCTAACCAACACAAACGGTTCATAAACCGTACATTCACAAAAGAGGAAACGTTATTAGAATGAAAATAACGTTTTACAGATCACGACCACGTTAGACCCTTAATATCGGCGATGGCGTAATACTAATAATAGCAAAAGCCGGGTCAAAGAGAATCATTTCCAACCGGCAACTTTGTAAGAAAGAAACTTTTCTTCAATATAACGAATTATTGGATTCGCTGAGAAGTCAGAGAATAATCATATTGGACATTCGGCGAGTGATATCGCCGGTTTTTTTGGGTTCCGTGTTTTTTGGGCATCGATCCGGCTGGAAGGACCAAAAAGTTATGAAAAGTTTGTTAGGCTGTAATATTCTTGTCAAGGTTTTGATTAAAGTCGCTGTGTGTTAACAAAGTTATTATGATATTTTCGATGTTTGCTTAGATAACATTTACTGTGTTAAGTCGATATAGGAGGGTTCTTTTCTGTTTTCCAATTTGGATGAATCGACCAAAGTGATTCGCATAAAGATAAATTTGAATCATTCAATGTCATTGAATATCTTCGTGTCCTTTTAGTTTTGTTCTTCTCTTGGAAATTGATTCAATTTAGTTGATCCGTCTAATATTATCCTTATGAAAGAACTGAACTGAAACTGATCCTTATGAAAGAATATTGAACCCTGATTTATGGAAATACTTGTGGTCACTGAGAAAGTTGAAGTCAAGAGACCTCGCGGTAGATCTCCAAACAGGTGGATTCAATAAACTCGGCCTTCCATTGTGCTGGGAACTTATCTCAGTGGAAGAGAGCAATTGTTCACTGCCATCAAAGTCACGATCCTCAGAAGTGAGGGAACGACTTAGAAGAAGAATGAAAGAACCAGAATTCACTAAAGTGATACTTTCGTAGTTATACAAAATAGAATAAAAGTGTTTGTTCTTATTTTTTCTTTGCATCTCTTTTGCGTTGTAATCTGACCTTGCAGGTCATTTTTATTCAATTTTTCATATATTTAAAGACGTATAAAATTATGTTTGAGATAGGTACAGTTCCGATATTTATGTCGACAAAGTTCCGTGAAACATCCTAATAGACAGTATATGTAATTATATTGTATTATTTTATTACATGAGTTCAGCAGATAGGCAGACATTTGCCACACCGAAGATGCTACTAATGTGCTGTTGCTCTCTGAAGGGAGGCTGGAGCCTGGCCACTAATGCCGGAACATAGTTCAAGCTTGTTATGCCGGCATACTCTAGACTAGAGGTGATAGCCAACCAGACGGGTAAATACCCTACCACCTATCTGTGTGCTGTTTTGTCGGCTCTTACGACAGGCCGCTCGGCCGCGAGAAATTCTATTCTTTCTTCGTTCCTACACATGTATATTTTCGGTTATGAGAATCAGTTAATTTAAAATTAGTAAATTTAATTACAAATATTTGCAAATTATTCATATGTATAGAGCCTTAAAGATCTAATAAGCTACGTGAATTGTTTTATGAAACAAACAACAAATAATTTTATTGAAAATATTTTACTATAAAGTATTTGAATCGCTGACTTATCAAAACGTCAGCTCAAAGTAGACTTCTTGAACGCCCAATAGAACCTAACAAGTAATATGATTGTGCGTAGATTGAAATATTCATTTTTACTCCAAAATATTTTTGTCAAAACACTTTGATCAGTGGCAACTATATTTTATATATAGATAAAATAACCAGGCTAGCTTTATACAATTCAAAACAAAACAAAGAAACTCAAAATTAATATAAAATCGAGCGTTAACGGTGGAGCTAAATTCGTGAGCGGTTCTTATAATAATAAATGTAATCTGCAGACAAACACACATATTTACGTCCCAAAATTAAGCAAGTTACGCTTATGTTATGGGTACCACGGACTACTTTAGGGCCGATTCCAAACACCCAGACCATAGTTAAATAACGAAGAAAATTCGTTCCCGAAATTTACCATATCCGGAGCCTCTGTGTTGCAGTGAGGTAAGCCGGTAAAGGCTTAAACCGCTTAACCACAGAGGCCGTCTTACTAACAATTCATACGCTTGCCTTTCCATTGATAAAAAATTGACATTACCCGTATGAAGCTTAAGTCAAATTTAAACTATTAGTCAGATATAAAAAAAGCATCTTGTGTCATTATTAATTCTCAGTCTGACGGTTGGTTTAATGTTCATGTTTCATTCACCACAAGCTGAGCCTGTGCAAAACACATTTGAAATATTATCAACCCAGCCTTAAAATATCCCACAGGACCCTGCTTAATACATATCCCGACACCTATCGGGTTTTTGTCTACCAAGTTATGCGGACATGTTCCGGCACAATTTGATTTTTGCTCCAACAAAATTGAATAATACGTTACTCCGGCAAATATATTAGGGGAGTATGTTCGTTATTTTTTTACATAACAGCTTATCATTTTCTCGTTGGCAAGACATTTGTGGGTGAATCAATATTTTTGTACTCAGTAATATTATTCGAGACTTTCTTATTCTCTGCGCGGTGGGAATTAATGTCAACTATGGCGAACTGTGGACTGTGTTACGACGTGCTGATGTTTCATGTTTCTTTCTTACTATTGCTAGTGTGTGCGTATAATCTAATAACTAACTAACTCCATTGACTCAGCGCCCCAAAAGTGAGTCTTGGTCTCCGAAACGAGAACACGCCACTTTTCTCTGTCCTGTGCAGTGTCTTGCCAATTGTGGGCTTATAGTGCGGTTAGGTCAGCTTCCACTCTATCCTTCCAGCGATACTTGGGATGACCAACCGGTCGCAGACCGACTGGTCGCCCCAAGTATGCTTTCTTCAGCCCCCGATCCTCCTCCATCCGTTCTATATGACCGAGCCAGCGGAGACGGTGAGATTTTATCTCCCCAATTATGTTAGGCTCGGCCATAAGGTCTTCCATTCTGGAGTTGGTTCGGACTCTCCAGCTGCCATCTTCTTTTATTGTTGGGCCCAAGATTTTTCTGAAACCCTTCCTCTCTGTGACCAAAAATTGGTTTTCATCCTTCAGTGTCAGTGTCCAGGCCTCACAGCCGTATTTCAAAATTAGTCAAATTGGTATAATCTAATAGCGATATAGTATTAATATTAGACGGATAGAACTGAAAGGACACGACGGTATTAAATGATACTGAATTATTTAAATTTATGTGTATATGGATCACTTTGGTTGATTCATTCAAATTGAAAGAGAGCAATGAACCGTCTAATTTCGGCTTTACCAACTGAAGTGATACATGTAAATATGAACTTAATTCATTGACTTTCATAATATATCTTCGTGTCCTTTCAGTGTTGTACCTTTGCTTATTCTTTTATCATGAGTCATATAAATACATAATTTGTTTAAAGTTTTAATGATAGTATTTTCCAACTTTTAATTCATTTTAGAATCAGTATTTTCAATTTTAATTCTCAGACACTGTAGACATCTAATCACTTTGACAGAAGTGACGTCATAACTTTAAGAGCAGTCTATGACCGTTTAGCGTGTCATGATAGTAAAAATTTAATTGGTTAGAAAAATGCAAAATAAATAACTTAGACGATAGATATATTTCACTATAGTGGACAATAATGCATAATTTAAGCAAGTTTTAGGATTGAAGCTAACAAAATCGTGTTAAAAAGTAGTCAACTAGCTTATTACAAAAACAAAAGAAGAAAGAATATATATAATAACTTATTTCATCCCGCAAAACAATATACATACATATTGTTGCGCCTGTTTCCCATTAGGGTAGGCAGAGACAATGGATTAGCCAGCGATGACCCTGACAAACACTTTTCTCTTCATCAACTTTAAAGACACTTTAAATAAACGTGTATTTATGAAGTAATTAAAACTATATACCAAGCGCAACGTCAAAAATCTAGCATAAAACTTCGAAAACACGTAACTGAATAAAAGACCTAACTCAAAATTAAGAAACGTTCAATGCCGTAAATTGGCAAAATTTCTTAATACCTACCATCCGAAAAGCAAACTGGAGTAACACTAAAAGTGCCGTATTTAATCAAATATTAACTGTAATTGCTATTACTTGATTTACGATGTTTGGAAAACCTCCAGTTCTGAGAAGGTAATCAAGTAAAAAGCTTTTTTACTTACTCGATTAGAATTAACGAAGGAGTTTAATTTATATCTGTGTTAAGACGAGATTGAGAAAGTTTGCCGAAGTGTCATCCCAAAATACTTCGACGATATCTCTCTTTATTACCACCAAACTCAGAGAGCTTGGTGGTAATAAAGAGAGTTTAAAAGCTCACCCTGTCCATGTTGATTTTTTAATATAATATGCAGGTATATATAATATACCTCGAACAACACATTAGCGTTGCCAGCCATTCAAAGCACCGCTAACTTTATAAGCAGTTTTTATTATACCGTGGCGATCGAGGGTAGAACTTTCTGGCAGAGTAAGCTCGTATCAAGACTTTTAGGAAAAGGTAGAAGATTCTGGAAGGAAAATACAACGACAGAGATAGATAAATGTTTAGAAAGGGACAGACAGTAAATTAAAAAAATAACAAAAAGAAGATCAAAATTATGAGTTCCAGAAAATTCTTACGGGTATATAAGCAACGTAAGGCGCGCCTACGGAGTAGTTCAGTGGAATACAGCGAAGCGACAAATGCAAAACGAGAGATTTGGGAAAGAAGTTTAGTAAAAGGCAGTGATGAGTTTAGTAGAGAGTTAGTGGTTATTTTAGTAGAAAGTTTAGTGGGCATTTCAGTGAAGGGGAGTTTCGCGTAGTTTAAGAGGAGATTCAGAAGCGAGCAACGCGCGATAAATTCGGAGGTTAGCACCGCAGCAGCAGGAGGTAGTCTACGCAATATTGGTATTGTGAGTGAGACATCTTATCGTCGGGACAGTGTGTGTAAAGGCAACCCTGCGTAGAAGAATCACGTACGGCTGTGTAAGTTAATAAAAGCATTTAGTTAAAACACTAGTGTTTACTTCCAGTCCTGAGTGCGTACCCACCCCCGGTCGCACGTAACAATATACATTTAAACTTAAGAGTAGACATTATTTAAACGTAGATTTAAACTCACCTGATATCCACCCAAATAGTACAATCCCGAGCACTTTCACAACACAAACCTGTATCGTCCCCATCTTCATTGTCACTTCATTTAAAGTCCACTCAATCAAACATCGTTAATGTAACTTCACATAAAACACTTTACATTTAAACATAACTTCATATTTTAAATGTAACACTGCGGCTCGTGTTCGTCCATTTATTTTAGGATCTGAAACAAATGGGAAACATATTTTAATTAGAATTACGGCGCGACCCACGTTTGCTTATTCTAATAATTCATCTCTATCTCTCGCCACTGCGGAATTATTTTGAATTAAAACAATTACAAAATTACAGTAAGGTTATTTATTATTTACTGTGCTAAGTAAAGTTTGATGGGGGCTAAGAAGACGTGATTATTGAATATGAGAGGTTTACGTTGTTACGAGATATATTTTCAAGTGTTACTTCAACGGTGGCAGAAACAACTTAAGACAGCCACGCATTCCAATATTAAATTCAAATTTAACATATACAAAAAGTTTGTATATCCATCAAAATTAAGTGACATTAGCTATTTAAATCAAGTTATATAATATTAATAAAACTACATTATGACGGGTTTTGGCGCAGTAATTTATTTGTTTTTTATTATTCCAACGTTCCAGTCTCCTTTCTGTAGCTGTGATCACGGAAGACGTCAAGAGTCAATGAGTATTGTTTAAGTTTTATTTAGCCTACCGCCAATTTTTTCATTTTAATTATTTAGTCTTAATTTAACTTATTGTTATTATTTACTCTATGCGAGCGGAGTCTAATTTACCACAGCTTCGCAACATGTTGTGGATTGAAGAGAAGGAGTGGCGTAAGAAACTCTTCAGTAAACATGCCTAGCTCTAATAATTTTATATAATATTAAAATCGGTTATGGACATTTGCAACAACAAAGGTGCTACAAATGCGCTGCTTTCTAAAGGGATACTGGAGCCTGGCCACTAATTCCGAAGCACAAGTCAAGGTTGTTATCGCGGCATATTCTAGACCAGAGGTGGTAGCCACCCAGACGGGCAAATACCATACCACCTGGCAGACAAAAAGTATCTCAATTGATCCCCTATTTTATGAAAACGGACCATATAAAGTGCAAATTTGCTCACCGTCAGGACGTGGTAATTATAAAAATATGCACATTCATTTATAAAACTGTTTGAGAAGTTCGTGCCTTTCTGGTAAGAAATCGAACCCATGTTATTTGAGTTCGGAACACGAATGAATTAAGCACTAAGCTACCACGGCTTGTTATTGTTACAATTTTAAATTTAGTTTATCGCATAGAAGCAGCCCATAAACCTCCCATTCCATTTCATGGGGTTGCCTATTTGCTAGAATGATCGGTCTATTATCCGTGCAGGAACGGAAAACGAATACAACTGCGGCCGGGCGGCCTGTCGTAAGAGGCGACAAAACAACCCACAGCCAGGTGGGAGGGCATTTGCCCATCTCGATGGCGACCACCCCTGTTCTAGAGTATGCCGCCATAACAACCTTGAGTTGTGTTCCGGCATCAGTGGCCAGTTTCCAGTCTCCCTTACGAGAGCAGCAGCACGTTTGTGGCATCTTTGGTGTTACAAATGTCTATAGGCGATGGTAACCGTCCATCTGGTGAGCTGTCTGCCTGTCTGCTAAACTCTGCAATAAAAAATCCACCTACTACAAAGATTTGCGTATTTCACACATCATGTAGTGTTTTCAAAAAAAAAATACAAAATTCTTCCTAAATAGCGCGTCCCTGTTAGAATTCAGATCTTACTTTTAATCAATGAAGATTTAAAACAGATATTTTGTTCGTGCCTACCCCGCGAGGGAACTGGCGTGAAGTTATGTATGTATGTATGTATGTATTTTGATTCTGTTTTTCTTTGACGAGATTTCATCAACAAACTGTATATCCAGTAGTCTACGCAAATTCCAGTATTTTATATAAATGTGAAACTGAGTTTATTTCATTCACAAAGCATTCCTATGTTATTTTTATATCTTAAAACTTTTCTCGGGATAAAAATAAAGCCACGTAAGCGAGCTTTAAATATAAAAGAATAGTTCACGCCCGCATTTTAAAATAACATATCGCACCCTTAAAATTATAGAGACCTAATAATTTTGAGTCATTGGCTTTAAATATCTATTGCATAAAAAATAAGGTACAAAATCGAATAACGGAAAAGAATGCATGTTGAAAGAATGACTAAACTGATATACAATGCAAAAGTGGATGGATGCAGAAGTCGTGGAAGGCCACGACACACCTTCCATGATCAAATTGATCGTGTACTAGCAGAAGGTGATGTCAGGAGCCTTAAGAACAGACGAGCGTGCATGACAAGAGTTATGAATGTCAAAGAAGCAAGTGAGGTGTGTAAGAATAAGCCTAAATGGCGCTCTGTTGCTCGTGCCTACCCCGCAAGGGAACCGGCGTGAAGTTATGTATGTATGTATGTAAAATCGAATAACTTGATATTTTTAATTAGTTGTCTATAATTCTAAGGGTGCGATATGTTACTGTTATAATCTGAAAATATTCAATAACTAGCGGACCCGACAGACTTCGTTCTGTCAAAAATATTTGGAATGTGGCAGTATTTTGTGCCTACCTATTTTAAAGCTGGGGCAAAAAATTCTCCTGAACAGAACCATCACCCTGGTGATACGGCGGTGTGTGGGGTGCAGCTCGGGTGACCAAAGTATCTTCGCTTTTACGAACTTTGGCCACCTTTCTGGGACCCACTACAAAACCCCGACTCGGATGTCTTCAAACAAACAAACAGAGGACTTCAAACTAAGACGCGAACTTAGGGTTCAAACCTGATTGGAAAATAATCTAAAGGGACAGTGGGAACCTAAAATTGACTCTACATTTTAGTTAGAAAACGTTTGTATGGGAAAAAGAAAAGGTCTGTTTTTAGGGTTTTCCCGGCATATATTCGATTTTTTCTCGCCGTGTAAACCACCCTTGGACTTCAAGGAACATTTAAAAAAAAGAATTGGCCAAATTGGTCCAGGCGTTGTTAAGTTATGCGCTTACCAACACATTTTGCGATTCATTTTTATATTATAGAAGATTAAATATACACTATTTAAAAAACTAACCCTAATTAATTACAAATTAAACTATACTATAAATAAAAGTTTGTATACTTACAAAATAACATAAATCTATAAGTATTTTTTTATCTATACTAACATTATAAAGATGTAAAGTTTGTGAGTTTGGATGTTCGGGGTAATCTCCGGTACTACTGAACTGATTTTGAAAATTCTTACGCCAGTGGAAAGCTACATTATTTCCGAGTAACATAGGGTATATTTGACTGTGATTCATAATAAGTATATTTTAATTTTTTTCTGACGCCCAGCGAAGTGGGCACTGGTCAGCTAGTAATTATATATGTATACGAAGTTCCGCTAAAAGATTGCCTTGAATATTATTCAGTAGATATTTAACATCTTTTCAAAAACTTTTTTTCTATGTTTGCTTATAGGCAAACTGTCAGACGGGTCCACTCGATGACAAGTGGCTACCGTCGTCCATTATTCCAGAGTGAGATAGGCTATATTTGATTGTTGTTGCGGCGCAAAACTAGTTCAGTGGCATGGCATTTTTATCCGTGCAGGAACCGAGAAAGAATACAATTTCCTACGGCCGGGAGGCCTGTCGTAAGAGGAGACTAAACAACCCACAGCCAGGTGGTAGGGCGTTTGCCCGACTGGATGGCTACCACCCCTGGTCTAAAGTATGTCGCTATAACAACCTTCTGTTGTGTTCCGGTATTAGTGACCAGGTTCCAGTCTCCCTTAAGAGAGCAGCAGCGCATTTGTAGCACCTTTGGTGTTACAAATGTTCATAGGCGATGGTAACCACTTTCCATCAAGTGGGCCGTCTGCCTGTCTGCTGACCTCGTCCAATAAAAAAAAATGGCACTAGCCTCGCACCTGCGCCCTGATTTCATATTTTTTCTGCTTTTTCTTTTGATTTGGTCCTTAGTTACCGTATTACTTAAACAAATTATTGTTACTTTAAAAAACAGAAGGGTATCATTGTTTCTTAATAAAAAATAAGATAGTTACTTAAAAAGAATGAAGTGTTCTTTATGAAAAACAAAGAGGGAATGGATGAACCGATTATTATGAAAATTATACTTGGTTCAGTTAGCTAGGAATGTAAATAAAATGCAAGTTTATCAACACAGTTTTAGGACATTTATTATAAATTTCTTTTAGATACCCTATAGACCAGGGTAATTTAAATAGATTTACAAACGTTCATACCAACTACCTTATCTCATTAAGATGTAAACACTTTTTAGGTTTGATTAAATTTTCATTACCTGATCGGTAGAGCATATAGCTTATATGGTTAGTATTATCTAAAGTCGTGGGATGGGAAAGACTATCCTAATAGGGAAGGCTGTTAAAAATCGAATCAACAATACCTTTAGAAGCTTTAATTATTAATATTTTGATATAATTTTGTGAAGAGAAAAAATACGTCTCTTATTTTACATTTGTAAGCGCGGACAATCGGACGCGAAAACTTTCATTGCCGCCTGCGCGGTGTATCGTGATCGAGTGAAGTATTGGAATGCAAAAACGTGTGTATCGCGGGCCCCTCCCCGAACGCGGGCGGAGCGAGCCGAATGTCAGCGGCGAGGACGATACGGCCGAACCGAGCCGACGGTTTACGAACGCGCACGACGGTCGCCGCGGCGGTTTACGGGTCCGCGCACTACACATTTCTATATTTCGAATCACATTTTTTAAATTCAAAAAACAAATAATAAAAAAAAAACAACAACTTAACAAACACAAACATGGAGGTTCTATATCGAACATATTCCACACACTCCAGGAGACAAAGTTTAATTCCGAACAAAGGTTGCCTCAGATCAAATTAAGTATTGAAAAATTAAGTGGTGGTCACAAAATAATATGTATACAATTTAAGGTTAAACAAGTATATGAATTTATGTCGATTTATCTGGAAACTAGCGGCCTTGATAGACGGCGCGGATGACGTACTTTACACGGTGCCAAGCTCTTATGGTCGATGCTGACGATGGTGAGTTACTTCATCACGCCATCAGTATGCAGAAAAGTTTTTACAGATCCAAATAAAAAAAACTTACTGAAAATGTGTAAAAATGACATAAGTTACAATCTGTGTATATCAAGACGGTCATAACATGGCTATGGTGAGAAGTAGTTCTTGAAATGAGGGAAAAGATTTCTATTGTTCTAAAGCGCTTGTTTTGCTTTTTATTTTTTAAATCGAATATACCTATCTGGTTAAACAAGAAGATAATAGACACAAGCATTTTACCAACTTTAACAATATGGCTGTCAGACATGCGCTCTTACAGAAAGAAATGTCAGAAAAATTTGTTTGTCGAAGAGCAAAGGAACGAAGCGCGCTGAATATAAAACTAAAAAATAGATTATAAAAATTAAATATAAGAAAGAAAACTAAATTTAAATATGCCACATATCATGTAAGAAAGCTCAAGTGGAAGTGGGCTGGACAGATCGTATGATACTCGGACCAGAGATGGACAAGAATAGTGACGGAATACGCGGCCCCACGCATGGCAAACGTCGTGTCGGTGCCGTCGTGGGCCCCAGATGGCTCGCAGTGGCCGCGGACAGAGAGCACTGGGCGCAAATAAAGGAGGCCTTTACCCGGACAGGGGGTCCAAAAATAAAATAATAATAATAATAAACCCGCAGGGGGGCTTTGTGGCGAAGCCTTAGGTGAGTAGCGACACCTCGTACCTGACTCCGGGGGCCAAGACAAGGCCCCCACCTCCGTGCTTGCCTTAGCCAGCCGGCACGGAGTGGAGATCGCTAGAGCTAAGACTCAAGCTCCAGGGGTGGAAGTGATAAATGGCATCACGTCAGAAGTAGCTTCGGTGAACCTGCAGCCCACCTCTCTACACCCCTTAGCCACTCATACCCATGTTGCCCCTGCCTTCTATGGCATTTTTTGGGGCCCATGCAGGGAGTGGCGAGTCACCGTCTGCCCATTTTTCCATGTTCTCCGAACATTGCGACGGGCAGACGCCATAGTCCCCATATTCCCAGACCTCTAGTACCACTAGCAGTTCACCCTAATAGCCCGGTACTTTTTGTCTTAATTTCCCACAATAGTCCTACACTGGCCGGGGCTTGTCCTTGGGTGCATTACTATATGGTGTGGACAGGAATAATCGCCGGTCAGTGTCACGCCACATTTACATTAAATTTGTCAAGGGGCCTCTACGTGTTGGCCTTCCTATGGCCCCACGCAAGCCCTCCAAAAGTCCGGGCCATTTTTATGGCCCGTGGTCTTGAAAGACATACAATAAAATAATAATAATAAATTCACAAATTAAAAAATGACATTTTAAAAATTATTGTATGACATGTTTATTAAGGATCAAATAAAAAGGCTTTTTTTTGTTTTAGTTTTTATCACTCGCTGTCTTTAACAAACGATCTCGATAGAATTGAGTGGTGAAAGATCGATATTTTTTTTATAAACAAATTCGCCTAAGATGAAAGCATCACTTTCTACTAAACAACCTGGAAGAGATGTCTATAAAGCATGATAAAAACAATGACTAAAGTAACGTTAATCTTCTAGGTCAAGTAAGGTCACGGACCCGCACGAGATCATAACATCGCTTCACATGCGGTTTGGGAAATTACGTAACTTAAGATACTAAAATTAATAAAGTTTTTTAAATAATGTGCCATGATTAGGATGGGTTTTATTTTGTTCTATTTATCCCGTTACGTTCATACAGTAGCAGTTTGGGACGGGAAGACAAAACTGTTCGTGAGCCAATGCTTTCGATTGGCGTATTTACAATACAATCGCTTCATGGTGACTATAATAATACAGAAGACGAATCAAAGGGAGAATTAGAGGTATGACGGGGATTGATATCTGTGCAGGAACGGAGAAAGAATATAACTTCCTGCGGCCGGGCGGCCTGTCGTAAGAGGCGACAAAACAACCCACAGCCAGGTGGGAGAGCATTTGCCCGTCTGGATGGCTACCAGCCCTGGTCTAAGGTATGTCACCAGAACAACCTTGAGTTGTGTTGCTGCATTAGTGGCCAGGTCCCAGTATCCCTTAAGAGAGCAGCAGCGCATTTGTAGCACCTTTGGTGTTACAAATGTCTATAAGCGATGGTAATCGCTTTCCATCAGGTGGGCCGTCTGCCTGTCTGCTGAACTCTACAATAAAAAAAAGATAGTTAAGAATGATAAAAAATACTTACAATTTCAAGTTGCACTATAGACACTATCAAAAAATAAAAAACGGCCAGACGCTCTACGCCCAGTACGATATAAAATGATGTTATGATAAATCCGATGGTCATTGGGTCGCGTTAAAACGAGACGCTTTTAAAAAGGGATAAAAGATGTTTTAGCGGCACTAAGAAGTCCTAGGAGCGTTTGAGAATATACCATTGGTAATACGTAAGCTCAAAAAATCTAAATGTACGTCAGCTCAAAGGCTATTATAACTTAGATCTGATTGACAGGTACAATTCTGTCTAAAACGACCTTCGAAGTTTTAATAACTAATATCGCTGCTAAACACGCGTTTTTACAAGCGGCAATTGAGATTCTGCGTGTAACGAATCATGATGTTTTCACATGTGTATACAAATAAATATATCTGGTGGGCGTTTTGATAAGAATGTCAATTACAATGTGGTAATTTTAAGTTTTAATAAGACGTGATGCTAGGCTTGACACGCGCGAAAAATTTAAAAGAGTATATTGAATATAATTGATAATTCGGTACGAAAATATTTGACTGGTCTTCTAGTGACCACGTCATAACCGTAAAATGTATAGAACACGCAAAACATGTTTCTTTATAAAAACTATTTACATTATAATTTTCCAACTGTAATTTATGTTTAATTGCTGATATCACCCATAAACAATTGTGATTAATAATATTTTTTAATGACCCCCGGTGAAGCGGGCACGAGAAATGTATGTATAAATTTTGTGATGTAAATAATTGAGGGTGGTGTATATATGGTTATAGGGCGCATTTATTTATTACTAGCTGACCCGTGCCCACTTCGCTGGGCATCAGAAAAAAATTAAAAAATACTTATTATTAATCACAATCAAATATACTCTATGTCACTCAGGAATAATGTAGCTTTCCACTGGTGAAAGAATTTTCATAATCGGTTTAGTAGATCCAGAGATTACCCCCTACAACGTCACAAAGTCACAAACTTTACCTCTTTATAATATTAGTATAGATGAACTATTATGGACAGATCCGAGCTTTTTTAATATACGTTAGGTGGTTATTTTTTTTAATAACCACCCAACATCACTTTATATCTCACTAGCGACTGGGTGCGGTTTCACCTGCGCTCTGTCCCGCTCCCGTGGTATATAGCGTCATATTATATAACCTATGACACTCCCTGTTAACGTAGCTTTCGAACAGTAAAAGAATTTTTAAAATCGGTTTAGTAGATCCAGAGATTACCCCCTACAACGTCACAAACTCACAAACTTTATCTCTTTATAATATTATAAAAAAAATGCGCCCTAAAACTATACTGCACCCATAATTAATATAACCAACTTTATAAGATGTCATCGAATTACACATTCAAAATATTTTCAAGCTGAGCATTTAACTCAATAATATATTTCTATTGCTGACATTTTTGAAGAACTTTTACTTGGCCTATGTCACTTTTCCGCTTTCGGATTCGGGAAGTTGGGGTGTTTTATCGCCTGTTCCTACCCCAGAACCCCGCGTCATGGTTATCAATCATTCACAGCTCCACGCGTCCATATATTGCTGTGTTATATAAATTGCTGAACGATCTATGTTACAGGAAATTTGTGACAGATTTTCATAGAAAAATATTTGCCTAACTAATAATGTTCCTTGTAACAAAATCCCTATTAACAAAATAGAATAAATTGCTTTCCTAATTAACAATTTAGTGAATTAGCCATAACACATGCCAGAGATAAAAAATGTACCAAATACTTTCGTCTCGTAGATTGCTTAATCCTCTTCTTTTTATTGCTCTAGTACTACAGACATGGAAAATGGTTACCGTCGCCCATGAACATTTGCAACACCAAGTGCTGCCAATTTGCTGCGGACTCTTAAGGGGACTGAGCTTGGTCACTGATACCGGAACACAACTCGAGATTATTATGGCGGCGTGCTTCAAACCAGTGGTAGTAACCATCCGGATGGGTAACCTACCATATGGCTGTGGGCTGTTTTGTTTTGTTGCCTCTTAAAACACCCAGCCCGGCTGCAGATTATTACTCCGTTTCTGCAGTGATAAAGTTACAGATTACCTAATATTAAAGTTATGTACATTCAAATGTCATCCAACACGGTGGACAGACGATCTATGCAAAATCGACGGCAAAGTCTAGATGAGAACAGAAGAGAACAGGCATGTAGCCGCAGGGCACTAATCAACCCTTAGAATACAGACAATTCAAAGCCGATAATATATAATGCAGTGCAGTACGGTACTGAAATTAAAATTTATAATACTCGAGGATGTAAGTGTCAAATTGGCCTAAATGGAAACGCGATTGGCTACAAAAGGCTCGATAGAAAAAAAATCTAAACTTTTTAGAAAAAAAATCTAAAATCTAAACTAAAGACGACAATATATTTCCATATGTTTCGCATTTATATTACACTGATTGGAATTATATATTGTATAGTGAAAATAAGTAATATTCACATTATGTTCTGGACTGTAATAGGTACATAAATAAATTAAAACTGTTAAAATGATAGCTTGCACACCATAACTATGGTACTTTATACTGGACTATTTTTAAGAATAACATCTATATCTGACTACATTTATGCAAGAATAAATACTTCATTTCAATTCAAATGGCTTAAGAAGAAGCAACTTCTTTTATTTTAAAGATTTACATTCTAACTATATCCACGTATAAATTACAACACCGTCAGTGTTGGAAATATATAAATTCTTGATTATGGCTGCCGGACAGAGATCGCTTTTCAGCGCTAAAGCCGCCCATTGTACCACATTCCTTTTTATTTAGTTTGTTATGCTTTGGTGTACAACAAAGATTTATCTATATCTATACTGCAAGTCATGGTCGACCTTTGAAGGTCGATATGTCACTTTGGGTCTCATGGAATTATCAACACTCAGACTTAAATCTACTTTTCAAATTATATAGCGTGAATAGGAATCCAAGATTTAGTCAAACATCGAAGCTCCGGCGCTCTTCGGTTTGACTAGTCAAACTTCAGGTCTGATATAAAGTCTTAGTCAAAGTCAGTAACGAATTTTTGTCTAACCTAGGAGAGATTAATTTATACATGCATTAAACATGTAACACGTGCAGTAAGAATAGACCTTTTACCGAGTCTGTCTTAGTCGCTTCTACGATTGACTAGGCAAAGCCCGAAACAGATTATTTTACGTTCGACTTTGGACTAAAAATCTTTTAATCAAAGACCGGAATTGGAATTTATTTCGGGTTTTGTCGAAAGGCCTTGGTCAAACCTAGGATAAACCAGTCATTCCGGGAAGAGACTGCATATCGACCTTTGACTATAACACATATATATAGAAGCTAGGCGAAGATATGGTCTAAGATGGAACATGAAGACACCCAGGTTGTAGTTATTGTAAAAACAGATTCTGGCAATGAGTATTGTGCTTTTGCTGTACGCATAATGAAGGTGTACCCAAAGCGCTTCGTTCGTAAGATGACGTAGTAATTTAAAATTCGCTTTAAGAAAAAAAAACAAAGGCTCACGCGAATTCTTAAGAAGCCCTGAAGAGACCACTCCAATCATCAAACGGACTCTTAAATATAAAAATCGATAAAATTCAAATGCAAATGACCCCAATTAGGCTGAGGGGTATTCCCAAAAGGCCCTTCCCATTATGCATTCCTACCCAACCTCCGTCAAGCTTGAATCAATTGAAAAATGTCGTAGCTAACGGACCTATTTAATTAACTTTTCCGGAGCATTATAGTCGATTCATAGCCGGTTTTTATGCTTCAGCATTGTCGGGACTCAATATCGGTTGGTTTATTGTCGGATCGACGGAGGAGTCTTTGTCAAGAGCCATTGGATTGAGTCGACGCTGCTACATTATGTTCTCAACTATTAATGGGGGAGGCGCACTCACAAGTGCCATTAGCTTTTGCTTTTTATTATTGAATTCTCAATGAACATTCGTATTGCTCAATTTAAAAGAACATGCAATAGTTTCATATATTAAGTGTCTACTCCATGTAGTTTATTTAAAATACATACATACATACATAGCTTCACGCCAGTTTCTTTGCGGGGTAGGCACGAAAAACAGAGCGCCATTCAGGCTTGTTCTTACACACCTCACTCGCTTCTTTGACATTCATATTCATAGCTCTTGTCATGCACGCTCGTCTGTTATTAAGGCTCCTGACATCACCTTCTGCTAGTATACGATCAATTTGATCATGTAAGGTGTGTCGTGGCCTTCCACGACTTCTGCGTCCATCCACTTTTGCATTGTATATCTGTTTTGTCATTCTTTCATCATGCATTCTTTCCACATGCCCGAACCACCGGAGCATTCCTTTTCTTACCTTCACCCCGACACTCTCTTTCAGACAAACTCTATTTAAAATACAATAATATCTATCAAAAATATATACTGGGCTCAGGCCTCGCATTATAGGGGGAAACGGACAGTATACCGCCATGCTTGTCCAAGGCGGATTGGCAGGTTTGACACATCGGTCATCTAGATGTGCAGGTTGGATCACGATGTTTTCCTTCACCTTTGTTAGCACGTGGTAATTGAAACCATAAGCACATTAGATCAGAATACTGGAGAATCGAACCTGCGCCCTTTGAGTTTGGGATGCTTGCGCTAGCCATTAGGCTAGTACGACTTATAAAACACAATATAAACTTAAAAATAAACTTCAAACTATACTATATTAAAAACTAAAACTAAATAAAAAAGGATAAAATATTGGTCCCAAACCACTGTCACTTACCGGGAACATTCCCTAAAGGCTGGCGGCGTTTTCATGTTGTATAGGAACGCTTAATCTTTGAACAAAATAGAAGCCAGCCTTCCGGTCACGTGTGACGTCTAATAAGCGTTTGGCGACATCACGGTAGACCTTTAGAGCGTTAGAACCCCACGGACCCGAACATGTGTAACCATTTACAGTGTCTACTAATTTGACTATAAATAATTATATATATAAGGAGGAAATGCATTATCGGGTTATGCATAGCGTCCCCGTCATTACAAAATTAGATAGATACATATTACAGATTCAAAATCCTGAGTAAATCTATCTATCTATCAGTTAAGAGCTATGATTTTGTCGGTGGAGCCTCCTCCAGTCTTCTTTATTATGGGCTAGTTGTTTTACTTCTATGTAAGACACGACACCCACTTTTTCTTTTATTTGATCCATGAATGCTCACCTTGGTCTTCCCTTTCCTCTCCTTGCTTCCACTTTGCCTTCGATTAACGTGCATAAGAAGGTGTCGTGTCGTAACAAATGGCCAAACATCTTGCCCCCCCTTGTACGTATTGCAGAAGGTCGTAATTCAATAAAACGCGCAAAGTCCGTCACTATTAGATTTCCGAAGGTACACACGTCACTCCCGTATCGTAGTTGTAGCTCAACTGACCTCCCCCCTCAATCAGGCCGTCGTTTTATACTTCACAAATGCAAATGTGCCCGCCCGGCAACGTCGATGCAATTTCCTAGAATTAGCTTGTAATTGTAATCCGCAACACCTTGCTTATAACGCAGCCTGCAAGCGGCCGTAATCGAGTACAATAGAACAATAGGCTGTTCTCCATAATAACTTAGAAACGTATGCCAATAAATAAGTGAACAAAAAAAGTCGATCATGAAAGGATGACAATTAGTTCAAATGCCGACCGGTAATAAGATGTGCTTTTAATCAGCGCAATAAAAAGACACAAACCAATACAACTAATAAACTTCAAATTAAAAAAGGTACGGAACTTTAGAGTCCGTAGAATTGTCTCATTTAAAAAAAAAAAAAAAAAAAAAAAAAAAAAAAGATGTGCTTTTTACAGATCTGTTCGTGGAATTTGTCTTTGTCGGGGTCTAAGTTGTAACAATATTTATGAAGTTTGTTTATTTGTTACAAATAATCCTTATTATTCATATTATAAAAGGCAATCGACGCGATAATAACAGGCTTTGCGTTCATAGTAGCAAAACAACACTAATGCAAAAACGTGGATTATGTATGGCACCAATAATATACAATAAATTAACTGACAGTATAAAGAGGCAAAAATTGATATTATTTAAGAGACACCTAAAGAACTTTTTGATAATGATATGCTATTATAAAATCGAGGATTATTTAAATGATAAATTCTGATTATTATTAATGTATTCTTATTTAATTAATGCTTTGCTTGACATTTAATCTCATTACTCAATTTATTTAATTATTATTGTAAATTAGTTTCAATTTTGTTTTAGTTATAAGATGTGAAAATTGCACGCCTAATAAAGCAAAATGTATTGAGACAATTTCAACAACATATCTATGTACAGTGTATATATACATTTCTATCAATAAATTATTATTCTATTCTATTCTATTCCATGACGGGGAAGATGTGCTGTGATGGAAATTTAGAAAAGGCATTGTTTCTAAGCACACTCTCACATCGTAATTTTGAATATAATACAACAGAACAAAATATTATTTTACAACTCATCCGAACAAGGTACGCTGTTACGTTTGTTAACGTATGTTAAGGTACGTATGTTAACAAATATTTAGCCATGTAAAATCCGCCAAGCTCTGTTAGAAGAAACCCCTAGAAGCTCTACATCCTACACTGAATATTTTCCTTAATTACTTTATGCAGTACATTGTACGGGCTCAAAGAACGACCCACGGTGTATAATCACATCTCTAAATTAGAGGTTTCCATTAACGCTATGTTTTGTTCTATCTACGATGACACCCGTAGATAAATCATCATTAGGACGTTACATTGAAGTAAATTCATTAGCCAACACATTTTGTAAAGTATGAAAGAAGGCTTACAACTTATAATGACGCCGCGGGAGGGTTGCTCTAAAGAACTGTCTGAATAGATCTGTTTTATTTATAGTAAGAACATCGCGGTTGAAATTAAATCTGATGCATATATTTGCATAGAGCACTTTTAAGGTTCTTCCAATATTTCTTTCAATTCTAATGTCACGATTAATAAACGTAGGAAAGATACAGTTTGCAAAATAACTAACTGTTATTTAGCTCTTGCTTAAAGATTTTCTACTTTTTTTTTATTGCAGGAGTTCAGCAGACAGGCAGACGGCCCACTTGATGGAAAGCGGTTACCATCGCCTATGGACATTTGCAACACCGAAGGTGCTACCAATACGCTGCTGCTCTCTTAAAGGAGACTGGAACCTGGTCACTAATGCCAGAACACAACACAAGGTTGTTATGGCGGCATACTCTAGACCAGGGGACCACCCCTGGTGGTCGTTATTATGTCGTTTTTGATATTGTGACGTTCGAGCGGGGGTACGTACTTATTGGAAGAAACACCAGTTTTTTAACTAAAAGCTTTTATTAACTTACACAGACGTACGTGACTCTTCTCCGCAGGATTGTCCCTACACACACAACTAACGACGCACTGTCCCGACGATAAGATGTCTACTCACAATACCGTCGCCGATATTGCGTAGACCACATCCTGCTCCTGCAGTGCTCACCTCCGAATTTACCGCGCGTAGCTCGCTTCTGGATCTCCTCTTAAACTAAGCTATACTTCTCCTTCACTGAACTGCCCACTAAACTTGTCACTGTCTTCTATTAAACTTCTCTTCCAACTCTTTCGTATCGCAGTTTTCGCTTTGCTGTCTAGAACTAAACTGCCCGGTAGGCGCACTTAACGCTGCTTATATACCCGGAAGAATGTTCTGGAACCCATAATTTCGATCTTCTTTTCGTTATTCTTTTATTGACTGTCTATCCCTTTCCAAAAATCTACCCATCTCTGTATTTTCCTTCATGAACCTCCTCCTATTCTAGAATTTCGATCTTCATTCCATTATTCTTTATCTGTCTTTGTTTTCCAGAATCTTCTACATTCTTCTGAAACTTCTTAAACCAACTAGACCGTTCCACCATCACTCGCCACGATATTGTATAGAATAACTTTATTCACATAAATGCTTTACAACAAAATAAAAGCCCACAAACGTCCCTCCTCTTAGCTAGAGCCCTATTTTTGGAAACTATATTCTTGCTAGTCTAATGCAGATTGGCAGATAAAACCACCAGTCAAAATATGTCTAAAAAAATCCGTAGATTTCAAAATTATGAAATTAAAATTCATTTAAGCTTCAAGAGCAATCTATTAGCCCATGCCCGGAGGCTGGACTCGGAACAGTTTAACCGACACTTCTGAGTTATGAGTTGGACATGATTTTTATCAAGATTATTAAAAGGTTTCCCTGCGATAAACTTTATCGCTCCAATGAACACGACCTACGCTTGATTTATGAAAGCACTAAAGTCTGACGAATACCTATCTATAGCTTATATATTTTATGGATAACTGAATCTTCATATATCTATCGGAACAAATTTTAAATTTTATATGTATGTACGACAGACGTATTGTATATATGCGATACAGCCATGCTGAAATCATAATTTTGATTACAGCTCCTAGGGCCAGTTTGATCGGTGTGATGCCACGCTCTCACAGAGCATCGGCGTGAAACGATAATCCTTGAGTTAAGTGTTTCATGCGATAAGGGAGTTCCGACTTGTTCCGTTGTCTGTAATATTATATAATTCTAACTATGCCGTGTCTGTTCATTGAATCTATTTAAAAATATATAAACAACGGATAACACTATGCAATTTTAGATTTCTTGTCTGTTTGTCGGTTTATCGGTTTGTCTGTTTTTGCTGCACTCATGAAAAACTGCTATGCTGATTATGATGCGGTTTTCTCTGATCGACAGCTAATTTTTACACTTAATATCTGCGCTACTTTTATCGCGGGAATTTTTCTGGTCATGATTCGAAAAGGCCAACTTGAAACTAAATCGAATTCCCATGCGATTTTTTCACTGATCAATAGCAAATTTTATATTGTGGGCTTTTCCCGCGATTTAAATTCACGCGCGTTTAGTGTCCAGCGCGACGCTTAGCTATGATCGGAGACGTCAATGTGCGAGCGTGGCTCACCGCCGTCTGTGCTTGCGCAGCGGCAGTCGAATATCGCTCGATGATCCACGTCACACGCACCCGAGTCGTACGCTTGCTATCGACAGCGCTATTGTCACAGAAATAATATCTAGTATTATTTCTGTGGCTATTGTATTACCTTAATGTTTGTATACGTCGTGAGTTATATAGTTTTTGTTATTAGAAATAAACGAGTGTTGTTCAGTCGGATTATTTATTACCGCCACCGCACCATCAGTATAAACAGCCCCAAAATATAATAGAATGTGTGATATTTTTTTATCCAGCAAATCCTGCGGTTATTTTCCCGGGAGCGTTTTGAATTTGTTTCTGCATAAAAATTAGCTTATTCCAACACAATTTTCACTAAAACGATGGTTTACATTCTTTTCTAATGCTGCGGCGCTTTATGTTCCGGAATTCTCGCGGGAATTTCTAGTCACGGACGAAGCAAGCGTAGTCGCGGGCATATCCTAGTTAGTACACATTTATTTGTAAATACCTGAACAAAGAGTATGTACTTTGACAATAAAGATATTATTTTATTTTTCAAGCGTTTTTATTTTCTTCATAAAAAATAAATCTTTTATACCTAATGTTAAGTTTAGCGCAGTGCGTAACACATAATAAATTAACGCGCTGTGTACTACAACAATACTTTCTACGAGTAAGATATTGCGAATGTGTCTTTAATAGGAGCTTTGGTGTAAGAGTGCCAAAAGTGCTCTGAATCGCTACGTAAAATACACTCATGTGGTAGTTCTTAATTTTATTCGTGCCAAAGTAACAAGTATTTTGTGGGTTGGAAAATGTTATATTGTAAGCTTTAATGATTCGAAGGACCCAATTATTTAAACTGAGCTTTTTTAATTTTTGTCTTTTTAAAGTCGAATTTCGAATAAACTCCATAATATTGTTACAACTTTGGTTCCGACAAAAACAAATTCCACCTGCATGTCTGTAAAAACACATTTTAATGCCTGTCGGCATTTGAACTAATTGTAATTCTTTTATGATCGTCTTCTTTTGTTTATCTATTTATTGAAATACGTTTCTAGAGAACAGCCCATTGTTTTATTGTACTCGTTTATGGCTGCTGGCGGCCGAATCATTACCCAGGTGCTGCGGATTACGTCGACTACGATACGGGCACATTTGTATTTGTGACGTATAAAACGACGGCCTGATGGGGAGAGGGGGCGAGGAGTCGAGCGAGAACCACGATCAAGGCGAGACGTGTGTACATTCGGGAATCTATGAGTGACGGACTTGGCGCGTTTTATTGAATTACGACATTCTGCATTACGTTTGGATCTGTTGTGTTCGGTTATATTTGTACCTGTGTTATACGTGTTTGTATAGTTTTAATAAACTCTATAACAATTCCAACGGCATTTTAATTCGAGTCTCGCAACTCGTAACAATATATCAACATATTTTAATTAAACAAAAAATGAAATTTTATCTTAAAATTCGATCTAATATAATTTATTTCAATATCTGACAAGGTCCAAAAGAAATGAATATACAAGTTTCACACGAACAAAGTAGAAGGCATATCTAGCATAAAATAAAAAAAGTTTTTTTGAACCACAATATTACAAAGCACCGTAAATATGAAGCAAACAACAGCATACAAGCCTCATCGCAGACAATCGAGACGAAGTTATCTCGAGCGGGATTCATGCGAAAAGCACCACGCTGTATTCAACGGTGTGCAACTTCTAGGGCTATCTCCTGCCTATCTCAAATACGGCAATATGGCTGACACATTCCATAGAACGTAACTTGTAACAACATCTTATACGTGACTATGGACTAAAGTAGAAGAAGTAAATTAATACTTCTTACTGTTAAAAAGTGACATTATAATCAAATTCACGATGTTTTTGTCTTTATTTATTAAATATTCATGTAACATTTTATTATTTACATGACCTTTTTAACTGGGGGCATTACACGCACACTTCACAAACAAACCAAGAGACAAAAGAGCCTAAAAATTAATAACCCAGGCACAGAAAAGAAAAAAACAACACACATGGCACACAACACAATATATATAAGTATAAGACCCACAGTGCACTTGCACTTCCTCACAACACCAGCATGTAACAGATACACTCTACATTAGTATAAGTTTAGTATTAAAATTAGAATAAATTAATATAATATGTAATTCGTAAGATACATACACCTCAACACAAAAATCAATAAATTAATGTCACACACAAGAACCAAAATAACTAATAAGCTTGTTAAATTCAAAAAATTAAATTGTAAAAAAGGGTACGGAACTCGAGTCCGTAGAGTTGTTCATAATAAAAATAAAAAAATAAAAAACTGGGGGCATTGAGAATAGCAAAAAGTACCTTTAATAGATAACTTTAAAACGTCAGGTAATCTTGAATATAGAAGTATAGAAGGCTTTTCTTTCTTCCTTCTTCTTCTATCGTACTGATCCCAAAGATAATCTGCTTAGTGTTATAATGTAGCTAAATATTGAATCACTTGACTTTCGTGGTGTTAAGAAACATGTTAAAGGTTGAAAGCACCTTTTACAGCCATTAAGAATTCATGGCTTATGAGTAATTCGTAATACCATATGATTGACGTAAAACAGCGTTATGAATAAATGATTTCTGACTTATGAAACTGAAGATGTTAGGCTTCCTTAACCACGTTAGTCTTGTACTTTTCCGGTCATCCAATGAAGCGCTCATTATTAGTACAGTTCGGTCATTGAACTAGTTCACTTTATTAATACTTTTCGGTCTTCTTTGTTAACAATCGAATCACGGTTCATAATGGTTCATCGTTCATGAACTATATCGCTTCTTAGCGACAAGGCCGCCCGTTATACTATCTTTTATCGCTTTCTACTTTTGTTTGTATATGCTTTGATGTACAATGAAGAATTATCTATGGAAGACTATCGGATCGCTGAACGATGACCGAGTGAACTAATAGCCCGATTAACATTTGCTAATGTAAAACTTTTCTTTTAGTAAAGTGTAGGGCACCAATTCCTAATAGTTCACCGTTCATGAACTACACAAGACTGTCGGATCGCTGAATGACCCGCTGAGCGCTGACCGAGTGTTCTAATAAACCGATAAAGGTTTTGGTAAATCGAAACGTTTCTTTCAATAAAGTGTAGGAACCCTGTTCCAATTGTTTACCGTTCATGAACTACACAAGACTGTCGGATTACTGACTGACGCGCTAAGTGCTGACTGGGTGTACTAATAAACCGGTGAAGGTTTGGTAAATTGAAACATTTCTTTCAATAAAGTGTAGGGATCGGGATCCTAATAGTTCACCGTTCATGAACTGCATAAGACTGTCGGATCGCTGACTGGCGCACTGAGCGCTAACCGAGTGAACTAATACACTGATTAACGTTTGGTAATGTGTAATGTTTTTTTAGTACAGTGCAGGGAACTGGTTCCTTATAGTTCACCTTTCATGAACTACACAAGACTAATAGGAAACAACTGACAAGACAAATTGAATAGGATGATGATATAAGACGTTCAGTTAGGGATACCCACTAAAACCCCTGGGTGTTCCGTCCTGCGCCTTATGCCAGGGCTACGGGTACAGGACCTAGCATCACCGCTAGCCCTGGCAGGCGTGGGCCTCGCAAGGCCACTTCCAGTGCCGGAGGATTACTTTTATCCCCCGGCATCTTCCATGTCTAGTCCGGCGAGGGACGGTTCGTAGCTCGCCCCACAGGAGGAGAGGTAAGCGCGCGCGAAACACGCTGTGCCCCCATCTCAATGGCATATGCAGGTCAATGAGAACCTCTATACTTCAAGGGGCGCCCCACCGGCGCCACCCGTTTACGGTAGCTGAAGCTCCATGCTGGCCCTCCGCTGCCACATTCTCCTTTGGCGGGAGCGGAGCAGTGACGTGTATTCACGCTCCCGCTCCGCCTTTACAATATATCGAAATTGAACTCTGATATATATTATAACCCTTAGTTTACATTATACCCATATGGATGGATTGTGTGAAAGATGATCATTTGTAGTATGACAAAGGACGTGTGTCAGAATAGAGGAATAAGGAAAAGCCATGAAATATTTAAAAAAAGAGAAATTATTACAGTATACCCATATCCACGGCAGCAGTCTTTTCTTTAAAATTTACCCTGTAGCTACAGTCGCGCCACTAATATAAGGCTTTTTGAGGGCCATTTTTTAACACAAAGTTAATCCTCCTTTCCTCTAACATAGATAGATAGATAGAAGATAGAAAACTCTTTATTGTTCACCACATACATATAAAATAAACAATTTACCGTAATCACATTTAACCATTAAAAGTAGGAGCAAAGGGCGGCCTTATCGCTTTAGAGCAATCTCTTCCAGACAACCCGGGCTATGGATTTTATCAACGGGAGATTCGCAAGTGTATGACGGTGGTGTGCAAATTAAATACATATATAAATAAGATATATAAATATCACACAATACATATACCTACAATGAATAAAAAATAGAGAATAAACAATAACACATATTAATATTATAACATATATAGGTAAGATATGGAAATCCAAAATAAAAGTTTTCAGACTGTACCAACCCTACTCCTTTACTATTTCCAGTACCTACCAAAACGCTCCAGGCGACGCGATTGCCACAGACACTATCTGTGAGTACCTGCATTCGTTTTAAATACTAGTAAATTACTGCTTACATTTTATCACACTCTTTTGTATAAAAAATCGGAGGGTATTCTGAAAGAAATAACCATTATAATGTTATTATGCGTTTCTTTTGCGCACCGTGGGAATTAGGAATGTGTTCCCAGCTGAGGTATTTCCACTGCTCTACTAATTAGCGTTTTTCAAAAAAAGTGTCATATAATGACCGACCTGTCAGGCCGGCAGTGCGTTTGTGACATTACTGGTGTCGCAAACGTCCATAGGCAACGGTACCCGCTTTCCATCACATGTGCCGTCAGTCTGTCTACTGTATTCCAGCAATAAATAAATAAATATAAAAAACTGTTGATCTGCTATACAAGCTGTATTGAGTTCATATGTATTGTACAAACAAGAAACATTTACGGATTGGCTATATTACTAGGATATGCCCGCGACTTCGTCTAAGATCGACTTGAAATTCCGCGGGTTCCCGGGACACAACGTACAGCAGCATTTAAAAATAATGTAAGCTATCGTTTTAGTGAAAATTGTCTCGGAATAAGCTAATTTTTATGCACCCGAACAGCAAACCGCTCCCGGCAATTTTTCCGCGGGATTTCGAGATAAAAATTATCATACATTTTATTACATATTACTTTATCCGTGCAGGAACGGAGAAAGAATACAATTTCCTGCGGCCGGGCGGCCTGTCGTAAAAGGCGACAAAACAACCTACAGGTGGTAGGGTATTTGCTCGACTGGATGGCGACCACCCCTGGTCTAGAGTATGCCGCCATAACAACCTTGTGTTGTGTTCCGGCATTAGTGACCAGGTTCCAGTCTCCCTTAAGAGAGCAGCAGCGCATTTGTAGCACCTTTGTTGTTGCAAATGTCCATAGGCGATGGTAACCGCTTTACATCCATTGGGCCGTCTGCCTGTTTGCTAAACTTCTGCAATAAAAAAAAGAAAAAAAAACATAAAATTTTATATCGATCGGTGAAAAAATCACATTGGAATTCGTTTTTTTTAGTCTAGCTATTTTAAATCATTCCCAGAAAAAAATCCGCGTGATTCCTAGAATAAAAGTAGCGCAAATTTTAACCAAGAATTTGCTGACGATCAGCGAAAATCGCATCGAAATCGGCCCAGCAGTTTATACGTGAATGCCGAACAAACAAACAAGCCGACGAACAGATAAGAAAGCTAAAAAAATTGCATCGTGTTCTTAATCGTTTGTATAGTGTACTCTAGTTGTTGTTTTTTTAATAGCTTCAATGTACAGACACGGCATTTTTATAATTGTATAATATTATAGATTTAAGTATTATTTAAGTCTTAATTAAAAATGAAGTACCCATTTAAATAAAAATATGCGAAAACTTTCCTCCTGAAACAAAATACGTCACTCAATTTTCATTACAAAGTGGAGTAGAGAAATTGCTCAAATTACTTTGACGTATGAAAAATAATCAAGAGGGGAGGCCCATAGCACCCCAATTCATCTGGACTTAACAGAAAAGAAAAACAAAATTAAATTATTAAAAGTACAGATTAAAGAAATTCCTTTGAAAGTTTCAATTCAAAATTTTCAGCATCATTTCACCTTGTTTAGGATAAACACAAACGAGATGGGAAGATAACCTAGTTTATAACGAGCAACAGGCCATTTTTGACCGAGTTTTTTTAATTGACAATTTTATACTGACGACGGCTGAGGGACACTGCTCGAGGTTGCTCAGCGAAATCACCCGTCCATATCTAAGGGCTTTTACACAAGATAGTATGACGTTGAATTTACAACCGTTTGTGTGTCGCCTTAGTAGAACAAATGAAATATCTGATTTTATGGTAGTTCGGAGTCCACAATGTTCACTGTTCCGTAGCTATTTTATCATGTTTAATGATAAATACAGTGGATATTGACTCCATGGTACCCTTAAATGTGCGTGGTCCAAAACTAGTTAATAAAATCAATAGTCAAAATCAATAATCATTTCAATAGAGAAGATGGTTGGCAAGTACCACCTGTTTTGCATCCAATCATCAAAACTATTAAGACCCAAACCCAGCAAAAACCAGCTGCCAGACCTCAAGACACTGTGAGCTCTTTCTGCGTACAACGGAACACAAACCAACTTGACTGATAATTACTTTTATTTTTCCTTCCAACCATTTTAATATTATATAAAATTATTAGAGCTAGGCATGTTTGCTGAAGAGTTTCTTGCGCCGCTTCTTCTCTTCAAGCTATAACATGTTGCGAAGCGGTAGTAAATTAGATTAGGCTCCCATAGAGTAAATAATAACCATAAACAAAATTAAAATTAAATAATTAAAATTAACAAGTTGGCGGTAGGCTAAATAAATCTTTAACAATACTCGTTGACACTTGACATCTTTGTCTTCCGTGATCACCGCCACTGAAAAGTTGTCGAAACGTCGGAAAAACCAAAATCAAATAAAATTACCGCGCTTAAAACCGTTAAAACGTAGTTTTATTAATAAAATCAAATCAAATAAATAACCTATTATTGACTATTTTGACGTGATAGAGCCATGCAAAACATAAAAATTACTACGTTTTGCAATATTTTGCTCTTGTAACAATGTATATGGTAATTTTTATGTTTTACTTGGCACCAACTTCAAGATGTGGAAAATTTTATATTTTGCTTTTTAGTTACTCTTGAAGTCGGTTTCTTTTTTGTTAGAATTTTATTATTTTCCACTTTAAGTTACATTTTTGGTATCCCTAAGGTAGCTTCTCGAATGCGCAAATGATAGCTGATGAAATGGAAGCGTATTTAGAAAACGTCGTTGAGTAAAGCTCGAAGGTAAATTATGTATATGAACTAAGAAAACCTCTAATAAGTGCCGTCAAATTTAAATTAATGAAGTATCGCTACGACATGCTGGTCAATTAATAAATCTATATCAGTTGTTTCGGACACCCGCCAGCCGCTACCGCGGCACGGCTTGTGCATTTTGGTTTATAGAAGACCAACTGATATTGGTCCGTTGTTGTAAAAGTCATTGATGTAAGTGATTGACGAAAACTGTTTAATGAAATAATTACGCCCATCGTCTGGTCACACCAGACAGCATTTTCGTTTGAATCTCAACTCCGATCGTCGACGTTTTCTAAATACGTCGGATCTCATAACTCAATTCACGCGGTCGTGCTGTTTATCGTTATTGACTTCCAATGTACGCTTTGCTAGTTTTAGTCGAGTTTAGTACAGCACGTTATTGATCTTAACTAGATACCTACTCGTTTTCGGATTTTCTATGTGATTTTAAGTAATTTTCTGCTATATCTTCGGAACCCAGGGTCTATCAATAATGAAATTTATACGGTACTATTCTGAAGCTGTACTAAATGCAATGCAAAAAATGATCAAAATGGGTTCAGAAACAAAAAGTTATAGACGTCAATCACTACAACGTTTTCTACTTGATTTTATGGATTTATTGCTATATCTTCGGAACTACACCGGATCCTTTCGATACTATAGTAAATCGAACGCATAAAAATGACCATAATCAGTTTAGAAACAAAAAAGTTATGGCTGAAAAACCACAAAAATTTCACGGTTCAGCCTGATTTCCAGGGCTTTTCTGCTATATCTTCGGAACCCAAAGTCTGCTAGCAACAGAATTGACATGGACCATTTTGAAGAATGGTCAAAATCGGTTCAAAAACAACAAAGTTGTGGCTGAACATACATGAAAAAATATACGACGAATTGAGAACCTCCTCCTCTTTTTAAGTCGGTTAAAAATGGAAGTCGCCTCTGCAGCGTAGGCCTCTCATAATAATCTCCAATTCTCTTTATCTCCAGCTAATCTTCTCCATTTTTTTCCATATTGTTCACAGACACATATCATCATATTGTTTCTCTTTATACATCCCCCTATGTCCATCCGGCAGACTTTCTTTGTCCATGTTTTATATTCTTGATTGCTTGTATGTCTTGCCCATTTTGCATTTCTCTTACACCTGTAATTTTTGTCATTTAGCTTATAATTTGTTTTAAACTTTGTCCAGTAGTTCTTTCTATAGCTATATCTTATTTTTAGAAACATTTTTTAAAATGATATAAATAAGAAATGAAGTATATAAAATTATCTTAATAAAACGCAAGCTCCTAAGCCAGTAGAGCCTTATTACACCGTAAAAGCACAAGTATAAAAAAACGCATAATATAGTCCAATGTAAACGCGTCGTAATACTCATCCTAAGTAAAATTCCTCCTACGCCCATGGGGCCAGTAACTTTGCGAAAGTATTTATCAAGGGAAGTTATTGCCGAGTTCCTTTCATCTTATTCCTTAAAAAAAAATATAACCTAATTGGAATATCAGGCGAAATGAGAACGTTGCTCATAATGCTGATATTAGACGGATCAATCGAATTGAATCAATTTGGTTGAAAGATGCAGACCTGAAAGTACACGGCGGTGTTCGATGACATTGATTGATTCAAGTTTATTTTTATATGAATCACTTCGGTTGATTTATCAAAATTGAAAACAGAAACGAAAAAAGGCGTTTTTTTACTCAGAAACCCTGCTATATATAATAAATACCCTTTGACATAAGCTCCATACTACCAATCTGTCCGTGCAGAAACGGAGAAAGAATGATTTTATTGTAAAAAAAAGCGTGGGGTGCATGGTATCAATAGTTATAAATATTTTATGAACAGATATGAGTAGAAGGGTTATTTTGATAATATCCTGAAAAGCACCCCACGCTTTTTTTACAATAAAATAATTTTTTCTTACACTATTTTTAATTCAAATTTATTAAAATTTATTTTCTATTTTATAGTTGGATTTTCTATAAAAGCGTATTTTTTTTAAACTATTATTTATTTTTCAATTTTAGTGATTCAATTCCCTTCTCCGTGGAAACTTTGAAAAAAGAATTAAATACACTCTTATAATAAAATGGAACGTTATGTAAAAATAAGCTTTTTTAAAAAGGTTTTTAAATAAAAGCTTTTGAGATCCTGCATATCATGTAGCAGCAGAGTGCTAGCCAAGACAAGTAAAACAAGCCCAAACACGACGGGTCTATCTTGTTTAGTACAGGAGTTCCTATGGCCACCTTCAGACTCCATCATCAGATCAGCTCCATGGTACCATATTATTGCATTGTCACGCGATATACACATACGTGCAAAATTTCAGCTCAATCAGAAACCGGGAAGTCGATCTAATTTAACTTAAAAGATTCCGTTACATACTAACATACGTATGAAGCTAATAAAAGAAAGCAAGTCGATGAGTAGTAACACATAGTAGTAACACACCGGTAATTAAATTTGTTCAGTAATTTTGATGTGATGCTCTAACAGACATATAGAGAAGAACTGTAAAATTTGCTTTATTGAAATCTGCTTGTCCGAATTCGCCCGGTTTGACATATTCTCCAGTTTCCAAGCCCTGATTCATACAACTTTTCTCGATCCAAGTAAGCAAAAGAACCGTACAATCGTATTTCATCCACCACGGCTCGCGGATCTCTGCGAGGTCGGCTGGCGCCACTTAAGTGGGCTTGCGAAATACCGAAGCCAACTATCCAAGCACTTAACAATACCTTATAATAACAAGTTTATTGTTACATTTATTATTTCTCAGTTTTCTAATGGTCTGCATATCGAATTCGTGCCATAGTTTTACCTAACCGTTATTTCACTTCTATTATCTCCTCGCTAAATATCGCAGTTCAGGGATGCCCTTGGAGTTCTTATTTTTATTACCTTTTCTCTCTTTTTATATTAATTTAAGTTAATGTATTTATGTTATTCATATCTTTAAACTGTAAAACGACTTTGTTCAAAAAAAGTATTTTTGCCATGGGTATATTAATTTTTAATAAATTACCAAATGATTTAAAAATGACTAAAAGTATTAGTTCATTTAAAAATAAACTTAGAAGTCTTTTGATCCAAAAAGCATATTACTCAGTAGACGAATATATGCATAATATACTGTAAATATTGTATATAAAAGCCATGAACAATATATAAATAAATTATTACTATTGAAACAAAAGTATTCTATAGGCTAAAATTAGTATTGTATTGATTGTATCATTTTAAATTGACTTGCATAATTTTGAAGTAGTCTTAAGTATGTTACAATTTGCATGCCTGACCGGCAAAGACCTGTAAGCCTTATAAGCAACAAAATATGATCTTTTTAATATATATTTAATAATAATGTATATGTATTATATATCACGTATGTTATATTTATGTATTTTTTTAAAATAATAATCGGCAGATAAACCCACATATTGTATATCCCCAAATTAAGCAAGTTACGCTTGTGTTATGGGTGATATACAACGTACTATGAGGCCGATTCTAGACACCAAGAACATAGTAAATAGCGGAGAAAATTCCATTCCGAAATTTACGATGCTAGGAATCGAACCCGGATCGAATAAATTTATTTATTTTATATTTTTATACAATTACGGAGTAAAGATATATTGCTGGGGAGTTTGTTGCGCCACTTCTTCTCCTTTAACATTAATGTAATTGCTTTAGAATCGGTGGTAGACTCATGACTTTCAATTAGTAATCTGTATGATTCCATTTTGGCATAAATACATTCATTTTCATTTTAAGATACTGAACTGGTAAAGCGAGAATAATGTAAACCGCTATAGTGTGTTACCATAATCAAATAACAGAAGTGGAAAGGTCGGGTAAAAACAGCCCAAATAAAAGTGTATGTATGAAGAGGTTAATGAAAGTAGATGAAGTCAAAATTGTTTGTCAGGATGGTTGCAATTGGAGATCCATCTTCTACCTATCCCCATGGGAAACAAGCGTGATAACATGTATGTATGTATGTATCCTTACACCACTGCTCTTACCAAATTTCTTGTCCATCCAAAGAAATTGTTAATAGCTTTAAGACTGCCCATTGCATTGTAAGTTTTTATTTCCCGTAACTGTATCTTTTAACAAATAATAAAGCATAATTATTCACTCATTCGCTTCTAAATTGTTAGAAAAATATTTATATGTATAGTAGTGTTACGAGTCGCGAGACTCGAATTAAAATGCCGTTGGAATTATTATAGAGTTTATTAGAACTATACAAACACGTATAACACAGGTACAAACATAACCGAACACAACAAGTCCAAACGTAATGCAGAAGGTCGTAATTCAATAAAACGCCCAAAGTCCGTCGCTATTAGATCCCCGATTGTAGTACACACGTCTCGCTTTAATTGTGGTACTCGCTCGACTGCCTTCCACTCTGCATCAGGCCGTCCTTTTATGCTCTACAAACGCCAATGTAAATGTATGTTCGGCCGGCAACGCCGCCAGTTTCCTAAAATTTGCTTGTAACACCTGGCTAATGATGCTAATGAGTGAGTACAATAGGACAATGGTGCGTATGCCAATAAATAAGCAAACAAAAAAAGACGATCGTAAAAGTATAACAATCAGTTCAAATGCCGACAGGTAATAAAATGTGCTTCGTGGAATTTGATTTTGTCGCGGGGCTAAGTTGTAACAATAGGTTACAAAGCAATACGGTAGTTGACAGTCAATTCTATTAAGACAATACTTGATGATGATGATGATTGTTCCGACTGTTTTCGGCCATGGCGACCACTTTGACCCCTAGTCGGATAATTGAAGCTGGTGGGAAGATGGCTTATGTAGCCTATCTTGGCGGCGAGACTTCGTGCACACCAAGGGCACGTGAGTACGCCGTTGTCATAATTGTATATAATGGCAGCAGGTGGGCGAGCCTTTAACTGGTCGCGTTTAATATCAAGGTCACCTATACGCTGAACCTCGAACTCGCGTACTTGGCTGTTCACCATCCTGCGCCATACTTATCATTTTATAAATCGCTAAAGCCATCTAAATTTTGCACGAGCATAGTTAATGGGTTAAATAGCATATCAATTGTTGTTAAGTTATCAATTACCTCTAAAATTATAGGTAATTACCGGTATTTGCGAAAAAGATACTGGTAGTATCTTTTTCGGTATATCTTTTGAACATTACTTGGTAACTTTATGATTTTAACGTTGTAATATTACGTTAAAAAGAGGGTAAAAAAACTACTGTTTTCATCCCTGTGATCAGGTAACTTCAAGTGTACTCTCCAAGTATGAGAAATGAAAAACAATTTGACATGCGTATATATTTTGGAAATCCACGTAACACAAAGGAAACGGAAGATATCCAATGAAGAAATATACGAGTAACAAACAAGGCGAGTCTTACACGATAACAGGGCACCTGTCTCGATCCTTGATCGCATCTGAAATTGCCCAGCAGATTTATGGTCTATTGTTTGCCTTATTTTGATTTATTTCTGCGTCGTAAATTCATAAATCGTTTAAAAGGGTACAGTGACACTTTCTTGGCTTAGGATTTTTGCAGATTATGTTATGAATTTTTGATGAAGTGTGAAGTGGATTTTATCATGCTTACTTCATGTTATCCGTGCAGGAAAGGAGAAAGAATACAATTTCCTACGGCCGGGTGGCCTGTCGTAAGAGGCGACAAAACAACCCACAGCCAGGTGATTGGGCATTTGCCTGACTGGATGGCTACCACCCAGGGGTGGTCTAGAGTACGCCATCATTTTTTTTTTATTGCAGGAGATCAGCAGACAGGCAGACGGCCCACTTGATGGAAAGCGGTTACCATCGCCTATGGACATTTGCAACACCAAAGTTGCTACAAATGCGCTGCTGCTCTCTTAAGGGAAACTGGAACCTGGTCACTAATGCCGGAACACAAGTTAAGGTTGTTATGGCGACATATTTTAGACCAGGGGTAGTAGCCATCCAGTCGGGCAAATACCCTACCACCTGGCTGTGGGTTGTTATGTCGCCTCTTACGACAGTCCACCCGGCCGCAGGAAATTGTATTCTTTCCAGTCTCCCTTAAGAGAGCAGCAGCGCATTTTTAGCACATTTGGTGTTGCAAATGTCCGTAGGCGATAGTAAAAGCTTTCTATCAAGTGGGCCGCCTATTTGCTGAACTACTGCAATAAAAAATGTGTCATCTCTCTTTTCTTGCACCTTCTCCCAATTACACAATGCCTTACGCTTTCATTGTCCTTTATTCTGGCTTACGTCCTCTATCATTCCATAAATTATCATCTCATCCTTCACACAATCTATCCATCTGTTTCTTGGTATACCTTTACATTTAAACCCATCTTTCAGTTTAACATTTTTTTGTCACATGACTTTTATCCCTCCTTATCATATGCCTATACCCACCACCACCATCTTATGCCATGCCACCTTAATATTCTTCATCTCAATTTTTTTGTCACGGGTGCAACTTTCATATATCCCCTTATGTACTCATTTCTCACCTTATCCATTCTTAAATTGTAAATTAGATTAGGTTCCTATAGAGTAAATAATAATCATAAACAAAAATAGAACTAAATACAGTGTAAACTCTATATAACGTCCCTCGATTTAACAATAAACTCCCTTAAGTGTCGAATTCATTTGGCTTTGGTTGGTTTAGCTTGTCTTTCATATCCAAACTTGGTCAGTAGAGTTCGAAAACCCTGCGATTGCCGTTGAGACAGTGGAGGCCATGCGCCCACACCTGTTGCGATGGCTCTCGCGGAAATGCGGGACCCTGACCTTCAGGATGACGCAAATACTTACCGGGCAATGGTGCTCCGATAAGTATTTGAATCATATCGTGGGCTGCATACCTTCAGCTCAGTGCCGCCAGTGTAGCGCACGTCTACGCTTTAAATTCCCGCCACAATCACTAAAGAAAAATATTTTTTGTTAATTGTCTCTGGCAACCCTTTTTTTTTCTTCTTCTAATACCTTTAAAATTGTAAAAGGTCAAGCAATAAACGCAATTCATTATTCTAATTTATTCTTTCAATAAAACAAATATCCAAAAGAGGTATAGCACTTAGGAGACTCCATAACATTGTGGCGACCGTGCAAAAGCAAGTATACCAGTATCTTCGGAAAGGGGCTCCAATGCCCACGGGGAGTTTTGGCAAGGAAATTAACCTTTGGACCCGTGGAAGACGCGAAATACCTACTTGGATTTGGGATTTTAGATGGAATCAATTGGAATATATAACCATAAAAGGAGGCTGCTGGAGTAGATTGGCAATTCAATATTACATAGTAGAACTACTGGAGTGTAAAATCAAACTGGTTGTATATAAGTTCATTTCATTATTACATATTTGTGCTAAAACAAAGGTATAAGTAAAGTGCATGTTTTTTGTAAAATATACAAATATACTAGTGAAATTTAATTATGTCTGATGATAGGGAAGAGTGTCTAGCAAGATTAATAAGAAAGCGTGCCTCTTTAAAAGGTAGAATTACAAAATTAAATCAATATGTCCAGTCTATTGAAAATGTTAGAAATTTTAGTACCTTGCAAATAAAAGAAATACAAAGAAGGCAAAAAATATGTGAAGAATTAAATTCAGATTTTAATCATATTCAGTCACAGATTGAGGAGGAGTGTGAGACAAATGAAGAGATTAATACAGAGGCTGAAGAGAGAGAAGGTATAGAGAAACAGATCATTTATATTATTTCTTTCCTAGAAGACTTATTAGAAAAAACACTACCAAAGGACAATGATAATAAGTCTATCACTAGTGTTCATAGTATTCATGAGCATTCCTCTAATAGTTCTCAACCAATTAGATTACCTGAAATCTCATTACCTTTGTTTGATGGGTCATATTTAAAATGGCTTGAGTTTAGGGATACTTTTGAGTCTTTGATTATTTGTAACAATTCCATGCCAGACATAAATAAATTCCACTATTTGAGATCCTCCTTAAGAGGTGGTGCCACTGAAGCAATGGCGACTCTAGAGTTTACTTCTGCCAATTTCAAAGTTGCTTGGGAATTATTGTGCAAGCGCTATGATAATAAACAAGTTTTAGTCAATAATCATTTAAAGGCTTTATTTGCCATACAACCCTTGCATAATGAGTCTCACAAATTATTGCGTTACTTAGTGGATCAAGTATCTAAAAATATGAGAGCTCTGAGTACTTTAGGCCAACCAACAGTACATTGGGATACTTTAATTATTTTTATGGTTACATCAAAGTTAGATGCAACTACAAGTATAAAATGGGAAGAGTATAAAAACAATAAAACAAACATACCTACTTTAGAAGAATTTTATGAATTTATTCGAAACAGAGCTAATATTTTAGAGTCTACTAGAGCAATTCAAGGGGAAAAATTTAGTCAAAATCAGAATATTAAATACAATAATTTTCAAACACAAACACTTCAAGTTAAAAATAACAATAAATCCAATACAAATTTGTCTATTTGTTCACAGGATAAAATATATGAAAAATTATGTCTTTCATGTAATGAACAAGGTCATCTTATCAGTGAATGTAATAAATTTTTAAAGTTAAATATACAGGATAGATTTAAGGAGGTACAACGACTGCGTTTGTGTTCAAACTGTCTTCGTGAAGGTCATAAAACATTTCATTGCCGTGTTAAAAGTTTATGTAAATGTAAAAAGAAACACAATTATTTATTGCACAATGAACATCAGAGTCTAAATAGCAGCGAGCAGGTCAGCTTACCACTGGTTTCAAACTCTGCTAGTGATCACACTTCAACACCTTCACTATCCTCTTCCTGCAACATGATCAGCTTATCTACTATGTCCATTGGTCAAGTGCTGCTAAGTACTGCCTTGGTAAAAGTTATTAATGTAAATAATGAGCATACTTACCTTGCTCGGGCACTGTTAGATACAGGGAGTCAATCGTCTTTTATTACTAATAGGCTAAAAAATAAAATTATGCTTTCTTCAGACATAATTAAGCCAATATGTATTTCTGGCATAACTAACATGAATTTTAATATTAAAGAAAAGTGTTCTGTGTATATACAGTCACGTACAAGTACTTTCAACACACATATAAATTGTCTCATAGTGCCTGAAATCACAGGTACTATACCGAGTGTGCCTGTCAATATCGCTAACTTAAATATACCTACTAACCTCGTGTTTGCGGATCCTGATTTCCACCAGCCTTCTGAAATTGACATATTGTTAGGGGCTGATGTTTTTTGGAATATCGTAGGCTGTGAGCGCATTGTATTAGGGGTAGGTAAACCGGTATTGCAGAAGTCTGAGCTCGGGTGGCTGATTAGTGGCCCGGTAGGAGATGGTATTCCACATCAAGTTACATGCCACTTTACAAGGCAAATCCATAATGATCTACAAAGATTTTGGGAGGTTGAAGAAGTACAATTTTCTAAACCAATATTTTCCCTAGAAGAAAAAGTTTGTGAAGAACACTTTATACAGAATTTTGAACGTCTGCCAAATGGTAGGTTCTCCGTAAAAATACCACTAAAGGAAATTCCAGAAAATACCCTTGGTGATTCCTTTTATTTAGCAAAGAAACGTTTCTTAAGTTTAGAGAAAAAATTAGATAAAAAGCCAGATCTTAAGCGTAAGTATTGTGAGTTTATTGACGAATATCTTAATTTAAATCATTTAAGTTCCGTTGATAAGCCCGAATTTGGATATTATATCCCACATCACGCTGTGTTACATGACAAAAGTGAAACAACTAAATTACGAGTAGTATTCGACGCCTCGGCAAAAACTACCTCAGGTAAATCATTCAACGATATTCAATATATCGGCCCTGTTGTACAGGATGATCTAATTTCTATTTTAATTAGATTTCGTCATTATAAATATGTATTAACTGCAGATATACAAAAAATGTATAGGCAAATTGAAATTGACAGTTCTCAACGCCATCTACAGTTGATTTTATGGAGAAAATAAGTGTGAATCGATTAAAGTGGATGGATCTTAGTGAGTGGCCACAAAAGCTTCAGAATACAGCAATAGATTTACCCGAATTTAAGCTACAAGTTCATGTAGGAAGTGTGGACGATTGTAAAGATTTGTCACTTGTTAATTTTGATCAATTTTCTAATTATAAGCGTTTACTTAGAATGTTTGCATATGTCCGTCGTTTTATATATAATTGTAGACATAAGAATAATAAACTTTCAGGCCCTTTGATTACGGAAGAGTGTAATAAGGCGTTAACTAGTTTGATTAGGTTTAGTCAACTAGAGTCGTTTAAAGATGAAATACAATTATTGTCTAATGGTGCGTCATTGTGCAATAAATCTAATTTACTATCTTTGAATCCATTTTTGGATCATGACGGAGTACTTAGAGTTGGTGGTCGCATGAAGAATTCACCTTACAATTTTAATAAAAAACACCCTGTCATATTATGTGGAAAAAATACGTTTACAAAATTACTTATGAGGTTTGAGCACAATCGTTTGTACCATGCGGGTCCTCAGCTTCTACTCGCCTCTCTTAGAGAACACTATTGGCCGATTGGTGGAAGAGTACTTGCTCGCGCAACTGTCAAAAAATGCGTTATTTGCACTCGTTATCGAGGAAAAACTATAAAGCCTCAAATGGGCAACTTGCCATCGGTAAGAACAGAAGGACTTTTCCCATTTTACTCTACAGGAACCGATTTCGCGGGCCCCTATCAAATTAGTAGCAAAAGGGGGAGGGGAAATCGAACCACTAAATGTTACCTTTGTCTGTTTGTCTGCCTCAGTACCCGTGCGGTTCATATAGAAGTGGTGAGTGACTTAACCTCTCACGCATTTATACTTTGTCTGCAACGCTTCATATCTAGGCGCGGCAAACCTAGAGTCATCTATTGCGATAATGGCACAAATTTTGTTGGTGCCAACAATGAATTTAACAAAATGTTACGCTCCAGTCGTGAGTCTACCCTAAATTTTGCCAGCTCCGAAGGCATTCAATTCAAGTTTATTCCTGCATATTCACCTCATTGTGGCGGGACTTGGGAAGCAGGCGTAAAGTCCGCCAAGTACCATATGAAGAGAGTAGTAGGAAACGCTTCTCTCTGTTTTGAAGATTTGGCTACACTCTTTATACAAATAGAGGCTATCCTCAATTCGCGCCCGTTGTCACCTCTATCATCTGATCCTGCCGACTTGAACCCACTTACGCCAGGACACTTTCTGGTAGGCCGACCACTGATGTCTGTACCATTCCCAGCGCCCGAGCTTGCCAAACCAAACTACCAAGCTATTGAAAAGATTCGCAAAGAATTTTGGCGACGTTGGAGCAAGGAGTTTTTGGCGGAATTACAGCAGCGTTCAAAATGGAAACTTTCTACACCAGAACCATGCATCGGCGATATGGTTATTATTAAGGAAGAAAATTCACCACCGCAACGATGGAGACTTGGCCGGATTACCAAACTACATAGTGGCACAGATGGTATAACCAGGGTGGTGGATGTATACACGGCAAAGGGAACCATCCGAAGAGCCATCCACAACATAGTTCGGTTACCAGCACAAGAAGGTTTTTGAAAGCTAAGGCTTTCAAAGTGGGGAGGATGTCTACGCTTTAAATTCCCGCCACAATCACTAAAGAAAAATATTTTTTGTTAATTGTCTCTGGCAACCCTTTTTTTTTCTTCTTCTAATACCTTTAAAATTGTAAAAGGTCAAGCAATAAACGCAATTCATTATTCTAATTTATTCTTTCAATAAAACAAATATCCAAAAGAGGTATAGCACTTAGGAGACTCCATAACAACGTCCATCCTTGAAATACCGTTTCAGGGGCTCTCTAGCATCTAGGGAGCAGAGGAGTCTTTACCCCTGTTAACGAAGTGAGTTTGCACTGTTTCCCGGGGCATTCTCAAGCACTGATGCGCTAGGATCAGCGTGGGCGTAACTACGTTCTAAGTCTCACGCTCTTCCTGCCATAAGCGCGGAGCACATGGGAGGAGGGTAGTTTTAGTGGGGTATTAGCCCTTGGGCATTTGTCCATCGGTTCGAGTCTCCACACAAGCCGGTCGATTACTGTTTGGATTGCCCTCAGTGGAATGCCTCCACGATCGACTATGGTCTAATCCCTAGCAAAGGACCCGATATGTACGAAATGCATTTCCCCCGCCTGAAAAAAAAAACAAAGAAAGCTTGTCTTCCATACACTGATACGCTCTATATAGCATTACACCTACTCTCAATAGCGACAATAATAAGTAATAAAAATTACCTTTTAAGTTCCCAAAATTAGTAAAAGCTGCGCAGCTGTGTACGTTCTTTTATCGCTTTATTATCCTAGCCCGTAATAAACTCGGCTGTCGGCATCATGCATATCGAAATACCGAAATTTCTAAGTACTTCCTTTATCATAAAGATGTCTCAATATCGCAAGATATGAATAAAATACGTTAAAATACAACAAAATTACTCGTGCAGCACATTACGTCAGACGAAAATAACAGACTTCTCTCCATTTAACGACAACTCTCTATAACGCCATAAAATACACAGTCCCTTCAGTGTTGTTATATAGAGTTTCCACTGTAATTAAAGTGAGCAAGTTGGCGGTAGGCTAAATAAAACTTTAACAATACTCATTGACACTTGATATTTTTGTGTTCCGTGATTCACGGTTCCTGAAAAGCAGCCGAAACGTCGAAATAATAAAAACCAAATAAATTATCGTGCTTGAAATCCATCTCAACATTTAACCCATCGGTTACATGCAGTAAATAGGACTACAGTAAGTAAATTTAATTTTTTCACTACGCCTTTTAGCAGAGGCGGTATATACTCGTATAACATACGTTTCCCTATCCGTGCAGGGACGGAGAAAGAATACAATTTCCTGCGGCCGGGCGGCCTGTCGTAAGAGGCGACCAAACAACCCACAGCCAGGTGGTAGGGCATTTGCCCGACTGGATGGCTACCACCCCTGGTCTAAAGTATGTCGCCATAACAACCTTGAGTTGTGTTCCGGCATTAGTGACCAGGTTCCAGTCTCCCTTAAGAGAGCAGCAGCGCATTTGTAGCATCTTTGGTGTTGCAAATGTCCATAGGCGATGGTAACCGTTTTCCCTCAAGTGGGCCGTCTGCCTGTCTGCTGAACTCCTGCAATAAAAATAAAAAAAGAGATCGGTAGTTTAGCAATAGCTTCAAGCGAAGCAAGACGTTAGTGACGGACTTTGCGCGTGTTGTTGAATTGTGCATTACGTGTGGCGTGGATTTGTTCAGTTATATTTGTACCTGTGTTATATAGTTCTAATAAACTCTATAATAATTCCAACGGCATTTTAATTCGAGTCCTGCAACTCGTAACAATACCGTACTAGTTTAACGTTTTTAAAATATGATAAAATAATCTTCTACATATTAATGCGTGAAGCACAAACTTTGTACCCCTTTTTACGAAAATTGCACGGACGGAGGGGTATGAAATTTCGCACACTTGTAGTTTCTATAGAGAAAAAGCGACGAATGCTAATGTTTTTTTTTAAATTATGAAAAAGATTACACACACGCCTATATACTACTTTGCTTATTGTAGCCTTGGCAAAATCTGTGATTATAGAAGTATAGTCTTTGACAACAAACTATTATGGTCGAATTTCGACCACGGGCGACCATTTGTTTTAATCATTGTTTAAACAACAAAATTAATACGGCACTTGACTTGTTTCTAGAATGACGTCATAACTTGCTATTCTCTTAAAAAATCTAAAGGGCTTCGACGTTTTTGTAAAATTATAAAAAGTGTCTTATTAAACCTACTATCAACTACTCTATTGTATAAAGATTCCGTTTTTGACAAAAATTAGGGCGTGATACTAAAATTCTAAATACAATTCAATTTGAAAGAAAACTCGTATTTCTGAGTCAGCAACTATTAAGTTTAAAATAAAATTGAAACCCCGAGTACACCGGCTAAGAAGTTACGTGTTCCGTCGAAAACTTTGGAACAACAACGATAAATCTTGTAATCGAACTGAAACTGGAACTCCCCAAAATGTAGCTCGCAACAATACATAAGGCGAGCCGGCAAACGCCCGGCTAATTGTCGCCAGGCAGCGAGCTCTAATTAGGAATTATAGCCACCGTGAAACTAACAAACAAGGTTGTTAGCTAATTTATTAGGGGCTGCCTCCCGTGACGACTCACCCTCTTTGGATAATCCCTATAATTAATATATAATCTGCTGATGATATTGTCGCTCGCATCGTAGTTCGTGATTAAACAACTGCCGCAAATTAGAAATTATTCTTCCATTGTGACAGCTTAAACGACGTTTAATTTATGCTAGGTTCCTATATACCATTCAATAACTTGCCTTACCATCGATTGAGTTTTGACATTACTTGTATGGAGCTTATGTCAAATTTTAACCGATAGCAAGGCAAATCAAAGGTCGGTAAGATGTAGGAATTAAAAATATATAGAATTGGTATATTACATACATACATACATACATAACTTCACGCCAGTTCCCTCGCGGGGTAGGCACGAACAACAGAGTGCCATTTAGGCTTATTCTTACACACCTCACTTGCCTATATTATTATTGGTATATTATTAACTTAAATTAAAAACTTAATTAAAACCAGTACAATTCCCTCAGTTGTAAAGTATATAACTTTGTTAACAGCAAACTAAATATTGTTGGTCTCAATCGTTATGAAGTCAAAGCAAAAGTGAGAACACCTGGCTTCAAAGTTTATCTTATGACAAAACAGAAGAACTGCTTGCATACTTATCTATACATATAATAATATTGTAGAGGTCGAATTTATGTACAATGAAAAAAAAAAATGCTAAAAACCGATTCAGAGGGATGTAATATAACTAATTTAGATTTTTTTCAATTTTTTTGTTTCTCTGTTTGTTTGTCTGTTTGTACCGGGTAATCTCCGAAACGACTGGACCGATTTATATTAAATTTTGTATGGTGGTACCTTATATCCCTGGTCAACATATAAGAGGATACTTTTGATCCCGAAAAATTAAAGAGCACGCGTGGGATATTTAAAAAACCGCACCACGCAGACGAAGTCGCGGGCATCAGCTAGTTTTAAAATAAACGCACACTCAAGCACGCCCTTAAACAGGCACCTACGTACATACGCACTCTCTCTCTCTCTCTCTCACACACACACACACACTCAACATACATTTAAATGTTTAATATAATACACCATACCATGCAACCATAATGTACATATAGAAAAAAAAATTGAGAACATAATGTTAGCCCAAAAAACAGGCCTGTTCTACTTTGGGGGCAAATTCAAAAGTCAACTTTAGACTCAAATAATGTACCTACCATAAATATATTGTATATTTTAACATATTGCATTATTATTTTATTTATTTATAAACATATAAATAAATAAACTCCTAGTTGTCTAATAGCTCCTGAATTAGAAAAACATTAACTAGTTGAAATAGTAAAAATTGCGTTTTACATTTTTTATTGCACTTACCATAACAACCAGAGACGTTTGGTCGTTAAGTCTTTAACCCTGACTCTTTTAAAATTGTAAAACGTTTGACATATGTAATATTCAAAACCGATAATTTAATATGCTACTAAATGTAAAATAAAGATTAACGTATTTAAATTGTTTGCACACATGTTAGTACGCGATTTATACGCTTGAACAGCGCGTTTGGCTAACACAGCATTTGGTGCATTTAATTATATTTGCCAACAAGATTATAATTCAGTTTGCTAATATCGCGTATTGTAGCGGTAAATTTTTTGGTAATAATGACGATTTTGATAAAGTTTCTATCCGTGCAGGAACGGAGAAAGAATACAATTTCCTGCGGCCGGGCGGCCTGTCATAACCCACAGCCAGGTGGTAGGGCATTTGCCCGACTGGATGGCTACCACCCCTGGTCTAAAGTATGTCGCCATAACCACCTTGAGTTGTGTTCCGGCATTAGTGACCAGGTTCCAGTCTCCCTTATGAGAGCAGCAGCGCATTTGTAGCAACTTTGGTGTTGCAAATGTCCATAGGCGATGGTAACCGCTTTCCATAAAGTGGGCCGTCTGCCTGTCTGCTGATCTCCTGCAATAAAAAAAAAGTTTTGCCCTATTAGTATGGTGGCTCCTAGATGTTCTTTTTGCAATGAAATGTACTTTTGTTTACTAAAGGTTTAATTTTGGACGTATTAGCTCGACATATCGACTTTCACCGGTAATTTTATATACAACTAGGATATGTCCGCGACGTCGTCCACGCTTGACTTGAAATTCTCGGGGGATTCTCGGGACAGAGTACATTAATATAATAGAAGAATGGAAACGCAAGTTATTTGAACGTTTAATACTTGAGCTTCCTCTTGCTTGGTCACTTTCTTGCGAGTTTCCATTGAAATCGGCATAATGTAAACAAGGAGGCTTATAGGAAATATGCACTTTATGCTAATTAAAACAAAGAAATCACCCCTGTATGAATGGAGTCAGTACCCACGCTCATTAGGGAAAATGAATTCTCAAAACGGCAGTATTTGATGTGATTGAATAACATTATTCAATCGTCGGTGAATATTGAATTCAGCACTGATTTGACACCGCTGTGCTGACTCCAAACCAATTAACATAACGTCAGTATTAAAACACTGCCTTACTTCGAATCTGAAGTAGCTGATTCAATGTAAATCAGCTTTTATACTCTTTAAGAGAAGCGTAGAGTCTCGTAGAAAAACTATCAAGAAATCTCCTCGTATTTCCACCAAATAACATTCGCGTTATCGCATGCCCAACACGGAACTCGTTTCCTCCAAAAAATCCGGCCTATACAACACGAGCTCGTTTTTACAGTCCATTACCTTTTTTCATTGGAGCCGAGTTAAGCTGATTATAGCTGCATCAGCTATGGGAATCATACACTGTCGCAAACACGTGAACTTTAAAATTCGACTAGTATTAAATGTTGAATGCATTTTCGTTATTCTATAATCACGAAGAGGATTTTAAGTTTATTGAATTATTTTGTTGACAATTGATAAAAAGTACATTGTTTCCATAAAGGGTCAGCACCCAGTCAATTTAATCAAGATATAAAACAACTGAATAGTTTCTATTTTATAGTCATAATATTGTATGGCTAGAATACAATATTTACAAGTTAAATGTCGAAGTGGCTGAAATTGGCCAAAATGGAGAAAGTAACCGAAAGAGCCGAAATGACCGAAATGGCTGAAATTACCGAAATTACCAAAATGACCAAAAACACGAAAATGGCAAATCACAAAAAAACAAAACCTATTCTACTTCTGGGATAACCTTTACATAAATCTATCCCAAAATCTATTTCATTATCCGGGATTAAAAGTACCTATGTCTTGTCTACTCTTGGTATTAAAATTACATATATACCGAATTTCAGCAAAATCGGTCCAATAGTCTTTCCGTAAAAGCATAACAAACAGAGAGACAAATATATTTTTATCCCGGAAACGATCCCATTTTTCGAGATAAAAACTATCCTATGTTTATCCTCGGCATCGAAAATATATATATATATAATGAGTTCCAGTTGTTTTTCCATGAAAGCGTAACGGACAGACAGAGTTACTTTCACATTTATAATATTAATGGGGATAACTTTTATACAGCTTTGATTGTGTAAACTTTAGATCCCGCGGCAACTACCCTATTTTCGAAAGATAATACAAAATAATTTAAATACCAAAACGCTCCCTTTTGACAAGTTACTTCACTATTTAAATATTCATTTTAGTGAAGTTTATTTTTGAACATATTTTAAAAAATAAGTTTTCTTACAATAAACGAGAAGTTATGTGGAGCGTATATAAGCTTAAATTCTAATGCACATATATACACTAAAGATGTATTGATTTTATTTCGTAACTCCGGTTGGTTATATATTAGTAAGATGAAAAACTTCAACGGACAAGTTGAAAAACGAATGACAACGGATAAGTGACAAAACGAATCGCAACAAAATTTTAACTTAAAGTTTTACGCTCAGATTGTTAATGTACTTGTCCAATTTGAAAACCTGCCCGTAACACTTCAAGTTAAAATTTTGTTGCGATTCGTTTTGCCACTTATCCGTTGCCATTCGTTTTTCCAGTTGTAAGTTGAAGTTTCACTTCTACTATGTGTCCCAGCGCACATTTAGATTTTTCGCAGGTTTACTGCAAATTATGATTTGGTTAGGTTAGGTACTTTGTAATGAATGCATGTTTTATTTAAACATATTTTACTTTATCAAACAAAAAAACTGAATTCGAGCCGGAACCAAAAAACGCATCCATTTCTAAATTTATGCTGCTCCTCCACACGACTGTAAAACTATATAGAAGTTCCACTTCCAAAAAGATTATTTTTTTAAAAATGTCCACGTTTTTATGATAGTTAATACGGACATCAAAAATGATTAACCTTATAATTTAATAAGTACCTTTTAAGCAAAAAAAGCGACGTTATTATTTCTTGTTTAAAAAAGCGACGAAAAACAAACTCCGTTCAACTATAAAAACGTTTTTGCCCGGACCGAATCCTTCAATCACGCCTACCCTTCCAGAAGTATTTCTACAGCTTCCAATCAAAAATCAACAGTGTCTCTTCAAACTTAAGGTATAGTTCAGTCTGTCAAATGTAGTATGAGTTTGTGCATCGTTAACATCGAAGATAAGTTTCGGATAAGAGAGTTTTAGGTCAACGGTCGTATATTACGTATCAAGATCACGCGCCTATATAACCGGCAGCGTGAATTGGCCGTACGGCAGTTGGAATGTTAATGCTAAAAGAAGTAGGGACTATTCGGGACCTTTCCTTGTTTTGTTTCGAATCATCTGAAATACAAGCCTGAAGTAGATTGTTCACTGAAACGATTCACTGAATAGTACGACAGATATAGTAGCTCTTTCGCAAAGAAGAACTATATCATTCGAGATCTGTATCTCTAGTGTTTCAAGAGCCGAAAGAGCGAGCCGTGTCGTGACACGAACGGCAATCTTTTAATTCAAACTGGCACTTGTGTAAACAAAATATTTTTGATAAAGCTGCAAAAACAATAAAGATGATTATGCAATACAGGTATAGAAGGATAACTCAAGTATTCTCAAGTATATTTTGAATATCTATGTACACTGTACATATCGACGACATTAACTATGTGTTGGCCAGTGACCCGATTGAGCCATTGAGCTATCGAGCTATTGAGTTACTAACTGAGCGAAAAAGAGATACGTTTTATAATGGGAACTAGCTCATTTTATCTCTCATGCGCGAACTACTCAGTTCTTCTCTGAAGTCACACCCCTCTCATATTATTTGCATGGATGCCTGAAATGTCTTCTATAACGATTTTTATATGATTTATTAGTTTGCCTGTATTGTCAAGTAAATTTTCATATACGATACACATACGATCATGTTGTTATTATTATTTGGCACGTTGCTTTTTTATTTCGACAAATGTGTAAGCCGTCTGTTTAGGATTCTGTATCTATTTTTACAACGGCCTGCCTTTGCTCTTTTAATTGTGACGAATACTTCGCAGAAATGACTAGGTTTCTATGGATGAAATTGGGCTGGAAAGTGTAATCTGTGTGGCTCTACAAAGTTATGTACTGACACGAAAAAAATGAAGATTAGCGGTGGTTGCCGCGCCCGCCGACGGGGCGGCGCCGACGTCCATCCCGATCGGGCCCGGCGGCGGGGAGTTCGATGCGTTTTTGCGAGTCGTGCTCGACGCCGTCGCGCCGTTCGTACGCGCGCAATTTGCCGCGATTGAACCCCGCGCCGACCCTCCGTCCGCCGCTCGCGGCCGACCGAGGTAAGGCGCCGGCGCCCAGACCGGCGCCTCGCGACCAGGCCACCGGAAGGCCAAGACCGGTCACGGCTGCCGCCGCCGTCCGGCGAGGTCTGGGGGAAGCAAGTACCCCGGTCCCGGTGGAGGTGGTGGCGGCCCCGGCCGTCGGGGTGGCAAGCTCCCCACTGCCACCGGCCCCCCAAAAAAAGAAGCACAGGGGGGGCGTGAAGCGGACGCTCAGAAAGCAGCGGAGGGCGGCGCGCGCCGCCGCCGCTGCTTCAGCGGCCTCCGCTACGGTGCCCGCGCCTGTGGTGCCGGCCCCCAGGCAGCGGGCGGCGCTCGCGGCCGCGACACCGGTCGTCGCGGCGCCCGTCGTCCGCGCTCGCGTCACGCACGTCGCGCCGCCACTGGCGCCCGTGGCCCCCACCCCCGCCCCGGAGGGGGGGGCGTGGACCACGGTCGTCAAGCGGAAAAAGGGTAAAGGGGCGAGGGCCGACGGGCCCCCTCCCCTCCCCCAGGCGCAAGCTGCTCCCCTGCCGACGGGGCAGGGGCAGCAACAGCGGAAACAGGCTGCAAAGCCTGCGGTCGTATTCCGCGAGCCGAAGTCGGCCGCAGTTATCATTAAACTGCTGCCGGCAGCGGCCGCGAAGGGTATCGGTTATCGCGAGGTCTTTGCAAAGGCCTCGACGGTGGTCGACATCGCGGCCATGGGCCTCCGTGAGGGGCTGAAGGTGGTGCGGACCGTCAGGGACGCGCGTCTCCTCGAGTTCCAGCCGGGACCCGAGAGCGCGGCCAAGGCGGACCGCGTCGCCGAGGCTCTGTGCGGAGCCCTTGTAGGGATGGCTGAGGTCGTCCGCCCCGTAAAGCGTGGGGAGCTTTACGTCTCTGGGCTGGACGAATCAGTCACGGTCGATGGGCTGCGTGACGCGATCGCGCGCGCCGGCAATTGCCGGCGCGACGACGTGCGCACGAAGCACATCGGTGCAGGACCGGGCGGTTTGGGCGCATCATACGTAATGTGCCCCGTCGCTGCTGCCAAAGCCATCGTCGAGCTGGGCTACCTCGTGGTAGGCTTCACCTCGGCGAGGGTGGAGGCACTGGAAGCCAGACCGATACGTTGTTACCGGTGTTACAACGTCGGCCATGGCGCCCAGACCTGTCCGGACACGTGCCCGGACCGGACCAACTTGTGTCTCCGCTGCGGTAAGAGCGGACACAAGATGCCGGACTGCACGGCCCGGAACCCCCACTGCGCGGCGTGCGCGGCGGGGGGACTCAACGCTGCCCACCCCACGTTGGCGAGGTTCTGCCAGCCTCCCTACGTGAAGGGCAAATTCGTCCATTCGAGGACGAATCAACGCACGGGTGTTACGGGAGTACGCGCAATGGACACCTCCAATGCCTAGTACGCCCGTAACAATACTATTTCAGGCGAACGTAAACCACTCCCCCACCGCCCAGGATTTGTGCCTGCAGGCGATGGCGGAGTGGCAAGCGAAGTTGGCCGTAATAAGCGAACCTTATTACGTGCCGCCTTGCGGCAATTGGGTGGGCGACCTCGATGACGTGGTAGCGGTGGTGGCCAGAGCCGGTTCTGGCACACCGCTTACATGTCTCGAAAGAGGAAAGGGCTATGCGGTGGCGGAGAGCGGGAGTATCGTCGTCATAGGCGTTTACTTTTCGCGCAACCGCCCCCTGGCGGAGTTCGAGCTTCACTTGGACGCCATCAGGGCTGCCATAGGCAGATTGTCGCCTAAAACGATCTTCGTAATGGGCGACTTTAACGCAAAGCACTGTTCCTGGGGAAATGCGTTCACGGAACCTAGGGGCCGGACGGTTGAGGAATGGGCTCTTCAATCCGGCCTGACCATATTGAACCAGGGATCGGTCCAGACCTGCGTGCGCGCGCGGGGTGGATCGGTCATCGACCTGTCATTCGCCACTCATGCGGCCGCCCGCAGAGTTGTCGGATGGAGGGTGCTGGAGGAGGTGGAGTCGCTCTCTGATCATCGGTACATCAGATTTGAGCTTACCCCCTCCTCCGGTCCGAGCCCTGTTCATCGCCCCCCTCTCCTCCCGCGTTGGGCCCTTACCAAGCTCGATCCGGAGCAGGCCGAGGAGTGGGCACTCACGGAAAGCTGGGCCTACCCAGTCGAATTCGAGAACCTGGAGTCGCAGGCAGAGCACATGCGCAAGACCCTGACGAGGGTTTGCGACGCGGCGATGCCTCGCGTCTCCAAGCGGCAGCCTCCGTGCAAGCAGGTCCACTGGTGGACCGAGGAGCTGGGCGAGATGTGAAAGGCAGTTCGCATCATCAGCCACAGGCTCAAACGCTGCAGGGCGCGCCGTCCTCCGGACTACGTCGCGGAAAATGGACTCGTGGGAGAGTTTAGGGAGGCCAGAAAGGCTCTTTCGATTGCAATACTGCAAGCGAAAGCCCGGGCTCGGGCCGAGCTCCTCGAGACGCTCGATCGGGATCCTTGGGGGCGTCCGTACCGTGGGGCCCGCAACACGTTGCGCCCTTGCACATCCACGGTCACGGAAACGCTCGAACCCGAGGTGCTCCGGTCGGTTATCGACGGGCTCTTCCCGGATCCGGGAAACTTCACTCCCCCCAGTATGGGTCCACCCGTTCCCGACACCCCCACGGACGAGGAGCCTCACTTCATCTCCGAGGGGGAACTAGACGTTGCCCTGGACCGGCTCCGGGGCAGGAAGACGGCACCGGGACCCGACGGGGTTCCAGGTCGACTCCTCTTCCTGGCCGCTAAACATCTACGCGGCCAGCTGCGGGAACTGTTCGAAGCCTGTATTCGCGCAGGTCGGTTCCCGTCGCAATGGAAGGAGGGTCGTTTGTGCCTGATTCCCAAGGGAGGTCGGCCTCCCAACGATCCGTCCGCCTTCAGGCCCATAGTGCTGCTGAACGAGGTCGCTAAGGTCTTCGAAAAGATCTTGGCGGAGCGGCTCGTGAAGCATCTCGACGCTGTGGAGCCGGGGCTTTCAGAAACGCAGTTCGGGTTTCGGCGGAGGCGCTCCACGATGGACGCCTTCGAGACGCTGCGAACGTCAACGGACGAAGCCGTCCAAGCGAAGGATGTCGTTCTTGCGGTGTCGCTAGACATAGCGAACGCCTTTAACAGCCTCCCTCATGAGACGATCAGGGAGGGGCTCCGCGCGCATGGAGTCCCCCCGTACCTCACGAGGCTGTTGGGCGCGTACCTGCAGGATCGACATATCCTTTGGGAGGGCGGTGAGTCCGGCAATCCCGAGTTAGGTCGTCGACGCGTCGCGTGCGGCGTTCCACAGGGGTCGGTCCTCGGGCCGATTCTTTGGAACGTAGGTTATGACTGGATCCTTCGGGTTCCGGTCCTGCCCGGGGCAGGGCTGATCTGCTTTGCGGACGACACCCTACTCACGGCACGCGCTGCGTCATTTGCGGAATCCGTGGACGTCGCCAACGCCGGGTTGGCGATTGTCGTAGATCGAATAGCTAGGCTGGGCTTGAGGGTCTCCCCCGCGAAAACGGAGGCCATCATGTTCCATAGGAAATTTCGCAATCCCCCCGCGGACTTGACCGTTTCGGTCCAAGGGGTGGCCATTAGAGTAGGGCCCCAGATGAAATATCTGGGGCTAGTTCTCGATGGGAAATGGCTGTTCAAAGCGCACTTTGAGCAGCTAGTTCCCAAACTCGTCAAATCCGCGGGCGCACTCTCGAGGCTGCTTCCCAACGTAGGGGGCCCGGGAGGTGCGACGCGGAAACTTTACTCTGGCATCCTGAGGAGTATGGCACTGTACGGTGCACCCGTCTGGTCCATTGCACTTCACCGCCACAACAGAACCCTACTGCATCGGGCGCAGCAGGTTCTGGCCGTGAGGACCATACGGGGGTATCGCACAGTGTCGCGGACGGCGGCCACCCTCCTGGCAGGCGATCCGCCCTGGCATCTCCAGGCGGACGTCCTGACAGTGGTGCGCCGCACCCGGCAGGATGCCCTAGCTAGAGGCCTGACCTTCTGTCAGGTCGAAATCGAGGCGATCAGGAAGCGGGAAACCGCCTCCATGATCGCCATCTGGTCTCAAGAGCTCGACAACCCTGCGGCCTATGGCGGCTACACGGTGGATGCAATCAGGCCACAGCTGACGGAATGGGTCAACCGCACCAGCGGCACCCTGACCTTCAGGACGACACAGATACTTACCGGACACGGATGTTTCGATAAGTATCTGTGTCGCATTGTGGGCTGCTTGCCTTCCCCGGACTGCCGCCAGTGCGGCGCGCTCGACACGGCGTTACACACGCTAGTCGAGTGCGCCGCATGGGCGCCGCAGCGTTTCGAACTTGAGACGCACGTAGGTCCAGTCGACTCGCTCTGCGACTTGGTCAAGGCCATGTTGCAGAGCAGCGACAATTGGGGGGCTGCGGTTACTTTTTGCGAGACAGTAATGTCACTCAAGGAGGCCGCAGAACGAGACAGGGAGAGAAGTCCTGCAGCGCGTGCCAATGCGTCTTCTCGAGGTCGCCGGCCTTCAGCTGGCACCCGGAGAGGCAGGTACGCGCATTACTTCCCTCCCTGAGTTAGGTTCCGTTTACCGCGGGGGGCCTTTAGCTTGCTAGGAGAGCAAAGGACCTTCTACCCCCGCACAACGAAGTGGGGTGTGTTCTCCCAGGGCACACACCAGGCACTTTATTGCGCTGGATCGGCTGGGCGTAACTATGTTCTAAATCTCAGCCTTTCCAACACATACAAAGCGCAGGGTCGTCAGGGAGGAGGGGGTTTTTAGTGGGTATTGGGGTTGCTCGCCCGTGCAGCAACGCTCGGAGTCTTCCACACTATTCTGTGACGTCGATCGCGGACGGAGCGCTGCCAAGAGCATACTATTGCTGCAGTGTTATCGCCCCCGACCGACGCGTGTCGTTCCCCTAGCAATGACCCAGTTTGTGCGTAAATCGGTTAAGCATTTTCCCTCGCCTCAAAACAAAAAAAAAAAAAAATATGTATTTAAAGGTTCGTATAGCTTCTCAGGCGTGTATGGCATCTTGGGCAGATCTTTGAACAACATAATAATGTTTCTTGGTGGCTTTTTAAAATTCATTACGTAAGAAATTTATTGCTTCCCAACTCGTGAAAATTGTGTCCTTCCCGCTCTAATTTTTAAACTATAAAGTGGAAAACTCCTAAAAAAAGGCTGTAGCACTTCGAAAAGATATTCAATGCGATTGGAATAAGTCTAGAGTGACCAAAGGGCTGGAATGTATTCAGGACAAAGAATCGTTGTTATACAACGCGAAAGAAAATGCAGCCAGCATTTTGGGAAGCGACAGCCATCTGGACTACATTTTGTTCTGTAAATAGGTTTATAATTTTTAAAGTATAAGTTTTTTTCCAATGGAAATTATTAGTCTAAAAAATATCGAGTACAGTTTTACATCTTAATATATATAAATTACGTGTCACGTTGTTTGTCCGCGATGGACTCCTAAACTACTTGACCGATTTTAATCAAATTTGCACACCGTGTGCAGGTTGATCCGACTTGAAAGATAGGACAGCTTACATTTGGACCCGGTACGTGGCACTGCAATCGGGTTTTAAATTTTATTTCTTCAGGGTAGAACAACGTCTGCCGGGACAGCTAGTAACTTATAATTCTGATTCGTAGTTTTCGATTGCGTAGAAAAGTGCAGACCGATTTCTGACATGCAAATAACCTATTTTGAACTTTATTCGTAGGCACAAATAGCAGTGTTGCTTGCTATGCATTCTTAGCTCTGTTACGCTTACACGATCCGTACACTATCGTGCGCTACTGATATTGATCTACTGCGCATGTACATCGGGAGGAACTATTAGTTGTGCAAAACTATCGATCTCATTTATGATATATGGTGTATTTTTGACTAAATAATTATAATCTTAAAGGGGTGGGGGGTGTACTGCGTTATATGTTCAAGGCACGGTGCTAAGTTTATTACATGTAAGTATTTATTTATATATTAACGCTACTAAATTTTATGCTTAATAATTTTAATTTATGTTGCAGGTCATGCTTGACATGTATCGATTACAGCAGGCAAGTGTCTATACGGTTATTTTTATAATTAAATTATCTTTCTTATGATACCAATTTAATTGTTTAGTAGAACGGTTTAGTTATCTATATTGTTCTTACCTGTTCATGCTTGCTTGCCAGGTATCCACGAAAATAAATAAGTAGCCTAGCCAATCAAGGCATATTCTCCATGTTAAAAACTATCAGTCGAATCTAAATTTGTTCAGTTATCAAAAGAGTTGAAGGTTATGAATAAAAAAAATGATTAAAATTAATTTGATTAAAAATAAACATGGACACTTTTCAACTGGCAAGCTATCATAGGCGTGTTCATAAATCAATATAATTTGATAAAAAATTATGTCTCGTCTGGTCATAAGGCCATTATCGTCATTATCACCATATCTTGTATATGTATATAACTTATGTGTATATTTGTAAATATAGTATAGTTATATATTTATTATTAAAATGTAAGTAATCGTACAATAATTATGTATACCACCGTCGCCACTCCTAATCAGAATATTCTTGCCACGGGTTGTCTGGAAGAGATCGCTTCTTAGCGATAAGTACGCCCTTTGTACCCAACTAGACTAATACTAGTTCGTAAGTTTTTTCTGTAAGTGTGTACAATAAAGGTTATCTATCTAAGGCCGATCTTCACCGTCTCCTCTACTAAATGTAGTAAGAAGCGATGCCTGTCGGTATGCGTTCCCAGTTGAAAGCTGGCACTAAATTAATTCGATATGTCATTCTGTCTGTCGGACGAACACATGAATGCTTTGATTGTGACGGCGACAGAATGGTCTATGAGTCGACGATTGAATAAAGGATAAAATCTGTTGTCTAAAACCGTCCAATTCAAAGTGTATTTCGACAGTATGAAACCCTGTACATTCAAAAATACATTTTAATTTAGACGGCTTATCATCTCAACAGCCAGTTTGCGTAAACTTGTTTATTTTTAGACTTTTCAAGTGGTAGTGGTGGTTTTATAGGGGTTATTTTTTTTAACGAAATCTACGGTCTCTGTGTTTCGTTACTTTTTTAAAGAAGGTTTAATTTTAATTTTACTGGAATTTACACGCTTAATTATAATTATTGATTGTAGTTTGTGTTATTTTTTGGGTGTTATTTTTGTGCTGAAGTACATACATACATACATAACTTCACGCCAGTTCCCTTGCGGGGTAGGCACGAACAACAGAGTGCCATTTAGGCTTATTCTTACACACCTCAGTTGCCTCTTTGACATTCATAACTCTTGTCATGCACACTCGTCTGTTCTTAAGGCTCCTGACATCACCTTCTGCTAGTACACGATCAATTTGATCATGGAAGGTGTGTCGTGGCCTTCCACGACTTCTGCATCCATCCACTTTTGCATTGTATATCTGTTTAGTCATTCTTTCATCGTGCATTCTTTCCACATGCCCGAACCACCGGAGCATTCCTTTCCTTACCTTCACCCCGACACTCTCTTTCAGACCAACTCTCTTTCTTACTTCGGTATTACGAACGCGGTCCGCGAGCGTCACTCCGCAGATTTTGCGCAGTGCTCGCATCTCGACCGCGTTTACTCTACTTTCATGCTCTCTCTTCCATACCCAACTCTCGCATCCATACGTGAGCGTAGGTACCAGCTGAAGTATACCTTAAAATTAATTATATGTTGTATTCAAAATACTTATTGTAATGTGGAGTGTTGCTTTTACAATAGTGTGGCGAGATACTGCTTGTGGAAAGTGTTGTAAATATATGGTGTATATATGAAAACATTATTTTTTGTTTGGTTTTTATTTTGTGTATAATTATTATATATACCTAATTTCTGAAATTATAACTAAACTAGTGCCATGATGTTTACAGGAGTTTGAAGGTACTTACGTATATATAGGTAGAAGGATATTGTGAGATGTCTTTGGAGATACAAATTATTAGTTCTTCTTCCACCTTTTACACAAATAAATTGTAAATAAATGAATATTAATTAATAATTGACAGACAAACACACATATACTATATCCTCAAATTAAGCAAGTTACGCTTGTGTCATGGGTAATATACAACGGACTCTCGGGCCGATCCCAGACACCCACACCAGTAAACAACGAAAAAAAATCGTTTCCGAAATTTACCATACCAGGAATCAAACCCGGTACCTCTGCATTACAGTGAGCTAGTCCGGCAAAGGCTTAGCTCGCTCAACCACAGAGGCCGTCTGTCTGTCCGAAACATCTGTCTATGATTTCAAAATTGAAGTGAAAATTGTAATTTATGCAATGCCTAAATTTGTCTCAGACATGGTTATAGATTCAGAAAAATTACATCTTTTTTTGTTTTTTTTTTATTGCATGAGTTCAGCAGACAGGCAGACGGCCCACCTAATGGTAAGCGGTATACCATCGCCTATGGAGATTTGCAACACCAAAGCCGTTACAAATGTGCTACCGCTCTCGGGAGACTGGAATCTGGCCACTAATGCCGGAACACAACTCAAGGTTGTTATTGCGGCATACTCTAGACCAGGAGTGGTAGCCATGCAGTCGGGCAAATACCCTACCACCTGGCAAATTACATTTCGTTATCTTACTGGGTTCATAAGATATCAAAATCCAAGATCCAATTCAATAAAATCGCACACAAATAATTTTAACATTGTCTATAGATAATTTTAGTACCACTCATAAATTTAGTTAAGACATAAACCTACTGCTCGTAGGAACGGGAAACATGGGCTTGCCAAGCAGTCTAGGGCAGTGCAAACTATGCCACAGCCTGTTGAAACTCAATAACGTTGATTCGAATTCGAACCCAGACGCAGCCTCGTAGCTAGAGACCACAAGGCGCCAATGTTAGCTTAAGCTGTTATTGCATACAACACATAGTCCTGGGAATCGAGTCTAATCAATAGTTATGGAAATTCAACGGAAAGGACTATAAATACAACGTGAGAGCATTAGGATTATATAAATAGCTATTACCAGACAATAAAGTATCTATGCAGGAACGGAGAAAAAATATTAATTGCGACAGTCGGACCTGTCGTAAGAGGCGACCTAATAACCCGTAGCCAGGTGGTAGAACATTTGCCCGCCTGGATAGCTACCACCTGGGACCCAATTCTGCTATTACTATCTCTTCAAAATCGCCGGACACTATGATCTCAATTGTAGGCTTGCCTGATTTCGGTATTCTGTTAATTCCAATGACGTGCTCGTGGCAGGCCACTCAATATTTATAAGCATTTATAAGCGTAAACTTGTGAAGAAAATGTTTGAAATTTTTGTAGATTTTCAATACTCATGCCATTTCTGATAATGGTGAGACCAATTTTTACTACTATTATTCCGCTGCAACGATATCAAGGAGATATTGTGTTGTAAATTTGATAGCACCATCGATAAAAAGAAAGTAATCATAAATAATCGATTACAACTATGCGATTATATAATCCGGTCAGCATTCTAACTCGTTATAATAACAGGCACAATAACCAATACATAATTACACATGGATGGAGGGTACAACACTGATATAGAAAGAAGAGTGAATTTGGGGAATAGTGTGAATGGAGCGTTAGGTAAACTTCTAGGCGCTAAGAACCTCAGCCAGAAGGCCCAGCTTGCCATACACAACGCGGTGCTGGTACCTACGCTCACGTATGGAAGCGAGAGTTGGGTATGGAAGAGAGAGCATGAAAGTAGAGTAAACGCGGTCGAGAAGTAAGAAAGAGAATTGGTCTGAAAGAGAGTGTCGGGGTGAAGGTAAGGAAAGGAATGCTCGGGTGATTCGGGCATGTGGAAAGAATGACTAAACAGATATACAATGCAAAAGTGGATGGATGCAGAAGTCGTGGAAGCCCACGACACACCTTCCATGATCAAATTGATCGTGTACTAGCAGAAGGTGATGTCAGGAGCCTTAAGAACAGACGAGCGTGCATGACAAGAGTTATGAATGTCAAAGAAGCAAGTGAGGTGTGTAATAATAAGCCTAAATGGCGCTCTGTTGTTCGTGCATACCCCGAAAGGGAACTGGCGTGAAGTTATGTATGTATAATTACATATATTAATCAAATACTTACTTAATCTCAACGACTGACTGACTGACTGGCATATCAACGCCCAGACTACTACTACTGGGGCTACGATCGTATAATTTGCATGCAGGTTATTTTTTACTGTAGGTACGCACTAAGAAAGGATTTTTGAAAATTCAACCTCTAGGGAAGTGAAAACGGGGATGAAACTTCGAAATCCGTCATTTTCTGAGTAAGAAGCACGTAATTTTATATACCTGCTTCTGGTTAGAAATAAATGTACACGAGTTTTTTTTATTGCGGGAGTTCAGCAGACAGGCAGACGGCCCACTTAATGGAAAGCGGTTATCATCGCCTATGGACATTTGCAACACCAAAGGTGCTACAAATGCGCTGCTGCTCTCTTAAGGGAGACTGGAACCTGGTCACTAATGCCGGAACACCACTCAAAGCTGTTATGGCGGCATACTCTAAACCAGGGGTGGTAGCCATCCAGTTGGGCAAAAACCCTACCACCTGGCTGTGGGGTCTTACGACGGGCCGCCCGGCCGCAGGAAGTTGTATTCTGCACGGATGTACACGAGTCTCGTAGTTATTGGAAATCTAATCCTTTAGGTGGTGAAAAAAGCTATGAAAATTTGCTCAAACTCTGACTATTTTTAATTTACGCCAAAAAAGCCGCGAGCAACAACTAATCTAAAAATACTAAGTCGATGTATTTCAGTGAGAACATCACATTCAGTCAGTAGAGGTACAGTTTCATAAAATACAGGCAATTCTTTAAATCACTTGGCTAAAAAAGCCACAATTTAAAAAGCAAGAGATTCAGAACACTCGCTAACAAAAGTGTTTTAGCAACAACAATTGAAAAGTATATTAGAATGAAGTATCATCGCTCACACAAGTGTCGAGGGCTTACAGCGTTGGCGGGTCGCAATTACATGAAAAATGCCCGACGTCCGTACAATGTCGTGAAATATCGCCCGCCGACAGAATTGACCCCGCAACGTAATATTGTTTTTATTCAGTCGAATAAGGCGAGCGATTTAGGTAATAGCCGCCTTATTCCGACGGTTATGTCCCTCCGGATGTTTTACTACTAATTTTGTTCACTTACTTTAAGATATTGTTATTTTCATAACAGGCATTAACTCTTACTTCGTTCTTTGAATCTACATAAAACTTGACTTTTAGGAAAATTAAGGTTATTTACTGTATTTAGTGGAATACCTTAGAGCACCGTCAATAATTCCTTTGTATACTTAGTTTTTTTTACAAATATTTTAAAGGCAATGTGTTAGTTCGTTTAAGAGCTCTTATATCTCTGAATAACTACTAGCTTTATATACATGAAAGGTACAGGAAAGATGTTTTCATACATTCAAAATTAGGGATAGTATCCATACATATAAATAAGAAATAAAATATTCAGTACAAACAGACGTGAGGATACTGTTATATACATCTTTATAAATCATACCAATCTTACTTGATAATAATTAATTTTTTATATAAATCAAGTAATAAGACGTGCAAAGGTAAAAGTGTGGCCTCCTTTGTAATGTTTGTCTGTGAAGGTTTTATTACTTTAATGTATTTTTAGAAGTTGTCATTCGGTCATTAAAATTGTGAAAACTAATATGGTATTTATTTCTGAATATTATATCCTCTTTTAACCTATGAACACGTAAATTACGAAATAACTCCTGGTAGTAAAATTTAGAGAAAATCAAATCATTGAGCATTTACGGATACAAATAATTTTGGATATATGAGATACATTCTGTTAATTTTCGAGTTTCTATAAGCAAATTTCAAACACAACGCACGTTCGTTACCATTCACTAAAGTGAGTGCAGTCGCCCTTCCTTGCGCATTGATTAAAATAAGAATTTGACCGAATTTACCTATTTTAAATTCTTTCATTTTTAAGATTGTAATACAAATTATTTTTAATATTTCTGTGTTGTTTACTCTAGAATGATACAGCAGCTGTCCAAATTTAAATGTAGTTTGACGTTTTTCACAAATAATAATGTAATATGATGTTTTTTGACGCGTAATGTCGGGTTCGGCCGATATTAGAGGGTATATTTCTATATTTAGATTTAGATTAATCGACTAAAGTGACCCGTATATGGACCACTATAGTCAGTTTATATTTACATAAACTAGAAATGTTCAATAACATGAAATATCTCAGAGCCGGCCCTAGCACTTTTGCCGCCGTAGGCAAACTCGAAAAACGTCGCCTCCACGGAAGCTTAAGAAAAATTCGTTAACCAGAAAGATTATATATAATTGAGTTAAGACATTAATATTAATACAAATTTTATCAACGAAAAATTTTTTGATTGAAAAACAAATTTACATTTCTTTTTACTTTAGTAGCTCAAAGGTTTTTGCAGATAATTTTGCTGCCCCTAAGGCCAAGTGGGCTATCGTGAGAAGCGACAAAACAACACGTAGTCAGATGATAGACTATTTGTTCGTCTAGATGGCTATTACCCCTGGTCTAAAGTATGCCGCCATAACAACCTGGAGTTGTCTTTCGGCATTAATGACCAGGTTCTGTATCCCGTTAGAGAGCGGCAGCACATTGGTAGCACTTCTGATGTTACAAATGGCCATAGGCGATGGTAACTGCTTCCCATCAGGTGGGCCGTGTGCCTGTCTGCTGAACTCAGGCTATATATATATATATATATATATGTGTATATATATATATATATATATATATATATATATATGTATATGCGTATATATATATGTATATACATATATATATGTATATACATATATATATATATATATATATGTATATACATATATATATATATATATATATATATATATATATACTTAGTTATTTCCAACATTTAATTATTCATCATAATCTACAGTCAAGATACAAAGGAACACTACAGATAAGTATGATAAAAATAAATAAACTACATCACTTTGGATTATATATTGTTTCCATCCATCCAATAAAATACAAAGTGTTGGAAAATAGTTTCCAAGCTCTCTAAGAAGAGCGTAATTAAATTGCAAATGTAAACTGTACAATTTTTAAGTTTGTTTTTTTGTTTATTGCCCTCCTCACTGCTTTTAAAGAAAAGAACACTGCTGCGGCAATTTAGTTCCATTTCCAACGAGTGCTTACCTTTCCTTTATTCTGTTCTGAGAATTGCCCCCTTTTTAAAGAGCATTTTTTACTTTTGAACGCAACTGTACAACAATGTTTATGATGGACTTGGAATATATTCTAAGTTCGTCATTCTTTTAGGAACCGGGCATTTTAACATAGAAATTGTTTTACTATACATGGGTATAGGCATACATATATCGCACGCTTAATGTAACAAAGAAATATATCAAAATTTGTTTTTTTGGGAATAATTATTTGTACTTATCTCACTTTATGATTAAAAAGTAAACAAATTCTTAAAACAATTAAAACTAAATTGCACTAAGTTAAAATACACCAGCAACCAAAGAATTTTTTGTTATATATATATGCACAAACACAAAAAAACCGTCAATATATCGGTACGCATTTCCAGCGCCACCTACCAGGTGGCATAAAGCCAATATCTGTACATGGGTCAACGCCGGCAGGTGCTAAATGGTACATAGACAATGTCCTGCACTCTTTAAACGAACAATCACACAAATCATCTAGACTATAAAGGCTTATAAAATGAACTAACTCGTAAAAAATGGTAATTTAATTATAAATCGAATCATCTGATAAATCGACTAAAATATATAATCTATGGTACCGGTAAACACTTACTATAAATCGAATTATCTAATGAATCGACTAAACATATTATCTATGACGATTGTCTATGTGATATTAATGTACTCTATGGTTCTTATGACTACTGTGGTGGATATCTTGCAACAGCTATTTACGCAACGTAGTTTGTTTTTCATTATTGAAAGAGACAAACAGCGCAATTATGTTCACACTCAACACATTTCTGAAGACACGTGTTGAGCCGCGACATAATTGTACCTTAAAAGAAAGTAAGAGGACTGGCCACAATCTGTGCCGAATTTGGTGCGAGATAGAATGGAACAGAAGTATTGCATCCATTGTACTCATAGTTTACGTTCATTTGTTTATTATTTCGACCATTACGTCGAAGTATTATCCTCTATAGTGGGAACTTCTTCTGTTCGTGTGTATGTCACTGAACTCTTCCTAAACGATTGAATCAATTTTGATGAAATTTTTTGTGTGTGTTCAAGTGGATCCTGGATGGTTTAGATTCACAATTGGACCCGGTAAGTGGTGCCACTGAACTCCTCCTAAAGGGTGAGACCGATTTTGGTGAAAATTTATATGTTTGTTCAAGTAGATTCGAGAATAGATTAGATTAACAATTGGTCCCGGTAGATGACGCTGAAATCGGGTTCTAAAATTTTATTTTTAAGGGCAGGACAACGACTGCCGGGTACAGCTGGTAAATTAATAAATATAACATTGCATTTCAATATCTAAAGTCATTTCATTCGAAGGTTTACTAACACGACTTGATTTTAATATACAACGTAATAATCCCTATTAATTAATCTGTACTATAATAATCGAGGTCGGGGTGAAGGTAAGGAAAGGAATGCTCCGGTGGTTCGGGCATGTGGAAAGAATGCATGATGAAAGCATGACTAAACAGATATACAATGCAAAAGTGGATGGATGCAGAAGTCATGGAAGTCACGACACACCTTCCATGATCAAATTGATCGTGTACTATCAGAAGGTGATGCCAGGAGCCTTAAGAACAGACGAGCGTGCCTGACAAGAGTTATGAATGTCAAAGAAGCAAGTGAGGTGTGTAAGAATAAGCCTGAATGGCGATCTGTTGTTCGTGCCTACCCCGCAAGAGAACTGGCGTGAAGTTATGTATGTATGTATGTACTATAATAATATTATAAAGAGAAAAGATTTGATTGTTTGTTTACATTGAATAGGCTCCGAAATTACTGGATCGATTTAAAAAATTATTTCACTGTTGGGAAGGTTTTTTTTTTGAGGCGAGGGAAAATGCTTAACCGATTTACGCACAAACTGGGCCGTTGCTAGGGGAACGACACGCGTCGGTCGGGAGCGATAACACTACAGCAATAGTATGCTCTTGGCAGTGCTTCGTCCGCGATCGACGTCACAGAATAGTGTGGAAGACTCCGAGCGTTGCTACACGAGCAAGCAACCCCAATACCCACTAAAAACCCCCTCCTCCCTGTCGACCTTGCGCTTTTGTTTGTGTTGGAAAGGCTGAGATTTAGAACATAGTTACGCCCAGTTGAGCTGTTGGGAAGCTATACTATCCCCAGGTAACATAGGCTATATTATATTTTCAAAAAAAATAGGAATACATACTAAAACTCAAATAATGTAACCCAAGGTGTAAAAAAATTACCTAGAATATTCTTTACATCGCGTGCGCTACGAAAACTATTGATAATAAATAGAATAAAATAATGTACTACAACTTTACAGAACACATCATTATTCACAAAAAGTGTCACGACAGCATATGTATAACTATTGCCACAATAAGTGTTCTTTTATTTTAAAAATTTATTTGAAATGCCATCGCTAGAAAAGGCTCTTTATTTGTATCTTGGTATTCAACCTTATCAAAATAAATTACTTCATATTCAAAACTGCTTCAATACCTTTATATAACTTTTTGAATTATTTAATTCGGACATTCCATTTCACGAATTTAAAAATGTAAGTATTAGAAAAAAGTTGCGTGGTTGCCGCTCACTCTTCTCGGCTAGCTAGGCAGCACCTTATGCGATGTAGGCGTCACTGGGGTGCGGGCCGTACGGGAGGGTAGTCAATGTCAAAAAATTAAGTGCCGCGTGCGTCACTCACGCGGTCGGCTCCCTACGCAACGGTTGTGTGCGGAATCAAATAATTTTAGCTTGAAAATATTTTGAATTCGCTTAGTAGATGATTAAACTCAACAAAAAAAGTTTCTTTTAGACACCCGTGCGAAGCCGGGGCGGGCCGCTAGTAATACTATAAACGCGAAAGTAATTCCGTCTATTACGCTGTCAAGGAAAAACTTTTAGACTGATTTAGCTGAAATTCAGTATCGATACTGTGGCATTGCCATCTATTTAATTGGGTGCTTCTGGTAGGTAGGCTTACAATTACTTACGATTTACAATCCAAAGCCTTTAATAAGATTTCTCTTATTATATTTTAGAATGTCTGTAGGTAAAATTTAACTTCTCTGAACTTTGTAATTCGAGGAAAACAGACCTAATTTTTCTGATTAATTTAACCTTAATATTTGTTTAATATTACTTTAAATTTTCTGAAAACACGAATTTTATAATAACTTAATTATTAGAAAATGTCAATAGTCTATTAATATGTCTAATTAACTCTTTATTCTCTTTTTAAATAGGTTGAAATAAAATAAAAAATTAATAATGTAAGATGCAATTTACACAACTTGTGATATGAATTTGCATGTGGATCAGTAATATTATTGTTAAATTTTCATTTTTAAAACGTAAAGCTCTAATTAAAATGCGTAATACAAAATCAAGCTAAAGAAACCAGAGTTCTTTTGAACCTAATCAAAAATATAAAGCACTGACACAAAGCCACGTTACAGCAACACGTTGCAACGTAATTAATGAAAAGGCCCCCGGGGGGTTAATTAACAGCCACTAGTTTCTTACTCAGCTTGTTCCACGACCTCTTTAATGAAGGCACTATTTTTTTTATAAAGAACTAAAGACTGACTATTATGGGAGCGAGTTTTTATATTACCTTATAAACATTGCTTTATATGTATATATTGGTACATACATACTAAATTTATGTATGAACTAGCTGTGTCGGCGACTTCGTCCGTGTTGATTTTTTTTTTCAAAGAATTGTATAAAAAAGTAGCCCAAGCTACTCCTTATAACATCTTATCTGCCAGTGAAGTCCCGTCAAAATCGGTCCAGCCATTTCAGAAATTATCCGGAACATCCAGACAGGCAAAGAATCTAAAAATTGCATTTTCGGTATCTCCCGGTCCGAATCCCGTCACCGTATCCCTGTTTTTTTTACATTTTTATTTTGACATTACAAACAGACACTTCATTTTTTTTATCTGTATTTATGTATAGATAATATCGTTACGTCATTTCATTTTTGTTGTAGATTAAAAAACTATCGGAATAAATGAAGCTCTAAAATGTTTTAAAAAATACGTTGATGATGAAACACAAGTCAATTGATTAATCTAAAGAAATACATATATTTCTTTTACGCTGGGGCCGCAGCTGCGATAGTGTTAAATTTATTTACTGTGTCCAATGCGTTTAATTTATAGAGTTATAAATAACGCTGTTAACGAATGGCCACATTTGTGTACATACGTTATCTGTCAATATGCAACGTCATTAACAGTTTTTTTTATTCCAGGAGTTTATCAGACAGGCAAACGGCCCACTTAATGGAAAGCGGTTACCATCGCCTATGGACATATGCAACACCAACGGTGCTACAAATGCGCTGCTGCTCTCTTAAGGGTCACTGGAACTTGGTCACTAATGCCGGAACACATCTTAAGGTTGTTATGGCGACGTACTCTAGACGAGGGGTGGTAGCCATTTAGTCGGGCAAATGCCCTACCACCTGGCTGTAGGTTGTTAAGTCGCCTCTTACGACAGGCCGCCCGGCCGCAGGAAATTGTATTCTTTCTCCGTTTCTGCACGGATAGTTAAAAACAATATGATATCACAAATATTCCATTACACCCATCGCTACATCTGCCTGAATTAGCATGTAAGTAAGTAGTACAGGGTACATATAAAATAACTAAAATACAGAGAACAGTACAAATGGCGTCCCAAAGGAAACTCTGCTTCCCGCGCTAGGTCTCCTTAGAGCCTGTGTGGCGGGCCACAGTAGGATTCGCTTCGGTCATATAATTCTTATCATTGCTGATAGTACATTAATGCAATGTGTACTAAAAATTTATATGTATAAATAATAGTGTGAGTGTGAGTGTGAGTGAGTGTGAGTGTGAGTGTGAGTGTGAGTGAGTGTGTGTGTGTGTGTGTGTGTGTGTGTGTGTGTGTCTGTGCGCGCGCGCTAGCGCGCGCGGCGCGCGCGCGTAGTGTATGTATAGGCGTAAGTGATAACTATTTTCAAATGACGGTCAGTTTCTACTGACGTGATTAGCAAATAAGTCGTAAAAGTTCTTCAGCATCTTTAAATGGTAGAGAGTTTAAGTAATCATTTAAGCCTTTTCTTGATTGAAAGTGTGTCATGGTAACCAAAACTAATTTGCTGCTTATATTATTATACAATTTTGGACCTAGAAATTTTACAGATTTAGCTTGTACGACAGTTCGATTGTTTGAAGACCAAATCTTGCCTGCGCTTTGTTGCCAATTCTTCCACAGTATTTTTAGTTACAAGATTGTGTTGTTTCAAAACTATAGCTCGTATAAATAGTTTGCGGACATTCAGGACTTTACATTCATGATAAAGGGAGTCTGTAGAGAATAATCTAGGTTTGAAAGTCATGCACTTTAATAGCGCTCTTTGGGCACGTTCAAGAACCATAAGATGAGTCGGTGCTGCTGAGCCCCAAGCGGTATTGCAATAGCATGGTATTGATTCTGCTAGGGCAGTATATACTTTAAATAGAGAATCGTGATCAAGGACATGGCATAGTTGCTTAAAGGCGTAGATTAACTTTCTTGTTCTGCTAGCAAGGTATTTTATATGCACCGTCCACGTTAAATGTTTGTCTAGGTAGACTCCTAAATATTTTGTATCTGATGTTGGCATAATTGCACCACAAGCACAAGATAGGTGTTGATTACAGCTTGTATCATGTATTTTAAGACAGAAAGAATTAGGCGGTTGTGTGCCTGCATTAATGCTGAAAGTGATAAAATGGGTTTTATTCACATTGAGAGTAAGCAGGTTTTGTTTCAGCCATGTCGACACTAGATTTAATCCACAGCTTGCTACGCGTTCAGTTTCATCCCATGTATCGCCGTGAAATAGCAGGACAGTATCATCTGCATAACTAATGACTTCCCCATTTAGTAGATCGATGTTACATAGGTCATTAATGTACACTAGAAATAGGGTAGGGCCCAAAATGCTTCCTTGTGGTACACCAAATTTAATGACGGCATTTTTACTTGTATGGGAACCTATTTTCGTACTTTGTTTTCTACCACTCAAGTAACTCTCAAACCAAGATAGCGGTAAACCACGTATTCCTAGTGATTCGAGCTTACTTAAAAGTATAGGTATCGATATGGTATCAAAGGCCTTTGTTAGATCTAAGAAGAGCCCTAAAACCCTTTGACCACTGTCAAGCCGTTCACATACTCTTTCTGTTACTCTCAAAACAGCATCTTCTGTGCAACGACGGGGCCGGAAACCGTATTGGTTGTTTGAGAGTAACGTTTTTGTTTCAAGATAGTTTTTCAGTCGGTTGTTCATCAGTTTTTCTAAGATTTTTGACACAACTGGTAGAAGCGATATTGGTCGAAAATTAATTATCTTACTAGCGTCACCTGTCTTATGTATAGGTAACACTATAGCTCTCTTTAAAGGTTCCGGAAATATTCCCGTATCAAAGCTTTTCTGACATATTTTAGTTATGGGTTCTATACAATAAGGTAATGCTAACTTTAACATCTTCGCCGTGATTCCATCCCAACCTGCAGAATGACTATTTTTAAGTGATCTAATAAGGTTAATTATTTCGGATGCTTCCGTATTTATCAGACCAAATGAATGGATTTCGCTATCTTTTCTAGCGATGGCTTTACATAGATCAATTTCTTTTTCCTTCGATTGGGATAATATATCTTGAGCTAGCTTCGCTCCAACATTAACGTAGTACTCATTTATACTATTTATCGTTTACCTATACGTAGATTCATGTGTGAACAGTTTATCCACAGGGTTTGTCTTTGTAGTGAAGTTGCAGATTCTTTTAATATTTTTCCAAGTTTTCTTACTATCATTGTTACATTTCTCAAGTTCAGATTTTTCGTAAGTTTTTTTAACTTTACGCCATATTTTATTACATACATTTCGGTAATCTATATATACTTTCCTGAGTTCTTCATTATTGGTATCCTTCTTGTATGTTCTATGTAGTTTATCTCTCTTTCTGATACATTTAACAAGTCCTTTCGTTATCCAAGGTTTAATATTAGTGTTTCTGTTTGAGATTGATATAAGGTTAGAATGTTTTTTTACTATATCTGAAAAGGTAGATAGGAAGTCTACCGTAGCTTTGTCTAGATTAGTATAAACCAGTCTATTATTCCAGTTAATTCTCTTTAGTTCCAGAAGCATACCCTCGAAGTCCAACCTTGTGATAGTGCGGCTATTTTTTGCTGTCAATACACGTTGCATATCAAGTTGTACAAGAACAGGAAAATGATCGGCAATTGAGGTTTCAATTACTAGAGTTGTAGCCTCATTTTTAGTCTTAATCATGCAATGGTCTAGGCAAGATGCCTCTTTTGTAGGCAGGCAATGCCCTGGCAGTAGGCCATGTCCAGCTAATAGGTTGAGATATTCTTCAGAGTGTTTATCATTATTCTTTGGTTTAGCATCAATATTAATATTTATATCACCGATCACTATTATATTTTTAAACAATTTCGCGTCGAATAGAACTTTATCTAGTGAGTCGAGAAAATTAGTAATATTACTAAAGGATGGTGGTCTATAGATTGCAACGATACAGATATCGGTTTTATATTGTATTACCAGACAGTTACCATCATTAAAGTTCGACTCTAATACTGTTACATTTATATTGCTTTTGATATATAAGACTATACCGTCGTTTTGATTTAGGTGTTTTGTAGTGTTGTGTATATTGTAATTATTTAAGGGTACAGGATTAATATTATCACCTAACCAACATTCAGTCAAAACAATAATGTCGATATCAAGATTAAGACGATTAAGAAATACTGCAAAGTCATTGAAATTTTTATTAATACTTCGTATATTTAAAGTAATAATCGAAAGTTTTTTTGTATCAGTTTTTAAGTAACTTTTGCAATCTTCTGGTTCTAGAAGTAGGTATGAGTTTGAGATATTGGCATTATCAATATCTCTCATTATATCATTTATATCGATCATTATAAATAATTATCAATTTTTGAGGGCATAGCCCATTTTGAATCAACATAGAACCATCAGAATTGCAAAAGTGAAATTTGTGATTAGGAAATACATGAGCGGCGGAAAATAATGTGTGTATAGATATGACAAGATGTATTGGCTTACTGAATGAATTATACAGAGAGATGTTGTTAGTACAAAAAGATAAATTAAAATTAATACTTAAAAACGAGATACTAGCTAGGGAGCAATGAAATACCCAGACTAGTCATTTTTCTGAATTCTTCAGAAGCTGTTGTATCTGGTCTTCACTTTTAATTTCGATTGAAGGATAGCCCTCGAGTTTTCTTATAAATATTTTTCCTCTACTAATAGAAAATAAATCTACTATTATTGGTCTAAACCAACAAAATTTCCAGTCACTGTTTCGAATTAGATCTCGAGCTAAATAAAAAAGATGGTTGCCTTTTTTAGTTAGTGATTCTTAATGTAAATTTGTTGTTTATTTGTGCACCAGCTTGCAATAGATGTATTTAAGTTTTCAGTATCATTGTTGCTATTATACTTTTTGAATGCTTGCAGTAATTCGTGTTTTATCTTTATATTACTATATTCAACGATGATGGGTCTTGGGCCCAGACTTTTGGTTGCTACACGATAGGCATGTTTGATATCCCTAGGATTGTAGCTAACGTCTAAGGATTTATGTATTAACTCAATTGCTTGTTCCATTTGAGCGCTACTATCTGTTGGTATATTTTTGATTTCAATACATGTTTCTTTAAGTTTCTTCTCTAAAAATTCTACCTGTTGTTCTAGTTTATCAATAGTTTCGTTCGTCTTATTTTCGTTGTATTCAAGTTGGTCAACGCGTATGTTTAGTTTAACCTGCTCTGCCTTAATAAGGGATATTTTCGAAGTGATTTCATCATTTGAGCGTAAAAGTTGAGTATTCTGTTCTTTAAGGTCACTTATGTCTTGCCTTATTTGACCAAATTGATTGTCTTGACTAACTTTCAAATCGCTGAACATTTTTTGAAGTTTGTCCGACATATCATTCATTAGTTGATCTAGGTTTCTAGTTGAGAATTCATACCTGTTCTTCTTTCTCAGGGTGATATTTTTATCATTTTCTTGGTAATCAGGCGAGCTGTATAGTTCAGGTTGTGAGCTTGCCTCACCAAGAGGTCTTGGAGGTGTACGATGGATTTTGCTGGCGCTCACGAAGGGTGAAGTCATAGTGATAAGCTTATTATTTGGACTATTTCTTATTGCCTATCAAAAGGAAGAGAAAGCTTGTTTATGTGCTATTGCTCTGAATTAGTTACAAGGCACAGTTGCGTATGTATGTAGTATCCGTGCTCTCGAAAAGCTTCAGGCGTTTATTATTTATTCTGCACCTAGCGACTAGTATATCTAAGCAGTAAGCAGTGCGTTGCCAGCTTTAGCGTCAAGAGAGAGATGCAATAAGTTTTAGAGCAGTGAGGCTAATACTACTGAGCAAGCGTTCTGTTGTAATAGGCACTTTATATATAAGGTTCAAAGGGCAATTGTTTTGGCCAGACGATATTTTGAGGATGTTAAATAATTAACTCACGATTTTCGTAGTGTTAATTGAAGTACACGTATTGTTCTTTTTGAGGGTGGCACTTCTAGGTTTAAGCACTAATAACAAAGAGTACTCGAGATTATTTTGATAATAATAGGCAGAAAAAAAACTATACGGAGCGACTGGCACACGTCTAATTCGAACGAGGCGCCGAAGCGAATCGAATACCAATCATAATTTCTAAGTTGCATTCTAGTATTAGACAAATTCTAATGTGTAACACAAACCGTACTTAGATGCAAACTTGGATTGAATTAAACGATGCTTCGCCAAGTTTCAGCGCGCAGTAGTAATCTTGTATTTAACTTAGTCGTTTGCTTACAATGTTAGCTGGGTATTCATTATGCAATTTGTACTAAGATTGATGGTTTAGGTTCAATTTAGGCACATCATAAATGTACTACGCTAAAATAAAGAATGCTATCTTCGAACAAACTTGCGAATCCTTTTTTTTAACAAGGGGAAAGTCTATTGAGGACTTACCGCCACGCTGCGGTGGCGGCACAAACATCCCTATGGAGGACTATTGCCAGTACAGTCGGGGATACCCACTAAAACTCCCGGGTATATGGCCTCACCAGCCCGCGAGGCTCACTGTCACTTCAACTCGCTAATTTTGCTAGATATGTCGGTTACCTTTGTTCTCTTCCGGATAGCATTACACAACTTTTAGAAATTTGAAGTGAAACTTCTTTAGACTCGTTGTGATTTAAAATCCTTCCATGATCAAATTGATCGTGTACTAGCAGAAGGTGATGTCAGGAGCCTTAAGAACAGACGAGCGTGCATGACAAGAACTATGAATGTCAAAGAAGCAAGTGAGGTGTGTAAGAATAAGCCTGAATGGTGCTCTGTTGTTCGTGCCTACCCCGCAAGGGAATGTGAAGGGTATGTGATTTAAAACTCGATGAAACTAAAAAGCGACAATAAGAAAAGACAAACATATAAATCTGTAGGACTAAGCCTGCAAGAGAATGAGATACGAATTTTACATTCTGCAGCACAGATTAGAAAGGCAATATAATGATCATTAAACACCGGTCCAATTTGGACCTAAAGAAAACTGATATTAATATTTTTTAGACTAAAACAGTGATAAATTGAAAGTTGTACTTAAAAAGTTTATTTAGAATTATAATATGTTGATGGATGTAGGCTAAACAAATTATATTTATGTTAATAAAAGTTAGAAGAAGTATTATCTGTGAGTATATTCTCTGAAGTTTCACTTCTACTGCATGTGAACTGCACACACACACATTTTTTTTGTTTGTCTGCTATTAGACCATCAAGTGAAAAGTACTAAACAGATTTAACTCGACACAGAACTAGAAATTACCTACTTGTGACGTCATCTAGTCTTCCCAAAGTTACACTTTTCCCATGGCCATCGTTACATTGTTATTCCTAGTACTCCCTCCACAGTATGGATATATAATATCCATTCCGATTTACGTTCATAACCGACTCATCTCATTACAACTAACCCGAACATAAAACGTGCGATAAACCGTATTGTTGTACAACAGTCATATAATAAATCAGGGCAAACGACACCCTATAAACGATAGCGACTCCTGTGTTTCGGTGAGTCTTATACGATAACTGCATTTGATAAAGGGATGTGTTCTGACAAATATGTATTATTACTACATTTACTGAGACAATACGTTCGATCCTTGCCTAGTTATATATAAGGTAGGTAGAATATTGCTCCATTAATTTTGCTGTCTACCCTCATTCTGTGTGACGCTGCGGCCAATGCACAGTAGGGTAAGAGCAGCCATATTGGACACATTCGTTTTAACGAGACCACCACGCGCCGTGCGCTCAGTCACGAAAAAGCGTTACGGCCGCGTGGAGGAGCGGCATAAATTTAGACTAGACGTGGTGAGAGGCGGCATAATTTTAGAGTAGATTATGGATGCGGTTTTTGATTCCGGATCGAATTTATATTTTTTGTTTGATAAAATAAAATATGTTTAGAGGCGACTAAACAACCCACAGCCAGGTGGTAGGGTATTTTTGCTCGACTGGATGGCGACCACCCCTGGTCTAGAGTATGCCGCCATAACAACCTTGTGTTGTGTTCCGGCATTAGTGACCAGGTTCCAGTCTCCTTTAAGAGAGCAGCAGCGCATTTGTAGCACCTTTGGTGTTGCAAATGTCCATAGGCGATGGTAACCGCTTTCCATCAAGTGGGCCGTCTGCCTGTCTGTTGAACTCCTGCAATAAAAAAAATAAAAAAATGCATTGATTAAAATGTACCTAATCAGACTAAATCATAATTTGCATTAAACCTGCGAAAAATCTAAATGTGTGCTGGGACACATAGTAGAAGTGAAACTTCAACGGACAAGTGGAAAAACGAATTGCAACAAAATTTTAACTTGGAAGTTTTACGGGCAGGTTTTCAAATTGGACAAGAAGATTTAACAAGCTGAATACCATTGAATTTTCACTTCTACTATGTGTCCCAGCACACATTTCGATTTTGAAGAACTTTCATTCTACTTATTGCGATCACTGGAAGTGCCAAGAACTTTTTTATACTTAGACTTTGTTAAAAGTGTTAGCTCTAAGGTGCAAATTAGTGCCGTGTGCTGTTTTTTTTGTCTGCTTTCCTAGCTCAGGCGAACGAGATAGCTTGAGTCAATTGCCTTTTATTTTTTACTTTATTAAAAGATTTACATTTTATATCTATTTATTACTTCTACTTATTTAACGCAAATAATTTTACTCAGTTGGGACTTGTTGGTTTGGGTTGGGAAGGGTTAGGAATTGGGACCCCGCTGACTGAGTCTCTCTCCAGGGACCTAGTGTATGACATGGTCGGCGCTCTGTTCCCCTCTAGGGCTGAGCATTCGCCTCCTGCCTGGCGGTGTCACTCGACATCGCCAACGCATTTAATACCTTGCCCTGGGCGTGTGTCAGGGAGGCACTCCGGTACTTCCGGGTGCCGACCTACCTCCGTATGTCGGGGTGTCATCTTCCACGCAGGGTGGAGTCGACGAGCCATGGTATTCCACAGGGATCCCTCTGCTGTGGAACATCGCATACGACTGGACATTGCGATGTAGGGTCCTCCCGGGCGTCAGCGTCATCTGCTATGCAGATGACACGTTGATCGCCGCCAACGGGAGGACCCATAGGCAGGCGTGCATCCTGGGCACGGCTGGGGTGTCACAAATTGTAGGCAGGATTCGGCGACTTGGTCTGGAGGTGGCTCTGCAGAAGACCGAGGCCGTGATCTTTCACGGTCCTCGAAATCGACCACCTCCAGATTCTAATATCGTCGTAGGAGGTGTCCGCATCGGCATCGGGGAAACTATGAAGTATCTGGGATTGGTCCTCGATAGCCGATGGGACTTTTCGGCACATTTTAGGCAATTAGCCCCCAAGCTCAAAAGGGCAGCGGGAGCGCTTTCGCGCCTGCTGCCCAACATTGGGGGGCCCGAAGCCACTTGCCGAAAACTCTTCGAAGGAATCGTGCGGTCTATGGCCCTATACGGGGCCCCCGTATGGGCAGACCGCCTGACGGCCAGAAATATAGTCTTGCTGCGGCAAGCGCAGCGAGTACTGGCCGTCAGGGCGATAAGGGGATACCGTACGGTGTCCTTCGAAGCGGCCTCGCTACTCGCCGGATCCCCACCATGGGACCTCGAAGCCAGGGTCCTCGCGTCGCTTTATCAGTGGCGCAAGGAGGCCCTGGCGAGGGGCACGAGACCGGCGCCTCAGGAGACTGAGGCCTGCCGGTCGGAGCTCCGCGACGTTGCCATGGTGGTCTGGGAAGAACGCCTTAGACACCCCAGCGCGGGCCTCGCCACCATTGAAGCGGTGAGGCCCGTCCTGCAAGACTGGACAACACGTAGACATGGCACCCTGACGTTTCGTCTGACACAGGTCCTCTCGGGGCATGGCTGCTTTGGGAGGTACCTGTGTCGCATAGGCCGTGAGCCGACGTCAGGGTGCCATCATTGCGACATCGGCGACGAGGATACGGCGCTGCACACACTCCAGGAGTGTCCAGCCTGGACAGAGCAGCGCCGAGACCTCGTCGCCCTCACCGGATTTGACCTCTCGCTCCCGGCCGTGGTACGCACCATGGTCGGGAGCCCAACCGGATGGGACGCCGTCTCCTCCTTTTGCGAGCGCGTTATGCTTGCGAAGGAGGAGGCGGAGCGGGAGCGTGAGCGGACGTCCTTGCTCCGCTCCCGCCAAAGGAGGACGCGCCGACGCCGGAGGGCGGATTTCGACCTTCGGCCACCGTAAGCGGGCGGCGCGGGTGGGGCCCCTTGGGGTATAGGGGTTCTCACTCACCCGCACATGCCGTCGAGATGAGAGCGCGAGTGTTCCGCGCGCGCTCATCTCTCCTCCCGTGGGGCGCGTTACAGACCGCCCCACGCCTAGAGAGCATGATGATGCCGGGGGATGAGTCCCCCGGCAATGGAAGAGGCCTCGTGAGGGGGGCCCACGCCTGCCAGGGCTGCGGAGAGGCTAGGTCATATACCCGTAGCCCTGGCATAAGGCGAAGGACGGAACACCCAGGGGTTTTAGTGGGTATCCCTAACCGGGGGTGGCAACAGCATGGCACCAGTTCTGACTGGGCATGCTGGTGCCACCCTCGATCTGGTGAATCCTACACACGGGTCGCGAATTATCCCCCCAAGGTTCTGCCCTTGTCGCGGCTTATGGTCCTCAAGCGGATTTCCCCTGGCTAAAAAAAAAACTTTTTATAAAGTGATGTCTCCGAACGTATGTTCGAGATTTTTGTTTATTTATGACCAAGCAACAGTGCCAACAAAAACAATAGAAATTTGTCTTTCTTGACTTAACATCGAACAAGATCGTCCAGTGTGAAAAGAAATCTTATAATGTATTCATAAAATCTTCATTTTTTTGTTTATTAAGGTTATTGATTTGGTTTTTAAGTTTAATTTTATTTTTGATGTTCTTGGAGGTAGTGGAAAAAAATTGATGTTGTAAGAAGTTTGCTGTTTAAATCTAGAGCTTTTGACCCAAAGGCCTACCAAAAGGTAATCTATTTTTATCCTTTTTTTCGTTCACCTCATTCACTTGATACAAGAAAAAAACATACTTATGCAATCACTGTAAGGTACAATTTTTAAAGTTCAAAGACTTGGGACTTCACTATGGAAACCTATTTTAAAGACTTTGGGCGTTTAGTTCATGTAATCGTTGCAAAACCTGAGCGCTAGGAGAAGTACCGTATTTGAATAGGAACTTAAGGTGTCGTCGTTTTATCCGTGCAGGAACGTAGAAAGAATACAATTTCCTGCGGCCGGGCGGCCTGTCGTAAGAGGCGTCAAAATGACCCACAGCCAGGTGGTAGGGTATTTGCCCGACTGGATGGCTACCACCCCTGGTCTAGAGTATGCCTCCATAACAACCTTGAGTTGTGTTCCGGCATTAGTGACCAGGTTCCAGTCTCCCTTAAGAGAGCAGCAACGCGTTTGTAGCACTTTTGGTGTTGCAAATGTCTATAGGCGATGGTAACTGCTTTCCATCAAGAGGGCCGTCTGCCTGTCTGCTGAACTCACGCAATAAAAAAAAATAAAAAAAAGTCCTAATGATATCGTAACAGAACCGACCAATTTTTGTGCACTCTAACCACTTTAAATCACTCGCGGGAAAAGATTATGAAAACGTGTTTTTCAGGATAGTAGCAAGTTGAGATTCATCGTATCTGTCTATCCAAAATGTCTGTCGGGTATTTACCCTAGTGGATGGCTACCACCCCTGGTCTCGTTCCAGCGAGCATACGTAGGTTTATGTCTTAACTAAATTTATGAGTGGTACTAAAATTATCTATAGACTATGTTAAAATTATTTGTGTGCGATTTTATTAAATTGGATCTTGGATTTAGATATCTTTTGAACCCAGTAAGATAACGAAATGTAATTTGCCAGGTGGTAGGGTATTTACACGAGTGGATGGCTACCACCCCTGGTCTAGAGTATGCCGCCTTAACAACCATGGCTTGTGTTCCGGCATTAGTGACCAGGTTCCAGTCTCCCTTAAGAGAGCAGCAGCACATCTGTAATACCGTTGGTGTTGCAAATGTCCATAGGTGATGATAACCGCTTTCTATTAAGTGGATCGTCTGCCTATCGGCTGAACTCCTGCAATAAAAAAATATAAAAAAAACCCAAATAGTAAACAGTTTTCTTTTTTTATTTGTTTATTGCTGAAGCACAGCATACAGGCTGATGGCCGAACAATGATGGAATGATGATTGGTTACAGCCGCCTATGGACATCAGCAATACCAGAGGTACTCTGCCAATGTGCTGCCGCCTTTGAAGAAGGGTATTTCGCCATTGCTGACGAGATAGAGAAAAAATAGAAATATATTTAAGTTTTGAAGTTTATTTTTGGAACGTTGTGAAAAATGTGTTATATAATTCAATTGTAAAAAACTGCAATGTGAAATTACCTAAAATATATTATAATATTGTTGAATTTAAAATCCGGAGTTTCCTTCGAGTATCTGAAAGACCACGGCTCCTTGGTACCTACCAGCTTTTTTCCAGTATGTATGTATAGTTGTATACATTGTTTTTCCTTAGAAGATAATTTTGGTACATCGCACACATGATTTTTGTCTTAGTGAACTTAAGGGATAAGTGATATATTAAAGTAGAATATGTTTTAAATTAGACATCTAAACACAATATTTAATTAAAATCTGATTCAAAACGTTATCTTATAAAAATGTACTATGTATGTGTTTTTTGTCAAGTTATCCAATTTCAAGTAGTTATCCAATTTATACAACATTAGCTGTGCCCGCGACGCCGTCCGCGTGGAATTTGTTTTCAAAGACCCCCCCCCCCATTTTGAAACATTTTTCATTGCTGCTCTGCTGTGATGATATATAGCCTATAACCTTCCTCGATAAATGGGCTATCCAACACTGAAAGAATTTTTCAAATCAGACCAATAGTTCCTGAGATTAGCGCGTTTAAACAAACAAACTGGTCAGCTTTATATATTAGTATAAGATAAAGACATAAGATTATATTACATTAGTATAAGATTTAAATTTGATTCGTCTTCAATTACGTTTGTTATTAAGGGTGCATACACAAATAAAGTATCTATTAAATTACTTTTCTTAAAATATACCACGAAGAAATTCTCCACTGTGAAAAAGAGAATTCTGCAAAATACAAATATTATATACTTTCATTGCTTATAAATTGAAAGGCTAATATTACAAAATGTGGTTACTGGCAATACTTGTATGAAAACAATTTATTATAAAATATATTATTCATAAATTTACACAATATACACGACACAGCAATATAAGTTTGAAAGTCAGATCAAATATTAGAATTTGCCTGTGTCTAGCACAAAATTAATATATCTGAATAACGTATTACAAATTTTAATGTAGTTTTGCAATTTAAATATATTATTACAATAGCCGTATTGTAATAATATATTTAGATTTATAACCTACCGAAGTTTCAGCAAATTGTAATACTGTATATCATGTAACAATTGGATGCAGACTTTTTGATGTGTTTGCTTCGAACCCGCCACAATACGAATTTATATATATATGTGTGTGTATGTGTGTGTGTGTGTGTGTGTGTGTGTGCGTGCGTGCGTGTGTGTGTGTGTGTGTGTGTGTGTGTGTGTGTGTGTGTGTGTGTGTGTGTGTGTGTGTGTGTGTGTGTGTGTGTGTGTGTGTGTGTGTGTGTGTGTGTGTGTGTGTGTGTGTGTGTGTGTGTGTGTATATATATATATATATATTGATGTTATTAATCTTTTTTCGTTACGGTATAATTTTATAGACCAAGAAATAATAAGTTTCTGAAAGTTTTAGCTCAAACTTTGGATTTTAAAAGGTGCTCATAATTTTTTTTATTTGCAGTGCATTACTTTAGATTTTTTCGAGCGATCTTTTAGTATTCATATATATTATATATATATATATATATATCTATATATATATATCTATATATATATATATATATATATATATATATGTGCGTGTGTGTGTGTGTGTGTGTGTGTGTGTGTGTGTGTGTGTGTGTATATATTATATAATATTCCTTTTTTTTCTTTTATTTAGGCATATAATCGATAAAAAAAAACACCACGAGATGAATTAAAAATCAAACACCAATACAATTTATTTTTATTCTTTTAACTCGATAATTTTATTAAATCAACCACAATATTTTAAAAAATGTAAATAAACTTTGTTGTGAATTCTTGAAACAAATTTTAAATTTTTACAGGTTTTACCTTTACCTAGATTAATATCATTTTTTATTTGTTTAAAATCCATATTTAATTTGTTTTGTTTGCATTATGCTATAACTTAATCTTATATATAAAAATGAATCGTAGAAATGTATGTACGCACATAACTTGAGAACGACTTTATCGATTTTGATTAAATTTTTTGTGTGTGTTTAGGTGGGTATCCCCGGATGGTTTAGATTTAAAACTGGAATCAGTAGGTGGCGCTGGGATCGGGTTCTAGGATCCTCCTAATCTCGGGAGCCAATTTTGATGATTTTGTTTTTGTGTGTTTAAGTTCCCCGGATAGTTTAGATTCAAGATTGGAACCGGCAGGTGGCACTTGAATCGGGGCCTAGATTTTTATTTTCTCAGGGCAGGACAATGTCTGCCGGGACAGCTAGTATATATATATGTACATATATATATAATACGAAAAATATTTTTTCTATTGCGAGGAACTAGCAAACAAACAAGGCATGTGTATGGAATAACAGAGTGGGACAGGGGGAGGAACAAGTGTATGTTTACACTTACACAAAAACCGCATCAGGACAATTCCTATTTCACATCCGCAGTAGTTTTGGAACCATGGCATAGCGGACAAATTGCAAGAAAGTCACTTAGGCTGTTACGTCCAAGTTTTACAAAGACCGGCCAATTATGTGGCAAACAAATGTTTAGCCATGTCGCAAATATTGAATTGTCATGATAAGAGATAACATGCATAAATGCGTACTAATGGTCTCACAACAAAGGTTGCCAAAGACCGTGCGAAGTTGAGAAGGAAAAGTAGGTAAGCAGACCCTGGACTTCGTAGTGAACGTTCCGATCGCTCGGATGATAATTATGAGATGAAAATACATGGAGAGATCCGGAGAGAGTCCCCCTGTATAGTGTCTGTTGCTCGGCTGGCTGGCAAAAAGCTAAGGTTTCTATCAAAGGTGAGGCAGAACTTCAAACTACTTCAATTTCTGAATCTTTACTAAGTACAAGTACGGTCTTGCATGGAATACTGCTCTCATCTTTGGGATGGCTCAGCCAAATACCAGCTCGAGACACTCAATAGAGAAAAGAGCTAGAAAGCTTATAGGCAATAACCAACTATTCGACGTGACGCTTCAGAGCCTAAATCATCGACGTAAAGTCGCTAGTTTGTCGGTATTCTATAAGATACATTTCGACGAGTATGCCACGAAATTGCATGAATTAATTCCTCCCTCACCATTTTACCACGAGACAAGCAGACAAACGAGCTTACGCCACCGATATATAGTGGAGATAGCAACAAAGCGGATGAAGTGGACCAGTGGAACTCTTTACCGTGGTCTGTTTTCCTGAATAATAAATACAATCTAGGTGTCTTCAAGTCTCACGTGAACAGGTAGGTATCTTCTAGGTAAGCATGCTCCACCTTAGACTGCATTTGCACCTGACGTCAAGCGCAATGTCAGTCAAACGCGAACCTATTCAATATAAAAAAGGAGTAGAAGTAGAACCAGTGTAACTAATGAAATGTAGCAAATACAGTAGACCTAAAGTACAGTATTGAGATCTTCTTATTTGGGCTTTAATTTATAAGTTGTGAAGATATTCTCAACGACGTTCCTCCCTCGCATATCTTGGAATATCCCCCACCCTACCGACTTACATTTCGCGAACACAAACGGAACACTCGCCTGAGTGGTTTGCCATTGTTTTGTTCTCTAATATAATTACAGTAGATAAGGAATGGCTTGCTTTGTTGGCTTTGTCGACGCACCCGCTACGTCTTCGACTCACCGTTGTACCGACGATTAGGGGTCCAACTTATTTCGTGTACAAAATTGTAATATTGTATATCGAGGGATGTGTTTTATTGTAGGTCGCTTTATCGACTGGCTCGATATTGTTTCTATGGTTATTAACGTATCCTTTGTTATCTAACAAGTACGTTCACATATATCGCTGAGATGTTTAATTTTATTTCTTGACGACATACAAAAAACTACTGAGAAACTGATATCAGATGTGGATTGACATCTGGCATGCACGCTTATACTCATACACAAATAAATATTTAATTAATAAATCAAATCAATTTATTTATTAACAAGTAGAATTAGTTTAACAAAATTCGGTCTTTATGGTCTTACGCGAAAGGATATAGTTCTAGTGACATTGTATGACAAGAGGTGAGAGGAGTCCTAAATTTCGTGACGTCACATTTCAAACTAATATACTAATGCTTCAAAACATAAAATTTGACCTATTAACGAAAATCTTCAAAATATTTCCAATTCTATCTCTATGAGTTTAAATTGTTATAGAAGTATTGAAATGGAAATAAAACTAATAATTACGGACCTGTTGTTTCCATCTAATAGAATGTTGCAAAATACGTGTAGGATGTCACACTAGCGAGGGAGGAGTCTCATGAATGTGGCTAAGTGCGACATGAGGATACTGCCTTATGACGTCACTATTTTATCAAGTCAAATAACGTATTAATTATTGTTCAAACTTTAATTAAAATTATTTCTACAATAAATTATTTGAAAGTAAGATGATAACAAGATATTTTGTCGTCTGCTTTTTTATATGAATACTATTTTAGAATTTTATTGTATTATATATATATATATATATATATATATATATATATATATATATATATATATATATATATATATATATATATATATATATATATATATATATATTTGTGTGTGTGTGTGTGTGTGTGTGTGTGTGTGTGTGTATATATGTATATATGTTTATATATGTGTGTGTGTGTGTTTTCTATTGCAAATAACATTTATAAGTTTTACAGTGTGTTAGTTTAATACATAAATATAAAACAATTTAAAATATAAAAAGCTTATTCGTAGTGGTCTCCATTGGGTACAATACAGTCCTTTAAACCTTGAGGCCAGTTATCAATAGAACCACGCACACTTTCCATGGGAAAATTCTTCACTGCCAATCGTATGGATTGTTTTAGGGACTCCAAATTATCATGGCGTTTAGAGCTAGCCGTACTCTCTAAAACTGACCATAAATAATAATCCAGCGGATTAAATCGGGACTGTACGACGGCCAGTCTTCAGCCCTGATGAAGTCCGTAACGTTCGTTTCCAACCAAGACTGCGTGGACCGAGCTTTATGACCCGGCACCGAGTCTTGTTGGAAGGACCATTCTTGGTTAATGAACATGGTGTTGTTACGGGGCTTAACCACCTTCTCAAGAATAGTATCTTGATACACTTGTGCCGATGTTTTGATACCTATTTCACGAAAATATGGCTCAGTCACTCCTTCATAGCTAACACCCCACCAAACCATCACTGAAGACGGATAGTGCCCACGTTGCACTCTGTCGACTAATTGAGAAGCTTCCTTAGAACTTTGAGCATAAATACGGTCATTTTATTTGTTAAAATGTTGCTCAATTGTAAACGAATTGTCATTCGTAAACAAAATTTTTCTGTGACCTCCCTTTGCGTACCGCTTTAGTAGTTGGTGGTGCCAAGGGTAAATTTTGAACTCCTTCCACACCTCCCCTCTAGCACACCACGTGGCGGCGGTTGTATAATAAATTGCCCTACCTCCTGGACTGGTGCGGCCTTCGATAATATAACTCAAGAACAGTGGACGGCAGGACAATCAGATCAATCGTTGCATCCAATTGATCATATGGGAAGGAAAATCTGGTCACTAACCTTAACCTCCCGAAACTGCACTTCTCCCAATTCGGCAAGCCTGAAGACGTCTGGCAGCGGTCGTCGAGGTTCGATTGATTGCACACAGTGATATAAAATAGTCTTTTTTGTCACACACAAATGGCGGTTTAAATTATTAAAAATTAGCACATATAGATATGGCTGCGGAGCGGGTCGCCATGCGCGCGCGATCGTGTAGGATTTTCGACTTATTATCATTATTGGAGCGGTGGTGCGGTTTTTGTCCCTCCAATGTCATTACGTGACGACATAACATCGTTGGCTAATGAGCCTCCTTAGAAGGGCACAGATCGGAAGATGTCGGTGTGACTGACTTCATTCCGATCATATAATCAAGGAAATGAACCAATCGAAATAATTGGCCTAAACAGTAGTTGTTTCGATTTTAGCACTCCCACTCCATTTTAATATCCCAAAATGTTGTACAATTGGCCAGACTAAGTATATACTTAGTCTGGCCATAAATACGGTTACAATTAAAAGAGAAACAAAATATTACATTTGAATTTGGAATCTGTTATTTTTATATGATTGTTCATTGTGTTTTCTCATTTTGGCGCCAATATATTGTACAACTTTTTGCAAATCTTTCCCGTTGGCCCCTTACATCGATTTCTGATACTTACGTCAGGTGAATCGTCGCCCTAACCAGGAAGCAGTATCGTACGTTACTTCTTTATAGCAGTTAAGTCAACCAATGAAACAATGATTTCCTAAAGTTTTAGTTTTACGACTTTCTAAATACGGTGATAACGTAGGGTGCCGAAACCCAGTTTTACTATCAATGCCAGATTTTATTACTCTTTTATTCGCTGCTTATAGACAATAAAAACAACAGAGTCGCTAACATAAAGCGAATGATGTTTTGTTTTTAAATATTTGTCCCAGGAATAGATGTAATAATAATAATAAGGCTTTGTGGCGAAGAATTAGGTGAGTAGCGACACTTCGGATCTGAGTCCGGAGGCCAAGGCAACGCCCCCGCCTCCGTGCTTGCCTCAGCCAGCTGGCATGGAGTGGAGATCGTTAGAACTAAGACTCAAGCTCCAGGAATGGAAGTGATAAACGACATAACGTCAGAAGTAGCTTTGGTGAACCTGCAGCCCACCTCTCTACATCCCTTAGCCACTCACACCCATGCTGCCCCTGTCTTCTATGGCATTTTTCGGGCCCGTGCAGGGAGTGGCGAGACATCGTCTCCCATTTTTTCCATGTTCTTTAAACATTGCGACGGGCAGATGCCATAGTCCCCATAGTCCCCGATCTGTAACTCCACTATCAGTTCATCCCAATAGCCCGGTACCTTTTGTTCTCATTTCCTACAATAGCCCGCCCTACAGTGACCGGGGCTTTTCATCGGGTGCATTATGTATCGTGCAGACACGGATAATCGCCGATCAGTATCACGGCCACATTTAGATTAAATTTGTCTAGGGGCTTCTAATGTTGGCCTTCCCTCCAAAAGTCCGGACAATTTTTATGGTTCGTGGTCTTATTTTTTTATTGCAGGAGATCAGCAGACGGCCCACTTGATGGAAAGCGGTTACCATCGCCTATGGACATTTGCAACACCAAAGTTGCTACAAATACGCTGCTGCTCTCTTAAGGGAGACTGGACCCTGGTCACTAATGCCGGAACATAACTCAAGGTTGTTATGGCGACATTCTTTAGACCAGGGGTGGTAGACATCCAGTCGAGCAAATGCCCCCCCCTGGCTGTGGGTTGTTAAGTCGCCTCTTACGACAGGCCGCGCGGCCGCAGGAAATTGTATTCTTTCTCCGTTCCTGCACGGATATATAGGTCTATAGAGACCTACAATAATAATCGGAAGACAAACAAACACATTGAATATCCACAAGTTAAGCAAGTTACGCTCGTGTTACGGGTTATGATAGGTTTACATCGGAACACTGGGGCCAAGCCCAGACACCCAAACCTAAATAAATAAAGGAAAGTTTGTTTACGAAATTCATCATGCCAGGAATCGAACCCCAAACCTCTGCGTTGTAGTCCGATTGGCTGACAAGCGCTTAGCCCGCTCAACCACAGAGTTCGTCATACTTTAAACTAGCGGCCCGGCGCGGTTTCACCCGCGCTCTGTCCCGCTCACGTGGTATATAGCGTCATGTTATATAGCCTATGACACTCCCTGTAACGTATTTCTAACAGAGAGATTACCCCCTACAACGTCACAAACTCACAAACTTTACATCTTTATAATATTAGTATAGATTAGATGTGTTACTTCTGTCACGTAGAGGACCAAAAGCGGCCGCTTTCGCAGTTCGTATGACGAACATGACAAGTATCAAAATGAAGTGGAACGTTATGCTGTGTCTTACAATATCTGTATACCTCAGACACGTGTTAACTTCACTAAGTTATTCATCAAAAGCGGCCGCTTTAGGCCTTCAAGACTAATAATGTTTATATTAATTCTTCAGAGTCTGATAAAATATCGAAATAGGACTCAGACTAAGTAATAATGTAAAGTTCGGCATTTAATCCCTAAAATTTTCATTGAAATCCCTTGAGCCGTTCCGAAACAAACTTCTACATAGACAGATAGGTAGACAAAAATTCGAAGAACTATAATTTATAGCTAGGCATCGTATACAAAAGACATCTTATTTATTTTGAAATTACAGATAGATATACAACAAAATAAGTTCAAAGCTAACTAAGGATTTATACAAATTAAAACACTATGAACTCAACGAGCACGTCAAATCTTTTCTATCAAAAATTAATTATAAGAACAATGAAAACTTTATGCTTCCTCTTAAATAATTATCTTCACAGTTCAAGTGATGAGATAACAATCATACGCACACACAAACACACACACACACACATATATACCCACACCACAAGCACACGCTCATATAATTCACTAGCTTCTGCCCGCGACCTCGTCCGCGTGAAATAGTAAAAATAACTAAGTTTAAACCCCAAGATTTTAAGACATTATTCATTGTTGCTCCGCTCCTATTGGTCTTAGCGTGATGATATATAGCCTATAGCCTTGCTCGATAAATGGGCTATCTAACACTGAAAGAATTTTTCAAATCAGACCATCCTGAGATTACCGAGTTCAAACAAACAAACTCTTCAGCTTTATATATTAGTATAAGATATATAACTTAAACTACTCGCATACTTTAAATATATTAGTGTCAGCAACTTTATATTTTTAAGTCGGAGGTGAGGGGTCAGGAGTGCCATAATGACAGGATTTTTTCCTAGTTTGGGCTCCCTCCCGGCTTTTCCACCTATAGTTAAGATTTTTTCCCGCTTTATTGTTGTCTTGTGGAAAGGAAAATAAATAAATATTAACTTTATTTATAGATAAGTGTAATGCATTATTTAATAAGTACTATAAATGACAAAGTAACTCTGTTTATATGTTCGTCTGTTACGCTTTCAAGGAAAAATTACGGGGCTGTTTTTATTCAAAGGTATATATATATATATATATATATATATATATATATATATATATATATATATATATATGTCTCAATACCGAGAATGGATATAGGACACTTTTTGAAATTTTCCGCTGACGAATAGTGTCTAAATAAACATGTAATGAAACGTATTCTAGGCGGTCGAGATGCGAGCACTGCGCAAAATCTGCGGAGTGACGCTCGCGGACCGCGTTCGTAATACCGAAGTAAGAAAGAGAGTTGGTCTGAAAGAGCGTGCCGGGGTAAGGGTAAGGAAAGGAATGCTTCAGTGGTTCGGGCATGTGGAAAGAATGCATGATGAAAGAATGACTAAACAGATATACAATGCAAAAGTGGATGGATGCAGAAGTCGTGGAAGGCCACGACACACCTTCCATGATCAAATTGATCGTGTACTTGCAGAAGGTGATGTCAGGAGCCTTAAGAACAGACGAGCGTGCATGACAAGAGTTATGAATGTCAAAGAAGCAAGTGAGGTGTGTAAGAATAAGCCTAAATGGCGCTCTGTTGTTCGTGCCTACCCCGCTAGGGAACTGGCCTGAAGTTATGTATGTATGTATTCTGGTGAATGCTTGTTTGAATATAATCTCTTCGACGATATTGTTCACTGTAAAATATTTTCTCTGTCGTCATAGGTTACGGCCGTCAAAAACCAATGACACGCAGTCATTTGTCGGTAGTATCTGGCGCACAAAGAACGGTCGCGCCTTTTGTACCCATCCGCTTTGTAGCCCAGCCGTGCTTTTATCCTCAAACCGATGCAATTGTCGAGGTGACGGCCGCTTTGTACTGTCTTTGTGCAACCATAAGATGTATGTTTTGTTTTACTTTGAAAATATATATAGGAATAGAAGACGAAAATTCATGAATGATATATTTTGTTTTTGGATGAAACTTACCTTGTAACACATTGTGTACATTCAGTCGATGCAACCGATCCGTGCTTGTTTTCATATCCTGTCCTATCCGTGCAGAAATGGAGAAAGAATACAATCCTGCGGCCGGGCGGCCTGTCGTAAAAGGCGACAAGACAACCCACATCTAGGTCGTAGGGTATTTGCCTATCTGGATAGGTACCACCCCTGGTCTAGAATATGCCGCCATAATAACCTTGAGTTTAGAGGCCAGGTTCCAGTCTTCTTTTAGAGAGCGGCAGCACCTACATACATATGCTACAATAGTCCATAGGCGATGATAACCGCTTTCCATTAGATGGGCCGTCTATCTGCTGATGTTCCTTAAAACCTTAAATCCACGGCTTATTAATTAAAAAATATTTTTTTTAACTTAAATCAACTATAAATTAAAAGTTATTCAAATATTTAAAAAAATTAAGACATATTCACATAGATAAGTATATGTATGTTTGTATTGTCATATCCATATATACTTATGTGCAATATGTATGTGTAATTGTGGATATACATTTATGTATATATATTTATATTATTCTTGTACTTATATTTACCTAGGCCAGTGGTCGGCAAAGTGCGGCTCTGGAGCCGCATGTGGCTCTTTGGCTCCTTAAGTGCGGCTCTGGCACAAATACACGCGCAATAATAAATCTTATTGATGAGAACTTGAAATCATGCCTAAAATCAAAAACAACAACATACAAACCTGACTTTCTCAAACTTTCCAAGGAGATGCAAGCACATTGTTGGCATTAATAAATATTTATTAAGTATGAAATTTAGTTTTATTTAGTGTAATAAAAGTTTACTAAACAAGCAGATTTAGCTCCCATTTTTTTTTTTAATTATTGTAATGTTCATATTTGGCTCTTTGGCTAATAAGTTTGCCGACCACTGACCTAGGCGAAGCAAAAGTTCTTAGAAGTACATACATATATAAAACCTTTTTGGGCGAAGTTCAATATTCAAATTACAGTGTCAATTACACATTATTTATGCCAACTGTCACATGTTTTTTTCAGTTTGTTCGCACTTTATAAATTGTATTATGCAACGAGTTGGTAAAAACGCAAAATTATGGATAAAAGTGAGTTACTTGTGGTAATAAAATATCTCAGCTTAAAAAAATTGACATTCAGCAGACATGAGGGGATGATGCTATACCCTATTTCTACGATTGCATACTGGGTGGATGAATTTAAAAGAGGTAGATCAAGCTGTAAAGATGACACGCGTTTTGGGATGCCTTCAACCTCCGTTACGGAACAAAATGTCAAAAAAATTGACAATCTGGTTTTGGAAAACAGAAGAATAACTATAATACATATAGCTGAGATTCTAAAGATATCTTATGGTCCATGCATCCATTTTAATTGATTCACGGGAATTCGAAAAAGTGTAGGCAAGATGGGTGCCAGGAATGTTAACCGACGACAACAAAAACGACGTTTGGAAATTTCTAAGCGTAATTTCGAAATGTTTTAGCGTGATTCGAATCATTTTTGCCGTCACCTTGTCACCTTGGATGAAACGTGGGTCCACCATTTCGATCCTGAAACTAAGAGACAAAGCATGTCTTGGAAACGACCATCCTCTCTATCCATTAAGAAATTTCGAGTTACTCCTACCGCTGGCAAAGTTATGGCCTCAGCATTTTGGAATAGTGATGGAATCCTTTTTATTGATTACATTCCAAAAGGTAAGATGATTACTGGACCCTATTATGCAAATTTAATTCCGAAAGTGCATGAAGCGATTAAAGAAAAACGTCGTGGAAAGCTGTTATTCAGCGTGTTGTTTCTTCACGATAACGCTCCCGCTCATCGATCAGAAGTTTCGCTTAACGCAATCCGCTATGCTGGCTTCAATCTCCTTGATCACCCACCATATTCTCCGGACGTAGTGTCAAGTGATTTTCACTTATTCCCAAAATTAAAAGAGGAAATTCGTGAAACTAAATTTCACGATAATGACACGGTTATGGCTGCCGTAGAGGGGATTTTCGAGACTTAAGAAAAACATTTTTATTCGCAAGGAATAAGGAAGTTAGAAACGCATTATTCTAAATGCATTGCATTGGGAGATTATGTAGAAAAATAAAATATATTTTTTAAATTTTTTGCCTTTTTTTAATATTGATTCCAAGAACTTTTGGATTCACCCTCGTACTATGTTTATTTATCATTCGTCATTATTAATTACCTGCATGCACCACCGTCAGTATTGAAAATCTATCAAACCCTGCCAAGGGTTGCCTGGTTCGCTTGTTAGCGATAAGGCCACCCGTTGTACTACTATCTCTTATCTTTTTGTACTTTTGTTTCTTCATGCTTTGGTGAATAAGAATTATCTATCTCTATACATATATAGACAAATTAAATTTTTCAAATGGGCCTTCAGGGCATTGGCCATCATAAACTTTGCTAAATAGCGAAAACACTCGAGGGAGGCTCGAGGCCGATTTTGGCGAAAACTAAAGTACGAAAACTAAACAAAATTAATGTATGGAAAATAGAACATTTTGTTCAAAAGCAACTCTTCCCTTAGTTTACCGTTTGATATTCCTTCACAGAAATTGCTCGTTACAAGGCTACTGTTAAACACTTCTTTAAATATGAATTTGTTGTGGACTGTAAATATTTTAATTATAAATGAAAACTTCACGTGCGTAATACAATGACGATTTTAATAGCAATGAGGGAAAAATATGCAGATAAAAAAACAAAAGAACATCTGTGTTCTAAATTCAAACATTTAGTATACTTGGTGGCCAGTACTATGCCACACCAAATAAATAAAAACTGTTTGTTGGAGATTCCAACAGCTACTATGATTTGATATAATAAATACAGGACGTGTTTATTTTTTCAAAATCAGCCGAATATATTATATACCGGACAAGGATAATTAATTTTTCAAAAATATTAGATACCAATTTTCTTTTCGTCAAAATCGGCCTCAAGACTCCCTTCAGTATTTTTCGATATTTCGTATAGTTAGGATAGGATATATAGTTTAGGATTTGCCCCTGAAGGCCCACTTGAAAAATTCACCTATGAATTCACATACACTGCAACACATTTAAAATTGTGAAAGAATAAACGAATTGAAATCGTTTTATACTTTGAATTTTTGCCCTGAGCATATAATTATGCTCAAGGCAAATTTTCAAATACACAAAAATTCTAACAATTCTAATTTGTACTAGGTACCGTATAAAGTGCTATAAGTAACAATTTTTATTTCAACTTTAGTTTATTTATTTATATATATATATATATATATATATATATATATATATATATATATATATATATATATATATAATATCAGCCCATAAATGTCCCACTGCTGGGCTCCGGGCCTTCCATTATAGGGGGAACGGACGGTATACCCGCCACGCTTGTCCAAGGCAGCTTGTTTAGTATATTTAAACTCACAGAAAAATACTTAAATTTCGTTACTGTAAATATTAGTAAACTGAATGTAATGTAAAGTACAAAATAATAACTTATTTACAATCACGTTTTATGTTATTTCATTTACTCGATAAAGCCTATGGGTGGTCAAGAATTTCGATGGGTTTAACACAATTTTAACTCAAAGACGTCTCGGTATTTTATTTTGTATCAACATTTTTGGACACGTTTGAAAACATTTTACAGTTTTAAACGAAATTTAAGAAAAATAAATATCTTAACGTTTGTTTCAAAGCAAATTGATAGCTGCAAAACAATTGTTTCTTGGTTTCAATTTTCTCGCCTTCAAGTCTTATTTGAAAATCATAGTTTCATTTCTTAAAACATAACCTGGACTAAATTATAGTCGTAATATACAGAGTTCTACATTCATATTATCACGCTTATTTTCCATAAACGTAGACAGAGATGACGGAATTCCACTTGCTACTTTTTGGACAAGCATCTTCGCTTCATCAACTTTCATTAATGTGTTCATACGTGCACATTTATTTAAAAAGCTTTTCATCTGACATTTCTTCAAAATAGCGTCGATTTGATCATAGTAAGTTCATTATGGTCTACCGGTATCAACTAGACCTTACTGTGTAATGTATATCTCTTTATCAGTTTCCTTTCAATTCTCTCTACATGCCCAGAGCATCTTAACATTGTTTTACAACCTTACTCCTCCCGGAGTCGGCGCCACTCATCCCTGTCCTCCGACATCTTCATCCAGCGCCTCACGGCGACCTTACACAGGTTCTCAGTCCATCGAGCAAGAGGACGTCCGACACTACGTTTACCGAAACGTGGTCTCCAGTGCAGGACTAGTCTGCTCCATCGGCCATCGGTTCTGCGGCAGGCGCGACCGGCCTACTGCCACTTCAACTTGCTAATTTTGCGAGCTATGTCGGTTACCTCGGTTCTGTTCCGGATATCCTCATTCCTGTCAATAAGAGAAACACCCAACATAGCTCGCTCTATGCCGTCAGTGTCCAGTCTCGGTCCCGTAGGTCAGGACGGGCAGGACACACTGCTCGACAACTGTCATCTTCAAGCATTGCAGAATGGTTGACGAGAAGACTTGATAATTCTTACCGAATGCTGCCCAGCCCAACTAAATCCTCCGGCTTCCCCCTCGAAGTTGTGCTTGCCTATCTGTAACTTCTGTCTAGGTATACATATTCCTGCCTATCGACGTTTATAGGTCTCGGCATGACTTGTTCATTGAACTGATGATGATGAATTGTTATTCCTTACTACCTATAATCTTGTTGCTAATACACACAGTATCTTTTCTAGTTTACTATTTGTTACTAAATGTTACTTATCAATCCTACTTTCTACATTTTTTTTTATTGCAGGAGATCAACAGACAGGTAGACGGCCCACTCGATGGAAAGCGGTTACCATCGCCTATGGACATTTGCAACACCAAAGTTGCTACAAATGCGCTGCTGCTCTCTTAAGGGAAACTGGAACATGGTCACTAATGTCGGTACACAACTCAAGGTAAGGTTGTTATGGCGACATACTTTAGACCAGGGGTGGTAGCCATCCAGTCGGGAAAATGCCCTACAACCTGGCTGTGGGTTGTTAAGTCGCCTCTTACGACAGGCCGCTCGGCCGCAGGAAATTGTATTCTTTCTCCGTTCCTGCACGGATAGACTCACATCACTACTATGCTACATCTATTTTATCACATTGGGTTCTTGTAGCAACAAAAGAGACGTTTTAAACAACAGTTACAATTTACCACACAAACATCCAATTCTTGGATATAAAAATCAAAATCTTAGTATTATTGTTCATTCTTAAGCACTTTTATATTAAGTTTCTTAATAATAAACTCTCGCTTCTCGCCAACAACTTAATAAATAAATTATACTTTGAGTAATGAAGACTAAATTAATATTAACATTTTTTATACCTTTGAAATAATGTACAAAATATTAACTAGTCCAAAAGAAACAGTAATTTGATTTATGAGTAACTCGGTTAATACAGCAAACAACGTTCATAAGTTGAACAGAAACTGATAAGACAGTCACACTGTTATGCTCGGGCTTCACATGCGATAATTACAATTATTTAATATAACCAAATGCCTCTTATTCATAGCCTTGAAAATAACGCCGTTAACGAATAGCCACAGTTGTGTTATACGTTACCAGTCAATATTTAATGTGATTAACAATTAATGACTAAACAGATATACAATGCAAAAGTGGATGGATGCAGAAGTCGTGGAAGGCCACGACACACCTTCCATGATCAAATTGATCGTGTACTAGCAGAAGGTGATGTCAGGAGCCTTAAGAACAGACGAGCGTGCATGACAAGAGTTATGAATGTCAAAGAAGCAAGTGAGGTGTGTAAGAATAAGCCTAAATGGCGCTCAGTTGTTCATGCCTACCCCGCAAGGGAACTGGCGTGAAGTTATGTATGTATTAACAATTAATAACAACTATTGGTCACCCAGTGGTCGAAATTCGACCATAATTAATTTAAAATATAAGTTTGAACATTATTAAGGTTATGTTGTCAAAGACTACTATAATCACAGATTTCGTCAAGGCTACACTGTTAATTTGACTTGAACAATAAACAAAAGAGTATATATGTGTGTGTAATGTTTTTTTTTATTGATTTAAAATTGATTGATTGATCGATTGATATTTTAAAAAAATATTAGATTTCTGTACTCCTTCTCTATATAAACTACAAGTGTGTGGAATTTCATACTCCTCCGTCCGCGCAATTTTCATAAAGAGGGGTACAAAGTTTTGCTTCACGTATATATTAAAACATCATTGCAAATAACGCATTCAAACCGTCGCTACATCTGCGTGAAAAACCGTTTCGCGCACATTAACTGCTTCATCTAGGACACCTCTTAAATCCTTTAACTCTATATAAAGTATCAAAATTAATCATTCACTAAAATTAAATTAAAATCACGCTTTAAACTCTACATTATCAAAAGCAAAAATATAATAGCCTTGTTGATATTTATACTAAAAGATGTGCAGGCATTCAACAATCGGCAAAGGGGCGGCCCTTACAACAAGTTAGGGGTCGTTTGCATGCATTTTTAAGACGAGGACTATTCAGGCGTGGCACGGACTCGTTACGAGAACAGTCTAAACTGAGTCAAGTGCAGACTCACTCCGCAGACACATGTAGGCTGGTTGTACTTAAGTAATTAGGACGCCGTGCTCAGTATCACTCTACATGGAGTTTAACAGAGATTTTAATGCTTTCCCGTACACATTGTAGCAAATTAAGCTTTATTTATCAAATTCAAAAGTTTTATTCAAAATAAGTTCCACAAAAGATTTCTTTTTTAAGATTTTAAAATAAATGCAGAAATATGTCATTTTTCGAATAATTAATGGAGTTGTAGAAAACAGTGCATACTCAATAAAACAAAAGATGATAAGAGAAAAAACTGTGTGCATTTCACACGCAGTAGAAGTGAAACTTCAAAGAATATATTCACAGACAATTCTTCTCTAACTTTTGTTAATATAAATATAATTCCTTGAACCTACATCCGTCAACATATTATAATTGAAAATCAACTTCTTAAAGTGTCAATTTCAATTTTTCACTGTTTTAGTCTAAAAAATATGTTTAATTATCGGTCTTATTGACTTTCTAATCTGTGCTGCACAATGAAAAACTCATATCTCATTCTCTCGCAGGCTTAGTCCTATAGGTTCATGTGTTTATCTCTTTTTAGTGTCGCTTTTTCGTTTCTTCAAGTTTCAAATTATAACGACTCTAAAGAATTTTCACTTCAAAAATATTACTCTCTCTATACACACATATTATCACCCCTGTTTCCCTTTGGGTTAAGCAGAGACGATTGATCTTCACTTGCGACGATCCTGACAAACAATTCTCGTTTCATCTACTTTCATTAATCTCTTCATTTATGCGCATTTATTTGAGGTGTTTATGACCTGACCTTTCTTTAACACGTCTGCTATTTGATCATTAAGTATACGCTTGTGTGAATCTACTTTCATCTATTCGCACTTGAAACAAGCGCCTTTTAGTAAGCCTGGTTGAGTCTTTTTCATAGTTATAGTTCTATTAAATTTCATTTAGGAAAGGAATGCTCCGGTAGTTCGGGCATGTGGAAAGAATGCATGATGAAAGAATGACTAAACAGATATACAATGCAAAAGTGGATGGATGCAGAAGTCGTGGAAGGCCACGACACACCTTCCATGATCAAATTGATCCTGTACTAGCAGAAGGTGATGTCAGGAGCCTTAAGAACAGACGAGCGTGCATGACAAGAGTTATGAATGTCAAAGAAGCAAGTAAGGTGTGTAAGAATAAGCCTAAATGGCGCTCTGTTGTTCGTGCCTACCCCGCAAGGGAACTGGCGTGAAGTTATGTATGTATATATGTAATTTCATTTATTTTTGTTCGTAACGTACCTATTATTATTTTTCAAAATCAGTATTTTCAAATTTCAATAATTATTTCATAAAATATTATGTACCTATATGAAATTAATCAAAATATGTTTATTCTTTGTTTCATGTTGTTCTAATTATAAATAATATTAAAATATTAATTGTTCATTAGTTATATTTTTTTTCTGTGATGGTGACGTTACTATTTGGTACTAACGGAAGACCAGCGTTGGTTGTTATCAACCAGCATTTGCTGGGTTAGGGCCTGTTTAGAGTTAGTTGACTTTTGGCTTTTATTAAACTGCTTATGTATACTTTTATCATTTTAAATAACTCTAAATAAACATTATAGTCTTTTTTCTTTTTCTATTCTGTCTATATACCCAAACCTCCTTAACTTTTTTTTATTCCTTGAGTTCGGCAGACAGACAGACAGCCCATCTGATAGACAGCGGTGACCGTTGCCTATGAACGCTCTATAAAGGGAGAGTGGAACTTGGCTACTAATACCTGAGCACAACTCAAGGTTTTTATGGCGGCATAGTCTAGACCAGGCAGGTACCTTACCACCTGGCTATGTATGAGTTTTTTGTCGCCTGTTACGACACGCCGCCCGTTCGTTTTTTTAATTTATCTATACGATAAACAAATTTTTGTTGTTTGTCTATAGTTATAAAATGACAAAATTTACGTTAACACCACTATTTACACGATACATGATCATAATTGACCTTTACTTAGCATTTTTCTCTGTCTTAATATCTTAAATAGGCTCTGAAATGTCTGAACGGATTTCAATGAAAACTTTTGGGTGGCCGGATGGGGATGGATTATCTTTATTTAACTACTTTTTAATTACATTTCGTTTTTATCTTAAAGATGTTATCTCTCAAAACCTACTGAAAGTAACTTGCTCTATTTTTTTTGTTGTTGTAATTATTTTCAAGCTTCTTCAATTTTTCATAATTATGTTTCAAAACTTACCAAAGACGGGAGACGCTAAGTACGAATTTGGCAGTGAATATCTTACCATTTATTAAATTAATTAAAGAAAACCTAGCAAAACATTCTGAAGACATGTCGAAAAATATTTCCCATAATTCATAATTATTATGTTACATGCATGCATTAGAAAGAACTGTTTTTAAAGTTAAATTTGTCATAAATATAATTATTTATTGTAACAACCAAAATTATTTTAAAAATTAAACTAAACTATAAAATAGAAACCTAAAATTAAATACTAGAACTAAATAAAAAAAAAGGAGAGCAAAATTATAGATAAAATATTGGTCCCAAACCACTGTCACTTACCGGGAACGTTCCCAAAAGGCTGGCGGCGTTACCACGCTGAATAGCAATGCTTACCCTTTGAGCAAAATAGACGCCAGCCTTTTGGTCGCGTGAGAGGTCTACTAAGCGCTCGGCAACATCTCGATAAATTTTTAGAGCGTTAGGATCCCACGGACCCAGAGTTTCCACCCCAAACGCCGCAAATGTGTGTCATAAATTGAAAACTTAATTAGCTCTTTTTCAATTTCATCAAATTTAGTAAATTGCACTGTATTCTACACTTACACGCTTTTTTCAATAATGCTTTTACCGTACAGGATATTCGACTCTGGAATGCGCTCCCTGTTACTGCTAGACATGCTAAATCACTAGCAATATTTAAGAACACGACAAAAAAGCATCGTCTGGAACATGGTGATGTTTTATATATTTTTATACATATCTGTGTTTATATGTGTACATATGTATGTATATATTTATGTATTTAATATTAATAGGTGTATTTATATGTGTCTATTGAGTATAGTTCTTACTTATAACATATTTTACCTATTTATGTTTATTATTGATTAAAATAACTGCATATTGTACAATATACATGTATCCTCCTTCGAGAAATTGAATTTTTTATTGTTTTTGAATTGTTTTATCCTTGCTACGGGTTGTCTGGAAGACATTGCTTCTTAGCGGTAAGACCGCCCATTGTGCACATATAGAATATTTTTAGGCAATAAGTTTTTCTGTGTTCTCTGTAATGGTGTACAGTGTTTTCTATCTATCATATAATAACATTATCAGAGATGTAAGATGATCATCAAATACTTAAGACCATTTCACTTGTCAAACCAGAAATTTAAAATGCTATTTGTCTAGAATATTAGCATTTCTATTTGACAAAATTAAAATAAATAAATAAAATTATATATATATAAGTATATATAATTTCATATTAGTAGCTGGATAGTCACTACTATTACTTGCCTCAGGCTGTAGAATCTATGATCTGTTGACACCAGGGCATCCCCAGACAATCAAAACAATGGGCTGGTAGCCACAACTTTGTGTAATAACAAGATTATAAATAAAATAATAAGCAGTCTAGCTGGATGTTACGGAAACACCGAAATTATTGTTTTGTCCTGTAACACACATTAAACATTTTATAACAGTATCTGAGAGGTCAAAAAGCCTAGATAGAGAATGAGTACAAGTTTATACATTTCTATCATTATCTTCAAAGATAAAAATTGCTTAAAGAACCATAATTACTGTTTTCAGAGACATTGTATATAATATTTTTTGTAAATATACAATATAGTACTCTATAAAAAAACAGGGGGGGGGGGAGAGATTAATACTACTCTACATATATATCTATTAGCTAGATGTTGATACAAGATGTTAGTTATAAAATGACCAGTCCAAGAGATATTAGAGGAATCTTATAAGTATTGAAACATACAGATGTTTCTATTAATGATATCAGACCTAGTCAAGATTAGCTATAAACTAATTTTAGTTATTATTAAGGCTCTTTAGTTATGTTTACCTTTAGGTTTTCCATTTTTAATGGAAGATTCATAAGATAAGTTCTTTACCAAGGAACCTTGAGATCTTATCATCTAATCAACATTTTCTTTAAAATAATAATTGATTTCAGATAGGAGGATTATTATTTTTTCTTTCTTCTTTACTTTAAGTTAAAAGGATTATTATTTTTTCTTTCTTCTTTACTTTAAGTTAAAAAGTAACACATCTAATGTCTTGTATGACAAGTGATCTAAGCCTTACTAATTATACAGCCAAGCCTATAAATCTTAGTGTAAATTGTTTAGACTACACAATACACATAATGAGAAAAGAGATAGTTCACCTATTAAAAGTTGTGAATATAACAGACTCCATCCAAAGAGCTGCATTCAGATGGTTTTTGATAAAGAAGTCAGATGTTGATTTCTGCCCTCTTGGACCTCAGAGGTCTTAATTCATATGTAATATATTGTAAAACATTTTATATTACAAATAAAGACATTAATACTACTCTACATATATATCTATTAGCTAGATGTTGATACAAGATGTTAGTTATAAAATGACCAGTACAAGAGATATTAGAGGAATCTTATAAGTATTGAAACATACAGATGTTTCTATTAATGATATCAGACCTAGTCAAGATTAGCTATAAACTAATTTTAGTTATTATTAAGGCTCTTTAGTTATGTTTACCTTTAGGTTTTCCATTTTTAATGGAAGATTCATAAGATAAGTTCTTTACCAAGGAACCTTGAGATCTTATCATCTAATCAACATTTTCTTTAAAATAATAATTGATTTCAGATAGGAGGATTATTATTTTTTCTTTCTTTGTTCTTTCTTTCAATCTTTTATCTCTCTGTCTCTGTCTTTCTCTCTCTCTCTCTTACAAGCTGTAAAATGACTAATATACAGTCTCTAAGGTTGTAAAGTAAACCTCATTAAAATCTATTTATTAACTATCTCTAGCGGCGCTAACAAAAACGTTTACCCAGTCATGCAGAGAATAAACAACGTACCGACCTAATTATTTCGAACCAACCAACAATTGTATGTTGTAACAAACACGCAAATGTTGTAATAAAGCGCTGTTCCCGGGACAAAGTCAGCCAGACCGCAGGGCGGTTCGCGCGAGTGTTTTTGGCAACAAAACATAGCGCCCACGCTGTGGCCTGTGACGTCTAAACGAAATAACGTATCCGGCTTGTTAGTTGTCAGCCTTTCTTACTGTTAAATTCAGTGCATACCGGTGGCTTTATTTTTCCTTCAAGGAAATACTTATTTCAAATCAGACGGATAGATAGGTAACACTTTATTGAGTACCAACAAAATAATTACAAAAAATATTAAAATAAAAATGTGAAAAAAATCAGGAGGAATAATTTGGATCAGTATATTCTAAAATGCAATTTTTAGAATTTCTGTCTGTCTGAATCTTCCGGCTAAACTCTGAAACGGCTAGACCGATTTTGACGGCACTTTCGCTGGCAGATAGCTGATGTTATAAGGAGTAACTTAGGCTACTTAAAAAAAACTACTTTTTTTTGGGGATTTGTGAATAAAAAAATCCACTCGAACAAAATCACGGGCACAGCTAGTTTGTAATAATACTTTTTGGCAAAACAATAGGCCTTATCGCTATAAGCGACATCTTCCAGGAAACCTAACTTAAAGGAAATTTTTAACTAATCTAGCGATGTAGATGGCGCAGAAGATGAGGTAGGGCTAGAAGATAAACATACTTGTCTATTTATAGTATAATAACAAGATATCTATACATACCATAAATACATATATACTATAAATGCAAAAGTGGATGGATGCAGAAGTCGTGGAAGGCCACGACACACCTTCCATGATCAAATTGATCGTGTACTAGCAAAAAGTGATGTCAGGAGCCTTAAGAACAGACGAGCGTGCATGACAAGGGTTATGAATGTCAAAGGAGCAAGTGAGGTGTGTAAGAATAAGCCTGAATGGCACTCTGTTGTTCGTGCCTACCCCGCAAGGGAACTGGCGTGAAATTATGTATGTACGTATGTATGTACTATAAAATAATAATAAATTCTTTAAAATCTTAAAAAACTAAATAAACTAAATCATTTTTTTTATTGCTGAAGCACAACAGTCAGGCTGACCGGCCAACTGTGATGGAAAGTGGTTACCGTCGCCTATGGACTACTCGCATTAGTCGCTCGAGAAAATCTAAAGTAATTCACTAGTACATTAAAAAAAAATATGAGCGACCTTTTAAAATTCAAATTTTGAATTGAAACTTTCAGAAACTTATCATTTTTGGTTAGCAAAATTTGAATAAAAACAAAATTCAGGTTTTAGCGATTTTTGAAATCTTAAAAAATTTGGAGCGAACTCTTACATTTTTTTTTTTTGAGCTGTCCTTTGGAGTTCTTCAAACATCAAAAACTAACAATTTTTTTTCACTCGAGACTCAAAAAAAATAGCCGTTTTTACACCACCCACTATACCCAATATAGTAATAAATGTGTGACGTAACGTGTTTCACCAACACACTACGACGTACTACAAACAAACATAACGAAGTCAAAAGGGCACCCACATCTCAGCAAACATGGTCGACTTAAAACAACATAATAAACCGTCCAAACATCCTAACACCATACATCAAATCATACACAAAGGATAACATTACCACCCGAATTTTGCACACTTAAACCATGATTGATGGGAGTTACTCCCGATGCTTGTAATGCAGGTAAACACAAGCCTAACAATTAATCATACCGACTCCTCGGCCTAAGCAAGCAAATCTGGGTCCATTAAACTCTGTCAGGTTATAAACAAAAGTATAGGTAAATTAGCTTCAATACGTTTTTACGTTTGTAGTAGTATTTATATATTTACAAGAATTCCAAATTTGAATTTTAAAATTCTTTGTACAACCAGCAAAAGAGGTCCGTTACATTTTGAAGAAGAATATATATTTACAATCAAAAGTCAATGGTGACAAGCTTTTTTAAAAATGTTTTTAAATACAAGCTTTTCAGATTCTGGATATCATGTAGCAGCAGAGTGCTAGCCAAGACAAGTAAAACGAGCCCAAACTCAATGGGTCTATCTTGTTTAGTACAGGAGTTCCTATGGCCACCTTCCCACTCCATCAGATCAGCTCCATAGTACCATATTATTCCATTGTCACGCGATATACCTACGCGTACAAAATTTCAGCTCAATCGGAAAGCGGGAAATTGGTCAAATTTAACTTGCAAGATTCCACCCGAACTTACATACATACATGGTACATCCATTGCAAGTTAAATATAATTATTTACGTTTAGCTAATTGTTGTGAGATCTGACTGACTGACTGATTTGGTTTTAGATTGATAATTAATTTATTTTATTTATGGTTCATTCTTGTTATTTATTGTACAGTGTTATTATTTAATAATTAGTAATTAAAATAATTATTAAACTAAAAAAATTTAGTATAATTTGTACAAATATTTCGAAAATGACTGCCTTAGCAATCCTAAATCCACTGGACTTCCATCGGAAAGGTGCTATAAGAATGCAAATGTCATTCTTCAGAACAAGGACCAACAATTTAGTTTTTAAAATTATGTTTAATATTAATATTTATTATTTTAATATGGTTTAATATTATTAGTTTAATATTAAGTACCTGTTAGTTTATTTATTGATGTGCGGCCAGCACTACTACAAACGCAAAAACGTCTCGAAGCTAATTTACCTAAACAGGACTGTATTTTATATACGTTATTCAGAATTTGTTTGTTTAATCTGTTAAGTTGAGTTGAGTTGAGTATCTATAGTCTGTTAAGCTATAGATTATTATATATATATCATAATATAATAACAGCCCATAACTGATCCACTGGTGGGCTCGGGCCTCCCACTATAGAAGGAACGGACAGTTAACCCACCACGCTTGTCCAAGGTGGCTTGGCAGGTTTGACACATCGGTTATTTCGATGTGCAGGTTGCATCACGATGTTTTCCTTCATCGTTGTTAGCACGTGGTAATTGTGACAATATGCACATTCGGTCAGAAAACTGCGTAAGTGGTGCACGCGTTCCAGCCAGGATCGAACCCGCGCCCTTTTGAGTCTGGGACGCGTGCGCTAGCCATTACACTACCACGACTCTACCTGCTATAGATTAAGCTTTAGGAATTCGTAATACAATAGTATTTTAATAAATATCGGCACAAATTCTCGTGGAATAAACCGCTTAATGGAGGTTTACATAAGACTCTATTTAACGTTTTCTATCCAAAACCGATTATAACGTTTAAAATACGGTTAATATCAAACCGGTTTTAAGCCTTAAGTCACAGGGTGGGTGACTCACGTCTTGTGGTTTTGAAAGTAATGAAAGACAGCAAAAATGGAGCGGACGATGGTTTTTCAAAATATTTTTGGTAAATTGACTACGGATCCCTGAACCATTTATAAACACCGTAAAATGAATTACTACATATGAAGGTTTTGTTTGGATATTTATTAATGTGGGCTATAAAAACATAATTACTTTTTCCTGGTAAATTTAATGAAAATCTAACATACATTTTTAAATTAACTTTTTTGCAAAGGAAAATTTGGTAGCGACATGAAAAGGCCATGACCGCGGGGGTAAGATGAAATAAAATCTGATACCCAAATCAATAATTAACAGATACACTCTACATTAGTATAAGTTTAGTATTAAAAATGCAAGTGAGGTGTGTAAGAATGGGCCTAAATGGCGCTCTGTTGTTCGTGCCTACCCCGCAAGGGGAACTGGCGTGAAGTTATGTATGTATGTATGTATGTAGTATTAAAAATAGGATAAATTAATATAATAAGTTAATCTTAAGGTACACCATAACATATAAATCACTAAATTAATGTCACACACAGTAACAAAAATAAACAATAAGCGTGTATGGACTCTAAAATTTTTCATAGAAATTAATTAGTAAAAAAAGGTACGGAGCTCGAGTCCGTAGATATGTTAATAATAATAATTTAAAAAAAACAATAATTTTTAAAATCGAAAATTTAATACTGGAACTTAGTAAGAGTTCTTTTGAAAATGATATATAGCTACATTGGCACATAACTTTAATTTTGTGCAAGGAAATCCAAATAAAGCTCTAGCCATTAAATAAATCTAGATTCAGAACCGATACTATAAATGTGAAATTTAATCAATAAATCAAAGTTAATAATAATCCATGCCCAGTTATTATAGAACATGTCAATGTTCGTGGAAAACAAGATAACAAAACAACAACACCGGTGACCTCATTTTTATATGTTGATAACACATGGAGCCTAGCCCAGCCTTTAAATAAAGATAAATCTTAAACTTATACTATATATTGTGGCGACCGAGGGTAGAACTTTCTGGCAGCGTAAACCGGATTCAGAAGTTTCGGAAAAAGGTAGAAGATTCTGGAAGGAAAAGATAAGGACGGATACATTTTAGAAAGGGATAGACAATGAACGAAAGTTCTAGAATAGAAAGTTCGGAAAGGAAAAGACAGAGAGAGATAGATCTTAGAAAGGGATAGATGATAAACGAAAGTTCTGGAATAGAAAGTTCGGGAAGGAAAAGACAGAGCTATATAGATGTTCAGAAAGGGACAGATAATAAATAAAAGAATAACGAAAAGAAAATCGAAATTATGGATTCCAGAAGATTCTTCCAGGTATATAAGCAGCGTAAGGCGCGCCTGCCGCGCAGTTTAGAGTTGAGTTCAGTTCAAGACAGCGAAGCGACAAGTGCGATACGAAAAAGTTGGAAGAGAAGTTTAATAGAAGACAGTGACGAGTTTAGTGGTAAATTTGTGATAAGTTTAGTGGGCAGTTTAGCGAAGGAAGAGTTTCACGTAGTTTAAAAGGAGGTCCAGAAGCGATCTACGCGCGGTGATTCGGAGGTGAACACTGCAACATCAGAAGGTGTATTTACGCAATATCGGCGACGGTATTGTTGGTGAGACATCTTATCGTCGGTACAGTGCGTCGTTAGTTGTGCGTACAGGGGCAACTCTGCGGAGAAGAACCATGCACGGCTGTGTAAGTCAATAAAAGGGTTTAGTTAAAAACTGGTGTTTTCTTCCAATCCTAAGTGTGTACCCCCGCACGCATGTAACAATATTTAGATTAAATTCTAATTAGTAAGGCCATATTAATTACAATCCTGTTTGTAGAACATGTCATTGTACGTAAAAAACAAGACAACTAAACAATAAACTCGATTTAACACAATACTCAATTAACCAACACGTTGACATGTTGATAAAACAGCAAGGGCTAGTCAGTTTTTATATAAATCTAGATATTGAGATGATACTATAAAATATATTAAATTCTAATTAGTAAGGCCATATTAATTACAATCCTGTTTGTAGAACATGTCATCGTACGTAAAAAAACAAGACAACTAAACAACAAACTCGATTTAACACAATACTCAATTCACTAAAATGTTGATATGTTGATTAAATACCAAGGCCTAGTAGTTTTTATATAAATCTAAATCTTGAGATACATACATACATAACTTCACGCCAGTTCCCTTGTGGGGTAGGCACGAACAACAGAGCGCCATTTAGGCTTATTCTTACACACCTCACTTGCTTCTTTGACATTCATAACTCTTGTCATGCACGCTCGTCTATTCTTAAGGCTCCTGACATCACCTTCTGCTAATACACGATCAATTTGATCATGGAAGGTGTGTCGTGGCCTTTCACTTCTGCATCCATCCAATTTGCATTGTATATCTGTTTAGTTTAAATCTTGAGATACATACATACATACATAACTTCACGCCAGTTCCCTTGCGGGGTAAGCACGAACAACAGAGTGCCATTTAGGCTTATTCTTACACACCTCAATTGCCTCTTTGACATTCATAACTCTTGTCATGCACGCTCGTCTGTTCTTAAGGCTCCTGACATCACCTTCTGCTAGTACACGATCAATTTGATCATGGAAGGTGTGTCGTGGCCTTCCACGACTTCTGCATCCATCCACTTTTGCATTGTATATCTGTTTAGTCATTCTTTCATCATGCATTCTTTCTACATGCCCGAACCACCGGACCATTCCTTTCCTTACCTTCACCCCGACACTCTCTTTCAGACCAACTTTCTTTCTTACTTCGGTATTACGAACGCGGTCCGCGAGCGTCACTCCGCAGATTTTGCGCAGTGCTCGCATCTCGACCGCGTTTACTCTACTTTCATGCTCTTTCTTCCATACCCAACTCTCGCTTCCATACGTGAGCGTAGGTACCAGCACCGCGTTGTGTACGGCGAGCTGGGCCTTCTGGCTGAGGTTCTTAGCGCCTAGAAGTTTACCTAACGCTCCATTTAAACTATTCCCCAAATTCACTCTTCTTTCTATATCAGCGGTGTACCTTCCATCCCTGCTAAAAGCACATCCAAGATATACAAACTCATTCACTTGCTCCAGCATAACATCATCGACCATTATCCTTGCATTCGTTCTGGTTTCTTTAGATGATACTATAAAATATATTAAATTCTAATTAGTAAGCCAATATTAATTATAATTCTGTTTATGGAACATGTCATTGTTCGTAGAAAACAAGTCAACTAAACAACAACATCGATTGAACACAACACTCAATTAACTAACATGTTGGTATGTTGATAACACATCAAAAGCAGCAATATTTGGTAATACAAATCATCACTACAACGCGGATGTGTCGACGGATTTCCACCGAGAACTGTATTATTGTATAGTTTCTGATTGACAGTTTGTTTATTACTCTCCTTTGGAAACATTCTTGTTTGGTAAGTCAACCCTTGTCAAAAGTTAAGCTCGTTTAGGAATTATGCATACCACACTTTTTATGCCTGTTGCTATATCTTATATACCACACATATATAGTTATCGTGTCACGATGTATGTCCGGGATAAACTCCGAAAGTACTAAACCGATCTTGATAACATTTTGTAACTATGTGTAATTTGGTTCAACTTAAATTATAGAATATTTTGGGTTGGGTTGAATTATTGACCTCAATCATAAAATTTTAATGTTAGTGTGTATGTCACTGAACTTCGTCTAAACCCCTGGACCGATCTTGATGATTTTTTTCTGTGTTCGAGTGGGTCCCCAGATGGCTCAGATTTACAACTGGACCCAGTAGATGGCGCTAAAATCGGGTTTAATTTTTTTTGAGGCAGAACAACGTCTACCGCTAGTCTATACTAATAAAATTGAAGTGTCTATCTGTAATTTTTTTCTTTGACTTCTGTTTAATATTTGCAACCCATTTTTTTACAACATTATAGGTGTTATCCTGTATTCTAACTATAATGCTTTAAAACTATGAGTAGAATATTGAGTCTAGGTCGTCAAAGTCAATGGGCAAGATTCCCAGAAGACTCACCATACTGCTCCGTAGACTATGGTAGGATCCAACCCTCTGATCACCTGAAGAGTCAATAAGTCATTTTGATAGATCTTTATAGAGGCCTATGGCCTCAGGAGCCCCCCACGCTCTAAGCATTTCTACAGCTAACGGCACAAACATAAAACCCTCATCGAGAGTAATTTAGATATTGAGACAAGTTGGCCGCATTTACCAAACACGGCTAGATCAGCCAGTTTACCGACGAAAACAGCTGAATCACCCAATTGACGCAAATGTGCAACCCTGACTATTACTCGTTTGCACCGTTTACTGTTGAGATACTTGGACCTTAGATCCTGAAGGCATGAGCTTCTTCAAAGAGCTCGCAAAACGCCTGATCGACTCTTCAGATGATCAGACTGGTTCTTACCTTGAACTACGGATCAGTATGGCGATCCAGCGAGGTAACGTAGCCATTCTTCTAGGTAACCTTACCCATTCATTTCTATGACCTAGGCTCAGTATTCTACTTTTAGTCTTAATCGATCAAAGATACAATACAATGTATAACTAACTAGCTTCTGCCCGCAACTTCGTCCGCGTGCAATAGTAAAAAAAAAGTAAGTTAAAAAAACCCCCCGATTTTGAAACATTCTTCACCGGTGCTGCGCCCCTATATATAACCTATAGCCTTCCTCGATAAATAGGCTTTCTAACAATGAAAGCATTTTTCAAATCAGACCAGTAGTTCCTGAGATTAGCGAGTTCAAGCAAACAAACAAACTCTTCAGCTTTATATATTAGTATAAGATAAGCATTAATGAATTAGGTTCAGTTTTGTATATTACATGTTGTATTTGAAAGTCGTGCCTACCCCGCAAGGGAACTAGCGTGAAGTTATGTATGAATGTATGTATGTATTTGAAATTACGTAACATATTATATGAAAAAAATAATAAAAAAACATGTTAAAAAATATTAAAAAAACACTTAGCTAGATATATTGCTGGAGAATTATTTGCTGCTTCTTAACCTTAAGACGGCGATAACACTGCAAAGAGGTGTTCATTGGGTTGGTAGTAGGCATCATTTTAAACTTACTCTTATATGTATGTATAACTTTCAAAAAAATTTCTCTACCGGAATTTAGTTTGAAAAAAAATTAAACTTGCTTAGGGTAACTACACCATTGATTACATTCTACCCAACTATTAGCACTCAGTCATATTTTTTTTATTGCGGAAGTTCAGCAGACAAGCAGACGACCCACTTGATGGAAAGCGGTTACCATCGCCTATGAACATTTGCATCACCAAAGGTGCTACAAATGCGCTGCTGCTCTCTTAAGGGAGTCTGGAACTTGGTCACTAATGCCGGAACATAACTCAAGGTTGTTATGGCGACATACTTTAGACCAGGGGTAGTAGCCATCCAGTCGGGCAAATGCCCTACCACCTGGCTATGGATTGTTTTGTCGCCTCTTACGACAGGCCGCCCGGCCGCAGGAAATTGTATTCTTTCAATTTGTCCGGGATATTAAAAATACATATATAACGTATTGTTTAGTGTGGGGGTTTAATTTTAGGTGTGTGGTGCGTTGATGATGTTACCCCTTTGGGTGAGGGTGACACACCACTGGCGAGAGCCCATAGCCCAATCGCCATGCGGGAGCTAGGCTCAACCGCTGGGGGGTACAAAATAAAACGACGAGTGTTATACTCTAGATGTAATTATAGTTTAATTAATTTAACATTAAAGTTAAGACTTACAGAAATCTTGATACTACTAACATACTAACTAACACTTCCTCACAACACCAGCATGTATCAGATACACTCTACATTAATATAAGTTTAGTATTAAAATTAGAATAAATTAATATAATAAGTTATTCTTAAGGTACACCAAAACAGAAAAATTACTACATATAATGTCACATACACTAACAAAAATAGACAATAAGCGTGTACGGAGTCTCAAATTTTTCATAGAAATTAAGTATTAAAAAAGGGTACGGAACTCGAGTCCGTAGAGGTATATATAATAATAAAAAAAAAGAAAAAAAAGAAATCTTAACTGCTACTTGAAAATATGTAAAACCTAAACCATTTTCGTAGATGCATCTCCGAAGGTTTCCTGTTTCCTGTATTGACAGATTTTGGCACGTACATGAACTATTCAATTATAACCTTGCTAATTATTTAGCAATAAATTATTCCATATACGTGACGTAACATGTAGACATACAATATTATCATTGTATGAGCACAAAATAAAATAAAAATCTTAATGCTTTAATAAAATAATAGGCTGCCAATCATTATACTGGGGTGCCAATAATTGTATATTTTCCTCTATATACGTAAAATATGGTTCAATAAAGATTACGTCTCAAAAGCTAACTTTAACAATGTTAATATGATCTCAAATGATAATTCGGAAGCGTTATGGATATAATGATTTCATTCGAAAGCAATTTTATCATCGGAATCCCGGGCAAAGGAGGCCCTGTTCTATGTAATCCCAACGGGGATTGTGCGGGATTCAATTGGATTCGAAGTCCGTAATTTAATCTCTATATTATGTGTCACTAAGGATCCTATGTGAATTAATCATACTCATAGTCAGATAATGGTGTATTAAACTTAATCAATCAAATCAATTATTGTATAAAAAAGTGGCACTTGGAATAAGTGATATAAAACATTACTGAGATTGATACCTTTTTGTCTACTCTGCGTACAGATTTACCGAAATCCCCCCTCCCACTTTATCTGTTTTTTATAGCATAAGTTCAGCAGACTAGCAGACGGCCCACCTGATAGAAATCGGTTACCATTGCCTATGGACATTTGTCACACCAAAGGTGCTACTAATGTGTTTCCGCTCTCTGAAGGAAGACTGGAACTTGGCAACTAATGTCGGAACACAACTCAAAGTTGTTATGGCTGCATACTCTAAACCAGGGGTGGCAGCCATCCAGGCGGGCAAATAGCCTACCATTTGGCTGCGCCTAAAAAATTGTATTCTACCTCCGTTCCTGCACGAACATATTTCATCCTCCTATAACATCCAAGAAGCTGCCATCGCGTTAGTTCCGTCCCTGGCTTTGCAAACATCTTTACGCAACAAAACCACTTTCCATCAAACGGGCCGTCAGCCTGCCAGACAACTTTCCAATAAAAACCCTTAGACGGTGTCGATAGAACTTATAATTTGAACCCATTACGTTAAAAGTGAAATTTTATATAAAAAATGAATAATTACAGCCCATAAGCGTCCCTCTGCTGGGCCTGGGCCCCCATTATACAAGAATGGACAGTATACCCGCCACGCTTAATCAAGACAGCTAGGTTATTTTGACAGTACAGTTTCATCACGATGTTTCACTGTTAGCAGGCTGCGTCTTTCTTTTCTAACACCTCCTTCCAATTATTTGGGGTCGGCACAATAAGTCTTTTCCTTCTACACTCCTCTATTCTGACAAACATCCTCCTGTCACACGACAAACCATCATATCATCCTTCACACAATCTTTACATAACATTTTTGGTCTACATTTGTACCCATCATTCTTGTAGTTCATTATTCCTTTTGTCAGGTTACTTTTATCCATCTTCATTATAATTCCCATACCACCTTAATCTTCTTCCTCTCAATTTTACAGTCAAGGGTGCAACTTTCAAAGATATGTATTATGTGCTCATTTCTCACCTTATCCATTCTTGTAACACCACACATCCATCTCAACATTCTCATTTCAGCTGAGTCGTTTGCGACGTTTGTGGTCCTATCACTTTAGTGACCCAACTACTAATAACACCTGTATACAACTACATTTATGCAGGAATAAATAAATATTTCAAATATTAAACTTTTGGACCCGTGTAATTGTAATAATATATATACACATTCGATCAGAAAACGGCCTAAGTGGTGCATGCTTTCCAGCCAGGACATGAAGCCGCGCCCTTTGAGTTTGGGACGCGTGCTCTAACCACTAAGCTACCATGGTCAAAGTAAAATTTAATTTGACATAATTAAAAATCTCCTTAGGAAAATAAGTGATTTGTTTTTTATTCAATGGCGACAATCGAACATCTTAACCGAATTTTGATGAAATTTATTACGTAGATGAATTAGAGATGAATAATGGTTTTAGTGTTCGCGTAGTGGGTTCACATCCTGACTTGGAAGTATATACCACATTTTTTTTATTGCAGGAGATCAGCAGATAGGCAGACGGCCCACTTGATGGAAAGCGGTTACTATCGCCTATGGACATTTGCAACACCAAAGGTGCTACAAATGCGCTGCTGCTGTCTTAAGGGAGACTGGAACCTGGTCACTAATGCCAGAACACAACTCAAGGTTGTTATTGCGACATACTTTAGACCAGGGGTGGTAGCCATCCAGTCGGGCAAATGCCCTACCACCTAGCTGTGGGTTGTTAAGTCGCCTCTCACGACAGGCCGCCCGGCCGCAGGAAAGTGTATTCTTTCTCCGCATGTAGATGTAATATGTTTATTACATCTACATGCTGATGATTAAGTGAAATACTATGCTAGAATTTGTACATCGATATAACAGATGTGTGAAACCCACCATCTTGGATACACGTAGCAGATACTCATCATCATCATCATTCGAGGGTTAAATTCCGGTTGCATACAAAGCATTCGAGGCGACGCCCAGACTCCGGTTTCCTACTTTTTCTTCTCTACTTCGCGCAGTCTTCAGCATCCCTCGTTATGAGACCATTATTATACGTGTACGTCCAATTCCGGCAGTAAGACGTTTGTTATTATATTAATATTTAGGATAAGGATGTGATACTAGGAAGTGAAGGAAGAATATATAATAAGAATTGACCATGAGAATAAAAAAATATGTTATTACTTAATCTCATTTCAAAGCCTAAAATTTGAATTTGTAATTCAACAACTTAAGATCATTAAACAAACATTAGATTATATTATCTCAAAACATTTAGGTGTTCTCTTTAGAAAGGCAATGGAAAACTGCGTGGGAGAAACTCGGCAAACCTCTATTTTAATATACCGTTATTTTTGTGTGATTTACACAAATTAATATATTTTTGCAAGAATTTGTTTTTTTTTTCATTTAAACTCCGCCAATTTGATTTAACACTTTTTACTTTGTAACATTATTGTACTGCAGACTGTTAAGAATTCTATTTTAAAGACATGGACCAGTTAAAAAATTAAACAAATAATAGATCAATTTATTATATTTATACCTATATAAAGCACACTTCACTTATTTTTATTCAAATTATTAAAACAAATTAAAAATAATATTATTCCGCTTCAAATCTCCTTTCAAAATCACTACCTACTAATATACGTCGAAAAACAATCTAGACATTAACATAAACGAAATTGAGCCAATCTACGAAAACCTCGTAAACAAAGAACATTCGAAAACGACAAAACAATTTCCTATACCTCATTATACGCAGCACTTTGTGCAAAACAAACAAAATTGGAAATTCAATTTCCTCCTAAAACCTGTTATATGTTTAAAACTTACCGGTTTAAAAGTCACAACACTATTCCACAAAACAGATCAATCACAAAATTTTCTCACAAAAAAATCTTCACTAATTCTTTTATATCGATAGCGGTTATAACGCGTAAACCGCTATAAGAACGCGTAGCACGGATTGCGGTACGTGGCGCGTAGTGCGACCAGCGCGGCTACACTGAGCTCCGTATCCGTGCTACGCCGCTACGGGGCTACGGCGCGCGCATTTGCTACGAAATGCTTAGACTCCGTACGCAACAAACAATCCGCTTGATTGGTAATCTTAACGTGATGATTGTTTTAAGAACGGAATAAATTAAAAAGTAAACCGAATTTATATATATATGTAACACTCAACTGTGCGTTGGAGCCTATAACGCAAATTACCGAAATTAACCTACCAAAATACAAGAATAGTCTTTGTTTTCATTAGTTTTTAGAAATATTGCCTATTTATTAATATTTTTTATCTTATTATAAGTTTCAATTTCCGTTTAATTCGGTATTGAATTGCCTAGCAGACAAATTGGATTTTTAATTTAATTTGACTACATCTAACAAATGTTAGAAATACCACAATACTTATAAATTTTTATAGAAATACGTATGTATAGATTTTTATTACAAATTTCCCTTGGGATATCGTACTGTATTAATGTAAATGATTATCTAAAATAATATTGAATTATATTTTATATATTGTGCATATGTAACAGAAGTATCCACGAGCCTTCTTTTATGGAAACTTATGATCAGTAAACCTGCGAAAAATAACCTACTCTCTAGATATCTACCTATAAATACCTTGGTGTTATTCGATATTCATATCCGTTATCAAAAGTATATGGCGCTAAATTTTATGTTAGTCAGGTGGTTCTTAAGATCGTAAAGATGGGTTACAACAACATTCAACTTACATTTACATTTCATAATACTAGTATTATAACTTACTAATATCATAACACTTTAATTAAAATAGTTTATCAATTCTATATCTATATATTATTTTTACAAAGCTATATTAAGTTACATATAATCAAAAAACATTGCAAGAAAACTTAACTTATTTGTATTGTGTTCTACTCATAGTCCCTCAAGACTATAAGTCTTCTATGGGTAAGGTGCCCTAATATCATTAAAACTAATTTTAGTTTATGAATTTAACAATACACACATATATAGTATTCTCTTACTTAAAAATAAATGGCAGACAGAGACACACATATTGCATATTTCCAAGAGAAGCAAGTTACGCTTATGTTGTGGAAATATATAACGGACCACTCTGGGCCGATACTAGACACCCAAACCATAGTAAATAATGGAAAGTTCGTTTACGAAATTGCATGGTACCAAAAATCGAACCCAGAACCTTTACATTTTAGTGAGTTCAACCGGCAAAGTCAGAAGCCGTCGAAAGAACCTTAATTTGACATAAATATTTTATATATTACAAAAATCCGGATGTAATACCACGCAAAAAAGTGAGCCGTGAAACGGTCCTTTAATTCAAACACATTCATCAAGCTAATTCTGCAAATTGTATTAAATAATTAGGTTGCCGAGCCAGTTTTCCTTACCCTAGTAACTGTTTACACCACGCCATTCAATACTGTTATTAATAACGTCTTTGGAGTTAATAAATTAGTTTAAAGTTGATTCAGTAGACCATGTTTGACCATTGTGATTTATATGGGTCCCGGTGATAGAGCGGTCAAGCCAGCCAAGCGCAGGCTAGGCTGAGATGGCGTTACGCCAGCGTGATCTGCAAACAACTGTGTAAGGAAGTCCATGCTAATATACAACTCTTTTAGTTTGATGTTTGATATTCCTTTATACTCGGGCTTCGTCTGCGATAATCTTATAGTTATTGACTGTGGCCAAATGCGTCTTAATTATAGCGTTAAAAAAACGTCGTTAAGGTCGTTGAAGATTTTTCGGCCGATAGCGGGGAGTTCATAGACGCGGTCGTTTTTCAGATGTATTATTATTTTATTGTGAATAAAATAGAGTAGTGTTTAAAAATATAATAAAACTAATTTATTTATCTCAATTTTATAAAGTTTCAGATATATTTTTATCTTATTTTTATAAAAATTGAAGGAGTAAAATTGACAGCATTTTACTCGTTCAATATATGTCAATAATTTAGAAGTGTTTGATGATTTTTTCTTATCTTGAAATAACTACAGAACAATAACTGTAAAACCAAGTAAAGTTTCATATAGTGAGGTTTATGATAATTTTTTTTGTAAATTACTAGTGGCCCGGGCAGACGTTGTCCTGCTCTGAAAAAATAAAAATCTAGGATCCGATAGCAGCGCCACCTACCGGTTCCAATTGTGGATTTAAACCATCCGAGAACCCACTCAAACACACAAAAACAAAATCACCAAAATCACTCCCGGTGATTAGGAGGATTCTAGAATCCGATCTCAGTGCCACCTACCAGTTCTTTTTGCGAATCTAAACCATCCGGAAACTCACTCAAACACACAAAAACAAAAATCACCAAAATCACTCCCGGTGATTAGGAGGATTCTAGAACCCGATATCAGCGCCACCTACCTGTTCTTTTTGCGAATCTAAACAATCCGGGACCCACTCAAATACACACACAAAATTTCATCAAAATCGGTAAAGTCGTTCTCAAGTTATAAAATTACAACGAAAAGTGGCATTGATTTATATATATATATAGATTGATCAGTAAATACCAATGAAAATTTGTTTCGTTTGCACCCAACTTTCACCGTATTGCGGCAACAGGGTCCTTAACGAGTAGCTACATTAAAGTCTAATTGCAAATAGTACGGTATGGATAACACACCCATATAACGTAAGTTTTAGCCTTGACGTAAAATTTCCTACGACATAAATCTTAATTTTATTTATTTATATAAAAATATATTTAATCCTGTTATTATTTAATAATAATTTTATACACCGTATCACGATGTTTATTTCTCTATTTACGTAATTTCTCCCATATCGCCCTAATTCAAATAGACTATATATACATAAGTTATCGTTCATATTTAACGTTAGTAACATTTATTCACAAATTATCCGAGATGGAGCAGTAACAATGCAAAAACTAACAAATACAATACATAATAGTACATTGTTACACGAGAGGTGAAAGTGACATAGTTAGGCACGAGATGGTTTAGCGAACGAGCGTAGCGAGGGCGCTTATAATTCGAGTGCCTAAATCTTGCACCCGAGGTTAACACTCTGCTTTTCATTTCGAATATGAGGAAAGTAGATAAAATCTGATTAGTTAAACAAACATCTACCTCTCTAATGTAATCAGGCATTAAGTCCATATCTAAATTTGAGTAAACGTCATCACGTACGTCATATATGCAACGTCCAGTAATGTAGGCACAGAAATGAAAAACAACTCACATGGCACTAGTTAAGATAATATATATAAGTATAGACATAAGGCACACACTGCATATGCACTTCCTCACAACACCAGCATGTTACAAATACACTCTACATTAGTATAAGTTTAGTATTAAAACTAGAAAAAAATTATATAATAAGTTATTCTTAAGGTGCACCGCAACATAAAAATCACTAAATTAATGTCACACACAGTAACAAAAATAAACAATAAGCGTGTATGAACTCTACAAAGTTCCATAGAAATTAAGTTGTAAAAAAGGGTACGGAACTCGAGTCCGTAGAGTTGTTAAAAAAAAATTCCAGTAATGTTTTTTGTGGCATTCTACTACCCAGTATTTTTTGTCACTGGTGATAGTAAATATTTTACTCGAATTTATGTAAATTAAATAATAATTTAATGGAAAGTATAAGTATAAAATGATGTTACAAAATTGTTGATATTGTTACGAGTTTAGCGGGTCTCTACAACGGGAACTATACAAACACGTATAACACAGGTACAAATATAACAGAACACAACAAATCCAAACGTAATGCAGAAGGTCGTAATTCAATAAAACGCGCAAAGTCCGTCACTATTACATTTCCGAATGTACACACGTCACGCCCGTGTCGTAGTCGTAGCTTGACTTTCCCCCTCTCTCCATCAGGCCGTCGTTTTATACTTCACAAATGATAAAAGAATCCGCAACACCTGGCTAATGATGCTAATGAGCGAGTAGATTAGGACAATAGGCTATTCTCCACAATGATTAGAAACATATGCCAATAAATAAGTGAACAAAAGAAGACGATCATAAAAGGATTACAATCAGTTCGAATGCCGACAGGTAATAAAATGTGCTTCTACAGATCCGTACGTGGAATTTGTCTTTGTCGGCGCCTAGGTTGTAACAATATTTTTTTATTACAATTTTTGCTGCAATTTAACACTGGCTGTAAAAAAAACGGGACATCAGTCGCATGTATTATCTAGCGTTTGTGTAGTTTTCTAAATTTTTTGACAGCAGGGGAATCGCTTCTCATGGACGAATAGTGCTGTTTTCATCCCTGTGATTAGGGAACTCCAAGCGCACTTTTAGAATATACATACATACATACATACATAACTTCACGCCAGTTCCCTTGCGGGGTAGGCACGAACTTTTAGAATATGAGAAATGAAAAATATATTTGCTTCTTATACTCTGTTTAGTGACTAGGATATACGATAGGGCTATATTACATAACACCTCCGTGTAAATTAGCTGGGACCTAATTCAGCTATTTCAATGTTTTTTCGTTGCGAACTATTCAAAGATTCGATTGCGATAGTATCCAAAATTCGTATTCTACTAAACCCACAATATCATCTTGATATCGTCGCGGCGCAATAATATTAGAATAAGATTGGTATAAAATGGCGCTAGCTGAGATATATTGTAATCAAATCAATCAAAAAGTAAAAAAAAAATACTATTTACCTGCAATCAGTCTTCATGACTAATAAACAAATGTGTTAAGCGCATGAAAAGTCGGTGCGAGCTTGTCTCCCAGCGGAAGCAACTGCCTATAGGTCTGTATTAACTGGTTTCAGCAGTTATCCAGTTTCAAGATGACACGCATTTTTAGCCGTGTCTCGCAGCTGCTATTTAACAGCTGCGTTGCTAGCTTATTAGGGTGTTTGGCTAGCCTTTTTTTATATGTGCTACTGTAGCTTCGGATTTCTTCCCTCACAATGTTCATTTACAGATGTTGAAAATTTAAAATAAAATAATGAAAATCTAGAAAAAAGTATTTATTACGCGAGTTTTCGCTTATAAATATTTACAAAGCTGGAGTGACGTACTACGGACACGCCATTGTAATTAACAGAATATCAAATGCAGGCACACCTACGATTGAGACAATAGCGTCCCGTAATGTTGATAGCAGAATTGATCCCCTGGGCCATTGCCCATTAATTAAATTACTATTTAATATGCATGATAACTCGTTATAAAGCTAGACATGAACCTTACCTTAATATATTACGTAGGTACAGGTAGGTTAGTTCAATAGACTACACCGGTTGTTGGAGCTTAACGGTTCTACTCTGCTAGGAGGGGAGCCGCCAATACTGCAACACAAGACCAGTCCGCCTTACACCGTCCGGCGACGCTTACGCATATAATAAACCACACATCGTTTACCTTTGTCGCGTATAATATCTGTACTGTGGTCACAATAAAGCTCATACAATTAGAACAGTCCACTGATTACTACAAGAACCCATACCAGCCAGGGAGGAGCCTAGACACGGTTGATTTAAAAAACGTAATTTGAGGTTTGTTTCTGACAGTATAGGTTGGCGTTTGGCCATTATCTGATTTCGAGCGGAGATATGATCTAAGATGAAGTTCGCTTTCGTAAAAGGTATCTTTTCACAGGGAACTCGAAGACACCCAAGTTGTAGGTTTCGGGAAAAAGTCCAGCAGTAAGATCCAGTCCTTTGCAGTATGATGAAGCAACGTAATGAAGTTGAACGCAAAGCTTTGTTCGTATAGGTGGTATAACCATCATATACCGATACTACATGCTATGCATCTGGTTGTCCGATGATAGAAGGAACACGACGAGATAGGATTATTAAAAAAGTTTATACATACAAGTTTTTGAGATACTGGATATCATATAGCCGCAGAGTGCTAGCCAAGACAAGTAAAACGAGCCCAAACACGACGGGTCTATCTGGTTTAGTACAGGAGTTCCCATGGCCACCTTCCGACTCTATCATCAAATCAATATTATTACACTGTCATGCGATATACATATTCGTGCAAAATTTCAGCTCAATCAGAAACCGGGAAATTGGTGAAATTTAACTTGCGAGATTGCACCCGAACTTACATACATACATACATTGGTACATCCATTGCAAGTCAAATAAAAGCTTGTAAAAAAGCTCCATTGCAAGTAGATATTAATTTTTAAAAAAGAAACATTGTTTATATCGTTAGTGCTAGAAGTGCAATACCAAGAGATAAAAAATATTCTAATACAGCCAGCCTTCTAGGCACACTTCGATCTGGCATATAATTAATAGGATGACATATGATTGAAAAAATCTATTTAAAACTATTAGAATAAGTGTATGTACAAAAAACAGTATTGTAACGCGGTATCTCCTGTAGAATAATGTATTGCAGTTGGTAGAGCCCACTTCCAAACAACTCTATTATTATAAATTTTACAAAAGAGATTTTATTTCAAAAAGAATGTCAAAATTTGAGGTGAAAATTGTAATTTATCTGTATAACTTGTCACTTGATAATATAACAATAGCAAAATATAAATGACCTAACCACAACAAAAGATTCCACTTTCTACATACGTAATAATATAAAGTAAGAAAGTGTTGAGACAGATGCAACACATCGCAAATATTTGGTATTCAGCGTGGGGATTTCAGTGCATCCAGCGCTTTATAAGTGACACTGGTAACAAATCTGTTTGAAGAATCCAAATATATTGGACTGCTTTCGTGTGAAAAGTTTGGACAAGTGAATTTAAGAGGGTTGTAAGGGTTTTCTGTGATTGTTATTATAAGGAATACGACTAAATAATGTAAAATAATTTAAAGATAAAAGTTTCTTTTAAGTATGTTTTTTGAAATTGTGTCAAATAATATTGTTACGAATTTGTAGGGGATATGTAGGATGTGAATTCGAAAATTCCGTTGGAATTATCACATAGTTTATTACAATTACACACACGTAATTCATAGTTCTTACAAGTATAGCCGCATACAACAAAACCAAACCGTAGGGCAGAAAATCGTTATCACGTAAATCGCGTAAAGTTCGTGGTTATAAGATAGTCGCTTTGAAAGTGTACTAGGTAATGCTTCGTTCGCAGTTTGAACACGACATCGCATTTCCCGACTGACCGACCCTCATCCATTTGTAAATTAGACATGGCCTCCTAGCAACATGCCGCCCACAGGGTCTTGAAATCGTCAAATGGTCAGCTTAATGGCTTTCAAGAGTTCGCATAAAATACCAACAGAGGATGAAGGTTTTATGACGCCTTACGACGGCGTGAACAAAGAAATTAGTGCGAACAATAGATCACTCAAATTCAAAGGGGTAATAAGACACCTGCAAAGCATTAGTATCGGCTTGCAACAATGTGAAGCAGATACACGTCACTTTTGGACTGCAATACGTTTGTTTGTCCTCTCCAGTAATTTTCATACAGTATCGGTCATATACCGATTTTCAAGAAATTTAGTACTTTCAATTAGTATACGGTATAAGTTTACATTTGAAAACTTAATTATTTCAAAAAAACGATTGAATGTGAAATATTATCTCAAAAACTATTCAACAGATTTTGTTTAAGATATTACTTTCGAAAGCATTGTTTAGTCTACAGTTTTGATTTTTTATAGCAATTAAACTGTAAAACTGTGTAGTGGTGTATCGAATTTTCCTGCCATATTTCATTCATACAACCCCACAATTTTTTGAGAAAAATAGCTGTAACATACATAAATGACTGACATACTGTCAGTCATTTATGTATATGTAAGTCTTTGCACAACATAAAACATGTTAGAATGTATTGAATTTTACACCATTATTATATCAAATTTAATGCACTACTTACATTGTAATAAAATAAATATTACGATTATGTCGTAGAAATACAATAATTTTGTAAGAGCTCCATTTTTGCCAAAATATCTATCCAGTTCTAAGAAACTAAGGACATTATTAAGAGAAGGTAAATGTTAGTTCGGATATGTGGATTTTACAAGGATTTCGTTTTTGTCAAAATGTCTACGGGACTCTGAAATGATAATGACATTATTAAAAAAAGTTGGTGTTAAAAAAGCGAACCAGTAAACGTAATGAGGGTAAGCCCAGCGCGGCAGTAACGTTCTGTAAGGCCTGCAATAAAAATATTACCGCGCTGCTAAATAACGGGTCTTGATCGGCGAAAGCTTTTAAGAGATGAGATCGGGCACCTCGATGCGGTCGTCTCATAGCACGACCCACTGGGCACACTGTATCACCTTTGGTTATGGAAACGCGCTGCTGGGACTTTCCTTGATTGTGATTATAAAATAATTGAGATTATTGATTATTTTATTGTCGCAGTCTTTTGCACTCAATAAAATTAGGACAAGTATTTTAAAAATAACTTTTAAGAGATTGGTAAGATCGGGCACTCGAAGCAGTAATCTCATTGCACGATCTGGACACACTGTATTATGAAATCTCGTTGCTGAGAATACCTTTGGTTGTGATTATAAAATAATTTAGATTATTCATTATTTTATTGCCGCAGTGTTTTCACTTACAATTGAGGACAAGTATTTGAGAAATAACTTTTAAGAGATTGATAAGATCGGGCACTCGATTCATCATCTCATTGCGCAACTCACTGGGCACACTGTATTATGGAATCGTACTTCTGACATTTTCCTTGATTGTAATTAAATGATTAAAGACAAGTAATAAAATGATTGAAATAAATGATCTTACCCAGTGAGGTAACTGACGTAAAATCATTTATTTTACAAATTCTTGTTTGTGGATCTCAAATATGCTCAACATATCGATGTTGGGCATACTTGAAGCATTGCCAGGTGGTAGGGCATTTATCCGACTGGATGGCTACCACCCCTGGTCTAAAGTATGTCGCCATAACAACCTTGAATTGTGTTCCGGCATTAGTGACCAGGTTCCAGTTTCCCTTAAGAGAGCAGCAGCGCATTTGTAGCAACTTTGGTGTTGCAAATGTCCATAGGCGATAGTAACCGCTTTCCATCAAGTGGGCCGTCTGCCTGTCTGCTGATCTCCTGCAATAAAAAATAAAAAAAGAACCGCGTGTATTGTTTTTTTTTTCGTTTGTATCAGTTTGCATCTGACCACTGTCTCTTCTGATGATATCTTTTTCTTGGATACATTTTATCTCTTTGCTAAATTCCACTAAGATTTGTTTAGGCGTGAAGAGGTAACTTTAATTATTTATTTATTTTAATTTTGTTGCAGAGTTCAGTAGACAGGCAGGTGGCTCAACTGATGGAATGCGGTTACCATGGCCTATAGAGATTTGTAACACAAAATGCTACAAATGCGCTGCTTCTCTCTTGAGGGAGATTGGAACCTGGCCACTAATGCCGGAACATAACTGAAGGTTGTTATGACAGCATCCTCCACCAGGGGTGGTAGCCATCCATCCAATTAACTGAATTATTGTTAGTATTGATATGAATTTTAAATCATTCTATTATCATTAGGAATTTTGTTCCATTATGGTACAACACAATATTACTTTGCTTTAGTTCTCTTAGACATGACTATCTTAATTACATAAAACAGGTAAAAAAGAATTCAGTTTCAAGTATAAATAAACCACTCTGCGGTCTCGTAGTGAAGCGGATACTGTCGCCGCGCTCGACCGCCTCGCACTTCAACCGGATTGGATAAAAACCGACCACAAACCGCTTGTGTTGGCTAAACAACTTTGATTACTATTCTTGCTTTGTTTAGATTGGTGATTACATTATTTATTTATTTACTAATATTAATCTTCACATACATTTGTCAAGGCGCCACAATTCCAAGGAACACCTCTCACGATCTCTAATAGTATTAGGATCCTTGGAGTTGACATAACGAACGACGTACAATGTCATCTGGAAGGCAATGCCAAACTTGCCTCTAAAAAGCTTGGAGTGCTAAATCGGTCCAAGCAGAACTTTACCCCGCGGCAACGACTGGCACTCTACAAAGTGCATAAGTCAGACCGCATATGGAGTACTGCTCACATCTATGGGCCGAGTGTCCAGTCTGTCCAGTCTAGTCTGGTAAGCGGGTGTCCCGACACCCGCTTACCAGACTGACCCCCTCGGCTCCATCCAGCGTCTCGCCGTTCGTATCGTCGACGATCGCGTACTAACAGGTGGTTTAGAACCGCTTAACCTTCGGAGAGACTTCGCGTCCGTTTGACATTTGCACAGGGTTGAAGCCACTAATGCGGCGTGTCTAACCGCTGCTGGTGAAGTTGGTCACTCTGCATCCCGGGCTAAACAAAGCTTGATGCGCGGATGGACATGATGAGTAACTTTGCACTAGACCACATGTCCTTCCAATACAAGCGCGGGTATGGGACGCAGGTTTAGGTTTAACGAGGCAGTTGATCTTCTTACCAGAGTCTACGCAGACGCTGCGCGGCGCTCCTCGCCGCGGTTGGTGCCCTTCCCCAATATTTTAAATTTGTATTCACCCTGCGCATCAAAAAAAAGGGTGAAACCAATGCGTTAACAGCCTTTAGGATAGGAGGAATAGAAGGGGACGGGATAGGACAATCGGATAGGAGGGATAGGATAAAGGAGGTGTGACAGGGCGATAGGATAGGGGAAAGAGACAATAGGCCATCCGAACATAGACATTTTAAACGGGCTCAGTCAAACTCATAAGAAATTATTTGTACCTATTTATGTATATGTGTCTATGTATGTATTTGTATCCTGATCTAAAGTATGTCGCCATAACAACCAGTCTTCCAGTGTTCCTTAAAAGAGCAGCAGCGTATTTGTAGCACCTTTGGTGCTGCAAATGTCCATAGGCGATGGTAACCGCTTTCCATCAACTGGGCCGTCTGCCTGTCTGCTGAACTCCTGCAATAAAAAATATAAAAAATATTGCTGTAGCACAGCAGACAGGCTGACGGCCCAACTGTGATGGAATGCGATTACCGTCGCCTATGGACTTTAGCAACACCAGAGGTCCTGCTAATGTGCTGCCGGCCGCAGGAAATTGCATGTATTCAGTAAATGGAAATTGCTGACAAACATCTATCTATCCGTGCAGGAAAGCAGAAAGAATACAATTTCCTGCGGCTCGGCGGCCTATCGTAAGAGGCAACAAAACAACCCACAGCCAGGTGGTGGGGCATTTGCCCGACTGGATGGCTACCACCCCTGGTCTAAAGTATGTCACCATAACAACCATGAGTTGTGTTCCAGCATTAGTGACCAGGTTTCAGTGTCCCTTAAGAGAGCAGCAGCGCATTTGTAGCACCTTTGGTGTTGCAAATGTCCAGAGGCGATGGTAACCGCTTGCCATCAAGTGGGCCGTCTGCCTGTGTGCTGTACTCCTGCAATAAAAAAATAATAAAAAAAACAATATTTGAGTACAAAAGAAAATATGGTTCTATCTTTAATTAATTTTTAAATTTAGGTATCTTAACTTAAAGTCTTAAGTTGTGAAACAGTTTTTTGTGGTTTTGCTCATAGTTCAAATGTTAAAAGGGGAATATTTTTTACGACCAATTAACTTAAATTAAAAAGTTCATATTAACAACGTTTTGTACACCGATTAGTTTTCATTCCCGAGTTTGTGTGTGGTGCCTTACTTTTGATATAATATATAGAATACGTCTTCTTACTGAATTAGACCCATAAAACATTAAACTGATAAAATGTAGTTTCATTATGTGTGTTGGTCGCGAAAACTTAAGAAAATACCATTTTTTTGTGAAAGTTGTTAAGGTACCCAAAAATCTATCCAAGAGTTACAAATTCTTCACTAGAATTGTACCCGTTCTATTAAAATATGATACAAAAACTGCTAACCAGTCAGCTCATGTTATTAATTATAATAAAAGCCCATAACAATCCCACTGCTGGACTCGGGCCTCCCATTATAGGGGAACGGACAGTATACCCTCCACGTTTGTCCAAGGCAACTTAGCAGGTTTGACACATCGGTTATCTCCATGTGCAGGTTTCATCACGATGTTGTCTTTTACTGTTAGCACATGGTAAATGTAAGAGTATGCATGCACCTTAGGTCAGAAAATTACTAAAGTGGTGCTTGCTTTCCGGCCAAAATTCGAACCCGCACCCTTAGAGCCTGGGACGCGTGTGTTAACCACTAAGCTACAACGACAATACTCCGTATTGTACTCTAACTTAAAAATAGTAACACATTTACATATCTTAAAATTAGAAGGTAGTAGTACAATGGGCGGCCTTATTGCTTAAAGCAATCTCTTCCAGGCAACCTTTGGGTTGACAAGGATCTTATTCAGAATAAATTGTTGGCGTAGAGCTTAAGACTATAATAATGATAATATATATAATATAATATACTAACAAGTGTGATAATAATAATGTAATAGATAAGTATATAACCATATAAAATATATATACATATACAAATAGATACATATATATATATATATATATATATATATATATATATGTATATATATATATATATATATATATATATATATATATGTATATATATATATAAGCGGACCCTGGGCGTCGGAGTGAAGGCTCCGAACGCAACCGGGATTTAACGCTCGGATGATGACGATGATGATATATATATATATATATATATATATATATATATAATATATACGTACATAGACATACACAACAAATAATACATATCATGCAGTTAGATAGTGCTCCCTCACAAGTCTGTTGAAACTATGGATCAATTTAGCAGAGCGCACTTCTGCCGCCTATGCGTTCCAAGCTACCATGGCCGCATGTTATTAATTGCTACATATTAATACAAACTTAAACACTCAATTTAAAACGATCACCATGTAATTGAGCTCGTGACGAGCTCATAAAAAACAACCGGCTTCACTCATAACCGGGTATTTGTCGGGCCGATTGTCATAATGAATTAGTCATTAATCCGGCGACTCGCAAGACAATTATGACGTTCATTATCCAAGCGAAATTGGCGTCGTTTGCCGAACGATGGAGCAGTTAACCGGTCCAAATTATCCGGTTAAACACGCATCAGTTTTAATTATCCGGATAATCGGGCGATTGTTAAGACGCGTTCGGGTAAGCGAAGTGGTATACCGCAACATGCCGTAATTGTATGAGGGACATGCTTAGTTTATTACTCTAAGGTCAATTTGTCTCGGAATCTCAATATCATTGACAATACGATTCAATTTACATTAAAATTAATTTCATATTTGAATAATTATTAAAATTAAACTAAAAATTATTTTTAAAAATACATAAACTTTTCTATAAATAAAGCTATACTTACAGATATAAATCTATAAGTAAAAAATTTACTCCAAATCGTGGTCGTCGGGGAGTGTGCCCAAAATGCTGGTCGCATTTCCTCGTTGGATGGCAACGCTGATTCGTTGCCCTAGGTGCAAGCCAGCCTTTTGGTCACGCGAGACCTCAATTGGACGCGTTGAGAGGTCTCGATAGAGGTGATGACCTCCAGGCGACAGAATTAGTTTGACAATTATTTAAAAGTTATTACAATTCAAAATCTATACGCTGATCTTAAAAAATAATAGTACATTATGGTACTAGTGTGTAACATTGGTGATTACCGCCGAGGCGCCATTGAGACTCGAGCCGTAGGCGAGGGTCTTAAGAGAGCCGAGGACGGTAATCATCAATACACACGTGTATCATACGACGTTTTTCAACACACTTGTGAATAAAATAACAACAAAAACTCATTTTATTTAGTAGATAAAAAAAGTTATATATGAGTGAAAGTTTTATTTATTAAACACGTACGAGTTAAAATTATCTATTTAAATAAGAAGTTGCATGAAATGAGCAAGCAATAGGAACATTAATTTATTTGTTCTATAGAACACGATCTTTTTTTTTGAATAAAAACTTTTTTAAGAACAAAGCAACTCAACCAATAAAATTTAAAAGAAAATCTATAACTCACTAGTGAGTTATAATGTTTTTTACTCACAGTTTGATAATGGGTGTTATTCTGTGCCTAATTGCGGTGACCATAGAGCCACTTTATGAGCAAGTGTGTTGAAAAGTATATATTCAAATTCATATAAAATTATTTAAAAAAATTCCAGCCTTCTGGGCACCTTACCCATAGAAGACGGTGATCTGGGCTCAGTATTCTACTTATAGTCTTGAGGGACTATGAGTAGAACACAATACAAACAAGTTTTCTTGCATTGTATTCAATTGTATAAATTCAGTAAATGTTTTAACTATTCGAAAAAAATGTAATGTCTAATTAATGTAAGACCGCTATCAACTTGGAATTAAATCTCAGAAGAATAACGTGCCTTTATTATTATTCTAGAAAAAGAAACATTTGAGTTTTTGGCTATTTTTTCTCTTACTTTCTGATGTTTTATAATTTAAATTATATTTTTTTCTATCAATAACTCCCAAAGTTAAGTCCTAACAGCTTGCTTTTCAATTTTCGATTGATTTTGTTTTAAATCATGAAAGAACCTCATGGAGCCAAGAGTCATTTGAGAGCTTACTAGAATCAAAATTTTACTAGGCAATAAATAGATACTTAATAATAATAATCGACAGACAAATACACACATGGCATATCCCCAAGCTAAGCAAGTTACGCTTGTGTTATGGGTCTTATACAACAGACCACTCTGGGGCTGATCCCAGACACCCAGACCATAGTTAATAACGGAAAGTTCTTTTACAAAATTTACCATGCCAGGAATCAAAACCGGACCCTCTTAGGCATAGGCTTAGTCAGCTTGACTTTATAGGCCATCAGATAATACTATTATTCTTCTTCTGTGCTAGAAACTAAACTAATTAATTATCTAACGCCTGAGAATAGTAAGTCTGCATTATTTATGTATCCATCATTGAATAAATATATAAAATGAGTTAATTCGATTAATTGACTCTTCAAGTGATCGCTGGGCTGGTACCTCCTACCTCGGACAACGGATCAGTATGGCGATCCACCGAGGAAACGTAGCCAACCTTTTGGGCACCTTCCCCGTAGAAGACAATGATCTAAGCACATCATTCTACTTATAGTCTTGAGAAATTATCTTATGGGTAGAATATAAAATAAATAAGTTTTTTTTCAACACACTTGCTCATAAAGTGGCTCTATGGTCACCGCAATTAGGCACAGAATGACACCCATAACCAAACTGTGAAAAAACATTATAACTCACTAGTGAGTTATAGATTTTTTTTTTTTAATTTTATTGGTTGAGTTGCTTTGTTCTTAAAAAAGTTTTTATTCAAAAAAAAAGATCGTGTTCTATAGAACAAATAAATTAATGTTCCTATTGCTTGCTCATTTCATGCAACTTCTTATTTAAATAGATAATTTTAACTCGTACGTGTTTAATAAATAAAACTTTCACTCATATATAACTTTTTTTTATCTACTAAATAAAATGAGTTTTTGTTGTTATTTTATTCACAAGTGTGTTGAAAAACGTCGTATGATACACGTGTGTATTGATGATTACCGTCCTCGGCTCTCTTAAGACCCTCGCCTACGGCTCGAGTCTCAATGGCGCCTCGGCGGTAATCACCAATGTTACACACTAGTACCATAATGTACTATTATTGTATTAGTTTGTAAAGTCCTTGTAATTGACATTTAGTAAATAAGCATACATACATAACTTCCCGCCAGTTCCCTTGCGGGGTAGGCACGAACAACAGAGCGCCATTTAGGCTTATTCTTACACACCTCACTTGCTTCTTTGACATTCATAACTCTTGTCATACACGCTCGTCTGTTCTTAAGGCTCCTGATATCACCTTCTGCTAGTACACGATCAATTTGATCATGGAAGGTGTGTCGTGGCCTTCCACGACTTCTGCATCCATCCACTTTTGCATTGTATATCTGTTTAGTCATTCTTTCATCATACATTCTTTCCACATGCCCGAACCACCGGAGCATTCCTTTCCTTACCTTCACCTCGACACTTTCTTTCGAACCAACTCTCTTTCTTACTTCGGTATTACAAAGGCGGTCCGCGAGCGTCACTCCGCAGATTTTGCGCAGTGCTCGCATCTTAACCGCGTTTGCTCTACGCGTTTAGTAAATAAGCAAATTATTATAATGATTTAATTTAGCTTATAAGTTGATTTCTTATAATTGTTAAAGTATACCTATCTACTGGTTGCGCCGAGGAACATCTTATAAATTCTCCTTCCCCACCTCGTCATCAAGAAAAGTATTAACTTTCAAATGAAGAAAGCGCTAAGAAAACAAGAAACTCACGTTATCACAATGTCACTACAATATAATAATAGGCAGACAAACACACATATTGTATATTCCCAAATTAAGCAAGTTACTCAAGAGGGAGAGAGCATGAAAGTAGAGTAAACGCGGTCGAGATGCGAGCACTGCGCAAAATCTGCGGAGTGAAGCTCGCGGACCGCGTTCGTAATACCGAAGTAAGAAAGAGAGTTGGTCTGAAAGAGAGTGTCGGGGTGAAGGTAAGGAAAGGAATGCTCCGGTGGTTCGGGCATGTGGAAAGAATGCATGATGAAAGAATGACTAAACAGATATACAATACAAAAGTGGATGGATGCAGAAGTCGTGGAAGGCCACGACACACCTTCCATGATCAAATTGATCGTGTACTAGTGGAGGGTGATGTCAGGAGCCTTAAGAACAGACGAGCGTGCATGACAAGAGTTATGAATGTCAAAGAAGCAAGTGAGGTGTGTAAGAATGGGCCTAAATGGCGCTCTGTTGTTCGTGCCTACCCCGCAAGGGAACTGGCGTGAAGTTATGTATGTATGTATGTAAGCAAGTTACGCTCCTGTTATTTACAACGGATTACTCTGGGGCTGATTCCCATACACCCAGACTGTGGTAAATAACAGAGAAAATTCGTTTTCGAAATTTACTATAACAGATATCGAACGCAGAGGGCGTTGCAGTTAGGTAAGTTGGCAAAGATTTAGCCCACTGAACCACAGAGGCCGTCTAAGTATATGGTAAGAATACTAATATAATTTAATAAATAATTTAATTGCAGTGGACTTATATCCTGGTGGTGTGAAAAGCCCCCAGGGGACAAGGGGCGAGGTAAGTTACTCTTCTCTTCCTTCTTCTTCCACGTTCATTTGGCTTTTCCTGGCCATCGCATCGCGCCCACATCGACCAATATTGTATTTTCTAAATAAATACTGCTATAAATAATTTAATAACTTGATCATAAAATATTTCCATAGGAAATATATTAAATACCCTCTCAGCCGCAACAAGTTTAGTATTAAATTCCCACAAGCTAAAGATTTGTGAACTATCCGGTGCAATGTGTGGCCATTTATTACATCGATATATCCCGGCTACATTTCAGCTGCGCTTGGATAGTTTTCGGATAGTTTTAATGGCATGTACATTGTATATACTCACCGATACTTATCGCGTCATGATCATTCACGACCTTTTACGGGTCGTTAAGAGGAAATAACAATGACTCGTACATTCCTAAAATATATAATTTTGTAGTGAATGGTTTACATTGTAGAAGTGTAGAATATCTTAATAAATCCTATATTTTTTTTTTAACAAATACAAAACCGACTTCTGGGTAAAAAGTAAAAAATAAATATTTATGTGTCAAATAAAACAGAAAAAACAACAATAAATGTGGAAAATATAGTAGTTTTTATGTTTTATTTGACACCGACTTCAAGATGTTGTAGAAAGAAGGCGGTCAAATATTTATTTCTTGCTTTTTAGTTTGAATTCGATATTGTTTTTGTTAAAAAAACTATTTTTCCCTTTTTAGTTGGACAAGCACTTCAATAGCTTTAGAAATAATATGTTAAGCGCCTGTAGAAATTGTGGTCAATCATAACATCTTCATCTCTCCCATATTTACGTAATCCTATACATTATTACTATGATCATTATTTATATATAAATATATATATATATATATATATATATATATATATATATATATATATATATATATATATATATATATATATACTTTTTATTCTTGCTATATTACAAAACCCACATGTTACACAATTTTTTTCTAATCCATCCTAAGGTCGTCTGAAAGAAATTGCTTTTAGTGATAAGACCACCTATTGTCTTCTGTATTTAAACTTCTTGAATTGTATCTTAAAGTTATGCAATGAAGTATATTCTAAATCTGGCAGTCATATACAAGGTTACTATCTCACTTTTCGGTGTTGACACTCGTTAACAAGGGTTGTTCTCGATTTCCCTGTGATCCACTCATCAGATCCTGACTTGGTAATCATGGAAACACCCCGGTTATATACTCTTACGAATTAAGAAATAAATTGAAAATCGGTCCACAATAGACGGACAAATCGCATTACTTGCATACAAAAAAGTTAAGCGCCTGTGGAATATGTAATAATATCTACACGCTACACACACGCAGGTAGTGCTTTTTCTTCATGTTCTTAAATATTACTAGTGATTTTGATTGTCTAACAGCAACAGGTAGCAATTAATTAATTCCAGAGTCGAATAGCCTGTACGGTAAAAGAATTATTGAAAAGAGATGAATAATGTTTGGGAGTATTAAGTCTAAGATTCGTAGAAGGTCGTAAATTGTGAGAGGAAAACATGAATTCAAAGCGTTCTTTGAGATAATACGGGGTTGTGAGGATAAACAACACACTATAAAGGAGTGAAAGAATATGAGTATTCCGGCGAAAACGGATTGGCAACCTTTTGAGTTTTTTACGAAATTCAGAGACGTGGTCATATTTGCGTAACGCAAATGAATCTTACACAAAAATCTTGAAGGCGCTCAAAAATACTAAGTTGCTATTGAGTCAAATCAATATATAGCTGGCGTTAGCATAATCAAGAATGGGGAGTAGTAAGGACTCTGCAAGCTTAACTTTGGTGGCTTTGGGACGGAAGTTTTTTAACCTCGCGAGGGATTTCAACAAGAGGAAGAGTAGTAGTAGTATCAGTAGTAAAGAGTACAATTAAATCATCGTGGATTAAATATCGTGAATTTTAGACTAAACTTGCACAAAATAGGAACCAATGAAGGACCTCGGTGGAGGCCTTTGTTGAAAAGACAAGCTGAGAAGGGTTTATCTATAATATTATAAAATTTTAAACATGCCCTGTCTGTACATTGAAGCTATACAAAAACTGGAATAGACTATATAAACTATGGAGAACACGATACAATTTTTTTTAGATTTCTTGTCTGTTTGTCTCTTTGTTCGGTATTCGCGTAAAAACTACTAGGCCGATTTCAATGCAGTTTTTGCTGATCGACAGCGAATTCTTAGAATTAAAATCTGAGCAACTTTTTATCCCTGGATTTTTTCTGGGAATTATTTAAAATAGCCAGGTTGATAAAACATCGAATACCAATGCGGTTTTTTCATTGATCGATAGCAAATTTTATTTAATAAAATATGTGACATTTTTTATCTCGGAATCCCGCGGGAATTGAAAACCAGCATCTCTGAAAACCAGCGTCAGGCACCTGTTGCCTGGCATATGGTGAACTGCATCTCTCTCTTTTCTTTCACCATATCCCAATTACTGTTATCCGTGCAGGAACGGAGAAAGAATACAATTTCCTGCGGCCGGGCGGCCTGTCGTAAGAGGCGACTTAACAACCCACAGCCAGGTGGTAGGGCATTTGCCCGACTGGATGGCTACCACCCCTGGTCTAGAGTATGTCGCCATAACAGCCTTGAGTTGTATTTCGGCATTAGTGACCAGGTTCCAGTCTCCCTTAAGAGAGCAGCAGCACATTTGTAGCACCTTTGGTGTTGCAAATGTCCATAGGCGATGGTAACCGCTTTCCATCAAGTGGGCCGTCTGCCTGTCTGCTGATCTCCTGCAATAAAAAAAAAAAAAAAACTTGGGGTCGGCACAATATGTCTTTTCCTTCCACACTCTTCTATTCTGACATACCTCTTCTGTCACACCGCATATCATCATGTCATCCTTCACACAATCCATCCATCTTTTTTTTGGATGGGTGAACTGCATCTATTTGGTACCATAACGAGCCTTTTTTTTGGTACATACCTACATGGTTTAATTCATCGCTATGTGTCTCGCTATGTGAAGACCAAGTAAACGTTTTTCTTTCTTTCTTTCGAAATTTCCCGGGAGCGGTTTTTAGATTTTCGGGTGCATAAAAATTAGCTTATTCCGACACAGTTTTCACTAAAACGATAGAATACATTCGTTATTAAATGCTGTAGTAATTTGTGTCCCGGGAATCCCGCAGGAATTTCAAGTCAAGCGTGGACGAAGTCGAGGGCATATACTAGTATTAAATATTATTTTAGTACAATTGTAATGCGAGAGTTGGGTATGGAAGAGAGAGCATGAAAGTAGAGTAAACGCGGTCGAGATGCGAGCACTGCGCAAAATCTGCGGAGTGACGCTCGCGGACCGCGTTCGTAATACCGAAGTAAGAAAGAGAGTTGGTCTGAAAGAGAGTGTCGGGGTGAAGGTAAGGAAAGGAATGCTCCGGTGGTTCGGGCATGTGGAAAGAATGCATGATGAAAGAATGACTAAACAGATATACAATGCAAAAGTGGATGGATGCAGAAGTCGTGGAAGGCCACGACACACCTTCCATGATCAAATTGATCGTGTACTAGCAGAAGGTGATGTCAGGAGCCTTAAGAACAGACGAGCTTGCATGACAAGAGTTATGAATGTCAAAGAGGCAAGTGAGGTGTGTAAGAATAAGCCTAAATGGCACTCTGTTGTTCGTGCCTACCCCGCAAGGGAACTGGCGTGAAGTTATGTATGTATGTATGTATGTACAATTGTAATGTAGCGCAGTAATACAGGCTGTCTTTATCTTTGAAATATCGTGGAGCTTAGCGTACAAAACAGAAAAGAATTCTACAAACTATTATTATAATCATTCTACAAACATCTTCAAGTCAGCTTAGCAATTATTAAATAGAAAATAACGTAAATTGAATATTGTGGCTTATCTCTGTACACTAAACAATATTCTCCAAAAACATAATCACTATATACTCCACATACTCTCGTGTTGCAATATTAATAACTAGTAAAACATTGTTAAATAAAATAAATAAATTTAAACTGTAACACACAGTGATAAGGTGTAATTTTTTATGTAGCATATAATAGAACACAAATTTCGGGCCAAGCTAAAAACCTTAGCGATTTCTGCTAGATAGATAAAGTTACACAGTCATGTCCTCGCACATAAAAAATGTGTGCACTGATCAATTTTTTTTAACAAGATAAATCATAAAAATGACTATATTTTTTGCAAATTTGTTGTTGTTCTTTTTACGTTTTACTTGGCACCGACTTCAAGATGTTGTAGAAAGAAGTCGGTTAAATATTTATTTTTTGATTTTTAATCTGTGGTAGATTTTGTTTTTATTAAAAATAAATCGTTACTTTCTAGTTAGGCAAATATTTGAATAGCTTTAGAAGAAATATATTAAGCGCCTGTAGAAATTGTATTACTGTCACGCGTATACAAGTTTGCCATCTCACTCGTTCGTGTAGACGCTCTTCAACAAGGGCTGCTCTCGATTTCCTTGGGATCCACTCATCAGATCCTAACTTGGTGACAATGAAACAACCTCGCAAATATGCTCTTACGAATAAAATAAAAACAATTTGAAAATCGGTCCACAATTGACGGAGTAATCGCGTAACAAACATACAAAAAAATAAAGGCGAATTGAGAAACTCTGCCTTTCAAAAATCGGTTAAAAATCAACATTGTGTCGGATATAATTCCGGCAAAACTTGATATATTTTATACTACTAGTGGTCGCCTAGTGGTCGAAATTCGACCATTATTAATTTAAATTATAAGTTTAAACATTATTAAGGTTCTGTTGTCAAAGACTATATTTCTATAATCACAGATTTCGCCAAGGCTACACTGTTAATTTGACTTTAACAATAAACAAAAGAGTATATATGCGAGTGTGTGTCAAATACATGGTAGTCTGTAATGTTTTTTTTATTAATTTAATGTATTGTCTATGCATATTAAAAAAAAAAATTAGCATTCGTCGCTTCTTCTCTATATAAACTATAAGTGTGCGAAATTTCATACTCCTCCGTCCGCGCAATTTTCGTAAAAATGGGTACAAAGTTTTTGCTTCACGTATTAATATAATGATTACAAATCAGTATATTTGTAAAAGAACCATAATATTTTTCAGTGTCATCATCATCATCATCATACGAGCTTTAAATCGTGGTTGCGTTCGGAGCGTTCGCTCCGACATCCAGGATCCGCTTTCTAACTTTTACTTCTCCACTTCGCGGGGTCTCCAGCATCCCTCGTTTTGAAACCATCAGAACGCATGTCATCCTTCACAATGTCAAGCCAGCAATATTTTGTGCCTTCCTCTACGACCGGGACCCGGCGGTACAAAGACTCCTTATGTATAGAAGAACAGAGGCCCAACTAGACTAATAATTCCTATGCGTAGGACTGCATTAAGTCACAAATATATATCAGTAATAACAATAAAAGTATACAATTGAATACCTGCATCAATATAAGAATTCCCCTCAAACGCTTTTGGTCGCGTTTTCTGGTGCCGTTATTGCAGTTCACTAACAAATATGTCGTCATGGCAACGCGAACGAAGTTTCGCTGGTACAGCTAGTCTTAAATATGTTTTTCTGTCTGTCGACTTATTTATTCTCAAGAGCATGAATAAGATTCAAACAAACATTCATTTTACGTGTACTTAATAATATGTATTGTTTACTAAAGTAAACGTTATTTCTGTTTCATGCGTCTACTGGTATATTTCCTGGAAATTAAATTTTCCGAACAAATGAAATTAACTCGCACCGGAAGCTTGAAATCTGTTTACCTTGTAATTAATGATTACCTTGTAATTAATTAGGTTACAACATGGAGGGCTAGGTTATAAACAAGAGAGAACCTTGAATTAAATGTTTTCGATTGAAATATACCCAATTGTGTTCATAGATGATATAATTGATTTATTATTAAAACTGTCACTTATTTGTTTTTAGTTTTGTAGTTGATAAGGTCTAGCTAGTCGTGGTAGCGTAATGGCTAGTGCACGCGTCCCAAACTCAGAGGGCGCGGGTTCGATCCTGGCCGGAACGCATGCACCACTTAGTCAGTTTTTTGATCTAATGTGCATATTGTTACAATTACCACGTGCTAATAACGGTGAAGGAAAACATCGTGATGCAACCTGTACATCGAGATAACCGATGTGTCAAACCTGCCAAGGCGCCTTGGACAAGCGTGGCGGGTATACGTCCGTTCCCCCTATAATGGGAGGTCCAAGCCCAGCAGTGGGACATTTATGGGCTGATATTATTGTTTATTATAAGATCTAGCTAATGTTTAAAAGAATAAAATAGATATATGTAAAGCTAAAGTGAAAATTTTGGGCCCAATGAATGAACCAAGGAATGGAAGACTTTATTAAGTATGCATTTATACCAAACAATATAGCAATAGGAGGGATGTCAGGAGCCTTAAGAACAGACGAGCTTGCATGACAAGAGTTATGAATGTCAAAGAGGCAAGTGAGGTGTGTAAGAATAAGCCTAAATGGCACTCTGTTGTTCGTGCCTACCCCGCAAGGGAACTGGCGTGAAGTTATGTATGTATGTATGTAATATAGCAATAGAAATAAAATAAGTCCTAAAATTTTATCCAATCTCAGCATATGAACAATTAAGACCTGCGCTGTTCTTCCGTCTGGGACCAGCAAGAGATGTCACGAAGGACAATACAACACAAACAATAATGGGTTGTTCCCGATTCAACCTACGAAAACTCATCCCAAATCAACCCATTTATATTCCCAACTCAACCCACGACTTCATCATATATATATTCTATTCTATCTTCTTAAGGCCTAAAATATCTGTATACTCCCTTTAGAAAAGCCCCATATTGTAGCGCTCTTTTTTTGACGAGGGGAAACACACTTGACAATTACAGGAGAAATACAGGCAGACAACCCAACTCATGGATAGTGGTTACCGTCGTCTAAAGGTGTTTGTGACGACAATAGCGACGCCAACGCATTGCTAGCATTGAGGATAAAATAAAGAAGATGATATAGATGGATCAGACAGGAGGAATGGGATAGAATAAGTGTGGATAGGGGGAGGGCGAAGTGGGCCGTTGGGGTGGTAATAACACTTCCGAAGAAATCCTATGACCACCCGTATTTGGGACACCCACTAAAACACCCCCATGTTCTGCTCCTCGTCTTATGTGAGAGCTACGGGAAAGCAAAAGTAAGACCGACTCCGCATGCCCTGGCAGATGGGAGCACTATGAGGCTTGTGGAGATTGATTTATGTTGAGTAGTGCGTCGCTGATCTTGACCCCATTGGATAGAGTGACACACCACTGGAGAAAGCCCATAGCTCTATCGCCGAGAGGGGAGTACATAATAAGACGACGAGATTTTGTACTCTTTTTGTATATTAGCTTCTTAATTTAACTTAGACAACATATTGTTACATGCCAACAAAAGTGAATGCACATCTGCCTGCCATATAGCACAGTTTATTACCTTCCCGCATTTGGACTTCTTTTGTTTACTTTGTGTTTAAAATTTGTAATTAGAAAAGCAGTCTATTGTGTATTGTAATCCTTTATGATGGTCGTTAGCCAGGTGTGGTTCTTGGAAAATTCAGTCCACGTGGTCGAGTATTGTATTGTATAGTTTAGTATAAAGCAATGCCCGAACGGAGGGGTGAGGCAGTCGAGCGACGATTACGATACGAGCAAGACGTGTGCACATTCGATAAGCTATATAGTGACGGACTTTGCGCGTGTTGATTCGTGCATCACGTTTATACTGGTTGCGTCCAGTAATATTTGTACCTTCGTTATACGTGTTTGTATAGTTCTAATAAATTCTATATTAATTCCAACGGCATTTTTAATTCGAGTCCCGCATGCGTAACAACATTTTTATAAGAATAATATCCTTTATGCGATGTGCACCTTAGTGTTCTAATCTATATTATAGACATATCGAGCCGTTACCATTATTTTATCGTAAGCGACACTTGGACCTAAGTATGTTTTTTGTTGCAAAAGTATTTTAAACTATTTTAAGAATTTTAGTTTTTGATTCAGTAGGATCTAATCTAACTAAAACTGCAAGTCTTAAAACCAAATAATACTCTAAATAAATTTTGAAACAAAAAATATACTTAGGTCCAAATGTGGCTTACGATAAAACGGCGGTAAAAGCTCGATATTATATTTATATGTGTATGAGATTAGACATATTTTAATCATATTGTTACGAGTTGCAGGACTCGAATTAAAATGCCGTTGGAATTATTATAGAGTTTATTAAAACTATAGAAACACGTATAACACATATACCAATATAACTGAATACAACCAGTCCAAACGTAATGCACGATTCAATAACCAGCGCAAAGTCAGTCACTAAATAGATTACCGAATGTACACAAGTCTTGCTCCGCTTGTGGTTATCGCTCGATTGCCTCGTCCATCAATCCAGGCATTGCTTTATACTGCATGGATGCAATATGTTTGCTCGGCCGAGTGACGGAATTTCCTTGAATCGCAATGACTGCCATAAAAGATTACAATACACAATGGGCTGTTTTTCTAATCACAAATTTTAAACACAAAATAAACAAAAGAAGTCCAAATGCCGAAAATGTAATAAAATGTATTTCTACAGGGCTGCAGGTGTGAATTTGCCTTTGTCGGCACCTCGGTCGTAAAAATATAGACTAATCCACTCCTATCGACTGTTCTAACAGCGATGTCTATTATCTGGATGGAGCACGTTCATGGATTGATCATATTCTTTAACTGTGTTAAATTATACATTGACGGCTTACTGACGTACGGTCCATTTTTTTTTTTTTATTGCAGGAGATCAGCAGACAGACAAATGGCCCACTTGATGGAAAGCGGTTACCATCGACTATGGACATTTGCAACACCAAAGGTGCTACAAATGAGCTGCTGCTCTCTTAAGGGAAACTGGAACCTGGTCACTAATGCCGGAACACAACTCGAAGGTTGTTATGGCGACATACTTTAGACCAGGGGTGGTAGCCATCCAGTCGGGCAAATGCCCTACCACCTGGCAAGTATATATAATTTTCTTTGTTGTATTTACGTAGCCAGGTGAAATGATGTCTAATATATAATTAGATTTAGGGCCGATTTTTTAATCATCAGATAAAAGTTATCAGTCGAATGAATTATAACCTGGTTAAATTCAAAGTGAACCATTCAACTGTTTGAATCATGCAACTGACATTTTCAATTTACCCATGTTATACCTTATTTTATGACGACATTTCTCTCTCAGTCTATTGTGTGACAGTTATCAAGTCCTAATATTTTGACGGCCTCTGTAGTTGAGCGGGCTAAGCCTTTGCCGGCCTACCTCACTACAAAGCAGAGGCTCTGGTTTCGATTCCTGGTATGATAAACTTCGGAAACTACTTTTCATCGTTATTTACTATGACCTGAAGTGTCTGGGATCGGTTCCAAAGTAGTCCGTTGTATATTACCCGTAACACAAGCGTAGCTTGCTTAAATTCGGGATATACATACAATATGTGTTTGTCTGCCGATTATTATTATTAACTATTGAAGAATACTTAAATGACAAAAATTCATTTACATAGCACCTAGCTCCAACCTCTTATACTAAATTTTGTATAACGTTTTTATTTTTTATTTTGCCATCCTTGTAAGGAATTTGTGGAGACATATTGCAGCATAACATTTTAGCACGTCATGTCATTATTATAACTATAATATTGTTTTTCTTTCCTTTTATTGTCTTGGTCTTATTGAGTATGCATTGTTTGCTACAACTCCATTAATTCTTCAAAAAGTGATTCTGTAACATACTTCTGTACAAAACTTATTAAAAAAAAGAACTTGAGATATAAATAGAATATGAAATATAAAGAAAAACAATATTTAGCTAGACGTGTTGCTGGGGAGTTTCTAGCCGCTTCTTCTCCTTTACAACATCAACACGTTGCGAAGCGGTGTACATAGAATAAGAAGTAAAAAATTAAATTTTAACTTACATGTATGACCTTCAAAAAGTGTTCTCCAGTGAAACTTATTTTGAATAAAAACTTTTGAATTTTGAATATTTTAAAAATCTGGCCTGCAAGTGGGTGAGGACGTTTATTACGACACAACATCAATGAATTGGTGCATCAAACGTGATGTAACAGATCTTATTCACTCCTGGGAGTAACAACGCCTCCGGCGTTTTCGTCTCGCAATACCTGCATGGGGAAGTTTACGACTCGTCCCATAGGAGGTGATATGAGCGCGCGGATCTCCTGTCTTAGACCGCGCCTCTTGAAAGACAAGACCCCGAGTGTCGCCACAGTAAGGTAGGTGTAGAATTTCCTGCACTCTGTCCGTGCCCGTAGAGGTAAGACGACATATTATGCAGTGTAATGGAGTAATGCAAGATTTGTATAATCATCCTTTCCTCCTCCGTCTTAATTGATGTATTTAAACAAAGCTGTTGAATTTTAATATATATTCTTGAAACTACCTTCCGGATTTACCTGGAAAAGATTACTATGAGCGATGAGACCGTGCATTGTTCTAATGTAAAAATATAAATAATAATCGAAGCCATAGGTGAGTAGCGACACCTCGTACCTGACTCCAGGAGCCAAGGCAAGGCCCCTGCCTCCGTGCTTGCCTTAGCCAGCTGGCACGGAGTGGAGATCGCTAGAGCTAAGACTCCAGGGGTGGAAGTGATAAATGGCATCATGTCAGAAGTAGCTTCGGTGAACCTGCAGTCCACCTCTCTACACTCCTTAGCCACTCACACCCATGTTACCCCTGCCTTCTATGGCATTTTTTGGGGCCCATGCAGGGAGTGGCGAGTCACCGTCTGCCCATTTTTCCATGTTCTTCGAACATTGCGACGGGCAGACGCCATAGTCCCCATATTCCCAGACCCCTAGTACCACTATCAGTTCACCCCAATAGCCCGGTACTTTTTGTCCTCATTTTCCACAATAGTCCTACACTGGCCGGAGCTTGTCCTTGGGTGCATTACTATATGGTGTAGACAGGGATAATCGCCGATCAGTGTCACGCCACATTTACATTAAATTTGTCAAGGGGCCTCTACGTGTTGGCTATTCAGTGGCCCCACGCAAGCCCTCCAAATGTCCGGGCCATTTTTATGCCCCGTGGTCTCGAAAGACAATAATAACTCATTTAAATAATAAAATGGTTTACATTGATATTATAAAAATATTTCATCTTCTTAATCCACACTTTCATTATACGCATCGCAAAAGAGTGTAACTATTTGCCGGAGTTTGTATTTTTGGATGCGTAGACCACTCACTCCGACTGTAGACTCTGAGTAGGTGTATAATTAATATACAACGGATCAATCTGACGTAGATCCCAGACACCCAGACCCTAGTAACAGAAAGTGTGTTTACAAAATTTACTATACCAGGAATCTAAACCGAAGCTTCTGCGTTGTAGTGAGGTACGACGGCTCACTCCACCACAAATGTGGACATTTCATTGAAAATTTCCAAAAAGTTTTCTTACGATAGATAAATGATTTTTTATTTACCACCGTAACGAAAAAACATAAAAGTTCAATTTTATTCCATAACGGCTACAGAACTGTAAAGAGTGCGAACATGCCTCGTTTGAAGTCGGTAAATATAACATAAAAATACATACATCATATTTCACGTGGCTCGATAAACCCGTCTCTTAGCTGTAAGGTCCCGTATGAGTGACATGGTAAAGCTCTCAAGTCATTCGTCACAAGACCTTTCCGATGAAAAGTGGCCACTTAACACGTCACCTGCCAATCACCACCCGTCACAGACCGATGCACGTGATACATGGATCATAGGAGAATATCAATTTATGATACAGAGGGGTTGAGACGAATTACTATTCGACACTTATAGGTACTTTTATCGTTCTTATACGTGTCTGTACAATAAAGCTATTTAAAAAAAAATGCAACTGTAGACGATAGGTATATAAACGATGAAAAAAAATGCTTTTTTTATTTCTTGTCTATTTGTCTGTTTGTTCGCGTTTTACGTAAAAAATAAAAATTATTTAAAAAAAAGAGTGAGCTTTATAAGAAGAATTTTTTTAGCTAGACATCTTGCTGGAGAGTTTCTTTCTTCTCCTTAACAGCAATAACACGTTCCGAAGCGATATACATAGACTAAGAAGTAAAACTAAATTTTAATTTATATTAGGTTGGGGAAAAAGTTTCTACGCATTTTATGTAAAAATTCAAACGGTTTTTTTACAAAGTTTATTTACATTTGACTAAAGTATGTAGGGGCCATTTTGTTGGATACCTTTTTGCCATCTTGTAGGTAGGGACGTGATCCCATTGCTATAAAAATTTTGGGGCTTCTGATCAAAAAACTGCGACAAGTGGCTTTGGCAGTCCTCTCGTGATGTTAACCTGACACTGCATAAGGAATACTGCAGAGACCGAAACAGGTGAAAATCGGAAGGTGCAAGGTCAGGACTATACGGCGGATGCATTAACACCTCCCAGCCAAACTCTCGTAATTTTTGCTGAGTGGCTAAAGATGTGTGAGGTCTAGCGTTATCATGGTGAAAAACCACACCCCTTCTGTTGATTAATTCCGGCCGCTTTCTCTCAACTTTTTGCTTTAATCTCATCAGTTGTTCGCAGTACAGTTCAGAATCGATAGTCCTGCCTGGCGGTAACAGCTCATAATGAATAATGCCCTTCCAATCCCCCCATACACACAGCATCACCTTGTTGCGAGTTAACCCGGGTTTCGCCACAGTCTGTGAAGCCTGACCGGCCTTTGACCACGATCTTTTTCACACGTTCTTGTCGTACGTGATCCACTTTTCATTACCAGTTATCAGCTTCTTCAAAAATGGTTCGGTTTCATTACGTCGTAATAAAGAATCACAAATGAGTACACGGTTCATTAGGTTTCTTTCAGTGAGCTCATGAGGCACCCAAATATCGAGCTTTTTTGTGTACTCAGCTTTTTTCAAATGCGCCAAAACCGTTTTGTGGTCAATTCTCAGTTCTCCAGATACATCGTAACTTCTAATATGCCGATCTTGCTCCACTTTTTCAAAAATGGCATCAATTTTGTCCGTAACAGGGCGACCAGAGCGACGTGCATCCTTGATATCAAAATTTTCGGATTGAAAACGCTTAAACCAAATTTACGCTACTCTTACAGATATTGCATTAGGTCTATAAACATCATAAATTTTTTCGCGGCTTGTGTTGCATTTTTACCTTTTTTGTAGTAATATTTTAAAATGTATCGAATTTCTTCTTTAGATTTACTCATTTTAACAATAAGAAAAACAAATGAAAATCACACATTTTCCTAATTTGAATTTGGAATTGTCTTCTTTAAAATTAAAACTTTTTAATGATACCAAAACCAGCCAGATACAAATGGTATAGCCAAAGAGATCTTATTACAAGTTCATACATACTATATGCGAAAATAGTTTTTCCCCAACCTATTATGTATGACCTCCAAAAAGTGTTCTCTGGTGGAACTTATTTTGAATAAAAACTTTTGAATTTGAATTTGGAGGGAATAAAACCTGGCCACTGATGCCAGAACATAAATTAGGTTGTCATGATTTCCTACGCCGTACTGGTTATGCAAATGTCTATCTCCCATATCATAGATCATTTTCTATCCGTACAGGAACGGAGAAAGAATACAATTTCCTGCGGCCGGGCGGCTTGTCGTAAGAGGCGACAAAACAGCCCACAGTCAGGTAGTAGGATATTTGCCCGACTAGCTTCCACCCCTGGTCTAAAGTATGTCACCATAACAACCTTGAGTTCCGGCATTATTGACCAGGTTCCAGTCTCCCTTAAGAGAGCAGCATCGCATTGGAAGTACCTTTGGTGTTGCAAATGTCCATAGGCGATGGTAACCGCTTTCCATCAAGTAGGTCGTCTGCCTGTCTGCTGAATACATCTACGAAATAAAGACGCTTCTAGAAACAATATAATTATTTAATCCTCAAAGAATACCATATTTCTCTCTATAATTAGTATTCTACGAAATAAATATTTCAGTAACAATTACGCTAGTTATAAGACTCATTCGACTGGACACATCAAGTAAAGAACGACATAATGTTACACTTAATTATTAGATAAATATAATTACAGCAATATGAAGGCAATGTTAGTAATATATTTAAGAGTTAATATTGCTTTTTGCTTCTTTGACATTAAAGATATAACCTCGGACAGTCTTAAGAGGCTTCCCAAGGACTTCCCGATTGCGGTCAAGGATATTGCTGAGGGCCTCCCTACAAAGGCTTTGACCATTGTTAGAGGAAACTCAACTATTATTAGGTAAGTGTTATATCTATTAATACAAATATGTTACTATATGCAATGGGAGAAGAACATAGGGAAAGATTAATCTTCCAACAAACATTGTAAATCTGAACTCTTCCTAAAATTTACTTAAATAGTGGCTAATTCCTATATCTTACCGACCGTTATTTGCCTCACTATCGAATAAAATTTGAACCAAACTCTGTAGGAGTAGAGTCAAAATTCAACCGACGGTAAAGCAAGTGAATGAATAATAAGATATAATAACCGGCCATAGCCATGACTCTTCATGGGGCCTATCGCGACCGCTTTTACAGAAACGCTTAGTAAAATTGGCACGTATCTTGATATACTGGTAGGTGTAAGAGATAGCATATATTACCACTTTAATTTGATACTTAAAACATTCATAACTTAAATCTATGGATGCGGTGGTTTTAAGCTCATTATTTTATCATATATTAGGACATTAAAAGGAAAAACAACCTTTTTTTCTTGTATCTCTGGTTGCCAATTCGTTTTCACTGGAATACTCACATTCTTTCATTGCTTTATAGTATTTAATCATCCCTACTACTTACTCCATAGTACCTTAAATAATGCTTCGCTGTTCGCTTATTTCTTGCTCTCACAATTTACGCCCTTCCAGTCAACATCGACTTATTACTCCCATTCGTTTTTCAATAATTCGCCCACGGTTAAGGCTGTTCAACTTTGGAATACATTGCCAGTTGCTGTCAGACAAGCAAAATCTCTATTAACATTTAAGAACATGGTCAGGAAATAGAGACTATCTGCAATATAATGATATGTAATTTTGTAATATAATACATTGATTATACGTAGTTATATTTCTATTATGTTCAAGTAGTTGTATTATATTTCTATATTTTGAATATATGTTATAGTCAAAGGTCGATATGCAGTGTTTTCCCGGAATGACTGGTTTATCCAAGGTTAGACCAAGGCCTTCCGAAAATAAATTCCAATTTCGGCCGTTGACTAAAGTATTTTTAGTCAAATCTAGAAGTACCTAACTTTTTAGTCAAATATCGAACGTAAAATAATCTGTTTCGGGCTTTGTCTAGTCGACCCTAGAAGCGACTAAGGCAGACTCGATCAAGCGTCGATTTGTATTGTACTTGTTATATGTTTAATTACTGTATAAATTGGTATCTCCTAGCTTAGACAAAAATATGTTAATCAAAGGAAGAAAAAGTCATTTATTTGGACTTTGACTAAGACTATGTTAGACCTGAGGTTCGACTAATCAAACCTAGAAGCGCCAGAGCTTCGATGTTTTACTATAAAATATAAGTATATATAAAACTTAGGGGTTTGTTTATATATAATATAGTTACATATTATTTTGTTATCATATATTTATAATTAAAATGTAAGTAATCATACAATAATTATGTACACCACCATCGCTACTCCTAATCAATAATATTCCTGCCAAGAGTTGTCTGCAAGAGATCGCTTTTTAGCGATAAGACTGCGCTTAGTACATATACAATTAGAATAATACGTGCTTGCCTTAGCCAGCCGGCACGAAGTGGAGATCGCTAGAGCTAAGACTCAAGCTCCAGGGGTGGAAGTGATAAATGGCATCACGTCAGAAGTAGCTTCGGTGAACCTGCAGTCCACCTCTCTACACCCCTTAGCCACTCACACCCATGTTACCCCTGCCTTCTATGGCATTTTTTGGGGCTCATGCAGGGAGTGGCGAATCACCGTCTGCCCATTTTTGCATGTTCTTCGAACATTGCGACGGGCAGACGCCATAATCCCCATATTCCCAGACCCCTAGTACTACTAGCAGTTCACCCCAATAGTCCGGTACTTTTTGTCCTCATTTCCCACAATAGTTCTACGCTGGCCGGGGCTTGTCCTTGGGTGCATTTTTATATGGTGTAGACAGGGATAATCGCCGGTCAGTGTCACGCCACATTTACATTAAATTTGTCAAGGGGCCTCTACGTGTTGGCCTTTCCATGGCCCCACGCAAGCCCTCCAAAAGTCCGGGTCATTTTTATGGCCTGTGGTCTACAAAGACATACATTATAATAATAATAATTAATATAACAGTACTTTTTGTCCTCATTTCCCACAATAGTCCTACACTGGCCGGGGCTTGTCCTTGGGTGCATTACTATATAGTGTAGACAGGGATAATCGCCGATCAGTGTCACGCCACATTTACATTAAATTTGTCAAGGGGCCTCTACGTGTTGGCTATTCAATGGCCCCACGCAAGCCACTCGAAAGACGTACAAATGATAGTAATAATTATTATTATTTTTATCTGTTTTTGTCTTTTAAAAATGTTAACTAGTTTGCATATGGTCTGACAACAACGTTTAATTTTCCGTTATTTTGCAATTTTACTACATCTTTATGAACACATATTAGTTATAACATATAAATACATAACTTCACGCCAGTTCCCTTGCGGGGTAGGCACGAACAACAGAGCGCCATTTAGGCTTATTCTTACACACCTCACTTGCTTCTTTGTCATTCATAACTCTTGTCATGCACGCTCGTCTGTTCTTAACGCTCCTAACATCACCTTCTGCTAGTACACGATCAATTTGATCATGGAAGGTGTGTCGTGGCCTTCCACGACTTCTGCATCCATCCACTTTTGCATTGTATATCTGTTTAGTCATTCTTTCATCATGCATTCTTTCCACATGCCCGAACCATCGGAGCATTCCTTTCCTTACCTTCACCCCGACACTCTCTTTCAGACCAACTCTCTATAGTTATAACACAACTTCTATTACTGTACGATGTATGGATATACACACGGACACGACTATTGTATCAATATTCCGATTTTCAAAACGGCTTCGGAACCTTAAAAGGCCCTCCCTCCACATTTGCACACAAGAACTTCTCTTTCTCCCAAGAGTATGGAGCACCTATGAAAAGATATGAATTGAATTATGTAAAGAACGATATAAATATTTGTGGTATGATAGAGAATATTTGACGTAATAGAATTTAAATGAGTTAGCGGGAAAGAAAAAGTTATTTATTAATATTTTGTTATTCATTAAGAATATAAGAACACAAAATGTAATTTCGTTCGATCTTCTACAGGACCCAAGAAATATACGAGCTGTTATGTCTGTTAAGTGAGCACAGAATCCAAGTAATTAACTTAGATATTGCGACGAAGGACAACAAGGACAAAGTAAGTTATTTGCCTAATTGAATGTAGTTAAAGCAAAGCGATCCGACCCGCACTTAAATTATATGTTTATCTTAACTTGAGACATTTATACTGCATGTAGTATATAGCCATAGAAGCTTAACGGCTATCGTTTTTTTTATTATTATATTTGTATGTCTTTCGAGACCACGAGCCATAAAAATGACCCGAACATTTGGAGGGCTTGCGTGGGGCCATGGAAAGGCCAACACGTAGAGGCCCTTTGACAAATTTAATGTAAATGTGGCGTGACACTGACCGGCGATTATTCCTGTCTACACCATATAAAAATGCACCCAAGGACAAGCCCCGGCCAGCGTACTATTGTGGGAAATGAGGACAAAAAGTACCGGACTATTGGGGTGAACTGCTAGTGGTACTAGGGGTCTGGGAATATGGGGACTATGGCGTCTGCCCGTCGCAATGTTCAGGGAACATGGAAAAATGGGCAGACGGTGACTCGCCACTCCCTGCATGGGCCCCAAAAAATGCCATAAAGACAGGGGCAACATGGGTGTGAGTGGCTAAGGGGTGTAGAGAGGTGGGCTGCAGGTTCACCGAAGCTACTTCTGACGTGATGCCGTTTATCACTTCCACCCCTGGAGCTTGAGTCTTAGCTCTAGCGATCTCCACTCCGTGCCGGCTGGCTAAGGCAAGCACGGAGGTGGGGGCCTTGTCTTGGCCCCCGGAGTCAGGTACGAGGTGTCGCTACTCACCTAAGGCTTCGCCACAAAGCCCCCCTGCGGGTTTATTATTATTATTAATATCTCCACGGACTCGAGTTCCGTACCCTTTTCTACTACTTAATTTCTATGAAAAATTTGAGACTCCATACACGCTTATTGTTTATTTTTGTTAGTGTATGTGACATTATATGTAGTAATTTTTATGTTTTGGTGTACCTTAAGAATAACTTATTATATTAATTTATTCTAATTTTAATACTAAACTTATACTAATGTAGAGTGTATCTGTTACATGCTGGTGTTGTGAGGAAGTGCATGTGCAGTATTGGCCTTATATCTATACTTATATATAGTCCTATCTAGTGCCATGTGTGTTGTTTTTTTCTTTTCTGTGCCTGGGTTATTAATTTTTAGGCTCCCTGTGTGTCTTGGTCCGTTTGTGGAGTGTGCGTGTAATGCAATGCGATGGTAATGCGCGTAGGTTTAAGTATGTGTATAAGTTTTATAATTTTAAGTTACTTATAACGGCTATCGTAGTCGTGTCCGCAACTCGCGGCTCAAAGGGCGCGGGTTCAAAACCTGGCCGGTATGCATGTACCTTACTTACACACTTTTCTGACTTAATGTGCATACTGTTACAATTACCACGTGCTAATAGTGGAGGAAAACATTGTGATAAAAACTGCACATCGAAATAACAGATGTGTCAAATTTGCCAAACTCCCCTTCGACAAGTGTGGCGGGTATGCTCTTTGTTCCCCAAAAACTGGGAGGCCCGAGCCCAACGGTAGGACGTTTATGGGCTGTTATCATAATTGTTAAGTGACGTCATAAAGAGAGTTGATAGTTCTGTTTTTTCTTTTAAAATAAAATAACAGTTCTGTCAATGTCAAAATTGACCCTACATAGGTTGTAGAAATACTTAAATTGAAGATGGAACAAGATCCGTTGACTATCGAGATATGGCTTTTTTAGATTAAATATTTTCATAGATTTCTTGAACAGGTTTCATTTACGGCGGCCACCCCATTTTTATTATTTTCACGATTTTATTCGTACACTGTATTAGAGTATACCTACTGAAATTATAATTTTAATATTTTTAATATTAATTAAAACATAATTTTGTACAATGAACAAAACTTAACTTATATTGTTTTCCACCTATAATCCTTTAAGACTATAAGTAGAATACTGAGCCTAGGTATTCGAAGTCAATGGGTAAGGTTGCTTGAAGGCTGGCTACGTTACCTCGCTGGATCGCCATACTGATCCGTTGTCCGAAGTAAAGACTTGCCTTCCGACCGATTTACCTGTTCATTTAATAACCATTCCATTTTAGCATAATAAATATAGAACCTTTAAAAAGATAATTTTCCCCTTTTATTTTTAGTAATAAGATTTAAATATGTGTTTTCTTTGAATTCCTTTACATAAGCTCGCCTTTCCTAATTGGGGTTAAGATTCAATGCCGATCTAACCCTAGCTCAAAGGAAGTCGTGGATCAGGATTTCGATAAGGGCCAGTAAAAAGCTTTTACCTCTGCGTGGAAAAGGAAGAAAGGCTACTTTAGTACAGTGCTTTGATCTGTCGACTACACACGTTTCTACTTAAGGAATAATTTTTCAAAAGTTATAGGTTAAGTAGGGTTAGTAGTAACAAAATCGGACCGTATTGCGTTAACCTCGTGCAGGAACGGAGAAAGAATACAATTTCCTACCGCCGGGCGGCCTGTCGTAAGAGGCGACTAAACAACCCACAGGGTGTTACCCGTCTGGTTGGCTACCAGCTCTGGTCTAGAGTTTGCCACCATAGCGACCTTGTGTTCAGGTGTTGACTCAGTTTCCAGGTTTAAATCTCGTTTTAGAGAGCGGCAGCATATTGGTAGCACCTTTGCTGTGACAAATGTCCATAGGCGACAGTAACCGCTTTCCGTCGGGTAGGCCGCCTGCCTGTCTGCAGAACTCATGGGTTAAAAAAATAATTAAGATTTTTCGTTTGCGTTTTGGAAAACGGAAAGTCGGTGTACCTGACAACAAGGAGTGCCGATGCGTTAAAACCGCCCGTTCACACTGGCCGACACACGACACTGGTGTCGTGCTCGACAAAAAATCGGTTGCTCTAGTGGACAAGGGAACGTTTTATATGAAGCTGTTCATACTTACCCAACACCGTTTTTTTGTCGGAGCCGACAAGAAATTTTGTCAGCTCTGTACGTCCGTAAAAACAATAGTGTCAGATTTCGCTCGCTTATGAGTAAATATGACGCTGTTGATACTTGTCGGATGTTGGGCCCGACAAAACTCACTCCGCTCCACATTCTTCTACCCGTCGCTAGATACTCTGAAAACTGATTTTAGGGGTCGACAAGGTATAAAATCAACCCTTATTCATTAACACAAGCTCACATTGGAAACTTTCAAGATACCTACTGTATAAGTTTTTCTTTTGTTTAGTTTCTGTTTTTTTTTTGCAAAAAATAATTACCTACTTATTTTTACCTAAATTGTTTTAATAATTATTAACTATACATGATATTTACTGAATTTTATGTCTATTTATTTTGTTAAATATTGATGAGAAAATGATGTCAATTTACTCACTTAACCAACCGCAAAGTTTTAAAATTGAATAGGACTTTTATAGTAATTTCACTATGTGTGTCTGAGTTATCAATTTATTTTGGAAAAGGGGTCTCTTGCCCAAAACAGTTTGGGAATCCCAGGTTTAGGTTAGGTTAGGCTACTTGGAAGACATCGCTTTAAGCGATAACGCCACCCTTTTTTCAGCATATTGTACCTAGTTTTTAAGAAGTTAGTTTTAATTTTTGATGATCAGTAAAGTGTTTTCATTCATTCACTAAATATTAAAATTGAAGACTTTAGGGAAAAGGCGACCTTGACAGTTTTTTTCTAATCCGTGAATGCGATTTTGTAGGGAAATTCCGGTATTATACGATAATAAACCAAACAGGGTAAAACACGAATTAATGTTAGAGTTCTTGACGTTTAAAAATCGCATACAGGGAAAAAGTAGCATAGCATACCTAAAAAGTCCAAAGAAAAGAACAGATTTGCAGTGACATAATATATCACTTTTCCCTGTTAAATCTAACTTAAGATTTAAGAAGAGAGTTTTTAATATTTTTATGCTTGAAACATTTTTGATTTTTATAAGTTTTTATTTAACTTGTAATGGATGTGCCTATCTATGTACGTATGTATGTACGTAAGTTCGGGTGGAATCTTTCAAGTTAAATTGGACCAACTTCCCAGATTCCGATTAAGCTGAAATTTTGCACGCACATGTATATCGCGTGACAATGCAATAATATGGTACCATGGAGCTGATCTGATGATGGAGTCGGAAGGTGGCCATAGGAACTCCTGTACTAAATAAGATAGACCAGTCGTGTTTGGACTCGTTTTACTTGTCTTGGCTAGCGCTCTACAGCTACATGATATCCAGGATCTTAAGAGCTTGTATTTAAAAACCTTTTTAAAAAAGCTTATTAAGTGATTCAACATATATTTTTGTTTTATTGTGAAACGTGTGGGTTTCCGAAGAACAAGGTTCCCAACTTAAAAATGCGATATCCTGAAATCAATGTCGCTTTACGTAAAGTTTGTATTTACAATCATTTTGTTATTTAATTTTCAGTACTATACATTTCTGAAAACTGCTTTAGATGTTTCCGATGAAAGAACAAGTATTATATTATGCACACCACATGAATGTGAAAATGTGTTAGAGGAGGTAAAATCTATAAACTCTTATAACTATTTTATTAGCTTTTTTCTATGATCACTCTACTATTATGTTTAAGACAAAAATATGTGTGTAAGTAATTTTAAACATTTTCAGTAATCAATAAGTTCGTACAAATTAGAAAGTCTTGTAATTGAAGTCATGAGTGGATTTAGGAGACATGTTATAATTAGCATTTGATAATCAATGTGAAAATTAAGGAGGCCTACATCGACGCTGGCGACAATTTAAGGAACTTACTATATTTACTTAAAACAAACGCATACACTACCCTTGTTGATATTATTTAACAAACTTTATAAGCTCGTTAAAAAGGGTTTAAAATATTATTTATTAAATTTATATTTTGAATTTGAATTTAGAAACAACAATAATTTTTTTGGTACTTCATTTTCCAGCCGGTCCGAAATACAAGTTTTGCTCGATACCGTGAAAAAATTGTATAGAGTTATTTTTTATATTTCAGCTGACAGAAACGAACTTGATTCATCGTACAATTCTTTACATATTTTATTGGCCTTACGGAGATGTCAGTAAAAAGTTTCTTAACACCATGCGAGAAGCGATGAGAGTCGCTGTTATCACGAATCCCAGGGAAAGTGTGTAAGTATGTTATATGTCTTGATTGATACCATGAAAGAAGAACCGGGAATGATGATAGGGGAGTGGACAGCCAATTCAATCGAAATACTTTTTATCGTCTTACAAAAGGTCGCAGTTCGGAGCGTTTGCTCCGACGCCCAGAGTCTGATTTCTAACTTTTACTTCTCCACTACGCGCGGTCTTCAGCATCTCTCGTTTTGAGATCATTGGTACGCATGTCATGCTTCACATTGTCAAGCCAGCAATATCTTGAGCCTTCCTCTACGAGCGGTACCCGGCGGAGCAAAGACTCCTTGTGTATAGAAGAACAGAGACCCAACTAGACTAATAATTCCTATGCGTAAGACTGCATTAAGTCACTAGAATATACCAGTAATGACAATAAAAGTATACAGTTTAATACCTGTATCAATAAAAGAAATACCTCTTAAACACTTTTAAAGAAAATTATTCTCATGGCTGGTTGAGAAATGTTTCTATCAGGTATTTGAATTATTTAGTTAGATTAAACGTCATATTTTTAATTTCATAATCTGCATGCACTACTTTTAAAATGATACTTAAACATATTAGTTTTTAAGAAAAAAAATGTATGCCAGAAAATGGCGCAACATGTTCTCACCATAGTATAAGGCTTTGTATCCATGTTTCATACAAATAAACATTTTTATTTTATTTCATAAGAAGTAAAGGTAGTGAAGTACCGCGTTACTTATTATATAGTTTAAACAATAATTAGAATTATTTCAAGGAGTACCATGATACTCTAAAAGTTTGATGATAAGAAGTTATTTTAATGATTCATTTTATTTAAAAATAATGTTAGAATTCCTTTAAAAAAAATGATGAGTCGACACCCCTATTGCTCAGTTAAAAATTTTACTCTGAAAATCAGATCATTATCATATAATTTATCAGATTTATGTTCTTTATGGGTGGCTTTCGTTGTTAGCCTTCTGACATTGAATTCTACTACTGTGAATATCCTACCGTTCTTCTATCCGTCCAGGAATTTTCTACTTTCTACAACCTTGAGTTGCGTTCCGGCATCAAGGGCCAGATTCCAGTCTCCCTTTAGAGAGATATAGTACATTAGTAGCACCTTTGGTGTTACAAATAGGTGCCTGTCAGCTGAACTGGTGCAATAAACAAAAATCTATATTCGTTAAGTTGACCAATGAAACAATAACTTCCAAGTTTCTTTAGCTTTACAACTTTAATCCATCTTCCTACATTTTCCTAATAAACTATTATTACATATATCTCTTGACATTTACGTAAGGAGTAGATAAAAAAGTTACTCGTGTTTAAGGGGTAATTTAGTTGTTTTATGGCGACCATGAAACTTGATGTCCATGTTGGAAATTACAGATACAAGCCCATATATTCACAAACATGTCATAACTCAGAATTATGGTGACTGGCTGTAATATGATAAGAATCATTTTTATTTATATATATATTGCAACCTGCCTTTAGTGAAATAATTTTGAATGGGAATAAGTTCGTTGTGTTTCAGTGATCAAGGTACATGGATCTCACTCCTTATGACGTGGGTTATGTATGAATATGATTTTATCACCAGCTAACCTAAACCAGACCACGTATCACTGTAGCTCAGTCTGATATTAATTATGATACTATTAAGGAAATCAGTCCATTGACTACTTTTCACCTTTGCAGACAAACCATACGCAAGCTGAATATTTATATATATAATAGTAGCTTAAAAACATAAATCAGATGATAAAAATTAATGACGTTTGTGCCACACACAGCCTGTAGGTATAAAATTTTAATACTAATATATAAATGTTTAGGTAGGTAACTCAAAAATTAATTGAAATGTATCCTGTTTGGGACAATAAGCTGTGACCCATGCCCCTGGTTTAGGATAATAGTATACAGTTTTAGTAGATATCCCGCAATCAGCGCAAATCCCACACTACCTGACTGTCTGTCACTCAATAATGGAATCTGCATAAAGCGTCTCCACTTCGCGACAATAATAACTTATATTCATCACCGTTATCAAAATTTTAAATGTCATGGTAATCAATTAACACCGATATACTTAACCTGCGACACAAGCTTTTACGAGAGCCCGCCTGGCGTACAACATAGTTGTATTGTTCTAACATTTCTGGGTTTGGAAATATCCATAGACGACGGCAATTACTTTCCGTAAGCCTGATTGCTATCCTCTAGCAATAAAAAACCATCTAAATAAATTATTATTATGGTTCACGGCACCTTATTTAATAAGTCTATGGGGCCCTTATAAAAAAAGGTTGAGTATGACTGGATTACAATATGAAAACTGTTAGGAAAGAACAAACAAACTCAATCATATACATAAAAATATTTTTCTTTTTTGGTGTTAATTGTAACTGGTTGTAAATTACGAATATTTAACTCAAAAACAAGTAACAAACACTATAACATAAATAAAAAATTCTTCTAAATGACTACACAATATTGTAGTGAAATTTTGGAAAGACTAAAGATTAAGAATGGCCAACATACATTTAAATAACAAGCTCAATATTCTATGACCCAATATTTTACGGAACCTAGTCACATAGCTAGTAATATTTGATCAAATAAACTTTAGTATATTTTCTTTGGCAGCCATAACTTATGTTTCAGCCAACTCACAATCGCCAACAGTGCAATCGGATTAGAAACAACTTGATTGTACTGTTGTTTCTATATTGAAGTTTAAAAGAGGTCAATATTGGAACTGGATGGCTTGTAATTTTTGGTACTACCCTCAGGCGATTCAGTTGAACATTTAAATTGAGAACCTCCTGTTCTCAATTCGAATGTAGGTATGTTTTTTGTATGTTTAATACGCGATTTCTCCGCCAATTGTGCACCGATTTACAAATATTTTTTTGTTCGAAATAATATACGCCTGAGGTGGTCCCATTGTCACCAAGTCACGATCTGATGAGTGGATCCCAGGGCAATCAGGAACAACTCTTGTTGAAAGTGCTGACCGCCTAAACTCTTCGATCAACTTGTATACTCGTGCTAGTATTATAATTTCTACAGGCGCTTGATATATTTATTTCTAAAGCTATTATTCAATTACCTATATGTGCAACTAAAACGTAGAAAAATATTTTTTTTAATAAAACCGAAAACCGACTTCAAACTAAAAAGCAAAAAATAACACTTTTCTACAATATCTTAATAAAGTCGCGAAAACTTAAGAAAATTTTGTTACGAGTTAGGGGTACTCGAATTAAAATGCCGTTAGAATTATTATATAGTTTATTAGAACTATACAAACACGTATAACACAGGTACAAATATAACCGAAAACAACAAATCCCAAACGTAATGCAGAAAGTCGTAATTCATTAAAAAGAGCAAAGTCCGTCACTATTAGATTACCGAATGCACACAAGTCACGCCTGTATCGTAGTTGTCGCTCAACTGCCCCCTTTCTCAGTCAGGCCGTCGTTTTATTCTTCACAAATGCAAATGTGCCCGCCCGGCAACGTCGACACAATTTCCTAGAATTATCTTGTACTTGTGTGTAAGAAGGTGTGTAAGAATAAGCCTAAATGGCACTCTGTTGTTCGTGCCTACCCCGCAAGGGAACTGGCGTGAAGTTATGTATGTATGTGTATGTATCTTGTACTTGTAATCCGCAACACCTGGCTAATGATGTTCCTGAGCGATTACAATAGAACAATAGGCTGTTCTCCACAATAACTAGAAACGTATGCCAATAAATAAGAAGAACAAAAGAAGACGATCATAAAAGGATTACAATTAGTTCAAATGCCGACAGGTAATAAAATGTGCTTTTACGGATCTGTACGTGGAATTTGTCTTTATCGGGGCCTAAGTTGTAATAATATTATCTTGAAGTCAGTTTTGTTTTTTGTTAAAATAAAACATACATACATACATAACTTCACGCCAATTCCCTTGCGGGGTAGACACGAACAACAGAGCGCAATTTAGGCTTATTCTTACACACCTCACTTACTTCTTTAACATTCATAACTCTTGTCATGCACGCTCGTCTGTTCTTAAGGCTCCTGACATCACCTTCTGCTAGTACACGATCAATTTGATCATGGAAGGTGTGTCGTGGCCTTCCACGACTTCTGCATCCATCCACTTTTGCATTGTATATCTGTTTAGTCATTCTTTCAATAAAACATTATATATAAAACATATCATTAATAAGTATAAATCAAAATATGTATATCATAAAAAAATCGTTTGTACGCTTTGAAATGCCAGATATTATTTTCGAAAACATTATACTGGTTACCAGTAATCTTTAAAGGTCAATGGATCGGAACCCTTTCCTTTATCAATTATTATAGTGTTATAAAGGGGCTACCAGATCTCTGAATCAGGGTAGTATGATAATGATTTAAGCTCTTGTAGCAGCTGCTTCGTAATCATTGAAACTTTACAATTTTAAAATTATTTCTTTAATTAATATTTTAAAATCTCGTGCAAACATAGTAGTAGGTACAGCTAGTGAAATGATCTTTTGTATACAAAGTTGAATGTTATTATAATATCTTTTATACAAATTAGACATTATATTGTTGAAAATAATTCAAATTTGATAGATAAACTTAATTAATTACCTAAATTTGCACTATTTCATTCTTTACTCAATTAATTTAGTTTTTGTTCAAGAAATTTAATAGCCTTAAAAGTTGGTTAGTCATTCAAATTATCTCGTGAAAAATTATTCAAATTAACTTGTCTAGATAACTTTCTTCGTTATAATTCTAGAACAATTTTATGCATTTTTTAATTTTTTATCCGTATAAGAATATTTTAAGAGTATTTAAATTTTACAATCAATTTTAAAACTAATAATTTGCGCCACCTACATCACCAGATTAGGTTAAACTATTCCTCAAGTTAGGTTGCCTGGAAGAGATTGCTTTAAACGATAAGGCCGCCTATTGTTTCTACCATGACAATATTGTAACCTTACATTTTTGAAATTGTATATTTGGTGAGCAATAAAGTGTTATCTATCTATCTTTAAATAGACGTGCAGGCGAACATAGAATTTAGAATTTTCTACTAATTTTTTACTTTCAAAAGTCCTTTCAAATATCTTTTGAACATCGTCATAAAAGGCTTTACGCGTAATCTTATCAAGCAAATATCGTATTAGGTGAATAGAGGATTAGGTGTACTTTAATAATAATAATTGGCAGACAAACGCACACATTGTATATCCCCAAGCTGAGCAACTTGTGCTTATTTTGTAGATAAAACAAGGAACAATTCTGGGACCGATCCCAGATACCCAGACCGTAGTAAGTAACAGAAAGTTCGGTTACAAAGAATTTCATCCTAGCAATCGTACAGTATACTTCGGTGTTCAATGAGCTCTGTTGGCGAAGTCTTAACCTACTCAACCGCAAAGACCATCAATTTTGAGGTATACGCAACTGTTCGCTACGTATCTAGCGCGCCATACGATATTGTAATTAGTTTCTCCTATTCTATTCATGCAGGAAGGGAGAAAGAATACAATTTACTGCCGCCGGTCGACCTGTCATAAGAGGCGACAAAACAACCAACAGCCAGTTAGGGTGTTTATCCGGCTGGATGGCTACCACACCTGGTCTAGAGTATGCCGCCATAACAACCTTGAGTTGTGTTCCGGCATTAGGGGCCATGTTCCAGGATCCCTAAAGAGAGCAGCTGCGCATTTGTAGCACCATTGCTTTTGCAAATATCCATAGGCGACGGTAATCTTTCCATCAGGTGGACCGTCTGCCTGTGTACTGAACTCGGCAACAAAATTAAAAAAAAACAAAGTTTTGTCGGAGCATTACTATGTCACAGTCACATAACTAACAATAAAATTTATACACATACTTAAACCTACGCGCACTACCATCGCATTGCATTACACGCACACTCCACAAACAAACCAAGACACACAAAGAGCCTAAAAATTAATAACCCAGGCACAGAAAAGAAAAAAAAACAACACACATGGCACTAGATACCACTATATATAAGTATAGATATAAGGCCAACACTGCACATGCACTTCCTCACAACACCAGCATGTAACAGATACACTCTACATTAGTATAAGTTTAGTATTAAAATTAGAATAAATTAATATAACAAGTTATTCTTAAGGTACACTAAAACAGAAAAACTACTACATATAATGTCACATACACTAACAAAAACAAACAATAAGCGTGTACAGAGTCTCAAATTTTTCATAGAAAATAAGTATTAAAAAAGGGTATGGAACTCGAGTCCGTAGAAATATATATAACTAAAAAAAAAAAAAAACTATGTCACAGTAGTATAGTGGCTAAGGCATCTGCTTCTCATATAAATGATAATGACGTAAGCTCTAAGCTTGACTGAGGGATGAGCAGATATACGGGCTGATGAATAGATGAGCAGACCACAGACGGACATGACGAAATAATAACGGTTCCGTTTCACACATTTCTTTAATTTAAAGCATCTTTTTTCTTTCAGGTTTCGCATCTACTACAACCAGGCCACTCCTGATCGTCTGCATCACTTAGCTCTGGTGAACTGGTGGTCAGGTCGGCTTTACAAATCTCCTGTTTTACCTCCCAGTAACAAGATTTACCGAAACTTTAAGGGTAGAGTGCTTAATGTTCCCGTTCTACATGTAAGTAGTTGATTGAAGTTCGAATTTTTAATTTATATCCTTTTCCTAGGTGTGAGGCATATTTATGCTAACAGTTATTAATAACAGATATTCACAGACAGCAGATAACATTTGTTATTGTTCCTGTTCCTGTTGTTGTGCCTGTTCTCTCAATAACAGGCACATAACAAATCAAACATAAACATTAGCTACCTAACCGTTCTGTTAATTATTATTTTTCTCTCGTTCTATCTAAGTAAGTTAAAAAGAAATGCACCTTTAATTCATATCACTGTCTCATTTACACTTTAAGTACTTATACGGGCTAGAACGAGACGCACCTACTATTTATAAGGTAACAGAATGTAAACCGTTTAAGATGCGCACACATTACGGGACTCGTCTGGAAACAATGTGCACGCCTAGAATCGGACGCGGCTTTTATGTTGCCAACTTTCTTTAGAGAAAACATGCTATGTGAACTCTTAATAAGCGCTAGATAGGCAAGGATTTGGAAAAAATGCTGAAAATAAAGTAATAAGACTAGATACTTTCTTTGTTTACTTTTTTATAAACACTTGGTCTTTTGATGATAATATACGTCGATATTTCAGTGAAGTGTTACATAAAATAAAAAAAGCGCGAAATAAGTCGCCAACCGCTGAAAAATAACTTTATGTGTACATAGATGGTACATAGAGATAAAAATCTAACACTGAAAGCGCTAAGTTGATAAAGTAGGTATGCACCGTAAGCCGCGTAAAGGCTTGTTCCAATAACAAGTAAATAACAATATGTTATTTAATAACAGATAATCAATGCTGTTATTTTTCGATAACAGTAACAAGAGTAACAGATATTTAATTAGACCTGTTATAACTCATCTCTACCTTTTCCTTGGTTTTATCTGAAGGGAGATGCTGCGTAGAGGGTGGAGGAGCAAGATGGAATGCTCCTCCGTCTCAAAGGAAGATCTTCTAGTGTTGTTTCTCGCAGGCTTTTAGGCCCGTCTGTTATAGTTAAAAATTTGTATATATTTTTTGTATGTTTTCGTGAAACGTTTGTGACTTCAATTATTGCACAGCGCCATCTATTGGCTTGTAGGTGTTCCACTACACATCTTTCTTCCTCGATATCTAATAAGGACACCTTTCAAGCTTTAAAATAATTCTAAAAATAATAAATTTAAGTCTTCAAATGTTAGTCCATGGGCTCTCATTTTGAGCTTCACAACGTCCAACCACCGCTCTGTATAGGTTGCAAGGTCTTTTACCATAATTTTCCAAGAGTATGTGTTGAATTATGTGGGTGCGTATGTGTTTGTTATTTTTTTAGAAAACATACATGGTAAAGTTATTTGAATGACGTACTTTTACGTAAATTAAAATATAACTATTCTTGCTAACGACCACTATTTACAACAGTTACTAAACCCAGCCTAGTGAGAAAGTGTATACAAACAGACAAACAATAATTAGTCATAAGGTAAAACCAAACCGAAAATTTTGTTAATATTGCATAAAATATATTTAGCCTTCAGCAACATTCTAAAGCTAATTTGCGCTATGTATATATTTTATTAATATTAATACCTTAGGCTCCTCCGTGGCACTTTGTTTCTTACAACAACGATTCATCAGTCAACGTAAAAGGTGGCAGAGATGACAAGTTGTTGGCACTTCTAGCGAAGAAACTTAATTTCAGGTAAAATATTACTTATATTTTTCATAAGAATATTTTATATTGTATGGATTACAAATGTTACTTTATTTATGCATAATAAAATTTACATATTTTAAGTTTTTTATAAACTGAAAGCATAAGAAGATTCATATAAATAATTACTATACTTACATATTTAAATATTTATACGATTATAGATCAGATACGGTGATACCAGTTACATTGTATACTAGTGTCACCATACGTATCTTTTAAGTCCAAACCGGTCAAATTAAGATAAAAACTTATAGAGTCAATATTTTACTGAATAATAATTATGATAGAGTTACAAATATTAAGAGCGCTTGCATAAGGTTGCTTAAATTTATTTAAGAAACACAAAACGTATTTAACACCCTTAAATTCAATTAGCGTCTTGCACAACGCAATATATGCCGCTAAATACGTTTAAAGAACTGACAATACGTTTTGTGCAAAACGTATTTAGGCAGTTAAATATGATTAACTAATTTTATTTAAAGGCGATCGTTATGCAAGCGGCCCTAAAACGTTAAAATGTGAGAGTAAGGTTACCTATGGCGCCATATACTTTTTGTGTATTTAAAATCTTTTCAAAGTTACGTTTTTACTGAGCTATTTTCGTTCGTAGTCTTCTTCCCAGCTAACAACTAAATAATTAGATACAGGTATTACGATCCGCCGGATAGGAGCCAAGGCTCCAGTATTTCCGGGAACGGCACTTTCAAAGGGACATTGGGCTTAATTTGGAAACGGGTAAGTGGCTCTTAAAAACTTTGACATATTAAACACTGCTTCTTCTTTCAAAGAACACAAACGATACTTACTTTTAACAAAGACTGATATACAAAATCAATCTTGAATAAAGATTGTCAGCAAATATTGAATGGTTTCTCATTAGCATTCAAACCAATCGACAAACAAATCGTACACTGAAGACGGGAAAGTTACGCTCCTGTCAAAAAAATCAACAATCAAATAAATTTATTATCAAATAGCTTTCTCGGCAGACGTTGTCCTGCCTTGAAAAAATTTAGAACCGGATTATTTAAATTAAATATAACCTATGTTACTCAAGGATAGTTTAGCATTGTAATAGTGAAAGAATTTTTGTAATCGGTGCAGTAATTTTTTAGTTTATTCATTACAAACATACAAATCTTTCCTCTTTATTTATTGACAATTTTGTAAAGAAGTAATACTATTACCTCACTAGGACTATCTATACCTATAGTGTAGGAGTACCTAGTACGGAAATATGGGACACGGTACGTGGATGTAGTTCTGTTATAAAAAAATGTACGCCATTTTTCAGATCTTTACAATAATGTTAACTTTGATTATAAAACTAAATTAATTAAATAAAATTGAATAATTGAACACAGTCCATTTGGAAAATTTGATAAATGGATAACACTTTACTATACATCAATACAAAAATGAACTTAAAGACTAAAATTATATTTCATTATGTACAAAGGGCGGTCTTATCGCTAAAAAGCGATCTCTTCCAGACAACCCCATGAATGAATTGAGATGATAATGGCGATGGTGGTATACGCAACATATAGTACGAACTACTTACTTTTTAATAATAAATACATAAACGATATATATGCAGAAATTTTATATATTAAATAGATATATACTTAATATACATACCAGACAAATACATATCTACAAAATATATAAATGTTTACAGATGATTTCAAATATCATATTCCAACGACAGGTAGTATTTTTGTTTATAGTTTGATAAAATATTAGTTTAAGCATGAACAGAAATCAACAATCAACAGTTCCCTTGCCTACCCCGCAAGGGAACTGGCGTGAAGTTATGTATGTATGTATGTAGAAATCAACAATATGGGGATTTCAATTTCACATATTTCAAAAATTACTTAAAACTGTACGTATAAATCTTATAAATCAGTGCGTATTAAGATTATTACGAATAAATTAGCATTCTTTTAGTAAATGTGTCTAAAAATAGAACTTGATTGAATTTAATCAATATTTAAGCATACGAGCTAAGTGGTTAAAATTTAATTACATAATTAACTTTGTATTTTATTATTATACTATTGCTAATTAATGTTAGTTCAGTTATGTATTCTACCTACAATCCCTAGGGCTATAAGTAAAATAATGAGCCTAGATCACCGTCTTCTATGGGTAAGGTACCCAGAGGCTGATTACGTTACTTGCTGGATCCCCATACTGATCTGTTGTCCAAGGTAGACAACAACTCTCTGATAAGTTGAAAAGTCGATTAACCATTTAATTAAAATATAATTACAACGTTAAATAATAAAAATCTGTTTACTTATTCTTTTGCAGAAGGCAGACATTTTCCTTGGAGACGTAACTATGACTTGGGAGAGGCTTCAGGCAGTTGAGTTCTCTTTTCTGACACTTGCTGATTCTGGTGCGTTCCTAACCCACGCTCCGGCTAAGCTCAGCGAAACATTGGCAATCATTAGAACTTTTCGATGGGAGGTGAGCCTATTTACGTTTTACTAGTGGTCGAAATTCGACCATAATAATTAGTGTCAAAGACTATACTTCTATAATCACAGATTTCGCCAAGGCTACTGTTAATTTAACTTGAACAATAAACAAAAGAGTATATATGCGTGTGTGTCAAATACTTGGTAGTGTGTAATGTTTTTTTATTAATGTAATGTATGGTCTGTGCATAATTTTAAAAAATATTAGGATTCGTCGCTTCTTTTCTATATAAACTATAAGTGTGCGAAATTTCATACTCCTCCGTCCGCGTAATTTTCGTAAAATGGGGTACAAAGTTCTTGCTTCACGTATTAATATATAGATTAAATGCACGATTGCACGTCCAATTTTGTCAAAGTTCTAACTCGTTTATTAAATATTCGTAGTCTTTTCAGGAAAAATGCATTCCTTATAAAATTAGTATGTTAATTAAAAATCATCCGTCTGTCAATCAGTATTTATATAGCGCAGTCCTTCTTACCCAAAACTGTTGGACGTATATGTATAAAATTTAATAATAAGATGTATTCTGTATGCCGCTACACAGTGGTGTAGTGAAATTTCGGAACAGCTAAAAATTAGGAGTATCCCTATTACATGTAACTGCGGGGTATTCTTTTTTCAGTATATATACGTGTAAACATTATAATGACCTTTTAATGAAGATTAATTAGCGAGTTATTCGCTTCCAAAGTCGTGAAAATTCTTAAAAAATGCATTTCTTGGTACATCAAAACCATTCGAAATTTGTTGCTTTTTCGGAACGCTTTGTTGTGCATTGGTTGCATTTACCTATATAACTTATTTAAGCCATATTATCCCGGTAGGTGGCGCCGCAATCAGGTTCTAAATTTTATTTCTTCAGGGGAGAACAACGTCTGCCGGGACAGCTAGTATATATATATATATATATATATACCGAGCTTACCATCATTTTATCCTAACCGATATTTGGACCTAAGTATATTTATTGTTTCAAAAGGTATTTTTTACTATTATTTTGTTTTAAGACTATCAGGTTTAGTTAGATTAAACCCTACTAAATCAAAAACTGAAGGTCTGAAAATAGATATATAATAAATATATACGTCCGCAGCCCATAAACTTCCCACTGCTGTTCTAGGGCCTTCCGTTTACCCGCCCCGGTTGTCCAAAGTGGCTTGGCAGGTTAGCAGGTTAGACACATCAGTTATGTCGGTGCGCAGATTGCATCACGATGTTTCTCTTTAGCGTTACCAGGTGATAATTGTAACATTATGCACATTAGGTCAGAAAATGACCTACCTAAGTGGTGCATGCTTTCCGGTCAGGGTTCCAACACGCGCCCTTTGAATTACGGGAGTTTGGTATATATACCTAATCGAATATATCCTTGCTATATTATATACCAGTTGGTTCTCTTCCAGGTATGGCCTTTAGTGTGCGCAACGCTTCTCATCACCGGTCCAGCATTATGGATAGTGATAGCCGCGCCATCTCTTTGGCAGAAAAAGAGAAGTAACCAACGTAAGCTGTTGACCAACTGCTGCTGGTTTACAACCACTCTCTTTTTGCGTCAATGTAAGTATGTATAATTAGTAACACACAAATTAGGTCAAGCTTCTTAGATGTTAATTCTTTCCAGTGACTTAGATAGACATAAATCTTTATAATAATAGAAATTGCTACATTTAAAAATACTGGATAAATGTACGCACGACGAAGTGTCTTGACAGGTGCCAATAATCTCTTTCTTTCGTTATTTGCTCACGAAACCATAAAAATAAAGCTGTTTAAAAGATATTCTTAATAAAACATATTTGATCCTCTGTAAAATTTGGTATTTTATTTAATAACATATACTTACGTAATAAATATTTTCTACGAATACAGACTTGAGAAACTTTCTTATACAATTTACAATATTACAATAATAACTACTATTATATACATATTTACAAGTAAAAGATGTAGTCCAGAGCGCTCTCGGTGGGGAGCGTTCCCAAAATGCTGGCCGCACTCCCGCGTTGTATGGCAACGCTAATACGTTGCCCTAAATATAGGCCAGCCCTTTGGTCACGCGAGACTAACATATATATATTTTTTTTTTAATACTCGGACTCTGGATTCATACCTATTATAAAGTACATTTAATATTGCATATTATTGCATACACACTAGTTACAATTGTTGTCGCAGCACGATTTACAACAGGAAGGTACACACCGGTCCAGTCGGGTATGATAGCACTACGCTCGCGCCGGTGTGTACGCGCAATATCAAAATTGCCTATGACAAACGCTCAATTGTCTACGGCCAACCGCCAATATTCGAAAATCAAGAACGGAACGACGACGAAAAATAGTACGCGCAACTAAAAGTGTTGTAAAATAATATAATATTTAAATATACGCATATTTCAAGCCAAAGGGTGCTTCATTGAAGACTTCCTACGCTTCAATTGTGTTATTTATAAAGGATTTCATTTTGTTTATTATTGAGGTTTTAGTAACATTTTTCACTTATTCTATATTAGTAATTATTTTTATGTATACATAGATAACACTTTATTGGTCACCAAATAAACAATTACAATATTGCACGATAACAATATTGTCTTGATAAAAACAATAGGCGGCCTAACAGCTAAAACAACCTTTTCCAGGTAAGCTAACTTAAAGAATAATTTAAGGCCGCAAAAGGTTGAAAATGGGATGCAAAAGAAACAACTTTTCGATGGAAATTACTGATCATGAAAGAAAATCATGAAAATATTCAAAAGAGACTTGTTCGACACTTAGCATTTCGTTTCAGAGCGCCTATGAGCTGTAAATATTATTTGAATAAGTTTTAAGCTTTCTAAGAAGCAAACCCTCATACTTAGAAGTTCTGTCCTTGATATTAAATTGCTTTATAAACTATTTACACTATGATTTAGACTGTCCACAAGTATTAGAACTATTTGATTTTAATTAATGTTCCTTGCAAGCCTCCTCGTCACCCCTGTCTAATATTTAAAACAAAACGTTTCAAAACTAATATTGGAAATTATTCAACTATAGCTGGAATATCACGTCTGTACAATCCATATGTTGAAAATTCTAAAAACATCGATATATTTAATGACCGTACTCATGAATTCTTCAAAATAATATCCCAGATAGATTACGATTAATTATTGTTTTGTTTTTATTGTTAAATTTATGACATTTTATAAAATACTAGCTGTGCTCGCGACGTCGTCTGCGTGGAATTTGTTTTCAAAACCCCCCCGATATTGAAACATTCTTCATTGGTGCTCCGCTCCTATTGGTCTTAGCGTGATGATATTATCCTCGATAAATGGGCTTTCTAACACTGAAAGATTTTTTCAAATCAGACTACATAGTTCCTGAGATTACCACGTTTAATCAAACAAACAACTCTTCAGCTTCATATATTAGTATAAGATGACGTAATGCATGATGTGACCACCTATATAGGAAGTATATTTAGCATGAGCATTGTTTAGATTTAAGACGGATGTATATGATGCATTTCTTACCCTCAGAGAGTGCCTCCTGTAAAATGCCTGTCCGACATTTTATAGCGCACACGGGTACGCAAGCCCGAGGTCCTCCACGCGGCCACTGTTACTTTCCCTTTGATCCGTGGCAATGCTGTCCCCCCTTCTCCTCATCCTAGTATCCTTGATCTTTACTCCTTTCCACATACTACTATCCATTCCTGGTTTCCCTATATGGGTTGGGTAGGTCGGGCGGCAGCCGCTACACTTAAAACCATAATTCGCCGTATCATTTATGGAGAGACTTAGAGGAATGCTGGGTGTGGCTAGGGCGTCGCCGCAAAACGACGCGCAGGCACATCGCCCTACACCTGCGAGGAAAGCGGACCCTGGGCGTCGGAGTGAACGCTCCGAACGCAACCGGGAATTAACGCTCGGATGATGATGATGATGTATATGATGCATTTCTTGTTGATGGTCCGTAATAAATAAATTAATAAACAAATAGATGAATAATTTACCAAAAATAATGATCATAAGTCTTCATGACATTAAGACGTAAGGTGGTTTTTTCGTAATTTTTCTATAGTTATTTTAAGTTAAGAAAATAATTCACCAAATCACCTCTAAAATATTGTTACGAGTCGCGAGACTCGAATTAAGATGCCGTTAGAATTACTATAGAATTTATTAAAACTATACAAACACGTATAACACTGGTACAAATATAACCGAATACAACAAGTCCAAACGTAATGCAGAAGGTCGTAATTTAATAAAACGCGCAAAGTCCGTCACTTATTAGATTCTAGATTGTAGTACACACGTCTTTCTTCGCTAGTCGCTCTCGCTCGGCTCACTGCTCCCTCCATCGGGCCATTGCGTTATACTGCACATATGCAACATGTCCGCCCGGCGGCGGGGACCGATTTCCTAGATGCAGCTTGTACTTTAAATCCGTAACACCAGGCTAATGATCATAATACAACAATAGGCCGTATACCAAAAAGAAGACGACCATAAAAGAATTCCAATGTTATTAATTCAAATGCCGACGGGTAATACATGTGCTTTGTTTCAGATATGCAGGTGGGTTTTGTGTTTGTCGGGATCTCAGTTGTAACAATATTAACACGAAACAGTCCTTCAACTTTTATCAAGACAGGATAAGAAAATAATTACATCTTTATAAAATAAAGAATTTGGTTTTTTTTTAATACTACTCTATTTTATTCACAATAACATAATTATGCATTTGAAAAACGACCGCGTCTATGGAATTTTCGCTATGGCTAGAAAAATCAGTACCGAAAAATCCTCAAGGACGTTGGCGTTGCTACAAGCCTTAAACTAATCTGGCGATGTAAGTGATGCAGTGTTATGTACGACATAACCTAAATACACATATTTAAAACCTACTTTATAAACACATACTATTTATTTGTAGTACTTACTTTTATCTTATCCTATGTGTGTCGACAAGTCGTGGTAGCGTAATGGCTAGCGCACGCGTCCTAAACTCAAAAAGGGCGGGGGTTCGATCCTGGCCGGAACGCATGCACCACTTAGGCAGTTTTTTGACCTAATGTGCATATTGTTTAAATTACCACGTACTACTAACGGTGAAGGAAAACATCGTGATGAACAAGCCGCCGTGGACAAGCGTGGTGGGTATACTGTCCGTTCTCCTATGAGGAGGACGCCCGAGCCCAGCAGTGGGACATTTATGGGCTGCTATTATATTTATAATTATATGTGTGTCTTGTTGTATAGTGTAGTGACAACTTTAAAGATATGAATATGGTTACTTCTTCTATTGTTTTTTTCAATTTCAGCATCCAGCAAAGAACCATCAAGCACCCACAAAGCTCGTTTGGTCTCAGTACTAATATCACTCGGGGCGACATACGTCATAGGAGACATGTATTCAGCAAACCTAACAAGCTTGTTGGCAAGACCAACAAGGGAGCAGCCTATCGGTACCCTTCAAGCATTGGAAGAGGCAATGAAATACCATGGATACGAATTAGTGGTGGAAAGTCACAGTTCCTCACTGACTATATTGGAGGTAATTAATTAAAATGTTACAAGCTCTGATAGTGGCAGAACCACTATTAAGACATTGCATTCATGTACGCATGTACGCACAGTAGGATGCGAAGCGAATCCTACTGTGGCCCTCCACACAGGCTCTAAGGAGACCTAGCGCGGGAATAAAAGTTTCCTTTTGGACGCCATTTGTACTGTTCTCTGTATTGTAGTCATTTTATATGTACCCTGTACTACTTTCTTACATGCTAACAAATTTTATTTTATTTCACTATTCAAATTACATGAGTTTGAATCTGTCTGTGTGCTACGCACTGTAGTCCATTTAAACACTGCCGGCGGTGTCATAAATCATCGGTGCACTAGATAGAGACACATGCGATGTGTCACTTATCGATATCCATACCTTTTCATACTATTAATGTCGACACTAGTGCGTCACTACGCCTCCCATTAGGCCTGTAAAGCCGCGTACTCACCTGCGAGCCGTAACCATAACCATGCAGTTGCTATAACCAAAAATAATAATGTGCATGGGGCTCGCGAACGGAACGCGAGCGACTAGCAGCGCGCCGACTATATTTAGTTTGTGCCTCGAATTAAAGGCCGCAGCAGTCGGCGACGTCAAGCATGCACGAAATTCCGCGTAAAAGGACGCTCACAGTAAACTCAGGAGCTACGTACAGACTAGAACCTTTTTTCTGTATCCACTGTATCTGCGGTTACTGTTTCGTCTAGCTGATGAGAACTTTTGAGTACGTGGCTTAAGTGTGATAGAGAGAGACGTAGGTGCTGTTAACTGCTGGTCTATTCCCACATTTTATTGCTCCACGGGCAGCGAATGTTTGAGTGGAGTAAACATAGGCAATGTTTTGTTTTAGAATGGCACAGGTGTATACGGTCGGTTAGCGAAACTAATGAAACGCCAACGAGTGCAACGCGTGCGCAACGTTGAGCAAGGTGTGAGGCTTGTGCTATCAAGACGACGTGTCGCCGTGCTCGGTGGAAGAGAAACATTGTATTACGATACAGAACGATTTGGTATGCTACTAAAGAGTCAATTTTATTTACACTTCTGATCAAGAATGAATGGTTTTCGACTAGAACTATACCCAAATTAGAGGTCACGACAAAGTACAGAAAATTTCTATATTATCTTGAAGTTGCTAAGAAGTATGTGTACCTGAAAGTTCTGAAACTGAAATCTGTTGATAATTTAACAGATTTTTAATTTCACATCTGTCTTAACGTCATCGCTGTTCTTCTGTGCTAGAAAATAAGCTTTTGTGGATGAATAGTTTTGTTCTTAATAGTTATTTACCAAGGAAAAAAGATTTGCCTATAGAATATTAAATGGATTATGATTTGTGTTTAAATTATTATGCAAAATAATGTTCTTTTAATCCTCTATTCTATTATAAAAAAAATACACAAATTAATTGCACACATACTATGTATACCTATATATACCTACAACCAAAATGGTATAAATTATTATGACAATTAAACTGGATAATTATACTGATAAGTCCGTTAATTTGACTTAAAGCAATTAAGTAACCTATGAGAGCTGCATGCCTAGTCATCACAGTGGTCAACGAACTACTCTGGCTAGCGCATTTTTATATATATTTTTTTTTGGAGCTTGACCCAGCTGAATAGCCGCAGATGGCTGTTTCAGCGATACCGGACTTTGGGGGCTTCCCGACTCCGTGGAAGCGGAGACACGGGTGCGCACATATTAATAGTTGCTCTATCTCGCTAGCACATCGTCCGTCCCGCTCACACGTTGTGCTATATATTGTACTAGCTGTACGACTTGTTAATATTTGTACTTAAGGTTACCGTTTCCAAAATAAATAAGTTCATATCTGCACTCGACAGTGAATACTACTCTCTGCCATCTAAAGTATAATTTAACCTCTACCTCTCGCTGCTACAAACCTATCCTTAAGATCACTAGTATGTGACCAACTCCCACTTTTATAAGGCTTAACTTTGAAGCATATTTTTCAGATGAAAACTGTCTACACAGAGCTGTGCGTGGTAGAGCCTTGGCAGAGTTATTATGTTCATTATACCTCTTAGGGCCGACTCGAGCGACATGATACCTCGCTCTCACAGAATATGAGCGACAAATGGTCCTGTTTCGTACAATGAGTCAGAGTTCCGGTGGCTCACTTTTCCTCCCCCATCCCACACCTCTATCCTATCCCCTCTATCACATCTTCTTTCTCATCCCAGGGCCTGGCGTCTTGGTATCGTTCCTGGAGTTCTAAGCGTCTATAGGCGACGGTAACCACGTTTCAAGTCAAGGTGAGCCGTCTATTTGCGTGCTTAACCCTTCAGCTCACTATTAGCACATATGTGTCCGCGATGACAGTGCAGATCGCGTTTGTGCACGTGATCATTTTTGTGTTGTTGTCTCACTCTGTTTATACAGGATTTGTATGATTTGTATGAAATGGGTATATTTTCTTGGTATATTACGAGATAGTGATAGTGCTAGTCTTACGGCGTTTGGAAGAGCTGAAGGGTTAAAGCAATACGATAATGACGGCCTCTGGTTGAGCGAGCCAAATCTTAGCCGGTCGCACTCGCTGGAACGCAGAGGCTCCAGGTTTGATTCCTGGCACGCTAAAGTTCAGAAACGAACTTTATGTTATTTACTATATATAGTCTGGGTGTCTCAAGTGGTCCGTTGTATTATTACCGATAACACAGGCGTATCTTGCTTAGCTTGGGGATATACATGTGTGTGTTTGTCTGCCAATTATTTATAATAAAAAATTATATATAATATTTACAGGATCACACAACTTTCACTTGAGTGAGAAACTGTATACCAGATACTCAGCAATTGCTTTGCAAATTGGGTGCCCTTATTTGGAGACATTTAATGATGTGTAAGTTATAACCATTGTCTTAATAATAACAAAAACTCCACATGAAAGACTTTAAATTGAATCAATTTGATTGAAAGGCATAGAACTGAAAGGACACGGCGGTATTCAATGATATTGAATGATTCAAAGTCAAAGTAGTTTATTTTTTTGAAATATGGACGTTCTTGCAGATGTTATGCTAAGACTCAAGTTACATTTATCGCCTTGACAGGCATACAATTTTTTTGTAGTTTTGATTACAAGCCTTTTGTTGACTTTATGACTACATATAGATTTATGATTATATTATTCGTTATATTATTGATTATATTACTGATTATGATGCTCTTAGAATAACAATATTTAATATACAATGATGTCATTAAAAATTTTATATAATTTAGTCAAACAATTCATTGTATTACATTCTTATTGCTCGTCTGTTTATAATTAAAATATTGATCAATGGTATAAAATGCCATGATTATCAGCCACTCTGTTACTTTTATTTTAAAATATTTTAAGGGCAGTGACTTAAAATTTTCTGGTAAGTGGTTATAAATATTAACACACATGGAGTATTCAAGTTTGGTCGAGTAATCCAAATTGAAAGACAAAATTGAACTGTCTAATATCGGCTTTACAGTTGCTATTCTTTCACTCAAAAAACTTCAAGTAGCTATAATATGATTGGTATTTTTTCTCACAGAGTAATGACTTTATTCGAAGCCGGTATCTTGGCGAAAATGACAACGGACGAATACAAGAACCTTCCGGAACAATCTAGAAGGTCAGAGCCTGTCACTGAAAGTGAGAGACCGAGTGCCGACTTCACGGGGGAATCTCTACAAAATTCACAGGTTAGATGGGAATAGCATTATTCATTTTCAGTGATTAAAAATTGTAATAAACAAATCTTTATAATTTTTTTTTTTATTGCAGGAGCTCAGCAGACAGGCAGACGGCCCACTTGATGAAAAGCGGTTACCATCGCCTATAGACATTTGCAACACCAAAGGTGCTACAAATGCGCTGCTGCTCTCTTAAGGGAGACTGGAACCTGGTCACTAATGCCGGAACACAAATCAAGGTTGTTATGGCAACATACTTTAGACCAGGGGTGGTAGCCATCCAGTTGGGCAAATGCCCTACCACCTGGCTGTGGGTTGTTTTGTCGCCTCTTACGACAGGCCGCCCGGCCGCAGGAAATTGTATTCTTTCTCCGTTCCTGCATGGATAGAAATATCAGTGACTTCCGTATATAAGAGTAATAAAAAATGTCTTTGGTAATGGAATATTACAATCTTATCTATTATTATCTATTATATAATTATATAATAGATAATAATAGATAAGATTGTAATATTATATATATATATATATATATATATATATATATATATATATATATATATATATATATATATATATATATATATATATATATATATAGATATAGATATAGATATAGATATATGTCACAGTGTTTGACCGCGCTGAACTCCGAAACTACTCAACCGATTTTGATGATTTTTAGTTTATTTTGCTGGATTTATTCCAATTTAGGGCATATGACCGGTTTCGTTTTAATTTATAATTAATTAATTATATAAGTAATTATATTTTATTTAAATTATATTTAAAAATAAAGTTAACATGTAAATGTTAACTTTATTTTTAAATATTTATTTTTTACACTTTGATAGTATTAGCAGCCAACAAATCAACTATATAATTATGAAGACTATAATTACAACTTTTGTAGGAACAAAGCTACACTTTAGGAAGGACTCATTAATATTATGACTACCAATTTTCATAAAATTTAAGCCTTTCAATAAAGTGTGTTTTATTTTATTTGGGGGGCTAACAGCTGTAGTCTTAGAAACTAAGTTACAAAAGAAAGTAAAAATTAGCTATTTATAAGCCTCCACAGATAACAAAATATGTATATATAGGTTACAGTAACATTATTTTTATACAAGCTTAAATGTTTCTTATAAATAGAATATTTAATAAAACTACGTTTTAACGGTTTCAAGCGCGGTAATTTATTTGATTTTGGTTTTTCCGACGTTTCGGCCACTTTTCAGTGGCCGTGATCACGGAAGACAAAGATGTCAAGTGTCAACGAGTATTGTTAAAGTTTTATTTAGCCTACCGCCAACTTATTAATTTTAATTTTGTTTATGGTTATTATTTACTCTATGGGAGCCTAATCTAATTTACTACCGCTTCGCAACATGTTATGGCTTGAAGAGAAGAAGCGGCGCAAGAAACTTCAGAAAACATGCATCAAATAAAATTACCGCGCTTGAAACCGTTAAAACGTAGTTTTATTATGTATACAAGTCGCGAAAACTTAAGAAAATATTAATAGAATACTTCTTTGAACAGCATTATTAGTGAATTAATTATTATTAATTATAACGTGGATTATGATATTAATTCCAGGTACATAATGAATCTACGATAGGATTAGAGCCTGTCTCGTTGAGAATGCTTCGAGGTGCATTCTGTTTACTGGGCATTGGATATTCATTAGCAGGTATGACGTAAACACATTATATTGTTGTAGCAGAAACTTGTTATGCATTTTAGGTAAATTGAAGTGTATTGCTTACTAGTCACATCTACATAAATACTAGCGGCCCCGGCAGACGTTGTCCTGCCTTAGAAAATAAAATTCTAGAACCAGATCCCAGAGCCACCTACCGGTTCTAATTGCGAATCTAAACCATCCCGGTACCCACTCAAACACACAGAAACAAAATCACCAAAATCGCTCCCGGTGATTAAGAGGATTCTAGAACCCGATCTCAGCGCCACCTACCGGTTCTAATTGTGAATCTAAAAGAGTAATATATTTTTTTTATTCTAAGTCATGACAAAATAAGATTAAAAATCTTACCAAAAAATTTAAGTTTATAATTAACAAATAAAAAATAGGGGTTGATCGTAGAGGGGTGAAAATTTAGGGTTGTATGTATTTTTGTATGTTGTATCATAAAAAAATAAAAATTAAAAATTTTGTCTAAAAAATAAATAAAAAAATTTAGGGGTGGACTACCCCTAACATTTAGGGGGATGAAAAATAGATGTTGGTCGATTCTCATAGATACCGGATAAGCACAAAAAATTTCATCAAAATCGGTCAAGCCGTTTCGGAGGAGTATGGCAACGAAAACTGTGACACGAGAATTTTATATATTAGATTAAAACAAATACCTAAACATATTGATAACAAATATTTTGCGATTAAGGGCCGAATTTTCAAGTATCTGATATAAAAAATACATACATACATACATAACTTCACGCCAGCTGCCTTGCGGGGTAGGCACGAACAACAGAGCGTCATTTAGGCTTATTCTTACACACCCCACTTGCTTCTTTGACATTTATAACTCTTATCATGCACGCTCGTCTGTTCTTAAGGCTCCTGACATCACCTTCTGCTAGTACACGATCAATTTGATCATGGAAGATGTGTCGATGATTTAAAAAATCATCGACTAAATTATAAGCTGACTGAATGTAAAAGTAAAACAATCAACTGTCGTATATTTTATTCACGTAACTGTAGTCTTTGATTTGTTTTAATGTTTTTTTTTTATTCTAGGAAATACTTTTATCCGTTGATTGATAAGCCGAGCCCTTAATAAATCGACTACATCACTAATCGAGGATTCCTATAGCTTACTGAACTTTTTATTTATAGATGTATAGGTTTGCGTTTGATCACTGTCTCACCAGATGTTGAGTGATGACGCAGTCTAGGATGGAGCACGCTTACCTAGAAGATACCTATTCACTCGTGACTTGGAGACTTCAAGATTGTATTGGTCAGGAAAAACAGACTCCGGCAAATTATTCCACTCTTCGTTCCGTTACCTACTATCGGGTAATATTTGACATAAGCTCCATACAACTAATGTCAAAATGTAACCGATAGTAAGGCAAATGAATGAATAGTAAGATTTAGGAACCGAACATAAATGCTAACATTTTCAATAACTACTGAGTGTAAAAGCTTTAGTTCAATTTTTTTTTTTCGATTAAATCAATAACGATTGCATAGTCGGTGTCACAAAATAAACGCCTATACTACTTCAATGTTTTTAAACAATGGACATACAAAGCTATGACTGTATGTTATACCAATATATCACCAAGCTATACATACTAGCTACAAATGAAGATTTATTAATTTTTGTGTTAACTTCCGTACAAGTCAAATTTCTTTCGAAGTGGTTTATCTGGTGAATGTTTTAGGTTTGACCTTCATCATAGAGATCCAGACGCACCGAAGATTAGAACTCAGCAACACATCCCCTGCTGGAACAAAACAGATGCGATCAGTAACTTTGATTACCAAAACTAAAAGATGTATTTCTCGACATCATAGACGAGTAAAAATGGCCATTTGTACATATTTGGATAGAGTGTTAGGACCCACGCCATAAAGTTTAGATCCTACTTGCACAGTTCCTGTTTGTGATAAAAAAATTATGTATTCCTATACTTTTGAATTTTGCACATGTATAAAGTGACATATTTCTTGACAGTAAAGCCCACATGTAAAAAATGTCATCATTGTCGTACTTTATTGTTGTGAGTGAAGTAATAGTGATGTTCTCTGAGCCACGTAATGCACAGACTATTAAACCATCGACACTGTACGTAAATAAATCGATTATAATCGATTTGAAATTTAAAAATGTTCTACTTTAAAGAAAAATAATACCGAAATTATTATGTGCTTATAAAAAGGCTTATTTAAAATATATATATATATATATATATATATATATATATATATATATATATATAATGTGTTCGAAATATTAACTCGGTATATTAATTACACGATATAGTATTATTAGCAAAAATATATAGATAAGTTAAATTGATTAAAACTTATTTATAAATGAAGTCGATCTTTATAACAAATCGAGTCCGTAACACATTAGAACATTACTAATTGATCCGTCATCAAGGTGTCAAAAGTAAATAAATACTAAATAAATACTTGCAAAAGGTATAGATGGAATTTAGCGTCTTTTAAATCATAGTTCATTTATTTATTAAATTATATTGTTACGAGTGTGGGACTCAAATTAAAAATGCCGTTGGAATTACTATAGAATTTATTAGAACTATACAAACACGTATAACGTAGGTACAAATATAACTGAACATAACCAGTGCAAACGTAATGCACGATTCAATAACACGCGCAAAGTCCGTCACTAAATGTACACACGTCTTGCCTCGCTTCTGTTATCGCTTTGACTACCTCACCCCTCCGTTTAGGCATTGTTTTATACTAAAACTATACAATATGTCTCGACTCGACCGCGTAAACAATCATTTCCAAGAATCACACCTGGCCAATGCCTACCATAAAAGATTACAATACACAATAGGCTGTTTCTAATTACAAATTTTAAACACAAAGTAAACAAAAGAAGTCCAAATTCTAAAAGATAATATAGTGTGTGATTTATGGCAGGCAGGTGTGCATTGTTCTTTGTCGGTCGTAACAATATTATTATGTAGAATACTTAGCTTTTCTCACGGATAATATAGGATTTCCGGAACACTGTGTATTATATGTACATACATACTATAGATCTCCATTTGCGATGATCTTGACAAACAACTTTCACTTCGTCTCTCATTAACTTCTTCATACATGCACGTTTATTTGAGTTGCCTTTTTACCTGACCTCTTTTTAACACTTTTGGTATTTGATCATGATGTACATCGCGGTCTACCGGTAACAGCTCTACTATACCTAACGCCGTCATACACTTGTTTTGTGGTTCTATTTCCATCCATTCTCTCTACATGCCCAAATCACCTTAAAATTCCTTTTTGAACTCATGTTATTACATCTTCTTTCAATCCACAATGTTCCCTTATTACACTATTCCTTATCATATCATTATCATACTTATCATCCTTACCTCACATATACGTCTCAAAGCTCTCATTTCGACTGCGTTTATCCTACTTTCATGCTTCTTGCATCATACCCACTTTTCACTGCTATACATTAATGTACATACTGTGTATAATAGAATATTCTAGTAAAGTCTTATAGATGTATTTAATAATAACATATAATCGAATACAATGCAAGAAAACTTAACTTATTTGTATTGTATTCTACTCATAGTCCCTCAAGACTATAAGTATACTGTGTATTATATCTACAAACATTCACAACACAATACCAAATGTGATTTTATTCTTGACGAAATAAAATAGTGTTAAAATAAATTAATTTTCACCTGTATATGAACGTTGTTTTATTTTCTCATTTTGTTTTCCTCATAGATTACACAATTGAAAATTTTAGAACCTATTTTATGTTTTATTGTTTTTCTTAATATTTTTTTTTTACTGGCTGAAGTTGTCATCAGGTAGACGGATCAGCTGGTAGAAAGTGGTTATAGCCATCTGTAAACGATTACAACACCGGCACTAAACTTGCGTCCCATACGCGCACTTGGGTGGGAGAACATGAGATATCGAGCGAAGCTACACCCATGTTCAACCGTGCAACAAGCTTAGGTCGCCCCGGGATACAGCGCGACCTACTTCAACAACAGAGGCTTTATCCGACGCATCCCCACAAACGCGCGGACCCCTGCGATGGAATCATGGGAGAAGATTTAGCGCATACTCATGTCTCCGGAGAGCAGTCCTACGACGGTGCCCGTGGAGCGCATGCGTAGCTCTCTCCATTTCTCTCTCAGCGGCTTCCTTGCGGGACATTACTGCCTCGCAGAAGAAAGAGACCGCTGACCAACGATCGACACTGTGGAGCATGGCCTCGTCCAGTCCTCTCAGCGAAACAATCGGCCCTACAATGGCCTCGAGCTCGAACCTCGCCATACAGCGCAATCGACCAGTGTATGAAACGCAGTGTCTAGCGCGCCGCACTCGCGTCACTGAGGGGAAGACAGACATCCCACGATCTGAATTTATTATTAAGCCTGAAGCTCTAACAGAAATTGACACTGATTAGTTCGCTATCATTACGTCGCGTGTCGCTACTGTAACAAAAAGTGCTGCTTACAAAGTCCCTATAGAGCCATCATGTCTAAACTGTTCATATTATTAAATAAATCGGCATATACAAGGAATAGGCGAGTTGAAACTAAGAGCTGTTTTACGCAATGGCGGTGCAAAAGGATTGAAATGATTAAGCGGAATCCTAGTAGGGGCAGCAAAATTTAAAAGTTCTAAGAGCTGTGGGCAACCTTTTGTTTCTGATAATTTTGTATTGGAACATCAATCCAGTAAATCTCTACTAGATGACAAATATGGATTGAAGCGGTTTCTTACTGATGTTGCCTAAGAAAGATGCCTTAATTTTTTTTAACACTCCCGATCTTAAGCAAGTGAGTAGCAAAATGGGGCCTTCAAACAACCTTACAACACTCTAGGTGACTTAATGTTTCCAATGGGATTAAGCACAAACGATGCATTTTCACTTATCTTCCATAAACATTATGCTTCATTTTTAACAACTTCTTCATATATGCACAACGCATAGAGAACTAATATAAACCAATTGTTATAAAAGTAGTTTGATTTAAACTTATCGACCTCACAAAGTAGACGGCCACTGTGGTCTAGTAGTCTAAATCCGATGCCAGATACAGCTTCAAACATTTGAAAATTTGAAAACACATTTGTAGACATATCGTCGCAACCTGCCAAACATGTTTTGCAAACATTTTTCTCCATAGTACGCTGGTAGATGGCACACAATATCATTGCGCGAAATATAAACCAGCCTTCTGATCACGGGTGGTATCAAAGAGTTTCTTACAAATTTCTTTGAAGAAACCCCTTGCCGGTGGACCCTACGGACCTTAAGTTTCAACTCCAAACGACACAAATATATAAGCAGCGCTGCCAGCCCCTGACTTAGTTACTGGAAGATGTGATACCGCCAAAGTGTCAACGCATGCCGCGTCCCATACAAGCAGCTTCCCATATTCCAAAGAATAAGTAACATTCCATCCGGCCTCTTATCATCCATAATAGTTCCATTGTATGACAAAGATATTATTTTCTTCAAGAACCTAATCACCAGAGCTGAACAAGACCTATTCCATTACTTATTACTGCTGTAAGCTGCTTTAAAAAGCCATTACAATTTAACTGTGCGTCTTAGGGAATAAAGAGGGCAAACAAAACCCCTAATTCGTTGGGCCGGCTCGCTCTGGACCCCAATAAAATAAATGTCTTATTACAATACAAAGTAACTGTGTTATACTGAAAACGATGGACACAGTGTTCATTAGACAGGACAACAAAATTGTACGAACTGTTGCTACCGACAATGGCCAATAATCAATCGTGGATGCCAAGGGATAGGGCAGCAGTCCGTATTTGACAGTGCCGGCAGCGCGTTGATGACATCTCTGGTGTTGCCAATATCCATAGATAACGGTAATCGCTTTCCATCGGGTGGGCCGTCTGCCAATCTACTGTACTCCAGCTATAAAAAAATATAATTATTATGTGTATATTAAATTTATTGGGGGTGTCAAGTTTGTCAAATTAATAAGAAAAAATCATGGCGGTAACTCGGATAAGATCACTTTCACAACTTAAGTTTGTCCGTCAGGACATCACGTGAAAACTACTGAACGGATTCAAATGGAACTCAGCACAGTTTATATCCTGGGTATTTTTTTTTCTCGATAGTCGCACTGTTTCCGTGGGATACAAGAATATAACCAAAACGATGGTGCTGCGGTCGCTTTTTTTGGTGCCACCGTCGAAATTCACTAACAAACACGTAGTCATAGCAACACGAAACGTGTTTCGTTGTCACATGTTCTTTTCTCTATTTTCTTGGAATGCACTCATCAGATCCTAACATGGTGACAATGGGACCAATTCGGGAGTATAACCTTTCGATTTAAAGAAAAATGTTGAAACTCGGTCTACAATTGACGGAGAAATCGTGTAACGAACATACAAAAAAATATACAGACGAATTGATAACCTCCTCCTTTTTTGAGTCGGTTAAAAATAACAACATTCACACAATTATGTCTAAAAATTACTTTATGATTATAACGAAATCCATTTCTTAAATTCAATTTCATCTTAATTCTTTAAAAGAAAATTGACATTGAAACAATTTTGAAAAAAATGTCAAAAGCCTTGAGTTGTGTTCCGGCATTAGTGACCAGGTTCCACTCTCCTTTAAGAGAGCAGCAGCGCATTTGTAGTCTTTGATGTTGCAAATGTCCGTAGGCGATGGTAACCGTTTTCCATCAAGTGGGCCGTCTGCCTGTCTGCTGAAATCATGCAATAAAAAAAAATACAAACCTTTTCGATATTATAATTAATGTTCGAGGAACACACGAGCCATGTGTCACAAATATAAGAAGGCAGAACCGGCCTCATTGAATTAGAGAGGGCAAGAGCTCACTAATGAAGTTAATCTGAAGGGCCTCGGAACTTCTCGTTTCCACGTATTCTACGAACTGGGAGACAGTATGACACATGCATAACCATTTCATGATAGAGTCTAAATTAAATATTTACAGTTGATTCTGGCGTATTTTGCGAAGTTGTAGTTTGTAAGTGCCGCTGGTTGTATTACAAGCAATTAACACTTATTAATATTTACAAGATTTTTTTTTTTCTCTTCTCGTTTAGATTATACCTACTGTCACAGTCGCATGCAGGAAAATGGGGAGGAAAGTGGACAAAGCGAAAATGCCATATTCAAGATCATAATCCCTGTTGCGTCCGGCGCATCTGCTTCGAAGCCCGGTGTCCGTTTCCCTAGTTTTTCTTCAGCACTTCGCGTGGTCTTTATCATCCCTAATTGTGACCATCGGTACGCATGTTATCCCATACGACGCCAACACGCATTATATAAATCTAAACTAAGCTTTTTAAGTAAACGGATGGTATACCTGTCACGCTTGTCCGTAGCAGATTGGCAGGTTTTATACCTCGATGTGCAGGTTCTATCATGATGTTTTCCTTAGCCATCACCATGTGGTAACTGTAACAAAACACACAGTAAATTGCCGAATTGGTGTATACTTCTCATCCAAGATTCCAATCCAAGTCATAAACGCGAGTTTAAGACGTGACTGCGTTGCCCTAATACACCCTGACCCGCTTATATTATTATCACAAATTCCTACATTCTAATTATGGTAACGTACCCAAGTTCCGAAACAGATGCTCCAGATATAACTGGAATTTAAAGCGAGGATAATGAACGCAATTACATAAAAACGCTAATTAGAATTCTATTGTAATGAGAATTGAAAAATTGTAAAATGACTAAATCTCTGCGTTAATTTATATCAGGATAAATATCCTAAATTTGTTAAATAAACAAAAGCAAATTTTTCACGAAAAATCCATTCCGTATTGTAGCAAAATGTTTATTTCTCGTGTAAATACGAGTGCTTTGTTTGGAATCAAAATAAAATCAAAAATACCTTTGGGAACCGCGCAGAGCTTTGAAGGGATGGTTCGAAAGGCTAGCAAAGGCCATAGAATAAATAAACGAAGAGACGAAGCTTATACCTACCTACATTAACGCAAACAACATATGTAATTTCATAGGTAACTTAAAATGGATGTATAAATAAATGCTGTTCCGAGTTGCAGGACTCGAATTAAAATGCCGTTGGAATTACTATAGAATTTGTTAGAACTATACAAACACGTATAACACAGGTACAAATATAACTGTACACAACTAGTCCAAACGTAATGCAGGATTCAATCACACGCGCAAAGTCCGTCACTAATGTCTTGTTTCGCTTGTGGCTATCGCTAGACTGCCGGTCTCTCCATTGGGGCATTGCTTTATACTATACAAATACAATATGTCTCACGCCCGCGTGGACTGAATTTCTTAAAATCACACCTGACTAATGACTACCATAAAAATGACAATACACGATGGGCTGTTTTTCTAATTACAAATTTTAAACACAAAGTAAACAAAAGAAGTCCAAATGCCAAATCGGTAATAAAATGTGTTTCTACAGACGCAGGTGTGAATTTGTCTTTTGTCGACATTCAGGTCGTAACAATATTCATAGGTGACGATTGCCACTTTCCATCAGCCTTCTCATTAGCCTGTCTAATAATCTACAATGTTAAAAAAACTAAAATAATGTAGTAAAACATACATATTATTTATTTGCTGTGAATCTAATTAATTTGCTTATGTTTTATTTAATTTCATCCCAATGGAAATAAATATACATAAATAAAGACCATTAAACGTTGATAAAACGGAAATGGAACTTAACTCCATTTCTTCCATGTATCCAGCTCCATCAAAAATCCGCGATTTTGCAGTGTATAATATTAACTATATTTTCCGACGCCAACTGAGGAGGTTTTGTGGCTCGACAAGCACATTTCACAATTTACGTTTTCAACACGAACACATTTATAATTTTTAACCAATATTATATGCTTTTTACGCTCGCGGACCGCGTTCGTAATACCGAAGTAAGAAAGAGAGTTGGTCTGAAAGAGAGTGTCGGGGTGAAGGTAAGGAAAGGAATGCTCCGGTGGTGCGGGCATGTGGAAAGAATGACTAAACAGATATAAAATGCAAAAGTGGATGGATGCAGAAGTCGTGGACGGCCACGACACACCTTCCATGATCAAATTGATCGTGTACTAGCGGAGGGTGATGTCAGGTGCCTTAAGAACAGACGAGTGTGCATGACAAGAGTTATGAATGTCAAAGAAGCAAGTGAGGTGTGTAAGAATAAGCCTAAATGCGCGCTCTGTTGTTCGTGCCTACCCCGCAAGGGAACTGGCGTGAAGTTATGTATATATGTAATATGTATGTATTATATACTTTTTAAAACTGCACAGAGTAAATACATCTGTCAAGTTACCTGCAAAAAATTTAAGAGCTATTTAAAAATCCTAATTCTTAGATTCTCCACAAAGATATAAACATAATAGGTTATTATTAGAGAGACTCTATTAGTTGCACTTGAAAATACTAACACCATGCTGTTACCTATATTCAATTTCTTAATTAGTATTCATCAACCATATTTATTTATTAACCATATCTCATAAGTTTAGTGACAAAGAGTTACAACTCTGTATCACTATTTACTCTTGCAATGACTACGTGTATGAAAACAAAGTTGTCCGTTGAAAATTCTAACATGAAATGCACCGGAACTTATACTGAAAAAATATACATTTTATTCACAGCACAAAAGGTTTCCCATAAAAGGATAATGAAGTATTATCTTTTTGAGATTTTGTTCTCTTCATGAAATACTGGAATACTTTGACAAAATATTTATAAAATCTTTTATGTTCGTCCCTTTGAATGAATGACAACTCTTTATTGTTATTTTATTTTATTTAGAGTTATGGCTTGACAGCCAGGCCTTTAAGCCAGATCTTAGTTTACAATATAATTTCTTCATTTTCTTAAGCCTACGTGTAGCACAGCTGAACTGTAGGTAATCAGCTAGTGCCATTCATCGGAGTTCTTGTGACAACTCAAAAGGCCACATTTGACTATACAGTTCACATTTCTCACAAAACACATAATTACTACTCAAAAACTATCAATATCCTACAACTATTGTTCATTTTAGAGTAATTTTACACATTTTTAGAAAATAAAACTGCACAGCACAACGTCCCCTTTCAGTTCCCGCCAAAAACTCCCTCTTTATTGTTCACCATAACTTAAACCTAGATAATTTAATATGAATACATTTCCAATGGAACAAAGGGCGGCCTTATCGCTTATAGCCATCTTTTCCAGGCAACCCGGTGTCCAAAGAGACAAAAGAAAAATTAAATGCTATTTGGTGGTTTAACTAAATTAAAACTAATTCAATCATAATCAAATATAATTAATGAAAAAAACAAAGTCTCTTTGTTTGTTAAACCGTTTTTCTCAGAAACAACGAGATCTATGTGGATAAGGTTTGGCCAAATAGTGTATCCTACATTACTACAAAATGGTATAGTGAGAGTAATATTAAAGAAATTAACAGTAACCGCCATACGTGTAACTGAGGCATGAAGTACGTCCGGAGGGTGCATTAAAAAAATTGTGTGTGTGTGCAACTCACACGCAGTAGGAGTGAAACAAAGTGTGACAAGGGCTGAGAGGGATTCTAAATTTCGTGACGTCACATTATGTCGTTATAATATATTTAAGCTTTAAAACACGAAATTTAAAGTATTAACGAAAAATTTCAAAACATTTGAAACTCTATCTGCACGAACATAGTGTTTAAATTAATAAATATAATGTATTCTATCTCATTCTCTCGCAGGCTTAGCCCTAGAGATTTATGTGTTTATCTCTTTTTAGTGTCGATTTTTCGTTTCATCGAGTTTCAAATCACAACGATTCTAAAGAAGTTTCACTTCAAAAATTGAGGCATGAAAATTATGTTTTTAGTGTCATACTGTTAGTCAGGTATTGAATGTTTCTAGATTTAATTAGTCAATGACTGGCGGGATATTTGTTTTAAAGTATTGACTCTCAAAACCAGTGTTGTTCTGGATAAGCTTCCAGCACAGTAAATAACTGAGCTGAAAAGCTCATTTGGTGGAAATGCGGCTGACTCTCGATCTAAAGTCTAATTTAGATTTGCGTTAGTTAAGTAACTACTTAACTAATGCAAATGTAAATAAGACTTTAACTCGTAAGTTTTAAAGTTACTAATTAGTTAACTTGCAAAACTTACCGAGTTAATTCCTTATCATCGTTTTAACAGATATGTTCCAATTGCGTAATGACTTTTGGTCTGATATGGTACGTTTCTAATAACAAAAATTTGGTTCAATTAAAAAAATATCTCAAAGTATTACGAGCATTAAGACAAATAAATATAATCATCAGGCCGTAATTAATTCTCTATACATAAATGAAACATAAATTAAAATAACAATAAAAGCGTTGAAGTAATACAATATTAATGGTATCTACGTAATAAATGTATTGCAGACGTAATTACACGAAGTCGTCTGTGTAATTAATTGGTCGAAAGTACCTGTTATGCTGATGATTAATTGAATCAGGTCGACATACATTCACTTTATAATGAATACTGATGGTTGAAAATTAAGAGGATATGTAAACAAATTAATATATCAATTTAGCAATTCAATAAGGCAACGTTACTATAATCTTTTGATTACCTAAGTCAGTGATCAGCCTATATTTGGAATGATGACTTAGCACAGCAAATAACTAAGCTGACAAGCTCATTTAGTGGAAATGCGGCTAACTCTCAAGCTAGTCTTATTTACATTTGCATTAGTTAAATAGTTAGTTAACTTGCAAAACTTACGAGTTAATTCCTTCTCATCGTTTGGACAGATATTATCGAGTTAAATTTGTGGTCTGGTTTGCTACGGTTTTAATAACTTTGAAAATCTAAAAGATCATTTTTTATCTATGTTTTAAAGAATATAACGACTACAAGAGCGACAAGAATGACTTGTTGTGGCCACTATTTATCAAGTGCAGGAACGGAGAAAGAATACAATTTCCTGCGGCCGGGCGGCCTGTCGTAAGACGCGACTTAACAACCCACAGTTAGGTGGTAAAGCATTTACCCGACTGGATGGCTACCACCCCTGGTCTAAAGTATGTCGCCATAACACCTTGAGTTGTGTTCCGGCATTAGTGACCAGGTTCCAGTTTCCCTTAAGACAGCAGCAGCGCATTTATAGCAGCTTTGCTTTTGCAAATGTCCATAGGCGATGGTAACCGCTTTCCATCAAGTGGGCCGTCTGCCTGTCTGCTGATCTCCTGCAATAAAAAAAATCAAGACGTGTGAACTTTTCAGTTGCTTTTTATGGATTATTTATTGAATCCTCACATTTTATGCTTATGTGGGTAGTTTGATGAGTGCCGTTGGCATTCGGTTCGCCGCCACTCTGTGGTGGCGAACGCAGTCTCTAACGCACATGACTTCAGTCCGTACGTTCCGTTTTCTCCGTGCCAAGACGAATGTGAAAGTTACACTTCCATTCTAATATATATCTATTAAACTCTAATAACTACTCTATAACTAAATTGAAGATCTAAAGTGCCACCCCAAGAGTTGTTAGTGCCGTGCAATCTTAAAAGCTATCGTAGCTGCCACGTTGAAGGTGGATTCGATTAAGATTAAAAACAGAACCCATAGCCAGCTTGTATTTCGGCATTAGTGGCCAGGTTCCAGTCCCATCTACGAGTGTTGCAAATGATCATAGCAGACGGTAACTACTCCCTGTCTGCTGTACTCCAGCAATTAAAAAAAGTTAGCGGTAATACCTCATTGGTTTTTGTGTAGAATTTGGCATACTTCTCACTCTCATAAATTCCCAAAACAAATCACAGTCCACTTTAACAAATTTCTCGAAACAGCGACCAGCTGTGCGGGTCTGGGAGCCAGAATTACACATTGTTATTGTATGTATGTTTCATAATTTCATTAAATTCATCAACAGGCAACGTCGCATTAATAAGCTAGTCAGTGATTATAACTCTGTAACGACGTTATCCCTCGGCCACCTTTGTTTCGGCGAATAAATCTAGTATTACCGTAAGGTACGGTCTTTGTTATAGCGGTATTTGAAAAAGGTTAAATTTATTACGGTACTTAATTCCGTAAATTGTTTCAGAAAATAATTAACATCGCATTCTTGATAAAATAATCAATATATCTTTTAACCTGACAATCTTTTTTATGTGGAATATGTTTCGTTTCAAAGTTCCTCGGGTATTTCCGTCTGTCTCTTTGTATGACAGTAATTTTTTAATTATGAAATGCAAATTTAAAAAAATCGCAATTGACATAGCCAAAAAAATACTTCAAAAGAAATTCCTTTGAGCATAATCCGTCGAATAGTTTCTGAGATACGAAGTATTCCCAATTAAATTATTGAAATGAAACTTCTTAAGTTAATAAAAGTTCTTAAGTCACAAAAATATACCAATAACAACAATAAGCGTATATAATCGAATACCTGCGACAATAAGAGATTTAATTACCCCTCAAACAATTTAAAAGAAAATTATTCTCATGACTGGTTGAGAAATGTTTTATTCGGGTATCAGAATTATTTAGTTACATCAAATGACATTTATTTATTCATTCTCAAAATTTTTACATATTTTTAAACATACATACATACATACATAACTTCACGCCAGCTCCCTTGCGGGGTAGGCACGAACAACAGAGTGCCATTTAGGCTTATTCTTACACACCTCACTTGCCTCTTTGACATTCATAACTCTTGTCATGCAAGCTCGTCTGTTCTTAAGGCTCCTGACATCACCTTCTGCTAGTACACGATCAATTTGATCATGGAAGGTATTTTTTTAAAATATACATATAAAGATATTTTTTTATAAAAAAAATAGATAGCATTATTCTTTTATAAAAATATATCAAAAATAAAATACATATTCAATAAAAAAAAAAAAATCTTGCATCACATCGCCAGCGGGGCCTGGGGTCCAAACTACCGATGGTTATGGCTCCAGAGACAGGAAGCTCCTCACAATTCGTGCCGTGTCCAAGAGTGCTGCCTTCCGTATCTGGCCCTTCACCCAGCTTCCCAGCGAAAGCCTCTCTAGATGACGGTCGAGGCTTTTCGCTATAAGACCATTGACGGTGACAACTATCGGCACAATGCTCGTTGACTCCAGACGCCACATAGCCGTAACCTCGTGAGCAAGATCTTATTTATTTTATTACTATTATTATTTTATTACGAACATGCGATAATTATTCAATATATTTGACAATTATCCGTGCAGGAACGGAGAAAGAATACAATTTCCTGCGGCCGGGAGGCCTGTCGTAAGAGGCGACAAAACAACCCACAGCCAGGTGGTAGGGTATTTTCCCGACTGGATGGCTACCACCCCTGGTCTAAAGCATGCCGCCATAACAACTTTGAGTTGTGTTCCGGCAATAGTGACCAGGTTCCAGTCTCCCTTAAGAGAGCAGCAGCGCATTTGTAGCACGTTCGGTGTTGCAAATGCCCATAGGCGATGGTAAACGCTTTCCGCCCAGTGGGCCTTCTGCCTGTCTGCTGATCTCCTGCAATAAAAAAAAATCATTATTATTAATAAAGTGACAATAATAAAATATATAATTGTATTTAACTTTAACACAAAGGTGACAAAATTGTGCAACAAATTGTAACAATCTTAAAATGACTATTAAATAAAAATACATGATGTTTATAAACCATATTAGTTTTTAAGAAAATTTCTATGCCAGTAAATGGCGAAACATGTTCTTACTATATCATAAGACCTTGTTATCCCTGTTTCATACAAATAAATATTTCATTTCATTTCATTTAGAATTGTAGTGATTTGAAACTCTATGAAACGAAAAAGCGTAATAAAAAAGCGACACTAAAAAGAGGTAAACACATAAAATCAACCTTATTTAATAATGCTATATCGAGACATAGTCAAACGTCTGGTGGATGTCTCGTGACCAAAAGACTGGTTTATATCTCGGACAACGCATCAGCATTGCCATTCAGAGAGGCAATGTGGCCAGTCTTTTGGGCACGTTTCCGACTGACAGCGGTCTAGAACTAGATTTTATACTTTAATTTTAGTTTGTATATATAGTTTATTTTTAGATTATATCTAAGAAATTATTATAAAATGTTTATAGATGAATTTAAATATAAATCACACTCTTTATCCGTTAGTATTAATTTTACATACATACATACATAACTTCACGCCAGTTCCCTTGCGGGGTAGGCACGAACAACAGAGCGCCATTTAGGCTTATTCTTACACATCTCACTTGCTTCTTTGACATTCACCTTTTCCAATACACGATCAATTTGATCATGGAAGGTGTGTCGTGGCTTTCCACGACTTCTGCATCCATCCACTTTTGCATTGTATATCTGTATTAATTTTCACGTTAAATAAAACTTAATAGATCTCAAATTAATTTTAGCTCTATCTATATATCTTAGGCAGATATTCTTTTATACGTAGATCAACAGATACGTAGATACACAGCGTAACAGTTCATTGAACTTTGAACTTAATGCTAGTGATTCAAAGTGTAATTTAGATTGAATAATTACGAATAAAGGTCAAAACACCTAAGAATAAAGACGCCTATAATAGAATAGAAAAGCGAAAATGTGTGTGTGAACTGACACTTGTCTACTAAACGTTGTAAGTATAATTGTGCTCGCCAGTATATTCTCTGACGTTTCACTTCTACTGCGTGTGAACTGCACACACACATTTTTTTAGTGTTTTGTTGCCAAGACAATATATCTTAAACATTAGTCATCCTAACGGTACCTTTCGTCGTGCGTGGACTTTGTCGATTTTGGGTAAAAGTCTTAAACCAAGTTTACTTCACTAGGACCCAACACTGTCTGAATGAGGTATTAATTTTCTTGAAATCAAATTTCATTCATCATGTAACTGTACTTTGTGATTTAACGTTACTTTGAAATGAAAACAATACGCGGCTTAAGACTTAATTAATTAAACAATAAAACTGAATTATAATATTAGTTATGATTCTTTTCACTGTAAAATATTGTTATGAGTTGCAGGACTCGAATTAAAATGCCGTTAGAATTACTATAGAATTTATTACAACTATACAAACACGTATAACACAGGTACAAATATAACTGAACATAACCAGTGCAAACGTACTGCACGATTCAATAACACACGCAAAGTCCGTCACTAAATAGATGATCGAATGTAGTACACACGTCTTGATACGCTCGTGGTTATCGCTAGACTGCCTCATCCCTCCATTAGGGCATTGCTTTATACTGTACAAATACAATATATCTGCTCGACCGTGTAACTGAATTTTCTAGAATCGCGCCTGGCTAATGACTACTATAAAAGATTACAATACACAATGGTATGTTTTTCTAATCACAAATTTTAAACACAAAGTTATCAAAAGAAGAAGGTATGCAGGTGTGAATTTATCTTTTGTCGCCGCTCAGGTCGTAACAATATGTAACTATTATATAATGTGCGTAGGAAGTTAGACAATACTAGAAAAATCGGTCAAGTGCAGTCGGTTCACGCCTAATGAAGGATTCTGTAGATCTCACTATTTTTTTTATTGCATGAGTTGAACAGACAGGCAGGCAGCCCTGTTGATGTAAAGCGGTTACCATCGCCTATAGACATTTGCAACAGCAAAGGTGTTACAAATGCGCTGCTGCTCTCTTAAGGGAAACTGGGACCAGGTCACTAATGTCGGAACACAAATTAAGGTTGTTATGGCGGCATACTGTAGACCAGGGGTGGTAGCCATCCAGTCGGGAAAATACCCTACCACCTGACTGTGGGTTATTTTGTCGCGTCTTACGACAGGCCGCCCGGCCGCAAGAAATTGTATTCTTTCTCCGTTCCTGCCCGGATACAAAGTAACGAAACAATAAATTCAATCCAAAATACTTCATATCTCAAAAACTGCTAAACGGCTTTTCTTGAAACCAATTTTCTTTGACAGTACTTAAAAAAAAAAAAACAGAAATTTTCAAATCATATTTCAAAGACTGTGCAGTGCAGCAACTCTTTTTATATTTTTGTAAGCTAATAACTCTCTGCCCATAAAATAAACCTTATGGTTTTCAAAGATCTGACTAAAGATACCTTTATATTATTATAATAATACTTAACAGTATATTATTGCATATTATATTTTATTATTATAGTTTATAGTATTCTCACATGCCGACAAAGTAAATGCACACCTGGTTTATTACCTTTCCCGCATTATGACTTCTTTTGTTTGCTTTGTGTTTAAAATTTGTAATTAAGAAAATCACTCTATTGTTACTGTACTTGTTTTATGGCAGTCATTAGGCAGGTGTGTCGAACTGATTCTAAGAAACCCGATCTACGCAGGCTGGCAGCCATATTGTATCGATGCAGCAATGGCTCCATGGAGAGATCGGCAGTCAAGCGAGGATTACGATACGAGCAAGACGTACATTTAATAAGCTAAATAGTGACGGACTTTGCGCGTGTTATTGAATTGTGCAGTTTGTACTGGTTGCGTCTAGTTATATTTGTACCTGTGTTATACGTGTTTGTATAGTTCTAATAAATTCTATAGTAATTCCAACGGCATTTTAATTCGAGTCCTGTAGCTCGTAACAGTATATTATTATACTGCATGCTAACAAATATTTTTTAATAAGTTCTTGTCCATCCAAAGATTACCTGGAAGCGATTGCTTTAAGCAATAAAGCCGCCCCTTTTACTTACTACCTTATACAATAAAGTGTATTACTTTTCTTATGTTGGCGTAAAATAAAGAGTATTGTTGCTGTTGTTGTTGTTGTTGTTGATGATGCCTTATACGATGGTGTACACTGAAAAAAATTAGTGAACCCTAGAAAACCTAACTTAATATATTTTTTAGCTATGCAATTGGTTAAAATTATTTCTATCCGTGCAGGAACAGAGAAAGAATACAATTTCCTGCGGCCGGGCAACCAGTCGTAAGAGGCGACCAAACAACGCACAGCCAGGTAGTGGGTATTTGCCCGACTGGATGGCTACCACCCCTGGTCTAGAGTATGCTGCCGTAACAGTTGTTGTCCGGCATTAGTGGCCAGGTTCCAGTTTCCCTTTAGAGAGCGGCAGCACCTTTGGTGTTACAAATGTCCAAAGGCGATGGTAACCTCTCTCCATCTGGCGGGCCGTCTGCCGGTCTGCTGATCTCAATTCTCATGTAATAAAAAAATCGATATTTGATTTTCAAAAACAATAGTTAGACAAAAATCTAGCCGACAATATCTAATTCCCAGGTTATTTCCACACAACAAACCTGATATTTGGTATTCCGCTTACGCGTGTATAATTCGGAGCTAAGTTGGTTACTTGTGTTCGTAGCCGCCGTGGAAAACGGACTCTGGGGTTGCCAACATAAACTTATTTATCAAAAATGGTTGTCCCGGCAGACATTCTGCCTTGAAAAAAATTTAGCACCCGATTATTTATATTAAATATAGCCTATGTTAGTCATGGATAATTTAGCATTCTAATGGTGAAACAAATTTTGAAATCGGTCCAGTAGTTTTAGAGTTTATTCGTTACAAACATACAAAAATGTAAATCTTTCCTCTTTATAATGTTAGTATAGATAAGAAGTTTGCATATATAACACAACAGTTACAGAATATCGGCGTGAAACGGTTAGCCTCGAGCTAATCGTTTTTCGTGCGATGATCAAATCAAATCAAATTTATTTGTTCAAAACATGGTTATAAACAATTGGCACATATGTTATATAGTGTTTTATTAAATTATATAATGTCTGGCTCATATAGGAGGATACAAATATCTTTAATAAACTAGCGGTCCCGGCAGACGTTGTCCTGCTCTGACAAAATAAAAATCTAGGACCCGATCCCAGCGCCACCTACCGGTTCCAATTGTGTATTTAAACCATCCAGGGACCCCCACTCAAACACATAAAAACAAAATCACCAAAATCGCTCCAGGTGATTAGGAGGATTTTAGAACCCGATCTCAGCGCCATCTACCGGTTCCAACGGGATAAAAATAAGTATGCCATGTCCGTCTCCTGGTTCTAAGCTACCTCCCCACCAATTTTCAGCCAAATCGGTACAGCCGTTCTTGAGTTATAAATAGTGTAACTAACACGACTTTCTTTTATATATATAAATTTTATTAAATTATATAATGTTAAATGATACATATAAAAAAATATTGATAAATGTTAAAAAAGTAATAGTAATAATAATAATAACATTTCATAAGTCAAGGTAGGTATTTCTTTACAATTGAGAAATTCGTCCATCGAGTAAAACAATCCATTTAAGGGCCATTCTTTTCATTGATTGTTAAAATTATTTATCCTAAACTCTTTTATGTGGATTGGAATTTTATTGTAGATTTGAATGCACATGTTATAACAGTTTCTGGTAGAGAGGGTTGAGTCGTATCAGACTCCCTTTATCAAAATTATCCTGTCTGTTCCCTGTATCTCATCGCCTTTATTCCTTCCCCCCTATCCATCGCAAAGGCTGGCAATGCGTAGTCATCACGTCCATAGGCGGCGGTAACGAATTTTCATTACGTAGGCCGGGCTGTCTGCTTGTTTATCAGCTTCGTAATTTAAAAAAAATCATAATATAACTTAAGGCTTGTAGCAACGCCAACGTCCATGAGGATTTTTCGGGCGATAGCTGGGATTCCATGGACACGGTCGTATTTCCACATGCTATATTTTCAAATATAGTATTTAAAAAACAACATAACCGAATTATTTACTTCTCTGTTATAAATATGTAAAGATTTTATAAATCCTGTTTTAATAACAGTTTAAGGATTAAAATGGTTTTATGTCAATAATTTGGAGGTGATTTGGGGGCTTTTTCTCTTAACTAAAAGAATTATAGAAGAATTACGAAACAACTACGTTATGTCTCATATCGTAACTATTTATGATATTTTTTTTGTAAATTATTGATCAGTAATTACCAGCGAAAAATTGTTTTATTTGTACCCCACTTTTGACCTTTTGCGGCAACAGGACCCTTAATGACTAAACGGCTAACTCTATTTTAATAAAATTTTCAAGAAGCACAAGACAATATTTTTATGTTGATTACATAAATAAACCTAAATTATAATTAGTAGATAATATCCTAAACTCTTATTTTTGGAAACGTACCATATTCTATGCCTTTTTATTACCAAATAATTACTACAATACATTAAATTAAAATACAGATATTTTAAAAACAGTTTCACGTACATAAGAATAATTATTGAATTTATGTGGGTCTTCGAAAATGTTTTCGTCTAAAACAATTCGGTGTAATGAGACATGGACGTGTCCTCTATTGATTACCAATGTTAGTATTTTCTGCTTTTTCTAAATTTATAACATGGCAACCCAGTACAAACAGTGGCTTTGTAATTGGAATGCAGTAGCCGCCCACCGGACACACACCGAAGAATGTTTAATCTGTGACCACGCCTTCGCTTTTCACACTTCCCGAGATAATTGGATTATACAAAACAGAATTGCTTTTTTTGCACGAGCATTACTTTTCAACACTTATTTTTTGTTGTATTGAGGGTGTTTGTAACACAGTCTCTTCTTTATACAGCTAACATACATTGTTTGTTCTGTTTCGAATGTTATTAACAAAAGCTTTGCAGATACAAAGCTTTTGTTAATACGCAACTGTCAAAATTAGTGTTCTATTTCCAAGATTATTTTTTTTCCACTAACTGTATTTATTTATTTCAAAGGTCCATTTACATGAAGAGAGTTTCTTGCCTCAAAGATACGATTGTCAAAAGCAAAAAAATCCATATAATCATGTAAACTAAACATACGATATCGTACGTGGAAGGTCGATAATCGCCTGGTCATTGAATTTGACGTTTCTGTATAAACGAAATACAAAATACCGTGCTAATCACCGAACTCGAAAGGCAAGTCTCGCATTCAAATCGCTTCAAACTGATTTGTACGATACTTGCATGAACTTGAAGAAATGTCATACGAGTTCTAATTTAGACAAATTGAGAAATCGTATGCAAATATTTCTGGTAAGATATGAATGGCTACTTAGCCGGAGCAAACCCTGTTTCTCTATTAGACCTCATGCCGCCTCGCAAATCCTAGTGAATCAAGCAGAAAAAAATGAACGCTTACCGTCACTGAAACTATGTAAGGAATTATGCACGATTTCGGCCGGATTCGCGCGTCCTGGTTTTACACAAACACTACACTAGACGTTCGAGACACAGTTGGCACTTTAGGCAGCGGTTATAGGGCTCAATGCCGTAGTTTTCCGACGGTTTAGGACTATTTATCGGCGAGCGTGGCGTCGCGACGATATTTAGGCAGCCATTGAAAGATTCGACTCGGCCAATGAAATGCATGCGTGAGCGCAGCGCCCTCTGGTTAGTACCGGCCGAATTAAGGTGGAAGAGGAAATGTTACCGGTAAAGGGATGCTTTCCGGGAATGTGACGGGATGTCGTAACAATTTCAATGCGATTTGTGTCATAGTGTAAACAAAACTCTTGGTGATAATTATCTTATGATTATCGTATGATATACTCGTAGGCGAGTTTTTGTTTTTTGGTTGAATGTAAACTTGTCAATGCTTTTATTGTCTAAAGAGTATCGCCTACGACATTAGCATACGATTTCTCGCCTTAGAACATGCGATAAACTCTCTCCATGTAAATTTCCCATAACAGCTTGTTCCCACTTTAACACCCGACAAGTGTGAACGGGCTTTGATAAATATCAATATTGGGAAATCACATTTATGTATTACGGAAGATGAACTAATACGGACTATCATGTATAGAATAATCATTATCCTAACGTTAAACTCCAGTTGCATTTAAAGCGTCCATCCACTTCGGAGTCCTGAGTCTACTTCCCACTTTTTTTACTCCACTTCAAACTGTCTTCAGAACCCTTATACATAGTTTGTTAGTTCATTAGCACGTATGTTATATTTCTTCTCCAAATAACAAGCCAGTTCCTCTGAAAGTTGGTCTTACCAGCTGACCCTCCTGTAGTTTGTCTGCTATAAGGACGTGAAAGTTGCTGCAAATGCAAGAGTTCTTAACGCCGTCCTTCTGCTTGTGACTATACCATTCACAATAATATATTCATCTCCATAACACGCAACTCCCGCTCACGTCGCTCTAGTACAGGCCTGGCGTCACTACCAAACAAAAGAACAGGTTGAAAGTACTACGTAATTAAAAGTTACTTTCAAATTTTATATTCTAAAAACTTAATAACAGTTAAAAATTACAAAAAGTCAGGTATAAAAAATATGAGCATAAAAAATAAACAACAATTTAATTGAAAAAGTAATGCAATTTAAACGTAAACAATATAAAATCTGTTTTTATCAGATCGGAGTTTCTGAGCCGACAGGCCGGTCGTTCGATTCGTCCTAAAGATTAATTGTTCAAATCTCAGCCCATTGTCCGGAATTGTTGACGACCTCTGGCCCTTTTATAAAATCCGCCAACCATTGTTTTGAACCGGATTTATAACAAAAAAGTTCGAAAAAGTTCTTATACAAAATTGTGCAACGTCAAAATATCACAAAAATAGGCTCCTATTCGATTTTCACTCTTATTTGGTGCAATGCACAGGCGATAGTTCGTGTTTGGTCGTTTTTAGAGCTGCATAAATAAATTTGTAATCAAAATAACGAGGTCACGATATTTTTTTTTATTTCGCCGGTCATTTAAAACTTTCATTAGTGAATTCGCGCTTTTAAAATGTCCACTTTATTTTCCTTTAAGTTGTATACAGCTAACATTAATTCTTTGACACGAACACAAAACGAAACATAGGAAGCTTGTGCGTTTGCGTACTTTCGTTTTAGGACAAAAAATAATAGCAGACCATAGGCATCCTCCACTGGTTGGCTCGGACCTTAGCATTTCAAGGGGTTCACACATCGGTTATTTCTATGTGCAATTTGCTTAAACGAACTTTTCACTATCTGCTATGGTCTGAGTTTCCGGGATGGGACCCAGATATGTCAGTATCTATAGGTATATATTAATACGTGAGCAAAAACTTAGTACCCCTTTTTACGAAATTTGTGCAGACGGAGGAGTATAAAATTTCAGTTTACTAGCTGATGCCCGCGACTTCATCCGCGTAATTAAAGTTTTTTTAACTTATCCCACGGGAACTCTTTAATTTTTCGGGATCAAAAGTTTCCTATATGGTGACCAGGGATATGAGCTACCATCATGCAAAATTTCATTTAAATCGGCACAGTCGTTTCGGAGATTAGCCCGTACAAACAGACAATAAGAGAAACAAAAAAATTAAAAAACATCTAAATTAGTTCTATTTCACTTCTTACATCCCTCTGACTCGGGTTTTAGCATTTTTTTTCATTGTACATAAATTCGACCTCTACAGTTTTATTATATGTATAGATATAGAGAAGGAGTGTAGAATGCTAATATTTTTTTAATATTATGCATATAAAATACATTAAATCAATAAAAAAAAGCATTACACACATTACCATGTATTTGACACACACACACGCATATATACTCTTTTGTTTATTGTTAAAATCAAATTAGCAGTGTAGCCTTAGTCAAATCTGTGATTATAGAAGTATAGGCTTTGACAACAGCACCTTAATAATGTTCAAACTTATAATATAAATTAATTATTAGGGTCGAATTTTGACCACGGGCGACCTATAGTAATACCAATAATGCGTCAATTACTTAGCTTGTAAAACCAGGTGTATTTTGTCTGCCAATTACCAATTCTTGTTTCTATGGTTAAAAAATGTAAGTACATTTTATTTTGATCCATCGTGCATCCCCCAGGCTCAATCTGTTCGGACAAGGGTGCCCATAACAAATTGGCCAACTTATGCGTTTGTCTGGCGAAGCCCCTTACCCCTGTCAAGGCGAAGAAAGAGGCTATGCTAATATTTCGCAGAGAAATGTAAAAAACGTGGAATGAAACAAGATTTCAAGAACTGTACTATAATTCTCTGTTATATAATTATTTAATGTATATCTTTGTAGACCACGGGCCATAAAAATGGCTCGGACTTTTGAAGGGCTTGCGTGGGGCCATGGGAAGGCTAACACGTAGAGGCCCCTTGACAAATTTAATGTAATTGTGGCGTGACACTGAGCGGCGATTATCCCTGTCTACACCATATAGTAATGCACCCAAGGACAAGCCCTGGCCAGTGTAGGCCTATTGTGGGAAATGAGGACAAAAAGTACCGGGCTATTGGGGTGAACTGCTAATGGTACTAGGGGTCTGAGAATATGGGGACTATGGCCTCTGCCTGTCGCAATGCTCAGAGAACATGGAAAAATGAGCAGACGGTGACTCGCCACTCCCTGCATGGGCCCCAAAAAATGCCATAGAAGGCAGGGGCAACATCGGTGTGAGTGGCTAAGGGGTGTAGAGAGGTGGGCTGCAGGTTCACCGAAGCTACTTCTGACGTGATGCCATTTATCACTTCACACCTGGAGCTTGAGTCTTAGCTCTAGTGATCTCCACTCCGTGCCGGCTGGCTAAGGCAAGCACGGAGGTGGGGGCCTTGTCTTGGCCCCCGGAGTCAGGTACGAGGTGTCGCTACTCACCTGAGGCTTCGTCACAAAGCCCCCCTGCGGTTATATGTGTAATTATTTATTACTAGACTTTACCCCGCGGCTCCGCCGCGCGTCAGTCTTTAGTGCGTCCCTCTTGTTTTAAGAGCAGGCGTTAATACAGGATATATTGTATTGTATTTTTATGTTGGTGCTATTTGCCCTCGGAAGATTTACTTCATTTTATATCGCAAACTATTCATATCTATCGGGATGAATAGTATCAATGTCCATTTTCGTTATTCAGGCAGTCAGATCGAGGGAAAGTCGCATTTTTTTTAAAGATTCTGAATTTTTATATCTATAAACTTGATAAATGATTGGTCCCCCATACAAACTTTAATACCCTATTTCAACCCGTTCTAGTTTTATTTATATAACTAAATATTGTGTAAACTACACAAACGACTAAAACTACCAAACGTACTAAAACTGCCGAAGCTATCAAATCTACCAACCAAAACTACCAAGTCCACCAACCAGAACTACCACAACTACCTAAACTACCACAATTACCAAATCTGCCAATCAAATCTAACACAACTACCAAAACCACCACAACTAACAAAACTACCACAACTACCAAAACTACCACAACTACCACAACTACCAAAACTACCACAACGACCAAAACTACCACAACGACCAAAACTACCACAACTATCAAAACTACCACAACTACCAAAACTACCATAACTACCAAAACTACCATAACTACCAAAACTACCACAACTACCAAAACTACCACAACTATCAAAACTACCACAACTACCAAAACTACCACAACTACCAAAACTACCACAACTACCAAAACTACCACAACTATCAAAACTACCACAACTACCAAAACTACCACAACTACCAAAACTACCACAACTATCAAAACCACCACAACTACGAAAACTACCACAACTACCAAAACTACCACAACTACCAAAACTACCTAAACTACCAAAACTACTACAACTACCAAAACTACCACAACTACCAAAACTACCATAACTATCAAAACTACTGCAACTACCAAAACAACCGAATATACCAAATCGACCAACCAAAACTACCAAATCTACAAACCAAAACTACCACAACTATGAAAACTACCACAACTACCAAAGTAACCGAATCTACCAACCAAAACTACCATAACTACCAAATCTACAAACCAAAACTACCACAACTACCTATACTACCACTACTACCAAAACTACCACAACTACCAAAACAACCGAAACTACCAAAACTACCAGCATAAACTACCGAAAATAGCAAAACTACCACAACTACCAAAACTGCCAAACAAAACTACCAAAACTACCAGCATAAACTACCGAAAATAGCAAAACTACCACAACTACCAAAACTGCCAAACAAAACTATCAAAACTACCTATACGACCAAATTGACCAAAATAAACAAAATGACGAAAATGGCAAACCACAAATAAAAAACCTATCCTAGTTTCCGGGATCAACTTTACATAAATCTATCCCAAAATCTAACCCAGTATCCGGGATGAAAAGTATCCCTTGGCCACCCTCGGTATTCAAATTACATATGTACTGAGTATCAGCCAAATCAGTCCAATAGTCTTTCCATAAAAGGATAACAAACAGAGAGACAAATATACTTTTATCCCGGAAACTGTCCCATTTTCCGGGATAAAAAGTATCCTATGTTCATTCTCGGCATGGAAAATATATATATACTGAGTTTCAGCCAAATCGGTCCAGTAGTTTTTACGTGAAAACGGAACAGACAGACAGACAGACAGAGTTACTTTCGCATTTATAATATTAATAGGGATTATAAACATGCTTAACAGTATATTGTTATATATTATATTTTATTATTATATATGTATGTCCTGGAAGACCACAGGCCATATAATTGGCCCAGACTGTTGAGGGTCTTGCGTGGGGTCATGGGAAGGCCAACACGTAGAGGCCCCTTGGACAATTTAACAGGTAATGACGAACATACAAAGACAATTAAGTTCGTAATTTCACAAATCAGTATAATCACTTGCATTATGAATAAGCACAAATAATAGTTGGCGTAAATTAATCAGGTCGTCAGTCAAAGGTCCCACGGGCAGGGTGACTACAGGGGCAGATGTAGGCCAAAATTAATCAACGCCGGAACCGACACATTAACGGAGTTCAGATAGGTTCAACCCTTATGGAGTGCGGTCATAGAACACGCGGTAAACAGAACCTTTTTAACGAGCTGTAATATGGCTGCCATAATACAGACACAAAACTTTGTTTATTCAGGGCATAACTAAAACATGATTGTACCTTTTTTGCTAGAATATCTAAAAACCTCAAAAATAACAAATTTCAATTCGTATAAATTACAAAACTCTATACTTATATATATATATATATATATATATATATATATATATAATTTTTTTTACTTCCTGAGCTCAGCAGACAGGCAGACGGCCCACCTGGTGGAAAGCGAATAATATCCGCCTATGGCTGCTACACCAAAGGGGTTATACAAATGCGCTGCTGCTCTCTTAAGGGAAACCGGAACCTGGCCACTAATGCCGGAACACAACTCAAAGTTGTTATCGCAGCATACTTTATACCAGGTATGGTAGCCATCCAGACCGGCAAATACCCTAACACATGGCTGTAGGTTATTTTGTCGCCTCTTACGACAGGCCGCCTGGGCGTAAGATTTTTTATTCTTTCTCCGTTCCTGCACGGATGACTTCTACTTATTACTAGAAGAAAACGATCTAAGAACTTTTATTTTTCGATGTTACAATATTTCTGTATTACCTAAATTGTAAATAATACTAAATGTATAGAAATAATAATAACAGTCCTTAAACATTCTACCGCCGGGCGCGAGCCTCTCACTATTGGGGAACGGACAGTATACCCGCGACGCTTGTCCAAAGCGGCTTGTCAGGTTTGACACATCGGGAATCTCCTTGCTGGCTCTGCTCGCTATTGACCATTTATCTCGATATGCAGATATCATCATGATGTTTTCCTTCACCGTTGTTAGCACGTGGTAATTGTTACAGTATGCACATTAGGTCAAATAACTGCCAAACTGGTGCATGCTTTCCGGCCAGGGTTCGAAAACGCGCCCTTTGAAGTTCGGACACGTGCGCTAGCCATTACGCTACCACGACATATGAAACATACATGAACCTGTATTATAATTAAGATTTTTTGGTGAAGAAAATTAAACAAGATTATTTACTAAGAACAATATATAATAACTTAGCATTGCTTTTATTCTGAGGCTAACTGTGCCCGCGACTTTGTCAGCGTGGATTTTTTTTCGCGGAACCCTAAAAAGAATAGTAGCCTAAGTTACTTAGAACATCAGCTATCTGCCAGTGAAAGTCTCGTCAAAATCGGTACAGGCGTTTCAGAGATTAGCCGGAACATCCAAACAGACAGAACAAATTCTAAAAAATGCGTTTTCGGAAACTCCTAGTCCGAATTACCTCCCCTGATTTTTTCACATTTTTATTTAGACATTACAAACAGACACTTTAATTTTATTTATTTGTATAAATATAGATCATTAACTTAAAACGTAACCATTTGGATAAAGTGGCATCAAATAGCCTGTTATCTTGTCGCTTATCTCGGGGCCACACCCACGCCGTCTTACAAGACTTAAATGTGATAGGCTCTCCTTAACAAGAATTGAACATTGCGTCCGACATGTTTATATCCGCCCGATGTTCACCCCCCACTAATTTGGGGGCTTCGAATAATATTGTCTTGTTTGCCCTTTGACTTGTTACTAGTTTAAAGAGCGAGGGTCTTTTATGAAAGCATTAATAAGTCAACATGTTTACTTACAAAACAATTCCAATTTGCTTTGAAATGTTGGTTACCGTACAGCTATCATAATACAATATTCAGATAGTATGCCTAAAATTATCATATTTGTGTAAATACGACAATTCAATAAAATTAATATTCTCTTAAGTTTTCGCGACTAGTATACATAATAAAACTGCGTTTTAACGGTTTTAAGCGCGGTAATTTCTTTGATTTTTATTATTCCGACGTTTCGGCCACTTTTCACTTACACTTTTTACACTTTTTTTTATCTAGCGAAGACACTGAGCAATCTCCACGGCAACACATCCTAACATGACAAGGATTCCTTCGACTTCATCAGCGCAATTGAAAATTTGACATTGGCTGAGGATGAAGTACTAGTCAGTTTTGATGTCCAGTCCTTATTTACCAGCTTACCAGTGGAAGACTGCATTGAGATTGTCAAAAGGATGACATGCCTGAGGAATATGCAGACCCATTAAAATATTGCCTCACATTAGGCTATTTCGTGTGGGAGAAACTATTTCTATGACCAAATCAACGGTGTAGCCATGGGTTTACCGGTGTCTTCTGTCGTGGCTGACATTTTTATGGAAGACTTCGAATAAGGCAATATTCAATACAATTAACTAAGTTTCATATTGGAAATGATTATATTATTTTAAACAAACGACTGCAATTTTTCATAATAACAATGTATCAATTATTTTCCCATACGTAAGAGAGTTTGTCAGTTAGTTTACGGACTTGAATTCCTCTCGAAGATAAGTGCAGAACACGAAAACTGCCTACCTACTTTGTTACTTTCCAAAGTTCTAAAGCTGCTGATCCCAACGCGTTTCCCAGGGTCCTGCCAAAACAGCTTTACTAGGTACCCGAAATACAATAAGATTTATCTGGCAATACAAAGGAACTATCTCCCACCGATATGGGTCCTGTCACTCAGTGTTACGTTTCCCCATTTTATACGTTTTACTGAGATTGGTCGTAATACATAAAGTTTATTAAAGCTGACTTGCCTCCGTAGGATTTACTATTCATAGGTTTATTGTTTGTTTTGCTTCGCAAGTGTATCATCGTGTTTTAACTTTCTTCCTCCTCACGAGTATTATTACCCGTGCGCAGAAGGTTTGCCGATAGCCTCATGATCTCACGCGTGACATTACTGACCATCGGTCAGTAGGCTTGACAAAAAAGATTACATAAATAGTTGTTGCAATAAATTTATTATTGTATACTAGCTGATGCTCGCGACTTCGTCCGCGTGGTTCGGTTTTTTTAACTATCGCACGGGAACTCTTTAATTTTTCGAGATCAAAAGTATCCTATATGTTGACCAGGGATATAAGCTATCACCATACAAAATTTCATTTAAATCGGTACAGTCGTTTCGGAGATTAGCCGGTACAAACAGACAACAGACAAACAGAGAAACAAAAATTTGAAAAAGAACTAAATTAGTTCTATTTCACTTCTTACATATACCCCTGACTCGGTTTTTAGCATTGTTTTTCATTGTACACTACAGTTTTATTATATTTATTGTATATACTTTACATATACTTACTATTATTGTATGCTTTATACAATAATAGTAAATAGTCATCGGCAAACCTTCTGCGCGCGGTTTATAGTGTTAACTTTGACCTTTAATGTTTGTCATCTACAATATTATAAAAAATTCTAAGCATGCCGTGTTTGTGTACATTGAAGTTATTAAGAAAAAACAATTGAAATAGACTACATAAACGATGAAGAACACGATGCATTATTTTTTTTGGTTTCTTGTCTGTTTGTTCGGGATACACGTAAAAACTTCTGGGCCGATTTCGATGCGGTTTTCGCTGATTGACAGCTAATTCTTATACTTAAAATCTGCGATACTTTTTATCCCGAGATTTTTCTGCGAATGCTTTAAAATGGCCATTTGAAGAAAAATTTCAAATTCGAATGTGATTTTTTTACTGATCAAATTTTATGTAATAAAATGTGTGATATTTTTTATCCCGAGAATCCCGCAGGAACTTGTGGTTCAAGTGATTACAAATTGGCTTATTCCGACACAGTTTTCACTAAAGCTATAACTTACATTCTCTTCTTTGTATCCCGGGAATCCCGCGGGAATTTCAAGTCAAGCGTGGACGAAGTCTCGGGCATAACCTAGTGATTTTATCATAATTATAACAGCCCATAAACGTCCCACTGCTGGCCTCAGGCCTCCCATTTATAGAGGAACTGACAGTATACCCACCACGCTTGACCAGAGCTATTGGCGGGATTTGACACAACGGTTCCCATGATGTGCAGGTTTGATCATAATGAATGAATGAAAACACTTTATTGTTCACCAAAATTTAAACTTAAAAACTAGATACAATAAATGTTGAACAAAGGGCGGCTTTATCGCTTAAAGCGATCTCTTCCAGGCAACCCCTTAATTTAAGGATAATATTAAAACTTGACAGTGGCGGTATAGACAATAAATAATATAAAATATTCAAAATATATAAAATAAATAAATAAAATCTTTATTATATACTATATAAACACAGTACATATCATAATACATACTGCACTATTATACCTGAAAAGACTAAAAATAATTAAAAACCATGATTTTAAAAGAGGATACTGACTTATTACTGACGCTTGCGGACCGCGTTCGTAATACCGAAGTAAGAAAGACAGTTGGTCTGAAAGAGAGTGTCGGGGTGAAGGTAAGGAAAGGAATGCTCCGGTGGTTCGGACATGTAGAAAGAATGCATGATGAAAGAATGAATAAACAGATATACAATGCAAAAGTGGATGGATGCAGAAGTCGTGGAAGGCCACGACACACTTTCCATGATCAAATTGATCGTGTACTAGCAGAAGGTGATGTTAGGAGCCTTAAGAACAGACGAGCGTGCATGACAAGAGTTATGATGTCAAAGAAGCAAGTGAGGTGTGTAAGAATACTCCTAAATGGCGCTCTGTTGTTCGTGCCTACCTCACAAGGGAACTGGCGTGAAGTTATGTATGTATGTATGTATGTAAAATATATAAAATAAATAAATAAAATCTTTATTATATACTATATAAACACAGTACATATCATAATACATACTGCACTATTATACCTGAAAAGACCAAAAATAATTAAAAACCATGATTTTAAAAGAGGATACTGACTTAGCTTGTCTGATGTTTTTTTTATATAATTATGCAGACTTCTCTACCATTGGTCAGGACAGAGTTCTCATTACTTTTATTTTTATCTATTTTATCTATGCTTTCTCAAAAATTTACATTTTGCTACTGCTTATACATATATTATGTTACTGCGGGTAAATGTCTATAGTTATATTATATATACATTTATATATTTTACCTATCTAATTAGTAAGTAGTAGTTCTTTTAATCTAGTTCTCTTAGTTTTTATACTAACTTTTACTATTTTCTAGGTACAATACTACTGTTTGCTTGTCTAATGTTGAGTGGCAGTGAGTTCCATAAATGGACAGCCTAATCATCATCATCATAATGTTTTCCATCGTTATCGTTGCGGTAGCACAGGGTAATGGTAACAATGTGCATATTGGGTCAGATGGCGGCTTAAATAGGACGTGCTTTCCGGCCAGGATTCGAACCCGCGCCCTTTGAATATGGGCCGTGAGTGGTCTTACCACGAAGCTACCGCGACTTCAAAACCTTGCGTGACCTTTAGTGCTTTTAAGTAGATTTGAAAGCCATTTGCTATTAGGTAGATGTTATAATTGATTTAGAGTGTAGTACATATCAATCATTATTTTAATAGAGGATATTGAACCCTTACCACCATTTTATTTCCTTTTTCGACCTTTTTTAAGTTTTTTCCAGATTTGGAGTAATTTTTTTGTTGCAAAGGGTATTTATTATGTAAACTATTACTTTGTTAAGACTTTCAGTTTTAGTTAGATTAGACCCTACTGAAACAAAAACTGAATACCTTAAAACAAAATAATAAGTTTTAAATATCTTTTGCAACAAAAATTATACTTAAGTCCAAATGTCACTTACGATAAAATGTCGGTAAAGGCTCGATATATTCATATGTAATTTTTTTTCATGGATTTATAGGTTTTCCTTTGACCACTGTCTCGCCTGATATTAAGTGATGGCGTGGTCTAGGATGGAGCACGCTTGCCTAGAAAATGATTTTATACCCTTCTCTTTTACTCATTATGTGTATTGTGTAGTCTAAACAGTTTACACTAAGATTAATAGACTTGGCTGTATAATTAGTAAGGCTTAGATCACTTGTCATCTAAGACATTAGATGTGTTACTTTTTAACTTAAATTAGCTACTTGCCTTTTAAACTTTAATCCTTGTAAGCCACTCAATGATGCTTTAATAAGTTGTACAACATCAGGACAAAAATATAGTCTTGACTACAAATAATTCCCATTCACTCGTGACTGGAAGACTTCAAGATGATAAAAAACAGACTCCGGAAAATTATTCTACTCTTCATTACTGCGCACCAGAAAAAATGGAGCGAAGTGCTTGGTTCTGACTGGTAGAGTTTCCACCATGTAACGGTGGCGTAAATCAGTGCGTCTGGTTGTCCGATAGTAAAATGGGGATGGAGGAACCAGCTCGTTCAGTTCTAAGGAACACGCCCCTAAATATATCCGATAGAAGACAAATAGCCCCGCGACCTTGCGTCTATACTCTAGACTCTGAAGTCGAGCATAAAAAGACGGTCATTGCCGTCCAGAGCTTCCTGGCTCTTTTTTCAATTGGTTCCAACGCCTCCAACTGGTATTTGGCTGAGCTGCGTCCCAAAGATTAGATGAAGAACAGAACTCCATGCACGACCAAAAATACTATACATTATTTGACTGTGATCTAGCACTGTAAGCCTTGGGCTATCTAGTTCATTGGGATGCAGACATCCCGGGTTTGATTCTCAGCATGTCAAAATCGGCTCCATAATTGTCCACTGTATATTTTTACCCATAACAAAAACACTTTAACCTTATTTATTAGTATCTATACCCTACAGCGTAGCTTATCGTATTTCCTCTATTTATTTACATATTTATCACCCGTTATTCAATGGGGGAACAGCGGATATTGAAAAACCTGACATCGGCGACATCACGGCAACAAAAGGGGCGGAAATTAGCTGCGGGATCAAACAGTGGCCAGCGGTAGCCTTGTTCAGCTAACCCATTACCTCTGATAATGAAATCTGTGGAAGCAGGCCTTGGTAGTTTGATGAGAGTTCAAAGAAAAACAATGAAAACACCGGTAAAGACGTTTCAACTGCAATCTCTACAAACTACGCTTTTTATACATAGCATAGCTGAGCTGTAGTCTGGCCAAGATTAAACTTTTCAGTCCAATACAGCAACCCTGTTAACCTTTACAAACGTTACCGAGGACTTATAGTAATTTGAGACAATTTTTTTTATCTGTCATCATTATATTGTTACAGCTTAGCCACCCGACAAAAATAAATTCGACGAAGCACGCTATTACCTGTCGGCATTTGAACCAATTGTAATACCTTTATGATTGTCTTCTTTTGTTTACTTATTTATTGGTTATTGTGGAGAACAGCCTATTGTGCTCGTTTATGGCCGTTTGCAGGCATAATTAGTCAGGTGTGCGGATTACGATTTCTAGGAAATTAAATCGACGATACGGGCGGGCACACTTGTATTTGTGAAGTATAAAACGACGGCAGGATGGAGACAGGAGGCACTTAAAGCGATAACACAAGCGAGGCAACACGTGTGTGTTATTGAATTGTGCATTACATTTGGACTTATTGCGTCCGGTTATATTTGTACCTGTGTTATACGTGTTTGTATAGTTCTAATAAATTCTATCGTAATTCCAAAGGTATCTTAATTCGAGCCCCATAATTCGTAACAATATTAATACGTGAAACAAAAACTTTGTACCTCTTTTTACGAAAAATGCGCGGACGGAGGAGTATGAAATTTCGCACACTTATAGTTTATATAGAGGATAAGTGCAGAATGCTAATATTTTTTTTAATTATGCATAAAAATAACATTTCACTCACTACCATGTATTTGACACACACACGCATATATACTCTTTTGTTTATTGTTAAAGTCAAATTAACAGTGTAGCCTTGGCGAAAACTGTGATTATACAAGTATAGTCTTTGACAACAGAACCTTAATAATGTTCAAACATGTAATTTAAATTAATTATGGTCGAATTTCGACCTTTGGGCGACCAGTAGTAAGTAATAACTATTCGACTAGATGTTTTTAGATAATAATTAGACGCCCCTTAGTTTGGGATGCAACGTGTGTCGAAACATTGGCGGTTTCCCATCTTCCAGACACTGCCGTGCCGAGAGAGCTGCTACCAGGCACCACGTAACCCTGGAACTTCGCAAATATGCATCCATCGGTAATGGGTATATATTTGTGGATTTCAGGGTTGAGACTCTGAGGCTGTGGGGACGAGGCTTATCATCCTTTCAATACGATTGAAAGAAGTCTCGCGTGACCAAAATGCTGGCTTGTATTTTTTTTAGACAACGCATTAGCGTTGCCAAACAGCGTGAACATGCGGCCAACATTTTGGGAACTATCCTTACCGACAGTGACCAGGAATCTATTTTTTAAGTGAAACTTCTTTAGAATCGTTGTGATTTGAAAATCGATGAAACGAAAAAGTGACACTAAAAAGAGAAATATATAAAATTCAACCTTATTTAATTCGATATAAAACAAACATTAAAATATAAAACTTAAAAGACTTCAAATGAATTTTAGCTTTATCTGTATATTCTTAGAGCAGATATTCTTTAAACGTAGATTAAAAGTAATTGTGCATAACAGTGCATTGAATTTTGAACTTAATGCTTGTGATTTAAAGTCTAATTCAGATTGTTTGTTTTTTATTATAATATGTTGACGGATGTAGGCTAAAGGAATTATATTTATATTAATAAAAGTTAGAAAATAATTATCTGTGATTATATTCTCTGAAATTTCATATCTACTGCGTGTGTGTGCAGTACACAATTTTGTATTTATAAATATGTATATAGTAATTTTATTTGTAGGTTTTTTTAATATGTTGTAAATAAATAAATCTCTGAAATAATTATTCCCATTCTTCAGCTCCTTAGTGTTCCAATTTGTTCATATTAGTATAGTCTGTAGTTTAGTTCTCATTGTATTTATAACTTATAAATATAAGCATAAAAAATAACTTAATTACAATACAATTTCAAAGTGTGCAAATGTATTATTACAAATGTAATGTTAGTGATTGTGTCACGCAGATGTAGCGAAGGATTTAATGCGTTATTTGAGATACAACATCGTTAATGACGTTAAATATATAACTCATGTGTAGACTAATTGAGCTATTCGCTATCGCGTTATTTTTTAACGCAATAAATAAGTCGCATTTGGTCACCGTCTCTAGCCCTAACGCAGACGGAGCAAGATAATAACTGGTTTCACTAAACCTAGTGAATTATACCTTGCATTACACAGTGATTGTCACAAAAGCATGACCTCATTTAAAATTCAATACAAACAGAGTGGACAAGTTCTGAAATTCCCTAAACGCCAGAAATCTTACCTGCTCTGTATCAGAATCTATGAAATATATATTACGACGTCGTCTGCTTAATATTACATCAACATCTCGCTTCGATTTCCTTTGACAAATGTACAATACAACAATATAAGGAGAGGAAACTAATCAATTATTTTAATATATTGCCACACAGTCGAAGGTTTATCTATGCCGGGGTTGTCATAACCAAGATTTAATAAAGAAGAAATAAAACAAACAATTGCAGCTATCATGTCAGACTGGCATGTCAGGCCTCACACTGGATTCCGTAGAGCTCACAATCATGTTGACGTTATATGGCTTAAACGCTTAAAAAGCATTTAATCGAAAATATCCCATGTCTCAAAAACTACTCAACGGATTTCGATCAAAGCAATTTTCGTCAAAAGAATTGTTTAGCTCTGTCATTTGAATATTTCCAAGACTTATCACACCATTTTTAAAACTTAGAAGGAAGACAATCTTTTTACATAAATATATTTGACTTTCGAAGTTGAGACTCTGAGGCCCTGGGGGCCTGGAGCTCATCACCTCTATCGAGACCTCGCAATGCGTCTGATTGAAGTCTTACATCACCAAAGGGTAAAGGTAGGGCATTTGCCCGACTGGATGGCTACCACCCCTAGTCTAAAGTATGTCGCCATAACAACCTTGAGTTGTGTTCCGGCATTAGTGACCAGGTTCCAGTTTCCCTTAAGAGAGCAGCAGCGCATTTGTAGTAACTTTGGTGTTGCAAATGTCCATAGGCGATGGTAACCACTTTCCATTAAGTGGGCCGTCTGCCTGTCTGCTGATCTCCTGCAATAAAAAAAAGGGCTGGCCTGCACCTGGGCCAACGCATCAGCCATACCATCCAACGTGGCAATGCGGCCAGTATTTTGGTAACGCTCTCCGGCGACAACGATTTGGAGTAAATTTTTTATTTATAGTTTCTTTTTTAAGTTTACTTTAATTTATAAAATTGTTTTATTATTAATGTTTAGTTTTCATTTATCATCATAAATTAAGTTGATTATACTTTATTTTTTTACGCATTGGAGACGCAAATATCCAGTCACCTATTAACTTAAAAAACTTATTGAGGGACATTATTGTGATCTTTCAAAATCTGACTAACAATCCTGTATGCTTTCTCAACCCTCTATTACATGTATGGTACCCACACCTATTATTTTTAATGATTTAGCAATATGTACATTCCAAAACATTTTAAGACACTGTGTGCTTTTCTGCTAGACATTTCCAAACAATCCTAAATCTATTACGCGCTAGCATAATCTAAACATCTGGCAACCTCAATAGAAGTAGATAAGAAACTACATCTATTGGGGACATACCGAATTCTGCTGATTGATGGATCGCACCCCCCTCCGCTTCCCCCCACTTCCCTCCTGTCGGCCCCTCCCGAAATAATCCCGTCTTTCGTCGTGAATTTGTCACAGCATCAACGACACCTCCGGGACGTTCCGAACGGTTTACGTAATGTTTTTACGCTTTTTTATTCCGTATACTATATGCAATTTCTTAAATATACATATACTGCATATAGTGATATATAGGTATAAAAAAACATTTGGCCGTATACGAGTCGGACTCGCCTACGAAAGGTTTTTCTATAGGATAACTTTAAATTAACCTTCGTTTAAGCTCCTCTTCCGATATTAAAGAAAATATTTTCATAAATTCAACACTACGTTTATATAAGCGACACTATAACACATGTGTCCAAATTTCATGTATCTAGCCTTAGTAGTTCCTGAGGCAATCAACTGTGAAACCCAGACATACTTGATCTGGTCCTCACTTTACGTCTCTTCTACCACATAGTTGGATGGCCATCACCTCTACGTCTCTAGAGTATGGTGTTAATTTTCATTTGTGTTCTGACATCAGTAACCACTATGCAACCCTGGCTTCGAGGCCGGCAACATATCAGTAGCACTTTTGGCGTTGCAAATGTCTTAAATCGACAATAACCATTTTCAGGTAGGCTTGTCGGCTTTACTCTACAAAAAAAGCAACAGAAAAGCGACTAATTTAATTTCCAGCAGTATCAGACACTCCCCGGTTCCTCTTTAAATCTCGACTTGCCGAGAACAACTGCAATAAACTCTACGTAGCCCATTAACAGTGATTAGCCAAGTTTTCATCTAAAAACTTTCCATGCCACTCCCCAGACTTGGTATCACATAAAACAATTTGGGAGATCTTCGTATTTTTAGATTTAACCAAATTGGATTAGACTGTACGTGCGTTGGATGTATTTATTGAGTAAAATATGGCGTGTACACCTGAATTTTGCTTGAAATATACCGAAATCTTTATGTAAGGTATTAAAGTGCTTTACTTTGGCGAAAGTGGTTTACGTTTTTATCGACAAGAATATCATCTATATTATCCTAGCACGAAGTAACGTTCGTGTTATGATTATTTATTAAGGTTTTAATAGAAGTAGTTGTTCGCATTATATTTATTACTTTTTATTAAGAGAGAAAAATCCGCTTAAAGAAGACTGCTATTCACGCGGAGAGGCGCATTTGAGTAGGGATGATAATAGCACCTACAAAATTTTGCTATGCCTGGCAGAAGCCGGGGCAAAGAAGCTTTCCTCGAGGATCCAACCTCTTCGTTGCCTGTAAGGGCCAAAGAGGAAGAAGGCCACCGAAAGAGATGCTATGCCGTCCTGTGTAGGAGATTTTCACTAAAGTCGCTTGCTGTTTCTCCTGGTGTCCATAGTGTAGGCTGTAAGACCGCTCACGCATGCTCCTCCAGCCCAAGCAAGCAATGACCAACCCCGTCAGGTTAGCCCCGCTAAGTTTAAGCTGAAAAGATTCCTCGGTCTCACCAGCGAGAGTACGCGGAACAACTACGAGCCCCGATTCTCTAGTCATTATGTGCTGTTGAAAAGTGGCCGAAACGTCGGCATAATAAAAATCAAATAAATTACCGCGCTTAAACCGTTGAAACGTAGTTTTATTATAGAAAAAAAGAAGATAGGTTCTGAGAAATTGTACTCCGCACTTAACATTTTAACTTAAACTTCTTAAATCACATATTATTTTTATACAACATATCTCAACAGCAGCGTTTAAATGTCTGTAAACACTTTTCATTGAACACATTTGTCACATTACAAGTTCTTGATGTTATTTTCTCGTTAACTTACGAGACGTTCTAGAAACTGTTGAATACGATCACAGTGCAGGCAAAAGTTTTATCCTTCGAGTATTATTTACGAGGGTTCTTAACTACCTTCCAGAATTATTCAATGGAGTTAAGGATTATGCACATGTGTTTTTAGAGTTCAGTAGCCGTTGACAAAAATGAATGGAGGCAGCGAATACTAGACTTAAGGCTTGTAGCAACGCCAACGTCCTTGAGCATTTTCGGTACCTATTTTTCAGGCGAGAGCGGGGATTCCACAAACGCGATCGTCTTTCAGATACATTATTATCCTACATCCTTCCTATAAATATTATAAACGCGAAAGTGTGTAAAAATGTATGTATGTTTGTTACTCTCTCAGGCAAAAACTACTGATTAAATTTTAATGAAACTTTACAATAATATAGCTTACACACCAGAATAACACATAGGCTATAATTTATAAGTATATAGTGTGAATTATCCAGAATATAACGATTTTCCATCACCGCTCGGATGAAGCTGCGTGCGCAGCTAGATGTGAATAAAATAAAGGAATATTTAAAAAAATAATAAAACCAAATTATTATCTCACTTTTATAAAGATGTACATATTTTTGTTATCTTATATCTTAATATACAAAAATTGTGTTTAAAGTTACAATAACGTATATATGTTAGATCATTATTCAGTTGGTGAAAGCATTCACCGTACACTCGTCTGGTAAAAGTAAAAACAGTTCTGGCAAAAAGTATATTTTACATAATACTTATTCCAAAGACTGGTAAAAACCTTTGCATCACAATTCCACCACGAAAAGTTATATTAAGTCAATATGTAAAAGAACGTGCATCCCTCAAAGCTCATGAGCTTAACAAAGAATACGATGCCAGCAAAATTCAATAAAGGCCTGAAATAAAACACCTTAAAATGTGATATATTAGACTGCACAAGAAAAAAATGTACATTTTCGCGGAAGAATATGATTTAATTTAGAAAGATGGGAGTCAAAGCTGTAAGAAAGAAAGAAAGAAATAACATTTGTTTGGTTAAAGAAACACATACAGAGACATAGTGGAGTAATAATTATAAAAAATCCTATTAAATTAAATATATATTACTTCTTATGTAAGTGCAAGGCCTGGAGAACGACAAAAAGAACTTTTTAGAAGCTTTTATTTAACTTGCTATGGATGTGATGTATGTAAGTTCGGGTGGAATCTTGCAAGTTAAATTTGACCAATTTCGCGGTTTCCGATTGAGCTGAAATTTTGCACACATGTGTATATCGCGTGCAATGTAATAATATGGTACGATGGAACTGATCTGATTATGGAGTCGGAAGGTGGCTACAGGAACTCCTGTACTAAATAAGATAGACCCGTCCTGTTTGGGCTCGTTTTACTTGTCTCGGCTAGTACTCTGCTGCTACCTGATATCCAGGATTTCAAAACTTGTATTTAAAAAAGTTTATTTTTATTGCTGAAGCACAGCAGACGAGCTTAGGGCCCAACTGTGATGGAAAATGGTTACCGTCGCCCATGGACATTAGCAATACCAGAGGTGCTGCCAATGTGCTACCGGCCTTGAAGGAGAAACTGGAACCTCGCCACTGATGCCAGAATACAACTCAAAGTTGTTATGCATACTCTAGACCAGGTATAGCCATCCAGTCGGGCAAATGCCCTACCACCTGTGGCAGTGGGTTGTTTTGTCTTCTCTAACGACAGGCCGCCCGGCGGCAGGAATTTCTCTCCGTATTCTTTTGAAGTCACTAACAGCTGGTATAGAGGGGACACTAGAAGCCCTCTCCTAGTCATTTTTAAAATTGCATTTATAATTAGCAAAAGTATGTGAAGTACAATCCTTAGAAAATTTATAGCTTCTTTAAATTTAACTGTACTGTAATAATCAAAAAGATTATGAAAGAGTTTTATAATTTTTCTCGTGCTTATACTCCGATCTTAATTTAATTGTTCATTTATATAGGTGATAAATATTTCTTCGCTACTATAATCCTTTGCAAATATACGTACTGGCACAATGTTATTAGATTTAAAAGCACTAAACTGTGAAAGTATTCTTCCACACTTTTGTTATTACAAAAACAACCTATTTTTCCGATATCAATATGTATGTATTCTACTCTATGCGTTGCTTAAAATATCTCGCAAACTACCTTACCCATGCGTTGATTAGAATTGTCGCGTTGCCCGTGCAACTTCTCGGAGTCTCCACACAAGCTGGTTGATCACTGTTTGGATTGCCCCTTATTAAAGGGTAAAGCCTCCATTATCAACTATGGTCTAATCCTTTGCAAAGGACCCAGTATTGTGCGTAAATAGCATTTCCCCCGCATTAAAAAACAAAAAAAAAATCTCGACACTATGGAGCCGGGGCTAGCACAGACGCAGTTCGGGTGTCGCCGGAGGCGCTCCACGTTGGACGCCTTCGAGACACTGCGGTCTGTAACGGGCGAAGCCGTTCAAGCGAGGGATACTGTCCTGGCGGTGTCGCTTGATATAGCGAATGCCTTCAACAGCCTCCCTCACGAGACGATCAGGGAGGGGCTCCGTGCACACGGAGTTCCCCCCTACCTCACGAGGCTGTTGGGCGCGTACCTCCAGGACAGGTACATCCTTTGAGAGGGCGGTGAAAGAAAGAAAGAAAGAAAAACTTTATTTGAAGAAATTGCGACGCAATTACATTCCTTATACATTTTTATACACATAGCATATTTTGAGAATTTGTACGCCGCATTTTCAGCAAACAAGGTTTGCACTCAGCATATTGCTGTGTCGGAATAATATCCGACACAACGCTGATTTTCAGTGCAAACCTTCCTTTAGGTGTAAGACCAAAATGACCCAGTTTTATTAATTAAATAATAAGTGAGTGAGTTCGAGAATCGCGCGTTAGGTCGGCGACGCGTCGCGTGCGGCTTTCCACAGGGGTCGGTCCTGAGGCCGATTCTTTGGAACGTCGGTTATGATGATCAGGCGATCAGGACGCGGGAAAACGCGACCATGATCTAATCTTGGTCAGTAGAGTTGGAAAACCCTGTGGTTGGCATTGATACGGTGGAAGGGGTGCACCCACACCTGTTGCGATGGCTCTCGCGGAAACGCGGGACCCTAACCTTCAGGATGACGCAGATACTTACCGGGCATGGGTGCTTCGATAAGTATCTGAATCATATCGTGGGCTGCCTGCCTTCACTCCAATGTCGCCAGTGTGGCGCACAAGACACGGCGTTTCATACGCTAGTCGAGTGCGCAGCATGAGCACTACAGAGGTTTGAACTCAAGACAATAGTAGGTCTGATCGATTCGCTCGGCAGTCTGGTGCAAGCCATGCTGCAGAGCGATGATCATTGGGTGGGTACGTCCAATTTCTGCGAGGCTGTAATGTCTCAAAGGGAGGCCGCAGAACGAGATAGGGAGAGAGGTACAAGTGGGTATGCGTCTCACGGGTACCGACGTCAGTCGGGGTCCCGGAGGCGCAGATATGCGCATGACTCCCACCTTGAAAATACCGCTGCATGGGCCCTCCAGCATCTAGGGAGCAGAGGAGTTTTCACCCTTGTTGACGAAGGTGTTTGCCTCTCCCGGGGATTCTCAAGCACTGATGCGCTAGGATCAGCGTGGGCGTAACTATGTTCTAAGTCTCAGGCTCTTCCTGCCGTAAGCGCGAGGCACATGGGAGGAGGGTGGTTTTAGTGGAGTATTGAGTATTCCGAGTCTCCACACAAGCCGGTCGATTAGTGTTTGGATTGCCCCCATGGAAATGCCTCCATAATCGACTATGGTCTAATCCCTAGCAAAGGACCCGGTACTGTGCGAAATGCATTTCACTCGCCTTAAAAAAAAAAGTCGATCGGCCGTCAAGAGTCGTTGGTGAATAGGTGTCTGTGCCCTATACGTCCGAACGCAATAAGAGACCTCATAATAAAGTTCGTGAATACGGGCATAAGTCTATTTCAAACAGGACGATATGGGTGACATATCCGTAAAACGTAATTTGTAACATCATCGTAAACTTTTCTACGTAATAAATATTAATTTTATGAAAATATATTTTTAATCTTTACCTTACTTTACGAGAGTTTTTGGCGGGAACTGAAAGGAAATGTTGTGCTGTGCAGTTTTATTTTCTAAAAATGTGTAAAATTACTCTAAAATGAACAATAGTTGTAGGATATTGATAGTTTTTGAGTAGTTATTATGTGTTTTGTGAGAAATGTGAACTGTATAGTCAAATGTGACCTTTTGAGTTGTCACAAGAACTCCGATGAATGGCACTAGCTGATTACCTACAGTTCAGGTGTGCTACATATAGGCTTAAGAAAATCAAGAAACTATATTGTAAATCAAGATCTGGTTTAAAGGCCTAGCTGCCAAGCCACAAGCCACCTAAATAAATAAATAATAATACTCTACTTTACCTTACCTCACCTTAACCATAAAATACTAAAGAAAAAATAGGCTCATTATTCTACTTATAGTCTTGAGAGACTATGGGTTGAATACAATAATAAATAAGTTAAAGTTTCTTTAATTGTATTAGTTTATAAAAACATTGTAATTTTCAATATATAATAATTCCTCCCATGCCGATCTGTTTTAAACTAATGGTCGCCCGTGGTCGAAATTCGACCATAATAATTAATTTAAATTATAAGTTTGAACATTATTAAGGTTCTGATGTCAAAGACTATACTTCTATATTCACAGATTTCGCCAAGGCTACACTGTTAATTTGACTTTAGCAATAAACAAAAGAGTATATATGCGTGTGTGTGTCAATTACATGGTAGTGTGTATAATGTTTTTTTTATTGCTTTAATGTATTTTTTATGCATAATTTTTTTTTAAATATTAGCATTCTGCACTCCTTCTCTATAAGTATGCGAAATTTCATACTCCTCCGTCGGCGCAATTTTCGTAAAAAGGGGTACAAAGTTTTGCTGTGTTATGCTTCACGTATTAATATATAGATAAACCAGAGGGTTCGTCCATTAATCACAATATGATGTTTTAAGCAACTTTTAACATTTTCAGCGAGTAATTGACTTTTCTATATTATTCCTTATCCTCCGTACAGTATTCAATCTTACGACGACCGAAGATATAATTTACATAAAAATCAAATATTCTAAAGGAGAATCTTAGCAGTCGATAGAAAAACAATTACATCGCCCAATAAATTTCATTATTATTTCTATAATTTTTGGTGGAAGCCAGCCCGAATGCAAAATACGGGATTGTAAAAACACCGCGGCCATTTATAAAAGGAACCCTCGCGTAAAATAAACTGAATTTTAATTAATAATCATCATACTTTCTTTCAGTGCTTTTAAATATCTTCCTGGTACAAAAAATAATTTTATTATTATTGAATGGTGAAAAGCTATTTTTTGAAGTTTACGAAGCAAAATGTTTTTTTACAACTTCCTGTAAGTGATATAACATCGAATAAATAATTTCATCATACCCTGGTGCTGTATATTATTACAAATATTAATTTTTTTTTTCAAACAATATGTTAAACGCTTCTTTAAATATTAATTTGTTGTGGACTGTAATTATTTTAATTATAAAAGAAAACTGCATTATGGTCTAATGACGATTTTATTAGTAATGGAGGGAAAAAAACAGATAAAAAAACAAAAGAACATCTATGTTCTAAATTCAAAAATTTAATATATTTGGTGGCCAGTATTATGCTGCACCAAATGAATACAAACTTTTTGTTGGAGATTCCAATAGTAACATTGATTTGTTTCGCTACTTTAAGTCTGTTTTTTTTTCAATCTTGTCATTTTATTTTTTTTATCAAAAACAAACCGACTTCACACTAAGCAAAAAATAAATATTTAACCGACTTCTTTCTACAACATCTTGAAGTCGGTATAAGTAAAACATAAAAGAAGAATAACAAATTTGCAAAATATAGTAATTTTTATGTTTTACTTCGCACCGACTTCAAGATGTAGAAAGAAGTCGGTGAAACATAAAGCTCCTCTTTTTGCTAAAATGAATAAAACTTAACAGTGGCATGTTTATCAGATGATACACGGTTCACTTCTGTCTTTCAATTTGTATAAAGTAACTAAAGTGATTACGCTGACATTAGACTGATCAAAGAAATTGAATCAATTTGGTTGAAAGACACAAAGGAGAAATTCAAGACGGTATTCAGTGACATTGAATATTTTAAATTTATGTTTACACAGATCACTTTGGTTGATTAATCCAAATTGAGTGACAAAAATGAACGGTGTAATTGTGTTAAACTTAAAAGGAAATCATTTATGAATATCATAATCTTATTTAATTTCTGCACTTTTCATCGAATTGTCTATATTCCATTTGACTGAAACATATAATTCAGCTTTTTAGTATTTATTCATGGTGAAGAACTTGCGAACCGGACTGGACAGTATAGCCCGTTGATTAATTAAAATTTCCAATATCATGCAGTGCTCCTGAATATGACAGTAAATGCTCCACTGTAAACATCGGAATTGTTTCCTTGAATTTTAATTTTATTGTATTTATAATTGAATATTCAGTAAATGCTTGTATACAGTTGTTAATGGTGCATAATTGCATTGCAGATACGCCATCATCTATTTGATAGCTGGTTATAGATTTTTTTGCATATTTTCTTTACTTTCTTATTAATAATTCATTATGATTATATGAGGATCATTAATATACGAAAGAAAGATAAATAGCGATTATTTGAAGAAATAGCGAAGTATCTATATTACTTACATCTCATTCAAAAATATTTTATTTTATTGCATGAGTTCAGCAGACAGGCAGATGGCCCACTTGATGGAAAACGGTTACCATCGCCTATGGACATTTGCAACACCAAAGGTGCTACAAATGCGCTGCTGCTCTCTTAAGGGAGACTGGAACCTGGTCACTAATGCCGGAACACAACTCAAGGTTGTTATGGCGGCATATTCTATACTGGGGTGGTAGCCATCCAGTCGAGCAAATACCTTACCACCTGGCTGTGGGTTGTTTTGTCGCCTCTTACGACAGGCCGCCGGGCCGCAGGAAATTGTATTCTTTCTCCGTTCCTGCAGAGAGCCCTCTGATCACCCGAAGAATCAAGTTTAAACCAACTAATAAAATAACTGAAAACGAACTACATCAGATGTAGTATCTATTATTACGTTTTATATAACCTCAGCATATCCAAGCAAAAACGCTTCAAATCAGTCTCCCAGCAACAAACCGCACGTATGTATTTTCATTAAACATCATTCGCTACCTCGTGCCATTTTTGCGCGATACGATATAATCTTTTTACTCAATAAAGGACAGAGCTTGAACAAAAGGATGAGAATTATCCATACATATTTATGCGGCACGTAATATGCTGGAAGGTTCGCTGTTTGATTATTCTTATTGTATATTTTTTCGTGAGCGCGACATCTGGCCTGCGAGTTTTGGAACAATACGGACAGGCCCTGTACAGGATAGGTTGATTTTCGTTAAAATTTAACGCATTTCGAGTGTAAGCATTGACTGTATTTGTTTAATACGTCATCATAATTCATTTGTACACGAAACACAGAGTGTGGGTTTGTGACGTGAAACGTTCTTTATAGACGTTTAGTATTTTATTTTGTCTATATTGAATGAGACTGAACCGTCACGCGATCACGTTCGGCTATGTAACGTTCGTTCGGGTAAAGTCGGGTCGAGTCGTCTAACCGGATGGGATGCCGTCTCCTCCTTCTGCGAGCACGTTATGTTGGCGAAGGAGGAGGCGGAGCAGGAGCGTGAACGTACGTCCTTGCTCCGCTCCCGCTAAAGGAGGATGCGCCGATGCCGGAGGGCGGACTTCTATCTTCGGCCACCGTAAGTGGGCGGCGCGAGTGGAACCCCTTGGGGTATAGGGGTTCTCACTCACCCGCACATGCCGTCGGGATGAGAGCGCGAGTGTTCCGCGCGCGCTTATCTCTCCTCCCGTGGGGCGCGTTACAAACAGCCCCACGCCGGATTTGACCATGACGTTGCCGGGGGGGTAGTCCCCCAGCATTTGAAGAGGCCCAGTGAGGGGGGCCCACGCCTGCCAGGGCATGCGGAGACGGGAAGCCCAATTCCCCGTAGCCCTGGCATAAGGCGCAGGACGGAACACCCAGGGGTTTTAGTGGGTATCCCTAACTGGGGAGTGGCAATAGCGTGGCACCAGTTCTGACTGGGCATGCTAGTGCCACCCCCGATCTGGCGAATCCCACACACTCACACAGGTCGCGAACATCCCCCCAGGCTTCTGTGCCTGTCGCGGCTTAGTCCTCAAACGGAGTTCCCCTGGCCAAAAAAAAAAAAAGAAGGTCGAGTCGTCTAAGGGGGCGAGAGGAATATATTAAACGCGTTAGAGCTATACTCGCTCGGCGAGCGTTACTCGTCTTGATTTTTTTTTATTGCGTGATTTCACCAAATAGACAGACGACCCACCTGGTGGAAAAGCAAAGGTGCTACCAATGTGCTTCCGCTCTCTAAAGAGCGACTGGAAACTGGCTACTAATGCCGGAACACAACTCAAGGTTGTTTATGGCGGCATGCTCTAGACCAGGAGTGGTAGCCGTGCAGACGAGCAAATACCATATCACCTGGCTGTGGGTTGTTTTGTCGACTCATGCGACAGGCCGCTCGGCTGCAGGAAATTTGATTATTTCTCCGTTCCTGCACGGATAAATGAAGTTTCCACTTCTACTGTGTGGTTTTTATATTAAGTTGTTTTTCTTTTCTCTTTCTTAGCTCTAAACTGCTGTGTGATCTACAACAGTAAAATCGCAGTGTCTGTGATTTTACAATAAGTACTAGAGTTTAAATAAGAATTGCTATAATTTTCTAATATATAAATTTCTCGTGTCGCGTTATTTGTTACCTAACTCCTCCGAAACGGCTGAATCGATTTGTATTTAAAATTTTGTGTGCATATCGAGTAGGTCTGAAAATCGGCCAGCATCTATTTTTCATACCCCTAAATGATAAGGGTAACCCACCCGTAAATATATATTTTTTTTTTACACAATTTCTTATTTATATTTTATTATGATTTAGCATTGAAAAATACATGACTTCAAATTTTCACCCTTCTACCACCAACCCCTATTTTTTAGTATCGATATTAGTACTGTAATCATTTAATTTACTCAAAATTACTAAAATAAATTAAAATGCCAAACAAGGTTTGCCCGGTCAGCTAGTGGCTTTATAAATGTCAGTTTTAGGAATTTGAGTCTTATCAAGGTAATTTAAGTTTATTTTAGAGAATTATAGGGCAATATAAAAGTGTAAATAATGTCAGTAATACTATAAATACAACTTTGTCCTGCTAATACATAAAATTCCAGTTTAAAAGTATACGCAACAAAATCCCATATATTTCACATTCATCACCAAAGTTTAACGCTCGAAGGCTTTGGAACATCGGCCTCTCTGCCACAAGGGAGTGTCTACAACATCAATCTAATACAACCACATGACAGATATGTTATCATATTTCTTATAAACGCATTTGGGAATTTAACGTGTGTACTTCAGAAAGAACATTAAACATTTTTTCATTTCTCAAATTCTGAAAGTACGCTTGGAGTTGTCAGCAGGGATGAGAATAGTACATTTCGGCCCTGGGAAATGATATTCCCTGCTGTTAAAAACCTTTTTTTTTAAGTTTAAGGCTTGGCATCTAGGCCTTTAAGCCAGGCGCCGTTGTATTGTAGGCTACAATCGATGTCATTCAACGGAGTTCTTGTGAAAACTCGAAAGGCCACATTTAGCTATATAGTTCACATTTCTCGCAAAAACACATAATTAATACTCAAAAACTATCCTACAACTATTGTTCATTTTAGAGTAATTTTACACATTTTTAGAAAATAAAACTGCACAGCACAACGTTTCTTTTCAATTCCCGCCAAAAACTTCAAAAAATTTAAAAACCATGAGAACCATAGATAATACATGCGAATCACGTCCCAACTGTTTTTACAGCCGCTGGTAAATCGCGGCATTTATTGTAATAAAAAGATATCAACAATTTTGTAACATCATTTTACACTTAAAAATTACTTTTCACTAAATTGTTATTTTATTTACACTGAGCTAAATATTTACTGACATCTGTGACAAAAAAATACTAGCTACTACAATGCCACAGAAAAAGAATTTTACTTGGGATTTCATATGTGACATATTAGGATTATTATACGTAGGATTTAACGCCTCATTTCATTAGAGAATAGATACAATAAAGTTTTCGTCATAGAAAATAAAACTAATGGAAAGTTTTGAATAAAAATGAAAAATACAAATATTTAAAGTCCAATCTCTTTATTCAAGATATTTTGTCATATAACTGTTGTTTCCACTAAATGTAGGCACTTTCTCTTATTAATCCAAAGCATCATTATCAAACTAAATTAGGCAATTGAATATTTTCTTATATATATATTTTTGATTATTATTAACATCTCTACTGACTCGAGTTCCGTACCCTTTTTTACTACTTAATTTCTATGAAAAATTTTAGAGTCCATACACGCTTATTGTTTATTTTTGTTACTGTGTGTGACATTAATTTAGTGATTTTTATGTTGTGGTGTACCTTAAGAATAACTTATTATATTAATTTATTCTAATTTTAATACTAAACTTATACTAATGTAGAGTGTATCTGTTACATGCTGGTGTTGTGAGGACGTGCATGTGCAGTGTTGGCCTTATATCTATACTTATATATAGTCCTATCTAGTGCCATGTGTGTTGTTTTTTTCTTTTCTGTGCCTGGGTTATTAATTTTTAGGCTCATTGTGTGTCTTGGTTTGTTTGTGGAGTGTGCGTGTAATGCAATGCGATGGTAGTGCGCGTTGGTTTGAGTATGTGTATAAGTTTTATTGTTAGTTATGTGTTTATGACTTTGTGTGGTGTCATAATTTATCGTTTAATTGTTGTGACATGAAATTTTCTTATATTTCAATTATTTATTTCACGTTTATCCAACCACATCTTTTTCATCATCAAAATAGCTTGAAACCTGAATATAAAAACACTTTGTTGTAAAATATTATTTTTAGCACATTTTTTGATTCAGTATCGTTAAATGAAATTCAAGCATTAGGCAACACTAAAACATTTGAAAAAAAACTTTATTTACTATTTATTTATTGCTTACAAGTAAAATTTTTATACATCCATTTTTTCTTTACTCTGGCTTTCGCGTCTGAAATATTGCAATACACTTTGGCAGAAAATTCTCTTTAAATACAAATATCGTTGACAACGTCAACTTGATAACACCGAATTTTTGGCTTTTTTACACCATAACCTGCCTCTAGTAAATTTTAAGTATGAGTGGGTGGATAAAAGAATAGATTTTTAAACCTTTGATTGAAAAAAAATCACCATTTCATAATTCTAAATTCAAAATGTTTAATTCGTAAAAAGTGATTTCAATCAAAATTAAAGTTATAATTGCTGATGTCCCTTAGACGTGTTTTTTTTTAATTCAAGTTACGCGTTATAATTAAACAGTTGCACTACTTACTGATGTTTCTTAGAGGAATAATAAGTTTGTAGATAGATAGATAGATAGATAACTCTTTATTGTACACCACTACAAACATGAACTTAAAGACTAAAATTATATCTAGTTATGTACAAAGGGCGGTCTTATTGCTAAAAAGCGATCTCTTCCAGACAACCCCAATTATTATTTTATTTATTATTATTATTTTTATATTTTTTGTATATTTTATTTTTGTTTTAATTTCATGTCTGTTTAATTAGGCAAAGACTCAATCAAGAATTAATTTTATTTATTTTTCATCACATTGCATGTTAAGATTTACATGTTCCTAACTAAAATAAAGACCATGAATATATAGATGCCAATTTTTATATTACGGTTATGATAGATATGATTTCTATTAACTTCAGTCAAAATAGTGCAAGTAGGTATATTACTTTTTCATTGCACCGAATTTTCTGCATTTAAACCGAATTTCGGCCGAAAGCCGAAGTTCGGCTCAAGCTGCCGAAATTCGGTCAAAGCGAATGTAAAACGAATTTCGGTCCATCTTTAATAGATATAGATATATTACACAAAATATATTTCTGATTTAATTCATTTTGGCGGGTCAATTGTTCTGATAAGTTTATAAACTATTCATCAGTACGACGGAGAGAAATTCTCAGAGGTGTGAAATTTGGAACGAGGCTGGGAGTTTGGTTTTCAGAAAACAGATAGGACAAAAATTATAAAATTTCTATGGACACCTAATTATTTATTTACATAATTTTATAGGATTCATTTCGGAGAGTGTGCGGTTGTATTGTTTGACCGCATCGTGAATATTATGCCTACTAAATTTAATTTTAATCGATCCATTTGCAAATCTGTGAAAAAGCAGAAAAAACATCCCTAAAAAGTTACTTTTATAATTTCATATATATAATTTATAAAGACATGTACTTATATATTTACTCGTGGCATTCATTAAAATACCTCATAGGATATATATATATATATATATATATATATATATATATATATATATATATATATATATATATATATATATATATATAGGGGACGAAGTCGCGGGCAGAAGCTAGTATTCAAATATACATAGACATAAATTGTATTATTTTATAGCCTATACAAATTAATATTAATTAAAAATCTAAATTATCCTATAAATAAACTTATATATATATATATATATATATATATATATATATATATATATTGAAAACAGAAGAGATGCTACGAATATTCGGCTGCTATTCGGCTTTCGGCCGAATACTGAATACCAAATTGTGAAAAAAAAACGCACATATTGCTCAAAATTGTATATATTTTCAACAAAAATGTATTGTTATAGTACGTTTTGACAGTGTTAAATGTGATTTTCATTAAATTAATGAATGATTTTCATTAAATAAATGAATTATTTTAACATTACATTTGGGACAGTTTTTAAAATGTCAGAATCAAATAAAAATCATTTAAAAGCGCGCTTAAAACCGTTAAAACAAACTTTTATTATGTGTCATTCGCGATACCGTAAGAAAATACGTCACAAATTATTGCTTCAACACTAACCTGCTACGCGCGAATTGCACATGTCTTACGGAATATTCGGCGCTTCGGCCGGGAGCGTGGCCGAATATTAAGTATTCGGTATTCGGCTAAACCACTGTACTTGGCATCTCTAGTAAAACGTTTTCCTCCGTTAAGTTACATGTACACCTGCCCCCAAATTTTCAATTGTTGTTTCGCGGACTATATCTTCTCATATTTCATCTATATATACACCCAGAAGTTTCTGCGAAAAATGACTATAGCCTACAAACAGACTCCAGCCTGTGGCACAAGGATTTCATTTTTGTCAGAACGGCGATAAAACCCTGAAAATATTCTAATTTAAAACCTATTAACAAATATTACTAAGTATATATTCAAGTTGATAGGATATACAAAATTAAGAAATTAATTTGAATCATAATTCATATTTAACGAACGCCTACGAGCTACCAAATTTTTTTGTTTTGTCTTATCAAAACAGTTTTCAAATTCTCTTTCATTACATAAAAGACAAATGAATATTATAATTAGGTTGAACAAAGTCTCAAATATATCATTAATTTTGTGCTAAAAATAAGATATGTCAAAAAGTAGCGCTCCCAGATTTAGATCTCTGTGGTAAATCTCTAGTTACGTAGAAATTTTTGGTACGGGGATCCGAGTGATATTTATTGTAACTAGATTGTTTTGTGATTCACGTAATTATATTAAAATAAAGATTCTATTTTTCGGTTTTTATATTTTATTACTTAAAACATATGTCTAGACCAAATCAGTCATAGATGACTGATAACATAGATATATATTTTGTAAATATAGTTTTATTTATTAAGTATTTCATCATGTATAAGCTTGAAAATCCTAGATTAAAAGTTTCTTTAATGCTGATATTAGACAGATCAATCAATTCGATTGAAAGACAGAAATGAACCGTTTAATATTGGCTTAAGATTCTTTTCAATTTTTGACCGTTTGTTCTAAAAAAGACGATTTAGAAACTTTAAGGGATAACGTTTTTCACTGGACGATTGATTCGGTCATTCTTAATATCATAATCCTGTGTTATATACGTAAAATCATGATACAGTTTTGACTCTAATAAAACAATATGGCAGCGGTATTGAGACTGTTTATTATATATTCTGTGATGAATGCGGGAATAAAAATGCTACGTTGACAACCGACTAACAAGACGATTTGCTATGTGATGTATTGTATATTTATTTCTTATATTTCTTTATTCGACGTGAGAGTAATTATTGGATTATTTACTACAATACGGTCTAGCCTATAACGACTAATCAGTATTTAACTTTCTCACTATATAAGTCGTGGAAGGCCACGACACACCTTCCATGATTAAATTGATCGTGTACTAGCAGAAGGTGATGTCAGGAGCCTGAAGAACAGACGAGCTTGCATGACAAGAGTTATGAATGTTAAAGAAGCAAGTGAGGTGTCTAAGAATGGGCCTAAATGGCGCTCTGTTGTTCGTGCCTACCCCGCAAGGGAACTGGCGTGAAGTTATGTATGTATGTATGTACTATATAAGTATATTTCTAAAATAACTTATGGTAGGTAATCATTATCTTAGTATGAATATATTTTTACAAAACCATTTGCTTTCATAATAATGTATAAAATGGTCATAATGAATACAAGAAGAAATTAAAAAGGTTTTTAAATACAAGCTTTTGAGATCCTAGATATCATGTAGCCGCAAAGTGCTAGCCAAGACAAGTAAAACGAGCCCAAACACGACGGATCTATCTTGTTTAGTACAGGCGTTCCTATGGCCACCTTCCGACTCCATCATCAGATCAGCTTATATTGCATGCCATATTATTGCATTGTCACGCAATATAAATATGCGTGCAAAATTTCAGCTCAATCGGAAATTGGGAAGTTGGTCAAATTTAACTTGCAAGGTTCCACCCGAACTTACATACGTACATAGGTACATCCATTGCAAGTTAAATAAAAGCTTGTAAAAAGAGCATGAGATGCATAAATATGAAGAAAACATTTTTTGGCTAGACGTGTTGCTGGGGAGTTTCTTGCCGCTTCTTCTCCTTCTCCAGCACGTTGTGAAGCGGTGTACTTAGACTAAGAAGTAGATTTAAATTTTAACTTATATATAAGTAGGTATATGACCGTCAAAATATTTTCTTCAATGGAACTTACTTTGAATAAAACCTTTTTTTTTTAATTTTAATAGTGTAGACCCAAACGAAAGTCCCAGAAACAATAATATCAATTTAATCCCAGCTCCCGTACCTGAAATCCAGGTAGCAGGGTATCAGTTGTAAGACGTGACAGTTTTAATTACGCTCCGTCGGCATTCCTTAGTCCCCCTGCCGATATCCCGGAATCCGATCCATTAGCCATCGCCGGGATTCTTCATCGAAATCCCGAAACGTTCATTCCCCTATTATCGCATTATTGGATGCTTTCTTTGATTGGATGACAACTACGAAAGTTATGCACAAGTTTGAAAGCGGACAGGATGATTAAAACTAAAGAATCTGCTAATTACCTAAATTTTAGTTCATTATCTGGGGAATGGGCAAAATTTCACGTTTGTATTCAAAATCATGAAATATTTATTCTATCATAGAAGGAGAACTATTTTCCATGGTTCTATATTTAAAAATTGGGTAAATATGTATCAGTACACGCACGAAGAGCAGGCGATGGGGAGAAGAAAAGTAGGAAAGCTGCTTAGAGGCAGACAGGCGGCAGGCAGATGATGATGATTTTATGCATAAAGAATAGTTCGCAGAAGGTTCCAATATAGTCCAAGTCTAATAACTACTGATTTATATTTTTTTTAAACTACTTAAAGTATCTTTTTCAGAGTCGTAATTATCATTAAAAATATTTTCAGATCTTATCACTTTAATTTTATCATACTTCCCGGCCACATAGAACAAAATTAATTAAATAGTCATTGAAGCCTATCATTTTTCAAGTCCTAAAACTACCCACACGACTAATATTATTTATCCTTCCATTGCATGTCTAGCAGCTATTCTTAATTTTTATTTGTTCTTCAATTTGAGAATTTGTTATATATATATGACGGCCTCTGTGGTTGAGCGGGCTAAGCCTTTGCCGGCCTACCTCACTGCAACGCAGAGGCTCCGGGTCCGATTCCTGGTATAGTAAATTTCGGAAACGTATTTTCTCCGTTATTTACTATGGTCTGGGTGTCTGGGATCGGCCCCAGAGTAGTTCGTTATATTACCCATAACTCAAGCGTAACTTGCTTAATTTGGGGATATACAATATGTGTGTTTGTCTGCCGATTATTATATATATATATATATATATATATATATATATATAGTTTAAATTCACGATTAGACCCGGTAGATGGCGGGACTAAACTCCTTCTAAACGATGGAACCAGTTTTGATAATGTTTTTGTTTGTTCAAGTGGATTCCAGAATGATTTAAATTAATAATTGGTCCCGGTCGATGGCGCTGCAATTGGGTTCTAGATTTTTATTTTTTAAAGGCAGGACAATGTCTGCCGGGTACAGCTAGTATATACATATATATATTTATTTAAGTAATTCATTCTCCCCTTATCTGACATAAAATTTAAATTAAACATTTAACAACAAAGCAAAAAGGAATAAACGAAATTCTTGTAACGGATAACGTTTTAATATGACATTTTTAAGAAATACCCATTCTTACAGAATTTTAAATATGTTGTTGATTAACGCACCATGCCTTTACCCGGACGAGGAAAATTTCAAAAAGGCAAACAACAAAGTCGTGTTTAATCATGTATTTATGCTTTAGAGTTTCCTTTTGATGATGCAAGTTAATTTGCAGGAAATTAACGGTCTATTGGTAAGATTTATTGGAAACTCACTGATATCGTTGTTAAATGAAAGTTCTAAAAATAAATACCTAATTTATTTCTAGAACTTTCATATAACAACGATACACGAGGAGAGACTTGGCGTCTCTCTGCGTATCCTACCGACTATATAACGGGCAGTGTTCCAAAGAAATGTTTAGAATTGTGCCTTCGTCCTCTTTCTACCAACGCACCGCTCGCCATCGGTTTGGAGTTGTCCCCACTTTCTCGAGCTGCTTCGCTCATCGCAACGGTTCTGCAGAACGTTTCTCCTGCTTACCGTGGGGATCTGGAATGAGCTCCCAGTCGAGGTTTTCCTACATCGCTATGGCATGGAGTTTTTCAAAAAGGGTGTCATAAAATAAGTAAGATCTCTGGTGTTGCAAACGTCCATAGGCGACGGTAACCGCTTTCCATCAGGTGGGTCATCAGCCTGCTGAACTCACGCAATTAAACAATTCAAGCTACAGGGGGGAAATGACCCAATAACATTTTAAGTCCATATTTTTTGGCAGCCGATAATCCCCTGACAGCGCCATTTTTATTTTCATCGTTGTATGAACGACAGCATATCGAGTATATATAACAAAACTAGCTTCTGCCCGCGACTTTGTCCGCGTGGAATAGTTAAAAAAGTAGTAATTTAACAAAAACCCCAATATCCCGCGGTATTCCCGGGATAAAAATATCACACATTTTATAAAGTAGCGCAGATTTTAAGTCAGCTAATTCTTATAGCTGTAGATCAGCAAAAACTCCATTGAAATCGGTCCAGTAATTTTTACGGGAATCCCGAACAGACAAGAAATCTAAAAAAATTGCATCGTGTTCTTCTATAAATAGCTTCAATGTACAGACACGGCATGGTTTTATTAATAATTTTATAATATTGTTACGACCTAGACGCCGACAAAGACAAATTCACACCTGCATACCTGTAGAAACACATTTTATTACCTTTCGGCATTTGGACTTCTTTTATTTACTTTGTGTTTAAAATTTGTGATTAGAAAACAGCCGATTGTGTATTGTAATCTTTTATGGCAGTCATTAGCTAGGTGTGTCAGATTTAAAGTACAAACTGATTCTAGGCAATTTGGTCCATGCAGCCAGACAGACATATTGCATCTGTGCAGTATAAAGCAATGCCTCGATTGAGAGTCGAGCGAGAACCACGATCAAGGCGAGACTTGTGTACATTCGATGATCTATTTAGTAACGGACTTTGCGCGTGTTATTGAATTACGATCTTCTGCATTACGTTTGAACTTGTTGCGTTCGGTTATATTTGTACCTGTGTTATACGTATTTGTATAGTTCTAATAAACTGTATAAATAATTCCAACGGCATTTTAATTCGAGTCTCACACTCGTAACAATATTATAGATTATCGACTACAAAACCGTTTTGACAGTAAAAACTTAATTCAAGCTTAATAGAACAGCGCTTCAATAGTCTAGGGAATAACGTGGCAAGTTGCACACAATCAGTGGCGCCAGACAATTATTGAGTTGGATCACTTTGCCCCAGTTCATATTGCTCCTTGTTCAATCTTCATTTTACAATAGGAGCTACCAATAAACTGTTATATGCAGTTTATTAACCTGAATTACTCCCGGTGAAACATTTCTGTAATTATTAAGTTATTACAAGAGATCTTGTTGGAAAAGTTTTAAAGTTAGTAGTATTCAGTACTTTAATGTATTGCCTTTATTTTCAATACTGTTGTACTTGATCTTTCTGCTTAATTGCGCTTGGTTTAATTCGAGTCCTGCAACTCGTAACAGTATTGCATTCTACTCATAGTCCCTCAAGACTATAAGTAGAATACTGAGCCTAGATCACCGTCTTCTATGAGTAAGTTGCCCAGAAGGCTAGAGCTACGTTTCCTCGCTGGATCGCGATACTGATCCGTTGGCCGAGGTAAGCACCAGCCCTCTGATCACCTGAAGTGTCAATGAGTCGTTTCGATAAATTTTGCTAGAGGCCCATGGCCTCAGGACCCCACGGTCCAAGCGTCTCGACAGCAAACGGCACAAACATGTAACTCTCACTGAGGGTTGCATATTTGCGCCGCTTGAGTGACTCAGCTGTTTACGCCGCTAAACCGGCTGATCTAGACCTGTTTGGTAAATGGGATGCGGCCAACGTGTCTACGGAAGTTGCATCCCACACCAAAGGCTTGCCACGCTGCCAGGGAATTAGAGTCATTCCGTCGGTACGCCTACCATCGTCACGTGCAATACCGTTCGGCTCCAATAAAGCCGGCACGTTAGTGATGGCAAGCGCCCTCCGTAAGACATCATTCAAGGCAGCGTGGCGTGACCATCTGCCGGCATTGCGGCGACCCAATACGATAGCGTGGTACAAATAATACATTATATACACATATTCAATCATCATAACATATAATATAATATGCAGTTCTTGTGAATTCAGTTACAGTACAGATAGAAATTTCAATTTGTTCAATGTTCGCAAGGCCTGTGTCATCGGCGCCTTATTAAGCAACTTGGTCCTGTCGTATGGTACTAGTAACATTGGTGGCTGCCTACGTCTCATCATAAAATTCGCTGGGATGTTCAATTTGATTTCAGCTAATACACCTGGGTTAAACAGTTTACCTCTTCACAATTTAAATAAGTAGGTAACCAATGCAAACTTTCGTCTGGGTGCCAAATTATTATACCCAACCTTGGTCGTTTATAGGCGTACAAACGGACAGACATACAGATTAACACATGGTCAATTGAACAAACGAACATGACGATTTTTAATAAATCAACTGCACGATCGATTTTGTCAAACGTTTCTTTTTTCCCTTTAAGGGTTATTGTTCCTAATAAAGCAAAACAAAAAAATATCTCTTTTAAAACACCACACTTACATAGTGCAATAAAAAGAAAACAAACTTTAACCTCAAGACACATATTTCCACAACTAAAATGAAAAGCACTCTTTTAAACAGTTTCAGAGGAGCAACGAGATGTTTACAACTATTTTCTTTCAGTTTTCCTTTGAAAGTAACGTAGGATTAAAGTTAAGATGCTTGAAATTTTAATGAAGCCCCGTATTGCTAATCACTGTAGTAGAAGCAAAATAGCTGTGGATTAAATTTACATCCATAAATAGAGTAAAGTCACACCTTCACACTGACTCATTATCTTCCAATCTAAAATGCCAAAGATAGATAAATAAGTGGCGTTTGCGAACGCACCAAGAGCAATTAGACAGAATTTGAAAAAATAAGAATGTCATTCTGACTTCAAATTAATACGCGGGCTTCTTAAGAGGCCCATCAACTATCCTGCAGTGCAATCTTGCAATGGGTGGAGCTAACAGGATTCAAGATGCATCCTGCGCGGTGTTGCCGGACGCAATGCAGGCTGTAACAACATTCACAATCCTGCATTGAGCGGCAGACGGCTCGGCGGACTGTCATGCAAGGTACTCTTGCATCATGCCTGTTTGTAACAAAACTCTTTGTTTTATACAAAACACTTGACCATTAATTAAAAACTAAAATCTTCCAAATTAGATAAGATATAGACTGAATAAAGAGCAACCTTATCGCGTTAAGCAATTTCTTACAAACAATCTGTTTAGTTGTGTTTTCTTCTGCGTTATTTATTGGGTATAGCAACAGTAAAAAACTTGTAATTTTTTGTACATTTTAATTAGTGTGTTTAACATGACATGCGCGTTTCTTGTCATGTCAAACATGTTGTAACTATTTTCTGGCTTAAAGGCCTAGTTGCCAAATCATATACATAAAAGGGGTTGGGCACAATACAACTCATTAAAGATATGAAAAATAATATAGAAAAATATAGCAGTGGTGTAGAAGACAATATTATTTATAATATATGTATAAAAATACAAGTCAAACATAACACCGGTCAACAATGGTTTTGTCGCCCTTGAAATAAAAATGGTATCGAATAATTTTATCTCTTCTTTCCTCAACAGATTTTAATATAATACGCTACTCTTTCCCCACATCCCATTATATCTTATCTTATACTAATATATAAAGCTGAAGCGTTTCTTTGTTTGTTTGCTTGTACGCGCTGATTTCAGGAACTACTGGTCTGATTTGAAAAATTCTTTCAGTGTTAGATAGCCCATTTATCGAGAAAGGCTTATAGGCTATATATCATCACGCTAAGTCCAATAGGAGCGGAGCGCCAATGAAGAATGTTTCAAGATCGGGGGGTTTTTTAACTAATCCACGCGGTCGAAGTCGCGGGCAGAAGCTAGTCAATATAAGTATATAAGAAAGATGAAAAGATATATACAGCTTAAACCTAAAAGATTATCCAAGCATATCGTTTGATACTTTTACAATACAATATTACTTAACTAAGAGTTCAAAAGCTCACAATCAGAAGTAACATTTATCTAAAATAACCGAAAACAACCCGAGACGCATCAAAATACAATTTTCGCCCAACCAAACGAGGGGCAAGACGCCAAACATCCATTTCGCTCGTACACTTGCATTAAAATCTTTAATAATCCCGTCACGTTCTCATTGTGCCTTTTCATTGCTTAAGTAATTTACAAATGTAATTTCAAATAAATTCAAAGTCTGGCCCGCACAGGGATTTATCTACAAGCTTTTTAAGCCATAAGAGGCAGATAATTTTCTTTTGTGGCCGATCTGATATTTATTTGCGGCTGCTTTCATAAGTGATTTCTTTATTACTGTACTTATCCCGAAAACTTTATTCAAACTAATCTAAAGAAGAATATATTTTTTATTAATCTGACTGATTACGCTCTCGATTCAATTATTAACTCTATAAAAACAAGCACAAACTATGTAACAAAAGAAGGACGTGTGAAGGACTCACCGAATTTATCTTCCAAGTATTTTATCCTGACACGAAGATATAATTCATGATAAATGGCCAGTATTATTTAGTTCGGTTATTGTTTTAAGTATAATTTTACAACACGACCCCAATAGTTTTTAAAATTGGAATATTAATAAGGTACGTTGAGCTTACGTATCGAGTGCAACTACCTTCAAAATAGGTAATGTCTTCCATTTCTTCCATCCAGTGAACAGTGTTGACTCGAATATAGGATATAACATAGGAAATTAAGGGACGGAATGTCACAAATCATTTACTGTAAATAACATTATTTATTTTAATAATTAAGGGAAGCTATGTATGATCACACTACCACAGTTGTACATATCTACATTATTTTTATCGACGTCATCAGCCATTCGCAGTCCACTACTGGACGTAGGCCTCCCCAACTCAGCGCCATTATTTTTATATTTTTATATAATTTCGTACTAGAAGCTTACATAAAATAGCGGGAACAAAACATTTTAAAATAATTTAAAAAACTATATAAAATTTTGTCGCGATGACTTACCACGTAGAACACTCGCCGGCTCTTTATATATACTCTTTGTCGCCGGCCACTATTTACATAGCAGCACCAAGCCCTTACAACTATATTTTTGGTTTCATCATTTTCGTCTTAATTCCATAAATAAATATTAACAGCCTATTAAATACACTTTGAAGTAAAGCCGTAAAAGGTTTGTCTCCGCCTTTATCAAAAACTTGAAAGGAATGGATGAAATATCTTGTAGTTAAATACGACTAATAACTTAGACTAATAACATACATTTAGGGCCAATTTAAAATTTATTCATAGAATAAAACACAAAATGAGAAAATCAAAAATGGTAGTTGCATGAATACAGTTGAATTGTTTCACTTTTGAATTTAGTCAGATTATAAGGGACCGTCCACAATTTTTAATTACGTAACTCGAATTTTATGATTTTTTGACCCTTCCCCCGTCCTTGTCACAGCTCGTTATATTCGTGAGACTTCTTCCTTCCTATTGGACGCGTTCCTTTAGTATCTCACAACGCCCAAAATGCTCCATCTGCCGTTCTACAAGGCAACCGCGGTCTTTATGATAGTGGCGAAAAAGGCACCAATGACGTCATCATTTTAAATAACACAGCGCTCACAACTCCCTATGTCAAGAGGTGGGTCGATTATTTTTATGTTTAAGGCTTGGCAACTAGGCCTTTCAGCCAGGCGCCGTTGTATTGTAGGCTACAATCGACGTCTTTCAACTAAGTTCTTGTGAAAACTCGAAAGGCCACATTTGGCTATATAGTTCACATTTCTCGCAAAAACACATAATTACTACTCAAAAACTATCAATATCCTACAACTATTGTTCATTTTAGAGTAATTTTACACATTTTTAGAAAATAAAACTGCACAGCACAACGTCTCCTTTCAGTTTCCGCCAATAAACTCCGAGGTGGGTCGAAGTGGAAGTTATCTACCAATGACATTTGTGTATTTCGTCGCTTATGACATCAACGCCCCATAATCCGTTCCACAAGAGTTTATGAGTAAATGTCCGCAAGCAAGTGGAACGGGAAATATCGTTCTGAGTCCCTTCTGGAATGTAGCCATTGACAGTGAAATCACATATTTTGCAATTTCACATCAAGAAATTATTAAATTAAAACAGTAGTTCCGTAATTAGTTTTATTACCATTTAAATTCTTTTTTAATAATTTGAACACTATGCCCATACAGGTAGAGTTGGAAATATTTAGAAGTTTCTCGATTATAGTTCAAAGTCCGTGTTTTAAAGTTTAAAAATATTAATATATTTTCAAGCTTTAAAACACAAAATTTGAACTATAATCGAAATTTAAAAATCTCATTATTTTGAAATGTGACATCACTAAATATATTCGACTGATAAATTTTATTTCTTGATTGAAAAATCGACTCTTAATATATAATTTTTTTTTTTATAGTAATGTAAGCCTTCATTGCATTTATGTATAGTAATGTAAACCTTCATTGCATTTATGTATATTTAGTTTTTAAAGCAGAATTATTTATCAGTTTATTGACATTAATAAATTTATTGAGTTAGTTTTAAGAAAGCCTGAGTAAATAAAAATTGTTAAATGTATGAAAGTTTTTTCTGGCTACGAAATGATTCAAAGTCTTCAGTGTAATGTTAAATGCAAAATGCTTAAAATTGAAATTTATTTCTTTGTAATTCATTTTGCCTTCTTCGTGTAACTTGAGAAGGTTCAACGCTGCATGCATGTTTCATGAGTTCAGTTTTGACTTTGACTACACACTGCTAGTTTGTAGTTGTCTATAACGAAAACTATAATAAATTCGTATCAAACTTTAAAAATAACTTTTAAATTACATCGCAATAATTGGGAGAAAGAAATACATTGCAATAATATCTGTCGTACAAAATTTAAGCGATAATAAAATATGACTGGTGTGTGTAGTGTCTTATATAATAATATAGTGTATCCATCTATAGTGTAGTGTAAATCTGTTTACACTGAGGAGTTTTTGGTGGGAACTGAAAGGAGATGTTGTGCTGTGCAGTTTTATTTTCTAAAAATGTCTAAAATTACTCTAAAATGACCAATAGTTGTAGGATATTGATAGTTTTTGAGTAGTAATTATGTGTTTTGTGAGAAATGTGAACTGTATAGTCAAATGTGGCCTTTCGAGTTTTCACAAGAACTTCGTTGAATGGTGTGGATTGTAGCCTACAATACAACTGCGCCTGGCTTAAAGGCCTAGTTGCCAAGCCTTAAACATAAAAAAAATGTTTACACTAGTGTAAACACAGATATACTTACATGAGGGTAAATAGTAGTTTGTTTGGTTTGATTCTGGTTTGATGGAGGCTGGAACTGAAAGTCAGCGCTGTGCAAACTCCTGACACAGCATAATGCTGAGTTTCCAGCCCCATTGTCGTGAATTTTATGTACGTACATTTCTCAAACTGTATCTATTTATTAGTAAAATCGTTTTATTTTATGTGTGTGCATGTATTTGCGACAATAAATGTTTTTCTTTCTTTTCTTTCTTCTTTCTGTATTGTAATAGTGATATTTCTATACCTTCTTACTATTCATTCACTTGCCTTACTATCGGTTGAATTTTGACACTACTTGTCCATACAAGCTCGAAGCTTATGTCAAATTATAACCGACAGTAAGGCAAATGAACGGTCGGTGAGATATAGGAACCGGTCATTAATATACTAACTAGCTTTTGCCCGCAGCTTCGCTCGCGTTAATGTTATATCATAGGGACCGTACATTTCTCCGGCATAAAAAGTATTCCGTATAATCTATCTCTGTAAATCTTTTCTAGAACTGTTCAGCCGTTATGGTGTGATTGATTAACAAACATACGTACACAACTTTTGCATATTTTATAATATTATTACACTTACATACTAGTTTTCCCCACGGCTACGCCGCGTCTCAAACCCTAGTAATTAGCTCTATTTTACTTAGATAAAAACTTAATTAGGTTTTCATATATCGGGAGCGAAGCCGCAGACAAAAGTAATAACACACACACACACATATATACATATATATATATAATTTTATATAGGCTGGTTGATTAATTATCATTAGTCCTAGATAGGTCCTGTATGGTAATTATATTGCGCACCGGGTTAGGCGAGTTCGATCCGGGGTTTATTGATATTTATTTATACTTGTTCTTTATCTTCACATATTAAACAAAGTCACTTTCCGCGTCTGTCTGTCTGACTGTATATCCTCTAACTTCCCCTAAACCACGCAACGGATTTCTATGCCGCTTTCACCATTAGAAACAAAATTTTTCAAAAAAGGTTTATATGTCGTAAAAGCTAGTATATATATTTGTAACTGTAAAAGCCGCTTAAAAATCTGTTGCGTGGTTTAGGGGAAGTAAGCGGACAAACAGACAGAAGCGGAAGATGATTTTCTTTAATGTGAACGTAAAGAAGAAGTATAAAGAAACCCCGGACCGAACCCATCTACCCGATGCGCAGTATAATTATAATACAAGACCTATCTAGGACTAACTGTCATTAAGCAATCAGCCTATCTACAGGACCTTAAAACCTAGTTAAAAAGTCGAAACTAATGAAAAAATTGGATAAATCTTTATGAATACGTATCTCACTCGATCGCATCATAATTGTTACTAGACGTTAAATACAGACAGAATTTTGAACTTATTATTGGTCCAATAATTTTCTAACTCGTCAAAATCCCAACCGCAACCAATCTTCCCTCGATTCAGCACTCCGATAAACAATAACACTAAATCTTAAACTTCAATTGCCAATTCTAAATTCATCACGGATTATTATTTAAGCAACAGTGCACAGAACAGCGTAAAAGAGAGACGCCGTAGCAGATTCTTCGAAACGTAATATTCTATTCTCTGTATACTTATTGTTGATTTCACTTACGTACACAAATAAAACGCACACACACACTTGTCATGAAACTTATATTGCCACCGCCGTGGCTACAAAAAGCGAGCCAATTTTATGAAAAATATCCGAAGTCCAAAGAGATGGCGATCATTAAAGCATTGTGTGTATCTAAAATGAACAACGCCATCTAGTGGCGTACGTCGAAATCATAAATGTGATGATTTAAATAATGACATTAGTCTTTTCTTAAACTAAATATATGATATTTTCGACACTTATTTTTAGAAAAAATAGAACATCTTTATTGCGTAATGCATATGAAAAGATGTTCAAGTTGTTACAGTATCAATTCATTCTGCCCATAACAAGGCATGCGAAAATAATTTTACAATACTAACTTACATTATAAATTACAATTAATAATTTTAAAATATAAGAAAAAAACAATCATAATAAATCATACATACAGTAGTAATTATCTAAACTGGTAGTCGCCCAGTGGTCGAAATTCGTCCATAATTAATTTAAATTATAAGTTTGAACATTATTAAGGTTCTGTTGTCAAAGACTTATACTTCTATAATCACAAATTTCGCCAAGGCTACATTGTTAATTTGACTTTAGCAATAAACAAAAGAGTATATATGCGCGGGTGTGTCAAATACATGGTAATGTAATGTTTTTTTATTGATTTAATATATTTTTTATGCATATTTTTTTTTTAAATATTAGCATTCTGCACTCCTTCTCTATATACACTATACGTGTGCGACATTTTATACTCCTCCGTCCGCACAATTTTCGTAAAAAGGGGTACTAAGTTTTGATTCGCGTATTAATATAATGATTACATATATGTATTTATGTCAATTTTATATTAACATCTATAACAGTGTCATAATTAATCGATATCATTTTAATATATCCTAAATTTTACACACAATATTTACGTTTCAATAGTCATTCTTCCTCATTTAGGCTCTTCAGTAGTAGGTTGATTGGCAACCTGTTTCCTATGGACTTGTGCTTTAACAAATAGCTACTCTCTTTAAATATCTCCACGATGCAAACCTATTAATCCGGGCCCGGCGCGAGTGGAATACATAAATCAATTAACCCGTACAAGACGTGCCGTGTTGGGGCCGCCGGCCCATTTCTGGGGCTAGTAGCCTATTTCGGCGACACCGTACCCTCGGGCTGACTGAATCGTCTCCGCTTTAATTCAAATATTACTTGTGGAATTGAGAACCTTAGCGGGCCATGCCCATAGCGAATCGTTTCTCGACTAGCTTAGTATTAAAAACCTAGTAATCCCTGCTAAGGGTTGCCTGGAAGAGATCGCTTTTTAGCTATAAGGCCGCCCGCTGTACTATTTCTTGTATTTTTCTATTCCTGTTTATCTATGCTTGCTTTGGTGTACATGGTGGTGTTGTCTATCTATCTATCTTCCAATGTCTTTAGAGAACGCCTAGTTTTGAAACCATAATCTTCTTTACCTCTTAATTAATAAAAAAAGTGAAGAAGAAAAATAAAGATGTGTAACTGCACCTTGATGATATATTTAAATATATTAGACAAGATTTAATAATAGGTATATATATAATCGTATAGCTAAAAATGTATTTATATCCTATTAAAATAACAGAAAGAGACAAAACAACAAAAATTAAAAACCCCGATGTAACTCGTTCGTCAGGGAGAGGCAAATAAATAAATAAAACCCTCCTGAGAAGCCAATTCTCAAACTTTTTTTTAAATAAATTTTATACAGAAATATTAAAGGTAGATTATTCTATAAAATAAGACACAACATGGCAAAATAAAAAATGACAATTGCATAAATAAAATAGTTGAATTATTTCACTTTTGAATTTAGTCAGGTTATAATTTATTGGTGAGGTGTGTAAGAATAAGCCTAAATGGCACTCTGTTGTTCGTGCCTACCCCGCAAGGGAACTGGCGTGAAGTTATGTATGTATGTATAATTTATTGGACTGATAACTTTTATCTGACGGTTGAAAAATCGGCCTTAAGATAAATAAGTCAAAAACAACACCGACTATCATAAAAAAAACAAAAGCAACTAAAAATTAAGAAATAAATGTTTCCTTACTTATTTCTTGTTGTATATAATTTTTAAGTCAGTTTCCAGTACATTGTAAACTAAACAAACTAAAGTAAATGTAAACAATTTCATTGAGAGTGCAGAACTAAAAGGACACGGTATTCAATAACATTGAATGGTTCAACTTCATGTTTATATGGATCACTTGGATGGTTTCATTTGACTTGAAAGACAGAAATGAACCGTCTAATACCGGCTTAGCATTTTAAATTTATTGAATCTGTGTTTAAATTAAAATATTAACTGGATTATAATCTATCCGTAATATTATAAAACTCTAAACATGCCGTGTCAGTACATTGAAGCTATTTAAAAACAGCTGGAATAGGCTATATAAACGATGGAGAACACGATGCATTTTTGTAGATTTCTTGTTTGTTCGTCGGTTTATCTGTTTGTTCGGGATTCACGTAAAAACTATTAGGCCGATTTCGATGCGCTGCTTTTTACCCTTGGAATCTCGCGGGAATTTTTCGAAAAATATTCGAATCAAATACGATTTCACATATCAAATATTATATTAATAAAATTTGTGATACTTTTTATCCTGGGAACCCCGCAAGAATTTCCCCGGAAGTGGCCCGAAGTTGTTCGGATGCGTAAAAATTAGCCTGTTCCGACAGTTTTCACTAAAACGATAGTTTACATTCTTACGCTGCGGTACTTTGTGTCCTGGGATTCCCGCGGGGAATTTCAAGTCAAGCGTGGACGAAGTCGTGGGTTTTTTTTATTGCAGGAGATCAGCAGACAGGCAGACGGCCCACTTGATGGAAAGCGCTTACCATCGCCTATGGACATTTGCAACACCAAAGTTGCTACAAATGCACTGCTGCTCTCTTAAGGGAGACTGGAACCTGGTCACTAATGCCGAAACACAACTCAAGGTTGTTATGGCGACATACTTTAGACCAGGGGTGGTAGCCATCCAGTCGGGCAAATGCCCTACCACCCGGCTGTGGGTTGTTAAGTCGCCTCTTACGACAGGCCGCCCGGCCGCAGGAAATTGTATTCTTTCTCCGTTCATGCACGGGTATATCCTAGTTCTAAAATAATAAGCATCAAAGCTGTCAACTGCAAGACATTGTTCAAAGTTGGGTCAGTTACACCCTCACTTCATCTCCGAGGGGGAACTAGACGTTGCCCTGGACCGGCTCCGGGGCAGGAAGACGGCACCGGGACCCGACGGGGTTCCAGGTCGACTCCTCTTCCTGGCCGCTAAACATCTACGCGGCCAGCTGCGGGAACTGTTCGAAGCCTGTATTCGCGCAGGTCGGTTCCCGTCGCAATGGAAGGAGGGTCGTTTGTGCCTGATTCCCAAGGGAGGTCGGCCTCCCAACGATCCGTCCGCCTTCAGGCCCATAGTGCTGCTGAACGAGGTCGCTAAGGTCTTCGAAAAGATCTTGGCGGAGCGGCTCGTGAAGCATCTCGACGCTGTGGAGCCGGGGCTTTCAGAAACGCAGTTCGGGTTTCGGCGGAGGCGCTCCACGATGGACGCCTTCGAGACGCTGCGAACGTCAACGGACGAAGCCGTCCAAGCGAAGGATGTCGTTCTTGCGGTGTCGCTAGACATAGCGAACGCCTTTAACAGCCTCCCTCATGAGACGATCAGGGAGGGGCTCCGCGCGCATGGAGTCCCCCCGTACCTCACGAGGCTGTTGGGCGCGTACCTGCAGGATCGACATATCCTTTGGGAGGGCGGTGAGTCCGGCAATCCCGAGTTAGGTCGTCGACGCGTCGCGTGCGGCGTTCCACAGGGGTCGGTCCTCGGGCCGATTCTTTGGAACGTAGGTTATGACTGGATCCTTCGGGTTCCGGTCCTGCCCGGGGTAGGGCTGATCTGCTTTGCGGACGACACCCTACTCACGGCACGCGCTGCGTCATTTGCGGAATCCGTGGACGTCGCCAATGCCGGGTTGGCGATTGTCGTAGATCGAATAGCTAGGCTGGGCTTGAGGGTCTCCCCCGCGAAAACGGAGGCCATCATGTTCCATAGGAAATTTCGCAATCCCCCCGCGGACTTGACCGTTTCGGTCCAAGGGGTGGTCATTAGAGTAGGGCCCCAGATGAAATATCTGGGGCTAGTTCTCGATGGGAAATGGCTGTTCAAAGCGCACTTTGAGCAGCTAGTTCCCAAACTCGTCAAATCCGCGGGCGCACTCTCGAGGCTGCTTCCCAACGTAGGGGGCCCGGGAGGTGCGACGCGGAAACTTTACTCTGGCATCCTGAGGAGTATGGCACTGTACGGTGCACCCGTCTGGTCCATTGCACTTCACCGCCACAACAGAACCCTGCTGCATCGGGCGCAGCAGGTTCTGGCCGTGAGGACCATACGGGGGTATCGCACAGTGTCGCGGACGGCGGCCACCCTCCTGGCAGGCGATCCGCCCTGGCATCTCCAGGCGGACGTCCTGACAGTGGTGCGCCGCACCCGGCAGGATGCCCTAGCTAGAGGCCTGACCTTCTGTCAGGTCGAAATCAAGGCGATCAGGAAGCGGGAAACCGCCTCCATGATCGCCATCTGGTCTCAAGAGCTCGACAACCCTGCGGCCTATGGCGGCTACACGGTGGATGCAATCAGGCCACAGCTGACGGAATGGGTCAACCGCACCAGCGGCACCCTGACCTTCAGGACGACACAGATACTTACCGGACACGGATGTTTCGATAAGTATCTGTGTCGCATTGTGGGCTGCTTGCCTTCCCCGGACTGCCGCCAGTGCGGCGCGCTCGACACGGCGTTACACACCAGCGTTTCGAACTTGAGACGCACGTAGGTCCAGTCGACTCGCTCTGCGACTTGGTCAAGGCCATGTTGCAGAGCAGCGACAATTGGGGGGCTGCGGTTACTTTTTGCGAGACAGTAATGTCACTCAAGGAGGCCGCAGAACGAGACAGGGAGAGAAGTCCTGCAGCGCGTGCCAATGCGTCTTCTCGAGGTCGCCGGCCTTCAGCTGGCACCCGGAGAGGCAGGTACGCGCATTACTTCCCTCCCTGAGTTAGGTTCCGTTTACCGCGGGGGGCCTTTAGCTTGCTAGGAGAGCAAAGGACCTTCTACCCCCGCACAACGAAGTGGGGTGTGTTCTCCCAGGGCACACTCCAGGCACTTTATTGCGCTGGATCGGCTGGGCGTAACTATGTTCTAAATCTCAGCCTTTCCAACACATACAAAGCGCAGGGTCGTCAGGGAGGAGGGGGTTTTTAGTGGGTATTGGGGTTGCTCGCCCGTGCAGCAGCGCTCGGAGTCTTCCACACTATTCTGTGACGTCGATCGCGGACGGAGCGCTGCCAAGAGCATACTATTGCTGCAGTGTTATCGCCCCCGACCGACGCGTGTCGTTCCCCTAGCAACGACCCAGTTTGTGCGTAAATCGGTTAAGCATTTTCCCTCGCCTCAAAACAAAAAAAAAAAAGTTACACAATATACTCGCCTTTGAAGTTTATGACATTGACCGTCTGCCTTTCTAATGGCTGCAAAAGCAGGACCACGGCTCATACTATATTAACATAAAACCAATTACAGGGGATCGCCGTCTCACGTCGCTGCGTCCACTCAAACGACGCGAACCACCAAATAAATTGACATAAAGTAAATAAATACACCCACACAAGGTATGCAAATGAGACAAATTGAGACGAAAGACCATCAGCCTGTGATTATAGCTTTAATCACAATTCTGTTTGTTTCAGAGAAAGTATTAAATTCAACCATTTTTAATAGGTGAGAACTGTACTTAAATAGACAACTCTTAATAAAACTAGGTTTTTATTTCATTTTCATTTCGACCAATTCAGATTATGCCTCCCATAGAGTAAACGATGAACACGATGCAATATTTATCTTATCTGTTTGTTTGGAATTCACGTAAAAACAACTGGGCCGACTTCGATGCGGTTTTCACTGAGCGACAGCATATTCTTAGACTTAAAATCTGCGCTACTTTTTATCCTGAGAAACTTGCGGGAAATTTTCTAGAAACGATTGTAAATGGCCAGATTAAATCAAAATCGAATTCCATTGTGATTTTTTTCACTGATCGACAGCAAATTTAATGTAATAAAAGATGTGATATTTTTTATCCCAGTAGCACTTTATAATTGTTCTGGTGCACTAAAATTAACTTATTTCAACACAGTTTAGAATTATTTTTTTTATATTCTGCGATACTCTGTGTCCCGGGAATCCCGTGGGAGTTTTTGGCGGGAACTGAAAGGAGATGTTGTGCTGTGCAGTTTTATTTTCTAAAAATGTATAAAATTACTCTAAAATGAACAATAGTTGTAGGATATTGATAGTTTTTGAGTAGTAATTATGTGTTTTGTGCGAAATATGAACTGTAAAGTCAAATGTGGCCTTTTGAGTTGTCACAAGAACTCTGTTGAATCGTACTAGCTGATAACCTACAGTTCAGCTGTGCTACACATAGGTATAAGAAAATGAAGAAACTATATTGAATCTCAGATCTGGCTTAAAGGCCTAGCTGCCAAGCCCTTAAAAAAAGATTCCCTTTTTTTGCGGGAATCCCGCAGGAAATGTAAGTCAAGCATGGATAAACTCGCGGGTATATCCTAGTATGCAATAATAATGTATTTCATTATTCTTTAGAAATCTATATGTTAGTAACAAAAATCTTCAAAGAAAGACTTTTTTCAATTTAAATTCGATAAAAGATACTAAATCCATCAAACGAAATCAACCGATCCTCATCTCAGATCTGACATTTGATATGACTTCATCAGGAGCTGTAAACTACGCGCCAATTGACCAACTTTACACATATAAAACATTTATTTTATACCGTGAATAGACTATGTGGGATTACTGGCGTAAGTATCTGTTTTTGTTTCTGGAATACGGCAAACAAAGTACGAATGGCTACCACCCCTGGTCTAAAATATGTCGCCATAACAACCTTGAGTTGTAATAAAACTACGTTTTAACGGTTTTAAGCGCAGTAATTTATTTGATTTTGGTTATTCCGTCGTTTCGGCCACTTTTTAGTGGCCGTGATCACGGAAGACAAAGGTGTCAATTGTCAACGACAATTTTAAATTTAACAGCAATTACCGCGCTTAAAACCGTTAAAACGTAGTTTATTATGTATACAAGCCGCGAAAACTTAAGAAAACCTTGAGATGTGTTCCAGCATTAGTGACCAGGTTCCAGTCTCCCTTAAGAGAGCAGCAGTGCATATGTAGCACCTTTGGTGTTGCAAATGTCCATAGGCGATGGTAACCGTTTTCCATCAAGAAGGCCGTCTGCCTGTCTGCTGAACTCCTGCAATAAAAAAAAATAGGAATACGGCAGAGTAACTGCCGATTTGATGAAAAGTGGCTACCATCGTTCACGGACAATTGCAACACGGATGTGACCAACGTGCTGCTCTTCTCGATGAAATTTAATGACACCTAATAACACTATATAATAATGCAAAGTTTAATATTTTAGTATATTATTTAATTTAATTCGGACCTATGTACAGTTAAGTACATAGGTACTGTTAATAAAACTATAACGATTTAATTGTCGTTGACGTTGTCCTGCTCTGAAAAAATAAAAATCTAGAACCCGATTCCAGCGCCACCTATCGGGTCTAATTGTAAATGTAAGCGACCCCGAGGCCCACTCAAACATATATAAAATTTCATAAAAATCGTAGAACCCGAATTCCAGCGTCAATTATTTTGTTTTGATTGGTGGGTTACGTTATTGAAGTTTTAGTAGGTAGTAGTAATTTTTATTTTGACTCTTCAGGTGATCAGATGGTGGATGCTTACCTCGGGCAACGGATCAGTATGGCAATCCAGCGAGGAAACGTTGACAGCCATCTGAGCACCTTACCCATAGAAGACGGTGATCTAGGCTCAGTATTCTACTTATAGTCTTGAAAGAAGGACTATGGGTAGAATACAATACAAATAAGTTAAGTTTTCTTTTATTGCATTGGATTATTTATAAAAAAATATATATAGCCTATATTAATAAGGGATAATGTAGCATTCGAATGGTGAAATAATATATGAAATCAGTCCAGTAGTTTTTGAGTTTATTGTTACTAACATAAAAAAATACAAATCTTTCCTCTTTATAATATTAGTATAGATTACATTGCCAAAAAACAAATGAAAAAAATAATTGATTTTTTTTAAATGTGACCTTAAAATAATTGATTGTTTTATCTTTTAAGTGTTACATAAATATGATTACCAAAAATTAAAAAAAACTCCTTTACTAACATAATTAAACTCCGACGGCCTCTGTGGTTGAGGAGGCTAAGCCTTTACTAAAAGGTTCCGGGTTCGATTCCTGGCATGGTAAATTCGGAAACGAATTTTCTCCGTTATTTACTATAGTCTGGGTGTCTGAGATCGGCCCCACAGTAGTCCGTTGTACACATAACACAAGCATAACTTGCTTAATTTGGGGATATACAATACCTTTGTCTGCCGATTAAAAAAAATGAACATGTTTCAAACCCAAAATTAAACAGTATTAACGAAATAGAGCATCATACTTCTTTAATTTATTCCCCTCGAACAAGAACTGCTTTCGGACCGAGTCAGTTGATCTTTTTAAACACCTACATACTCTTGGTCTTACCTATGTACTTCAGGAGTAGGGGTGACTATTTGATGCACGTCGTATAAGGAGCCCTTAATCTTTTTTGGCTGCATCAAGGATAGAATTGGAGGAATTAGTCCAGGCCTGTGAAATGTGAAACGGCCTAACGATGTCAAGACGAAGATGATTATGATCCATTCATTAGGGAGGCAATGGTTCTTTTTTACTGACTCATTTTCTTAAACCTATAAATCGCATGTAGAGTTAGCGAAACAGATACATCTATTATCTATAAATTATAGATACATACCTTGTTCGATTGAATGTTTGATAATTTTGAAAAATGCGCTTGTAAATAGTTAGCTTCGACTTCGACCGATAGCTCCTTGTAGATTTTTTTCAAAGAGAATGAAATGCAGTATCGAATGGATGGTGGCGCCACTCATAGACGTGTTGAAATGTCGATTTGATTGACACTCACGAATTTACAGTGACGTTTACTGGAAGATTGGTTGACGCAGTTGGATTTTTTTTTTTTTTTTTATTGCAGGAGTTCAGCAGACAGGCAGACGGCCCACTTGATTGAAAGCGGTAATCATCGCCTATGGACATTTGCAACACCGAAGGTGCTACAAATGCGCTGCTGCTCTCTTAAGGGTCACTGGAACCTAGTCACTAATGCCGGAACACAACACAAGGTTATTATGCGACATACTTTAGACGAGGGGTGGTAGCCATCCAGTCGGGCAAATGCCCTACCACCTGGCTGTGGGTTGTTTAGTCGCCTCTTACGACAGGCCGCCCGGCCGCAGGAAATTGTATTCTTTCTCCGTTCCTGCACGGATAGAATGCGACGGGGCATGAGACCGGCGCCTCAGGAGACGAAGGCTTGCCGGTCGGAGCTCCGCGACGTCGTCATGGTGATGTGGGAAGAACGCCTCAGACACCCCAGCGCGGGCCTCGCCACCATTGAAACGGTGAGGCCCGTCCTGCAGGACCGGATCGAACGAAGACACGGCACCCTGACGTTCCGGCTGACACAGGTCGTCTAGGGGCACGGCTGCTTCGGGAGATACCTGAATCGCCTTGGCCGCGAGGCGACGTCAGGGTGCCATCAGTGTGACACCGGTGACGAGGATACGGCGCTGCATACACTTCAGGAGTATCCAGCCTGGACAGAGCAGCGCCGAGACCTTGTCGCCATAACCGGATTTGACTTTTCGCTCCCGCCCGGGGTACGTACCATGGTTGGGAGCACCACCGGATGGAACGACGTCTCCTCTTTCTGTGAGCGCGTTATGCTTGCGAAGGAGGAGGCGGAGCGGGAGCGTGAGCGCACATCACTGCTCCGCTCCCGCCAAAGGAGAACGCCTTAGTGCCAGAGGACCAGCCAGGACCTTCGGCCACCGTAAGCGGGCGACGCGGGTGGGGCCTCTTGGGGTATAGAGGTTCTCACTCACCTGCACATGCCGTCGAGATGGGGGCGGGGCGTCTTCCACGTGCGCTCACCTCTCCTCCCGTAGGGCGAGTTACAGACCGCCCCACGCCTAGAGAGCTTGAAGACGCTGGGCGACAAAAGTAGTCTCCCGGCAGTGGCAGAGGCCTCGCGAGGCCCACGCCTACCAGAGCTGCAGAGAGGCTAGGTCATATATCCGTAGCCCTGGCATAAGGCGAAGGATGGAACACCCAGGGTTTTAGTGGGTATCCCTAACTGGAGAGTGGCAATAGCATGGCACCAGTATTCACTGGGCATGTTAGTGCCACCCCCGATCTGACGAATCCCACACTAGGTCGCGAATTACCCCCCAAGGTTCTGCCCTTGTCGCGGCTTAGTACTCAAACGGATGTACCCTGGCTAAAAAAAAAATAGAATACGACGCCCATGCAGTCTTTCATTCACTTAATTTGCTTTGTAATTATTGACTGCCGGTAATTACTACACTGAGCTAATGAATGCATAAATTAGGGGGGTTTGTGAGACTAACTATAATCTAGATCGTGTGTTCATTATTAAATTAATTATTAACACGAGTCGTTGATTAGCTTTGATTAGTGCTCAGAAAACTTTTTTATGTTTGCAATGGCAAGTGGTTACCATCGCCCATTTATATCTCCAGCACTAAAGGAGCCGATGCGTTGCCTACCTGGTTGAGACTTTAAATATCTTTTTATTGAATAGCCCCATATTGTAGAAATGCCAAAAGAACTTCCTTATTTTTGAAACAAGATCTATTTTGGCTGAGGCTACAATTAAATACATCTAGCTTTGACCTGGTGCCCGTTTGCTAGAATATTACGTTACAACTGGAATTTTCAAGAATACATGCCACTAGCTAGATACACAAATACTTCAAAACAATTTTTTTTTTTTAAATGTCATGAAAGGTTTTGTATTGTGTGTGCGAATAGTATAAGAACTTATGTACTATAAAATGCTATAAGGGGCATTGGTAAATCTATGCTGGGCCATGGAAAAAGATTAGTTCATAATTAAAAGATTAGATCATCTTCCATGGCTGGGCTAGACAACATAGCACCGCCACGGCAGAAGTAAATCATGGTTCGCTGGTACGATAACCTAAAGATAGAAAGGCACATACTGATGACACCATATAGGCATATCCTAGAGGTTTGAATATAAAAATGAAAATAGAGCGAGAAATAGTAGATTTTTACACGAGAGGTGAAAGTGACATATTTAGGCACGAGATGCTTTGGCGCATGAGCGTAGCGAGGGCGCTAATAATTCGAATGCCTAGATAGGCCTTTCATCCTATTTAGCAACTTAACACTGCTTTTTGAATAAAAACTGATTAATTAAACTAACAACTACTTTTCTAATCAAAGCAGGCGTTAAATCCATATCTGAATCTGATGAACTCATTTAATAAGTCACATATGAAACGTCAAGTAAAATTCTTTTTCTGTGGCATTGTATCAGCCTGTAATTTTTTGTCACTGATGATAATAAATATTTAACTTAAAATGTAAATAAAACAAAATAATAATTTAGTGAAAAGTAATTTTTATCTATAAAATGATGTTATAAAATTGTTGATATCTTTTTATTATATTTTATGCCTCGATTTATCAGTGGCTGTAAAAAAAAACCATATCGCATGTACTATCTATGGTTCACAGTTTTCTAAATTTTTGACAGCAGGGAGATCGATTTGATCGTTTCCCAGGGGCGAAAAGTGCTGTTTTCATCCCTGTGATTAGGCAACTCCAAGCGTACTTTCAGAATATGAAAAATGAAAAAGCATTTACCCTTTGTATTTTTATTCGGAACGAAGCGTGAAATAATTGCTTCCAAATTCACAATAATACGACATACGACAAGGAGCGAGTTAGTTTTCTGGATGAACTGTTGTTCTCAAATATTGTTCGACTTCATACAAATAAGCCTCTGTCGATGATTCAGTTCACATTGCTTACACTCAGTGAAGCGGACTGACATTCTACGTTTTTGTTTGATATTTTTAGCGAAGCTTGATGTATTCGAAATAAACTTGCGTAAATAATAGATTTTGCCCGCTTCTTATTTCGCGTCTAGTAAAATGATGTTTTCTTATCCTTTTCTGAGATAAAACGAACTCATATGTAGGTTATATGTATGCGAAATTAAAATATTTGATAAAATAATGTACTTAGTTTTTTTTTTATTGCATGAGTTCAGCAGACAGACGGCCCATCTGATGGAAAGCGATTACCGTCGCCTATGGACATTGTAGCACCTAAGGTGCTACCAATGTACTGCCGCTCTCTAAAAAGAGACTAGAAATTAGCCATTAATGCCGGAACATAACTCAAGGTTCGTATGGCGGCATCCTCTAGACCATGGGTGGTAGGCATCAACCCATCTTGTACTTCTTCGACCGTGACCGGGTCGAGTGTGGTTTCCGCTGGTAAGGAGGATCTACGTTCGACCTCTGAGTCCACCTCCGTCAGGTGTGACTGGTCGACGTTTTGCGTAGTGGGGGAGCATTGAAGCTTTAGACTCTGAGCAAGGCACTCGGCCTTTTCCTCGTCATCGAACGCCTCGGTGTTGTCGGCTCTTTCTAACGCGGATATGACAGTATGGGCAAACACCCCTACTACCTGGCAAAATATAAAACAACTTAAATTATTAGTTTCGTATAATAAAGCCAGCCTTCTGGGAACGTTACCCATTAACTACTTTATTTATAGTCTTAAGATATTATAAATAGAATACAATATTTACATTTTCTTCATTGTACTAGTTTATACACTCACTGACACACAGAGACACACATACACTCGCACAACACACACAATAATTCACACACTAGCCCACCAGCACAATGGCTTTCACACACTTGTAACATTCAGCAGTATATTGTACGATTAAAATATTTCGGCTTTCGAGAGAGGGATGGTGATCAGTCGAACATGTTTTTTAATCTAATACAGACACCAGGCTGTTTCTAAATCAATTTAATCTATCTAAAATGTTTGATTTGTTGAGAGCAAAAAAAAATTATTATATTATATTATTTATAATTTATGTAAACTTTGATATAGATTTTGTTAGTATTTATCATATTTATCCGTGCAGGAACGGAGAAAGAATACAATTTCCTGCGGCCCGGCGGCCTGTCGTAAGAGGCGACTAAACAACCCACAGCCAGGTGGTAGAGTATTTGCTCGACTGGATGGCGACCACCCCTGATCTATAGTATTCCGCCATAACAACCTTGTGTTGTGTTCCGGCATTAGTGACCAGGCTCCAGTCTCCTTTAAGAACAGCAGCGCATTTGTAGCACCTTTGATGTTGCAAATGTCCATAAGCGATGGTAACCGCTTTTTACCAAGTGGGCCGTCTGCCTGTCTGCTGAACTCCTGCAATAAAAAATAAAAAATATATATATATAATATAGTTTTTTTTAATTCTTCCTAAAGGCTTAGCCACAACATGGCTATGTCGCCTTAATAATTGACATATACATATTTAAATTAGGTGGCGTGTGCAAGATATTTATAATTTTGATTGCCAGAGTCTAACAAGGGCTCTGCCCAAAATGCTGTTGCATCAGCCTATATGAAATAAATTTATACCACTCACTTCTAAGGCTTTTAGTTTGGACACATTCCACTAATACTTGAAATACATCATCTGTTTTACATATATGACATGAAGAACAATTTGGTGTGAATACCAATCTCATCATGTGCAAACATTTGTTCCGTGGAATGTGTCCAGATCGTAATCTTAAAGCTATATATAATATAGTTAGGTAGGTTATTTGGCTTTGGGACGAAAAAAGTATTAAATTGAACTTTATCTCAAAAACTACTCAACTGTCAAGTAAAACGTAGAAATTCAGGAAACTTCTACACGTTAAAAACGATCAAAATTTTATATTGCTCATATGTGCGAAGCCAGTTACAATATGCATCTCCAGCGTGGAACCCAATGTATCAACTATATGTAAAGCGTATTGAGGCAGTGCAAAAAAAATTTCTTCGATATTTAGACTACAAATGTAGCCAAATTATAAATATCTTGAACGTTGTCAACACTACCATTTCCTACCTTTGGAGTACAGGCGGAATGTAAATGATATTTGTTTTCTACTTAATATAACTAGCGGATTTATCGACTGTCCCGAACTTCTTTGTAATGTTGGACTACGCACTCAACAATTGGGCATTAGGCAGAGACAGTTGCTGTATGTACCCTTTGCATCCACCGATTATAGGTAAAATTCTTTCTTTCTCCACAGCGCCTCACAATTTAACGATCTAGCACTAAAATTGGACATTAATATCTTTGTAACTAAACCCAACACCTTTAGAAATATAATGAACAAAGATTTTTTGAAAGAAAACTAGTTTTTTCCAAACTACTTGATATGTATTCAAATTCAAATTCTCTTTTCAAGCTTTTAATCTCACTTTTCAATTTTACAATTTTTCAATCTTCATTATCAACCATACACATACACACACACATACACACACACACATACACACACACACATCTTCATCAATTAACCTGAGCAAGTCTATATGCTAAGGCTTGTAATTAGCAATACTTTTATTTATGTTGTTAATTTATATCGTCATTTGTCTGTAAGCCTTACTAAAATAAATATACATACATACATAACTTCACGCCAGTTCCCTTGCGGGGTAGGCATGAACAACAGAGCGCCACTCAGGCTTATTCTTACACACCTCACTTGCTTCTTTGACATTCATAACTCTTGTCATGCAAGAAATAAATAAATAATAATAAATAAATAAATAACGTAAAAAAACAACAACAAATCTGCAAGATACAGTATTTTTTTAAATGTAAAAGAAACCCTAAAATAAGTTACAGGTCATGTCACATATTTTACACTAAAAAAAAACTTAGGAATTAAATACTATTATAAACATATTTACAAGTAAAAGATGTAGTCCAGATCGCTCTCGGTGGGGAGCGTTCCCAAAATGCTGGCCGCATTCCCGCGTTGTATGGCAACGCTAATACGTTGCCCTAAATATAGGCCAGCCCTTTGGTAATTTTTATCTTTTCCTTCGCACCAAATTCAAGATGGTGTAAAAAATATTTATTATTACTGTTTAGTTACTCTTGAAGTAACTAAGTAAGTTTTTTGCTAGAAATCTTTTATTAGCAATTATATTTTCTTGTCTTACTTTTCTATATTTTTGTTTGCTTATGTCTTACTTATTTATTTTCACCCTAAAAATAAACGTGTTTTCTTCTTTCCTTAAGAATTCTGTTTTCACAACAATGGCTAGGGAACCCTGAAAATTGATGTTGCCTTCAAAATGAGTGCTGTCAAGTGTCCAGTGTGCAACTGAATCCTCAGCTTTATAGACGGCGTGCACCAACACCCTAGCTGATAAGCTGTACTCCCAACCACGACGCCTTTGTTTTAAATCTCTTTGTTCGACATCACAAAGCTAACTCAGTATCAAACTGTCATTCTATGCAAACCTAAGTGACAATTGAATTCAAAATTCAGTTGCCATCCACCGTGGAAACCGGGCCAGCATTTTGGAAACGTTCCCGATTGACGGCGATTTGGGATCCATGTTTTATTTGCAACTTTTTTTCTCTCACCAGATAAAAGTTATTCATCCAATAAAATTCAAGATGACAGTTGCGTAAATAAAATAGCTGAATTGGTTTACATTTAAATTCGGTCAGGTTATAATTTATTGGACTGATAACTTTTATCTGATGATTGAAAAACCGGCTCTTAAAACCTGGAATGTCGGCGACATAACTTGTCGTTGTGTAGACTATATAGACTTACTTTCTAAGTTATTATTACATATAAAAACCGAATTAAGTTTTTATGTAAGAAAAAAAACCAGCGGTTTGACACGTGGCGTAGCCACGGTATAATCTCTAGTAATCAATAAATCTATCAAGGCTGTATGAACTTAGTTTATTTGCCTGCCATTGTGGCGAAATAAACAAAAAACTTCTGTAAATACTTATACTGTGAAAAGTAAAAATCATATCTACAATTGGCTTTTTCTTAAATCAACAATTCGCATCTGCAAAGATCACCGTCTGCAGCTTTTAACACCGCATCAATACCTGCCTACAACTTTCTTACGCCCGTATATCCCCTAACAAAAGTAAACAAGTTCGCTTACGTGTAAAAAAGCAGCCAGCCAAGTTTATCCTGATTAGTGTTGCAAGAGCAAAAAATTAAACGGGATATTTAAAAAATAATTACAAACAATGACAAATGAATTGTATAAAACTATGCAGAATATATTCTCTGTTGCCAACACATATTATTTTTCATTTCTCATATTCTCAAAGTACGCTTGGAGTTGCCTAATCACAGGGATGAAAATAGTACTTTTCGTCCCTGGGAAACGATTTTCTATGGTGAACAAAAATTTTTTAAATTATGCGAACCATAGGTAATGCATGCGTCTCATGTCCCAACTTTTTTACAGCCACTGTTAAATCCCGACATAAATACTAATAAATAAATATTAACAATTTTGTAACATAATTTTATACTTATAAATTACATTTCACCAAAATATTATTTAATTTACATAAATATTAGCTATCGTCAATGACAAAAAAATTATTGGCTGGTAGAATGCCACAGACAAAAAAAAATACTTGACGTCTCATATGTGATCCACTAAATTAGTTCATCAGATTTAGATGTGGATTTGACGCTTGATTTACAGAGAAGTAGTTGTTTGATTAACTAATCAGTTTTTATTTACTTTCTCATTCCAAATAAAAAGCAGAGTGTTAATCTCAGGTGAAAGGCCGACTTGAACTATTAGCGCCCTCGCTACGCTATTACGCTAACCATCTCATGCCTAAATAGGTCACTTTCACCTCTCGTGTAACAATCTACTATTAAAAACAATTAAATTTTATGTTGTAATATGTAGGTAGTAAAAATAAAGACACAGTGTGCGTGTATTTGTTGGGTATACACGTATCAAATGAAATTTCTTTACGATATATCATTTTTATTTTATTTTTAAAAAACTACGTTAAACGAGGTTTAACAGCGAAATGACGGAAATAGTGGAAGTTTGTCATCTTTTCGGAACCCTTTATAGTTCATAAACTGCCACGCACTTGGCCGATTTCTATCCACTCTGCTATAACAATGATACTAAATTTTATACCCACCAATCTTGGTACACTAATGCAGCCGAGACGGTAAAACCTTGCAAGAAAACGTCACACTTTTGTTTCTTAGTACCGAAGAAAATTTGTACAACAGTTAAAACATAAGAAGTTTCACTTCAAAAACCAGCCAAGTGCGTATAGTCCGCACACAATGCAGGGTTGTAAAGATGATGAACTTGTTTTACAAGTGTCATAAGCAAGCGAAAGTTGCTTAAATATATTGATGTTATGATGAAAATAATGTACTAGTAAACCCCGTAATTTTTTCAAAAAATTACTGTGATATAGGAAGACCGATACAGAAAGATCAGAACGATTTTAGAATGATACTGTTATTGCCAAAGAGTCTACGACACCTTAATTAATTATATTATTTATAAAGTCTTACACAACGATACCTTTGCAATGTACTATCGTTGTTAATGGAAGTGACACTACTATACTATACTTTTTATACCTGAAAATCTTTTGATGATATATTCATGTTATACAGAAATTGAGAGAATACTAGCACAAATCTGGCAACATTTTAGGACGCCGCTAACTGCCCACCTGGGACTTAGCCCGTTCACACTCAACGGACTTGTCGAAGTTAGACTTTATGACTTGTTTAACCTCTGGGCACGTGTTTTATTGCAGCAATAGCTTTTATCTCGACTGTTTGGTACAAAGCTTTAGAAAATCCACTGATATTTTAAACACATTATTTGTAAGTATTAAGACATCAATGTAAAAAAGATATAGAAAAAGGATAATATTACTGACAATTTCGAAATCATTAATTTCTGATGTTACTGCTCCATCTGGGATAATGTTATCGTTACTAACCGTTTCACGCAGATAACTAGATGCATTTCGCCGCAGTCAATGATCATAACATGAACCTAAGAGTTCGAGCACTACAATATCAATTTTTTATTTGTCTATAAATCTTTAATTAACCTTATCTATATAATTTATAAACATATTATTTCTCTATAAAATTACATTACCGTTTTAAATAGAGGCTAACACATCTTGTGGAGATATATATATATACAATAAACTACTTATCGGATTAATGCATTTACTTGCCGGCTTAAGAAGTGGCTACACGGGCACTGTCACCTTTCACCTTCTATAGGTTGAAGGAAATCATAGATCTTAAAATTGTAAAGATGAATATGTAAATGTGAATAATTGAAGATTTATAAATAATACATACAACTCTGACGTGTAAAATAGTTACGAATAAAAGAGTTTATGAATTTCAAGTTTTTAGTAGGACAAAAATTGTACTTTTTGATATAATAAATAGGTACTAACCTATCCTATTCGTCCAAAAAGCAATTGTATGTTTACATTAACACGAACATACATTTATAATTGAATATTCTGTTTTCAGTTGGTCATTAATTATTTTTCGGACGGAACGAAACGTAATCATAGCATTATGCAACTTTATTACCATCGAGGTCTGTCAACAGACCAAGTTTGCAAACACAAGTATACAAATTAATTAGTTTTATGCAAATTAAAGCCGTCAGCTCGATTCCGGGTCCAAATATCCGAGTGCGAATTTGTAAATTTAATTATGGACGCCAATAAAGGGGTCTTAACTCAATATGGACCCCGGTTTTTAGAGATTCGTAGCAAAATGACAAAAATGGTAGATGCATGTCGCCAGTACGAAACAACCTACTCTAAAGGCCGATTCTTATACCTTAATATTCAGTATTCCTTCAATTACCTTACCATCTGTTAAATTTTGATATTTCTAGCGAGCTTACGTCAAGCAAATGAACGGTAAGATACGGTCGGTAAGATATAGAAACCTACCATAAGACCGTGTCCCCTTTAGACTAACAATGAGCGGCTGACTATTCACTAGCTAACTCTGAGCGGCATATCGGTTGCTAACTCAATGTCGAGTTAGAAGTGAACTGTATGGTATTAGCCGCGAAGCGCTTGCGAAATCTTGTCACGGAAGGTAAACGGTTAGTACATAATGCCACGCAGCCCCAGATAGGATAGACTAGGCGTGTTGCTGGGAAGTTTCTTTCGCCGTTTCTTCTCTCCCAACCATAACACGTTGCGAAACGGGGGTAAAATAGCGTAGGCCGCCACGAACCGCCGATCCCGATCCGCTGGGATCCTTCCCCTCGGGCTTTATATTACCCGTCGCCCGTTCTCAATTAGTGCATTGTGTCGCCCTATGGTGGACATCATTAGATTCATCCCCCTCTCATGGTAACAGTCCAGACGAGGTAAAACTCATTACGGAGCTCCCTCGAGCAAGTTTTGACCCCAGGGCTGGAGCGCCTTCGCTTCGCGAAAGCGTTCGCCCCGAAGACCCCGGTAAAGTTGTAAGTTCTTCGGACCAACAACATAAAGCCATTCCAATAAAAGAAAAACGCGACGCAGTGAGCGAACTGCGCCGCCGACCGCGCTCATCGTTCGCTGCTAATCGGCCGCTAACTGATTGCGTCCGCAAACAAAACGCTGCAAACTGCGTACATTATGCGCTGTATGGACTCTCCATTTAAAAATTATAGGGAGACAAACTGGAAGCTAACAGTCTCACTGTTTGTTCAATGGGGACATGGCCTTAGTCGTCCGACTACACCTATTTGATCCGTATTTCTTTTTTGTAAATCCTATTAAACCCCTTATTACACCATACTAAATTAAGAACCAGGTAAAAGAAGATATGGTAGGGCCATGCTGGAATCATTACCTTGCTAAGTCTTGCTTAAAGCTCTTCGAGCCGGCTCACTCGGTGTGATACCACGGGAAAACAGAATATCCAAGTAAAACAGTCTTGAGCTAACCATGTTTCGCAATGACCCGCAGCCCACTCCATTATCCAATTCCATCTCTTCTATCCTATCCTAAAGGCTGGTAACGCGTTGGGTTTTCTCTTGGTATTGCAATTAATTACGCGCCAAAAAGTCCACAAAACGACAACAACATAAGTAATTTTTTTCTCTTCAATAGCTTCCGCGTTTAGCGGTAAGTTAACGACAAATGATTCCTAATCATTTGATAGTTCGGATATTATCTGTAGTCCACACGACGCACTAAACCGCGTTTTATCACCTACACCATCTAATTACCAATTTTCCAGTGAACTGAACGGTAAGACCGTATGATTGACCGGTTTAATCAGTCCGAGAGTGAATGAGCGGATCTGCTCGCAAGCGGGAAAGGGCGGGAAAAAGTAGATTACGCTGAATCAATTCATTTGCGGTGCGAGGGAGTTTTTGTTGACACCTTTCGGCCAGATTTTTTATTATACCACCTTAATAGGGTTGCTCAACATTAAAAAGATATAATTTTTAATTTTAGACAAAATATTCGGAGATTTAATTTTGAATTTCATAATGAATGTTATATTATTATTAATATATACTGTTTTAACGAAGATTTGTGAGTTTATATTGAAAAATCTCAACTGTTTTATAAAGTATGAATATTCATAACTACTGTACACTGGCTAAATACATAAATCATGCTGAGTCATATTCAAAGAAGAGACACTACGCTTTGATGTTTTAATTCAACTACTAATGATAGTAGACCACGAAAAAGCTAAACCTTTTCTCTATATAGGTACCTATACAATGTAATCCAGGCATATAGCAAAGATGAATTATTCTCTCGCGTCGTTGTCTTCGTGTTTCTTTGGTATTAACACTCTTGGTTAATTGGTTGCCACAGTAAAATAACTCCTTTACTTAAAAGTAAAATATTATTGAAAAACAAAAATACTACTACTAAAACTAAATATGGAGACAAATCTATATTATAATAAATCTGTAAATGGTTTGAGTTTGTACAATGCGATTAAATATGTAAAAAGAATCAGGGGGGCTAATTCGGACCAGCAGATTCCGAAAATGCAATTTTTACAATGTTTGTATATCTGTCTGTTAGAGCATGACGGGAAAACTATTGAACGGATTTAAATGAAGCCCAAAATAGAACTAGTTTATATCCCAGGGCGTGCCTTAGGATACTTTTTATCCCGATAAATGACACATTTCCATGAGATAGACGAAAATAGCGAAAAAGATGGCGCTGCGATCGCATATTTTTTGGAAACTACTAAATTTATATGATTGGAATTCTACATAGTGCTGCTGGCATATAACCCGAGTTAAACTTAGAATACATTTTATCCTAATAAATGACGTCGTTTTAGAATTAGAATAGATGGATCAGCAAATTAGATACCGCTGCAATCACGTTTTTTCAATTCACTAATAAATACCTACGTTATCATAAACAACATGACGTCATTTATTGTACTTATTTCTCCAAATCAAGTTGGTTTCGACTCGCCGATATGTTTTGCTAAGCAGCCGTGTTGACTGTATGAACTTAGTTTCTTTGTTATTGTAGTGAATTTAACACAAAACATTAACGTTTTAAGTCTAAAAACTTACACAATATAGCCTCCTTTAACCAAATATGTTATTTATAGTAATAAAATCTCATTAGAAATCATCATTCATATTTTATAAGATTTTAATTTATTTTACCATCTAAGTATTTATAGTTCCTTTGCCTGTTATTACACATTCTTTAAAACATACAGATATCAGTTTAGGTCATGGGCTTTTAGCTAAATGCCACTTTGATTTGGGATAATGTTATAATTTCTGACCGTTTCACACAGATGTAGTGATGAGTTTAATGCCTAATGTGTGATGTGATATTATTATTAATTGTTAATGACGTTATATAATGACAAATAACGTATATAATAACGTAGCTATTATTTATAAACGATTTTCACCATCAGTGAGATAATATTTTCATTAAAGATTTATATATATACTAGCGGCCCGGACAGACGTTGTCCTGCCTTTAAAAAATTAAATTCTAGAACCCGATCCCTGAGCCACGTACCGGTTCTAATTGCGAATCTAAACCATCCGGATACCCACTCAAACACACAAAAACAAAATCACCAAAATCGCTCCAGGTGATTAGGAGGATTCCAGAACCCGATCTCAGCGCCACCTACAGGTTCTAATTGTGAATCTAAAAGAGTAATATAATTTTTTTATTCTAAGTCATGACAAAATAAGATTAAAAATCTTGCCAAAAAATTAAAGTTTATAATTAACAAATAAAAAATAGGGGTTGATCGTAGAGGGATGAAAATTTAGGGTTGTATGTATTTTTTAATGCTGTATCCTAAACAAAATAAAAAAAAATATCCAAAAAATAAAAAAATAAAATTTGCGGTGGACACCCCTTATCACTTAGGGGGTTGAAAAATACATATTAGCCGATTCTAAGACTTACTGAATACGCATAAAAACTTTCATAAGAATCGGTCAAGCCGTTTCGGAGGAGTATGGGAACGAACATTGTGACACGAGAATTTTATATATAAGAAGAGATATATATATATATATATATATATATATATATATATATATATATATATTCCTACTTAAGTTTTTATGTAAGTAACATAGAGCTACTTTACCTAGGGGTTTTCAAGCCACGTAGCCGCGAGGAAAACACTAGTGAATAAATAAATTCATTTACATTATTTAAAATTCGGCAACCCTGCCGGGCTTCCCAGGGACAAAATCAAACGGGGTCCAACATCAATTTTAATTAATCTTATTTTGTTCGGTTGGCACTCTTTTTGTGTCTTAATTAATAAAGGTTTGATTTTTTGTTCAGCCCTTTACAAAATTAAATTCTAACCTATCCAAGAATGAACAGCTTGGGATTTTAATTTTCCCAACAGAGCTTCGTGCGAAGCCATAAACAACAAAAGTTCAATATAATACCAGTCTTTTCAAGAGTTGCTATTTTCCGTGGTATCTATCAGGCGATATCAGACGCCACGTTGTTATTACAAAAGTATTAAGATTATGCAATATCAACCTATATCTATAGATTAAAAAGAATATATTATTACCTTTTTTTTACTTAAGACCACGTTATGGTATAGATTCGCGTTTGTTATTGCGATGTTAAGAGAACACCTACATATAAATTATAACGGGTTAGTATTGATATTGTCAATAAATAAAAAGTAATCTACTGAAAATTCTTATTATTCCTTGCCTCCAAAATCTAATACACACTCTAATGTCAAAAAAACCATAAATCAGCCTCCTGTCACCTCTCCTCTCCTCTCCCCGCCTGTCCTTATACCATAAACTTAACGGCTTGGCTTTCCTGTCTTTTACCAAATGGTTTAAGATGGAGTATACTTAGGTAGCTATTTATTTACACGGCACTTAAAGATACCCAGATTGTAGGCTTCGGAAAATACAATCTCCAGACAACGATTGTAAAAATTATATTTAGCCTCATTTAGCGTCAGCCAATCACTAACAATTTGGCTAGGGCTACTTTGACAAGGATACTGGTTTCGTCTGGTAACTATTGGGTTTGTAATTATTTTAAAACTTGAATACTCGTGATAGAATCCGCGTCACCAAAGAAGTCCCACAGATGCGGCGCTGCAATCGCCTATATACCTATACCTAGATACTTAATCATGCTAGAGTAATTATTTACTAATCCGTAAATCGATGTAAGTAATTGCTGAGTACATACAAAATGTTCCATAATTAAAGCTGGAAATTTGTTTCCCGATTACTTTACGAACAAAATCCTATCAAATAGCCGAGCTGCCACTTTTAGTTCCTTTATTTTCCGTGGGGCTTCTTTTGTGTCCCGAACTCTACATTAATACTGGCTAGATACATGAATCGAACTAAGATATTAAAAAAAAATATCAATTTTGGAAACCATTACAAAAATTTAAATGAAGACTACTATCTACTACTACTACTACTGAAGAATAATAATAATAATAATAACCCGCAGGGGGGCTTTGTGGCGAAGCCTTAGGTGAGTAGCGACACCTCGTACCTGACTCCGGGGGCCAAGGCAAGGCCCCCGCCTCCGTGCTTGCCTTAGCTGACCGGCACGGAGTGGAGATCACTAGAGCTAAGACTCAAGCTTCAGGGGTGGAAGTGATAAATGGCATCACATCAGAAGTAGCTTCGGTGAACCTGCAGCCCACCTCTCTACATCCCTTAGCCACTCACACCCATGTTGCCCCTGTCTTTTATGGCATTTTTTGGGGCCCATGCAGGGAGTGACGAGTCACCGTCTGCCCATTTTTCCATGTTCCCTGAACATTGCGACGGGCAGACGCCATAGTCCCCATATTCCCAGACCCCAGTACCACTAGCAGTTCCCCCAATAGCCCGGTACTTTTTGTCTTCATTTCCCACACTAGTCCTACACTGGCCGGGGCTTGTCCTTGGGTGCATTGTTATATGGTGTAGACAGGGATAATCGCTGGTCAGTGTCACGCCACATTTACATTAAATTTGTCAAGGGGCCTCTACGTGTTGGCCTTTCCATGGCCCCACGTAAGCCCTCCAAATTTCCGGGCCATTTTTATGGCCCGTGGTCTTGAAAGACATACAAGTATAATAATAATAATCGGCAGACAAACACACATATTGTATATCCCCAAATTAAGCAAGTTACGCTTGTGTTATGGGTAATATACAAAGGACTACTCTGGGGCCGATCCCAGACACCCAGACCATAGTAAATAACGGAGAAAATACGTTTTCGAAATTTACTATACCAGGAATCAAACCCGGAACCTCTGTGTTGCAGTGAGGTACGCCGGTAAAGGCTTAGCCCGCTCAATCACAGAGGCCGTCAAACCATACCGAGAATCGAACCCGGAACCTCTGTGTTGCAGTGAGGTACGCCGGTAAAGGCTTAGCCCGCTCAATCACAGAGGCCGTCAAACCATACCGAGAATAAACCGTAAATTAAAATCAATTAAATTTTTCAATCGTCGAATGGAAACCGTGTTAACCTCTAACCCACCTCACTATTAAGTAAGGTAATTTAATTGACTTTGGAGGCGGGAGATAAAAAAAGATGTTCCCCATTCAAGCCAGTGATGGAAGGTGCATGATGCATTCACGAGGAATGTTTCAAAAGCTTCAATTTGTCACAACCAGTCACAGTCGTAATTAGACTGCGCGTTGCACTGCGAAACGCTCTGTACTGCAATAAATCAGGGTAAATTTAATTGCTACGTATTATATTCTTTCGTTTGAGCTTCGTTGGAAGATTTAAGTGTTACTATGCAGTTTTTTAATGGGGAAAAGTAACTAAAGTGCCTATTGTATTATTTGTTAACATATAGTCAAACGTTTATTTTTTTAAATATGACTAATGTGTACTGCAATTAATTACTTTAAACAGTAATCAATACATTGTTTACTTACTAGACTTACATAATATGACGCCATAGCATACTGTAATCTAATAATTATCTTAGAAACCGCGTGGTTTTAGAACTTGTATGCTCATGTTTGGCTGTGCAGTTTTATTTTTCAAAAATGTAGCCTACAATCCAACTGCGCTACTATACGAAGACTTATGCATCAGAATTGGCTGTATGAACTAAGATTCCTTTGCCTGCCTTTGTGGCGAATTCTACTACCCCTTCCTCCAGGGTCTTCTTCCTCGTTACTTGTAATGAGGAGGTTGGGGCCTCGAGGTTTTACCTCTTTACCCCGCCTGCGACTCAGTGGGCAACTACCCACCGGTAATTGGGTTTGGAGCTGCTAGAGTCTACTACCCCTTATCAATTTCTAAAGGCTGTCCTCAATACTTGAACTGTTATATATGTCATGTATATAAATGGCGGGTAGTTTGTATTTATCCAATGACGAATAAATCAGTCTTGTTACCGCTTCCAGAATCTGAAGATGTCAGTGAAGCAACTGTTATAGGATCGTATTCATGACCAATTTCATTTTCTGTCTCTACTCTGATACCTTTTTCAGTTAGTTTTATTTCATTCAAAGCTTTTTTCTGAGCTCTCTGTGTTGATCTAAATGATTTCAAAATTATAATATCAATAGGTTTCCCTTACGGTCTATGCTTCATTGAATCTGAAACTGTACGTATCAACTCCTGGTAATTTCTGTTTTCATCCCATCCTCGTTGCCAGTTGAAATGACTATATTGAAACAATATGGAAGCGGTAACAAGATTGATTTATTCGTCATTGGATAAAATACAAACTACCCCCAATTTATATACATGATATACATTACATGAACAAATATTAATTTTTAAAAATTAACGTGTCAAATAAAAAACAATTGATTAATTTAATACAATATTTAATTACCCAGGAAAGATTAAAACTTTTATAAAATACAATCTATCTATTCGTTCTAAACACTTAAGTTAGATCTAAACATAATATTATTAATTTAATTACATACGTTTTTTAAAAATATGGCTGCTTTATAAATTATCTAAAACTACTTACAAGATAGACCTAAGAACTTAATTAGTCTAACATTCGAAAAACTTGTACAATATTACAGAATAAAATGTCTTTAAAGAATTCAAAAATTACATAGAAATTAAATAAGGTTGATACACACTTACACAGTACACATATATCAAAATCACGACTAATTAAATACAATGATTATAAAAAAATTAAATGGGGTACTTGACAGCTTAAATAATTGAGACACTTCAGGGTGTTCCGTTAGTAGCTCACAACGCCCAAAACGCTCCGTTAGCCGTTCCACAAAGTAATCGCGGTCGTTGTGGTCGTGGCGAAAACGTCATTAATGACGTCATCATTTTCGGTCACACAACGCTCACGACCCATGTCAAGAGGTGGGTCAAATAGCCGTACTACTTGGATGTACGATTCTAACGCCTGCAAGCGAGTGGAACGGGAAAAATCGCGTTCGTCGTGAGTCACTAATGGAACGTAGCCTTTATCACGATACAAAATGTCAGTGATGTACAGCGTTGTAACATCACAATTGTAACGAATAAATAGTACAGCTTGTTGATTATTATTGTTTAAAAAGTAATTAAAATTATATTATGCAATTTCGAAAGTGAGTTGATAGCAAGACATTAAAAACTCGCGATCTCATTTATATACATTGTTATAGAATTTATTGTATAATGTGTCAAACACCCAATTAGTGGCCCGTGTACCAATTTTAATACAACAGGTGAAGTTTTTCAAATGCTATTCATTAGTATCCAGAATTTGTTTACATTATGAACATCATCTCATGATAGTTATAAACTTATATAGTTCTTGCAATTCACGAAAGCGTACTTGTGGGAAACACACGTCAGTGTATATAAGACCAGAAACACGTATGATTCGACGGCACGCTCGCAACTGGGGCTCAATTCTGGAATAACTATCTCGTCAAAATCGCCGGACACTCGCCTCAATCACAGGTTTGCCTGATTTCAATATTCTGTTAATCCCAAACGCGACACGATCTTTTTAAATATTCATAAGCGAAATATGTGTTTAAAACTTTAGTAGCTTTTCTACATTCATCATCAATTTTTTTATACTATTATTCTGCCGCGACGATATACAGATGTTGCGGATTTAATAGAATAAGAATTTTTGTCACTAACAAAATAGAACCGTACTTTGAATATCTTCGCAACGCCAAGACATTGACATAGCAGAATCGGGACCCTGATCACTACGTCATATTTCATCTCGGGCACCGTCAGACTCGTATAATTTTCTCCACATATTTGCGTAAAAGCGCCTATAAGCCTACGCCTACGCATGACGTAGATTAATATAGACGGGAGCCTGTCCGATGATATTAAAAACTATTTTCGAAAGCACACAACGTTACGGGCTTACACGACTTTCCAATTTTATCAATTACCTTCTCAGTCGTCAGTAATTTTTATCTATACTCTATACTAATAATATAAAGAGGTACAGTTTGTGAATTTGTAACGTTGTAGGGGGGTAATCTCTGGATCTACTTTTTTTTTTTTTTTTTTTCTATTGCAGATCAGCAGACAGGCAGACGGCCCACTTGATGGAAAGCGGTTACCATCGCCTATGGACATTTGCAACACCAAGTTGCTGCAAATGCGCTGCTGCTCTCTTAAGGGAGACTGGAACCTGGTCACTAATGCCGGAACACAACTCAAGGTTGTTATGGCGACATACCTTAGACCAGGGGTGGTAGCCGTCCAGTCGGGCAAATGCCCTACCACCTGGCTGTGGGTTGTTGAGTCGCCTCTTACGACAGGCCGCCCGGCCGCAGGAAATTGTATTCTTTCTCCGTTCCTGCACGGATAGATACGGATACTAAACCGATTTTAAAAATTATTTTACAGTTCGAAAGCTACGTTAACGGGCTATATAACATGACGCTATATACCACGGGAGCGGGACAGAGCACGTGTGAAACCGCGCCGGGCCGCTAGTATTTTATATACATTGGCCGTAGTATGCGTTGAAACACGACACTTGATACAAAACAGCGTATCAAAGGCGTTTCTGGCGTCACATTGATCAAAGGACTATTGTGTAAAGTTGTCGAATTCCGATTAAATTTTCGTCAAACTTTGACGAGTTCGCACACTATATTGGTCACATTGAATCGTTCACCGACACGATATTAATTCAGTTGAATGTTTATCATTCGGGAATCAGTATTATCAGTCACGAATATAAAACTTTCCGTAAAGCTTTGCACATACTTTCCATCGTAATTCCAAAAATGATGACAAGGTACATAATAAGGCAACTATCAGACGGAAAGCGGTTACGCGTTCGCGCGTTCCGCGTTCTGCCGTTCTGCGATCTGCGTTCTTTGTATTGTATTACCATATGTAGACATACCCACACAGCAGGCGTTCAGACCGTCGGTGAATAAGGGGCCCAATTCTGCTACTATTATCTCGTCAAAATAGTCGGACACTATCGTCTCAATCGTAAGTTTGCCTGACTTGGGTAAACGTTTAAAATGTTAGTAGCTTTTCAATAATCATTTCGATTAATGCCATTTCTGCTAATGGTAATACTTTTTTTTTCTACTGTTATTCCCCTGCGACGATGTCTAGAAGATATTATGGACTTCCTAGAATATGAATTTTTGACACTATCGCAATGAAAACGTACTTTGAATATGTCCGCAACGAGAAGATATTGAAATAGCAGAATTGGGCCCTATAACGCACGCCTTCACTACTGTTTCGGTGTACATATTGATTGGTAAGAAAATAAAGACGGAAAAATTAATAAAGTTAGTACGTGAAAGGTGCTTTTTATATGATGCTAAGTATAACGATTATAAAAACCGAGAAAAAGTAGCAGAAACGTGGTTTTGGCAATTGCCAGAGAAATTTGGACCAAAAGTGATAAGTCACAAAAAGAAGGGTGATTTTTTAGTTTTGGTTTTTAAATTGGTAATTGCGCTAATTTTATTTATGAAATAGCTTTTCTTCAATTAGTATTCTGCTTAACTGAGTCATGTTTTACTTTGCCATACAGCTCATTGAAGAAATCAATTGTCATCCAAAAAGAATTATAAAAAATGTCTCCATCTTTTTCTCTAGCCTTACTTACTGTGGCGCACGTTTTGTTACTGCTAATGACCACAGAATAAATAGTTCGGTTTCCGATCAAGAACTATCGTCAAAAAAACATGGCGACAGTGGTGTGACCGCGTAGACCGTCCAACTGCCGTGTTCGTGAATATTTGACCGTTCGAACGCAGAACGCGAAACGCTCCAACGCGTGACCGCTTTGTCTGACAGCTCCCTTATTATATATGGATTATAGTATAGATTACGCCCATATCGTCTTAGTCATTGTAGGACCTTGTAACTACATTTGTGTTAATATGTATCAATTCTGATGAAAAATTATGTAACAAAAACGTAGTTACAAGGTCCTGCACTAACGCCGACGATATGCAATAAATAGTTCCGAGATGTTTTTTAAATTTGAAAATTCTTTTTAATGAAATCAAAATATAAAATTTTTAACATCGTTTGGAAGTGCACCCGTCATTGATTCAAACAAGAAATTAATTCTAGGCTAGTCTATGATTTAGGGTTCAGTGTCAAAATGTCATTCATATACGGAACAAGATGTACGTCCATACGTCCGTTTGTATATATTTTTTTTTGTTTTACTCGTAACCTCTTGACCCTTAATATATAAACTTCAGACGGAAGGTATATGCTTCCATTTCTGCAATATTATAGTGAACACCAAATTGGGGACGACGTACTATTAAAAAAATCTGGTACACAAATGTAACGATTAAAGTGTCGTTAACAATTTATTGAGAAGCTTCCATAATCATTTTTCTATTTTTGCCAATAAATATTTAGGTTTTGAAGTACAGAATGTTTTTTTTTTCAAATTAACGAATCTATAGTTAAGACAGTTTTTTTCTGCAAGTATTTCCAGATGCGCCTTTCTAAATGTTGCCAGATGACAAAACATTACAAGTTATCGGTGCTACCCAAGTCTGTACTTTGAAAATTATTCGCACTTAACCAATTATGAAAATAATTGTCTCGTATATTCACAAAGCAATTTATTTAATATTTCTACAACTTTATAGATATTTACCCTTTTACAACCCTTAACGAGTTAATTTAATGAATCGCAGACTGTATTCATTAATAGACTCATTATTTAATAGAAACCTATATTAGTTTACTACATTTAATCAACAGCAACCTATGGACTTATACAAAATTGAATATACCAAAAAAGTATACTTACTTTGTAAATACTCTAAAACATATATATTATAAAAGTTCATTGGAAAATCAAAAATAATATACATGACATTAAAAAGACACATTTACATTCCAAAAAAGCGGACACCTCAATAACGAAAAAAGACATTAATATTTGTGACTATGCGATTCTACGTATTTAAAAGTATTTTTTAAATAATGCCGCACATAGATTTAAATAAAGGTCCGTTAATCTTAAATATCGACTAAATCGAGTCAATCATACATATTGTGTATTTCATTAGAAGAGTACGTATTTATATGTCGTTGTTACTCTGTACAGAATAATTGTTGGATTACCCAACATTCACAATATTTAGTTTACTTGCAACACTGATTCTGCACAAACAACACTAAAAACCCCATCCGTTGTTGCATCCCTTTTGTCTCCCACCCCTTCCTTCTGCGTCCAACCGTTGAGAGCAATACACGCAATTTACAGTTCGATCCGTGCCCTTTTTATTTATAATCAGCCCTTAATTTAAGTGAAATAAATTAAAATACAGTCAAATCTAACAATAATGTAACATGAATTAATTATAATCCCTATTAATATTATAAATGCGAAAGTAACTCTGTCTGTCTGTCTGTCTGTCTGTCTGTCTGTCTGTCTGTCTGTCTGTCTGTCTGTCTGTCTGTCTGTCTGTCTGTTCCGTTTTCACGTAAAAACTACTGGACCGATTTGGCTGAAACTCAGTATATATATATTTTCGATGCCGAGAATGAACATAGGATACTTTTTATCCCGGAAAATGGGATAGTTTCCGGGATAAAAGTATATTTGTCTCTCTGTTTGTTATCCTTTTACGGAAAGACTTTTGGACCGATTTGGCTGATACTCGGTACATATGTAATTTGAATACCGAGGGTGGACATGGGATATTTTTCATCCCGGATAATGGGATAGATTTTGGGATAGATTTATGTAAAGATTATCCCAAAAGTGGGACAGGCTTTGGTTGGTTTGTGATTTGCCATTTTCATCATTTTGGTTATTTTGTCCTTTTTGCCCTTTTGCCCTTGGGCCCGTTTGCCCTTTTGCCGTTTTGACTTTTGCCCTTTTGCCCATTAGCTCTTTTGCCCTTTTGCCCTTTTGCCCTTCTGACCTTAAGCCCTTTTGCCCTTCTGACCTTAAGCCCTTTTGCGCTTTTGCCCTTTTGCCCTTTTGCCCGTTTGCCCGTTTGCCCGTTTGCCCTTTTGCCCTTTTGCCCTTTTGCCCTTTTGCTCTTTTGCCCTTTTGCCCTTTTGCCCTTTTGCCCTTTTGCCCTTTTGCCCTTTTGCCCTTTTGCCCTTTTGCCCTTTTGCCCTTCTGCCCTTTTGCTCTTAAGCCCTTAAGCCCTTTTGCGCTTTTGCCCTTTTGCCCTTTTGACTTTTGCCCTTTTGCCCATTTGCCCATTTGCCCTTTTGCCCTTTTGCCCATTTGCCCTTTTGTCCTTTTGCCCTTTTGCCCTTTTGCCCTTTTGCCCTTTTGCCCTTTTGCCCTTTTGCCCTTTTGCTCTTATGCCCTTTTGCCCTTTTGCCCTTTTGCCCTTCTGCCCTTCTGCTCTTAAGCCCTTAAGCCCTTTTGCACTTTTGCGCTTTTGCGCTCTTGCCCTTTTGCCCTTTTCACTTTTGCCCTTTTGCCCATTTGCCCATTTGCCCATTTGCCCATTTGCCCATTTGCCCATTTGCCCATTTGCCCTTTTGCCCTTTTGCCCTTTTGCCCTTTTGCCCTTTTGCCCTTTTGCCCTTTTGCCCTTTTGCCCTTTTGCCCTTTTGCCCTTTTGCCCTTTTGCCCTTTTGCCCTTTTGCCCTTTTGCCCTTTTGCCCTTTTGCCCTTTTGCCCTTTTGCCCTTTTGCCCTTTTGCCCTTTTGCCCTTTTGCCCTTTTGCCCTTTTGCCCTTTTGCCCTTTTGCCCTTTTGCCCTTTTGCCCTTTTGCCCTTTTGCCCTTTTGTCCTTTTGCCCTTTTGCCCTTTTGCCCTTTTGCCCTTTTGCCCTTTTGCCCTTTTGCTCTTCGACTCTTTTTTGTCCATGTTGCTCTTTTTGTCGTTTTTGCTGATGTTGTCCCTTTTGTCATTTTTGTAGTTTTCATTGACGGGGGATAGATAAATAAAACTAGGACTGTTTGTAATAGAGGATGAAAGTTTGGATGAGACCAATCATTTCTCAAGTTCATAGACATAAAAATGCATCGTCTATAAAAATGCGATAGTAACTCGATATGTCTTTCTGTTAAGTTTTCGGAAAACACTGGGAATACTGGATCGTTTTTATTGTAATTTTGTTTAAATGTAGTTTTAATGCCGAAAATGGACATATATACTCATGCCAAGAGATCGGCATGAGAATATATCAAGCATCGAGCTTGCGATATAAAATGAAGTGAATTTTTCGGGGGCAAATGGCACTAACATAAAAATGGTGTACATTGTAACCTGTATTAATGTAACATGAATTAATTAGAATTTTACAATAGATAAGAGTTTTCAATTAATATAATAGTTTAATTTTATAAAAATTAAAGTATTATTATTATAATGACCGTATAAAATCTAATCGCACAATACTTGAAACACAAAATAAAGGTGGGACAAAAGCTGGAAAAATACAAAAAATAGACAATCTACACCAACTTAGGGAAAGAGAAGCATTTCAGAAGTGTAACACAAAATTCTAAATATACTATAACATTAAAATAGTACATTGAATTTTATTGAAATGTACAACTTACCGAGGTCATAATTATGAAAATAATGCAACCGATTTTGACATAACAAAATCAAAAAGCATTAGCGCGCTGTTTTCAAATCGATCACAAAAACATAAAGACACTTATGCCCTTCGAAATAACGATATATCGAGCCTTTATCGCTATTTATCGTAAGCGACATTTGGACCTAAGTATCAAAGGGCGCGGGTTCGATCCTGGCCGGAACGCATGCACCGCTTAGTCAGTTTTCTGTTCTAATGTGCATATTGTTACAATTACCACATGGTAACAACGGTGAAGGAAAACATCGTGATGCAACCTGCACTTCGATATAACCGATGTGTCAAACCTGCCAAGCCGCGTTGGACTAGCGTGGCGGATAAACTGTCCGTTTCCTCTGTAATAGAAGGCCGGAGCCCAGCAGTAGGACATTTAAGGGCTGAGAAATCATATCATATTTTTTGTTACCAAACATATTTTAAACTACGATTTTGTTTTAAGACTCACTTTTTATTAGAGTAAGGTCTAATCAAGTTTTAAAACAAATTAATAGTTTCAAATAGCCTTTGGAACAAAAATTATATCCTAATTTCGCTTACGATAAAATGACGGTATAGGTTCGATATAGTTCATATAGTATAATAATGTCTATTATTATACTAATTAAAGTATTATTGTCACAATTATTTTATTATTTCATAGAATATCGAAAATAATTAAACTTATGTCGCCTAAATCGCACAACATATGGCTGCTTCCGTATCCTATCAGTTCTTTTATATAATATAGCGTAAAATCAATACGAATAATGTCCATGCAAATTTAATGAAAATATTTATATATTTAATTCCCAAAAAAAAGAAAAAGAAATACAGTATAAAATTACAGAAACTTGTGAGAAAAACTGGAGCTCAAACTGGGCTACACCCTGTTACCACTGGACAAGGCTCTGAAGGGTTCTAATTACATAAAATGTATTTTAAATAAAGTAGGGAAAACTATAGCCGATGTTGGCACCATCAATTTGGCCGAGATATTTTTGACATTTTAATATTTTTATTATGTAGCCATACAATAATATTATTACAGTTCTACACAACTAATAATTCCCCCCGGTGTACCTGCGTATTAGAACAATTTTAGTAGCGTGGGAAACTTCTAATCTACCAATAGCAAAGTAGAGTAATAAGCGCGTTAAAATCTTGCTCTGTGATTGATTGATTTGATACTGTCCAACAGTATACACATCGTGTAAGCGGAACAGAGATAATAATGCATAGGAAACAACATTCAGCAATCATTTTGCTTGTGAACAGTCCAATATACAGTGTAAACTCTATATAACAACACTGAAGGGAATGTGCATTATATGGCGTTATAGAGAGTTGTCGTTAAATGGAGAGAAGTCTGTTATTTTTGTCTGACGTCTTTTGCTGCACCAGTAATTTTGTTGTATTTTTTTTATTTGTCTTAGTACTTAGAAATTTCGGAATTTCTTACAAATTTCAGTATGCATGATGCCGACAGTAGAGTTTATTGCGGGCTAAGATAATAAAGCGATAAAGGAACGTACACAGCTACGCAGTTTTTACTAATTTTGGCAACTTAAAAGGTACTTTTTATTACTTAATTTTTTCGTTACTGAGAGTGGGTGTAATGCTATATTGTGTGTATGTATGGAAGACAAGCTAAACCAAACAAAATCAAGTGATTTCGACGCTTAAGGGAGTTTGTCATTAAATCGAGTGACGTTACATGGAGTTTATGCTGTATGTAGATTATTTACATGTTACATATCGGAAACCGGGTTTGCACTTTTTTGTGTAAACGCAAACTGCCGATCGGAATTATAAGTCGTGTAAAACTGCATGACTACCAATTTACAAATTACCAATTTTTAAGAAATTAATAGGGTGCCAATCACTGAAAGGGGATGCCAACACTGCCAAGAATGGTATAATTTTTCATATCTAGAAAATACAATTTAAATGTCACTTTGTACATCCGATTGTTTGTTTCATGCTCGGGCTGCACTTGTGATAATATTATAGTTATTGACTGTGGCCGAATGAGTCTTTTTTTACAGCTTTAAAAATAACGCTACAAAGGAATACTACATTAGTGTATAAGTTACCTGTCAATATTTAACGTCATGAACAATTAATAACAATATCACATCAGAGATAACGCATTAACCCATCGCTACATCTGCGTGAAACGGTGAAAAACTATATCATTATCCCAAATGAAGCAGTAGCATTAGAGACACGAAGTGTCAAATATTTTTTACAATTGGGCATATTTCACATTAACAATCATTATACACAACATTCACTTACTTAATGAATAACCATACTACTATCTACAAACACTGGCAATCAGTCGCACTCAGAATCTGTTAATGGTTAATTAACTTTAAGTAGCAACGAATTAATTTTATACTTTTTTATTTAAAAATCTATCGTGAATGATACAAACATATGTTTATGTCTTCCGAGATCACGGCTAATGAAAAGTGGCCGAAACGTCGGAATAGTTAAAAAACCAAATAAATAACCGCGCTTAAAACCGTTAACACGTAGTTTTATTAGGCCTATGTTTTGTTTGTAAAGGTGACGGATATGTTTTCATACATTCTTGGACCCAGATTGTAAAAAGGTGAGTGATTAAAATCTCTTTGTAGTAGTATATTGAATTTTTGTTATAACTGTAATGCATTTAGTTATTTCGAATTAATTAATTGTATGGTGTAAGCGTTTGTATATTTTTAATTGTTGAAATTCATTCACATATATCAATTACGGTAATCGATAATTTTATATATGACCTTATTTTTACTATTTCTCGTCTTAAAGATAGAATTTAGGGTTGATGTTTTGCATCTTGCAATAGAAAAATGTAACGCTTTTTTATGTGTAAATATATGTAAATGTAACGCATTTCCTTGGCGCAAAAGCCCCCGCTTGCTTTTAAATACTCTTAAAGTTAACCTCTCTTCAAGCTCTCTGAGTGCGACACCTAGATCTATCACTAATTCCACTCGTCGGTAGACTGTCCCTCACTTCCTGGCGTATGGAGCCGCCGGCCTCGAATAGGGGTGTGTCTGCATACGTTCCCGCGCCCTCACTGATTTATAACCAACTGTTTTTTCAGTGAAATTCGTCTTATTTCGACACATATCTATTAGTTGTTATTTGACGCCACAGGACAACACAAGTACATGAAAACATAAAGTGTTAGTTCTGTTACTTTTATGTTATTATTCCGTAGTTTAATAATGGAAACGTGAGGAGGGACGTTTATCGGGTAACCCTTTGCTGTGCGTAGTCTACTAAGCACTTCCCTTTTTTTTTCAATTGACTATGCCAGGAATCGAACCTGGGACCTCTGTATTCCGGTGAGCTAGGCGGGAAGAAGCTCAGACCACTCAACCACGGAGGCCTTTACAAGACTCAAAGAAGACTCATCATCAACCGATTTAATTACACAGATAGACATAGTCCTAACATCCAACTTATATAGAATGAAATCACGCACGTACGCACGCACGCACACACAATATGAATTCAGTTTAGAAATAATAATTCGCCGCCCAGCAATTCTGATGAAATGATGTTGGGTTGCGTGTTGTAAATTAAACTTTTATTTGAATTTAGTCTATATCTAGTATATGTGTGTTTGAGTTTCATTGCTTAAATATAACCAGTATGCAACCACCACACAAAATGTACTTGGGTGTTTAATAAATACCTTGTATATTCCTCTGCAGTGGTGTACCGTCCCTGGAGAGGCTGGATCCGAACCCAGGACCGCGCGGTTGCGATACTGTGGCTATCGCAGGCCGTCTCACTGGCAAAGCCTTGCCAACGACTGGCTTCACAATTTTCGCTGTAATATAATTTTAAATTCATATCATCATCATAGATGAACAGATGTTTGAGATGATATTTTAATTAATAAAGTGAGAATTTATTAAATATCAATTAGGAATAATACTAGGAAAGGTTTGAAAGCTCTTACTAAAATCTAAATAAAACCTTACAATACATAACACTTTACAATTTAAATAAAAATATAGACATAACAAAATACTATAATTTATGGCTCAACGAATTTTATTAAAAATTTAATCAATCAATCAATATCTTTATTTGCAAGAATGTAGTTTATAGTGATACATACAATTGTAGATGTACATAGTACATTCTAACACATAGTGGTATACAAAATAACTTAAATACCAAAATTAAATTTACACCAAAATTCTAATTCAGAAACATGTCAAATAAGTTTTAGTAATAAATAAAAAAATGAAGATATTTATGATTTATGTCAAAAGAAAAAAAATTACAACGAATGGGTTAAAACAGGAACTTAAATTCCTTTGATTACAAATACTTTTAATATTACTGCCATCTAGCGGACATCATGACGATACCGCATTTGTCAAAGTTACACGCAAACAAAGTCATAGATGCTCATAAAATACATAAAATATCACAGGAATTAAAAGGCAAGACTCACCCCTATCATTAAATGATATAGCCCTCGGCATAACATTGGTCCTATCAACCAACCCCTTCTTCACAGGCTGCTCAATTTTTGGCTCAACCTTTATAGGTTTCTTAAACGCCTCCATTTTTTCCGCCAAAACAAATGTAGAATTCAAATCTTTCGGATCGATCACAGCAAAGTTCTCTACATCTGATACAGTATTATTTTCCAACTTCAATTTCTTTGCTGAATTCAAATTTCTTGTCGCATCCAAAAATTCTAAGGAATCATTTATAATTATAGTTTCGTTGTTCATCAACTTTATTGGTGTACCTTTACGTTTCTTTGGGGATAGTTTCAACGGTTCCTGATTTTCAATATCTGTCAAATCTTCACTGTCGGTCATGATATCTATGGTCGTGTTCACATTGTCTCTGAATTCCACGCTTGAAGATGGTTTTTCTAAATTCAAATTTGATATGAACTCAAAGTGCGAGTCACTAGAGTCCGACCAAGTGATACTCTTCCCTGACTTTGCTTTTTTCATCAATTCTAAATATTCCTCCGTCAATGCAGGTGGCGCTTTATCGTAACCTTTCAAAGTTAAATATAATTTTTTTAACATATTAGGCATTTCGCTCATGTACTCTGAACAAACATTAATCTCTCCATTCTCTATGGCCAGTAGTTTGTATCTCAGATTGTTACTGGCTGTCACTTGACGTAATTCACTCTGCATATTGATTTTGTCTATGAAATCAGATAATTCTGGGAATTCGATAACTGCTTGGTTACATGCGATTTGTAAAAGTTTTTTGCTTTCGTCCCAATTATTCCAAGTTGTTAACACTTTTGAGTCTAGGTAGGCGGACTGTTTAGTATAATTTTCTGTTGCACGCTCTTGGCGTGGTATATCTTCTGTGCGCATCTAAATCCGAAGGAAAAATGTTATCACTCTTACAGGTAATTTTTTTCAAATGGTAAATGCCAAGTTCTAAACTATACGATATAGCGAAAATACTCAAAGGAATCTTGGCGGCCGATTTTGATGAAAAGTAAAGAATTTTTGAAATATTAATTTCCTTAGTCTATAATCTAATTGACTGCTTTTGGGGGAAAAACATATATTGTACTATTACACCAACCCATAGTGTAGCTTGTCAGGATAAATTTGTGTTAAGGAATATTATTAAGGAGAACTGTCTCATATGGGTGGGTCGAAAGTTGAAAGTGTCCAGCTATAAACAGTAAATAATACTTCAAAAACCCTCTGAAATGGCGCTAGCGTTGGCAAATGGTGTGGTATGAATGTAGCAATTGTTAACGGATTGAAGTATGCAGAGTTAGAAAATTTGAATATCTTTCGCGACTGGAGTAGTGGGTGATAGTAAACTATTAAAACGTCATCTATTTACGTAGTACAAAGTAGTGTAGTAAATATTATATAACCTTAAAAGAATTGTTAGTGAAAACGTGGAGAGTGATTAAATTCGTGAATTTTGAATAATATGCTTAGTAATTTTTTAATATTTAATTTTATAAAACTAAAACACTTCATAATACTACTTTAAATAACTTTTGGCGCTTTCTTTAAACTTCACCTTGATGCTAATGTGGCGCTACCCTAATTTAATGCATTACGATGCACACTTCTTCGTATACAAAGATGGTTCTCCTTAGCTCTACCCTTCATAAGGAATATCAAGCGCAAACTTAAGAAGGGAAGAGTTAATTTTTTTTTTCAAAACTAGCAATTTCGATTCCTGGCTAGGGTAATTGATATTTCAATCTAGGAGTGTTTTTTGCTATTTCACATAGTTTATTTGGTTTTGGAGGCCAAATTATATTACTAAATCTATACCAATACAAAAATTAAAAAGTGACTTGTTTCAGTGTTTCAAAGAAAGCAATAGGATATTTAATTAATATCTTATTAACCCAAACAAGGTCCTGAGCTATTTGATATTATTAGTATATAATTATAAAATTGTGCATTATTTTTATTTTATATTTTGATATTAGTTTTAAATTCAAATATTTTGTAAGCTGCAAATGTAGCAGGACAATTAACCATAGATCAGATACGGTGATACTAGTGACAATGTTTTACCAACTATTGCCGACATACCACTGCCTTTATATCTGCAAATAAAGATTTGTTCATTCACTCATAATTTGTTCCCATGAACCCCAATTATCATATTTCAAAGTGGTACATAATATTATATTCGACTAATAAAGGGATGAGAATAGGATATTGTTATCCAGGAAAATATAATCCTTTTCCCTTTATGCATTCTGCATCCACAATCCAAGATCTCTACATCTTTTTTAAATAATAATAATAATCGGCAGACAAACACACATTTAAATTATTGCATGAGTTTAGAAGACAGGCAGATGGCTCATTTGATGGAAAGTGGTTACCATCGCCTATGGAAATTTGCTACACCTAAGGTGCTACAAATATGCTGATTGCTCTCATAAGGGAGACTGAAACCTGGTCACTAATGCCGGAACACAACACAAGGTTGTGTTATGGCGGCATACTCTAGACCAGGGGGTGGTCGCCATCCAGTCGAGCAAATACCCTACCACCTGACATATTGTATATTCCCAAATTAAGAAACTTACACTTATCCATAACACAAACGTAATATACATACAGACTAGTAGTAAATAAGGAAAAAAAATCCTTTTCCAAATTTACCATGCCCAGAATCGAATCCGGAGCCTCTGCGTTACAGTGAAGCCACCCGGCATCATCAATGAAAAACACAAACATCAATAAAAAACGGAATATCACAAATGAATTACCTGTTCGATGGCTTCGGAGGAGGATCTATGCGCGAGGTCGGCGACGTGCGAGAAGGCGCGCGTGCGCAGCCGGTGGCGCAACGCCAGCACGCGCTGGCAACACATAGCCTCGAGAACTTTCATCTCCAACGCAGAGTGCTTCTCCTCTAACTCGGTTATACGACGACGCCATTCTTGTTTCGCTGTTACAAAGCCATTTTTTTCAATATTATTAACTAGGATATGCCCGAGACTTCGTCCACGTTTGACTTTAAATTCTCGTGGGATTCCCGGGATCATTCCATTCGGGACCATCCGGGACCATTCCCAGGTGGGATTTGCGGGAAAGTACCGCAGAATTTAAAAAGAATGTCAGCTATAGTTTTAGTGAAAAATGTGTCACAATAAGCTATTTTTTAGCCGATCAATCAACGAATGCAATATCCGAATAACTTCAAACCGCCCCCGAGAAAATTTCCGCGGGATCCACCGGGATAAAAAACCCACACATTTTAATACTTAAAATTTTCTATCCATCAGTGAAAAATCACATCGATTTTTTTTTTCAAACTGATCATTTTAAATCATCCCCAGAAAAATTTCCGAGGTAAAACGTAACGCAAATTTTAAGGCTTAGAAATAGCTGACGATCAGCAAAAGACGAATCGATATCGGCCCAGTAGTTTTTAACGCGCCGCCTGCCGCTCGCTTCGAGGTCGTGAGCAACGTAGACACTACGATTTTTGGTCACAGTAACTGAGGCTTCACTAAAACGTTTTTTGTCGTTCGTTTTCATCCCATCCGCCGAAAAGAGCTAATAAAATTTTAGATAGAAGAAAGAAAGAACAAAGATCTCTCTAATACTACAAGAATAGCCTATAAAACACAATTATAAATGGAACATACAATGGAAAATGCACTTAAATATAAAAAAAACAAGCAAAAGAAGTTCGGAAAGGAACACCAAACATTTGAAAGTAAACCATCTGCAACGGTTACAGCTCGCAGATGAGTATGCTGCCTTATATGACAAAACATATCTCAGTTGATTTGACTGGCGGCTCCCAGTATATCAGTGACCAATGACACTATCATTTAAATTGTCAATAATATGTGTTATACAAGACAAAAGGTGTTCATCTTATACTAATATATAAAGCTGAAGAGTTTGTTTGTTAGAACGCGCTAATCTCAGGAACTACTGGTCTGATTTGAAAAATTCTTTCAGTGTTAGACAGCCCATTTATCGAGGAAGGCTATAGGCTATATATCATCACGCTAAGAACAATAGGAGCGGAGCACCAATGAAGAATGTTTCAAAATCGGGAGGTTTTGAAAACAAATTCCACGCGGACGATGTCACGGGCACAGCCAGTTTAACCATAATTCGCCACTAGATGACACTGTAACATGTCAATGTTATATACCATTCAACAACATGCTGATGTTCTCTCAATATATTAGATCACAATAAACATAATTGTGAATTGTAATAATGTGTACATTGTACATCTAGATATACATTTTACATGTACATCTAGAGGCCACAGAGATATCAAAACTTATGTACATCAAGTTCACTACTATACCTTTCTCCTTTACTGGATCCGGTTCTCTCGAGACTACTTTGACACTAGATAATGTCAATTTGGCTTCTAGCTCTTTAACTTTCTTTTTCAGTTCTTCATTTATTGTCACATACTGAGATAATCTCATATCACCGTCTACTATGTTCTATAAAACAAAAGAGAATAAAAAATTTAAGCAAACTATTTCACTACAAAGTAATAAAATCCCAGGTTAAAATAAATTATATGAACAGTACCTTCTTGATACTAAGTTGTATCTTATTCGCCCTGGCGGCGTATTTAAGTGTGTTGTATGTATCTTCATAGCTGATACTAGATGGAGACACATTCGCGATCATCACAGTCTTACAGTTCCCACCGAGGCTATCTTTTAGTAGACGAGTGAGTTTAGAATCTCTGAAGATCATAGAACAAAACAAGACATTTAAGTACAAATAACAGTATCAACATTAATAGGTCTCAGTCTTGAGTTCAGCCCTCCCGAGCGAATCTCCTGAGGGCATCATTAATTTTTTACTACAATATCAATGACGTTCATTACATTCATGTATTGTTATAACTATCAACTAGGTACTTAAAACAGAAACATTCTATAGAAGTTGTAGTACCAAAAAACCTGATTGTGGCCAATGATCCATGCAGCAGATTCACCCGTCTTTTTTGCAGGGAATTGAACTTGGCACATTCAAGACAGGTTGTCAGATTATGGGTGAGGTATAGAAATAGGACACCTTTATTTTAAGTAACGGTAGGGGTAGAGGCGGTTGGAGGGGAAAGCTCAGGAGGAATACTCACCTTTTCTGCAACCCGTAAGAAAATGTATAGTTCTTAAGATATTAAAGTTTTTTGTAAATGTAACCTCAGGGTAGCAAGTGTCACAACCGATTTGTAACCGAGCGAGCGAGGCGAACGTGTCGCGACAGCGGCCGGGGAGTGCCAGAACATACTAGTCACCATTTATTAATTAATAACTATTTAAATTATGCTAACAAATAGGTTGTGAAACTCGCTGACCGTTGCACAAAAACTTTTAATAATATTTTCTTAAGTTTTCGCGACTTAAATACATAATAAAACTACGTTTTAACGGTTTTAAGCGCGGTAATTTTATTTGATTTTGGTTTTTCCGACGTTTCGGCCACTTTTCAGTGGCCGTGATCACGGAAGACAAAGATGTCAAGTGTCAAACGAGTATTGTTAAAGTTTTATTTAGCCTACCGCCAACTTATTAATTTTAATTATTAAAATTATTATAATTAAATTTATTAATTATATAATATAATTATTAATTATTTAAATTAAAATTAATAAGTTGGCGGTAGGCTAAATAAAACTTTAACAATACTCGTTGACACTTGACATCTTTGTCTTCCGTGATCACGGCCACTGAAAAGTGGCCGAAACGTCGGAAAAACCAAAATCAAATAAAATTACCGCGCTTAAAACCGTTAAAACGTAGTTTTATTATATAACTTTTAATAACTCAAGAATTATACATTTTCTTGACATATGGGTTGCAAAAGGGGTAAGTATGCCTCCCTACCCTGCCTCTCCAACCCCCTACACACCTCTCATTACTTAAATAAAAGTGCCCTATATCTATACTGCTCCCCAGATTACTTCGACAGTAGCAAATAGTAACTACTTACACATTTTATAAGGTCAGAATAAATTTAAACAATGCATCTAGTGGAACCCACATAATTGGGATAAGATGTGGATGATTTAGCAACTGAACCATAATAAAAAAATTACTATTCATAATATTCCCAAATATTTACAATGACTTTAGACATAAATTAATATGACAATTTCTCCCATAGCATTTGAGTTCCTGCAGACTACTATCTTCAATGTTCACATTGGGTTCTAAGGACTTTGTGTAAGACTTTAAAAATCAGATCTCTAAATTGCAGTTAAGGTCAAAGCTCTATTCTAATATTTTTACAAGTCTAAATTTTCTTAAACTAAATATTTCTTCACTATGCGTGGCAAAAGCTTTTGCCAATATAATTAACAGCTTACAATTTATGTAGGTATGTACATTTAGCCACTCCCAAAAAACTCATCTCACTAAGTAGCTGTTATTTTACTTTAAGGCTCAAATCATAGCTATACTTTTACATAATACTAGGATATGTCCACGAGTTTGTCCATGGACGACTTAAAATTCCTGCGGAATTTACCTGGGACGAGGTTTCACAGTATTTAAATGAAGTGTGTTGGAATAAGCTAATTTTTATGCACCTGAACAACTTCAAACTGCTCCCAACGAAATTCCCGCGGGATGCCCGGGATAAAAAATATCACACATTTTATTACACAAAACTTGCTATCAATTAGTGAAAAACCTGCATTGGAATTTGATTTTTTTTTTAAATCTGGCCTTTTAAATATTTCCCAGAAAAATTCACACGAGATCCCCAGGATAAAAAGTAGTTCAAGTTTTAGTTCTAAGAATTTTCTGTCGATCAATGAAAACTGCAGCAAAATTGGCCTAGCAGTTTTTATGTGAATCCCGAATAAACAAATTGACAAACAGACAAGAAATCTACAAAAAAATTTATTGTGTTCTCTATTGTTAATATAGTCTATTCCAGTTCTATTTTTAATAGGTTCAATGTATAGACATGGCATGTTTAGAATTTTGTAATATTATAGACTACTTACCTATAAGGTATATAGCTGCTCCCATCAGCAAGCTTATTAATGCAGTTGCCCAAAGACAATAAGCTCTTGTTAATATTAGCTCCTTCCTTGAACCGATCTCCAACACATCCTGTTGCAGAAGCTCTTTCGCTACCAGCAAGATCTATCATTGAAAGCTTCACTATGCGAAGTTGGCTGCTAGTTTTGTAGCGCATTTTTACATACACCTAGGGAATGGAAATAATATGTTCAATTTCCACATGCCATACTCACATACATACATAGCTCAGATTTTCTCATAGCAGCACTTCAAGATAAATGGACGGTATACCTGCTACACTTTAGAATTGAGGGTTACATAAAATTAGACTTCAATAAAAAAGACATCTCAGCATCTTACATGATCTGACTCACCATAAAGGACTATGTACACTGAATATATTTTTTCAAACTTCAGTTACGATCCATGGTGGCTTCCCCTATTTTTTGTCACAGTTGTGTAGCAGCATATAGAATACATATCCTACCTATTTTCATAGCCGTAGACTCTATAGTCTCCAAAAGAACAAGTATTATATATGCCAAAATCACTATTGATATCGAAAATTATTTCTAAAATTCTCACACATTTCTAACAAGATTCAGTAGTCCGTACACTAGGGTGTATTAGCCAGACTACTATTTTATGGATTACCTGAAAGACAGCATGACTCCTAGAACTCTCTGCATTAGCATCAGTGGGGTGCTGTGTCCGATTTTTGTTACCATTTTCCAACATGTTCAAAAGTTCTCTTGCAGTCTTTATATTGTTTAATGTCATACCAGCCACCATCACACCATATTTTGCATCTTCACGTAGCTGGAGCGGTGTGCTTGATGGTTTGAGGAGGTCATAGACATTTTCATTATACACCTGAATAACATATAGAACTCATAGTAATTTTTAGTATAACTTTATTCTATGATATAAACCTAGTCAACTGTAAACTTTTTTGACTGAAACAGATTAGCATTAGAAACGATTACCATGTTAAGTTGAAAAAAGATATGTATACCTACATCATCTTCCTAGCATTAAATCCCACTTGCATCTGAAGTACCAGAACACCTATACATTTCAGAAAATGGGATCCTGATCTTAACATACTTATTAACTTTAAAAACTCATTTTCGCTTAGTTATGCTTCAGTTCTCAAGAATGTTTCTCTTGTGCACTATGGAGATTTAGAATGACCTTCCAGCTAAGGCACTCCCGCAGTGCTATGATATGGGGTTTTTCAAAAAAGGTGTCATAAAAATCCTTTAAGGCCAGCAGTATATTGGTAACAACTCTGATGGTAACCACTTTCCTTCAAGTGGGTTTCATCAGCCCATCTGTAGTACTTACACAATAAACAAAAAAAAATTAAATTAAATGACAGAGATAGAAAACTGTTAACACAAGACCATATAGCACAATATTGTGGCAAAATATTATATAAGTATTATATGTAATTATATATATTTATAACAGCAGAAGTAAAATGTAATATTAATTAAATAAGGACTTTTACTCACTTCAATATACGAAACACCTATATCAAACTCACGGTCTGTTCCAAAAGAATTTATAGTGTAAAATAAATGTTCCATAGTCAAGTATGTGATGCCTGGATGCTGTTGGTTACCAATCATTGTAAAAGTCTTTCCTGCGCCAGTAGCACCGTACACAAAAACTGAACAATTATACCCTTCCATCAAAGAGGTAAGAATATCTTTAGTAGTCATTTCAAACACATCTTGATTCGTCGCATTTGGTCCACAAACATGATCAAATACAAATTTGAGCTCTTTATTGGCTCGTTTCAGAAAGTTTTTATTCGGTTGCTGGACTCCCTGGTAGAAGAAAGCAGGGACCTCTTCCTTGGGGTCGAAGACGAGCATCCTGTCGTCAACTACGTCGACGACAATCCTGTTGTTCATTTCCATCTCTCTTTCATTCGATGGCCGAACCCGTACCACAACTTTAATATTTGCTGACATATTCTGTGTGGAACCACTCCTTGAAGGCAAGATTCCACCAGGTCCCTTAGGCCCGACCAAGCGCGGCCCCTTGTCAGTTTTAACCATTATTGAAAACACCACACAATTCTTCTCATGAGAAATTTGTCACTATAACAGTAACCGTCCACTCAACCAGTAATAACGGTCTTTTGTCACATAGGTCACGGGCTTGTTATTTTTAATTAAATTAACGCAGTTTCAAATCATAAACAGAAACGAAGTTCAAACTGTTTTTAGTCTAACCGTCAAATTTTGAAATTATTGACAGCAGCGTTCCGCGGCAATCAGCAAATCGGCATCGACAATGCAACGAACATGTTTCGTTTGACACAATTTTATTTGTGTTATAGTTTTTAATCTGAAATCATTTTGGTACAAAAAACTCACTGCGTCGGAATAATATTGGTGAAAATGAGAAACACTCATCATAATTATTATAAAAAATATGTTAACTATTTAATAATAGTAGTTCTGAAAAGTGCATTACATTACTATACAATTCATTTTTGATTAAAAGACTAAAGTAAAGTCATAGTTGCGTTAATGAGAACGTAATTTAAACACCAATGAGAGCAAATGGCGTCACGTTCAGGTTGAGAGATTTTCGCGCGAATTTTCAAAAAACACTTATTATTTGCAAGTTTGCCGACAACTTTGAATCGTGATAAATGAAGGAAGAAACCGATATTACGTTACGGTGTGTATGACCTTAAAGCTTTATAAATCCCTTAGACGAATAATGTATATATTTTGAGACAAAACCCCAAAAAATAAAATTGAGTAAGTTTGGTTTATATATTTCTTTATTTTTAATTTTCCTGTACTTAAATCAAAACAAAATCATAATATCATATTTTTTAAACAATGTTTACTTATATATTTATATTTCGTACAAAATGTAATCAGATTGTACTAATCTAATAGAAAATTAACGTTTATTTATACAGTGAGCCACGACGTTGTCTTTATTGTGACATCGTCGCTGTATAAGAAACAAATACAATTTCCTCTTAATTTCCGACAGCGATGTTATCTGGACATAACGACAGGCTTGGCATTCAGGCGGGCCTCTTACTAAAACTTCGGAAATAGACGTAATTTCATTGTGACTGTCGTTGTTACTATTTTTACATAAACTACAGGAACACTCGCATAATATTAACATTTGTTCCAGAAATTAAGTTTAATGGCAGAATACTCCAATTTTAGTTAGTCTAAACGCACTTTAAATGGTAATTCAGTTTAGACTTGGATTTAGGATAGGATAAAAACTTCGCTGTTTCTTCATGTTTTAGTGATCAGTAGCCAATTTGGCGAACACGGACAGTTTATATATATCAGAGCCGGCTGTCCGTTTGTCTGTGTATATCATACTTAGAAATTAATGCCTGGGTGTGGCCGCCACACATGTAACCTGCGGCCGGGCGGCCTGTCGTAAGAGGCGACAAAAGAATCCCCAGCCAGATGGTAGGGTATTTGCCCAACTGGATGGCTACCACCCCTGGTCTAGAGTATGCCGCCATAACAGCCTTGAGTTGTGTTCCGGCATTAGTAACCAGGTTCCAGTCTCCCTTAAGAGAGCAGCAGCGCATTTAAAGCACCTGGTGTTGCAAATGTCCATAGGCGATAGTAACCGCTTTCCATCAAGTGGGCCGTCTGCCTGTCTGCTGAACTCCTGCAATACAAAAATAACCAAGGGTTGAAAATATTGTTTTCACTGTATATGGTCTTGTGCGGTTAGTTATTTGTAGATATTAAGAAAACAACGATCTTCTTTGGTTACTTTGTAATATAAGTCAATGGCTGACGAGATATGAGTTCCCATAAGCGCGTAAACTGCGTCCGTCCCTCTAGCTTAAAAAGTACTCTCATTGAAAATTATTTTGAACAATATCCGTCGAGTAGTGATTGAGATATGGGATATTTCGATTAAATAGTTTCTTATGGCTGCGTAGCCAAATAACTAACACGTGGGAAGAATGTCACCTCTACAGAACACTTTGTTATGCGTGAACTGTCAAGCACTTACCTGTTTATTTAATAATAATTACATCGGATGTTGCTGCGTACATTATTAGTCGTCAGCCAGTCACAGTCCACTACTGGACGTGGGCCTCCCCAAGTCGTCGCCACTCATCGCGGTTCTCCGCCTTCCTCCGGCGACCTTACGCAGGTCGTTAGACATTGACCTCCTATGCGTAAATTAAGCCAGTAAAAATAATTTATACATTTTTCATGAAGTTACCCCGCCTAACCGGTTGTTCGGGCGAAAAGCACAGCTTTACCTAGTCAAATAGTAACTGTAGCAGCCAGCATGCCTAAGCGATATAACCGTGGCAAGCCGCCTTCACGTTATTCGCCGCCCGCGTCGCGCTTACAGCGCCCCTCTTCCTCCGACCGCTAAACACGTTAGTATTAGTCACTACTTCACTAGTCAGTCAGTCTGCTTCGGTCAGCGCAAGAGTGGAGCCTTGTCGCGGTTATCATGAATGATCGAGAACTTTTACGCGCAGCATTTGTGTTCTATGATATACACCTTTTTTTAATATAAAATGTGCTACAAAATAATACTTTTCATTACACAAACCGGCAACCATACACCACATAACCCACTATAGAGGCCAACCAAAAAATAACGTCACACAATTCATGATTTTTTGCCCCTCCCTCGTAGTTGTCACAACTGGTCACATTCGTGAAACTTCTCCCTCTCTATTGTGTTATCATATATTTTGCAATTTTACATCAAATTATTAATTTTTAAATTAAAACAGCAGTTTCGTAATTAGTTTTATTTCCATTTAAATTATTTTTGTTATTTTAAACACTATGCTTATACAGATAGAGTTGGAAACATTTATTAATGTTTTTCATTAATAGTTCAAATTTCGTGTTTTAAAGCTTAAATATATTAAATTTTGAAATGTGACGTCACGAATTTTAGGACCCCTTCTTTTTACCCCTTGTCACATACAATGTCATACTTCGTCGACACCCCCCCCCCCCTGCGGCTTACCCCTACGGCTTACCAAATATACAACTACAAAAATGCACGATTACAATATTCTCATGACAGAAACAATAGGCGGCCTTATCGCTTCCAGCATTCTCTTTCAGGCAACCTAACTTAAGGAATCGTTTAACCTAATCTGGCGATGTAGATGATGCAGATTATATAGATAATAATAAGTATCCATACTTATATATAGCCCTGACGTCTAACATCCTCGTAGTTACGAATAAATGAATATATGAACAAACTGACAAAAATCTGATAAACGTATGTTGGAATCTCGTGAACTAATTAATAGGTACCCAAATTTCTTTTAATAGCTCTAATACATTGTGCATATAGATATGAGATATAGATAAATGAAATATATCAACGAAAATACAAATTGCAAATGATGCAGTTTCAATAATGCACAGCCGATTTGCGACTAATAAGGACTAATTAAAATTGCAAACGAATAATAGTCATTATTAATTAAACAAGATGGCCGCTGCATAAAGCTTTTTACAGGTAGGCATTTAGTTACTTAAATCTATTTTTTTTCTAATATGCTTACATTCATCTACATTAGAAACACATTTGACTGTGGCAAAGAAACCTCATGAGTTTATTCGTACCACAGAGAGTCGTATTGGTAGTCGTAATGAATTGGTAGAATTGACGTGGTAGAGCCATGCTGGAATTATTATCTTGATTATAATAATAGCTCTTAGGGCGGGCCCGATCAGCGTGAGTCCACGCTTTCACAGAATATCGACGTGAAACGATTATCATTGAGCTAATCGTGTTTCTTACAAGCGAGATAACCGAAGACCCAATTTTTTCTTTTCCTATTTTATTCTCCTATGCCATCCCCTCTATCCTATCACTACTATCCAATCCTAATAATGACAATGCATAGCTTCGGCAACCACTTTCCCTTACGTGGACTACCTGCCATTTGGCCAGCGTCGCAACAAAAAATACTCTAGACTTCACATAGATATCCCGGAACTGTCCCATTTTTCGGAATAAAAAGTGTGCTATGCTATCCCAACACGGATAATCTCGTATTCCAGTTTTCAAGGTTATATTTCATGCTAAACGATTAATTCCCAAAGCCATAAAGAAGAAACAAATAAATTGGAAAATGCTTGGTAGGCCACGCACATCGAAGGGTTCCGTAAAGGTTGTTATTTGGCTAAGAAACCGTAGAAAAGCATTTAATCGAAAATATCCCAATCACAAAACTATTTAACGGGAATCGTTGAAAATAATTTTCAGGGAAAGTACTTTTGTAGCTCTACAAGCATGATTTTTTTCACAATGTCCTTCCGTATAGTTTAAAATTATAAAGGGGCGCAATTTATAAAACTGAGTAATATCTCGCCATCCATTGATTTAAACAATTTTTTTAATGAACCTCGTTATGTTTTATCAAGATCTGAACCAGCTACCCCACACAAATATGTACTCTAAAAAACTTTGACTACACCGTCCTGTAAAATTTCATTAGTCCAAATAAATTCAAAGAAAAATGTCTATGAACTACACAAACAGCCAGAAAGATAGAGGCATGGACATGAAGATTAAGAGTAAGAAAGACAATGTTTTTTTAGAGTTGTTTAGAACGGAGTTATAGAGAAAGAGGTTAACAAAAGCCAAGGATTAACTTAATTCTAAACAGGGCCTAACTCTGCAAATGCTGGTTAATAACAACCAACGCTGGTCTTTCGTTACCCCCAAGCAGTAACGTTACATTCACAGAAAGAAGAAATTACTAATACCTTTTTTACTAAAATGGCTATAGAACCCTAAACAAACATACAACAATGAAACATAATTCCTTTTTCCATTCATAATTGGATATAGATAAATACTATGGACGAAGAATACCAAATACTAACGTTTGAAACATTTACTAAATTTAATATTATAAACAATATTTATATACAGTACACCAATTCCATAAATATATTTTGTATGAAAGTACCATTTATTCGAAGTAAAATAAATCATAAGTTACAGTATATTGTAATCAAATACAATAAATTACATACATCGGTCTACGGTTATATTAAATTCAATCGAAGTTATTCCAACGTAGTTATTATACGTTATAAAATATATTCCTACCTGTTTCAATTTAAACGCTATCTACATTCGATATTGAACAGTCTAACGGTTATTACATAAGACTTGCAAAATGTTGAAATTTTCTAGACTCTTGAACTTTCTAGAAGACCCCCGATACCCGTCCGTGGGGCCTCATCTATGGCTGTTAAGATTTACTGGAATATGGCATCCTGACAACTCTCCAAAGACTCGAGCCAAACGTGGCCTTTTCTACCTGATCGTAGCTTTCTTTTGCAGCCAGTATCTAAAATGCCTAATTGATTTTGATATAAATGGTTTAAAGCTTGTTCTACAATACGCGCCGTTTCATATGGGAATCATTAAATCCTGTTTCTTTGAAAAGGACTACAAAATTTGGAGAAAACTCATACACTACATGTCTAATATCGAACAAAATCAAATAGAAGCAAAAGATAAGGAAAATAAGATGATCTTAAAAGAATACATAATGAGAAATCGAAAAGTGACTTATTTCTTCTGGGCTTTGGCATTATTTTCGAATTTCAGCATTTTCTCTGAACCGTATCAGAAAAATCAGATTAATAATAATGGAACCAGCCTATATTTGTATATATTTGATGGTTACACTTCATTCAAAAGAGAACCACCAGGTAATGAAACGACAATCCCAAAAGAATTTGCTAAGCTTCCTCAGAAGGAAGTTCCATTCCATAAACCTATTAAAATCACGTTTAGAAACTCGGCTTTCTTATACTGACAGTGTCCGTAATTTAGTCATGAAAGTGATTTTGTTTAATTAGTAGGTATGTACCTACTGTTTTATAATTCGTAGAACTCGCTAATCCGGGCTTAAAGTTCCTAATAAGTTTTCTATTTGACCAATTAAAAGTTGTTTGCTTGCTCTCATTTTTTTCATGAAAAGCAGTCGTCCCTGCTAAACATATTCTTTCTTGGGGCAAAAAAGAATATCTTCCTATGTCTACAGGCACTATATACATTGATATCGACTATATTTTTAATACTACTGTAAAATTACCAACCTTTAGCTAGCATCCACTCAAGAATTCTCTCTTCTTCCCAGGATATTATGTGTCCATGTTAATTCAAACTGTTCTTGGAAACGTAGTAAGCATGTACGTCGTGGGATGGGATATGCTTGTAGTTTCCATAATGATATACTTCGCTGGGCAACTTAAGATATCCAAACTGTACTGTTCACGGATAATAGTAGAGGGATCTGCTGAGGAGAGTCGCCGGAATATCGCAAAAAGTCATTACTCCTACTGTAATTTGATTAAGTAAGTTGAGTTTGGTCGCCGTTCTAAATTGTAATTTCACGTCATCTTATAAATATTTCTTATGCTTGAAAGACTTTATTGTTATTAGATAGTCTCTCAAACCTCAATTCTGGATTGGGTGTTGTTAAAAAGTACAAATCGGCATATTTCTTAAATTCTGGAGAATGTATATGACGTGTTTGTTCACTGGCCTCAACAGTCAGGGCTTATCGCAAGGTTCATTTTTATTACCCCTGTTGCTTATACATTTTTAACTTTTTAGGTACCAAAAAATGTTTAGTAAACTGATATCACCAGTGATGTTCATTTATTTATTTGTGATCGCAGTGAATCTTGGAGTCTGCATCATTCAGATCGCAGAGGTATGTATGACATTATATAAATTTATATATATATCTGTGAGTATACCTAATGTTACTTTTTATACATAAAATATATCGTATGTATAGCTGGTTGATCCTTTTTGATACACAAATTTGAGAAAATTCAACACATCTTTAAGTATTTAAGATTATAATATGTATACTAATATTATAAAGAGAATAGATTTGTATTTTTGTAACGAATGAACTCAAAAACTACTGAACCGATTACAGAAATTCTTTTACCATTAGAATGTTACATTATCCCAGATTAATAAAGGCTATATTTAGTATTAGAAAAAATTAGGAATCCGTACTAAAATTTGTATAATGTAAAAAATAAGTATTTGAGTGGGTCCGGGAATGGTTTATAAATACAATTAGACACGGAAGCTGACGCTGGAATCGGGTTTCTTTGTTAAGGGCAGGACAAGGTCTGCTGGAACCGCTAGTATATTATAAACTAGAAAAGAGTTATTACAAATACAGAAAAATTATATATATATATATATATATATATATATATGTGTGTGTGTGTGTGTGCGTGTGCGTGTGCGTGTGTGTGTGTGTGTGTGTGTGTGTGTGTGTGTGTGTGTGTGTGTGTGTGTGTGTGTGTGTGTGTGTGTGTGTGTGTGTGTGTGTGTGTGTGTGTGTGTGTGTGCGCGCGTGTGTGTGTGAATAATCATATTGAACAGTTATACTAACTAAATTTGATACCGTAATCTTGCTACAGTCTCGCCAGACTATGTACAATATTAAACCTAGATGGACATCTTGTAGAACTATGATATCCAGAACATCACTAATATTACTTCATGGGTTGATTATAAATTATGTTTTTGTTGCCTTATTCATATTGCAGATTGAAGACGATTTGCCCAGCCTCGTATCTGGATGCTTGTTCGTGCTTGCTTGTCTGATACAACTATTGTTGTTTTATTGGCATAGTAATGAAGTCACGGTGGAAGTAAGTATCATTTTATAAATGAAGACTATTCATGCTATTACCTTTTTACTACTAAACGGCTGAACGGTATGTAATGAATATTTAACGCAGAAATTGTATCCTGGGAAAGAACAGAGGCTACCTTTATCTCAAAATGTAGTCTATGAGTTCCATTTTTTCTGCATTCACGTTCATCTAAGTACAATAATACTTAAATATCTTCTTGGTTCAGTTCGCAACTACGACGTTTAAGTAGGTTACGCGCGATATCGTCAGCACTTATTTCTTTTCTTTATAAAATGTAGTACGCATTCTTCTATTTTTTATTAAAAGCCTAAATATAAATTTTCACGTCCTTAATTTGAAGAACTATACAAAAAACACGTTTTTATACCGCACTTGTCAGCAATACAATGCACTATTTACTAGAATCGATCGTTTCATAGGTAACTTATATCTATTTAAAACCAGAATTAAAAAATGTTTTAATTTAGAATGATCCAATGACACAATATTTAGAATAATGACAATAACTTTTTTTATACTTTCCTCTTTTTTGTCTCTATTTTATTAGTAATTTTTTGTTTTTATTTGAACAAATATTGATATTGACCTCATGTAAATTAAATAGACATTTTGTGTAATTTTCGTATAATTGTAATACATACATACATAACTTCACGCCAGTTCCCTTGCCGGGTAGGCACGAACAACAGAGCGCCATTTAGGCTTATTCTTACACACCTCACTTGCTTCTTTGACATTCATAACTCTTGTCACGCACGCTCGTCTGTTCTTAAGGCTCCTGACATCACCTTCTGCTAGTACACGATCAATTTGATCATGGAAGGTGTGTCGTGGCCTTCCACGACTTCTTTTGCATTGTATATCTGTATTAATTTTCACTTTAAATAAAACTTAATAGATCTCAAATTAATTTTAGCTCTATCTATATATACTTAAGGCAGATATTCTTTTATACGTAGATCAACAGATACGTAGATACACAGCGTAACAGTTCATTGAATTTTATTTATATATATATATATATATATATATATATATATATATAATATTACAATTATATAGATATAATTGTAATATATATAATATATATTTGTAATTAACTGTTTGAGCCAATGTTTATTTTTACTATATAAATTATTTTTTAGTGGAAACTTGATTGATACATATTAATTTTGTGTTTTATATTTAAGAATATTGTAAGTTTCCCAAACAAATAAATAAATAAACGAATTATACCTATAGATGCTCCATAGAAATTTTTATCTTCTTCGTCTTCCTCTCTTAAACTATATTTGTCTGTCTTTAGAATATAATCTACCTTCATACCAAACTTTGAATGGTTTAGTGGTGAAAAGGTAAAAATCAAACATTACATTCGCGTTTATATATTTGTATGGATGGATTTTATTATTTTCGTAGAGCACTTTTGTCAGCTACTCCGTGTTTCAAAGTAACTGGATGGGTTGCGACATCAAGCTGCAAAAGGAGGTCTATCTTCTAGGTCTTTTAACTAATAAGAGGCTTACATTTCGCGCAGGTCCTTTTAATGAAATGTCTTTAACAACCTTTGTAGCGGTAAGTAAAATAACTTATAATAACTTATTAAGAGTTTAATGATTGACTTATGGCCGGTTCCTTTACCTTACCGACCGTTCATTTGCCTTACTATCGGGTAAAACTTTGGCCCTAGCGGAAGATCAGCGCTGATTAACTCAACAGACACTTTGCTAAGCTGGGACCAATTTAGAACCACATTGCTTGGTTTTCTTCTTATTACTTTAAGTGCCTTTTACATTGTACATTATTCTAGTGGTAAATATCTTTTTTCCTTGTTTCTAAATTCAAATTCATTTATTTGCTTAAAACATGGTAACATAAATATGAGGTGACATTAAAATACTAGATTCACATGTTTGGCCTATGAGGCGTGCAAATTTTCTTTTTGATAAAACACATTATCACAATTATTATTACAAAATTACCAAGAATAAAAAAACAAAAAAAAAATTACCATAAGCCCCATACAGATATTGTTAAAATTCAACCGATGGTAGGGACAGTGAATAAATAGTAAGATATAGGAACCAGCCATTAAAGAGCTATAAAATAAAATAAGTAAGTACTTCTTTTTTCAGATCTTGCGTTCAAGTTATAGCTTCTATACTCTACTGAAAGGGAGAGCAAGCCACTAAAAAGTTTACATTAAATATTATGAAACAACTGCAGCAGAATGTATTGTAATATAATTAAAATAAGTACTTAATAGTAGGGTTGTAACGGAGGCCTTCTTAGCGGAGGCGGAGGCGGAGGCGGAGGCGGAGGCGGAGGCGGATGCGGAGGCGACGGGTTTCACCTCCGCGGATGCGGAGGTTAACGGAGATGGAGGCGGAAGTGAAAGTGGATGTAGAAAAAATAGTAGTTTATGGTTTATTAAAACTATCAATAGCACAAAATATTTATTTTAAATCAAATACGTATGTACATTCAAAGACTCATAGTACACTGAAGTTAACATATAAATAAATATTTCCTTCTAGTAATTAAAATTAAGGAGAGGCAAATTATATTTGACGAACAATAGTTTTGCCGCTTTGTCACCGTCTAGATGATTTCGAAGGGGCTTATAAATTAAGCCAGCCAAACTAAATAAACCTCCGTTATGACTCCGTAAAAATTACACGGATGCGGAGGCGGGGGCGGAGGCACGATTTCTTACGGTACTTCCGCAGTAACGGAAGCGGAAGCGAAGTTCCGTTACAACCCTGCTTAATAACACTTAAGATAGTTGCTTTTAGAAATCAATGGCAATAATAGCACCTCATATAGATAAAACAAAATTAATTCGTTACTTTGTACGCCAATACAAAAATAAAGTTACAAACTAAACTACATCTAATTAAGCACAAAAGGCTGTCTTATTGCTGAAAAAGGATCTTTTCTAGACTAGGAATGAATTGAGATTATAATAGCAATGGTGGTATACATAACAATACGACTGCTGTGTGAAAAATGTTTGGATAGTATCGAGTAAATTTTCATCTATCCATATATATAAAAGTCGTGTTAGTTACACTATTTATAACTCAAGAACGGCTGTACCGATTTGACTGAAAATTGGTGGGGAGAGCTTAGAACCAGGAGACAGGACATAGGATACTTTTTATTCCGCTGGAACCGGTAGGTGGCGCTGAGATCTGGTTCTAGAATCCTCCTAATCACCTGGACCGATTTTGGTGATTTTGTTTTTGTGTGTTTGAGGGGGTCCCGGATGGTTTAAATCCACAATTGGAAAAGGTGGGTGACGCTGGGATCGGGTCCTAAATTTCTATTTTTTCAAAGCAGGACAACGTCTATCGGGGCCGCTATAATTGTAATCGGATGGCAGCAAGACAAGCTTTATATCGAACATCATCAATAGAATACAATCAAACAAGTCCAATTATTTATTACTCGCAAACTCTGGAATCTTCCACACGTTACTATATCAATTTAAACTCGAAATTTCACTTTAATCGATTCTGATTCAGTGAGTTCTCGATAGCAATGCATTTGCAGATTTGAATCCGATTAAATGTTATGCAGTTAACTCGCTTATTCGTGAATGATTTCGTAAAGGACTTTGTATACTGATTGGACAGTGGCTTTTGCATTATGAATACGGCTATTAAACAGAAATTTTAGTACAATATATCATGTATTTTTACTTTAATGAAAATCTATACGTAATAAAAGCCTCATTATAATATATTTTTTTTTTTTATGGAAAATTGGCTAAATACGAGAAGTTGTACGCATAGTCAAGAATGCCGTAGTCGTGCTGACCATAAACTGCTTTTACTAATTAACCAGTGAACGATAAAGCATGGTAACTATATACCTATACTTGCCCAACATTTTTAATATGTCTGTGATGTTTGACTTACCTGATATACATTTATAAGTAGTCATTTAACTTGCGAATAATTCCTTATTATCATTTAAACAGAATAAACTTATGGTTTGGCCCACTCCTATATCTTACCAACCGTTCATTCGCCTTTTTATCAGTTAATGTTAACATAAGCTCCATACAATTTCCTGGCGGTGAGGTCCATTCGGGGGTACCCTACTGTGTCTGGTGATTCGCCCTAGGAACTCCAGGCGAAGGTGCTCTCGGCAGTGTACCGCTCCCCACAGGAGGTGCGGGCAAGAGGCCTGGTGTATTGCGAGGTCGAAATTAAAGCGATCATGACCCGGAAAAACGAGGCCATTATCGAAACTTGGAAGGGACATTTAAAGTCCTCAGAAGCTGGTGTGCAGACGGTGGAAACTATACATCCCACCTATCTAGATGGGTCTCGCGGAAACACGGGACCCTGGCATATAGGATGACGCAGATACTAACTTTACTTTAATATAACCTAATTGCATGTATAGGTAAAAAAGTATGGTAGACAATAAATCTGTTTTTCCCTAATTGCCGTGGGTAGCGCCAGCACACCATACAAAGCTTCACACACTGTGTTTCCAATTACGAATACAATTTTGGCGACAAAACCATATCCTGGACGCAAGTATGAGCGTATAAACGTACGCGAGAATTACCCAAAATAAACGCTTTGAGTTTCCAGATATTAGTTTCCGAAATATCTGCCGCCAGCCTGTCATTGATTGACTATTGTTTAGCTATTTCATATGCATACCTTGTTATCAAACTATGCGGAAAGTGTTGACGGAACATTTTAATTAACTGTTATATTACCTTTTTCAAATAGCACTAGCAAGCGCCTGCAAAGCAGTGGCCGTGTGGAAATCTCGTGAATCGTGACGATTTCATTAGAATTCCGTATATGCCAAAAATGCTGTGATACCCTATCTTATCTTATACTAATATATAAAGCTGAAAAGTTTGTTTGATTGAACGCGCTAATCTCAGGAACTACTGGTCTGATTAAAGAAATTCTTTCGGTGTTAGATAGCCCATTTATCGAGGAAGGCTGTAGGTTATATATCATCACGCTAAGACCAGAGAAGCGGAGCACCAATGAAGAATGTTTCAAAATCGGGAGGTTTTGAAAACAAATTCCACGCGGACGACATCGCGGGCACAGTTAGTTGGTCTATAAAATACAATCGATATTAAAAATTTTAATTGTTTCAATTTTCAACGAATACGAGTCGGTTCTTACCTGTGTCGGCCGTTATCACAACATGGGTATTTATTAAAAACACATTTTATTACCTGTCGGCATTTGAACTAATTGTAATTATTTTATGATCGTCTTCTTTTGTTTACTTATTTATTGGCATACGTTTCTAGAGAACAGCCCATTGTTTTATTGTACTCGTTTATGGCTGCTTCCGGCCGAATCATTAGCCAGGTGCTGCGGATTACGTCGACTACCATACGGGCACATTTGTATTTGTGAGGTATAAAATGACAGCCTGATGGGGAGAGGGGGCAGTCGAGCGAGAACCACGATAAAGGCGAGACGTGTGTACATTCGGGAATCTATTAGTGACGAACTTTGCACGTTTCATTGAATTACGACCTTCAGCATTACGTTTGGATTTGTTGTGTTCGGTTATATTTGTACCTGTGTTATACGTGTTTGTATAGTTCTAATAAACTCTATAATAATTCCAACGGCATTTTAATTCGAGTCTCGCAACTCGTAACAGTATTTAGTCTAGATGACAATTGATTGATGACAATTGTCATCAGTAGAATGAGTAGTGCTAATTTTACAATAGATTTTGAATACATGTAATTACATGCATTCAAAATCTATTGTAAAATTAGAAAATATGAAGATATAGGCATCTCTCTATAGCTAGTTAGAACGGTGAAAACCTTAAACATAATTTATAAAATTACACATTTTTAAGAAATCATTATGTACCCATGTGTTCTATTCAAAAAATATTAATTGAGCGCAAGTACTTCTCATTCTTTTCAAAATACTCACTATTTGATCACAAAATGTCCCTTCTTACTTTTAACATCTCATTTAATAATATTGCTCAAGTTTTTTTTTTATTGGTTACTTTTCTATATTCAGAAAGCTATTTTCGCAACTTTGCACAATATTTTTGTAGTTACGAAAAACTTTTGTTTTTGTTAAATTTCTCTAGCTTTAGTAGATCCAACTCAACTGTGACCCACACATACTCAGACAAATATCGGAGTGAGTACATAAGGAATATCGGAACCCTTAAAGCTTACTAACAATTGTCATGGCAATATAGATATCGCCACACGTGACCTAAGTTCAACTTTAAATTAATCTTCTCTAGGTCAGGTCTTGTCAAGTGAAGCTTGCATTGTTTAGTTTCAGAGAGAGCCCGTCACAGCATTGAGTCCAAGTTTAGAGATGGGATTCGCCTGTCCCGCTAACGATAGGCTCTAGTTGTGTGTGTACACTGAAAAAGGCAAATTTCAAGCCCTATTGCATTACTGCTAAGTACCATATTAAACCAACTGACATTATTGTAACCATCCTTAATCTTTACTTTTTTCGCGATTTCAGTACATAGCTTTATAGCGCTAAGTGTTCGAAGGATGACATGATGATTTGTGGTGTGACAGCGGACGTATGCCAGAATAAGGAGTGTAATGGATATAAAGACCAATTGTGCAAAGGAGAAATGAAACAAAGGTTTTTTAGGGTTTGAAATGTAGCCGTTGATGCTTTGAGAGAATCGAATGCAGGGCACGTATATCACGGTCGGTGGTCGCGGGCAACTGGTTCTTTTTTTTTTTTTGGTTTTGAGGCGAGGGAAAATGCTTAACCGATTTACGCACAAACTGGGTCGTTGCTAGGGGAACGACACGCGTCGGTCGGGGGCGATAACACTACAGCAATAGTATGCTCTTGGCAGCGCTCCGTCCGCGTTCGACGTCACAGAATAGTGTGGAAGACTCCGAGCGTTGCTGCACGGGCGAGCAACCCCAATACCCACTAAAAACCCCCTCCTCCCTGACGACCCTGCGCTTTGAATGTGTTGGAAAGGCTGAGATTTAGAACATAGTTACGCCCAGCCGACCCGGGCATCTGGTTCGCGCCAACCCGAATGAAGTCCGTGTGAGTGTGCAATGTGCATTCCTTCGCTCTAGACACTCCAAATGCTATTATGTATTGCTTTATAAGACACAGCTAAATACATGACAAACAATATATATATATATATATATATATATATATATATATATATATATATATATATATATATATGTATGTATTATATGTTTATATTATTTATTAACATAATTATAGACAAGGCCTATATTATATTAATTATATATAGGCAATACCGAGCGGGCCGTTCATACAACGCATTCTATCGTCAACAAGGAGTGTGGATAGAAAATACATATTTTGCCGACCCCAAATGATCGAAATAAGGAGAACGAAAATAGACTAAACCATATCATCCGTGGGTCCAACAAAAACGATTACGACATGCACTGACAGACGGACAGCCTGAGAGTGCGATTACATAAAGGTTTGCTTATTACCAAAAAGGCTACGATTTCTTACAAAATTATTTATTTTTAATATTATATGGACAGCTAATTATGGGTATAATTTTACTTGTACGAAAAAAATGTCTTATAGAGTGATGTTGGAAGGCGAGCTGATAATAATATTTTATTTGGGTGGAGTAAAAAAGTGTCTTACATTCATAAGATAGTGTAGAAAAAGACAAAGCAACTGTGCAGCCAATACCTGTCTCATTTCTGTATGTCTGTAATGACGAAGGCACGCTGCCTCATAGTGCAAATTACTGGCTCTAAGGTCTGGCTAATTGAATTAGAGACTGAAGAACGAAGCAAATTAAAATTTATATCAATATGGCTACACTACAAATGACTATTGAGTATTTATACAATACGTAAACATTATTGTTTTTGTTGCTTTACCTTGAAATTAAAAAAAACTTTAGGAAATACTTTGCCATGCTGATATTTTTAAATTTGTCGCGCATTTTCGTCTGTACTTTCGTTAGCCAAACAATATTATCGCTATGTGTCTGTCATAATTTTCTACTATTATTAATAGAATATTATATATATTGGAGAAGCATCGTTCTCAGTGACATCGACTTTAGTTGTTGCGAGTTTAGTGGGCATTATCAGGTAAAATGCGAGCACAAAACACAATAGTCACGGTTTATACACTTTTAATTTGGATTTAAACAATATTTTGTCACAGTTTAAGACCGAGCAGCGGATTCAGGGCACCGATCTTACTTTAACTCTTCCTTTTAAATTCTCAACGATCCAACTCGATCCGTTACTATCGCCCAAATGTCACGTAATAACTCGCCCGTCTGGCTTAAGCACAGATGGCGCCCCGCCCCGCTCGAGGCACGTGCTCGGCTCTGATTGGTCATTGGTCAGATTATAATATTCATAACTTTTATAATATTAAGAACATTTTCACGTTATAAAGAGATTTAACAAATCAAATAACATTAAATTAAGGATTCTAAAAGTAATCAAAATGTAAACCAATATTATTGTGAATTACACATGCAAGAAACAATCAACCCGATTCATAGCTTTCTCCGACATATATAACCTTCAGCCTATTCTCTGTCTATGGTTATATTGCAAAAGGAGAAGATGCATGAGTGCGCTGCGTTAACTCAGGCGCGGTATCGCCAGCACGGCGTAACGCGCATCACTAGTCCATACTCCATACCTACAGAATTAACATATAAATTGTTTTGAATCCAGCGACTACACCCCGTTAAATTATTTCGCGAACTTCCCAAATTTACATGGTAATTGCTAAAACTCAAGATTTGTTGTTGAATTCATGATTGTACGAGTAGACAAATCGGCGTGAGATTAGCGCCATGAGTTGGATCTTCGGAGATTAGCGTGATGTGTTAAGAATCCCGAAAGTAAATGTGTGGTTGGTATAATTACAATACGTTGTAATTTAGAAATACGTAGTTTATCACAACTTACATGGTTCACGTCTGCCTATTTTTAATATTAGTTCTATAATTCGTTTTATTACTATTTAAATATTTTTTTAAATAATTTTAACAATATCTAAATGGTAGATGGAGTTGGAATGATTTTGAAGTTTTAGTTTTTTCTTAAGTTCAAATTTCGTGTTAAAGCTTAAACATATTAGATTTTGAAATGACCCCCGCCCACCTCTTGTCACACTTCGTCGACATTAACGTGTTATGTAATTTATAAATGGCCTCTTAATATCGTGGTTAACTTTCTTTTATGCATGTTGAATCAAAACTAATTAATTTAATTGAACCCTGTAATTCAGATTTAAGAGCTCTAACACATTAGCAGTATTGCATTAAAGTCTCGACGAATGCCTTCATCGCATCTGATATACGGCAGCAGTACACACGCGATGAGTCCGACGAAGCGTGACGGCAACCTTTTACTTTGTTGTTGACAATATTACTCTCGTGTGTACGACAAGTTAACAGCTGATGTAATGTTTGCTTCCAATGTGAAAATCATGTCCATGCGCACTCTTTTTGCATGTCAGAGGTGTTCCATCGAAAGATTTTCAACTAGATGGTGAAGTCGGAATTATTAACCTAAATAACTTTGCCGAAACACTATTTATAACCGAGTTCAATTAACAAATACGCCAATAAAATTTTAAGACAGAAAGAAGGGGACCAGAAGATGTAGACAAGCGTAATCTACGATAAGCCAACGACAGGGACGCAGAGACGAAGAAACAGGAAGTATTTTAGTCGACTGAAATCTGACTCCTACTCCATGAAACTAAACTTTTCACGAAACTTGGTTTGAAAAATATACGTTTAGTTGTTTTGAAGATCCCCATATATGAAAATAAATTTTAATTAATATATGCTTTTTATCATCCTGAAGCCAAATGACGAAACAACCACGAAACACTTCATAAGCAGTTAGTGAATTACCTCGCACTTGTCCGATTTTTTTATCCTCGTGATTTAGTTCGCGAAATGTATATAATATAATGTAAATCATAATAATAATAATATGAAACTTTTTGAACACAATTGTCTTCATATTCGACAGTAGCTAAAGCTACTTTATGGCCGACTACGTAACTTGTATAAACAAACTCAACTACGTTTCAACTGAAAATCAACAAACAAGTGTAAAAGTTGAAGCGCTTGAGTCTAACATTCGAATGTCCAAATGAGATATAAACTAGACGTACGGAAACTGAAGTAAGTTTCAATTATCTAAAATTTGTTGAAAGTTTGCAGGACGATATCAAATAAGGTACTCCGACGTCAACTTTCCTTTGCTTGTTATGCTTTGTTTTTGCTCCTAGTAAAATCTGTTACATCTAGGACATTAGACCCCGTAAAATTACTTGCAAGTACCATCTTGTAACTTACTGGCCATAACAAGTAGCCATGTGAGAAACAAACTAACATAATATTCAAGATTACAACAGTGATAGGCGACTCTGAGACTCGCCGTCTGCTATATTGCCGTCTTTTGCCAAAAAAAGCCCAACTCCGTCGCCATGTGGAATACTGCTCCCATGTTTGGGTTGAGGCACCTCGGTAACAGCACTTGACTCCTTGGCTGCAATCCAATGATTTTTGACGATTCCGGCCTTACAATCAGTCTAGAAGCCTCAGAAGAGATGTTAACAGTTTAAGGGCATTCTACCATCTGTACACCGTGGAGTATTCTGATGATATATTTGATTTATTGTCTACGTCACCATTTTACCACCGCACCAATCGCCGGTGATTGGGAGTTCTTCCACGCTTCCTCGACATTTTGATGTCATCCAGTGCACATGGCATACGCTCTTTTATGCCATACGTGAACAAGCTGTAGAATAAACCACTCCCCGCGATTTTCGCATAGTGCTACAATATAGGACTCTTCAAAAAGTGATTTTTGTCATCCTTAGTCAAATAACAGTTTTTTTTTTATCAGCAGACAAACACATGTTGTATATCCCTAAATTAAGCAAGTTAATCTTGTGTTATGTTTAACATATAAGGGACTACTCTGGAGCTGATCCCAGACAACCAGACCATATTAACGGATAAAATTTGTTTTCAAAATTTACCATGCCAGGAATTGAACCCGGAACTTTTGCGTTGCACTGACCAGCAAAGATTAACCCGCTAGACGTTCATTTTATAAGACGGAACCTTTCATTGTACGTAAACTGCCTAATCCTTTGCCGTATTTTTATTCACAAGTTCAGCATCCATTAAAACTGAAATCAAAAGTTAGAGAATGAAATTTAATTAACGACTTGTGAATTTTGTAAACTTCTCGATATCGTACAATAAACAGATTGGTTAAGTTCACTTTGCTGTTAACGCAATTTAAGTCCACAAACTTACCTAGGGCTTGGATAAATTGCCTAATTTATACTAGCCCAACTAAGTTCTTAGTTAATTAGGGTCTCTGTCAATCAATTCTGACCGCAGCGCATTGTTAGAAAGGTGAAATGAAGGGGTCAGACTAACAAAGATCAATATTGTGTGGTGTTGATTTAATTATAATTGGTTCAGTAATCATTTTCGCAAAGATGGAACCCATACAACCTGTAAACTTTTGCAAACAACTAGGCATTGTCCCATAATTAGCTTCTTCTTATATACAATATATAACAATACAATATAACAGACAGAAACACAGACAAAAATTCTAAACATTGCATTTTTGGAACCTCCTGGTTCAAATTAGCCACACTGATATTTTTCACATTTTTAAACGCAATGTACAAACTTGAACCATTTACAGATTTATTAGAGATTTCCCCGCGGCTACGTCGCGTGCAAAACCCTGATTAGTAGCTCTACATTACTTACATTAAAACTTAATTACCTGTTTCTTGCTAAATTCACTTTAATAACAAAAAAACTAAATCCATATCTACACAACCACCCAGCAAAACATAGAGGCGAGTCGAAGACAACCTGATTTAAAAAAATACAATGAATGAAACTTAACATAGAGCTAGCTTATATCCCGGGGCAGAACTTAGAATACTTTTTACCCTGATAAATAACGTGGTTTCCGTGAGATAGACGAAAATAGCGAAAAAGATGGCACTGCGATCGCATCTTTTTTGGAAACTGCTGAACGTAAGTATATGAATGAAACTTGACATACTGCCGGCTTATAACCCGAGTCAACACTTTGGATTCATTTTATCCCGATAATTATGGACGTCGTTTCTTAAAATAAACGGATTACCAAAATAGATGGCGGTGCAATCGCGTTTTTTTTTTTAATTCACTTAGAAATACCTACGTTGTTATAAACAACATGTCATTCGCTGTATTACTTCAAACCACGTTGGCTTCGACTCGCCTTTATCTTTTACTGGGCAGTTGTGTAAAATGTATGGACTTAGTTTCTTTGTTATTATGGTAATCTGTAAGGTTCCATTGTCATAAATTAATACGAAAAATATATTTCTTTTCGTAAATACTTTTTTTTAAGTAATATTAATTTATTATAGTCTAGTACACTGAAGAAATTTATAAATAATCGAATACAATGAAAGAAAACTTAACTTATTTGTATTGTATTCTCCCATAGTCCCTCAAGACTATAAGTAGAATACTGAGCCTAGATCACCGTCTTCTATGGGTACGGTGGCCAGAAGGCTGCCTACATTTCCTCGCTGGATCGCTATACCGATCTTTGTTGTTATTATATGTAAAAAATGAATTAAGTTTTTATGAATTTAAAATAAATTTACTGCCTAGTGTTTGACAAAACTCTAATTGTGAATATTCGGAATCTTTTGATAAAATTGTCATTTTTTGCATTGTTAAATTAGATGCCTTCTAACTAAAAGGCGGTAAATTAAATTTGGAAAGCGACTACTGGCCAGTGACAGCTGACGAAGGTCCCTTTTTTTAGGGTCCTGCTGGCTGGAGCTCCATCGATCATTGAAGCTAGACTTTCGACTGTAACATGTTAAATGTGTAAAAAGACTTTTCGGTATAAAATTTTGCTTACAGAGATATGTTTGGGAACGAAAGCCACAAGTCATTCACCATTTATAAAAAAAAAAGATTTATTTATGGTTGTTTTTTATCGACGGATAAGCACAAATGTATATATGTATTCCCAAACAAAGCAATTATGTGTATGCGTGTGTTATCTGTGGCAACTTTGGGACCGATCTCAGACACCCAGGACCGAATTAATAAACAAAAAGTTATTTTACAAAATTTATCGTACCCAGAATTAAACTTGTAACCGGCCAACATTAAGACCATAGAAGCCATAGTTTGTTTACTTCTTCCAGGCCGTACAAACAGATAAACAGATCGTCATAAAATTTCTGTAAAATACAGTTCCGTTTTATAAAGAAGATGAACGTGGGATGAACATAGGGTGCTTCTTATTCTAGAAAATGAGATAATTTCAGCGGGATATGAGTTCAAGGATCACGCTAACTCACCGTGTATCAATCAATGAATGAATGAAAACTCTTTAATGTTCACCATAAACTTAAATTTAAACAATTGATATGGAAACATTTACTGTGCGATCCAAATAAGAATAGGAATGTCAATAACCTCTATCTGTCAAATGTCACTTGAAAAGTATGGTTTGCAAAAACTTATTTGCATATCAATAATAAATAGTCTTACATCAAATTTAAATAAAAAGGTTAATTTAGTAGTAAATTGTCTTAATATAATATTTAATTATTTAAAGTCACAATATGGTGCAAAGTCGATCCTATTCTCATTTGAATCGCATTATACATTAGAACAATGGGCGGCCTTATCCCTTATAGCCTTATATATAGTGTTTCACCTATGCTTATAGCGATCTCGTCCAGGCAACCCAGTGTCTAAGGAAATTTTAAAGAAGTTACAATATTCGATTTTTGGTGGTGTACTAAACTAAAATAAAAGTAATAAAATCACAATTAAAAATAAAATAAAATATAAATAATCTATATACATATATAATTAGATATACGATGATATTGTAAATTAAATATATATACATTCGAACATCACGTGTGCTAGTTATAGGTAGGTAGATACCTATTTTTACTTACAAGATTAATAAATTAATGTTTATTATAATTATTTTATTGCAACCTATCTTTCCAAGTGGATAATTTTTTGAAAATGTTTTTGGATAAATTGTCTGTTTTCTACTAAAAATTCTTGTTCCTTAAGATAACTTAGGGCCGACTTTTCAACCAACAGACAAAAGTTATCATCGAGTAAATTATAACCTGTCTGAATGTAAAAGTGAAACACAGCTCTACTGTTTTATTCATGCAACTGTCATTTTAAATTTTTCAATGTTGTGTTTTATTGTTATGAATAACTTTTATATGATGACTAGCTTCTGCCCGCGATTTCGTCCGCGTGAAATAGTAAAAAACCCTGATTTTGAAACATTCTTCATTGGTGCTCCGCTCCTATTGGTCTTAGCATGATGATATACAGCCTATAGCCTTCCTCGATAAATGAGCTATCTAACACTAAAATTTTAGTTTGTAGTTAGAGATTAGCGCGTTCAAGCAAACAAACAAACTCTCCAGCTTTATATATTAGTATAAGATTGAGAGATCGGCCTTAAGGCCGATTTCTCTTAAGACATTTAAACTTTTTAAGACCGACCGATTTTTCATTCACCAGGTAAAAGTTATTTTACAGAATAAAACACAATATGGGAAAATTAAAAATTACTGTTGCATGAATAAAACAGTTGAATTGTCCCACGTTTGAATTTAGTCAGGTTATAATTTATTCGCCTGGTAACTTTTATCTGATGATTGAAAAATCTGCCCTTAATAATGTAATTAAACACAAAAACCGTGTATGTGTTATGTAATTAAACACAAAATTATCAAATACAAATTCAAACTTTTTTATTCAACATAAGTTCCAGTGGAGAACACTTTTTGAAGGTCATACATATTAAGTTAAAATTTAAATTTACTTCGTATTCTTTGTATACCGCTTCGCAGCGTGTTATTGCTGTAAGGAGAAAAAGCGGAAATTACTTATCTTCAGAACAGAACAATATTATATGTACATAAACATAAAAAAAAACCTTTTTAAACATAACAGAACCCGGCTGGAAATAAAACGATGGCGATTATAAAAAAATAACATACCATAAAGTCACATGTCCATCTGATTACGGTATCTGTACACGAAATCATTTATAAGGTTCACTAAACTCGGAAATCAGGTAACCCAAATTCGTAAAGTATTTTATTAAGGACAGCGACTGTTTGAGATGGGCCAAAAATAGAGCAATTTATGTTGTATTGAAATCGTGTTACTTTTAATATACTTAGGTTCTATACTAATCAAGCAAGTATTTTTTTATTTAAATGTGGCTCATTGCTCTTATTTATTTATTAATAAGGGACTTTTACATAAATATATAATAGGGAGTAATATGAATAATAATAATAGGGAATCGGCCAGACGCCATTTCAAAAGTTACGAATTCTTACCCTTCCTTGTATATTAGTATTTCAAGTAGTCTATACGTCAGGGCCAATAAGTCCATGTATGCAAAGCCTAGCGACAGACATTCATATCGGACTCGGAACAGAGATAGCATTGCAGCGTTGCCGAGGCCATTGAAAAATTCTAACACGCTAACGCATGTTATGGGCCCAACTATATATATACATATAATAAACTACCGAACAAAATCACACATTCCGGCAGTTTCAATGCATTTACTTGTCGCCTATACAAGTGGCTAATCGAGCAGTGTCGAGCACACCTTCTATAGCTTGAAGGAATTCATGGATTGTAAAGACCGATCACAAATGATGTAAATCTTAATAACTGAAAATGTAGTAATGATACATATATAACCATGACGTGTAACATAGTTACGAACAGGGCTTTTTTGTGGGGGCACGCAGTGTCCTTAAAGGAAATTTCTAAAATATCGAAAAGTGACCATAAAAACTGGAAAAAAAATATACGGGAACAAAAAAATTACGGACTTACAATTTTCGAGAATTAGCGTGCCCCCAAAAAAGAAGTGTCAAAAAAAGGCCTGGTTACGAATACTACACTTTTTTATTTTATAATTTTCAGCAGACAGGCCACCTAATGGAAAGCGGTTATCATTGCCTATGGACAGTTGCAACACCAAAGGCGCTACTGTTGTCTAAACGGTGACTGGAACCTGGCCGCTAATGCCGGAACACAACTCAACGTTTTTAAGTCGGCATACTCAAGACCAGGGGTGATAGCCATCCCGACGGGCAAATACCCTACCATATGGTTGTGGGTTGTTTTGTGGCCTCTTACGACAGGCCGCCTGCCCGCAGGAAATTGTATTCTTTCTCCGGTACGACTACATTTTATAATATCAAAATACACTATTACAATTGTTTTGTTAATAAGTACACTTTAATTAATATGTTTAGTTTTATTTCTTATAAAACGAAAAGTAAATAGCGAATACAATATATAAACGGAGCATAAACAATTCTAGAGTAGTAGTATCATAGATCTCTCACTGTTAAAACAATTATTCTTTAAATGCCTTCTAACACTTGTCATATCTATCTAATGAACTGGTATTCTTCATAAAGTAATATCTAGAAACAACAATAAACGGTATGAAAACTCGTAAAGCCCTATGTATAAGCTAACTTTAACATAGCACTAAGAAAACAAGCTCCCAGGCTTTATAGAGTTGATTTCCTTTGAAATGTGAAATGGAAAACTTAAATTCGCGTAGGAACGTAATCCTACACAGATATTTCACTCTGCTTACAGCGACAAGTCCGAAGTTAGTCGCTAAAATAACAAAAGGCTGTGTGCATTGTAATTATTTGTAGTGTTGCCAGTGAATGAAATTTAATGAATTTTGTGTTGTGGTTTATATTGCGTAATAAAAAACATAACTTCATAAATCATTTTAAATAAAAAAATTACATTGCACTATTAAAAGAACGGAAGCCATTATTTTGGAAAGGTGTCAAAATTGAATTATATATTAAAGATGAGTATTTTTAATCGGCTAACACGTTCTTAGCGGCACTGATTTATCTATACTTTCCATTTCTGCGGTACGGGGCATTTTAGACCTTATAATCAAACTACCATGGCGGCGGCACAAGGTCTATTCAGCCCCATAACGTTTTATAAACTAAAAACTAGTTTAAGGATTTTATATAATTTAAGGATTAATAATTTAAGGATTTTTGTTTTGCGTACTAGGTCAAGATAACCCCGTATTAGATATAGTATACCGCGGAACTCTGGCTTGTTTAGCTTGTTTTATTGTTAGATATGATTATATTCATTTTTTTCGACACTGAAATTGTCTTCGAAAAACATTAACAGGTTGTTTTTTTTATTTTATAAGCACTCGAGTAGCTGGCGGACATGTTACATATAAAGCCAACGAAGGGCCAACATTTACAAAAAAAAAAAAAACTTTCACGGTAATAATCTTTAATCATAAACTCGACAAAGTACCGAGTATTTTATAATCGACAAATGTATTTCATATCGAAAAGGTACATTAAAGGCGTACTTAAGAGTACTCTTGAATAAATTGCAACCGGCCCCCAATAACCTTAAGTATGGCGTGGGTCTGCAACGAGCAGGCATGAAATATCGGGAAACGATTTTTTCATACAAAGACTTCGTATTAGCGTCTACTCCAATGGCTCTTTATGGATGATTAGATGTTATTGAGCTGAAAACATCATTTGTGTACGCTTAAGTCTTTAAATACAGATAATTATTTTTTTATTGCCCGAAGCAGGCAAACATACAGATGGCCCACCTGATGGAAAGTGGTTATCGTCGCCTATGGACGTTTGCAACACCAGTGGTGTCGCATAATGTCAACTTTGAACGATTTATATACACAGAGTGAATTAAAAAAATCAACGCTTTTCTTTAGTTTAAATATTTAGTTTTTATTTCAAAATCAGCCGATTCGATTCCTGATCAGGGTAATTGATTTTTCAAAAATCTAATGAGACTGTTTTAGTTTTCATTATAATCCGCCTCGTGACACCTTTCACGTTTTTATCTTATACTTTCGGATATGGCCATGGAGGCCCAAGTAAAAATGACACCTGTATAGTGATTAAATACTTTTAAAATAAACTTCAAGCAACAGCCTCGGCTAAATTATAGCTGTTAACTGACATCAAATAATAGGATTGTAATGACAGTTTGATAGGGTGCATTTGTTCGTTAAAAATAATCAATATCCTACAACTATTTTATCCGTGCGGGAACGGAGAAAGAATATAATTTCCTGCGGCCGGACAGCCTGTCGTAAGAGGCGAAAAACAACCCACAGCGAGGTGGTAGGGTATTTGTCCAACTGGATCGCTACCACCCCTGGTCTAGCGTATGTCGCCATAACAACCTTGAGTTGTGTTCCGGCATTAGTGACCAGGTTCAAGTCCCCCTTAAGAGAGCAGCAGCGCATTTGTAACATCTTTGGTGTTGCAAATGTCCATAGGCGATAGTAACCTCATTCCATCATGTGGGCCGTCTGCCTGTCTGCTGAACTCATGCAATAAAAATAAAAAAAATATTGTTCACTTTTAAAGAAATCTTATATATTTCTGAAAATAAAAATGCACAGTCAAACATCAATCAGACGTCAAGTTTCCGTCAAGATTTCGAATCACATCATTTAAATTAGACTCATATGCCTTTAAACATTGGGGTATAGGTAAAATACTACAAATAAATATTTTTCATTTTTATTTCCAAATTGTCCAAGATTTATACAAAATAAAAGGACGTGCCATGGTTCACTATAGGAATCACTTTGTATAACTAATACCTAGTATATGTATAGCTGTAAAAAGAAAAAAAGCCCCCTCCACTCTCAATCAAAGCCTCAAAGATATAAAGGTATTTTGTATATTTTTTCCTTGAAACAAATTTCAACTTTTACTTGTATTTTAAATCGCTAATTCAATTGTCGCGATTTTTATTCAGATTCTTATGATGATTTTAAAAATAATAGATCTTTGCTGGTTAAATAAAAAATACACATGGAAAATTCAATGACGAAATCAATAAAACATAAAATAATTAATAAAAAATAAATATGTACTATTTTTTCCTGGACCTTCCCAAAAGTGCTATATTTTTACGGTTAAAAAACAGAAATACTATATTTTCTTCAAAAAAGGAGGCAACCCTAAATGGGATAGGGCGATGAGAAAAAGGTATCTAATAGCAGGTATGGGATAGAGACGATGAGATACGGTCGGAAGGAGAATTCCGCCATTAAAACTCACTCATCGCACTAAACATGTTTAGCTCAATGCTAACCGTTTCACCCCGATATTCTATGAGATCGTGGTAGCTAAGAGCTGTAATCAAGATTATGCTTCCAGCAGTCCGCTCAAATGTCTACAGAACAACTACCTGTGTTACATATTAAGCAGGTGTCTTCCCAGAAAACACTCGTTTTTAAACAAAACTGATCATTGTATTCAAAATTAAACATTCTTAATTATACAATTCATCATTCAAATGAGTTTCATTGGAGACAAAGTTTTATTTTTATGTAGACTAGTGGTCGCCCAGTGGTCGAAATTCGACCATAATTCATATAGATTATAAACTTGAATTTTTATTGTTTCTGTTGTCAAAGACTATACTTCTATAATCACAGATTTCGCTAAGGCCACACAGTTAATTTGACTTTAACAATAAACAAAAGAGTGTATATGCGTGTGTGTGTGTGTGTAATTTTTTTTAAATTGATTTAATGTATTTTTTATGCATAATTTAAAAATGTTAGCATTCGACGCTTCTTCTCTATATAAACTATAAGTGTGCGAAATTTCATACTCCTCCATCCGCGCAATATTCGTAAAAAGGGGTACAAAGTTTTTGCTTCACGTATTAATATAATGATATAGGTTTATACGATAGACAGACAATACATTCCTGTAAACAATGTGCTGTTGTACGAGTCGGACAAGTTTCTCAATTAGTGACGCGCTGCAACAAACATGTATCACAGCAAGTATAGTTCAATGTTTGTCCTCTAACCAGAAAAGCGGAGGAATGTACTGTCGTATTATGAAAATATTCGCCAGTTTTCAAATTGATTCATTTTCGCGAGCATAACATATGCATAACCTTTTCAAACTAAGTCACAGAATACACTGTTCCACAGAAAATTATGTTTAACTATTGGACAATAAAGTTTAAAAGTTACTAAGATCAAAGTTATTTCATATTCTATCTTGTCTAAGAAGATTGTTTAGTCATGTAAAATCTTTTCATTAGTTTTAATATTTATGGTAAACGTAGTGATTATATCCTATTTGTTACTTATTGTTTCTATATTTTATAAATGTAATATTTATTAAAATGTTGGCAGTATTGCTTCTTGTATTCGTGCAAGCAATAGTCGACTTTAAGGTGACGAACATTTTCATTCCGCGACTGTACTATAAACAATGTCTTAGTTGAAAAAGTAACTCTGGAAAGTTCAACTAGATGACGCCATAGAAGTCACTCCTCTCACTTGACTTTTTATTATACAAACCATATTTTTTAAATTAAATTGAAAAGAAACTTAAGCCTGAGGTGGTTTATTTCTGTCTTTCAATTTGAATGAAACAACTAAAGTAATCTGTTACGTCACGTACGTGGAATAATGTATTGCTACATAAAAGCAAGGAAAACTGGGTAGTCTATACACGTGCTAAAATCTGTCAATACAGAAAACGGAAAACCTTCGGAGTTCCCAAAGTGTGCGCCGCGGCTCTGTGGCGCCCTGGTGCACCGTAAAGAGTGAAGAGGGACCCGGTGAGGCGCTCCTGTTTACCATTCTCCGGAAACTAAACTTAGGCATTCGCGGTTACAAAATGAGCGGGGATCACCACGCTCACACGTCACATTGACTAAGTTGCATTATATTTTATTTCCCATTTTTCTAAAATAATAAATGTTTTCTTGTATATAAATATAAAAACTCAACTTCATATTGTGGATGTTTCAATTTTTGTGCCTATCTATTTAGTATTATTGTACCCTATTTCAACTAGCTGGGGTGCCGAGACAAAGTTCTAAATCTGTAAGTGCGCCGTAAACTGAAAAAATTTGGAAACCCCTGGCATAGAGAGTACAATACATACATACATACATACATACATAACTTCACGCCAGTTCCCTTGCGGGGTAGGCACGAACAACAGAGTGCCATTTAGGCTTATTCTTACACACCTCACTTGCCTCTTTGACATTCATAACTCTTGTCATGCACACTCGTCTGTTCTTAAGGTTCCTGACATCACCTTCTGCTAGTACACGATCAATTTGATCATGGAAGGTGTGTCGTGGCCTTCCACGACTTCTGCATCCATCCACTTTTGCATTGTATATCTGTTTAGTCATTCTTTCATCATGCATTCTTTCCACATGCCCGAACCACCGGAGCATTCCTTTCCTTACCTTCACCCCGACACTCCCGAGAGTACAATACATTATCGTAATATTTCGTGCTTCAACGGGGTAACCATCATAGACGCATCACACTACTTACTTAAACCCCCACATGATCCATATAAACAAACTTGAAGCATTCAGTGTCTTTGAATGCTGTCGTGACCTTTCTGCCTTTCAACCAAATTAATTCAATTTGGTTAATTCGTCTAATCTACTGACTGATTTGGCTAATTTTGATTTTGAATTATTTGTGGAAGTCCAGGGAAGGTTTAAAAGGTGAGTAAATATGAAAAAAATGCTTGGAATATAGTAAAAACAACAATTTCGCTTTCCCTTACAAACTATTCCTACCTGTCAAACATTTGATGTTCGTCCCGTCGTTTAGAAATCAATTAAATTTAAAAGTCGTTCAGAAATCAAATTAAATTTATAAGTGAAGCTTTTTTTATTATTTTTTTAGTTTTGAATGTCAAACGTTTGATGTTCGTTCCGGTTAAGTTATGACCACATTTTTACCTAAAGTTGAAACATTCTGCAATTATCATTCAGCTTTTTTATTTATTGATTCAGGCGGTAAGAAGTTTGCCGGGTCAACTAGTATCAGCAATATTTTCCTTTCCATTTTTGACTGATATGGTCTTAAAATATGTTATAAATATTAATACCTTACAAGTGAGATCAGAATGATTACTTGCAGCACCATAGAGTCATATGGTAATTGGAAGCTTATTCGGAGTGTCTTCTTCTCTAGTAATATTTTTCCTCAACTTCAGTACAGGAAGTGAACTGGAATAAGGAAGATTTTTGTTGCATGTGACTTTATTGGCAGTGAATAATTTATCTCTTCCACAAAGATCGGTTTTGAGCACAATGGTCAGCTAAGTTTATTGACCTGTCCAGCTTGTCAGCAATCTGGTCAATTCACCTATTTAGTGATCTACCGCGAGGTCTCTTGCCTCCAATTTTCCCAGTGACCACAAGTATCTCTGTGCTGTCTGGATTCCTTCGGGCTATGTAGCCAAAGTATTTTAGTCTACGTTGTCGGCATATTGCTAATAGTAATAGTAACAGTAGCAGTATTTTTTATGATGTTAAACACTTCTTTAAATATGCTTTTTTGTGGACTGTGAATATTTTAATCATAAAAGAAAACTGCACGTGCGTAATATATGATGATTTTAATAGCAATGGAGGGAAAAATATACAGATAAAAAAACAAAAGAAAATCCATGTTCTAAATTCAAACATTTAGTATATTTGGTGACCAGTAACTACTATGCCACACCAAATAAATAAAAACTATTTGTTGGAGATTCCAACAATGATTTCTATTTATTTTTATAATAGTGACGAAATTACAAACTTCGTAGAATTAATTTGCTATTGGGAGCTTCGCGGAATGAATTTTATTCAGGCCGAATTGAAATCTCACATACTGCGCCTTTAATAGGCAATAGCGGGCGGTCGCTTTCGACTACTGGAGATGGCGCACTCGTATCGCACTCACAACCGAACCAGGGTTATGCGTTGCAGGTTTAAAGTAATAACAAAATATAACCATATGTGTAAATACAAACTTACAATTACATCAAGATTTAAATATTCGTGCAGGAAAGAAGTAAGAACACTAAGGCTATGATGCCGTTCACAGTTCAATTTCGCTCCGACCTCGATCCAAGACAAGAAAGAATCAGAAAATTCTTATTATCGTATGTCTCTAGTTCCGATCCGACCGCTACCGGTTCGTCGAAAAGAATATTTGACTGAAGCGAAATCGGACCTATCGCGGCTGGTACCGACAGTGTGAATACGCTTTTATTTCAACTCCAGCTAGTAGTGTAGACACGGCGAAATTTAATTAGATTGAGACCGGAGCCAGTTTACGCTCACGGTGTGAGACTAATAGTATACACACAGAGATATTTGACGGACCGAAACCGGAACGAGATTAATTGAACGGCATGATAGTGTGAATCGAGCCTAGTTTCTATGGCCAGCGGCCTGTAGTAACAAGCGATAAAACAACCCACAGCCGGGTGGTAGCGCATTTACCCGTCTGGATAATCACCACTCCTGGTCTACGTCATTGTGTTCCTACATCAGTGGCCAGGTTCCAGGCCCCATGTCGAGACCGGCAATGCATTGGTAGCACACATTGGGCGACAATCATTTTCCATCAAGTGGGCCGTTAGTACTATACTCAAGCTATAAAAAAAAACAAATTGTCTATGTGCTTATTAGTTCGATACAAAGAAGGGTTCGGTAGGGGCGATCAATGTCTTCTGTTTTTTTTTCGTCTTTTGACTACAGAAACTAAAAACCCATTAACCCTAAAATACTCTATTATCTCAAGTACTACTCAACTAACTACTCAAAATAAATATTTTTGAAGCTCTTAATTTTAAATTTTAGTAAGTATAATATTTCCCTCCTATTGACTAAAATAAAAAAGACATTACTGAACAAAGTTGTGATTTAAATTTTGGTCTAACAAATGATACTTTATTATATGTTTTAAATTTAAATAATAAAACGTCAATAACCAAGGAACAATTTTAGATATAAGAGCTTTTGAATATTAAACTTTTAGGGCGATTGTCGTCGTCAGCCAATCAGCCCACTGCTGGACGTAGGCCTCCCAAAGTCGGCGTCACTCATCCCTGTCCTCCGACTTCCTCATCCGGCGCCCATTTTTTTTTTTTTGAGGCGAGGGAAAATACTTAACCGATTAACGCACAAACTGGGTCGTTGCTAGGGGAACGACACGCGTCGGTCGGGGGCGATAACTCTGCAGCAATAGTATGCTCTTGGCAGTGCTCCGTCCGCGATCGACGTCACAGAATAGTGTGGAAGACTCCGAGCGTTGCTGCACGAGCGAGCAACCCCAATACCCACTAAAAACCCCCTCCTCCCTGTCGACCCTGCGCTTTTGTTTGTGTTGGAAAGGCTGAGATTTAGAACATAGTTACGCCCAGCCGATCCAGCGCAATAAAGTGCCTGGAGTGTGCCCTGGGAGAACACACCCCACTTCGTTGTGCGGGGGTAGAAGGTCCTTTGCTCTCCTAGCAAGCTAAAGGCCCCCCGCGGTAAACGGAAAACCGACAAGCCAGCGCAAGTCGTCAGTTCATTGAGCTGGAAGGCGTCCGACACTACGTTCATGGAGACGCGGTCTCCACTCCAGGACTCGTCTGCTCCATCGGCCATCGGTCCTGTGACACACGTGACCGACTCACTGCCACTTCATCGTGCTAATTTTTTGAGCTATGTCGGTTGCATTGGTTGTTTTACGAATATCTTTAGGGCGATTATCATTACTAAATTTCTTCTTCAATGATATTAATAGAAAAATAATAATATTTCTCAGTTTTATTAAAATATCGAATAACACACCAGTTAACCCTATCAACCACTCGAGAACCAAACTCGTTAAGTCTAGTACACTAGTGACGCGGGGATCGTGACTCCTGCATCCGCGACACCTGTCCAATTTGCGTCAAATGCTGATCCCGACCCTATCTCGTTTAATGCTGTAATGAGACTTCGCTGATCCGATTATCTGGAACACTCTACAGGTAATAAGCGAAGGTATGCTTTACTCGTCGTATACCGATTTGAAGATTTATATATTTATTATAATTTAATTTTATAATATTGTATCTACACCAATAAATACTAATCTGAGTTGTCTGTAATTCATCATTATCAACATCAACAGGATCCGCATTCCTACTTTTTACGTTTTGAGACCATTGGCACGCATGTCATCCTTCACGACGTCAAGCCTACATTTCTTAGTCCTTCCCCTTAGTCTTCCCACTGGGACCTGGCGAAGGTGACATGGCATAGACATTTGTTCCCCACATAATTAGCCGATTTCCATAAAACATGGCTGTATCAGCGTAGACGGCTCTCTTGAGGTATGTCTGTATGTCACGGATTGTGTCGCTAAAGTATCTAGAGGCAACGATTCACTGCCATACAAAAGGACAAGTCTAATCAGTTTCTGTAATTATTATATTTATACAAAATAAATTGCAAAATTTAAATGAAAAGTTATATTTATATATTTGATGCTTTTGGTTTTGGATGGAACTACAGGAAGCAACCGGAGCGGTTTACGGAACAATTGCAGAGTAGTTCATTCTTTAAAGTAGTTTGGCATTTAAATATGATCTCGCGTAATATTGAGCGGAGATATGGTCTAAGATGGAACACGCTTGGATGGACTTAAAGACACCCGGGTTGTAAATATCGTAGTGCAATAGTTACAACCTTGGTTTCTGTGTATCTAAATCAGTTTTGCATAGGTTTTTCAACTTGCGAATAACACTGCTGACCGCGGACTGTGGCTAGCTCTAGACTGTGTATGCTCACCCAGACGTGAGTACAGTTTGCATGGTCGCGAATCCTCGAACTTGCATCCGTCGCATTATTGATAAATATACAACCAACACAATTTTGGATACCGGTTCTACAATGCCGGCCATCTTACTCACGACCACAAAACACGACTGTCCCATCTTTATCTACTGAGGTATTCATCTATGGCTACAAATATATCTTATATACTAATATATAAAGCTGAAGAGTTTGTTTGTTTGAACGCACTAATCTCAGGAACTACTGATCTGATTTGAAAAATTCTTTCAGTGTTAGATAGCTCATTTATCGAGGAATGCTCTAGCTTATATATCATCACGCTAAGACTAATAGGAGCGGAGCACCAATGAAGAAAGTTTCAAAATCAGGGGGGTTTGAAAACAAATTCCACGCGGACGACGTCGCGGGCACAGCTAGTAAATAATAAATAAGAACGGACAGTACCTATACCCGCCAACGCATATTGACGGGTATGACACGTCGGTTATATGGATGTGCAGGTTTCATCACGATGTTTACCTTCACACTTAACACGTGGTAATTATAGCAATATGCACATTAGGCCAAACACTGCCTAAGTGATGCATGCTTTCCGGCCAGCTACCACGGCTGTCATAGTACGGCTACAAACCTATTCACAAATAATCTTTAAAAAAAAAACAAATAATACGCAACCGTTTTACATCACAGAATTGAAAAACAAAGTCCAATCAATCAATGGTGTAAATTGACTACCTTCCTTCCTGGCAGTTGACGAACTAGAGGTGCATATATTCGATTAAAATCCTTGTAATACCGAGGGCTTCGTGTTCAAGAGCTTTTTAAACAGCGCTTTAATTAAATGAAACGCTATAAACCTCTCGAGCTGAAATCACTTTCAATCAATTACCCAGCGTGCTAGTCCATTTCGCATATGTATACTTTTTACCCCCACCGGGCGAAAGGTAATGTATAGATGGACGAGATGCGTAGTATCTTTGGGAGCTCCTTTTCTCATTTATGAAATATTTTTGATGAAATCTAATGAGTAAAACATTTGATAAAAGCGATCAGGATCTTATAGATGTTTTTCAGGTTCATTTTAATTGGCCCTTACGTTTACTAGCTTCTGCCCGCAACTTCGTTAAAAAAAAAACAATTTTGAAACATTCTTCATTGGTGCTCCGCTCCTATTGGTCTTAGCGTGATGATAGCCTATAGTCTTCCTCGATAAATGGGCTATCTAATACTGAAAGAATTTTGCAAATCAGACTAGTAGTTCCTGAGATTAGCGCGTTCAAGCAAACAAACAAACAAACTCTTCAGCTTTATATATTAAGTTTAAGATAGGGTATCACAGCATTTTTTGTATATACGGAATTCTTATGAAATCGTCACGTCCATCTGTCTTCAGTAAGTCGCTGTCGTGTTTTTCAGAAACTATTAATAGATCAATAAAGATGACATTTGATTATTACATACATTAAATTAAATATCATGTTCTTATCTTCTTTATGGTTTTTAAAGAAGCCTACAAACTTACTCTTGCTCACTATGAATAAGACCGTCAACCTATAAATATAATATCTGGAAGAAATAATAAATGTAACTTAAATCCTAAACGCACAAATTTCGAAAAACATGTTTGAAAAATAATTTTAATTTAGTAGTTGAGAAAACTATTAAATTAATTGTTTCATAAAGAAGCCTACAAACTTATTCTAACTCAAAATGAATATGACCGTTAGTATCTATAAAGACAATTAGGAATTTAATTATCTTAAGAACCTCTTTTCACAAGAACAAAATCAGAAACATCTGGATAGGTTAAATTTCCTAAACTGCTTTCCTTTGTTTATTCTTATCTAGGTGTCACTTGAATTCTTTAATTATTTAACAAGTTACCAGAACTACAAAAGTATAAAAATATAAATATTTGCCAAAGCATTAAAACTACTTGTAACGTAACGTTCAAAGAAGATTAACCCCACATTAGCGTTAAGAATTTTAATGCCTTTAAAATAAAAAGCCTTTTTATTTTATCCATAATAAACATGTCATACAATTTTTTTTGCCAGATGGTAACGCATTTGCCCGACTGGATGGCTACCACCCCTGGTCTAGAGTATGTCGCCATAACAACCTTGTGTCGTGTTCCGGCATTAATGACCAGGTTCCAGTCTCCCTTAAGAGAACAGCAGCGCATTTGTAGCACCTTTAGTGTTGCAAATGTCCATAGGCGATGGTAACCGCTCTCCATCAAGTGGGCCGTCTGCCTGTCTGCTGAACTTCAGCAATAAATAAAAAATTAAAATGTCACCTTTTTTCATTTATCTATTTATTATTATTTGTTTTTTTTTATTATTCTATTTTTGGATCCCCCGTCCGGGTAAAGGGTAACCCACACGACGTTTGCCATACGTGGGGCCGTGCCATTCCGTCACTATTCTTGTCCATCTCTGGTTCGAGTATCGTACGATGTGTCCAGCCCACTTCCACTTGAGCTTTCTTACATGACATATGGCATCTTTAAATTTAGTTTTCTTTCTTATATCTAATTTTTTTGTCTATCTTTTCGTTTTATATTCAGTGGGCTTCGTTCTATTTTGGATTTGGAAGAATTTTAATGTACTAGTTTTTAATATTCTAACCATATTTTAGTCTCTATGTAAGTGAGCCGTGAAGTTCTCAAGGGTAATAAAGTTTTTTAAACCTAAAACCTGCATATACACTTAGTAAGTAAAAGTATGTTTGCCGTAGCTTCAAGATTGGTTAAAGCAATCGGAGCAAAATCGTCTTGGATTTATCCAACAAAAGTGCATTAAACCTCCGAAATCCTCAATGGAATTGAGCCTAACAGTTCAATTATAGAGATCAACGCTAAGCCTTCCCGATCGCCTACATCTAGATTTGATTCGTTCTAACTAGACATCTCAATCCGTTTACCGCATTCGACTATTGAAAATATTCTACAGTGGATGCAACTTTTTTAAATTATTCTTGAAATATTAATTTAAGAAATGTTTGTTTTGATTTTAATGAATATTGATCATCATCATTATCCCGGTTCAGATCATCTGCTTTATTGTCCGGTGACCGCTTTCCTATTTATTTTTTCCACATTGATCGGTCTTCATTCAGCATCTACCATATCCTGTGATAGGTATCCTCATACTCCGTTAAATTTTTAACCATCGACATCTCATCTCCCTATTTCTCTTATTCAGCTTTAAGTAAAACCGAAATTCGTCGTGGATCTCTGAAGAAGAAGAAAAGACTGTATATTTTATAATTTAGATTTTATTTATTTGTAGCAATACAGAAATCTCTACCTCCCAATAGCAACTTTCTATAAAAACTCCTAACAATATCAAAGATGGCTATCTCTATAGCCACCTAATATTAAAAGCTTTTGGTTGCACCTATTCGATCCGTTTAACCGAATTAACACAACCTCAAAGAAATTGTGTAATTATAATTTTATACATTTAACTTGTGAACTAGTTAAGTTTGGTATCGTAACTGAAATTACTGAGAGCTCAATCATCCTTTTCGTAATACCATTTAATTCCTATAAATTGTCTCTTATTTCCTCTGCCTCTTCCTAAATTTAATTTAAATCGAGAAACATTGCAATGTTTTTGAAAAAATAGATCAATGGACGATGATTATGAAAATACCATTGTACGATTTCGCAAACTGTTAATATTTATTTTGTTTTTATGCTGGCATTGAATTAAAATATGATGGGACTCCGATTACATCAAAAAATCTGAAACCATTGTAGAAGCCCCACGCTGAGTTAATTTGGCCGATATCGCCAACATTGCGGCACGCTGTTCCGCACGCGATCGCACGGAAAATTGGTCTCTTGCCTCATTCGATTACGTATCAAGATGCTGTGCGAATCCCACTACGGCCCTACGTGAAATATAAATTGGGCGATATTAGAGACAGGTTCTGAAATAACGTTTCCTATACTTTTGGAGAAGTTTTAAAATTTGAAATAACAAGTTTTGAAAGTTTCTTACGCTAAATAGTAATAATAGAGAGGAAGAGAAATAGATATTGGTCAATAAATTCTCATGAAAATGCGATGGAAATATACAGTAAAAGGAGTGGATGCTAGGCGTTATAATATGACGGGCTCTTTAAAAAATACGACCATAGATTCTTAATAATAGGCAAATCATGTATTCTTTTTTATTTCAAAATAAAATATGCGTCTTGGAACAAGGTACTTCTTACAAAAACAATTAGAGTAAAACATTTAACTTTATCCGTGCAGGAACGGAGAAAGAATACAATTTCCTGCGGCCGGGCGGCCTGTCGTAAGAGGCGACTTAACAACCCACAGCCAGGTGGTAGGGCATTTGCCCGACTGGATGGCTATCACACCTAGTCTAAAGTATGTCGCCATAACAACCTTGAGTTGTGTTCCGGCATTAGTGATCAGGTTCCAGTTTCCCTGAAGAGAGCAGCAGCGCATTTGTAGTAAATTTGGTGTTGCAAATGTCCATAGGCGATGGTAACCGCTTTCCATCAAGTAGGCCGTCTGCCTGTCTGCTGATCTCCTGCAATAAAAAAAAACATTGCAATATGTTTTTCTATTCATTTTAAGCATGGTGTGGTAACATATAATAAAGCCTAGAACTACAATGTAACATAAACACATGTATTCGTGTGAAACTTGTTGGTGGTCTAAATATATAAAAATCAATTGCTGTACATTAGTCTCGCTAAAACTCGAGAACGGCTGGACGGATTTGACTAATTTTGGTTTTGAATTATTTGTGGAAGTCCAGGGAAGGTTTAAAAGGTGAGTAAATATGAAAAAAATGCTTGGAATATAGTAAAAACAACAATTTCGCTTTCTCTTAGAAATTATTCCTACCTGTTGAACATTTGATGTTCGTCCCGTGTCGTTTAGATTTTTTTTTTTTAATTACGAGTTCTTTGTTTCCCGGTGAAGTTTTGACCACATTTTTTACTAAAGTTCAAACATTCTGCAATTATCATTCAGCTTTTTCAATTATTGATTCTGAGGCGGTACGAAGTTTGCCGGGTCAGCTAGTTGTTAATAAATTAAAAACACTTCCAACTCTACTCGAAAAATATCATCATCAGATCAAGAGATACTAATTGAACATTAGGTTCCTTATATTTAGCCCAACACCACACCCAACAATGACAAAATCTCGCTTAAAACAACTTATTACTCTTCAATATGCTTGAGTAAAATCCATTGCGATTTGATTATTATAAAACGCTAAAAACGATTAGGTAATAAATTACAAAGAAGTTAATTTAAACATAATGATGACAAATAATATACTTTTTCAAACAACAACAACATTAACACCAACATAAGTAATGTACTTATATTATGATTGTCTGTACATTTTTAAACGCACAAAGGATGAAGTAAAAAAAAACAATGATGAAAAATTCACACGAAGCACACATAAAGCTAAGTAAAACACATAAATAACTGGTCTTGGGCTTAAAATTACGTTCAGGCAATTTGTCAGGAAAAAAGTGTCCCGCTACGAAACAAATGGGCCACCCTTTTTGTCGACTAACGGATATTTCTAATCTGCTGTTCTATAATGCATCGGTATTCAGGTGAATAGCACATGATATATGCCGCAATTTTTTGATAATAAGTTAATATGGCACTCAATATTTTGTTGTGTCGAAAATTAATCCAACTGAGTATTGATTATCAATGCTAGTATCCTAATCCACACATATTACCCGGAAACCCGTGATTTTTTTTTTCTTTAATGTATAGGTTCGCGATTGACGGACATTACATCTGATGCCAGTTGGAAATGCAATCTAAGATGGAGTTGCTAGGACGCTTGCCTAGAACATACTTGTCCTCGCAAGACTTATAGACACCTAAATTGCATGCAAACAGACGACGGTAAAAAAGCGGTAAAAATATTATTTTGCAAGTTATTACGAGCACAAATCTATCAAGTAACTTCACAAATTTTTCATATTATTATTCTTTTCTTCTTAAATTTATGTATTTTATATTCTGTTATTTCGTTTGTCATCTGTGATGGTTTCTGAATTCTGCTATTCTTTAGTTATCTCTGTAACTTTAGTCTGTAAGACGACAGCTGCTAGCCCCCTAAATAAAATAAAATAAAGTTTATATTCAAGAACGGACAAAAAATACCAACGCCCGCGATCGAGAAACGTCACATAAGAGGCGACAAAAGAATCCACAGGCAGGCATTTGTCTGGCTGGATAGCTACTACCCCTGGTCTAGAGTATGTCACCATAACAGCCTTCAGCTGTGTTTCGGCATCAGCAGCGACATTTCAGTCCCTCCTTCGAGGCCGGCAACACACTCTAAGAAAACATCTTTGGTACTACGAATGGGGACGATTATTACTCTCGATCAAATGGGTCGTCAGCCTATCTGTTGCTATAGGTAGCTATAAAAAAACTACTTGTATGTGGTGGACATATCACGTATACAATAATTTACCATGCATTATCACATTTATCATCTGCAGCATAAAAGTTCGAAGAAAGATTGCCGATCTACGTTTCTTGGTGAAAATTGCTCAGTCCAAAATTGACTGTGCTAGTCTAATCGAGAAACTACATTTGTATGTTCCCCCTAGTCTTGTACGCCCTAGAAAATTATTTCATTCGCCCTTGACACGTACAGCCTTCAGACGCCACTCATTTTTTGTTAGAACAGTCAATGAATTCAACAAACTCAGCAAGTCGGACTATGTGGGCATTGGACTTGTTTGTGGATAGTCTAGCATTTGTAATTGCGAAATTAATCAAAATCTATTTTAATAATAATTACTTTCCCAGTCACAAATTTTTCATATTATTGTTATTTTTTCTAAAATTATTGTATTTTATACTTTGTTATTTCCTTTGTCATCTGTGGATGTTTAAGAAGAGCTATTCTTTAACTATCTCTGTAACTTTAATTTGTAAGACTACAGCTGTTTACCCCCCAAATAAAATAAAATAAAAGAGACTCATGGCCGGACACCTTACACCTGAATGTCTTTCAATCCCATAAGACTAAGTTCCTTTGCTCCATCCCACACTGTATTTAAGATCAAGCCAGATACTGATCAAAAGTGAAGCTAAACCACGACAAAACAGCATTAGATACTGCAATTCTACAAGAAAATAATAGGTACAGTAGGACTCAGCATTCAACTCGACTCAATGGGCTGATTCCAATCCCATCTCCGGCACTTGAGATATCAAATCAGGCTTCTAAAACGTCATTTAACAAATGACTGTTGGTACACACTCCGTTCCGATTAAACCGTTCAAAGTGGGTTGGAGGGAGGTATATTTTATCTGAACCCTGTCTGATAAATTGCGCAAAATTCAATTTAAAAGGGTAATGTTTGTGTCCCTATTACAACGTCACTCCACGCCCGCCCATAAAGTCTGTCGGTCCACTGAGCAATGGAAATATCGCGCTTTTACCTTGCTTCATAAAATATTGCAGTGGTATAGGATTTCCAAAGATAAATGGTGGACAACATCAACAGATAGATGAGTAACTGTTACCTTTTCTTTGAAAATCTTCTCTATACCTTTTCTTATGCCTTATCTCAAGCATTTGGGGTTTGCACAATACGTCTTTTCCTTCCATATTCCGTCCGATGGCACAACATACACATATCATTATGACATCATCCTTCACATAATATATATTTAGTCTATCTTTACAATTGTATCCATCGATTTTCCAGTTGAACATGCTTTTGTTACATCACTTCCTCATTAAGTCACTACATGCTTAAACCACCTTAACCTTCTTCCTCTCAATTCTTCAGGCACAGGTTCAACTCTCAAAGACCCTTTTTTTCCCAGGAGAAATCCCTTTGAGGACAAACCGCCGCGGGGGAAGCGCTGTGGGGCGTGTGGAATTCGTCTCGTCGTGGTGGCACTAGCACTCCCGCAAGAATGTTATTGCCACACCGTGGTTGGGCATACTCACTAAAACCTCTGGCTGATCCTCGTTACGTCCTATGTCCGGGCTGTGGGCTCGCTCACGCATTCACCTCTGGCCCGGACGGACGTTGGCTGGCTCGTTCACGGGCTGGCCCCTCCATTATAAGCTGGAGAGCTGGGCTTCTCAGACTACCTCGGGTCTCACTACGAGGTGACAGGGGACGCACAGGTCGGTTCGCGTCCCTCCTCTCCGGCCTTTATGTGCGGACGGATCCGGTCTCCCCGACGGTCGCCGGTACGCTCGTACATTTAGTACGAGCGTAGCAATATATGAGAAAATAGAGAATTAGTAATTGTTTAAACGATAATTAAAATTATTTTTATCGTAATATTATAAAAATAGGATTGTATAAAATCTTGTAACGGCCGCTCTCTTATATTGAATATTATACAATTTATAAGTACTATCATCTATCCAATTGAGTATTTAACACAAATTCTAAAACAATACGCACAAAGAAGCGCGTGTATTTAAATACCTCGTAATAAAATAAAATCTTATTTTCAAAATTTCATAATTGCAATAATTTTAATCACTGTTTGAATAATAACTAATTAATTACTTGAGTCGTTAGAATTATGACGTCACAACGCAGTACCCCTGAACAAAATCAAGTAGTCTGTACCGTTTTATATGGATATAAAAAGTGTCTCTCATCATATGACTATCAAATACCCAATTGCCGTACAAACATTATACAACTAAGCCTAAGTAATTCAGTATGAAAACTCTTGAGAAGTGAGCCTATGCCCAGAAGTGGGACTGTTTATAACTTTGCTTATAAAACTCAGAGTTTCGGTATTATGAATTTCTTTACCGATACTATCAACACCCTCGAGGCTATTCTTGTGAAGAGAAACAAGGTTAAAGTAACATCTATTGTGGCGAAGACAGCCCACCCGCCTTTTAATCGCATTACTGAAACTTGCGTTAAACTTTGTTTGCAATAGCGTAAACTTTCCGTGTCGTGACACTCGCTGCAAGTTGGTCCGTAGCGAGGTGGTCTAGATTTATTGTCTTCGTGATTGCAACATTTTCGAGGAGTATTAGCTGGTAGTTCGGTAGTTATAAAATAAACCGATACTAGTGACGCGGGGTGAAAATTCGGCTAGGGTAGCCGGTGGAAGAAACAAACCGTATGATGCAAGAGCCGATGTCACCGCTGTTGAAAACACGTCTATCTTGCGATGTATTTCTTATTAGAATTTGTATTTTTAGCTAGAATACGCCCGCGACTTCGTCCACCCATGACTTGAAATTCCCGCGAGATTCCCGGGACACAATGTAGTATTTTAAAAAAATGTAAGCTATCGTTTTAATGGAAAATGTGTCGGAATAAGCTTATTTTTATGCATCCGAACAACATCAAAGGTTGCCTGGAAGAGATTGCTTTACGCAATAAGGCCGCCCATTGTATAATACTTCTAATGATATGAAAATGTGTTACTGTTATTGGTGTACAGTAAAGAGTATTGTTGTTGTCTTTCAACCCGTTCCCAGAAATAAAAAATATCACACATTTTATTGCATTAAAGTTGTCGATCAGTAAAAAAAACACATTGGAATTTGTTTTTTTTTATCTGACCATTTTAAATCATTCCGATAAAAATTCTCACGGGATTGGCATTTAACCGGCCCAGTAGTTTTACGTGAATTCCGAACAAACAGATAATAAATTTAAAAAGAAATACATCGTGTTCTCCATCGTTTATATAGTCTATTCCAGTTGTTTTTTTTTAAATACCTTTAATGTACAGACATGGCATGTTTAGAGTTTGCAAATCTTACCGCATATTTTAAAACAAAAGCCGTGCTCGATCGGGTTATGAGTTGCTATTTCATCCAATACGTGTGAAAAGCCGCCAAGCGTGAGAGATAGTAATACTGTTGTAATGTATGCACGAATAAAAACGTTATCGCCATTACATTCACAGTGCTTTCGATCTTTTGGTCACTGGTTAATTTAATAATAATAATAAACGTTAGAAAACGTTCTTGTTTTATTTGTAACGAAGAGTTTACTATAGAGGCTACGATTTCGCAATGTTTGTGAATCAGATTAAAGATATTGAATATTTAAATTGGAATATAAATATTATTTTGTATAATCTTTCGAAAACATTAAAAATGTTATCGAACGATTATTATTATATAGTCCTTGAATTGCAGTATGCCAATAAATAATAAAAACGTTAAACTAATCGTTTAAGCACCGTGTATATAAGAAAATTAGGTACAAAATTTCATCGTAGCTTTTCTAAAACGCTTGAATGGGCCAAATTGAACATTTTTGACGTTAGAAAACTTGTACGGAATATGTTCCTGCTTGCAGACCAACTTTGATGAGTTCGACACACGTTGGCATAACAGCCCGTCTAAGCACAATGGTTGCTATGTTCCTTTATGCTTCTGAATAAAACTCCGATGCTATTTACCGAAGCGATGCATTGTTTCGTGACACTTTGGTTATTGGAAATCTTTTAACACAAAATTGTTTTCTAACTTCCCTATACGCAAACGTCGATTTTAAGTATAGGAAGGTATATCTGCAGCAACATTTTTTCGCCTTTGTAAAATACAAATATTTATCCCAGTGCAAAAGACTTTATTATATGACATCTCAGACGATTAAGGTATGATCAAAGCATTATACAAATCAAAATTTTTAAATATAAAAATAAATATGTCTCCCTTCCACCATGGCGTTAGCGTTGAAATTAAATAAGTTAAATCTACTTGGCTCGGTTTGTACACTACGTATAGGAGACATCATATGGACATCATAAAAAACAACTCTTGGTGCTTTCCACAAATAGCATTTACATCTATTATGCTAGGACTTCGTCTGTGTTAGTGCTAAAGAGGCCGCATTCGTATTATTTAAAGCGTTAAAAAATAACGACCGTAACGCATAGCCACATCACTTTAAAATATATGTACATACGTTATTTTTCAACATTCAAAGTCATTAACAATGTCGCGTGAAATAGCCTAAATCCTTATCACATGAAGACCCACCTTTATAATATACCAAATAAATTTCCTAACAGATAAGATGCCGTAGCGGGTATGTAGATTTTAAGTTTATACTTTTTTATGTACTAGTCCTAAATAGAACGCAGCTATAAAGCGATGACGTTCCAACGACGTTGTGACTTTGACGTACAACATTCTAAATGGTTCCAAATCTAAATGCCAAGTTGTTCAAAAATGTCAGCCAACAAGGAAAGCAACCTTGTTCAGGCTTACATTGAATTAAACAAGTTTTGCCAAGGTGGTGACTATGATAGGGCGTTAAAAGCTACAGGGAAAAGTAAGTAATGATTCCAGATACTTACTTTTAAATATGGATCAAAGTAACAATGTAAAATTGCATGTAATGTTCAATCCATATTACAATCAATTTCTCCACTTTAAACTATCGTTTGACCCATTTCTATTGACAGTAATTACATAAAATGAGTCTCTCAGCTTCCTTTTTTAAATTTGTTGTGTTTTTCTTTCAAAATGTATGTTTTTGACCATAATTAAGAAATACATACCTAACCTGTCAACTGGTTTCATACCAGTCAGCAGTTCAGCAATCAGCATTTCAAACTATTTATTGCCAAATATCACTATTGGAATATCGCTTTGCGTACTATATTATATCGTATATTTTTTTAATCCGGCTGGATGGCCTCTGTGTTTTTGAGCGGGCTAAGCCTTTGCTAGCCCACCTCATTGCAACTAAACTTCTACTGTTCTCATTAATAACAACCATATTATACAATGCCGTTCTTGTTGTCTGTAATTTGACCACTGCCAATCATTTTCAATATTACTTTATATTTTTCAGTGCTGTTAACACAATTTTAAGATAGTTCATTGGTCAAATAAAACTCTTTAAACCCATATTTAATAATTTTTCAGTTCTCCAAATAGCTCCAAATGAACAAAAAGCATTCCACTGCAAGGTAATATGCTTCATTCAACTTCATAACTTTAAAGAAGCATTAGCGGTTCTGAACAACCCCAAAAATGCAGCATTGGCAGCAGACTTGCATTTTGAGAAGGCATACACACAATACCGTCTCAATAACCCCAAAGATGCTCTACAAACTGTTGATAATGCTTCTGAGTTGACACCAGCTTTAAAAGAATTGAGGTAATTTTTTTATAACTATTTTTTATTTAACAAAGAAACTTGACTTAGCCAGCAATATCCTGCCTTAAGACATTGTAATTATGGAGCTACCTACAATCTATTTCATATAGGATGGTAAGGGAGAAATTATATGAATACAGAAATAAACATTGTGATTAAGTATATGATTATTATTACGTCACATATATGGAATAATTTATTGCTAAATAATTAGCAAGGTGTAGTTTGCTAAGTAGTCCAAGAACATGCCAAAATCTGTCAATACAGAAAGCCTTCAGTGATGTATCTATGAATATGTTTAGGTTTTACATACTTTCACATAGAATTTCTGTATATATATATACCTTAAATTAATGTTAAATTTATTAAGCAATAATTATATCTAGAGTACAACACTCGTCATCTTATTTTGTACTCCCCTGCAGCGGTCAAGCCTAGCTCCCATAACGATGGAGCCATAGGCTCTCACCAGTGTTACGTCACCCTCACAGGGTAACATCATAGACACTCCACATACACATGAAAGTAAACCCCCACAATTATTATTAACTAGTAAAAGAATTAAGTGGAATCTATTTAATTAAAATCTATATAATTAAAATTAATGTTTTGTTTTATAGGAATGTTTATGTTAATGCTACAAAATGCCTATTAGGGATGTGTCAGTCATGCCATCCTATTTCTAATACTTTAAATTAAGTAACAAACTCACATTACCACGTTTTTAAAGATATAAATTAAAAAAGTTTACTTACTACAAGTTGTATTTCACAATAAAAATCATTTTGATTCAACAATACATTGTGTATTTTTTTTTACAAGAATAATTTTTTATGTAATGAAATGTATATGAATATTAAGTTAATTTTATGGGAAACATTCACAGTATTATTCTTAAGCTAGTAGAATACAAATTTGTCTAAGTAAATTTTCTCAATTTATATCTTCAGAAATGTGGTAATGATAAACCTAATAGGTGTGAGGCATATTTATGCTAGCAGTTACTAATAACAGATATTTACAGACAACAGATAATATTTGTTATTTCTAGAACACAATACCTGTTCTCCCGATTACAGGCACATAATAAATCAAACATAAACATTAGCTATCTAACCATTCTGTTAATTATTATTTTTCTCTCGTCCTATCTAAGCAAATCACAATAAGCTAAAAATTATGATGAATGATATTATTCAGTGGTCTAGTCTCATTTACAGTCCAAGTAAATATGCACTGCAAGCCACATAATAGAACTTTGTTCCAATAACAAGTAAATAACAATATGTTATTTAATAACAGATAATCAATGCTTTTATTTTTGGATAACAGTAACAGGAGTAACAGATATTTAAATTGACCTGTTATAACTCATCACTAAAACCTAACCTGACCATATATAGGTAGGCCTCTTAATAATATTTATGGATGACCCTAATGTGTGGAGGAGCGTGATGGAATGCTCCTCCGTCTCAAAGGAAGACCTTCCAGCGAGGCTATTGTTGTTCATCGCAGGCCTAGGCCCATCTATTATTGTTGGAGAATTGTATATATTCTTTGTATATGTCGGGAATCATTTGCAACCTCAATTATTGCATAGCACCATCTGTTGGCTTGTCAGTGTTCCACCTACACACCACACCCTCTTGCTTGATCTGGAATATAACTTTAAATTCCAGGGCTCAAATATTATATCGTCTGGAGCAATATCAAGACTGCTACAACTTATACCGTGATCTTGTTAAGAACACAACTGATGACTATGAAGATGAACGGAAAGCTAACATGGCTGCTGTTGTTGCAAATATGGCTCCTCAAAATCCAGTGAGTGTTTGCTAGTCTTCTTAATTTTGAAGATTTTTTTAAATAGTATTTTCTTAAGTTTTGGCAACTAGTAAACATAATAAAACTGTGTTTTGACAGTTTTAAGAGTGTTATTTTATTTCTTATGAAAAGCCAAATGGCATATTTGGCTTTTCAAAACTCACTCTAAATGAAATGATTGAATTTAACAGTATGACACAGCCTTAACTATATTACTATTGTACTTAAAGAAAGGAATGGAATGAATATGGCAACAACATACTTTTTTGACTATGGAAGAGATGAGTGTCAGTTGATTGAGAGTTTTTGACGGGAACTGAAAGGGGATGTTGTGCTGTGCAGTTTTATTTTCTAAAAATGTGTAAAATCACTCTAAAATGAACAATAGTTTTAGGATATTGATAGTTTTTGAGTAGTAATTATGTTTTTGTGAGAAATGTGAACTGTATAGTCAAATGTGGCCTTTCGAGTTTTCATAAGAACTCCGTTATACGGCGTACAATTGCGCCTGGCTTAAAGGCCTAGTTGCTAAGCCATAAACATAAAAAAAATCAGTTGATTGAATGAAATAAACCATATGCATTTATAGAGCTAATATTTATATAAGCTTTATTAGCTATCTAGCTTATTCATAAAGTTAATTTTTGTTTACAGTTACTTTTGTACAGACTTTGTTAGATATTTTATGTCATACTCACAAAATTGTGGAACACAAATGATGTGGTCACGTCAGTTTGTATTTATTTTGAACTACCCTCACATTAGCAGAATAACAGTTGTTAAAAATATAAAATAGTTTATAATATTAATACTGAAGATGAATAAGTTATCATAAATAATAAGTAAAATCAAAGTGCTTTCAATAAACTTTCCACATTATAGTAAAAATATTTAATCACTTATCTAGCATCAGCCAACTTCCACTGCCTACTGCTTTAGGAGATTCTCCAGCTTTTTCATGTTTTAAAAAAAATGAGTAAATGCTAGCAATCCTTGTTGGGAGGCAATTCTTTAAAGTTGACAGACATCAACATAAGTGGATTTTTTTTTCTTTGTGACTACATTTTGTAGCATTAAATAGCCCACACCTTCCTATCAGATTCTATCCATGTAAACACAGTAGTTTCCAAAAAAAATTAATTGTGAAATACACATAATTGCATAAGGACTCTGTTTTTGTCAAAACAGTTACAGAATCTTAAATCACAGGCATCTCCATTCTTTTTATAATAATAATCGGCAGACAAACACATATTGTATATCCCCAAATTAAGCAAGTTACGCTTGTGTTATGGGTAATATACAACGGACTACTCTGGGGCCGATCCCAGACACCCAGACCATAGTAAATAACGGAGAAAATACGTTTCCGAAATTTACTATACCAGGAATCGAACCCGGAACCTCTGCGTTGCAGTGAGGTACGCCGGCAAAGGCTTAGCCCGCTCAACCACAGAGGCCGTCTTTTAGTCCTTAAGAGGCAAAAATATAGATAAACTTATTGTACTAAATGTAAACATTAAAATTAGCATTTCATAGTCAGCAGAGTTGCCCCAATACGATGAGAACACGTATGAGTTGACGTACAACGCGGGAAGCACGCTCGCGATGCGCGGGAAGCACAACGAAGCGATGCCGCTTCTCAAGAGGGCCGAACAGATGTGCTCTGAAAGCGTCATGGAAGACGGAGGCACTGAAGAGGAAGCGAAAGAGGAAGCTGCTATTATCAGGTATCTCTCTTGTCTACTTATAGAACTCCCGTCTTATAATCAGCCCAAAAATTGTGTTAAAACTTATTTTGATTAATAAACTTGTTGTGACTATAAGGGAACTACCAATACTATGTGACACTTTTTTTACAATTTTTGTAATGTATACCAAGACCTCCTTTAATTTTCACACAGTAATTCATAAATGACCCCCAATAGACAGGAACCCAGCAGTGGGACATTTATTAGCTTTTATTATACAAATAAAAACGGCACTTCTCTCCCTCCAATCGTCAGATGAAGGCGTACCCCTCCTCCCCCTTCGTCCTTCAAAATCAACTGACATTTTATATGTGAAGTGAAATGATATTCTAGGCGTTTAATAGGTTAGATAAACCCATATCAGGTATTACTTTAGGGAATTTTTACAATTATATCTTCACTATTTAATATATGCAGCAAACTGCGACATATATAATCCCTATTAATATTATAAATGCGAAAGTAACTCTGTCTGTCTGTCTGTCTGTCTGTCTGTCTGTCTGTCTGTCTGTCTGTCTGTCTGTCTGTCTGTTCCGTTTTCACGTAAAAACTACTGGACCGATTTGGCTGAAACTGAGTATATATATATTTTCGATGCTGAGAATGAACATAGGATACTTTTTATCCCGGAAAATGGGATAGTTTCCGGGATAAAAGTATATTTGTCTCTCTGTTTGTTATCCTTTTATGGAAAGACTATTGGATCGATTTGGCTGATACTCGGTACATATGTAATTTGAATACCGAGGGTGGCCAAGGGATACTTTTCATCCCGGATACTGGGATAGATTTTGGGATAGATTTATGTAAAGTTTATCCCGGAAACTAAGATAGGTTTTTTATTTGTGGTTTGCCATTTTCGTCATTTTGTTTATTTTGGTCAATTTGGTCGTTTAGGTAGTTTTGGAAGTTTTGGTAATTTCGGTTGTTTTGGTAGTTGTGGTAGTTTTGTTTTGTAGATTTGGTACTTGTGGTAGTTTTTTTTATAGATTTGGTAGTTTCGATAGATTTGGTAGTTGTGGTAGTTTTGTTTTGTAGATTTGGTAGTTTCGGTAGATTTGGTAGTTGTGGTAGTTTTGTTTTGTAGATTTGGTAGTTTCGGTAGATTTGGTAGTTGTGGTAGTTTTAGTTTGTAGATTTGGTAGTTTCGGTAGATTTGGTAATTGTGGTAGTTTTGTTTTGTAGATTTAGTAGTTTCGGTAGATTTGGTAGTTGTGGTAGTTTTGTTTTGTAGATTTGGTAGTTTCGGTAGATTTGGTAGTTGTGGTAGTTTTGGTTTGTAGATTTGGTAGTTTCGGTAGATTTGGTAGTTGTGGTAGTTTTGTTTTGTAGATTTGGTAGTTTTGGTAGATTTGGTAGTTGTGGTAGTTTTGTTTTGTAGATTTGGTAGTTTCGGTAGATTTGGTAGTTTTGGTTTGTAGATTTGGTAGTTCGGTAGATTTGGTAGTTGTGGTAGTTTTGTTTTGTAGATTTGGTAGTTTCGGTAGATTTGGTAGTTGTAGTAGTTTTGGTTTGTAGATTTGGTAGTTTCGGTAGATTTGGTAGTTGTGGTAGTTTTGGTTTGTAGATTTGGTAGTTTCGGTAGATTTGGTAGTTGTGGTAGTTTTGGTTTGTAGATTTGGTAGTTTCGGTAGATTTGGTAGTTGTGGTAGTTTTGTTTTGTAGATTTGGTAGCTTAGGTAGATTTGGTAGTTGTGGTAATTTTGTTTTGTAGATTTGGTAGTTTCGGTAGATTTGGTAGTTATAGTAGTTTTGTTTTGTAGATTTGGTAGTTTCGGTAGTTGTGGTAGTTTTGGTAGTTGTGGTAGATTTGGTATGTTTTGGTAGTTTTGGTAGATTTGGTAACTATGGTAGTTTAGGTAGTTTTGGTTGGCTGATTTTGTAGTTTCGGCAGTTTTAGTACGTTTGGTAGTTTTGGTCGTTTGTGTAGTTTACACAATATTTAGTTATATAAATAAAACTAGAACGGGTTGAAATAGGATACTAAAGTTTGTATGGGGGACCAATCATTTATCAAGTTTATAGATATAAAAATTCATAATCTTCAAAAAAATGTGACTTTCACTCGATCTGTCTGTCTGAATACCGAAAATGGACATAGATACTATTCATCGCGGTAGATGGGATAGTTTGCGATATAAAATGAAGTAAATCTTCCGATGGCAAATTAGCACCAACATAAATATACAATACAATATATCCTGTAGTAACGCCTGCTCTTAAAACAAGAGGTACGCACTAGAGTTTGACGCGCGGCGGAGCCGCGGGGTAAACTCTAGTAATCCATAAATATAGTTTTTAAATAATTTTTTCAACACACTTGCTCATAAAGTGGCTCTATGGCCACCGCAATTAGGCACAGAATGACACCCATTATCAAACTGTGAGTAAAAAACATTGTAACTCACTAGTGAGTTATAGATTTTTTTTTTTTAATTTTATTGGTTGAGTTGCTTTGTTCTTAAAAAAGTTTTTATTCAAAAAAATAAGATCGTGTTCTATAGAACAAATAAATTAATGTTCCTATTGCTTGCTCATTTGATGCAACTTCTTATTTAAATAGATAATTTTAACTCATACGTGTTTAATAAATAAAACTTTCACTCATATATAACTTTTTTATCTACTAAATAAAATGAGGTTTAGTTGTTATTTTATTCACAAGTGTGTTGAAAAACGTCGTATGATACACGTGTGTATTGATGATTACCGTCCTCGGCTCTCTTAAGACCCTCGCCTACGGCTCGAGTCTCAATGGCGCCTCGGCGGTAATCACCAATATTACACACTAGTACCATAATGTACTATTACCCAACAGAAAGTTACAAAAAAAATATTTGACTCATATTTAATTTTGACTTTAAAGCCTTTTAATTTTTTTAAAATGGTCGAAAAAGCTCCAGTTTTACCTAGATGATATTGACGACGTGACGAAAAGCTAACTCCTGTGACCAACCATGGTAATTTGACGACCCCCTGAACAAGTCACATAGTATGGGTTAGTTCCCTAATTGCAGTCATCTATAATTACATATGAGTGCTTCGCTCACATAACAATGCAGCAGTTCTCTAGAACATTTGTTCCGCTTACAACAATGATCTGGAGGGAACTTCCCGCCGCGGTTTTCCCTTTGCGCTACGACAAGGGGTTCTTTAAGAAGGGCGTTATACAATTTCTAAGAGGTCGACGACACCCCTGGTGTTCCACACGTCCATGGGCGCCGGTAACCACTTTCCATCAGGTGAGCCATCTCCCTGTTTGCTCCAGGCAATAAAAGAAACAAATATAAAATTAGTATCCAACAGGCATTATTTCAGTTTTTTTTAGATAAAATATATATAATTGGGAGTGAAAATACGCATAAAGCATATATTGATCTGATAGTGAGTTCTAAATCTCTGACAGTAACTCCAAATATCAAAAATCCTATTATCCATTATTGACAATTCTATGACATTCAGTCAATTATGAAGGCAAGGAAGAGAAATCAAACAGATGTTCAAATAAAGTCACTTTCACATTTATATCACACTTTGTAGTCCAAAACATGTAGGTCTTACATAGGCTTCTGTCCAAGGACAATTTGGGTAGGAGGTATAAATAGAAACCATTGTACTAAATAAATTAATTTAAAGTGGATAAATTATGGAACTTAATATTTTCTTAAGTTTACGCGACTAGTATACATAATGAATTCTACGTTTTAACGATTTTAAGCAGGGTAATTTATTTGATTTTTATTATTCTGACGTATCGGCTACTTTTCAGTATTCGTGATTACGGAAGACTAAGATGTCAAGTGTCAATGATTGCTAAAGTTTTATTTAGCCTACCGCCAATTTGTGCATTTTAATTATTTATTTTTAATTTTGTTTATGGTTATTATTTACTCTATGGGAGCATAATCTAATTTACCACCGCTTCGCAATATGTTGTGGCTTGAAGAGAAGAAGTGGCGCAAGAAACTCTTCAGCAAACATGCCTAGCTCTAATAATTTTATATAATATTAAAATGGGTCAAAACTAAAAAGAAATTGTCAATCAAGTTGGCTTGTGTTCCGGTGTATGGATCTTTTTCAGGAATAAGGGTTGTTTTTATTTATTATTCTATGAATTTATACTTGTCAGGGTCCAACAAGCCTACTGCCTTCAGCAAATGGGCAAAGAGAAAGAAGCAGCCTCCATCTACCAGAGCATTCTGAAAGACAAGCCCAGCGACCAGGCCTTGGTGGCTATTGCGAGCAACAACCTTGTTGTTATCAATAGGTATGTTTGTTGTCAATTTATTTTGGCTATCATTGTATGCTCTAAAACAGAATCTTAAGGTTTCTTTCAATTTATTTTTATTTTTTTAAATTGATAGAGAAGCACCAACGTTTTATATTCCCAATTTAAGCAAGTTACGTGTATTATGTGTAATATACAATTTACCACTCTGTGGTCCATCCCAGACATCCAGACTATAGTAAATAATGGAAATTTAATTACAAAATTTATCGTGCTGGATATTGAATTTGAGAACTCTACATTTCATTCCAATAGAGTTGCGTGGGACACGTACGAGTAAAAGTAAAGCTTCGAATATTTTGTCGCGTTACTAGTCAGTGTACTCCTCGCGCCTCAAATGTAAGAGGAAGGACCAAACGAGGACAACAGTACAATAACGCCTCTACGGATATTCACATGACAAAGAGGGACAACATGACATGTGTCAACTGCTAGTAAAAGGAGGCGACCGAGGCCGATCACATCCGATTCTTAACGAACATTTCCGAACTAGAAGTTTGTTCTAACAACTACAGATTCAAGTTCCGTACCCTTTTTTACAACTTAATTGAGAAGAAAGTCTTTAGAATTTATACCCGCTTATTGGTTATTTTTGTTATTTGGTATGAAATTTATTCATTCAATGATGTTTGTGTTGTGGTGTACCTTACGAATAACTTATTATATTAATTTATTCTAATATTAATACTAAACTTATACTAATGTAGAGTGTATCTGTTACATGCTGGTGTTGTGAAAATTGCATGTGCAATGTGTGCCTTATGTCTATACCTATATATATATATATATATATATATATATATACATATATAGAACTAGAAGTTTTGTACGGGACAATTGAGGGAATGACGCTCACCGCCTCACCGGCCTCATCCATACAATGGTTCAGTATAAAATGTCATGTTACTATTACAAACACATTTTAAAATTATGTCCTACCCAACTCTACATTCCGAGCTTTCATGTTCTTGTTTTCATAGTTTGTGTATGTTTTGGAGGACGATAAAGAGTTATTTGTCGATTATTTTGAATTTATCTCCCGCAAGGGACACGAACGTGTTCGACTCGCGCAAGCGCATGAAGGCGGCCACGGCGGACGGGCTGGAGCACAAGCTCAACTCCGGGCAGCGCGCCGCCATCACCTACAATCAAGCCATACTCGCCATTTACTCCAACCAGGTAAGGCACCCTAATCCTCATCGTCATGCCAGTGCACCAGCTTTATTATACACCAATACAAAAATTAACTTATAGACTAAAACTATATTTAAATATGTACAAAGGGCGATCTTATCGTTAAATAACAATCTCTTCCAGACAACCCCAGGAATGACTTGAAATGATAACTGTTATGGTAGTATACATAACATACAGTACAAACTATTTACTTTTTAATAATAAATTACCGAGTTTTTTTTTTGAGTCTCGAGCGAAAAGAATTAAAAATTTTGATGTTTTAAGAACTCCCTCCAAAGGACAGCTCAGAAAAAAATAATTTAAAAGCTCACTCCAAATGTTTTTAGATTAGTACATATATACATACATACATAACTTCACGCCAGTTGCCTTGCGGGGTAGGCACGAACAACAGAGTGCCATTTAGGCTTATTCTTACACACCTCACTTGCCTCTTTGACATTCATAACTCTTGTCATGCAAGCTCGTCTGTTCTTAAGGCTCCTGACATCACCTTCAGCTAGTACACGATCAATTTGATCATGGAAGGTGTGTCGTGGCCTTCCACGACTTCTTTAGATTAGTAATTAGTAAATTTAAAAAAAATGATGAGCGACCTTTTAAAATTCAAATTTTCAAGTGAAACTTTCAGAAACGTATTATTTTTTGGTCTACAAAATTATACCGTAACGACAAAAAAAATTGAATAAAGTTTTTGGCGATTTTTGAAATCTTAAAAAATTTGGGAACGACCTCTTATCAAAAACTAACATTTTTTTCACTCGAGACTCAAAAAAAAGTCGTTTTTTTGCGCCACCCCAATATATGCAGAAATGCAAAACTCGCCTTTGTACATTGTGTCAGAATTCAGTCGCTAAAAACTAAAACGAATCGTGATTTTGACGATCGGGAAATAACGATTCATGAATGTGTGAATGAGACCTAACATGTGTCACTTGCCCAATCTGTAGCCGGACTTCTGCAAGCAATGTTGCGTGAAACTAATTCGCGAGTTCAGTGAGGAGCGCCGCGCGACTCTGGTGGAAGCTTCGTCATTGGCGAAGGAGGGCAAGAGGAGCCAAGCCGTGGCGCTGCTGCTCAAGCAGGGCGGTGTCTTCACACTAGCCGCTGCACAGGTGTTGCTCGCACAGGTAAATGTTCCCTCTGTATTGTCGTGAATGATTGAGTGTATGGCGAATGAATGATTTCATTAGCCATTCAACAATGTAGCGTAAAGTTAAGGTAGAAGCCTTCAATCTAGCGGGCTGAACACGAGTGTTGCTCGCATGGGTAAATGATCCCTTTGTTTCATTGTGAATGATTGAGTGAATGGTGAATGAATGATTTTATTAGCTATTTTAAAATGGAGCGTAGAGTTAAGGCAGAGACCTTCAATCTAGCTGGCTGAACACAAGTGTTGCTCGCATGGGTAAATGATCCCTTTGTTTCATTGTGAATGATTGAGTGAATGGTGAATGAATGATTTTATTAGCTATTTTAAAATGGAGCGTAGAGTTAAGGCAGAGACCTTCAATCTAGCTGGCTGAACACAAGTGTTGCTCGCATGGGTAAATGATCCCTTTGTTTCATTGTGAATGATTGAGTGAATGGTGAATGAATGATTTTATTAGCTATTTTAAAATGGAGCGTAGAGTTAAGGCAGAGACCTCCAATCTAGCGGCCGCACACAAGTGTTACTTGCATGGGCAAATGGTCCCTTTGTTTCATTGTGAATGATGGAGTGAATGATGAATGAATGATTTTATTAGCCATTAAACAATGGAGTGTGGAGTTAAGGCAAAGGCCTTCAATCTAGCGGCTGCACACAAGTGTTGCTCGCATGGGTAAATGGTCCCTTTGTTTCTCGTTGTGAATGATTGAGTGATTGGTGAATGAATGATTTTTATTACCAGTTCAAAAATAAAAGATAGAGTTAAGGTGAATCTCCTTAATGTACTGTCTGTTTTTGTCTAAATCGCTAAGGAAATTTGAAACAAATGTAATCATTTCAGGGTGAAAGAAAAGAAGCTGTGAAACTTCTAGAAGAGAGTGAATTTAAATATCGTCCCGGAGTAGTTGGTGTTTTGTGCACTTTGCTAAGCGCTGACAATGAGTATGCAAAGGCTTCGCAACTCTTCACACAAGTCTACGAACATTATAAGAATGATGAGGTGAGTGGACTCTTAATCTTCCCTTAACTGTGTCTAAAAAAAATATACATTACTATGGTAAATGTTCTCAGAAAATGCAAAGTTTTTAAATACAAGCTTTTGAGATCCTAGATATCATGTAGCAGCAGAGTGCTAGCCAAAAAAATTAAAACGAACCCAAACACGACTTGTCTATCTTGTTTAGTACAGGAGTTCCTATGGCCACCTTCCGACTTCATCATCAGATCAGCTCCATGGTACCATATTATTGCATTGTCACGCGATATACATATGCGTGCAAAATTTCAGCTCAATCGAAAACCGGGAAGTTGGTCAAATTTAACTTGCAAGATTCCACCCGACCTTACATAATAGGTTTGGGAAGAAGTCTTTTCGCATATAGTATGTATGAACTTGTAATAAGATCTCTTTGTCTATACTATTTGCATCTGACTGGTTTTGGTATCATTAAAAAGTTTTAATTTTAAAGAAGACAATTCCAAATACAAATTAGGAAAATGTGTGATTTTCATTTGTTTTTCTTATTGTGAAAATGAGTGAATCTAATGAAGAAATTCGATATATTTTGAAATTTTGCTACAAAAAAGTTAAAAATGCAACACAAGTCGCGAAAAAAAATTGTGATGTTTATGGACCTAATGCTGTATCTGTGAGAGTAGCGCAAATTTGGTTTAAGCGTTTTCAATCCGGAAATTTTGATATCAAAGATACACGTCGCTCTGGTCGCTCTGTTACGGACAAAATTGATGCCACTTTTGAAAAAGTGGAGCAAGATCGGCTTATTAGTAGTTACGATGTAGCTGGAGAACTGGGAATTGACCACAAAACGGTTTTAGCGCATTTGAAAAAAGCTGGGTACACAAAAAAGCTCAATATTTGGGTGCCTCATGAGCTCACTGAAAGAAACCTAATGAACCGTGTACTCATTTGTGATTCTTTATTACGACGTAATGAAACCGAACCATTTTTGAAGAAGCTGATAACTGGTGATGAAAAGTGGATCACGTACGACAAGAACGTGCGAAAAAGATCGTGGTCAAAGGCCGGTCAGGCTTCAGACTGTGGCGAAACCCGGGTTAACTCGCAACAAGGTGATGCTGTGTGTATGGTGGGACTGGAAGGGCATTATTCATTATGAGCTGTTACCGCCAGGCAGGACCATCGATTCTGAACTGTACTGCGAACAACTGACGAGATTAAAGCAAAAAGTTGAGAGAAAGCGGTCGGAATTAATCAACAGAAGGGGTGTGGTTTGTCACTATGATAACGCTAGACCTCACACATGTTTAACCACTCAGCAAAAATTACGAGAATTTGGCTGGGAGGTGTTAATGCATACGCCTTATAGTCCTGACCTTGCACCTTCACCTTCAGATTTTCACCTGTTTTGGTCTCTGCAAAATTCCTTAGGCAGTGTCAGGTTAACATCACGAGAGGACTGCAAAACCACTTGTCGCAGTTTTTTGATCAGAAGCCCCAAAATTTTTATAGAAATGGGATCACGTCCCTACCTATAATATGGCAAAAAGTTATCCAACAAAATGGCACCTACATACTTTCGTCAAATGTAAATAAACTTTATGAAAAAACCTTTTGAATTTTTATATAAAATGCGAAGAAACTTTTTCCCCAACCTAATACATACATAGGTACATCCATTGCAAGTTAAATAAAAGCTTGTAATAATAACAGGTAGTAAGGCCCTACATCTACAATATTTTGAGAAAATGGTTGAATCTTATTTAAATTATATACATAGATGTCAATTTGTTGCTATTTTAAGATAACTTATATACTTGAGTGGCCTATGGAAAATTTTAGCCCATCAAAGGTATTTCATAGAGAAGTAGGGAAGGGGCTAGCAGGGTCTGGGCCTTACTACCTGTTATTGCTTTGTATTTTCTGAGAACATATACCATAGTAAAGTAATTTTTTTTTTACACCATCAGCAAGTAGAGGTTTCAACGAAAAATAAGCTCACCGACTGATATTTTGACGCGAGAATTGTCGATTGAAAATTAGGCTGCTTTTTCGATAAAGTAACGTGAAAAAATAAATATTTGAAATCAAAAAAAAATGTGTGTTTGGGACAGGTTTCACCAAAATCCGTGAATTTTTTTTTTGTAAAAGAAAAATAAAAAACCAAACTTGGTTTTTTGAATTTTTCACATAAATTTTGAGGTTATGTGAAAAAAGTGTAAATATATAAGTCGTAGGTCTCTTTATTACCTGCAACAACGACCTCAGATCGCCCGTAAATTATTTTTACTTTCTTTTTTGTATTATTCTCTTCCTTTTCCAATGGGTTTCATCCTACTATTATTTTATTTGTTTCAAAAATTATCATGCATACATACATAACTTCACGCCTGTTCCCTTGCGGGGTAGGTACGAACAACAGAGTGCCATTTAGGCTTTACACACCTCACTTGCTTCTTTGACATTCATAGCACTTGTCATGCACGCTCGTCTATTCTTAAGGCTCCTAACATCACCTTCTGCTAGTACACGATCAATTTGATAATGGAAGGTGTGTCGTGGCCTTCCACGACTTCTGCATCCATCCACTTTTGCATTGTATATCTGTTTAGTCATTTCATCATGCATTCTCTCCACATGCCCGAACCACCGGAGCATTCCTTTCCTTACCTTCACCCTGACACTCTCTTTCGGACCAACTCTCTCTCTTACTTCGGTATTACGAACGCGGTCCGCGAGCGTCACTCCGCAGATTTTGCGCAGTGCTCGCATCTCGACCGCGTTTACTCTACTTTCAACTCTCGCTTCCATACATAAGCGTAGGTACCAGCACCGCGTTGTGTATGGCAAGCTGGGCCTTCTGGCTGAGGTTCTTAGCGCCTAGAAGTTTACCTAACGCTCCATTCACACTATTCCCCAAATTCACTCTTCTTTCTATATCAGCGGTGTACCTCCCATGCCTGCTAAAAATTATCGACCTGGTCTAAATTAGTTTGATTTCCTTTTAAATTATTTTTTAAGAATTTAAACACTGCTCGGACTGAGAGTTCGTAAATAGTACAGATTTCGTGTTTTGAAATTTAAATACATTATATTTTGAAATGTGACGTCACGAAATTTAGGATCTCTCCCACCCCTTGTCACACTTAGTCGACCCCCTCGCTCCCCTTAACGTGTGACGTAAATGGATGGCCCCTAAACTGTACATTAATCAAAATTGCGTGTTTACCTTAAAACAACCAAACTACAACAGCAGAGCGAGACCCATACATCTTCGCACCCTTAGAATACTACAGACCGAATTTAAAATTTCCAAATTCTTCAATTTTAACCGACTGAAAAAAAGGAGGAGGTTCTCAATTCGTCGGGATCATTTTTTCTTTTGCTTTTTTTTATGTATGTTCACCGATTACTCTGAGAGTTATGATCCAATTTACGTGATCCTTTTTTTGTTCGACGGGAAATAGCTGCCATTTGGTCCCCTAAAAATTTGACAGTTTGGCCCAGTAGTTTTCATTTTAAAAACATTTTTTATGAAAAAAATTCCATTCCGTTCCATATGTACACCGATTACTCTGAGAGTTATGATCCAATTTACGTGATTCTTTTTTTGTTCGACGCGAAATAGCTGCCATTTGGTCCCCTAAAAATTTAACATAGTTTGGCCCAGTAGTTTTCTTTTTACGAACATTTTTTTGTTCCCGTTTCTTGGGACCTATATTTTTTAAGGAGCGCGGCACCTTTCGTAGGTCTACCCATACATAGCTAGACATTAAAAAGTAACAAATAAAATAAAAAAACTTCGTTTAAAAAAACCGACTTTCTAAACTAAAAAACTAAAAAGTATAAAATAACTTATTTCTAAAGCTATTATTATTAATATATATTATCTAAAACATCTTGAAGTCGGTGCAAAGTAAAACATAAAAAATACTATATTTTTTTGAAAATTACTAAGCACCGACTTTAAGATGTTTTAGATAATATATATTAATAATAATAGCTTTAGAAGTAAGTTATTTTATTTTTTAGTTTTTGAAGTCGGTTTTTTATACCTTATCATTATGTACTATATATTAAAATGCAATTACTTAAATTTTTGATTTAGGTCTGTATAATTTGAATCGTGCGTTATATTTGAAATGAATTATGGTTTCAAGGTTCAAGCGTGAAAGTATGGCGCGAACTTTATGTCGCGATGTCTTCCCCAGCGTTTCTCCAGCCTGCGTGCGTTATGGCGCGCGGCGGCCGAGGCGCACCAGCGGGCCGGAGACATGGCGGCGGTGGCCTCCGCCCACGAGGCCCTGGCCAAGGCCAGCCCCCAGGACAAGCGCAGCCTGGCCCGTCTAGTGAAGGCCTTGGCCCCGGCCGACCCCGCCAGGGCCAAGAAGTTGGCCGAACAACTACCGCCGCTCCACGATTTGGAGGTAACGAAGTGAAGTAATTTAAGTTAGACATGTATTGCATTGATAATTATAAACATACTAGCTGCGCCCCGCGGTTTCACCCGCGTGTTGATGGAAAATCGTTATATTTTGGATTGAATTATATAGCCTATCTGTTACCTGATATGTAAGCTATATTATTGTAAAGTTTCATCAAAATCCATTCAATAGTTTTTGCGTGAAAGAGTAACAAACATTCTTACAAACTTTCGCGTTTATAATAAATAATTCTTTATTATACACCAAAACATATACAGAGTTAGAAAAAGATAAGAAATAGTACAATGAGTGGCCTTATCGCTAAGAAGCGAACAATTGCACGCAACCCTTGGCAGGGTATGATAGAATTTTAATACAGACGGTGGTGCAGTTAATAAATAATTACGAATGATAAAGTAAGATAAACATACTAAATATAAGTACAAAAACAATATAAATATATGACAATACAAACATATATATACTTATACTAGCTGATACCCGCCCGCTTCGCGTGCCGTAAAATCCGTTCTTAGCTGACCTCTACTTGGCGAAAGGAAGGTCCATGTCAAATTTCAAGTCTATAGGTATTATAGTTCCTGAGATATCGTGATTGAGTCACTATATACACTATAGTGGAGAGTTGGGTATGGAAGAGAGAGCATGAAAGTAGAGTAAACGCGGTCGAGATGCGAGCACTGCGCAAAATCTGCGGAGTGACGCTCGCGGACCGCGTTCGTAATACCGAAGTAAGAAAGAGAGTTGGTCTGAAAGAGAGTATCGGGGTGAAGGTAAGGAAAGGAATGCTCCGGTGGTTCGGGCATGTGGAAAGAATGCATGATGAAAGAATGACTAAACAGATATACAATGCAAAAGTGGATGGATGCAGAAGTCGTGGAAGGCCACGACACACCTTCCATGATCAAATTGATCGTGTACTAGCAGAAGGTGATGTCAGGAGCCTTAAGAACAGACGAGTGTGCATGACAAGAGTTATGAATGTCAAAGAAGCAAGTGAGGTGTGTAAGAATGGGCCTAAATGGCGCTCTGTTGTTCGTGCCTACCCCGCAAGGGAACTGGCGTGAAGTTATGTATGTATGTATACACTATATTACAATACTTCTTATGGGAGGGTAAACCGCTTCGTTACGTAACGCGTTACGGCGCCAGTTTGTCTGGCCTCCCTTTCTCCTACGCAAGTTATCACTTCTGTCGGGCGTCGCGAGACGCACACGTTTTTATATTGTTTTAAATAGTTTCAATGTCCAGACAAGCCATTTTTAGAATTTTATAATGTTATAGGTACCGGGAATTCTCTTTTTTTTTTTTTTTGAGATTGTTATATTAACACTTGTCTCTCGCCGTGAATACGTGGCTTTATATGTTAACGTTTCAGGGCAAGATCGATATCGACGCCTTGGAGTCGTCGAAATGGATGATGGGCGCCAAGGTTGTCAAGAAAACTGTACAGAGCAAACAGGAACAATCGCCCGGGTGAGTTACATACATACATACACACACATACATAACTTCACGCCAGTTCCCTTGCGGGGTAGGCACGAACAACAGAGTGCCATTTAGGCACGGGTGAGTTCTTATTTCGTATTCCCCGTTCACGAGAACTTAACGCTCAGGGTTCTAAAAATAACGGTTTCGTAAAATTTAAATAAATATGTTATAATAGAGTCAATCTCTAGTACATGCCCCTTGTTTAAAGAGCAAGCGTTAATACAGGTTACATTGTACTAAATTGTTAGGTTAGTGCTATTTGCAACGGGAAGATTAATTTCATTTTATATCGCAAACTATCCCATCTCCGGGCATGAAAAGTATTTATGTCCATTTTCGGTATTGAAACCACATTTAAACAAAATAACAGCAAAACCGATCCAGTATCCCTGGTAGTTTTCCGTGAAAGCTTAACGGAAAGACATATCGAGTTACTATCGTATTTTTTATAGACGATGAATTTTTATATCTATAAAGTTGAGAAATGATTGGTCTCGTCCAAACTTCATCCTTTATTTCAAACCATCCTAGCTATATTTATCTATCCCGCGTTTATGAAAACTACATAAATAAAAAAAAGGACAAAACAGACAAATCATACAAATCGGATAATTCGAAGAAATCGGAGAAAAAGGACAACAAGGACATAATGGGCAAAAAGGACAAAGATGTCGAAAATGGAAAATCACAAAAAAAACCTATCCTACTTTTTGGGATAACCTTTACATAAATCTATCCCATTATCCGGGATGAAAAGTATCCCTTCTCCACCCTCGGTATTAAAATTATATATATATATATATACCGAAGTTCATCCAAATTAGTCCAATAGTTTTTCCATAAAAACATAACAAACAAAGTGACAAATATATTTTTATCCCGAAAAGTATCCTAAGTTCATACTCGGCTTCGAAAAAAAAAAAATTATATATATATATATATATATATATATATATACTGAGTTTCAGCCAAATCGTATCAGTAGTTTTTCCGTGAAAACAAAACAGACAGACAGACAAGAGTTACTTTCGCATTTATAATATTAATAGGAATATACAGCGCGTTCCATTAGTAACTCACAACGCCCAAAATGCTCCGTTAGCCGTTCCACAAGGCAACCAAGGTCGTTGTGGTCGTGGCGAAAGCGTCTAGAAAGAAAGAAAATAATTTTATTCAGAACAAATTTATAGATACAGTATAATTGCTAGCATATTCAAAAACTAAAGTAATATAATTTTGTCGCAAAAGGGGCATCAGTCTCAGCATAATGCCGGTCGGTTAAAACCAGCGCCGAGCTTTCGCTGCCCCTTAAGGCATCCTCACAGTAGACATTACATCAATAAAAATTATTAAACTAGAATCTTACATACACATACTTACAGAACTTCACGCCAGTTCCCTTGCGGGGTAGGCACGAACAACAGAGCGCCATTTAGGCTTATTCTTACACACCTCACTCGCTTCTTTGACATTCATAACTCTTGTCATGCACACTTGTCTGTTCTTAAGGCTCCTGACATCACCTTCTGCTAGTAGTACAAGATCAATTTGATCATTTAAGGTGTGTCGTGGCCTTCCACGACTTCTACATCCATCCACTTTTGCATTGTATATCTGTTTAGTCATTCTTTCATCATGCATTCTTTCCACATGCCCGAACCACCGGAGCATTCCTTTCCTTACCTTCACCCCGACACTGTTTCAGACCAACTCTCTTTCTTACTTCGCTATTACGAACGCGGTCCGCGAGCGTCACTCCGCAGATTTTGCGCAGAACTAGAATCTTAAACTATATATATATATATATAATGTATATATAGGTGTACGTGTGGCGAAAAATTAGAACTACGTCTTTCGTCTCATTTTCTCTATAGTATTAAAATGAGACAAATACATTGATCAAAAGCGCTTCCAAGGAGGTTCGAATATTCAGCTTATTTATTTTCGGAATATGAAAATCTTTTTGGTGGAATTGTTGTGTATTTTTTTCACCTAAATGCCTATTTTCCGCACATCCCGTTGTATGGTGCGTAGTTTTTAACTTTCGCACAATGTATACAAATATAGTGAAATAAAAATAAAGTTCTATTGTTTCAGAACGCCCGGTTCGGAGCTAGGTCAAAAGAAGAAAAGTAAACGCAAGCGGAAGACCAAACTGCCACCCAACGCCGATCTCTCCAAACCACCGGATCCAGAAAGGTAACTAAAACTAAAGTATTAATCTATTCCCTATTTAAAACCCGAACAGGCGAGTACATTTATCTAAACTATTATTTATCTATAATAAATCTGTAAATGGTTCGAGTTTCTACAATGTGCTTAAAAATGTGAAAAAAAAAAACAGGATGGGCTATGTCGGACCAGGAGATTCCGAAAATATTTTTTTTAGAATTTTTGTCAGTCTGTTTGTCTATCTGTTAGAGCATCATATGAAAACTACTGAGCTTTTATCCCGATAAATAACGTGGTTTCCTTAAAATATACGGATTATGAAATAGATGGCGCTGCAATCGCGTTTTTTTTTTCAATTTACTAACAAATATATACATAAACAGCATGTCATTCAAATCAGGTTGGCTTCGCCTCGCCTGTATATTTTGCTGGGCAGTTGTGTAGGCTATATATGGATTTAGTTTCTTTGTTATTATAGTGAATTTAACAAGAAATAGTAAATTGAGTTTTTATGTAAGTAACATAGAGCTACTAATAGTTGATTAAAGTGTACTGAATGATTTCAAAATATAACATGTTCTCTTGTGACACATATTAATACAATTATCAAATGCTGACGACAAGGAAAACATCTCGATGAAACGCTGAGTTAATCGGTGTATGAAACTCGCTGATCCGCCTTAAACAAGCGTGGCGTGTAGAAAGTTGATTCCCCTAAGGTTCGAGAAGCCCAAACCCTAGCAGTGGGATATTCATAGACTGTTATTGTCTGTTTCATTAAAGAATTAATGATCTGTGATAATGTAGAAACAAGTAATAGGATACTATAAAGGTTATGGAGGTCAAACGAGTAGATGCCAATCAAAGAAATTGAAGAAAGTTAGATGATAAGGTTATTTGAAAGCCTATCTCATATTTATATGTATAATATATATACAAAGTATAAATTCCATGTAACGTCACTCGATTTAATGACGAACTCCCTTAAGCGTCGAAATCACGTGGCTTTGGTTCATCTAGCTTGTCTTCTATACAATGATACACTCTGTATAGCATTACACCCACTCTCAATAACGACAACAATTAAGTAAAGTACCTATTAAGTTGTCAAAATGAGTAAAAAGTACGCAGCGGTGCACGTTCTTTTATCGCTTTATTATCTTCTTCTTCTCTCCATTTAACGACAACACTCTATAACGTCATAAAATGCACGGAACTGTCGGTGTCGTTATATAGAGTTTACACTGTATATGTATATAAATTACGATGTTATGCCCTAGATAAACTCTGATACTACTAAATCGAATTTGATCAAATTTTGTAACTATTTGTAATTTGATCCAACTTAGATAGCATAGTTCTTATCTCGATTATTGGCCTCAATACTGTTAGTGCGTATGTCACTAAACCCCTTGACCGATTTTGATGATTTTTTGTATGTGTTCGAGTGGGGTCCCCGACTCATGAATGGTTTAGAAGTTCGGGTTAAAGAACTTTATGAGAACATGTATAACTTGTTGAAAAATAAGTTTTAATTTGTAACGAGATAGAAAGCACAAATACTAAAGTTGCAGGTAGCTTTGATTTATTTTTTATACACGCAAGTTACAAGTTCCTTCGATCCAAAAGAAACAAGGATCTAGATTTCGTGGAAGTGTCATTGTGTAACTTGTTAGTTTTATTTTTATTTTTTATAATGTATTTATTTTTATATGAACCTTATTTATTAATATACTAGCTGACCCAGCCAACTTCGCACAAAAACAAAATCACCAAAGTCGCTCCAGGCGATTAGGAGGATTCTAGAACCCGATCTCAGCGCCACCTGCCGGTTCCAATTGTGGACATAACCCATCAGGGGATCCACCACACCAAAAATTTCATCACAATCGGTTAAGTCGTTCTCAAGTTATGCGCGTACATACATTTCTACGATTCATTTATATATATACTTATATATCGCCTGTCCCTATTAACAGAGTCAGATCTGCAAATCAGCAACTTTACAGGATAGCGCTCTGAACTTTGAATTGCTTATATTTTTTTTACTACAAGAATCACATTTTCAAAAAAAATATTATATATGAATATATGTTCGAGAGCTTATTTGCAATGCAATTAAATAACATTTTTACTTATCTAAATGTTTGAAAAGCTAGTAATGGCTTTGTTATCCGTACATGGGTCATCATGATTTGTCGGATCTGTCACATCCAATAAAGTTACATGGACAAACATATTTATTCTTTGTAAGAAGTGCCACATACAACATTGTCATTAGTAAATCCTGTTTAAGTTTAAGTGTATTTAAATTGATATTAAAAATTAAATCCAATTTTTAATAAATTTGTTTCACAAATAACAAATAATCAAACATAATTGACAATTTAGGGACAAAATGAAAACAATCTTTGCCATAACATTTGTTAAAATCATTAATTATAAAGTCTACCTGTATGAATGGCACTTAATAATCACATTTCAGGTTTCATTAGCTTAGATAGTCAGTCTTAGTAATTTCTTTCTTACAAAAATATACCCCGCATACCCCCCTCGCGCCCCGCTAATAACGTCGGGAGTTAACATTCGTCATTGTTAATGGGAGATGGTCGCATATATGACATTGTTAATGTGGCTATTTTAAAAACTATGAGGAAAAATTACCTTTTTGTTGCTGCTATTGAAAAACAATGCTTTTTTAGGGTCATTAGTGAACTAAAACCAAAATGTCGAAAATTGCATATCCTACATTGTTAATAGGGACAGGCGATATAGAATAGATAAAGATTAATTAGTACAGAAGTTTAGATTCACAATTGGACTCAGTAGGTAGAGGCTGCGATTGGGTTCTATTTATTTTTTTAACCAGGACAACGTCTGCTGTGATCGCTTGTTTTATCCGTTAACAGTGTTAGAATTTATCGTTACATCCGTCAGCATCCTTGTTGTAAAGTAGTGCATTATCATGTCGGTATGTCTTTTTAGGTGGTTGCCGAAGTACGAGCGCACTGCGTACAGGAAGCGGCGTGGCGTGCGGCGTGACGTCATCAAGGGCAGCCAGGGCATGGCCACCACCGCCACCGACCAATAGTGAGTGCTCTTTTTCTTTCTAAATATGGCCACGCACGACTCGTGTATCTAGCCAGTGTCAAGTTGCCATGACTTTTAGAACTTTAGAATAATAATAACATTGAAAAAAAAATCTGTACATTTGACTAGACCCACATTTTTCTGTTGATAACTTAGGGGCAATGTCTTTGGACACCCGGGCCTCGGAAAAGGCTTTACACTGAGTAACAAGTGGTCTCTCAGCGGTCGGTGCTCCACGCTCACTTCTCAGTGTATTGAATGAACTACATGAGAAATTTACTCAATGCAAATCAATTTTGAAATGTTTCATATTATTTGTTGTCCTCACCGCCAATGTGGTCTTAATGTTTTCCTTAGTTTCGGGGGTTGCCCTGGAAGAGATCGCTTTAGGGTCAGCGCAGACAGAACGGAGCGCAGCGGAGAGGATTTTATTAACGCACTTGAAAATAAACTTTAAAATTATTACAATAAAGTGCGTAAATGCTTGAACCTGACAAACGCGTCCTCGAAGATACGCGGGAATCCTCGCGCGGCGTCGTACGCGTACTTTCAGTGTTGTCACTGAGTTTAAAGAGGGATGACGTCATTTTTTTAGATTTTGAATTCGAACTACCTACATAACGAATAATAAATATAACCATCATTATACATTTATGAAGTTGCTTTGTTTGTTAAAAATAACCTACATTTATACACCAAATGCAACAATAAACGACATAACAGCTACCTGCTTTCGCTTCCTTCAAAAACCACTTTGTTTCAAAACAGTTTATTCTGTATAGCGACTAAAATTTACAATAAATTACCACTGAAAATTAAGGAACTCAACATCAAAAGCTTTAAATTAAAATTAAGACAATTATTAATAAATAAAGCATATTACACAATACATGAGTATCTTTCTGACCCAAATACTAATACAGGAGTTTGATTTTGTGACATGAGGAATCATAATTATTATTAAGCATTATTACTATAAATTCTATATTAATACAGACATTATTAGCACAATTATAATCATATCCCAGTCCACCATCGTTAGCGAACTTTCTCGACAAACTGGCATGTCTACTGTAGAGTGGTAACCCAGAACGGTTTACTCGCGCAGGCTCGCGAGGTCGCGCGCAAGCTCGAGCATACGCGATCCGTAAACAACATGCCCGAGACCGCGCGGGGATTATTCCTCTCTGTCTGCGCTGACCCTTAAGCGATAAGGCCATTAAGACCACCCTTGGTTCAACATTTACTGTACTTAGTTTTAGGAACGTAGTTTTAGTTTTTGGTGGACAATAAAGTGTTTTCATTCATTCATCCCAGACGCCCAGACCATAGTTAAATAACGGAAACTTTCCGTCGCCCTGGCACATGACGACGGGTGGAACATCAGGGTGTTCAGTGGGTATTGCGGCAAAACAGCCGACGTTTCCCCCACTTTTATTTTTATTTTTTATTGCCGGAGTTCAGCAGACAGGCAGACGGCCCACTTGATGGAAAGCGGTCACCAACTCCTATGGACATTTGCGACACCAAAGGTGCTACAAGTGCCGGAACATAACTGAAGGTTGATATGGCGGCATATTCTAAACCAGGGGTGGTAGTCATCCAGACGGGCAAATGCCCTACCACCTGGCTGTGGGTTGTCTTGTCTTACGACAGGTCGCCCCAATGCAGGAAATTGTATTCTTTCTCCATTCTTGGGCAAACGGATTCATCTCGAATAAATAGGAATCCAACCCGAAGCCTCTGCATTGCAGTGGCAGGCAAGACATTATTGAAGCGATAAAGCCGCCTTTTTATCAAAAAATATTATATCCGAACCTTTACTGCCATCTTCTCATAAGCGACATTTGGACTTTAGTATGTTTTTTTATTTCCAAAGGTATTTAAACTGTTATTACGTTTCAAGATTTTTGCTTTAGTTAGATTAAACTCTACTGAATTTACCAAGTGGTAGGTATTTGCTCGACTGGATGGCTACCACCCCTGGTCTAAAGTACGTCGCCATAACAACCTTGAGTTGTGTTCCGGCATTAGTGACTAGGTTCCAGTCTACCTTAAGAGGGCAGCAGCGCATTTGTAGCGCTTTTGGTGTTGCAAATGTCCATAGGCGATGGTAACCGCTTTCCATCAAGTGGGCCGTCTGCCTGTCTGCTGAACTCATGCAATAAAAAAAACACTGAATCTTAAAACAAAAGTTCAAAATACCTTTTATAACAATAAATATATTAAGGTCCAAATGTCGCTTACGAAAAAATGGCTGTAAGGGCTCGATATATATGCATTGCAGAACGTGCATTTTTGTGCGTATTTTTATGCCGCCCTTTGTACACAATTAGTATAATACTAGTTCGTAAGTTTTCTTTAATGGTGTACAATAAAGAGTTATATATCTATCTATCTAAAACGACAGGTTCATGTTGTTATCTATCTTATATTTGTGTGGTAAAATGTCCTTTTGTCGTATTAAAGTGACATGAGTAAGCAGCAGCCGAGCGCTGCGACGGCGGCTGCTGCGAAGAGCCCTCGCGTCGAGGTCAAAGAGAAGGACAGCGCCTGGCAGAGGAAGCAGCAGCAGAAGAAGAAGGGCAAGAAGAAGTGGTAAACAAACAGTCGCAATAAACTTTTTATATATGCATATCTACATTGTTTTATTTTTACCCAATTTCCCAGAAGAAAATATTGGCTTAGAATGGCCCACGTGCCCGTGATAGGGTTTTGACATGAAGTGATTTGGTAATACCGTATACACGTTGACCCAACGAAGAGGTTTATGTTGGCTTAAAGTCCTAGGCTCACCAGATGGGATGCCGTGTCATGCTTGCGAAGGAGGCGGAACAGGAGTATGTGCGGACATCCTGACTTCGTTCCTGTCAAAGGAGGACGCGTCAGCGCCGGAGGGCCAGTTTGGGCCTTCGGCCACCGTGACCTCCATTAGAGAAAGGTTTCTCCCACCCGCAGTTATGCCGTCTCCCATGGGACTCATTACAGACCGCCCCACAGAATAAGAGCACGAAGATGCCGGGGGATAAGGGCCTACGCAGGCCGGGGTGGCATGGCAAGGGATTTAATTTTTTACTAATGGACATTCAAACGTATCGATATAGAAATACTACATAAATTGCTATGCTTTAAAATGATGCCGTGGCATCGAAAGGGATTTCATTGCACGGCATTGAAAGGCGCCACGGGCTCCCGCGGCGGGATGCCGTGACGTACTGCGGGTAGGCAACGGCATGCCAAGGACTCCGGCGCTCGTTTTGACATACCGCGGAGTGAGTGAAACTTCTTCTATCCCTATTATTAGCCTGTGCACCTTCTTCGTCTTCAGTTTTTTTTTTATTGCAGGAGATCAGCAGACAGGCAGACGGCCCACTTGATGGAAAGCAGTTACCATCGCTTATGGACATTTGCTACAAATGCGCTGCTGCTCTCTTAAGGGAAATTGGAATCTGGTCACTAAAGCCGGAACACAACTCAAGGTTGTTATGGCGACATACTTTAGGCAAATGCCCTACCACCTGGCTGTGGGTTGTTAAGTCGCCTATTACAACAGGCTGCCCGGCCGCAGGAAATTGTATTCTTTCTCCGTTCCTGCACGGATAGAATCATCATTCAATAATCGATATTAACTTCAAATCCCAATCTACCATTTCATAACTTAGGCACATCAACACACGATCAAACGCAACTGAAGACTAAACGTGTATCGGGCAGCAGGAGCTGCCGAGGCGTGCTTTGTCGCGCCGTGGCAAGGCGCTGGAATCCCGCGGTATCTAAGCGGCTAATGTGCGCTGACTGACGGCAAAATCCCTTGCCATGCCATCCCGGTCTGCGTAGGCCTTAAATGTAGTTCCCCGGCAACGGATGAGGCCGATGGGCCTGCCAGGGCCAGCGGAGTGGCTGAGCCATATTCAATATTAAAAAAATATATCCGTGGCCTTGACAATTGGCATTAAGGGCGAAGGACGGAGTGGCGCAAGGAGGCCCTCGCGAAGGACACGATATCTGCGCCTTAGGAAACCGAGGCTTGCCGACGAAGTTCCGTGACGTCGCCATGGTGATCTAGAAAGTCCGCCTGCGACACTCCAGCGCGGGTCTCGCCAACATCGAGGCGATGAGACCCTTCGTGCGTCACTGGATAAAAAGAAGACACGGCACCCTGACGTTTCGGCTGACGCAGGTGCTCTCGGGGCATGGTTACTTCGGGAAGTACCTGTACCACCATTATCAGAGAGGCGAAGAGGATACGACGCTGCACACCCTTCAAGTGTGCTTCGATTAGGCAAAGCAGTGAACTCGTCGCCGCTACAGTTCGTTCCACGAACAGGAACATCAACATTTGCTTCAATTTTCTTGATCCGTCTAATAACAGCATTAAATACCAACACCATAATGAAAAAAAATAAAAATCCAATACATACAATATAATGATATTCAATTTAATAACTTTCATCTCTTAGTATTCTTCCGCTTAGACTTTCCCGGTCTCTGATTCTTCGTTTTATTCTTAACATTAAACGATTTAGTTTTAAAGTTAAACGCTTTTTTCTTAGCAGAGCTATTAAATCCGTCCATGTTGCTTGTAGAGTCTCTTGTATTAAGTTTAGAGCCCTTCTTCTTGCCTCCGAAACCAAACTTCTTGTCCTTCATGGCTCGCCTTTTATTGATTTTATTTTGGGGACCTTTCCCTTTGTTTTTTTGCCCCTTTTCGTCATCTAAAAAGCTCAAGTCGGCAGACTTCCCCTTGCGTACTCTCTTCAACTGTTCCAACATTTGTTTCTTCTCTGCTGTTTGTTTTAGTTTTGTGTCAATCTGAAATAATTTTTAAAAAAATCAGAAAACAAGATATTTCACATGGGGCCATCCAGAAATTCCATGATTTTTGACCCTTCCCCCGTCCTTGTCACTTGTGACATCACATATTGTGCAATTTTACATCAAGACATTATTAAATTAAAAGAGTAGTTCCGTAATTAGTTTTATTTCCACTTAAATTACTTTTTAATAATTCAAATACTGCTCATTCATAAATATTTTGAAGATTTTTTGCATTAAAATTTCGTGTTTTAAAGCGTAAGGGCCGCTTGCATAACGTTGCTTAAATTTATTTAAGAAACACTAAACGCATTTAGTACCCTTAAATACAATTAGGGCCGCTTGCATAACGTTGCTTAAATTTATTTAAGAAACACTAAACGCATTTAGTACCCTTAAATACAATTAGCGTCTTGCGTCCTGTCAAAGTTAATCGCCAAAAATGGGTATTCAACTGCCCTAAATGCATTTAGGACAAAAAATAGATCCGCATTCTGTTTTGAATAATAGAACTGCCAGATGTATTCGGATTTTATGTGAAGCTAAGTTCATTTAGTACAGCGTCGACACTATAGAATTCAGATATTTTTGGTCGACATTTTCTGATATAATTTTTTAATTCTTAAGATGAATTTGTATTCCGTCGAATATGTGATAAAACGATTGGGAATGTGTGTAGATATGCCAAGTATACCTTATTAATTAAAAGAATATAAATTATAATTAATTTCAAAGTATAATCAAACAAACCTGGTGTCCATAGCGGAGAAAACTCATTTTCTAGTAAAAAAATTATTGGTCTTTATGATTTGTGTATTTAGCCAGGGTCAAGTTAGAATTTGGTTGAGGTTTTACCAAATCGTAGATCTTTGATTTCACTAAATATGCATTTGTGTTGAAAATCGTAGTGATTTTCAACACAAATGCACAATTCTACGTTATTCAATATTCTACAACTATTGTTCACTTTTAACCAGTATTAAATTATTATTTTTAAATAAAAGGGCACAGCAAAAAATCAGTCTTGAGGTTGTCGTCAAAAAATCCAAGTTGACATTGGGCAACTAAAATTCATTTTTACGCAAAAAATACCTAGCATTAAAGCTAAATTTCGTGTGTTTCTTCCAAAAAATGGATCGCAGCGTAATACAGAACACTTGTGGCTGTTTTACCGACGGCATAAATACACTTTGCTAAATAACACGGGAGACCACCTTATGCAAGTCAGCTTAAATACGTTTTGTGTAAAACGTATTTAGGCAGTTTAATATGATTAACTACATTTTATTTAAAGGCGATCGTTATGCAAGCGGCCCTTAATTTGTTAGATTTTGAAATATGACGTCATGATATTTAGGACAAACCCTTAGCATATAACATAATTTATGGTTTATCTGAAAGCTATATGTGCAACATAGTTATTATTGGCAACCATGCTTAGCGCCTATATGCGAAACCAACTCCTTGCTATTGTAAATGATTAAATCACTGATACCATTCTGAAAATGTTTATAAAGAAAACCTATATTATATATTTATTATGTAACTATCAGCTAATGTTGAGAAGGACACATATGAGACAGTACATTTATCCCGTACAAAATACATTTGTACTAATACAGCTGAAAATTTGGGAATTCTTGTTACACTGCTCCTCATTCCTCTAATAATACGAAACATAGGAGGAAAGATGGAATGAGGCTTATGCTACAACAGTACAAGAACACCTTTAGGGATATTTATATGACAAAACGGGACAACATGACATATCACAGTATGACTGCTAGCTTCTACAAGTAAAATAAAGTGATCAAGATCGATTATATTTGATTATTAACAAACATTTCTGAATTAGAGATTTGATTATACTGTGTTTAGTATGTAATACAAATCGTGAGGAATGGGACAAATGAGGGAATGGCGCTTACAAAAGGATAAGGATTGAGGGAATGGTGGTACAAACAAACTCCTCGCCTCAATTAAAGTGATACATCTTACTGGTTCAATACAAAAAGTGATGTTACTCTTACAAACTCATTTTATAATCATGTCCTACTGAACACTACTATCAGCTATCTCATGTCCTTAAAAAGCACTGATAGTATTACCTAATTCAAAACCTTTATTAGGCAGTGGTGCCTCAGGGCGTCGAGAGTATCTGGCCCATGGCTCAGCCGTGTGATATTGCCATAGCCATAGAGTAGGAAGTAGCCTTAACTTTTAAGTACCTATCTATATAATATAGTGGTCGTATCTATGTATATTTACTGCAAGAACTCATTAACTGACATACAATTATAAATATGACAATTAACGAGTTCTTGCAGTAAATGTTATGACATTCAGAAAATGTATTAAGAGAACTGCAGCAGATAATGTTTCTTAATTTACAAAATAAATTCTAGGGTGGTAAATAAATATACAAATACTACCCCAGGCTTTAACAACAAATAAGTTTTGTACTATATTAAAAAAAGCAACTTCAATACTGGATTCCGGTGTTACCTGTACTCTCTTGGCTATTTTCTTTTGATCCCTAAGCTGTCGAACTTTTTCTGTTCTAGCCTGTGCAGCTTGTTTCGTCATTAGGTTCTTGCGTACTTTCTGCATATGCTCATCAGATTTGGCCATTTCAGCAAAATAGTCATCGGGCCTACAACAAAAAATCATTGAAATTAATTTTATTTTGTCCGCATGGAATTTTTTTTTGAGACCCTAAAAAAGTAGCCTTAGCCTTACTCCTTACACACTCAGCTATGTGCCAGTTAATATCCCCTCAAAATAGGTCTCGCCGTTTCAGAGATTATCTGAACATCCAGAACAACCAGACTGACAGACAAACAAAAATTCTAAAAATCTCCTGGTCTGAATTATCCCCCTGATTTTTTCACATTTTTATGTTGACATTACAAACAGACACTTCAATTTTATTAATCTGTATAGACAGTGTGATCAAGTTTTCATAATATGCAAATATGTATCATTGAACTATACCTGTGTTTCACAAATATTTTTTACATAAATAAATTGTATTTGGCAAAAGTAAAATATTAGATTTGATACTGTTTGCCAAATACTGTTTTAGGCCTTTAGCTAATAAATTGTAAATATTTTTTTACCAGTATTTCAATTTACATGTAACATAAAAATTATTTAAAAACGTGACTCAAAACTCATTAAGTTATCCGTTATGGAGAGAAGCATTCACAGATAAACAGAGAGAACTTTTTAAGGGGGTTAGGCCACTCTCAAAAATAGGCTTATTGGGGATTTTTTTTTCAGAAACACTACAAAATAAATAGATTACAAAAAGAATGCTGATCATTCATATCAGTGACTGAATACAATCATTTCTTTGAAGCAATCAATTTATACATATGCGTTTTCCTAGGGTCCAAGGCCAAACAGCTCATGTAATTTTCGAGTCATAGTGAACCAATGATTTTTTTTTCAATTATATATAACTAGCAGTTTCGACAGACGTTGTCCTGCGCTGAAAAAATCAAAATCTAGAACCCGATTCCAGTACCACCTACCAGGTCTAATAGTGGATCTAAACGATCCCCAGACCCGCTCAAATACAATTTTTCTACACCTTACATACATACATACATAACTTCACGCCAGTTCCCTTGCGGGGTAGGCACGAACAACAGAGCGCCATTTAGGCCCATTCTTACACACCTCACTTGCTTGTTTGACATTCATAACTCTTGTCATGCACACTCGTCTGTTCTTAAGGCTCCTGACATAACCCTCCGCTAGTACACAATCAATTTGATCATGGAAGGTGTGTCGTGGCCTTCCACGACTTCTGCATCCATCCACTTTTGCATTGTATTGCATTTCTACACCTTGGGCTACATTATTGAAGTTTTAGTAGGGATCTCTAATTTTATTTAGTAATAAGTATAGCCTATATTATCTGGAATACATAGTATTCTAATGGTGAAAGAATTTTGGAAATCAGTCCAGTAGTTTTAATTTTATTCCTTACAAACATACAAAAATACAAATCTTACCTCTTTATAATATTAGTATAGATAACAGCTATTGAAGTACATATGATGTTTTTGATATATTGATTTTTGGCCAAATGGCGCCCTTCTAAAGCGAGAAGCTAAAAATCTGCCTACAAAATCCTTAGATAATTATTAATAACAAACAAGCTATGTAACATAAAAAAATTCTACACTTTCATAAACAATGTATTTTCCAAGATATGTTCAACAATTCAAGTGAATATGTTGAAAATTGTCTGTGTTATGTTTCCGGTCAACTTGAAAAATGCAGTTCGGATAAACGCGTATGAAGTTTTGAATAGTATGCAATCATCAATAATTTTGTAATGACTTGTAATGTGAAAGATGTTTTACAAAGCTTACCTTTTTTATCCTAAAATTTCATTACTTCTCACATGCCAAACTGATCGGACCTAGGTTTTGATCTAAAAGGTGGGGTTTTTATATTTTCTAAGTTCTTTGAGGTCTCTTGTTAAATAGCACTAACCCCAGTTATAGCATACTGGCAGGTGCTATACACTCAAAATGTTGGCTATAAAAAATAGCAAAAACAATTTTACAACACATTTACCTCCGTGTAGGTATTCCGAGCTCTTTTAACTTCTTAATACCCTCAATAACAGCAGCTTGAGCTTGGCGATGTATGAGATTTTCACGTTTGAATTCATTTAATACAGGATCCTGTGTGGGGTCATACACCTGGTTGCCTTTGTTGTTCTCCTTTATGTTTCTGAACAAAAATATTTAAAGAATCTATGTGATCTATTTATTTTTATAATATGAACAATAAAACTATTAATTAAAATATAATTCACACTATTTAGGTGCATTGATTCCTAACAAAGGGACCTGCATATAGAGATAACCAATGTGTTAAATCCACCAAAATGTCTCTATCTTGGTAAGGGTGGCTGGTATACCATCCCTTCCCCCTATAAATAATAATAATAATAATAATAAGCAGACAAACACACACATTGTATATCCCCAAATTAAGCAAGTTACGCTTGTGTTATGGGTAATATACAATGGACTACTCTGGGGCCGATCCCAGACACCCAGACCATAGTAAATAATGGAGAAAATATATTTCCGAAATTTACTATACTAGGAATCGAACCCGGAACCTCTGCCTTGCAGTGAGGTACGCCGGCAAAGGCTTAGCTCGCTCAACCACAGAGGCCGTCAGCTGGCTCAAACCCTGCAGGAAGATTTATCGTATAATTTATACTTTTATCATAATAATAATTTTCATTGCTATTGTTATTATTGTAAATTATTGCTAAGTGTCGATTTTTAGAAATAAATATTATCTTTCTTTCTTTCTTTTATGAAATGAGTATATTTTATTATATCAGTCACTTAAACCCGGTTTCCATCAAAGCAGAGAGGAGAGGAGATGTGAGCTTTGTGTAGCAGAGATGTGAGCTGTGAGAGATCGATCATCCATTTTGTGAAGTGAAATTATAAAAATACGGATGACGCACACTTGCATTCAAAGCCAGTCAATCGAATGACGCCTTTGGGTGTGCGAGGCGCGGGCTGAAGGAAGCGGGGAATCGGGCGCGAGCGCGGGCGCTGCCCGGCTACACGCATGTCTCCGCTCTGCCATGCCGCTTGCTCGCTCGCGGCACAAAATTCTATAGAAAAATAAGGCGTCTCCCCTTGATCTATTTCCACTGAAGCTAAGCGGAGAGATATGGAAATAATGAAACCCGATTGGTTCTTCAAAACACATCTCCTCTCGTCTCCTCTCCTCTCTGTTTCCGTGGAAACCAGGCCTTAATATTAACATCTTTATGTCAAAAAACACTTTTTGAACTACCTAATTCATAAATCTCAATTTAACTATTATGAATAAGTATGCATGAGCAGGGCAGTTAACCATAATTGACACTGCCAGTCATAAATATTCAATAGCAGAAAGACATTACTACAAAATGAACATACCTGTGTCACCATAAAACATAAAGGGTCATTAGGTACAGTGGAATGATAAGGGTACACCAAAATCTCATTAAATGCTCCTAACTCATATTTATGAATAAACATATTCATAAATATGAGTTAGTGTGGGGTAGTTATCGGGAACTTTTATTATGAACTATTATAAACACATCCGAACTTATTAATTTAGGTTAGAAGGCTAAGGTGGGTGAGCTCCGCTTACCCCACCATGGAATCTAGAGGCACGAGTCCTTGTGGCCATGTACGAGTGGCGCAAGGACACCCATAGTTGGAACTTCCGTCTTGTGCCTAGAGAAATCAATGCCAAGAAAGCGGAATTCCGGCAGAATGTCATAATGGAATGGCAGAGTCAAGTTGCGCACGGTCACAAGACCGTAGAGGCATTTAGGGCCGTCCTGCCACAATGGGTTGACTGTAGACAGTGCACACCCCCTGCTCAAGTACTACTTAATCCTAAGTCAGAAGAAGCCTGAATGGCGGGGCAGGCCTAGACCAGCTGGAGCCGCAGAAGAAAAGCTCACACACATCCTGTGGCCCCGGCATATGAAGTAGATGGTACCAAGGGGTTCTAATGGGTATTCCGGCCCTTCTGGCCGGCGAGTCCTAGGTAAAGCTATAGATGTTTGATACACGAATTTTAAGTATTGGGGTGGTGGAGTGGAGGGGCGAAGCATACTTACCCCTATGGTCCGGAGATCCTGAAATATTATTTTTTAATAAACATAACCTCATTTATTTTTTTACTAATATTGCACTTATATCATTGGTCCAAAGTTGAATGGTGCTTTCAAAAACCCAAAGGAAGCCAATAATCAACAGAAAAAGAACCAACAAACAGTGAGTTGTCAAAAAATTAAGAAATACAACAGAGCATATTCACATAAACTATAACAGTAACGTGAAAAAATTCATTAATATTCATTATAACCAGCCAAGTGTCTGATATCTATACCGCACCCATAAGTTTCAACACCACAATTTGACTCACTTTCTCCTTTGTGCTGTCTCTTGTAACTGCATAGCTACATCAGGAGCCATAGGCGCAATTGTTGTGACTAAATCCAGGGTTTCAATCCATGGCAATTTCAGTTTGAATTCTTTATGTTTTGCCTTTAAGTCGGCTATATTATTAATGTATTTCCTTTCAACTCTTTCTATTTCTTCGTTTAAACCAGGTTGCAGCAAACCCTTGGCGAATGCTTCTTGTAACTAAACAAATAACAATTATTTAAATTAATATGCTAAAAAATAACGAAAAGAAGTCTATCGTTGTAATAGGATACAGACTTCTTCGTCGGAATCCGCTTCTGTATCACTGTCATTTAAAATAAAATCCGTCATTTTGCTGATTATTTAACTAATGGTGTATGTACTTATCATTAACGTAAATACTTTATTAACAACACACTAGTAAAATCGTAGACATAACCTAAAAATCCAAACTCCAATATTTTTTTTAATAGTTTTGCCAAACCAAAACGTGTTGTCCGTAGGGATGTAACAAAACATCGATGTTTTCAAAAACCTATGTATCGTTCATAACAATCGATGTTTTAACATCGATGTTGAAACCAAAACATCGACGATACATAGTTGTTCAAGCTCGATGTTTTATCCTACATAGACATAACGTGCCATCTTGCGCTTTATCTGTGATCTACTCAGATTTTCTTTATATTATATTTTTCATAAATTTTCATATTGCCAATAATAATTTAGAATACAAAAGTTGTCTGTTATACTTATTTCTTCCATTTCTATTAAAAATGACAATCTTCCTTAGATGTACATTTATTGTAAATGGTGAAAGGGATATGTTAGTGTTGAATAGTACCTAAGTACGGTACTGAATGTTGGGCAAAGCAAAAGACATATAAATAGAATAAACATAACATAAGGTGTGCTTAGGTGGTTTTGGGCGATACATCGATGTTAAAAAAACACGATGTTTTATTTGCGTCGCAGGAACAAGCGTCAAAAGTTTATGTAAATGGTAATAAAAAAACATCGATACATCGTTCATAAACATCGATGTTTCACTTTTGAAAACATCGATATCCTAACATCGATGTTTTTTATGAGCGTTGTTGCGTCCCTAGTTGTCCGCCAATGTCCGGTGTTGTTCACGTTTGACGTTAAAGGCTTTCCACATTGTCGCGAGAACGGAGAAACTGAGAATGTGGAGGCTCATCTCGATTTTCGCTGAGGACTAATCACTAAAGACTAAAGAAGACTCGAGAACTTAGGGTGGCCAGATTCAGCAGAATTCCGCGATTTTATCAAAATTAAAAGAATTATATATTTAAAAGAAATATATTGTTACGAGTTAGCGGGATTCGAATTAAAATGCCGTTAGAATTATTATAGAGTTTTGTAATACTTGCAAACAACTCAGAAGGTTTTAAGGTAATAAAAGAACAGCAACTGGTCACATAATTATAATCAGAGAACCTTACGGTTTTAACACAACAATTACACTGACTGTTCACACTCTACAAGCATTTTTAGAACTCCTCGCCATCCCTCCAACAATTTTACAGTACATGAAACTTAGCATATTGGCACAACCGATAGCGGATTGAAGTCATTAATAAACTATTATAATTACAGTGTTATGAATGAAAAGAATCCAATACATTATTGTTTGGAATATTATAATAATATTTTAAATAAGACATTATACAAAATAATATCCTTAAAGTTTTATTTTTTTAACAAAAATATAAACGTCTTCAAATTAAAAAGCAAAAAAATAAATATTTAACTGTCTTTTTTCTACAATAACTTGAGTCGGTTCCCAGTAAAACATAAAAAACAACAACAAATGTGCAAAATATAGTAAATTTTATATTTTACTTCGCACAGACTTGTAAAATGTTGTAGAAAGAAGGCAGTTAAATATATGTTTTTTTCATTTTTAGTTTAAAGTTCATTTTGTTTTTATTATATATATTTTTTAGTTGTACAAACACTTGAATAGCTTTAGAAATTATAAATTAAGAGCCCCACTGGCACACATATACAAATATACCACCTCACTTCTTATATAGAGTATATTATCTATGATCTCACTTTTCGGTGTATATGCTTTTTAACAAGGGTTGCTCTCGATTTCTTTGCGATCCACAAATCAGATCCTGACTTGGTGACAATGGGTTCATGTCGGGAGTTATAAAAAAAATCGGTCCACAATAAACGGAAAAATCGCATTACATGTGTACAAAAAAATTAGGCGTCTGTAGAAAATGTAATATCTACACACTTATACAGGCTTTTTTTCGAAGAATTTAGGCGTACTGCGTTCTTTATTAAGTAATAGTTATTCTCGATTTCCTTAGAATCCACTCACCTGCTCCTGACTTGGTTACTATGGCACCACATCGAGAGTATAGACTTAGGAATAAAAAAATTGAAAATCGGTTTACAATTGACGGAGATGTCGTGTTACGAAGAAGTCTGTTACCTATTTTTGTGGGTTTTTCTAATTCCTTGAAATCTACTCATCAGATCCTGACATGGTGACAATGGGATCAATTCGGGAAAATAACTTTTCATTTAATTTTTTTTCATGCGTTCACAATTGACGAAGAAATCGAGTAACAAACATACTAAAAAAACAATATAAGTCGATTTAAAAGTAGAGGAAAGCGGGCCCTAGGCATCGGAGTGAACGTTCCGAACGCAACCGGGATTTAACGCTCGGATGCTGATGATGTTGACTGAGAACCCTCTCCTTATATAGTATATATAATACATTAAGGTGGTTTGGGCATCTAGAGATAATGAATGAAAGCAGCCTCACAAAACACGGATAACGTGAAAAGCACTTTAAATAAGAGTGTATGTAGGAAGAAATTAATGAAAGTTGATGAAACGAAAAATGTTTATCAGACTCATAGCAGGTAGAAATCCATCGTATCTGGCAACCCCTAATCCAATGGGAAGCAGACAAACATGACAACATTTAAAAAAATTACATAAGCTCATTCATTATCCTGCAGTGCAGTTTTGCAGTGAGTGGAGTTTGCAGAAGTCAAGAGACATTCTACTGTCTGCAACAAGATTCACAGCCCTGCATTACGCGGCGGACTGCTACAGCTAGGTTAACTGCCATGCATGAGTTTTATTTCTATTTAAATTGTGATACAAAAAATGAACATGTCTAATTTCGATTTCAGATTAAATAACATTTTCAACAAATATTACGGATGGAAAAAACGTACTGTACCTCAATCAAATGCTTGGGAAGAGCTGAAACAATAGAGATGTTCAGTGTGAATGGTAGAGAAATAACCGAATAGTGGTCCACGACATAAATATTTCGTTTAAGGTTTTTTTCTTTGCCACTTTAATGATATTTACAACTCATAATTTAATGGCCAAAACACTTTGATCTGTGTATCTCATAACCAAAGATCATATAAGCTAGACACAGCGAGAAAATAAATGAGGAATCTATGAATTTTTGAAAAAAAAAAATATGTTTGTCATTGAACTCTGTACATAGACAAATTTGGAAGTTTTTGCAATACTTTTAATAATTAAATGTGTATGTAAATAACTTATTTTAATTTTAAATTTGATAAAATTATACTATAATATATTACGCTATATTTTATGCAGTTATTATTATTTTAGTATTTTTTTGTCAAAAAAGAAATAAACTAAATTCAATTGACCGGATGTACATTAGTACTTCGACATGTTCCGTGAAACCCCGTTGTTTTGCATCAAGAAAATGCAATGGCCGCCATCTTCGAGTCTTGTGAATGTTTTGGTCGTAGTTTTGGACTTTGAGGCCTATTTCCTATGTGCTATGCAATTACTTGATGCTAATAGTTTCGCTAGATCATAGGTGTTATTAATTCGTTTGAGCGCAGGTCAGTATGAGTTTCTATTAGTATTTTCTCGAAAAGTGTTTACATCTGGATTTCATAGTGCTTAGCTATTGTGATTGTCATTTTCCGTAAATATATAATGTATTAAAAATACTAGCCCCTTTAATTTCTATTATTTGAATATTTCAGTCATTATTACTGTATTTAATGTACAAATATACAAACCTCATTTTCGTATGTACCTATATTTCACGAGTCTTTGTTACTAAGCAGGACCGATCTTATAGTTATGCTTTCATTTATGCTTATTTAACATGTATTAGTTTTTACTTTCATTATAAACTTCAATTTAGTTTAATGTTTACTATTTTTGATGTTTATTAACGAGACGTTTTAGTTTCCGTGCGACAATAATGGCGGCAGTGGATTAACCTATTCACTTATTTTATGCAATTATTCGTGTGCTGCAGCGTTTATTATGTATTATTTTAGTGTCACCTTTTTTATATTTTGTCGTAGGAAAGGAATTAATGTGATATTTTCATATTTTGTGGCTCAATGACCTCGACGGTCGTACCCTATTTGTGGACTAAAAATATTTTTACAAGAACATGGTGTGCATTACGCGTATTTGTGCCGAATTACAAGATAACTGGATAAAGAATCGGTTTTCGGTTGCAGTCACATGAAATAAATTTGGAGGCCTGTGGTGCACTCCAAGGCGTCATTTTGGGTTTGACCCAAGATGATAGTATATACAGCATGTCAGCCACATCAGAATACGAACCAGCGGCCCGGCAAGTGAGTAGAATGTTCTTTATCAAAAATACACACTGACTTTAACTATACACCATGTTCTCCTTATGTACCCAAGTAGTAGCCAATTTTGTAAATATTATGACTGTCAAATGGATCAGATGTCATCATGGGAACATATTTCCGTGATTTTTCTCTTATTTTATTTATTATAAATCATAAATTCTTCAATTACATTGTGGTATTTACAGACCCCTAATGTATTCAATCTTATATCTCTTGTGGGCTGTTTTGTCTTTAGATCACATAAGCATGAAATTAAACACTTGAATTATATATATATATGTAATTTTCCCCTTTACAGGACATTAACATAATAAATATCTATTTAAAAAGACAAGCGTGTTATTGATATCCTTTTTACTTTAGAATTTTTAGATATTTTTTAAGGTAAGTGTTGTTATTCTATTCACTTCAGGTCTTGGTACTATATGTTCTTGAGAGTTTGAAATATAATTTGTACTAAGAAGCAATGATTCTTTTATATAAAACAGTTTATTATATGTACTGTGGTCTTCGTGGAAATGCTCTTAATAGTCAATTGGCTTGGATGGTGTAAAAAGTTTGTTATTATGTATAGGCCTCTTTTCTACAATATGCATTGCTTGTGTCTTGCTATGAAACTCGTAAACAAATTACCTAACTATGAATTAAACAGGCTGTTTTATTTTTAGTGTTATCACAGTAACCAAAAGAGGGCATTTGATATCATACATATTACTACACTAACATTAAAGTGAATTTAATCACTTGTTATGATTTTGTTTTGTACTTCCAACATTGTTGATCAAGATTCTTCTATATTAGAAAACTTATTATCTTCTTTTAAGGATAAATAATTAATTCAAAGCATTGTCTATTAATGTTGGTAAAGTAAGGTCGGTCATTTGTAAGTAAATGTATATTAACATAATACACATTAATTTTGTGGATGATTTTGAACATTGTAGTCATTTGGTGGCTAGAACACCTGTCTCACTCTAAGAAATTGAGTTTGAATCATGACCATAAAGCATTGTTTTGGCAGTTTTTATTACCTGGTGTGCTACAGTTAGACATTAACTATAAAGAAACATATCAGGAAACCTGCATTTTGTTATACCCTGATGTACCTAATAGATATTTATTAATTAATAAAACCTAAATCTGGCTTTAGATAAGTATGTTAGGTGTACAGCAGTTGGATGTTTAAGACTGATATATAATATTTAATGACTAGAAGTTATTACTAAGTCAGTTTTATTGTAAACTCAATGTGCCCCACGGTTTCACCCACATGGTGATGGGAAATCGTTATATTTTGGATAATTCACACTATATCTTTATAAATTAAATCCATTCAGTAGTTTTTGTGTGAAAAGGTAACAAACTGTCTCATTTATAATATTAGTGATTAAGTGTTATTCTATATACATATATATGTGTGCGTGTTTATATTTAAACCTCTGGTCTAATGGACTAAATATTAATATGCCTATGAAACAGCTTTTGGATTTGATTTTTTTATTGCAGGAATTCAGCAGACAGGCAGACGGCCCGCTTGATGGAAAGCGGTTACCGTCGCCTATAGACATTTGCAACACCAAAGGTGCTACAAATGCACTGCTGCTCTCTTAAGGGAGACTGGAACCTGCTCACTAATGCTGGAACACAACTCAAGGTTGTTATGGCGACATACTTTAGACCAGGGGTGGTAGCCATCCAGTCGAGCAAATGCCCTACCACCTGATTACTGGTAAAGAATGGTTTAAGAATTACCCCAAAGTTACCCATTGTAAATTATTTATTACACTCATAAAACAGGCTTTACTTGCATAGTTGAGAATGTGTAATATACTACCAACTTGTTTATAACAAATTTTTCATTGTTTTTAATAACATTTTTATGCTATTTTTCTAAGGTAGCGAAATTTGAATATGTAAGTTTATCTGTGTAGATTTTTAACTTTAATCAGTACTTCACATTCTTGTTATAGGATTACGGGCCGACCACCTCCAGTGATAATGTATATGACCATGTTTTGGAACACAAACTAACAGATAATATGAATGTACTGAGAGCTGTACATCTGTCTCCTTCTGAGGGTGACCCTGAACCTGATTCCACAAACCCTGAGAGCATTATTCAAACTGTTCATAAAGTAGATAAAGAAGTAGAATATCATATTGCAGAGAAGAGGTGTGACACAGATATGTCTGTGGATTCTCTGTCCAGTATAGTTAGAATTGAGGAGGCATCAATAGACAATGTGGGTCGTATTACATACCCCATTTTACAAGAAGCAGATGATTCAAGTGATGCTAACTATATAGACAACTCTGCCACACTCATACAAACCCCTTTAAATACAGCTATTGTTCAAAATGTCACCAAACTCCCACAGAATTTCACTATCAACATGGATGCAGCTGTGGGGAACATAACTGCATTACAAAATGTTGCCCAAGATGTTGCTGGTAATCAAACTTTATGGCTGCCCACAATACTCACTGCAAGCACCGCTGGGAGTGACAACAAGAATGATGATGAAAGGACACAAGCTGGTGTATCACAAATTATAATAACTAGCGAGAGTTATGTGAATGACACAAACCAAGCTGGTAGAAGAGCAAACATTGTGACCGAGACAAGTTATATTAGCCGCCCTAAAACTTCCAAAGTTCAAATATTGAGTAATATATCTATACCGAAGACTCCTACTTATACACAACAATATATCACCCAAAGCAAAGAAGCAGTGACACCTGTATATGGCACACAAAATCATGTTTACAAATTAAGTGCTAATGTTGTATCACAGAAACATTTGAATAATTCTGTCTTATGCACTAAGCACCCTAAAAGTCAATCACTTATTGGCTGTACATCTTTGTCACCAAACGTACTAAACAGCAGCCCAATAAAAAATGTCTCATACACTCATGCATTTACGAAAAACACAAATGTAAATAAAACTTTGAATAAAGTTAACAATGGTGCTAACTTGAATGCTATGGTTGCTGTGTCTTCTAGCAACACGCAATGTCATATACTATCTCGTGTTGTATCTGGACCAAATAAGATGTCTGTGCATTCTGGTAGAAAAGTGAACACTTTCAAGGGGTCCAAAAATTCCCAAATTTCCAGTCAGAAGAATCAAGCAAGACCAATCAAGATAATACAGCAGACTGGAACTGTTCACAAATCTGAAGGAAAGTCTTGGCCTGTAGCGAGTATCACATATAAAAACCAGCAACAAACATATGGGGTAGATACCAAAGCTAAAATCATTCAGAAGGTGGGTAGTCCAACTCACAAGAATCAGCCAATGTCATTATCTAAATTTCCAGCAAAAGGTGAACGATTGGTACTGCAATCACCCTGTGGGCCTGTTTTAATTTCCACAGCTCCAATAAGTATGAGTTTGCCCAAAGGTCCTCATTATGTCCAATCTGGGTCTACTCCTAATTTGCGGTATGTACAAACTTACGGACCCAGCGATAACCAACTTTCCACAACATCTCAAGTTTCAGCTAATCAACAGCTAACTGCTCAAATATTGCAATCACTATCTCAGCCAAAGCTGATGCTGCATCCAAGCCCAACACCTATAAATACCTTAGTGAATATAGCACCATCGGTAATTGAAGAACTACCTGAAGTCAAACCTGGAAATCAAAAAAGGATAGTCATGTAAGTTACAAATTATCTTCATCTAAATTGTTATACATTTGTTTGATATTACTACTCCATAAGCCTAACTTTTTATATACCTCCTAAAATTACTGCATTGAGTAAAATGACACAATTTTATTTTTGTTTCAGGGGAGACAAAACTACTCTACTCACAGCAGATGATATAATAGGTATGGAGGAGAGACCCAATCTCTCTGAAGAATTGCGTCGTTACTCTTTTCAGTCGTTAGCATTGGTTATGCTGGATCATACCTATGCTTTGCCTGCGCAAAAACAACCCACTCCTACTACACCAACCACTCCAATATCTACGGGCCCTCCACCAACTATACAATCTCCAACCCTAATAACTACATCGCCGATGAGTCCTTTGAAAAGGAATTCCCCAGTAATAATGTCCACAGCATCATTCGAATTGCCCATCACTGTGCCGACAAGTGTAGTTGGCACCCCTATGTCTGTAACGTCTATACAAACGCTAACGTTTAAACCACAACCAGCACCTCCTCCACCGGACGACGACGCTGCTTCAGTAATATCCTCACTAGATGGAGATAGAAAAGATAATAGAGGAGGAAGTGACACAGAAACTGCGCCTGAAGGTGAGGAAGAGGGCAAAACCAGATGCATTTGCGATTTCACGCACGATGACGGTTATATGATATGCTGCGACCGGTGTGGTGAATGGCAACATGTGGATTGCATGGGTATCGACAGACAGAACATACCAGATGCATACATGTGCGAGCTGTGCATGCCTAGACCTATCGATCGCCGTCATGCACGCTCTATACAATTACGAAAGAGAGAAGAATTAAGCGCCTTGGGTGCATCCGATTCTGACTCTTCTGAAACAGGCAAACTACCAGGTCAAAGGAGAAAGAGGCTCCTTACAGTTACCACATACACAAACACTAGTGGTTCTTGTGTAACCACCTATAATTCAAACACTCCAGTACTGCCTCCATTACCGCAACCCTCTCTGACATTACCCAAACGTGGTCCGAAAAGGCCTAAAAAGACAGAGGTCGTAAGAAAAGGTACTAAGAGAAAACTGACTGAAAAGAGAGTGAAACGCAAGAAAGAAATGATGTTAAATAGAAACAAATACAATTCTGGGTTGTCAAATCAGTCACATTGGCAGAATTCTTATGAATTAGCCGTGACAAACCATTACAGTCCTGAGTTAAGAGCAAAAATTATGAAATATAGTAGTAAATTGGGCAATACACCTAATATGGCATATGCTATGAATGCGCACTTGTGTACAACAGTTCCACATGCGGGTGGTAAAATTTTGATAGCGACTAAGGACTTAAAAGAAAGTACACCAGTTATAGAACTAAGAGGCAAGTATATGCTGTCGAACCAACATAGGCCTCAGATGCAAAATTCTGCTCGAGCCGGCAGTCAGAAACCTGGTCCTTTCGTATTTTTCTATAGGTTGCCTAAAGATAACACACAAATATGCATAGATACGAGAACTTATGGCAATGAAGCTAGATTTGTTAGAAGGTCTTGCAAGCCAAATGCCGAATTACAGCATTGCATTGTAAAGGGCACTTTGCATGTCTATTTGGTGACTATTGGTGTTATTCAGGCAAACACTGAAATAACAGTGGGACACGACACCGACGGCAGCAAGCAACCGTGTGCTTGCGGTAACCCAAAACACTGCAGAGTGAATGGGTTAAATACTTTGGCGACAAGAAAGAGTATGGATTATCCTCCGAGAGAAAAAAGAAGTCGAAATAGATGTTTCAGTTCATCGTCACCGTTATCGCCTCCGTTACTTCAACTGCCACCTGTAACCCCAATGAAAGAAGTATTACCAGAAATTATGCCAATTATTAAATCTGAGAAGAAATCTCCGATAAAGCATGAATATCCTCCCCTTTCACCAGTCAAAGCTGTGATGGCTTTGAACTTTGATGAGCCAATTAAGAGCGAGATTATAGATGAACCAAAGGAGACAATAGATTTAATGGCGAAAGAAGAGATAAAGGATGATATTGACGAACCCGACTTTGGTAAACCCGAGCCAATAGTTGAAGTAAAACTTGAACCGAAACCAGAACCTTTAATAATTGAGGAACCAAAGATCGAGAAATTAATTGAACCCAAAATTGAAGATACATTTTTGTCTGATGACGAAATTACAGAGAATATAGAAGACAAGAAACCTAAAGAGGAACCTAAAACGGAGGATGAAAAGTCCATAAAAGAAATCACAGCTAAATCAGCCTGTCATGATAGGTCATCAAGGTCTAGTAGGACTACTTGTGTCAACCAAGACTCTCTGGACGATAAAACTGACGATTCCCAAGACAAATTACCAACTACTAACAAAGATAAAGATAAGAGAAAGATGGTAAGTTAAACTCTTCATAGCTGTCGTGAGTATTTTATCGATATTAGTTTTGTCATAGCAATATTCACAGTTAAATCTGCAACCTAATGGGCTTAATAGCTTTTTAATTTGATGATGTAATAAAAAAACTATTATTCAGAAGAATATTACAGTTAAGTTTCTGACATTTCAAGTTCTGATATTTTATTTACAGACTCGTGAAGAACGTAAAATGGAAGCTATTATGAAAGCTTTTGAACGAATGGAAAAGGCTGAGCAACGTAAACAAGAAGTCAAAGAAAGACAAAAGAGGCGGGAGTCGGATCCACATCCAAATGCTACTGAGAGAGAAGACGACGATGATATTCACAATGCCACTAAAAAAAGGAAAAAGTGAGTTTTTGTTAGATATAATATTAAGATTGATTTGGTTATTATCAGAAAAAAAAATAACTAAGAGTTCAATTTCAGAAATTTAATTAGTAAAACAATTAAAATTTTCATAAGTTATCTGTAAGATTCTATTTTGATGTTCTAAAGTTTAATTGCTGTGACATCTTTCCTTTTAATATCATATGCTCGCATTTGTACAACAGAATCTCGATTCATTATGAAACACAATCCCAACCTAAGTCACGTTTATGCCAAATATATAACCTGGTATGTTGGCGATTCGACCATTTGTATCGTAAACTTTTTGGCTACCCTCATTTTGCGTGTCCGCTGTTGGGCAATTGTAAAATTCCGAATTTTGCCACTGTTTCGTATGAAATATAATGAAGAATTTAATAGAAAAAGTGATTTTTTAGTTTTTTTTGTTGAAGTCTTGACTTCCTGGCGAACCTAATATTTTTTAATTAAGATCACCTTGTGCGTTTCATCTATTCTAAATGTGTCTTGGTTTCTAAAACAGTAACTTATTATTGGTCTTGCTAGATTCACTTCTCGCATATTATAGACTTGAAACCTTTGTTATGTCCAAAAATTGACTTCTGTCATAATTCTGTCGAAGAAAACGTTAGACTAAAAAAAAAGTAAAGTGACAAAATGTCTAGTACTATTTTTCGTACCATTTAGTACAAGTTAAATTAGTGTCCAATTTATTAAAAAATGAATAATGTATGTTCTTGCTCAATAGACGCAAAGGTCGCGCTCGAACGACGTCCCAATCGAACCGGCGCCGCCTTAATTCAGCCGATAGTGATATGGTTACATCGGGGGATGAAGCGCCGAATGCACCTTTAACACCTCCAAGGTCTGTGCCGCCCAGAAGGGACAGCGCAGTGCAGCCCCCTACAGACATCGACAGGAGCAGTGAAGCTATCAGTGAGGTAGGTGCAGTACTTAAATTTTAGAAAATGTTAAAATCCGTATAACAAATAAATATTTTCATAATCTAAGATGCTATTTAAAGACTTAAAGGTTTCACATAGCAAAATTGTTACAATTTAAGTTTTGATTCAGACATATTCATATAAGAGATAGGATAGTCCAATAAAATATAGTGTGATATTGACATCTTTTAGCAGCTTCGCCTTAAAATGATTTAAGGTGTTTTATATTGGATTTAAACTTCTAGATCAGTTATTCATCTGCATATGAAAAATGGCATTAAATATATAAGTGATAATATAATTATAAAGTTTATAGTGCACTTTGTATTGTTAATAATCCTTTATTTTCTAGATAACAATGTTATTAACAATACAAATTCATGTGCAACCATTTGATTCTATCTATAAAAGCAATCTAAACAGAAATGTGTTCAATACAATTTTACTTGAAATATTTTGGATGTTTTAATATACTATTGTTTGCAGGACCTCGGTTTAAGCTCAGCATGTTTGCTCGTCGAAGCTGCAGTGGGTTCAGTGGAATCAGCATTTAAATTGCCAAAAACAAAGAAAACTATTGCAACAGAATGGATAGGGCGATCTCCAGAGCGAACACCATCCCCCTATAGATCTCCCTACCGACCGACATTAGTTTCAGCGCCATCTTTAGAAAGTTTAGTGAGAGTCGCTTCAACAATGATTGGAGATTTAAGTGCAGGACATGATATTGATCTTGAGGAAAATGCTCAAACATCGCCACCTAGGACTCCAGGGAGAGACAGAAATAGACCCCCAAAGAAATCCAAAAGGATAACAAGAAATACACCTCCAGCAGAAAAGCCTGAAATTATTGAAATAGCACAACCAGTTATTCCCCAGCACAGTGCTAAGAAACGGTGGCTAAGACAAGCAATAAGCGAAGAAAGCGACTCACCCAGTGCAGATGTTTTTGTCTCAGAATCACCTCCAAATGAAATGGTTACACCACTAAAAAAGAGGAGGTTGGCAAGGGAATCCTTGTCATGTGAGCAGAATAACATCGTGCCTGTAAGTTTTAAGATGGTAGTATCCCTTTTATAAAATTTATTAGTGGAAGTAACTTGCTGTACTTATGAGAGCTATAATATTGTAAACTGAAAGTTACTACTGTTTTGTTAGCATTAGGTTAGAGTTATAATTAAGTATAGTCTAGTCTAACGTGATATTCCTTTACAGTGTAACGACGAAACATCGCCTATTCTCACATCTGAAGATTCACCAGTGAAAGATGATCATCAAATGATTCGTCAGTATAATGTCAGAAATATAATGGACAGCATTTATGGGAGGGATCGAACTCGGTCGGACAGTGGGCAAGGTTCTGACGACCAGTGCAATATGGATCATGATGTTTTAAATGTCAACCTGAAAGGGCCACACGACAGTGAAAATATTAGAAGGATTATAGGAGTGCCAACGCCAGAAGAAGAATTACCAGAAATGAAGATTGATGATGATATAAAATCAAATAATAACAATGTGGAACTAGAAGAAAGTAATTATAATAAGGTTGTACCCATGGAGATCGATAATACGATGCCACAACCAAAAATTCAAGAAAACATCGATACTAATATAGAAATTAAAAGTATTGATAGTCCTCCAGAAAAATTGAACAGTTGCCAATCAGCGGACACCAGTGGCAATTCCTCCCCGCAACGCGACGAAATGGATGACATACAAAAGAAAATACACTCCTTCCATACAGAAAATATCCAAATATTAAAAAGTAGAAATAAGAAACCTAAAGAGAAACGGAAGAAAGTTAATTTGAACTTTGACTTGAATATGGTGGATGATCAAATCAGTATACAACTGCGAACTGAGAATGATAGTAAATCGCCAGAAATCAATGGGGATATACATGATGATGTAAGTAATTCTGATGTGAAGTTCCATATATCACCAGAGAATATACCATTGCCACCGGTGGAAACAATACCGTTGCCAACTCCTGAAAGTATTCCTTTACCAGAAGATCCTATACCAATGCCGATATTGCCGGCACCAGAAACTATTCCTTTACCTGATGAGCCTATAACGAAACCTGTTAAGCCCTTACGACCTGTGTCACCATTGGAAAAATTGGAAAAACTAGAAGAAAAGTTTTATTCTGATAGGCCATCAGTGTTGGACAACAATACATTGCCTTTCTCCTCACGTTTTAGTTCGACGGGACTTTTCTCTGGAGTCTTTAGCAATTTGACCCCATCATTTAATATGGAGAGTTCTATAAATGAAAATGTTCCAAACATGTCGATAATCAAAAGTGCTATTGATAGGACTACAAGTTTAGACAATAGTTTGTTTGAGAAAGACAGTATAACGCATGTGGATGAGTTGAAAAGTGTCCAGGAAATACTGACCCGTGTTAATAATATGGACTCTAATAACAGTGTGATATTGTCGGGAGTGTTGAAGAGCTCAAATAAGAGTGGTCTTCTATCACCATCTCCTGTGAAGTCAACCAAGTCTTACTCCACCAGGAGCAACGATCCCCGGCTGAATCCTCCACCTGTTGAAAAACCTAAGCCAGTTAGAAGGAAGGTGAGTTGATAATTTATTTTTCATTTCTCATATTCTGTAAGTACACTTAGCGTTGCCTGATCTCACAGATTAAAATATTACTTCTCAACCCCTGGGAAATGATATTCCCTGCTGTTAAAAAAATTTAAAAATTATGTGAACCATAGATAATACATGCGACTCATACCCCAACTTCTTTCACAGCCACTGTTAAATCACAGCATAAATATTAATAAAACAATATCAACAATTTTGTTACATCATTTTATAGCTATAAATTACTTTTCACTAAATTATTATTTAATTTACATAAAGGATATAGCAGGGTTTGTAATTAAACACTGCCTCCGCGGGGTTTTCTACTTTTACTATGGAGATCGTTTGGTTATCAAATAAAAAATGCTCCCAAGTATTGATAAAAAATTCGCCAAGAGTTTATTTGCAATTTTACTATTGAAAAAAAAAAAACGGAAAAATAGGTTTTTCAAAAAAACTCAAAAAATACTTGAGATAAAAAACTGTAAATTTGGGTAAATTATTTTTATTTGATAACAAAACGATACCCATAGTAAAAGTAGGAAACGCCGCGGGGGCAGTTTTGACTTAGAAACCCTGCTATATATACCCTATAAGCTACTAAATATTTACTATCATCAGTCTCAAAAAAGTACTGGGTGGTGCAATGTCACAGAAAAAAATAATATTTAGTTTCATATGTCATGTATTAAGTGAGTTCATCACATTTAGATATGGATTTGACGCCTGATTTCATTAGAGAAGTTGCTTATTTAACTAATCAGTTTTTATTTACTTTCCTCATATTCGAAATGAAAAGCAGAGCGGTAACCTCAGGTGAAAGACCCATTTAGGCACTCAAACTATTAGTGCCCTCGCTAGGCTCGTGCGCCAAACCATCTCGTGCTAACATATGTCACTTTCACCTCTCGTATAACAATCTACTATTATGACGTAATTTTAAAATTAAGATTATAGTAAGATATTTAACTCCTCTAATGTAGCATACTGTTTGCTTCAGTAGTCAGGAAGCTTCTTGATTCGGCGATAAGTTTGATTAATGTGGATTTCTAGGTTGAGACAAAAATGTCAACACCAATGCGTTTTTTGAAGAAGACTTATTCTTTTCGTTACCACTATGAAAAATAATTATTGCACGACCTTTTAAAGTGTTGCCATTTGTACAATGGTTTAGTGCCATCTAGCGACACCTTGTCGTAGACACATACTTATAAAATTATAGGTTAAGGCCAGAATGTCGCAATGCTTTTAAGATTATTTGTTGGTGAGAGAATGCTTGAAGATGAGAAGTGTTTCAATTTTGATATAATGTTATGCTATTGTAAGTTAATAAGCAACACTACCTGTGTCTACAAGATGCAAAAGTATATTTTTATTATGATTGGGAACAACCATGGATATATCAGTTATAAATAACACTATGGTACAAAATCTACAGTTATATAAAAACTATCTTTGATTATATCTTCATGGATTTGGAAATAAACAAATTATCATGAAACTGGATATAATTCATACCAACTTTGGCAATCCGATTGAGCAAAGTATTGTGTGCTCAGTCCCAATTGTGACCCTAGAATGAGGAAAAGTTTTCATGGAATGTAGATCTAAGCATACATGAAGGCCACAAAGATATCCGTGCAGGAACGGAGAAAGAATACAATTTCCTGCGTTGGGGCGGCCTGTCGTAAGAGGCGACAAAACAACCCACAGCCAGGTGGTAGGGTATTTGCCCGATTGGTTGGCTACCACCTCTGGTCTAGAGTATGCCGTCATAACAACCTTGAGTTGTGTTCCGGCATTAGTGACCAGGTTCCAGTCACCCCTAAGAGAGTAGCAGCGCATTTGTAGCCTTTGGTGTCGCAAATGTCCATAAGCGATTGTAACCGCTTTCCATCAAGTGGGCCGTCTGCCTGTCTGCGGAACTCATGCAATAAAAAAAGTAATTCTGTTTGTACATATAGTTAGTTAATAAGATATTTATTGAAATTATAATGTATTTAATTTATTATATGAATGCATTGATTAAGCTTAACAGCAATATTTGTTTGCTGCTGGAGACTTAAATCCAGACCAAGGCCTTTGATAAGATAAAGCGAAATTTATATGAACTGGCATGAGGTTAAACTTTACAATCTATGACTTATAGTGAGTAAAATATAAGCTGACATGAACAGGTCTACCTTAGACAAGAGGGTTGGATTATCCAATCTATCTGAAATGTCGAGTCTGGTAACAAGACACTATTAACCTATAATTATAACCTACTAGAGGTATATCTACTGCACAAATAGGTTACTTCTCATTGAAAATGTTTAAAGAAATCATTTACACATATTGTAATTAGAGATGTATATGTTTGCTTGCGTAATGAAGGTGCTTTTGTTTATCATCTGTCTTAGTATATTTATCTTTAGTCCCTACAATGCAGTGTCCTATAGGAATTTTAGTTAAATCCAATAATGGTTTTTAATAATAATTTTTCTACCAATTATTATTTAAAATTTTAGGTCTTTTTTTCGTATTTGTTGATAAGCAAGCAAATGGATAGATAGATGAATGGTGTGTGTTTATCATTGTCCATGGACATGTCTATAATATCACCTCTTCGTCAGAACTTTACTTGTTTAATTTACTAAAATACATTGAGGCCATATACAGGTTAAATGTTTAAATTGTGGTACTGTATGACAAAATTTCACTTATAACTTACATACAATTTAGAGCGCTGATCAATATAGCGAATTTGTAACTGTTACATGCAAAATCACTTAGACCTTTATTTATTGATAAAACTGGATTAAATAGAATTTCATAGGAACATAGGTCTTTAGGTTTATAATAAGCGGGAGTTGCATTTATATATTTATTTATTGTGTTGTTACAGTAAATGTTGCGTGTGTCATGTGTCTCCAGTGTGAGGCGGACCTTAGTTTTTTTTTTATAATAATAATTTTTATCAAGGGTTACAATCAATCTCTACATTTAATTTCTGTTTGGGCGTATAGCTCTCTATAACAGAGTACCGTAAGCGGCATAAGGGCGCGTCTTCGGCTGAGGACAACAGTGGGGGGCCCTGCGATGTGGGCACCCCCGACCCGGGGGAGATAGGGCCCGAGTGGTCCTCCTCCTCTTCGGGGGCTGGGTCCCTGTCGCCCCAGCGGCTGGACGCGGCGGCGGCCGCAGCAGTCGACGAGCTGGAGCAGAGGTTGCACAAGGACCTGGCTTCCTCCGACAACCATCTACCTAAGGGTGAGTGTTTACAACAAGAATAATTTGATTTTCATATGTCTTAATTTTTCAGTTCAGTTAATGACTACAATATACCATTTTGAAGCATTTTTTGCACGCACTGTTTAAACTATTATTACAAGGTTGAACCAAATTGAATACATTTCGTTGAACTATAATGTAATCAGTGTCACCACAGTATTTTAAGGTCTTTAAAGGACTGGTTAATATCTCATATCCACGTTTATTAATGCTATATATAAATCGTATAAATCGTCTATATATAAATCGTCGTAAGAGGCGACTAAACAACCCACAGCCAGGTGGTAGGGCATTTGCCAGACTGGATGGCCACCACCCCTGGTCTAAAGTATGTCGCCATAACAACCTTGAATTGTGTTCCGGCATTAGTGAACAGGTTCCAGTGTCCCTTAAGAGAGCAGCAGCACATTTGTAGCACCTCTGGTGTTGCAAATGTCCATAGGCGATGGTAACCGCTTTCCATCAAGTGGGCCGTCAGCCTGTCTGCTGATCTCCTGCAATAAAAATAATAATAATATACTATTTAACTTAAATAATGTACAGACAAATATAATATATATAATTACTTTCACGGGCACTTTCAGGGCACACACACACACGCCGACACACACACACACACACACACACACACACACACACACACACACACACACACACACACACACACACACACACATACATACATACATACACACGCACACACACGCGCGCGCACACACGCACACACACGCACACACACACACACACACAAAACCACACGCACTCATAGTTTTAGGTTAATTAATTAATAAATCAATTATATTTAAGTTTCTATAATAAAATTGTGTTGGGTGCCGCGATACAGACCTAGAGTCTAGTGCAGCAACCGCCGCCAAAAATAATTTGTAGCCTTAATTTTAACTACTATATAAGTTTTAGATGTAATTATATAAGGCCTAGAAATAAGTTTATAAAATAAAATAAATAAATGAAATGAAATGAAACATGTATGATTAATATGGTTAGTATTAGAGATGCCACATATATTCGGTATTGGGCCAATTATTTAAATTTTCTGTATTCTAATGAATACTGTGGTATTCAATACAAATTATTGATAATTAAACTACGATTTAACTAGTGTTGTCGCGAATATTCGCTTCAGCTGAATACCGAATAGTTCAAAACGTGGCCGAATATAGACGCCGAATTTTTGTGGCATCTCTAGTTACTATATATGTTGCAGTTTTTCTAGCTTTGTCTTCTTTTTTCATGTCGGTCTTTGTATCATTACATACAGTCGAGAAATATTTTGTACTAATGTATTAATAAAATAATGGCAGTATATTCTAGCCTGCCCTTAAGCGACACAGTAAGAGCTTTGGTCACGGAGATAATATAGAAAGAAGGGGGTTAGGAACTCGATGTCCATGACATTGTAGACAAGTGTCTAAGTTACTACCCCACAGAATTAGTCTTACGAAAACTGACTAATTAAGCGGGGGACAGATGTAAATTCGCCTCCGCGAAGTTCTGGTGGAACGGGTAGGTCTAAGGAATGCAGGTTCGACTTCGTTAGGGATAATACGCTAATGATCTAACGATTAGGGGGCTACCTAGGAAGATTTAAGAAAGCAAACTCAGATTCAAAATTGCCGCTCTAAACATAAATTCAAATATCTTTATTTGCACATGACACGATGACAGAATAACTAAACAGATATACAATGCAAAAGTGGATGGATGCAGAAGTCGTGGAAGGTCACGACACATCTTCCATGATCAAATTGATCGTGTACTAGCAGAAGGTGATGTCAGGAGCCTTAAGAACAGACGAGCGTGCATGACAAGAGTTATGAATGTCAAAGAAGCAAGTGAGGTGTGTAAGAATAAGCCTAAATAGCGCTCTGTTGTTCGTGCCTACCCCGCAAGGGAACTGGCGTGAAGTTATGTATGTATGAATGTATGTACGATGACAGTATGACATGCACATTAAAGATGAACAATGTACAGTGTTATCCCATCGGTGTGCAAAGATGTTAGAGCAAAAAGCTAAAAACTATGATATTTTTTTAAGATTTGCAAACACGATTTACCGATGATAATGAAGCAAAAGTATTCCGTGAAACGTCGTCATTTAATTAATGACAAACAATTTAATCACATTGCACGGTGCGTGATTTCAATTAGCTCATCGCGCACGCGAACTGTTGAACGATGAAGTACAACCGCAGCGTGATTAAGCCTCGTTATAAGAACGCTTATGCATCATATTTAAGTCGTATAATGATTCACTGTCTATTGCACATTATCTAAAACCTTTGTTTAACATCAGGCGAAATCGTGGCTAAAATTGGACCTATAATAAATACAATTTAACAAAATCAATACCGCAAACCAAATTCTGGTAAATGTCATACGACGCAGACACATTCTGACCTAATGTTTAGTATTAGGAAATAACAAGACTACCTGCGTCTGTGGTTGAATAGGCTAAGCCTTTGCCCGCCTAAAACACTGGAACGCAGAGCCTTTCGATTCCTAAGGGCTTACTTTCAAATGTCTCTCGTTTTAGAACTTTAATGCTTGTTTTTTTTTTATATTTAAGTGCATTTTAATATCATTGTATGTTCCATTTATTATCTTATCTTAATATATATAAATCTCGTGTCACAATGTTTGTCCTCAATGGACTCCTAAACTACTTGACCGATTTTAATCAAATTTGCACACCGTGTGCAGTTTGATCCGACTTGAAAGATAGGATAGCTAACATTTGGACCCGGTAGGTGGCGCTGGAATCGGGTTCTAAATTTTATTAGTTCAGGGCAGAACAACGTCTGCCGGGACAGCTAGTTGTATTATATAGACTACTAGACTTTAACACGCGGCGCGGCGCCGCGGGTTAAACTGTAGTGCGTACCTCTTTTTAAATAGCAGGCGTTAATACAGGTTACATTGTATTAAATTTTTATGTTAATGCTATTTCTCAGATATTGAACTTACATATACCGAGTTTCAGCCAAATCGGTTTTATAGTTTTTCGTGAAAGCATTATAGACAAACAGTTACTTTCGCATTTATAATATTAATAGGGATATTGTTGTTGTTTGAAAGATTTTTTTTCTTTCTTCTATCTAAAATTTCATTGTCTTTTTCGGCCTGATCGGACGAAAACGGACGACGAAAGGCGTTCGAGAGTAACGCCTCTGGCACAGTTTCATAGGCGAACTTTTTGTTATTTACTATGGTCTAGGTATCTAGGATTGATTCCAGAGTGGTTCGATGTATATTATCCATAGTACAAGCGTGTTTTTGTCTACCGATTACTAGACAATTTGCTTAATAGTTATACAATGTAAACTCTATATAACGACACTGAAGGGATTGTGCATTTTATGGCGTTATAGAGAGTTGTCCTTAAGTCGAGAGAAGTCTGATATTTTTGTCTGGCGTCTTTTGCTGCACTAGAAATTTTGTTGTATTTTATTACTTATTTTATTCATATCTTGCCATATTGAGGCATCTTGGTGATAAGGAAGTACCTAGAAATTTCAGTATTTCGGAATTTCTTAGAAATTTCACTATCCATGATTGGAAGACGAGCTAAACCAACCAAAGCCAAGTGATTTCGACGCTTAAGGGAGTTTCTCGTTACATGGAGTTTACACTGTATTTTTATGAGTAAATGGGTCAAACATTGAAAAAAAAGTATAGTTTTTGAGAAATGTTACTTTTAATTTTTTAGTGAATCGCTGTAAAAATATGTTTTAAATATTAAATCATCGAAAATTGAGAAAAGAGTAACTTGTATCTAGTCATTTAGTATTTATATTCTCTGGATTTAGTATTAAGCAAACCACTAGTAACGTTTTTTTATTCAAGCGTCAACATAATTATTTCCATTCTGTATAAATTTTCCAAAAGCTATAAAGAAGTTATTGACCAGTATAATGCTGTCTCAAGTGAAGGCAAAAGATGTATATTCAAGATATTATTTGAATTGCATCTAAAATGTCGAGATACCCTTCACTTGGTTACATGTGCAGCTTTAAGTATAATGTTGCATACGCTCACATTCTATGTGACGTAGGATTCCTATGAACTTACGAAGTCCACTGCCAAACTCAGATTGCCCAAAACATGATTAACTTAGAGTTTGAATAACGTGTAATATAAAAAATATTAACATTCGTCACTCGAGATTTTTGTAATGTTATTTTTCACATTTTTTTTAAAAATGAAGAATATCAGGGTTGCCGCGTTTAAACAAAAAATTTAATGACACATACAGGAAAAGAGGTTGCAAGATGCTAGCTAACATGTGTTACCAGTTTTTTTTGTTTTAGCTTTAACAAATTTGTGTGATGTCAGAGTCATAAGGTTTATTAATACATTAGTCAATATTACGTTAGCGAGGATGAAGCGGTATTTCTGATTTAGACATTACTTGTACGGAGCTTATGGCAAATTTTAACCGAGAGTAAGGCAAACGAACGGTCGATACGACATGAGAATGAGCGATGAATAATTAAAAAAAAAATGCTTCACTGTGACACTCAAGAGTCGTATTATGTTCCCCGTAGATACAGTTAATAACAATTTTAGGGCTACTATAATAAAAATTAGCATTATATGTAGTACCGTAAAATTACATACATACATGACTTCACGCCAGTTCCCTTGCGGGGTAGGCACGAACAACAGAGTGCCATTTAGGCTTATTCTAACACACCTTACTTGCTTCTTTGACATTCATAACTCTTGTCATGCACGCTCATCTATTCTTAAGGCTCCTGACATCACCTTCTGCTAGTACCCGACCGTAAAATTGTATGTCTTTTTTGGTATTTTATGTTTGTTGCTTTGAAATAAATAAGCTTGTCATTATGGGAATAAATAATAACACGAGTCCACAAAAAACAGTTGTGTGCTGGGTGTCTATGATTTCCTGGCGTATTTTTTCCCGCTAAACACGAATCTGAAGTCAGAATTATAGGAACAATGATCAAATAATCGAGATAAACCAAAAAAAAACCGATTGAAATCAATATACTTTTGGTTTTTTACATATTCATATTTTAAAATCTAATATATAAGATAATTGCGGAACTGTTATTTTAGTTCAATACCTTCTCGATGTAAAATTGCAAAGTATAACCACTAGGGAGGGGGGAGACTTAACAATCGTGAACAGCTGTGACAAGGGGTCAAAAATCATGAAATCCGAGTGAAGTAATTTGTGAATGGCTTACGTGATGCCGGTAGTGATACGTGATAATATGTTTAAGCATGGAGACTGATTTAATTTCGTAAACTACTGCCAGTTGGCCTGTACGAAACTATTCTCTTAAAATATTCAACAAAAACATAATTACGGCGAACGTCCTTGACAATACCGTACACAAACAAGACGAAACAATAAAGCGTGCCGTGTTCAGCATTCGCGACTAATTTATTCCCCACACGTTGTGTGGCTTTTTGCATTTGCACACACACATGCCAAGTGATGAGATAATCTAGACGATAATTGCACGGCGGCGAAATACGTTCGCAACTCGGTTTAAAGCGTTATTGCGTTGTAACCACAAGTGTTTGATGTATATATTTTTTTTTAATTGACCGTGAAATCGCATCTACATTTAGATCGCTATTAGAAATCTTGATTTTTGAATGTCTGTTCTATCTCTCAGGGTATAAGAAAGTCGATCATTAATTTATACATACATACATACATACATAACTTCACGCCAGTACCCTTGCGGGGTAGGCACGAACAACAGAGTGCCATTTAGGCTTATTCTTACACACCTCACTTGCCTCTTTGACATTCATAACTCTTGTCATGCAAGCTCGTCTGTTCTTAAGGCTCCTGACATCACCTTCTGCTAGTACACGATCAATTTGATCATGGAAGGTGTGTCGTGGCCTTCCACGACTTCTGCATCCATCCACTTTTGCATTGTATATCTGTAATTATTTATTTGATCATTAATTTAATTTGCATATTTGATTAAAATTTTAAATCGGGATAAAGATTGGTACATATTAAAGCTGAATTATACTGTTCAATCACATTTAATGAATCCGATTAAAGCCAATGGGATCTTAGACGTTCAGTTACATTGAACGATTCAATTTTGTTTATATGAATAACTTTCGTTGCTTCATACGATTTGAAACAAAGACGTGGACCACGTAGTATCAGTATAACTTTTAGTATGGAGTGGAGAGATAAGGCGTGTTATCTACATGGACGGGAAATTGAAAAATATGTTCAGTAGTATGATGTAAATAGAGATTCAAATACCTACCACGGTAGCGTTGACGAACGTAAAATACGATATGAAATTAGATCATTGAAGTGTCATACAATAAATTAATAAAATATCATTGTAGAAATCCTGAACTGAAAACTGAAAAATTATTTTAAACCACGTAAATTGGTTTAAAATAAATTTTTTATTACATATAATCGAATACAATGCAAGAAAACTTATTTGTATTATATTCTACTCATAGTCTCTCAAGACTATAAGTAGAATACTGAGCCTAGATCACCGTCTTCTATGGGTAAGGTGCCCCGAAGGCTGGCTACGTTTCCTCGCTGGATCGCTATACTGATCCGTTGGCCGAGGTAAGCACCAGCCCTCTGATCACCTGAAGAGTCAATGAGACGTTTTGTTAATTTTTGATAGATGTTCATGGCCTCAGGACGCCACGGTCCAAGCATCTACTAAAATAATTTAGTAAATGTAACGCTGTGAGAAAACGTGTAGTCAGTCATTTATAATTATAGGTATAGTGGCATTTTAATAATAAAAAACCTAAACGGATATCTTTCGGCGCTTGCTTATTTTTCTATCTGACTAATTACTACCGCAGCGCCACCTATATATTATCTGCGTTTTGACTGACACTTTTTCAATACAGAGATGGTGCTGTTTACCTCTATCCTCCATGATTATTAGTTAACGTTTGGCATAATATAAAATTTAAAATGTCGTGTCTGTATATTAAAGCTATTAAAAAATAAAACAACTGGAATGCACTGTATAAACGATTGGGGAACGCGATGAATTTTGTTTTTAATTTCTTGTCGGTTTATTCGGGATTCACGTAAAAACTACTGGGCCCATTTCGATATAATTGTCGCTGATGGATAGAATATTCTTAGACTTAAAATTTGCGCTACTTTTTATCCTTAGGATCCCGCGGTAATTTTCCTGGTATTAACTTAAAATGACCAGGTTAAAAAAAATTCCAATATGACCTTTTCACTGAGCGATAGCAAATTTTATGTAATGAAATGTGTGATAGTTTTTATTCCGGGAATTCCGCGGGAATTTACTCGGGAGCGGTCTGTAGTTGTTCGGGTGTCGGAAGTTCTATCCGTGCAGGAACGGAGAAAGAATACAATCTCCTGCGGCCGGGCGGCCTGTCGTAAGAGGCGACAAAACAACCCACAGCCAGGTGGTAGGGCATTTGCCCGACTGGATGGCTACCACCCCTGGTCTAAAGTATGTCGCCATAACAACCTTGAGTTGTGTTTCGGCATTAGTGACCAGGTTCCAGTCTCCCTTAAGAGAGCAGCAGCGCATTTGTAGCACTTTTGGTGTTGCAAATGTCTATAGGCGATGGTAACCGCTTTCCATCAAGTGGGCCGTCTGCCTGTCTGCTGAACTCCTGCAATAGAAAAGAGAGTCGAGCATGGACGAGGGTGTAGAAGCCCGGCTTTAGAAGGTATGATTAATAGTGGCGTTACTTTCAGGTGTATTCGACGCCCAGCCCACGGCCTCTGAGCGCCAGCGCGAGAACCTGAGCTCGCGGCTGCGGAGGGAGTTTGGCCTCGCGCTGCCTGAAGACGAGGAGTTGAGACCGCACGCCGACGCACCTGGTGAGTGCCCTTACTTGGGGGCCATCCATAACTCACATCCACGTTAGGGGGGGGGGTTCCTAAATTTCATGACGTATTTAAGCATCATAACACGAAATTTGAACTATAAACGAAAGACTTCAAATAATTTTTTTTTTTTTTTCAAATAATTTAGATGAAAATAAAACTAATTACAGAGTCAATATTTTTTTAAGTTTTCGTGACTTGTATACATAATGAAACTACGTTTTAACGGTTTTAAGCGCGTTCATCTATTTGATTTTTTGTTATTACGACGTTTCGGCCACTTTTCAGTGGCCGTGATCACGGAAGCCAAAGATGTCAGGTGTCAACGAGTATTGTTAAAGTTTTATTTAGCCCACCGCCAACTTGTTCATTTTGAAACAAGTCAAAAATGAACATTATAAATAAATGAATTTGAATTTGAAGTGTTGGGTACGGTTTGGTTGCAGAATCAGTCGTCGGGGCGAAGCGGTGCGACAGGTAGAGGCGGGGCCGCCGTTTGCACTAAAAAAAATATCACACTTACACAACAATATTTTTGTAAATCTCACGTCGGCGCCGGCAAGCCGCCATCTGTATTATACTATTAATATATTATTAATTAATTAATTAATTTTAAACATAAAATGGAAGTTTTCAGCGTGCTTTGACGGTGGCGCGTTTTGAAGTGCGCACGCGCACATGTGTATATTTCTCCTACCGTAATTTTAACTGTCACATCTACTGCGTTTTTTTTTTTTTTAGTTTCACGATTCTTCTGCAAGTACAAATTGTTTGTTTATTTTTCCCTCTGTACATATTGTATATAGGTGATTGTAAGGATTAAAAGGAATCGATGATAATGACTATATAGGGAAACTATTTGGTATGTGTATGTATAATTGCGTAAAAGATTTTTTATGTATATTTATATGTATGTATACTTATTGACGAGCGTTTATTTATTGTTCTAAAATTAGGTCGGTTACATTTAGGATTTTTGTACGCATAATGTTAAGTAAATTATAGTTGTTTTTATTGTTTGTTTTTAATTTCATTTTTTTATCGTCTAAGGAGTGCCATTCTGTGCGCTTTTTGGGTTCAACGCTCACTGGTATTTCGGCGTTGAAAGAAGTTGCCATCAAATTAGCCGATGAAAGATATTAATATCGCGATTGTATTGTGAGCTAATTTGGTGCCATTTTTTTTTTCACAAGGATATAATTGTCAAGAGGAACAAAGATACCTGTGGTAAAGGCTACTGTTACACTTGTTTAATTACATTATGTTAGTTTAGAAACAGTACCTTAGCAGCTTGTGTTGTTAGAAAGTAGAAGTTGCATTATTTTAAATCTTAACGTTATAAAGTGTTTTCATATTCATTTTATATTGATCTCTTGAGCGCTACCAGAATAGCCTGTTTACAACAGTCAAGTAGTTGCAATTTAAGAAAGTATGACTTCCTTATTCATAACCGTTATAACTAGGTTTAGCGCTTGTTAAAAAGTGTTATTTATATCACGCCTTCAGAATGAGATTATGAATTTCACTATATAAACTCCTTTTCAACGAGCCGTAAACACCATATAACTAGTGAAATATGGGGGTAAATCCATTACGCTAGTTTTAACTTTCAATTTTACATGGTTTCTAACTATATTACATGGCATGTAATATAGTTAGGCATAATATTTACCTTGTTTTTTTTTAACAAGATCCGTTGACTAGTTTTTCAAATATACCACCCCATATTCTATGAAATCATTTATTATAGTTCCGTAGCAGAATGTGGAAAATAGTGAACTTTTTTGAACTTTACAAAACCCTCATATAGTTCGTGTACAGACGGCTATGCATTTGTCCGATTTTTTTTTTAATTTAAATTACAATATCATAATATTTTCAAAGATAAATGTAAAAAAATCAAATTTATATTTTGCTTCTTTGCCGTCCTGCCAGTGAGCGTCGCACCTTAAATCCTGTTAGAACTTAGATGTTTCACACTTGTAATTTAGTTTCTAAAAGGTAATTTAGCCATTATTAGAGGTAAATTCTGTGTTATAATTTAAGTGGCGTGCAGTTTTTTTTTTTTTAGGTTTGGTTGCTATCACGATTGTATAGACGGCGAGTGCCTACACGGGCGATATTGTCTGCTTCATTACGTCGGTTTTTTTTGCCTCTACCTAGCCATTCTGTTTACGTTTGGTAGAAAATTATTGACATTACTTATATTACATGTATGTCCAATTTTAACTAGTAGTAAAGCAAATTGATTAGTGAGATATAAGGGCTGGTAATTCTACCGTGAAAGATGATCGTCAAGTAAATAACGTAATTCAGAAAAGCTCCTAAAACCTACATTTGCAACAGAACAATCTTCTGTCGCTCTTTGATCAGTGTGTCCAGCTGTGGACCTTTTCCAAAAAAAAAATTGGGTTCAAAAAATTCTGGAATATAGAATTTTGTCTCTGAGATGTAATAATTCTAGTCAAGTACAAAAATGTATAATGACAACAGTCTGGATGTTGTGTTACTTCTGGCGTGATAAATTCATTAAATTGGGGAATTTCCTAAATCTTCGGAGGTCTTGTTTATTTATTATCTAAAATCATATCTTTGTAAATCAAATTGTAGTCGGTTTGAAAATTTACTTAGGACTTTCAATTAATGAGTCATTTCATGTACAAAAATATATTTTAGATAATACACCATAAACAGGGTATCCAGATTGAGTTTTGGAAATTTTCCCAATTTAATAAATTAACTAAGCCAGAAGTAACATGTCAATTCAGAACGTGACCATTTTAAGGTATATTTTAATGCTTCCTTCGAATTTTTACATCTCAGAGACAAGATTTATTATTTCAGAATTTTTTTAACCCAAGACAAAACAATTTATGATCAATACTCCCCAGTTTGGAATCACTAATCATAAAGCGACAGAAGAGTGATCTATGGCGCCATCTATTCGTGTGGGATCTAAAACATGTTCAGAATTACACATTTTAGTGGTATATTGACATTCCGGGAATTATTGCAATATTGACAGGGAAACATTTTATTATTTTTACTTTAAATTCCGGTCTCGAGAAGCGTGATGAACAGAGATGATTAGAACTTACTGAATGTATTATTTTTCCCGTTTATCATATTTAAAGGCGACAAATTAGCCCGTGTAGGCAGTCGCTCAGGCAGCTGGGTTGGATGCTAACAAACCCCGATCCACTTGAAGTTTTGATGTATAGATAATAAGCTAATTTTGAACGAATTTCATATTCATGTAATGAATGTAAGGGCAGGTCCGAGACAATTTTTCGTTTATACTCTGTTAACTGCCGATTTCTATAAACTATATGTTTTCCTTACTGCAGGTAAAAAATCTATGTTACCCTTAACCAATATATTCATCGAGATACATTTGTTTATAAACACATTACTTGTTTCTGAAACATTTGAAACGGTTTCGATATCCGAATAACCTTGTAATAGTTATACGAGGCTTGTTATAGGCTCGTTAAATGAAGTTATATAAAAGTGTTATTAATAATGCGATTAATAATAACACTTCTTGTTAACGAGTCTATAAACCTCGTATAACTATTATGAATGAGGTGGTTAGTGTTTAAAGTGACATCTGGGGACGGCAACGTCTCCAAAACATTATTCCTGTAAACATCTATGTAAATTTTCAATATCTATCCATAATATTGTTTCCGGGTGAAACATATCGTGTTATCATGGACTTTCTATACCTGTGTTAAAGAAGTGGATATTTTATATACATCGCTTTATTCATAATAGTTATATGAGATTTATAGGCTCGTTAAAAAAGAAAGTTATATAAAAGTGTTATTAGTAATGCTATTGTAAATAACCACTTTAACGAGCCTATAAACCTCGTACAACTATTTATGAATAAGGGAGTTTATCTGTGTGTAGTCATTTGAAACTGATAGTTCAGTCACCTTTAAATGCATACGATGTAATGTTTTATTATTTCTTATTTTTCTCCTTTTTTATTGCCATACAATGATAATATGTATGGTTATAAAATAAAAAAACTATTAAGATTTTTCTATACGTGTCTTAATTAAATTTACAGGGTAAATAATGGTATTGTTTCTTCTATGTATTTGGAAACAAAATTAATTACTTGCCATTATTGAAATCAACAATAAAGTCGACTGTTTAAAAACTTTAGAAACTTACATGTAATTGAATTAAATTTGATTTGATTTGAATCTTTTAAACTGTTTGTAGAATAGTCGCTATTCAAAAATACTTGCATAGGCCGATTTGAAGTTTTTATTTTTATTATAACCAATGAAACTATCTGTATTCAAATTACTACAACATCAGACGACAGTTTTGAACAGAACGTTAATAATTTGCAATAAATAAGAAAATGTTTTCGATTTTATAGTAATATATAATCTGTATAAATAATTGAATGCATTAACAACGAATAGTTATGTTGTAAATAACTTCGGGCTAGTTTTATATGTGTTATATTCGCCGATCCCTCTCTTACCCAGTGATTATGGCTTGTGTTCAGAGAAATAATTCGTATTGAATTTAAAGTTATTTGTGTTATAAATTACTCTGCTATATTTTTATTTTTTTATTTTATTGGAACAACAAACAGCTACATTATTAAAATTAAATACAAAATTACAAGTTAAAATATTAATCAGTAATGCAGCCCACAGCGCTGTCCACAAGATATGGATATATTATTAAAGGGATTAAATATAGTCTAGCGTGTTATTGTTTAATTGAAATACCAACTGCCTTTGAGGTGATTGCAAATAATTAAATAACGAGGGGTGTAAAAAAAGTCGTGCTAGTCTAATGGCTAGCGCACGCGCCCCAAGATCGAAGGGTGCGGGTTCGATCCTCGCATGCACCACTTAGTCAATTTTCTGATCTAATGTGCATATTGTTACAATTACCACGTGCTAACAACGGTGAAGGAAAACATCGTGGTGCAACCTGCCCATCGAGATAAACGATGTGTCAAACCTGCCAAGCCGCCTTGGACTAGCGTGGCGGATAAACTGTCCGTTTCCCTTGTAATAGAAGGCCGGAGCCCAGCAATGGGACATTTATGGGCTGATATTAATATTGTATTTGAGGGGTGTGAAACTACCTCAGAAATAGCAATTCGGTTTTGTGAATGATAATAACTAGCCCAAACTCGCTACATAATATATATAATAATATAATGAAAATTTGAAAAAAAATTACTCTGCGTTTTCCTGAAAAATTGCAAATAGCTAAGTTACGGATAGCTTTTTTTTTACTTCTCGAAATGTAATTTTTTTGACACAAAAAGGATAGCACTGCATATTATTTAAATATTTTAGCGTATATTTATCCTTTATTGGTGACGATGGCTTTAAAAGCCCGTAATAACAACAAAAAAAAAACGTTAAAGGCTATATTTATTATCGTATTTGAATAAAAGTTTTGATTTATTTTTTTGGTTCCGGCAGTTTTTTTGTTTGACAAAATAAAATATGTTTAAATAAAAAATGCCTTCATTACAATGTACCTAACGTAACCAAATCATAACTGGCAGTAAACCTGCGAAAAATCGAAATGTGCGCTGGGACACAGTAGAAGTGAAACTTAACGGACAAGTGGAAAACGAATGGCAACGGACAAGTGGCAAAAAAACCAATCGCAACAAAAATTTAACTTTAAGTTTAACGGGTATGTTTTCAAATTGGACAAGTACATTAACAATCTGCCCGTAAATGTTAAGTTAAAATGTTGTTGCGATTCGTTTTACCACTTGTCCGTTGTCATTCGTTATTCCACTTGTCCGTTGCGATTTGTTTTTCCATTTGTCCGTTGCAGTTTCACTTCTACTATGTGTCCCAGCACACATTTCGATTTTTTTTAAATAATATTCTTTGTGTCCAAATTACCATTAATTTTTCACATTATGATCTTGAATTCAATTGATTTTTGTATTTGAACACACGCCAGAGAACCGTAACTTTACACCCGTAAAGCCCAGAATCGCTTGCATCTTGCAAAATATTCTCTATGTTATACTTTTTATCTATTCAAAAGGAGATTTTACAAATTTATATTCTTTTTAAATTTTCTAAAAAAAACGTGATTTGTTAAAAACCATGAATGAACGTGACAAATTTCACATGAAATAATTACCCTAATAATTTTATTACTATAATTTGTGCTTATCTTTGTGCTTGCGTTGTCAGTAAAATTTTTTTTAAATAATAAATAGGAATAATCCAGTATTCTAATATCTAATTAAAATAATAGATTTCTGTTATGTATTGAATACTTACACTAATATATAAAACAGTGGTCCTTTAATTTGTTATTGCCTGAATTGTTTCAATCTCGGGCGAACTCATATCAATTTGCCTTTAGATCTTAAAACCATCCTGGTGTAGTAGTGAAACTACTGTGTGGAAATTCTAGTCCGCAAAATCTACTTAAATATATCATTTTTTTTTTTTAATTTTTGGTCTGCAAAGATACAATGATTATATTGTTGCATAGTGACATTATATTCTTTATACACCGCATTTGCGAGTAATTTACTATGTATGACTTATTTTTTATGAACGTTGCAAAAGTTACTTGTTTTAAAGTGATAATTATTATAACATTATTTTTTAAAAAGTGACCGTTCCGTCAGGCTCTGATAACTGACCGGTCCGTCAGACACGCACACTCGCAATCTGCACGTACACGTTTAACCATGAGTGAAGCCCGCTCACGTTCGTGGATTTCAAGAACTATATAACTAACGATCACTATAATCGATGAAAATCATAACTGAATGGTTTCTTTATACAACAAATACATATATAATTAATTACACTTACAACCATAAAATACATTATTCCTTCATTAATAAAATATAATCATATTTATTATAATTAAAAAATGAATAAATTTAATTTAATCGTTCTTTCTTTAGAGTAGTATAAATAATATATTGTATTTTTTTTTTCGTAACTTTTAGACTGAATTGTTTTAATTGACGATTCTTTCTGCTTTAAGTAGATTTTGCGTACGTTTCCCGTGCGCAACAATTTTCCCAGTGTTTCTAGTTTCCATCCTAATTAAATTTTGCTCAAAAACTTGCAATTGGCATATTGACGTAATTAAATGTATTTATTCACTGTAGATACCACGATTTAATGGGTTGTGTGCTTTTTGCGAATGATTATGGAAACAAGTGATGATACTGCAAATAAACTAGCTGCTTATATCGAGGGCTTCCTAACAAATGGGCGTACAGACAAAAGTGCAGTTTTACACAAGGGACAAAACTGAATAAGACAAAATTAGTTGATTGTATAAGGCTGAAATTTGGAATATCCGTCTATTTAGGTACACTTCATACTAGTAAGACTTTCTAAATTGTAACATTCATACGCCTATTTGTTATGAAGCCCTCGATATGTTTTCTTAAATTATTATTTCGTGATTTTAATGCAGTGGATCAGGTCATATAAGAGGCTGCTCATTAAGACAGATTCTATGAATTCAATCAGTTGTATATATATATATATATCATAATACATGAAATACTGAACTATTAATGACAATCGCCAGAAAAAAAACAATTTTGAAAGCTTCTAAATCCTATATATGGTATATTCTATAGAAGTATAGGATGGTGTCGGAAGTCTTTCTCCACTCTTTTTGTGATGATTTATTTATTATTTATTTAAAACTTTTTTTTTGTCAAATCAATCAAACTTTGAATAGAAATATATTTAGATTTTTAACTCAAGGTGTCTTCTTTTTATGAAAAATCAAAAAGCGACGCAACTACCTTTTTTTCAAGGCGATTATCATTCCTAGTGTTGTTTTTTCATGTCATTATTTATATTTACTCGACTGAGGGTACTGTGTAATTTTCAGTACACTGATTTATTAAATCACTGATCGATCTATTCAAAATTTAATTTATAAAAATTATTGGTGATCAGCCAGAGATTATAAGATGCTACTTAATTTTATATGCCTTTATTTAAACAAAGTGTATTTTCAGATTATCAAAATCTACCTCATACCGTATAACTATGGCAACACACGAGGACACATTTACACTATGTATCGCTAGTAACATCGTTATATTAAGATGTGATAAACCTATAGAAAAAATCAATCATTACTGTTTAATCAAACGGGGTTTTAAAACAATGTTATGACTGCGGTGTGAGCATAGTATTGTTAATCTGGATATATTTTTTTAAAGGGTAAATAAAGTCCTCCATGCATAATCTTAATTAGAAACTTAGCGTAGTCAAACCGTTGCAATAAATCGCCTACAAGGCATATTAGCTTGTAAAGAAGTATAGAGAAACACACGAAAAAACCGATATATTAATTTAATTTTGTATTTTTTTTTTTAATATTATATATTTTTGTAAATGTATAAAGAGAGTTTGAATGGGGCCTTTTGTGGTATTATCGTTTGATAGGGACGATTTCATAGGCCGATGAAGTGCTACGCAGCTAGTGGGAACGATGAACCGTCAAATTGAGTGTAGTGTACATATTTCAAATGGGGGTAGACGAGATGGTTTCTATGAGAAATCAAGACTCGGAATGAGGGTAAACTGTACCATAGTCTGCAAAGCTCCTAATGATTGCCAATCTAATTTATTCAGAACATAAAATACATAATATCGTCGTCGTCTGTGCAGGGCCTTGTAAGCACATTTATTGGTGACATTATTTTTTCGTCAAAATTGTGATATATACATACATGTAATATGAAAAAAAATTGTAGACAAAAAATTTAGTTACAAGTTCCTGCATTGACACCGAAGAAATATAATAATTTTTTTCTTTGCTCTCGTATAAAATTTGATATTTTTTGGTTAGTAACGGTTTGTGGTGCGATATAAAATAAGAGTGATATTACGAAGAGTACTTTAACCCTAAAAGCCTTATTTTCCAGCAAATCCTCTCTAGCGAGAGGAGAGTCTTGTTCCTCGGCAAGGCCCGCGACGAACTTCACAAACTCTAGTTCGTCAAGTTGGTCGCGGACCATGTCCATATTTGTTTTATAGAAATCATCTCGTCTCAACCAGGTTTTTAATAGAAGGTCGCTTATTGTCTTCGTGTGAGGGCTTTGTGCTATGAGTTTCGTATCTGAATAGCAAAAATTGATACATTTTAACATGAGGTCAATTATTTTCATGACTGAAAAGTTTGAAAATATTAAAATAGATGTCATTGAAACTCGTTACAAGGATTTTTAGGTGTGAAAAATATTTTTATTGTAATCTGGTATTTTTGTCATTACGACTACTGAAATTGCCGAAATATCCGATTAAAATGACACAAAATCGTTAATACATCGTTACTTTCGATTACTTTAAGAAAAAAAAAAACTCCAAGCACAAGTCACTCGCACACCTAAATGTTACTGTATGTAGTACGTATTAGATGAAATCTTTGTGATAAATTTTTCTTGAATATCAATCTATTAGTGAGCCGTGTGTAAATATTATTAAATATATAAATTATAATAATACATAGTTGTATTTGATAAGTGAAGCTATATTTTGTTATGGTGAACAAAAAGCGCACTCTGTCGTTTGCCATATTTTACTTGTGTATTTAGTTTTACGATGCAGCTTGGGGTCTGAACCAAATTACATACTGTTTATAATTATTTCTCTTTCAAAGTGAAACCGCATACGTGGCGCGACTATGGTTTCTTTTACATGGATAAGTCTGTTTAAAAGCTCGAGTGCCTAAGTTTCACAAAGTGCGTTTATTATTTTGGCTTAGCACAGAGTAAGTGTCATTTGTAAAAACATATTAAAATTGTGCCTTATATTTAAATTAAACACGTTTGAACATTGAAGAAGTCCTTGTCACAGCTGGTCACATTCGTGAAACTCCCCCCTCCCTAGTGTGACATCACATATTTTGTGAATCAGGAAATTATTAAATTAAAACAGCAGTTCCCAAATTAGTTTAATTGCCATTTAAATTATCTTTAATAAATTAAACACTATGCTAGTACAGATAGTTGGAAATATTTTGAGTTTTTCATTAATTATTCAAATTTCGTGTTTTAAAGCTTAAATAAATATATTAGACTAGCTGACCCGGCAAACTTCCTACCGCCTCAGAATCGATAAATTAAAAAGCTGAATGATAATTGCAGAATATTTCGAATTTGGTAAAAAATGTGGTCAAAACTTAACCGGAACGAACATCAAACGTTTGACATTCAAAACCAAAAAATTAAAAAATACTTCACTTTTAAATTTAATTTGATTTCTGAACTACTTTTAAATTTAATTGATTTCTAAACGACGGGACGAACATCAAATGTTTGATAGGTACAAATAGTTTCTAAGGGAAAACGAAATTGTGGTTTTTACTATATTCCAAGCATTTTTTTCATATTTACTCACTTTTTAAACCTTCTCTGGACTTCCACAAATAATTCAAAACCAAAATTAGCGAAATCACTCCGGCCAGTCCAGTCGAGTTTTAGCGAGACTAACGAACAGCAATTGATTTTTATATATATAGATTTTGAAATGTGCGCTCACAAAATTTAGGACCCCTCCCACCCCTTGTTCTCACACTTCGGCGACCCCCTCCCCGCTTAAAGTGTAATGTGATTTATGGAGGGCCCCAAATGACGTTACTTCAATATGTCGTATCTATAATTTTACAGTTTTCGCTAGGTGTCGCTAGTACCGTTTATACGTAAATTCACGCGTGTACAATTTTTCACAACTTCTAATTCCGATCAGCAGTTTTCGTTTGCGTAAAAAAAGTGGCGGCCGGTTTCGGGCATGTAATTTGAACGTTATTCGCAAGCAGAGCTGGCATGGTTGGCTGCTATGCAATTTTAGCACTGTTCCGCTTACACGATTCGTACACTATCGGCGCTATCGAATCGGTCTACTGCGCGGGTACATCGGGAGGATTATTAGTAGTTGTTTAAAACTACCATTTTCGGAACCATATTGATGTAATTCTTAAGCGTTTAAATCCCGGTTGCGTTCGGAGCGGTTACTCCGACGCCCAGCGCCCGCTTTTCTACTCCACTTCGCGCTGTCTTCGGCATCCCTTGTGTTGAGACCATTGGTACGCATGTCATCCTTCACAAAGAAGCCAGCATTTCTTGGTCCTTCCCTTTCGCCTGGGACCTGGCGGAGGCGGGCATAGCTAGACATTTGTATGACACATAAAAATATCTACAGTAAATATGTTTACGGTCCAACAAATTAACATCATTCGTTTAAAGTGGAAATGCAAAATCGCGTTTATCTCGAGATTTTGAATTTGTTAGTTGAAAATTTTAGTTTTTTTATATATCAATAAGGCCTGTGAATAATGACATGCATGGCCCTGTAGGATTTTGGCCCTTTTCATACTTGCGCTTCGTCCAGGTCGATTATTATTTTTAATATTCTTGCATGGTCTTAGTTACATATAGAATAATATTTTATATGATTCATATTTGTAAGAATGTAAATAACAGTTGTAGTTGTAATTTGGTTCATCGCATCTGCATATATTTCTCGGTTGAAACAATCTTTTAAATCTTTTGTTTGTTTAATTAAGGTATTTAGTGTAACAATGGAATATTTTGCAATATTTTAACGTGTCTTTATTAATAACTAAGTGGATCGTAAAATAATGCTGTATATTATTCAGATGTTAAATATTATTATTTTTTTCTTAATGTTTGAACTAAGCATGTAAAATTTAAAATAATAATATAGAATAAAAGATGTTATGATAATTAATTACATAAATCTTTGTTTGAATGAATAGCCTCTCCCTCGATTCCTTTAATAAAATTCATATTTATTTACTATACCAAGACTTAGTGCATCTCGACAGAAGATCCTGCGCAAGTCCAGTCAAATGTCATAGTTTGTAGTGCGAAAGAGATGCTATGCGAGTCACGAAAGACACCGAGCGAGAGGACAACACTCCCTTTTCAACTCATTAGGTCAATGTCGTGTACGAACTTCAAGGGCGCATTACGTTTTGCTTGCACGATAAGTCTGTTGGTTCGCCTTATACCAGGGCTACGGGAAAGCTGAATAACACTGGCTCCGCGTGTCCTAGCAGGCGGGGGCCCCAAGGACCACATTCAAAATTATTTCTGTAATTAACTGTTGAAAGTAAATGATGACAAGATATTTTGACGCCTGCTCTTTTATATGTATATCAAATACTCAATTCCGGCGAGTGGTGCTGGTGAAGAAATAAATACATTTTGCAACAAGATTGAAACCGTTAATGAACTACCTGACTCATGCCTACAAGTTACAGTATAATTATTTGAAGTCGTATGTTGAAACATGCAATTGATCGTGTACTAGCGGAGGGTGATGTCAGGAGCCTTAAGAACAGACGAGCGTGCATGACAAGAGTTATGAATGTCAAAGAAGCAAGTGCGTTGTGTAAGAATGGGCCTAAATGGCGCTCTGTTGTTCGTGCCTACCCCGCAAGGGAACTGGCGTGAAGTTATGTATGTATGTATGTTGAAACAGGCCTTTTATGAAAAACTCCCCGCTCTAGGTATTTATTATAACATAAGGTATCTCAGTCCAAAATATATATTTTTTAAAGTAGCACGGTATGGAAGATATTACGTAAATAGATATACAAACATCCTTATTCTGTGTATAAGATTAATGTTAAATAGTAACGGGAAGAAATATTATTTTTATTCTAGAAAAGTTTACGATGACGCTACAAATTACGTTTTATAGTTGTGTCAGCCATACCGTCCTATTTGAAATAGATTTAAGTCTGCATGGATTATCTCTTTGGCTTGTATTGTATTAGCCAAATCCGTGTCGCCTAATATGGGCATTCTTTATATCGTATCACAAAAACACTACAGGCCCTGTATAGAAAATGGCATTGGCGCTAAATGTATGGGAATGTCATTGTAGAAGACCATCGCCCAGACGGCCATGAGAAGGCCAACACATAGAGTCCACTTTATAAATTTAATAATGTAAATGTGGCGTGACCCTCACCGATGATTGTCCCTGTCTACACTACATCAAAATGCACCCAAGGACAAACCCCGGTCAAGGAAATGAGAACAAAAGATACCGGGCTATTGGGGTGAACTGCTAGTGGAACTTGGTGTTCTCGGACTATGGCGTCTGTCCGTCGTAATGTTCGGGGAACATAGATAAATTTGCCGACGGTGACTCGCCACTCATTGCATGGACCCCCAAAAATGCCGTACAAGATTGGTGAGGGGCAACATGGGTGTGAGTGGCTAAGGGGCTGCGGGTTCACCGAAGCTACTTCAGACGTATGACATTTATCACTTCCACCCTTGGAGCTTGAGGCTTAGCTCTAGCGTTCTCTACTCGAGTGTTATATTGTTACGCTGAGTATTTTGTTATTCCCATGTAATAACAGCCCATGAATGTCCCACTGCTGGGCTAGGGCCTCCCATTACTGGGGCACGGACAGTACACCCGCCACGCTTGTCTAAGGCGGCTTGACAGGTTTGACACATCGGTTATCTCGATGTGCAGGTTGCATCACGATGTTTTCCTTCACCGTTGTTAGCACGTGGTAATTGTAACAATATGCACATTAGGTCAGAAAACTGCCTAAGTGGTGCATGCGTTCCGGCCAAGATCGAACCCGCGCCCTTTGTGTCTGGGACGCGTGCGCTAGCCATTACGCTACCACGACCACGTTATTCCCATACATTTTCCATTCTATTCATTTGGTGCTAATGCCACTTGTCTACTAGGCCATTCCCCGATTTTAATAAAAGGTATACACGATCTTGAGACGCGTGATAATGTACACTCAGGGTTGAACCATGATCTGTAAATAAAACAAGTCTTGAAAATATTATATAACATTTATATTTCTTAAACAGTAAACATTTTATTTACAACAAACGTATTAATGTATACATTAAACAGACTATCTTAACTCATTAACTTTACGTAAAATTTGATTCCAACAAGAACGACTCCAGATGCCGCAACAACAACAGCGTCGATTTACACAAAAATTACATCTCTTCTATATACTAAAATAAAAATAATAACAGCAACTCTTAATTACTGGGGAGCTATGGTTGGTCGACAGACTTCCTGGTTCACATGAATCACATAAGACAATGTTGTACAGTTAGATCAGCATAAATGGTTGTACATAAAAGCCCAGTTTTTTTTTAACCGTACACACCAGACGCTCCATTTTGGTGCATTCGGTTTGATAAATAGAAATTTTGGACTAAACGGGTTTTATTTTATACTTATTTATTTATTTAATTTCATTTAATACTACTCATAATTGTATTAAATAAATACTTCAAAACATTGTTAATACATAAAAAACATTTAAATAGTTAAATGCAACATTTTAGCTAAATTGTGCAGAGAATTAACTTGTATTGAAAATGAAGGAAAAACATGTCTACTATTTAAGGTTATTTTTGTAATTTATCAATTATTTAATTAAATAGTCGTTAAATATTTACTGTTTGTTTTACTCTACATACAAAAATCTAATTACGATTATTTGATTCGGAAAAATCTAAGAAAATATTAAGGTATTAAATATATAGGCTTACTATATCTTATGTGATCAATGTGCCAGCATACTGCCAGACGTCATAACAATGTACCTATTACGGTAACATCTTCGTCTTACATTGACTATATGAAAAAAAAACGCCTTTCGACCAATTTAAATCGACACCAGTGCTTATATTGTTCTGACAATGGTTAAATAGAATAGAATCACATACAAAATAAAATGTCGACATTATTAAATATTTAAATGCTGCCCAAATTAAAATCGCCCATAACTGATTAAGTGGAATATATTTGCACTACAATGTATTAAATAGATTATTTTGAAGACGTCTTATCAGTATAAATGTAATCTCGGTAGTAAAGGTTATGTTAACCCTTAAAAGAGGCCAAATTTAATATTATTTTTGTCCATAATCTGCCAGCTGCCATCAAAATTACCGCGCCAACACCAAGAGAATTATATCGTCTCTTTTACTCTAATACAAGTTATATGTAGTTAGAGGGAGAAAGCACCAGTTCAACGTTCGTTTCAATTATCTGTATTCGACCACAAATTTGTGGTGCTTCCCGATTAGCCGTGTGTGATAGTTCGGCAACAAATTTGTGATGGTTTCGTCTTAAAAGGTTAAGCTGTATAAATTATTAACATAGCGATACTCTCCAAAAGCCTTGAACTATTAAGCACGTATTTTTCTATATCAATACTAATGCACAAGTCTTCTTTGAGATTCTAATCTGCCCAAATTAAAAGCTATCTTCGAATCCACGAGGCGTTGTAATATTTAAATTTTACCACAGAACGATAGTACAATAAAAGCTGTCTGTTCACAGCAATTCAGTTGATTATATACCAAAATATCGGTTATGGACAATTTATGTGACGATTTAATTTGGTAAGTAGGCATTAAAGTCAGTACAATAAAAATTTTAATCAAATAAAACCTCAGTCTTTATCACCTCCGCGCTTATGTTCGCCCCACTTTAAACTTTTCAAAAATTTCCACTGCACCAATTATGTTAATTTATGAAATACAAACCACAATGCATACACGAGTAGTTCAATACCTAAATCAGTTACGCGGGTATAAACCAGAGCGCCTAATGTAATGTTTTTGAATAATGTTAAATTTTGAGTGGCAGAATATTCGGCCGCTATCAAACAATATTACGTGTCAAAATTCATTTCAGAATAATATTACCTATGTATGTTTTATGTTATATTGAAAAATACGACAAAGCTAGAGAGATAAAAGTATTACAAACAACTTACTGGACATTAAAATAACACTGAAAACCCTACGTTATTTGATTTTACTTAATATAAAGAACAAATCTCATATACATAATATTACCACACATCTTTCTCACAAGCGTAGACAAAACAAATATTCTTTTTAGTTGGTTTTCACACAAGGGTGTGCGAATAATTAGAAATTACGATTTATTCGTTCCGAACCGAATATTAATATTCGATTCGAAACTCGAATCGAATAATTCGAAAGTTCCCGAAAAATTTGGAATAATTCGATTTTTTTTCCGAATTATTCGCGCATTATTATATTATTCGCAAATTTTCGAGTATTTTAAAACATTGCATGTGTAACCTTTTTCTTATAGATTTTTTTCAAACGGATATTAATAATTATAAAAACCAATCTGCGGAGTGACGCTCGCGGACCGCGTTCGTAATACCGAAGTAAGAGAGAGAGAGTTGGTCTGAAAGAGAGTGTCGGGGTGAAGGTAGGGAAAGGAATGCTCCGGTGGTTCGGGCATGTGGAAAGAATGCATGATGAAAGAATGACTAAACAGATATACAATGCAAAAGTGGATGGATGCAAAAGTCGTGGAAGGCCACGACACACCTTCCATGATCAAATTGATCGTGTACTAGCAGAAGGTGATGTCAGGAGCCTTAAGAACAGACGAGCTTGCATGACAAGAGTTATGAATGTCAAAGAGGCAAGTGAGGTGTGTAAGAATAAGCCTAAATGGCACTCTGTTGTTCGTGCCTACCCCGCAAGGGAACTGGCGTGAAGTTATGTATGTATGTCTGTATAAAAACCACAATGAATTGAAAAGAACTCTTGCCAATATTAGTATCTAGATTTTTTATATATTGAAATTGAGCAATTGTTTTCAAATAAGGTAATTGATTTTTAATCAAAAAGTATATTATTCGTAAGTAGAATATTTTGATACACGATGTAATGAAATTCAAATTGAAAACAATAGAAAATCCAGTGATATTTCGATAATTCGCGAATTGTTCGAATTATTCGCGAACTATACGAAATTTTTCGAATTATTCGTCGAATTTAGAATCGAATATTAATATTCGATTCGATTCGAACGATATTCGCACACCCCTATTTAAACACAATCTTTATATATGATTCTTAAAGTTCGACCGCTTTATTAAAAATTCTTTCTTGGATTTCACCAACGACCAACCAATTAAGTTATAAAATGTATTTAATTATAGTTGCGAAAGTCTAAGAAAATACTTATACACGATAATTAATGTTTTATGTTATTCAAGACTGTTCGGCAATTTGACATTATTGTGGTTGGTTAAAAAGAACCACAGTATATTTTCATTCCGTGTGTGAAGTACATAACGCTTATGAAAGCTTTAAGATTTAAAACAGATTCAAATTTAAATGTGCGGTATTATTTATTGCGATAAAAATAGACGAAGTACAATATTATGTACTTCTGACAGAAGATTGTGTTAAATTAACTAATAATTTTTATAAAGTAGGGATTTATATGTAGTTCGCCTCGTGACTATTACCATACTTATCACAGCCGTAACTATAATTTATAATCATACTATATCATACTTAAGGAAAACGTTACCAATGCCTAAGTTTCTCGTTACATCAATTTTACATATATATGTATGTTTACACTAAGTTAAAACATCGTCAAAAGGTACATTTATTTTAAATATTTCGATTAGGCTACTATTCCTAGACAATACTCCAGTAAGAAGCTAACGTACAAATTTATCCAACTAGACAATTATAACAAGAAACATTTAATATGGCAATTCTAAATCATTGATATATAGATCTTGTCAAACTTCATAACCCCTCGAAAATAGCAATAAGTCTTCGCAATATTCAATTTTGTATTAAAAATATATCTATCGGCGTATGACGCTAAGAGCAAGCATAAAATTAGGCGTTTAAGTATAATTGTCTAATCAGTAATATACTGAATAGACAATTAAATGGCAACGATCGTCTTGTCTACTTGTCGTCAATAAAGGCCTAATTAGAATTCATTATCAGACCTGTATTCTACTACTACTCATACATAAACAGATGCTTGAGATAATCCGTCCAAATACAAACATTACTTTCAATACACGAAGAGTTGTAACGTCATAAAATTTCAAATTTACCGATTATTAGATTCCGTTCTAATCTTTATGGCCAGTCTTAATTGGCAATTGATGGCTGCGTAATAAATTATTTTTCATACAAAATCATGTATTGCATAGGCGGCTAATCTAGAGACCATAAATTGACATAACTTTGGCACGGGCTGTATCATAGAATACAGGTCTAAAAATGAAAATATTAAATGTAGCCCTTATATTACACTTAAAATACATTTATTCAAAATGTGCAAATATTTAACTTACATCTTGATATAATAGTATTCATAATATACAAAAAATATTTCTCTTTGGCACACCTTTCAAATCAGATCATATAATTGACCTTAACAGATCAATTAATTAAGAATATGACGTGTGTATCATATAAAAATAGTAATGATAAAATCGTATTTGACACTGATATTAATACACTGTGGTCTGAATGAATGCGCCAGTCGCATGTTTACGTATTTTATAAACTTGCATATTATAATAACTTTTAATTACCATTTCTAACGCTTCCATAACAATTTCCTAGATGTAAGTATATTATAATAGTAAATAATTTGCTAAAGCTCTGATCAAACTGAGGGGGATACCGCGCACGATGCGGGGTAGGAGTTGCAAGTTGTGTGAGTGGACATGTTCAAATTAGAACTCTATGAAAACCGAGAATGTGCAGGAAATAGTCTGTTTGACAGGTTATTGATGAGATCAACGCTCCATAATCTATGCCAATTGAGTTTATGACTGGAACGTTCGCAAACAAGTGGAACGGGAACAATCGCGGTCGTGACCGTGGTTGTTCTGAGTGCTTATCTCTTATAGAAAATTGTAGTACTCTTTTCCATGTTGTTAAACCCCCGTCCAAACGTTTATTTTACTTTTGACGTCTAGATGCCCATCAAGGGTACGTTCCATAAGACGATCACAACGACCATACTCACGACCGCAATTTTTCCCATTCCACTCGTTTACGAGCAATACAATCATAAACTCAAGTGGAACGGATTATGGAGCGTAGCTGTCATTAACGACGAAATTCCCAAACGTCATTGGCTGCTGTATGGCTGATTTCAAAATCAAGCCTTTGTTAATGTATCGATAGAAGGAATTAATGCCCTGTCGTCAACGCCCACTTCCACCCACCTCTTGACATGGGTCGTTGTGAGGGCTGCGTGATCGAAAATTATGACGTCATTAGTGACGTTTTCGCGGCGACTATAACGACCGTGGTCGCTAGGTGGAACCACTAAAGGAGCATTTTGAGCGTTGAGAGCTACAAAAGGAACACGCCCAAAATGTAGCAGTCATAACTATAACAACGTTTACTTAAGTAAATTGAATGTCATTTATAAAAGATATCATGAGTCGCTTAACCTATGGGTCACTATTATCTTTCATTTACATTTAATTATCAACCTTATCATATATTGTATAAAATTCTAAATTTTATTCAAAACAGTTTTAGTGTACATTCACGTGAAATAATGAAATCTGGTTAGGTCAAGTGGCCAATTTTTTTTTTGGTTACACATGATCTCGACAATGTAGTATCGACAAAGTCAATGGCAGTTACAGATTAAAATAAAAGATTAAGTGTTTGAAAGACCGTACTAGGCGTGTGCGCCGTGACGGCGCGACGCCGCCGCCAGTTGCGGACGGCGCGTAATATAGCCGACCTTGGTTGAGTTGTAAACAATTTCCATACTATTTCTATATTTACAGGCAATTTAAGTATTTAAAAATGTCTAAGTTCTCTAAAACCGTTAGTTAAATTGTTACCATGATATAGAACAAATGGATGATAGTCTGAAAAGAATAGTAACAAGAATTTTTCCAATTTATTCCCGGTTCACACTTTAAGGTGCTCGAGTTTTGTTGGTGAGTTATTTCGAAACAAACATACATGGAGCAGATTTAACTACAGTAACTTAAAAAGCCCGAAATTGTCACAACGACGGCGTCACGCCGCCGCCGCGCCAGCGCCCATGTCTAGTCCGTATACGAAAAAGGGTCCCGAACAGATCTCCAAACTTGCTAAGTTCTTTCTAAATTATATATAGTAATACATTTATTAGTATATCAACCTACATTATCGAGATCATTGAATCGCACTTAGACTTAAACTGCACTGCACTAAAACACTTTAGTCAAAAAATAATTTCACAGCCCGTTTGTTCATAAAACTTAATCCTTAGATAGCCCTCCACTGCCGTTCATTGGGTTCGGGTTTGACGTGGTAATTTAGACAGGGCTGGAAGTTCACGTGGATTGTGACTGGGTGCAAGGGTGCGGCCAAATGCACGGCCCTTGCGTCCAACACGTCGTAAGCGCCCAAGTGCCGAGATAGGCACGTGTAATCAACGCTCAATGGCACGTAGTATTTACCTGTTAAGAAATCAAAGTAAAAAAAAATACAGTGGTTACTTCCCATTATTTAGTGTTATGACACACCTGCCGAATGTATGGTGGCGACACTTCAGTGACTCAATTATTGGTCTTAGTATTGGGTTGGCATGACACGAAATAACAGTAGGAATTACGCGGCATCTAGTTCAAAGGCGTTACGTGATGAAAAATAGAACGGTAAAACAAACATCTTATTGTATTATATAAACCTACGACGTATACGACGAAAGATTTTTTAGATGACCGCACTGAATGGGTATAATGGGATCTCCATCCATTTTCAGTAATGATTCATATAAATCACTTTGTTAGATCTTATATTAGTATAAACTACATTAAAAAAACGAATAATAATATTAATTATGAAGTAAAGATAATTATTTTGCAGGGGAGTTTGTTACGCCGCTTCTTCTTTTTAAGGAGTAACTAAAATAGCTATGGAAGCGGTGGTAGACTTATGACTTTCAGTAAGTAATTCATTATTTACCTATTCCTTTAAAGTATTAATGTTGGCAATATGAAGATGTGAAATTAAGCACTGTTAAATCGGTCAAAGTATCGGTGCATGTATATGAAATGGTTCAACTACGTTCGCCGAACTTTTGGTCGCGTAACGCGTCACATGTGTTAATTGCTACTCAAAACACATTGAATGCGTTCTCATGGAGACAGGCGCTAGACGAACGGTTCGCAATTTCGGCTGATATGTCATAGGTCACTTAAAAAACACTGCGAGCATATTTAGCCGAACGTTCAGCGCCGTACTTTCGGCAGGTGTGTGGCAAGCCTTACCAAGATTTTTCCCACCGAAAATTCAGCAAGCATTCACACAGGTTATTTCACATAAAAATTTATCTAGGTGCTATGTCCTCTGGAAAATTCCGATCCGTTCCATGAAAACTGTCCCATTTTCCTGGTTAAAAGTATCATATGTCCATTCTCAGTATTAAGACTACATATTATGTATATACCAAATTTCAGCCAAATCGGTCCAGTATTTTATCCGTGAAAGCGTAAGAGATATACAGCATTATTTTAGCATTTATGGGAAAATTCCCGCGGGATACCCAGGATAAAAAGTAGCGCTGAATTTAAGTCTAAGAATTTTCTGTCAATCAGTGAAAACTACATCCAAATCGGTCCAGTAGTTTTTACGTGAATCCCGAACAAACAGACAAGAAATATAAAAATATTGCATCTTGTTCTCCATCGTTTATATAGTGTATTCCAGTTGTTTTTTTTTAATAGCTTCAATGTATAGACACGGCATGTTTAGAATTTTATAATATTTTAGATATATATAGATATTAGATAATTACCAAGTGAATTCAACGCGAATACTGGCACATACTGCGCCGGCGGCGGTGGCTTGTCGTAATGATGGTGGTGCGGAGAATCACTCGACGTATCCTGAAAACAGAAACGATTTATGACGTCAATCAAATAAATTACATAACAGTGAAATCCATAGAGATATTTTTTATCGTAAACTATGTAGGCACATAGATTTAGGGGCAGATTTTACTAGTGTACACAATTACGACGTCATAATTCAGTACACTCGTAATAAACAAAATTCATGATTAGTGTGAAGCCGTGTACACATTGAGCCAATTAATGCTAACAAACGATAGCCGTAAATAAACGGCGGAAGTATCGGTAACATTAAAAAAACTCATACATTTGACTGTTCAACGAATCGTACACATTGAGCCAAAGAACGCTAGCCAGCCATAAGGAACATTAAGGTATAATTATAGTAAGTAGTATTTTTGTTCTTCAAAATTAAGGTATAGATGATAATATCTGAGTTTTTGGCGGAAATTTGGAGAGAGATATCAACTAAAACTGAAGATCAACTTGTAACCAGTATTTTGCTTTTTGAAAATATAACTGCACAATTCTTCGTTAAGAACAATCAACAGACAGTTCTTAACGAAAAATTGTGCAGTTGTATTGAAAAATTAAGCTGGCACTTCGCACCAGTTAAAGCCCCTAAAATTTGGCTAAAGATTCTGCTTGATGATAGATCCAAAACTTAAATACTCATGAATACCTGACATTGGCTAGATACACAAATCATGTAGGGCCAAAATTAGAAAGAAATATACATATATATACCTGGGGTGAGGTGTCCCTGGCGTCTTCCGTGGAACCCGAGTTGGATGTAGTGGTGGAGGGGGCCGGTTTGGCTGCGCGTCGCCGCTTGTGCGAGTACACCTTGCCGTGCGCGTGCGCGCTGCGCGACGCGATATCCGCAGCCTGCAACCGATGACGCTTATGAACATTCGAGTGCAACAAAGAGAGGAGTTTAAGGGTCTACGTAAATGGAATTCACTGCAGGGCTTGAAAACGTTATCAATTAACTATCGGTATTTTCAAAAAACATATTGCTATACCGGTACAATTTTTACCGTTACTTAAATATTATTTTTATTTATAATTTTAACGTTAATATAACTTTAACAATCGTATTTGTAACGTAATGCTTAGCGTAATTTAACGTCACCGAAATAATTCACCTTTGTGGGCAAAGAGCTGGCCTGTATTCAGGGCAGCGTATTAGTGTTGCCATACAATCACGAAATGTGGCTAGCGTTTTGGGAATATTCTCAACTGACGGAGATTTGGGTCTCGTATTATACTTATATTATTTTTTTCATTCTTATAGTTTCTTATGTTAAGATGTGTGTGTATATATATATATTAGGTTCACCGGAACAATCAACAAACCCAACTTTAAATCAATATTATTTGAAAATTAGTTGCGTAGATAAAAGCATATGTACGCGGGTTCTTGTACTACGGTACTACGAGTGAACGAAAGCGACGGTAGTAACAAAATATGAACGGTAAAAATATCGATTAATTTAGTATTAACGTTATATTTATTTAATGATAAAATAGTCTACATATTTCTAGAAATGAAAGTTATTACTTTAAGTTTTACAACGATATTTATTTTTACCGATACCTGCAATTAGCATATATAACGATGCCATATTTTTACAAGTATTGCTAGCCCTGGTTCGCTGTCTCGCTTGCGCATTACCACATTTTTTTATGATATAAATTGACAACAGTTTTTAGGACAAATCTGCATTTTATGAATTTCAAAAATAATATTACGAATGATTAGCTGACGCGTTGTCGGTCTCTGAGTAATTTTGTACTGTTTTACAGAAACTTAGGCACGGGATATACAAAAGTGGCGTGGAGCGCAAGCGTGATGCCGCTCATTACCTGTTTCATAATAAATGTACAGAAAAGGCGTGGCGCGCGACATATACAAGAAGCGGCGCGGATGAGATGCGGTTGGTTTTAGTATGAAACACGTAGGCGCCTGCGCCACGCCGGCAGCACTCTTGCGCCATACTACTTATATATGTCCCTCGCGGCGCGCCTAATAATTCCTTCCAATCTACCTACCCATTAGACCAATTTTATTAGCGTGTGACGGTTTACGAATCGTGTAAGCAGAACCGAGCTAAGAATGCATAGCGAGCAACACTGTTATAAAGTTCCATATATATATTTACATATCGGAAACCGGTCTGCACTTTTCTGTGCCAACAAAAACTGGATATTAATTATTTATTAACTAATAAATAATTAATTTCAAGTTTTCGTTGGTTACTAAATTAATTATTAACTAATCGGAATTATAAGTTATGTAAAACTGTAAAGCCGTCCTTAAACAGCCCCATGTCGTAACGCATTATTCTCTCGGAAAATATCTAAGACAAATTAAACTTACCTCAGTGTCCTGTGATCTCGAAAACCTTCTTTCAATGGAATTCTTGAACTTGTAAGAATGGAGATAGTCTTCGGCGTGTTCGGGCTTTCGCACTGCACGAAGGGTTTGCTCCCTTTTGCGACGAGCGTCCAGAGGCAATGGCTCCGCGTCTGGGGGGCTCTCTGATTCTCCAGTCACAGATACTTGGCTTATTGATACTGAAAATAGAATACAGAAATAATTATATGCTTTACATACTAGCATTTTTAGGGTTCCACAGGATAGTTATTGCATATCAGCCATATTAATGATACCCGGCGTCGAGCTACAGGAGCCGCGACGTATAGTTAAGCAAAAATACGTAAAATGTTATCTATAACTACAAATACTATATACTAATAGTAATACTAATAGTAGTGTACGTAAATCTAAAATTGTCTTCAGCTCTAATAAGTTTTAAAAATGAAAGAAAATATTTATTTGATATATATATATTATATATATGTCCCACTCAATATATTTAAAATAAATAGTTGAGTTTCAACATGCATTACTTGTATTTTACGTGATACAACATCGAAATAAAATCCTCACCCAAATGGCTTCCGACGTTAAAAAGATTTGCCATGCGTAATTTCTAAATTTTCACCTCTTTAAAAATATAAAATTATAATCTCCGAACATGGGCGCGGCGAAATCGTCACTTTGACGTCTTAATTTTCGCTCATGCTGCTCTCCACCACAGAACATTAACACTCTCTATCGAGACGTTAACAAAAATGCCATTTTCAAGTCAAGTAATGATATTTATGTATTTCATTATGACATTAACGCTCCATAATCCATTCAGCTTGAGTTTATGATTGTATCGCTCACAAACAAGTGGAACGCACTCAGTGATGTAGTCATATTGCGAAACAAAAATAAGAGTGGTCTGCATACTCCATGTAAGTAAAAAATGGAGGATTTTTACGGTATAATAGACATCGATGTGTTCCAATTACTTTTATAATGAAATTAATAAGGGATGGATAACTCCCCCAAAGTCATCAAAAATCGTATCATCTAACTAACTTTAAACTGTGGGGTATAAAATCCCGAAAAAGTAAGGTGGTAGGGTTTAAAAATGATCTTAAATAAGACCAATTTTTGAAATACAAGGTGTTGAATTTTTTTTAATATTTTTATTTATTCCATGAATTCAACAGACAGGCAGACGGCCTACCTGATGGAAAGCGGTTACCATCGCCTATGGACATTTGCAACACCAAGGCTGAAATCAATGTGCCGCTGCTCTCTAAGGAGGAACTGGAACCTGGCCACTAATGCCGGAACACAACTCAAGGTTGTTCTGGCGGCATAATCAAGACTCTAGCCATCTAGACGGGCAAATAGCCTACCACCTGGCTATGGGTTGTTCTGTTGCTTTCTACGACTTGCCGCCTAGCCGCAAGAAATTGTACTCTTTCTCCGTTTCTGTACGAATAATAATTTATTATGAATTAAATCCTTTTTAGTGATCTTTACTTTTTGCTTAAATATTGGCATTTTTTTTTAAATTACAAACATTTCAGTTTCATTTATTGATATAATTCATATAGATAGTGTTACGTAATTCAAGAATGGGTACTGCCACCTATGGGCGGTTGGCGTATTATTGTCCATCTAGGATTGAGTAGCAGTAGTAGTTAACCGATAATAGACAATTGCTTGTCAACTGGCGTCGTCAGATGTCATTGTTTCTAATAAATAGTTTCAGTATTTAAAAATCAAGAAAGCAATATTAAAATCTAAGGTCAACCCTTAAAAGGAAAGCAAGGGGTAAAGTTTCAACTAAGCTACCTTAGGGTGGTTATACTGCCACTTAAGGGTCGTCCTAAAATACAACAACGACATCTGACGGCCAATAGTTGCGGAAATGGATTTACGGCTTTAGAATTTTCTAGAACGTAGGGCAAGTCCATTATTGATTGGATTTGTCGCTACTCAAAGTGAAAGGCAGGTGGGCTGATCGACGCCGCCCTCGGCGCCGTCATTCTGCTTCCAGACATGTTAGAGTCCAGTCAGTACAGTGATATTACAGTAGGATTGATAAGGAGGTAATCCGCTCATTTTTTTATATTAAAAGTTCATCCATAAAGTTAAGTAGTCGAAACCGAATCCCCTTGAGTCATCTGCGCTAGGAGAAAAGGGAACAGTCTTGAAATACTGGGTAGGATCTACAGTATAACTTTAGCAAGCCTAATTTTGTAGTAGAACTCGAGTGGTGAGCACCTCCGGGTTCTTGGAACCCAGGATTGTGGGTTAGCTGCCCATTTCAGGAAGTGTTGAGAAATAAATGATTGTTGTCAAGCTTACAGTGTTTTTATTTGGGTAGTACAACCCCGTATTCCTACCTCAGTATTTATTATATCTACATCAGATCTTTGCCTAACAAGCACACTAATAATTATAATAATATAAATAAATATATAACAATAGATATAAAAACAAAAATAAATTACGTCCATCTGTACGCTCCTTAAGTTTATAAGTAGGTATAACAGTTTCTCGAGGCCAAAACACAATGTTCTAGAACAAAATCCCAAAAAAACCGTTCAAGTATTCCAAGTGTATGTAAACCACTTGTTGGGAGTGGGTTCATTATATATTAATATATTTAAAAACAAAACAGTCATTTCATTACATATACCAGTTGTAAATGGGTGAATTATACGAGGAAATATTTTCTAGACGGTAGCGTTGCATAAAATATCGGATATCATATTTACTAGGGCTCCACAGATATATTGGCATATGCCGATACTGTGTACAATTATCATAGCTGTCTTTTTATGTACATGTTCTTACAGCCTTTATTTATACCTACATATCTTTACGCAGTAAAAAACAGGGATACCCAAAGTGGTCGGTATCGACCCCCTGGGTTTGGAATCAGCTTCCCAGGGATCGAAACTGATTTTAGTTTTTTGTTTTTTTTTTTATTGTAGGAGTTCAGCAAACAGGCAGACGGCCCACTTGATGGTAAGCGGTTACCATCGCCTATGGACATTTACAACACCAAAGGTGCTACAAATGCGCTGCTGCTCTCTTAAAGGAGACTGGAACCTGGTCATTAATGCCGGAACACAACTCAAGGTTGTTATGACGACATACTTTAGACCAGGGGTGGTAGCCATCCAGTCGGGCAAACGCCCTACCACCTGGCTGTGGGTTGTTTTGTCGCCTCTTACGACAGGCCGCCCGGCCGCAGGAAATTGTATTCTTTCTCCGTTCCTGCACGGATAAATTGGTGGTCGACGAGGTTTAAAACTCGACCCCTATTAATTAACACAAGTTCTTATTTGAAACTTTCAAAATACTATATAAGTTGTGTTACGTGTACAAATGTGTTTTTGAAGTAAAACTTCTATATAAACGGGGGGTTTTAGGATTTTCCTGTCACGAAAAAGCGTTACGGCTGCATGGAAGGGCGGCATAAATTTAGACTAAACGTGGTGAGAGGCGGCATAATTTTAGAGTATACTATGGATGCGTTTTTTGGTTCCGGATCGAATTCAGTTTTTTTGTTTGATAAAATAAATAAATCAATAAAATAATGTTTAAATAAACAATGTATTCATTAAAATGTACCTAACCTAACCAAATCATAATTTGCAGTAAACCTGCAAAAAATCGAGATGTATGCTGGTATACATAGTAGAAGTGAAACTTCAACAGACAAGTGGGAAAACGAATTGCAATGGATAAGCGGCAAAATGAATCGCAACGAAAATTTAACTTGAAGTTTTACGGGCAGGTTTTCAAATTGGATAAGTACATTAAAAATCTGCCCGTAAAACTTCAAGTTAAAATTTTGTTTCGATTCGTTTTGCCACTTATCCGTTGCCATTCGTTTTTCCATTTGTCCGTTGAAGTTTCACTTCTACTATGTGTCCCAGCTCACATCTCGGTTTTTTTTTCCAAAAAATAATTACCTGCTTCAGTATTTTTACGTAATTTGTATGAATAATTATTCATTACACTTGATATTTACTACTTACAAACTAATGTCGGTCGAAAGTGCCATCAATTTATTGGCCCTTACTTTTTTATTCGTGCATATATAATTACTGTATTACTATCTTCTACGCTTGGCGGCTTTGCATACGTATTGGATAAAATAGCAACTCATAACCCGACCGGGCACCGGCTTTAGTTTCAAAATATGCGGCAAAATTAAAAACACAAATTGTAATAAGAAAATAATGGCGCGTTGTTTTTTTGGTACGGTTCGGTAAATACGGTATGTTTTCTCAACCGGCTTAACCTGGACGAATTTCCACCACGCGCCACTGATATACAAATTACTCTAAGTAGTTATCTTACGTATTGTAGATGTGGGCTGTCTATGGATTCTTTGGAATTTCAGTTGTTACACTCTGTTAACGTTTTTTTTTTTTATTGCAGGAGATCAGCAGACAAGCAGACGGCCCACTTGATGGAAAGCGGTTACCATCGCCTATGGACATTTGCAACACCAAAGTTGCTACAAATGCTCTGTTGCTCTCTTAAGGGAAACTGCAACCTGGTCACTAATGCCGGAACACAACTCAAGGTTGTTATGGCGACATCTTTTAGACCAGAGGTGGTAGCCATCCAGTCGGGCAAATGCCCTACCACCTGGCTGTGGGTTGTTAAGTCGCCTCTTACGACAGGCCGCCCGGCCGCAGGAAATTGTATTCTTTCTCCGTTCCTGCACGGATGATACTGGCCCACGGAAATGGCCATGTTGTCTTGTCACAGATATTTATGTTTAAACGGAAAAATGATTCTAAGGGATTGTGTTGACTCCTGCCTAGATAAATCATTTACAGGACCCTTCATTATGCCGGGACTGTCAAGCACTTGGCCGATTTTATATAATTCGACATACCTCTGTCACATTCCATAGGATACGCAGAATCGGGGATGTGTCTGTCCGGTTGGTACGCGTCAGGGTTGAATGCGGGTGCGGCTGGAGGCGGCGCTTGTGCTATCACTCCCTTCATGAGGGCGACACTGATAATTTTTAGAATGGGCCACTTTTAAAAAATATAATAAAAAAATAAGTTTAAATTTTGAAAATAGAACTCTTTGCTAATATTATTGAGTACTAATTTCATTCATTTGTCATTTGTTTTACGATTTGGCGGCAAATTGAAATTTGTCTGTGTCACGCCAGTATGAATTTAACGCGAGAAAATTTTCGTACTATGATTTTTTATGACTTTCGATGTCATTTAAGTCAACAAGAATGTTATGACAGACTTCGATTGGCCTTTCACGATGAAGCCCCTTCTCGGGCTACTGTTTATAACTGGTTTAATGAGTTTAAACGTGGTCGCACCAATCTCAATGATGCTCTGCGTGAGGGACGGCCTTCTACGGCGACGACTGAAGATAACATCAGTGTTGTGCGGTGTATGATAGAGACTGATCCAAGAGTAACCTATCAGCAGATTCGGACAAGTTTAGGCATCGGTATGACTCAAGTGCACAAAATCCTCCACAAACATTTAGCCGTTAGGAAGCTTTGTGCCCGGTGGATACCTCATTATTTGACTGAGGCCCAAAAACTCCGTCGTGTTGATTGGTGCCGTGAAATGATACAAAGATTTAACGGAGGTGACTCAAAAGCTGTGTTCGACATACTTACGGGTGACGAAAGCTGGATTTATTGCTATGATCCGGAAACCAAAAGACAATCTGCTCAGTGGGTGTTTCCTTCCGAGGAGTTGCCAACTAAATTGAAGAGAGGTCGAAGTGTAGGAAAAAATATGGTGGCCTCATTCTTCGGAAGGACCGGTCATTATGCGACAATTGTTTTAGAAGATCAAAAGTCAGTTACTGCAGAGTGGTATACTAACAAATGTTTGCCACTTGTCTTGGAAAAAGTTCGAGAGAAACGACCTCGCAGTAGGATCCTCCTTCACCACGACAACGCCTCCTCGCACACCGCCGGGCGAACGATCGACTATTTGGCGTCGTCAGACGTGGAATTGCTGGGTCACCCGCCATATAGCCCCGACCTCGCACCTTGCAATTTTTATTTATTCCCGAAAATAAAAGAAAAACTTCGAGGAAAACATTTTATGGACGCCAAGGAAGCAGTGGCTGCGTTCCAGAAGGCCATCGAAGAGACCCCTAAGGACGAGTGGGCAAAGTGCTTTTCTCGGTGGTTCTATCGAATGCAGCGATGTATTGATGTGAACGGAAACTATTTTGAAAAGATATAATAAAAATAATAACTTGCTAGTTTGCTCAGTTTTTGATTTTCTAAGAACTTTCATATAGTGTTTAAATGATTAAATATTCTGTCTCATTCTCTCGCAGGCGCTTAGTCCTATAAATTTATGTGTTTGTCTCTTTTTAGTGTCGTTTTTCATTTCATCGAGTTTCAAATCACAACGATTCTAAAGAAATTTCACTTCAATTATACAATTTGTATTATTCTATATACAGCAACAAACCGGTATGATAGAAAGTATTGAAAAAAAATACAAGCTAGTAGAAATTAAAAAATAGTTCCATCGAAAATAAATTCGTCTACGATCGTTTTTGAGATGGAAGATTTGAGATTGTGATTAAATTCTATATTTGGGTTTCTGTAGCCAAATCAAAAGAACATTTGGTCACCTCCAAGAAATCCTTCGCAATTGGCGAATATTTTGAGTTTGGAAATATCTTACAAATAAACACCCTTAATGCATTGCAACCATAACACAAATATTTAACGGAAATGGCCGTACACCAGAAGTCATAGACAGAAAAAGACCATAGTCATTATATTACTGAACAAATAAAATGCACTAGGTAACTTACAAAAACCATATCCAGAATTGATATGAAAATTATACTTCACACCAAAGGATTAGAAATCCTACCTTTGGTGACAGCTTCACAGTGTCTCTGTAGATGCGAGGCCATCTGAACGCAGAGGCCATCCCCGGGGCTATAGCCTTGGACTTCGACGAGGAACCTCACGGCCTCGCCAACGGCCTCCTGGTAGCCAGCCCTAAAGTCTTCGGCCAACGTCCTCTCAGCAGCTAAAACATAACCCACGCGAAGATGGAACATCTTCTAGCGGGGACTCCCAAACAGCATTAGCATCCTTCAGTCAAGATTTTAATAAAAAAAAAATCGTTTAAGCACGATATACGCACCCGTTTGGTTTCTGAGCAAATTTGTAAACTGGTCGGCGTAATTGTATGATTTTTGAAATTCGGCGTAAAGGTATGTATATATATATACTGCGTGTTTTATTTATAGATTTACTAAAGCCGGGCTACGGTTCGGTGTGGCTTACAGTTATTATTTAAAGCTCGCATAATACTTGGAATTTCAGAAATAAAAGTACATATAAACACTTCTATTCAAATGCAAGGTTAAGTAAAAATTACGTGTCAATATTGACTATTTCTCGAGTGTTGCGGACGCAAACATACCGATGCAGAATTTTATATACCTATAAAAATAAATTAGAATGTCTCGAAACTAAATAATAATTTTGAAGATGTTTTATAAATGCAAATATAGAGTCAGAAGTTACACAATAGAGCCTATATATAATCGTTTCTTAAATTCAAAGAAACTGCTCAGCAACTGATTTGTGAAAATCTTACCCATAAACTCCTTTAGTGGAATATTTTGGGTACAACCTACGTTAATAATTCAAATTTCGTTTATCTGTGCTCCTTTTAGGTAAACAATAGGTAATATACGTTTATAAGTGAAAAAAAAAGATATTAATTGATTAGGGTCTGATTCTGATTCTCTTACTTAAGAGATGCCTAAGCGTTTCTTAACGAGATTATTATAAGTAAGGCAGTTAGTATATTATTACTATTGCTTATTAGGTAGGTATTGTTCAACAAATGACTATGATCATATCGTAAATTTCAAGAGAACGATAATGCAAGTTAAAGAAGATGTTCCGGACACGAATATCATAAACATTATTTTATTTTATTCTATAAGGTTCATTTACGTGCCATATTGTTACGCCATTGATTCATTTGTAATTCAGCAGTAATACACTTACGCTGTTTGATGAAGAAATTTCATTGAACTTTCCGTGTAATACAAATAGCTGATAATGATGTCAGTGTATAAATATTTGCAATAGCTACTTCTTAGACTACTGTGGCAAAGTAAATTTTGTTGCATTTATATATTTAAGATTTTATTTTACAAAATTCTGATGTCTATTTTTTATTTTTTTATTGCAGGAGTTCAGCAGGCAGGCAGACGGCTCACTTGGTGGAAAGCGGTTACCATCGCCTATGGACATTTGCAACACCAGAGGTGCTACAAATGCGCTGCTGCTCTCTTAACGGAGACTGGAACCTGGTCCCTAATGCCGGAACAAAACTCAAGGTTGTTATGGCGACGTACTTAAGACCAGGGATGGTAGCCATCCAGTCGGGCAAATGCCCTACCACCTGGCTGTGGGTTGTTTTGTCGCCTCTTACGACAAGCCGCCCGACCGCAGGAAATTGTATTCTTTCTCCGTTCCTGCACGGATAGATTAATACGATTAAACAACAAGACGTAGTAGCTTAATGACTAAAATACTCGGGTATTACATATTTCAATAACGTGGGTAAGAATTCTGACCGGGGAGCAGGCATAGCATAGACCTTAGGCGGTAGCCTGCTACACAGGCTGTGGGCTGCGTCCGGCGTGACGCTGTACGCGACCAACAAATGCTATCATGAAAATACACTATAGTACGTAATACAGTATATACGCTATGCGCGGCGTCCATACCCAAACAAAGTTGCCTTTTTATTTTTAAATCTCAAGTTTTACCCTATTTTTCGAGATTGCGAGTTTGTAAATAAATGAAGCTTAATATTTGCAACACTTTGGCCTCTAAGTTCCCTATTGTCGCGAATTACTCTATCATTAAGTTTACATAATTTGCTCATAACAATTACGGGTGCAGTTTACTTTTAACAATGAACATATTCTGAGATTCTGGTGAAAATACAAAAAGTCTACAATGTTAAACAAAAGAAGAGTTTTGAGTATTTCCGTCAACAATCTAAAAATACTTGTGAAAATCTGAAGAAAACTAATACAGTTGGAAGTCCTAAAGTAGTCTATACTATTCCTAAACTATGGGGAAGAGAAGTGTCTTAAACTTCTGTGAGAATATGGAGATATGAAGCCAATGCAAGGCCAAAGATAAACAAAAAAAACAGTTTTTTACAGACAAGGGAATGGTTCTGAAGGCGCAATATATTGAACCCCTAAAGTGACATTAAAGTTTGCCTTCGTGGAAATAATTGCAAAAATCTAAGCGAAGTACCAGGTTTAATTTTCATCAATGATTATGATAATCACACTTAAAGAAAACCTCTAATAAGATTAATTTACATTAATCACTAGTTTGTTAACAAATTATGTCATTGTGTACTCCAGTGGAACTAAATAGAAACTTGTGAATTTGTATTTTGAATTTTATAAAAGTATTGAGAATAATTTTATGTATAGACAGCAATTCCTAATAATTTCCTTTTACCAAACTAAACGGTTGGTAACGTCTAGTGTACATGACACCGCCGCCGCACCAACAGCGAACTGCCACCACGCCAGTGCCGCGTCGCCGCTGTACTTTCGCTGTCAAGCGGGCGTTAACACTGAGGCGGTGGTTTGGGAGGGTAGACAATGCACACTGAATACACACTACATAAAAATCACAGAAAACAGCGCGGTGGCGATGCTATCTACACGAGCGCTTAAATTCTTATTAGAGATTTTGTAAGTGTTTCAACATTAAAGCATTACCTCCAGTTAAAAAACGAAATGTAATAAAAAGCAGCAAAGCTAAAAACCTGAAACTTTTTTCTAGTACATATCACATTTAAACAATTAGATTATTCCAATTATTTCTGAAACTTTACCATATAACTTTCCCTTGTACAAACCATTGATGCGGTCTTGCAAGAACTTTAGGTGTCTGATGGCCATCTCGATTATTTCCGTCTTCTCAACCCTACCGCGGCCCTTTTTCAAGTACTCGGGGGGTATCAGCCTGGACAGATCAGCGAGGCAGTTGTTCATTCGGTCCCTTCGCCGTTTCTCTATGATCCGATGCGACATCGGGTCTTGCTGTTGGGGAAATTTATGATGTAGCTTTTTCTATGAAATTGTTACTTACATTAATTTGTCTTAAGTCATCATTATGCTACAATTAAAATCTGAAAAGATAAAATCTCTATAATCTGTAACCGATCAGGGGTTGTTTACCCTTGGCATTTAAATTTTGCCAAGAAGTTTCTTGCCGCTTCTCCTCCTTAAACAGTGATAACAGTTACAAAACGGTGTATATCTAACCGTCAATTTGTAAATACCGTTAGATTATAATCTATCTCGCGAGATTGTAAACTGTCGAAATATTGTGAACCATAATGTACTGCTTATTATTTAACGCATTATTTTTCGGTAGATCGGTTTCTTTTGTGTTAGAATTATTTTATTTCTAAGAGAAAATTTCGTTATTTTTCTTACCATTATATCAGAATTATTAATTATCTACTAAGTAATAAATATATACTTGATGTCACAATTTTTGAATTGCATTTAGTTTATTTGACTGACACGTGTATTTTATTTTTAACTCTATGGACACAGAACTACCTACCGTAAGACCGACCAATCACCAAGCGAGGTACGTTCCATCGCATGCCATTTCACAATTTGATGATTTCAAGTCAATAGATTATAATCTACCAAAAAATAATACGTTAAATTTTTGTATTACGGTTCCCAACATTTCGACAGTTTACAATCTCGCGAGATAGATTATAAAATAAAAGTATTTACAATTTGACGGTGACATATACACAGAATAGGAAGTAGAGTTCATTTATAAGTTATATGTTCTATATTCGAATAAAAACTTTTTTTTTTAATCTTAATGATGAAAGGATATTTCATTTAAGCGAAATTTTAAAATCTTTTCAGCAGAATAAATAAAAAGAAGAAAAAATGCATTATTAATAAACTATGTATTACGTAGGTTTAATATGAAGAAGAAATAGTAAGAATAAGAGAATCATGAAATTAATAAATAGAAGAAATGTAAATTATAATAATAAAAAGATATTTCTACACATTTCAATAGGGGATATTTAATATTTTACGTGTGATTTATTATGATCAAGACCCTTCAATAAAAAGTTTGTTAAAATTGTAATAGTTTTATAAGGAGATGTAAGTAGAAGTAAATCGGGCATATTCAGTGTGACTTGCCCTCGAGACCTTCCCCTTCTTGAGATAGGCGCCGGTAGGGTACTCCGCCTCGTCCTCCGAGGGCGCCGCGAAGTTGAGCTGGTCGCCCCCCACGCGCCCGAATCCGTCGTTCGAGTTATAGCTGGAACAAAGATAGACTTGCTTTAGCAATTAGTACAGTAGTATAGATACCAAAAACTAAACTTGTAATCAAATTTCAAAATCGTAATGTTTCACACAGCGCCACCAGTAACTCCAGGGCCCACCAAGTCTGTAAAGTTCACAAAAAAAAACATGGCAGTGTCAGTCAAGATCCATTCGACTGACGATGGTTAAATATCCGTAATCTCTAAAATTCGTATTAAAACAGTCTCGGACAAATCAAGATTGATTCAATATTGAACCGAGGTTGATAAGATTCTAATTCAATTCGATTGTCAATTTGAGTTACAGACTCGGGACGCTGTCAAAATGACTACAAAAGTAAGTACAAAGCGAAAAAAAATGTTACAATTATATTTTTTTTAGCTATCGGCAAACTAACGTATTAAATCTATTTTCTGCAATTTCATTTGCACAAAATTATCCATTTTATCAACTTTGGATGATATATTGTCGACTGCAACTAGTTTTTCAGCACTTACACACCCCCTTTATGCATATATCATTGCAATTGCCCAAACGTTTCTTGCACTAACGCCACTATTTAGACCAGCAAACATCCTATGCATTAGATAACATTTATTTTGGTTGATTAAAGCGTTAGAATCTCAAAAGAAGATTCAAATCTGAATATTGTCCTAGAATAACTAAAAGGACGATGAGGAGGGAGAAGCAGAAATAATTTACGCTTGGACGGTTCCTATAGGCACAATTTTTCAATTCAATTCTAAACGTACTCCTACGCTAGCAACTAAAATTGCTTAAGCCCGGTCAAATCTTGTCAACTATGAAGTCACGACTACATCACGCAATTTCAATTATATGAGGGCAATCGCCATATCTAGCAAGCTGTTGCTGAGATACGGCCACATAATACAAATACACATACGATAAAATTGAATATTCGGGAACTCATATGGCGACGTTGGTGGAATTAGAAGCAATATTCGCGAAACAATTGTTGCATTTTATTGCAATTGCCCCACTTAATTGCTCCAGATTAATCCATTACTATTGCATAATTTGTAAGATGTAATAGTAAGTATTTAAGTAATATGACTAACAGTTGCAGCTACTAACTCCTAAATCTAGTCGGTTTACTCCTGAAAAGTAGAAAGAAAGAAAATGACTTTTTTTGAACAATTGCCGACGAACTCCGTGCAGGAACGGAGAAAAATACAATTGCCTGCGTTGGGGCGGCCTGTCGTAAGAGGCGACAAAACAACCCACACCCAGGTGGTAGGGCATTTGCCCGACTGGATGGCTACCACCCCTGGTCTAAAGTTTATCGCCATAACAACCTTGAGTTGTGTTCCGGCATTATTGACCAGGTTCCAGTCTCCCTTAAGAGAGCAGCAGTGCATTTGTAGCACCTTTGGTGTTGCAAATGTCTATAGGCGATGGTAACCGCTTTCCATCAAATGGGCCGTCTGTCTGCTGAACGAGCTCATGCAATAAAAAAAAAACTTTCACAAAATATGATGAAAATAAGATTTAAAAACCTTTTTAAAAAAAGGTTTTTAAATACAAGCTTTTGAGAGCCTGGATATCATGTAGCCGCAGAGTGCTAGCCAAGACAAGTAAAACGAGCTTAAACACAACGGGTCTATCTTGTTTAGTACAGGTGTTCCTATGGCCACCTTCCGACTCCTTCATCAGATCAGCTCCATGGTACCATATTATTGCACTGTCACGCGATATACATATGCGTGCAAAATTTCAGCTCAATCGGAAACCGGGAAGTTGGTCGAATATAACTTGCAAGATTCCACCCGAACTTACATACATACATACATACATAGGTACATCCATTGCATGTTAAATAAAAGCTTGTAAAAATAGTATTTGAGAATTTGTATGCCGCATTTTCAGCAGATAAAATTTGCACATATTGCTGTGCCGGAATTATATTCAACACAAAGCTGATTTTCAGTGCAAACTTTAACAATAATGATATGATGATAATCGGCAGATTGTATATCCCCAAGCTAAGCAAGTTACGCTTGTGTTATGGGTAATATACAACGGACCACTCTGGGGCCGATCCCAGACCATAGTAAATAACAGAAAGTTCATTTCCGAAATTTATCATGCCAGGAATCGAACCCGGAGCCTCTGCGTTCCAACGAGTACAGCCGGCTAAGACTTAGGCCGCTCAACCACAGAGGCCGTTAACTGTACTTTCTTTTTGTCGTAATACCAAAATAACCCGATCAATGTAATTTAAATAAGTACGAATTAAATTTCAGTAAAACCTAGTTTTAAAAACTAAATCGGGCATTACGAGACAGCGCTAAATCTGGTGCACTAGATGAGGAAGCTCGCACTAGATTGGGTCACTAACTGCCTAACTTTACACCATTCAATTTTAGCAGCTCACCTAGCGCTCTGCAAATTGGATAACATAATGCCCGCTTAAGCAATTAGCACTAATTATATAACATAGAGATGTTAAAACCTCCCTTTGATTTTGTTATTTGTGTTTATTGTGTTCCTCAATGTCGTAAAGGCTGTTGAATAAATATACACTATCGAGTCCACCACGTGAGCTGTAATATAATAAGGGGACCAATGTTAATATTGAATTTGAATCTATTGAATAAAGCCAAGGATAGTTATGTGACATGTGACGGAAAAACATGGCTGACGCCGACGTTACAAGGTCGACTGGTATACGAAAACAATAAATTCATATTTTCGTATTGTAAATACCTAACTTTAAAGTTTAGGAGTTCAATAGAGTAGATAATACCGATCATTTGCGGTAATTTTAAATTGCAGCTAGACGCATCCGAAAGACTGTATGATTATTGTACAGTAGCGGATTCACACATTTAAAGTTTGTAGGCTATTCAATTTTTGCCGCTCCTACCACCTCTAAAATTCTTACTTCAAAATTATTATTTTTTAAACTTTATGATTTGTGTACTAATTACAACATCCTTTTTCCAAAATTAGTATGATTGTTGCGAATACGCAAATTGTAAACAAAATATGTAAGTAGTGGAATATACTACATATTTTTTGTGTCTAATATTCGTTTAGTCCCAAAATTCCCCGCTCCTAAAATCTGCAGCCCTAGCTAGTACTCTATTCAATTTACTGGTAATTCCGCCACTGTTATTGTATAATGATAATCTTCCAGAAGAGAAATATTTTTTTGTGTAATCAATTATGACTTTCGCGCGATAACTGAAACAGAATCTGTAACTGTAACTATTATTTTCCCATTAGGATTGTAAGGAACATTTTTCAAGTTAAACAGAATCAATCGTCTTTAGACTATATGATACTAAAATAAAAATAATAAAATACTTTAAATATCTTAAACCACTCGTTAAATGCCATCAAATTCGATTTATCCAACGGTTGCTAAAGTTGAATAAAAAAAACTTATTTTAACATTCACAAAAACAGCACAAAAGTAATTAATTACTAAATTAAACATATGTAAATATGTTTAATTTCATTACAATTGACACCATATTTATAAAATCCATTATAAATTGTCCATTAGTGTGTTTATTAGCTTTAGAACGATTAAATAACACAAAAAGCAGGATATTTATTATTAAAACCATTGTATCTTACTTTGCCGATCGCAACAGTAGGTATCAACATCTCGCAGTTGATACCGCTAGCGAACTTCCATATGTAAATCACCAGTAGGTACAATGGCGCAGACAATATAATTTTATATTGCACATGGATACAAATGTGTAAATGTAGTGAATTTTATTTGGGCACGTGGCAGATATGTGTGCCCGAAAGAAACAAACAGGATTCCGATATGAATTATACATTGTTTTTCTGTTAAACTACTTTTCAAGGCATGACCATTTATTCTGCTTTGACAAGTCATTATTTTTGTTAGTATATTTTCATATTTCTTGTTTTTTTTTTATTGCATGAGTTCAGCTGATAAGCAGATGGTCCACTTGATGGAACGCGGTTACCATCGCCTATAGACATTTGCAACACCAAAGGTGCTATAAATGCACTGCTGCTCTCTCAAGGGAGACTGGGACCTGGTCACTAATGCCGAAACACAACTCAAGGTTGTTATGGCGGCATACTCTAGACCAGGGGTGGTAGCCAACCAGTCGGGCAAATACCCTACCACCTGGCGAAACTGTATAGAATTAACTTTATAGTTTTTCTATTCACTTGTTTCCAGTTATGGAGTGCTAGAGTTTTCACGTGGAAACCTCTATGGAGTACCTCTTAAAAAGCCATTAATACAGGTTACATTGTATTAACTTTTTATTTTAGTGCTATTTGCCTCCGGAAGATTCATTTCATTTTATATCGCACTATCCCATCTCCCGGGATAAAAAGTATGTATGTCCATTTTCGATATTAAAACTACATATGTACTAAATTACAGCAAAACCGATTCAGTGCTCCAGTTTGTTTTTCCGTGAAAGCTTAACAGACAGACAGATCGAGTTACTATCGTATTTTATAGATAAATTTTTATATCTATAAACTTGAGAAATATTGCTCCCATAAAAACTTTCATCTCCTATTTCAACCCGTTCTAATTTTATTTATATATCCCCGTCTAACCCTCTGTAAACTACACAACATGACCAAAATGATCATAATTTTGAAATGTGACGTCATGAAATTTAGGACCATTTAGGATTATCTGAAATTTGATATACTAAGAATATACTTTATTGCATAACATTAAGATACGATTCAAGAAAATTTAGCACAGAAGACAATAGGCAGTTTTATCACTAAAAGCAATTTCTTCCAGACAACCTTAGGATGGATTAGAGAAAAATTGTGTAATATGTGGGTTTTGCAATAGAACTACAATAAAAAAAAGTATATACATAAAATTTTGAAATGGGAAGTATAATAGACATAGAAATAAGACAAAAATATACGTATATTGATATATATCGAGGCTTCATAACAAATGAGCGTACAGACAAAAGTGCAGTTTTACACAAGGGACAGAATTGTAAATAAAACAAAACTAGTTGATTGTTAAGGCTGAAATTTGAAATACCCTTCTTTTTAGGTATCCTTGGATACACTGGTAAGACTTTCTAAATTGTAACACGCATAGTTTTTAGTAAACAACAAAAAATGGCATTTTTGCGTATACGCCTATATGTTATGAAGCCCTCGAGAGAGAGAGAGATATATATATATATATATATATATATATATATATAAATTACGTGTTACGTTGTTTGTCCGCGATGGACTCCTAAACTACTTGACCGATTGTAATCAAATTTGTACACCGTGTGCAGTTTGATCCGACTTGAAAGATAGGATAGCTTACATTTGGACCCGGTAGGTAGCGCTGGAATCGGGTTCTAAATCTTATTTATTCAGGGCAGAACAACGTCTGCCGGGACAGCTAGTATATATATATATATATATATATATATAATCATAGTAATATAGTATAAAATATAGGAGAGATAAAGAGACTGGACACGATTCACAATGTTTTAAAACAGAAACTCGAAAACTGACAGATTATATGTAAGCAATAAACAAAAGATAATATGAAAGCGCAACGCGAATGTAGTTCCGCTAACAGATGCCAGTTAATTAATATTGTTTATGAAACTACTTAAATGTAGACTACATTGAAATAACAAATATGGCAAATAGCATGAGAACGCAACACGTGAGTAACGGACGCGAAAAAACAAGGCACATGTTACATTACCAGTTATTTATTCCGTCGAATATATTGCATGTTTGATTCTTTGGAAATACGCAGATATCGAAGTTATGGATTTTTTTTATGATGCTATATGTATCGCCTCTGCTTCAATAATGTGTCTTGTAAATTTAAATTTTAAATAGAGTTTCAACCTTCAAAAAATAAGTGTACTGAAACGACTACCTTTTTTTCTGTCAATTTACAATGTATGTATTTTAAAAAATACCACGTTATCATATTCATTGAAGGTTAAAAGAACTATTTTCTAGAAGTTCGATTTTCAAGATAATACAGTGTCAAGAAAATTTTAGATAGAAGAAAGAAAGAATAAAGATATAAAAAAATACAAAAGTAAATCTATAATATTGTTACAACCTAGGCGCCGACAAAGACAAATTCCACGTACAGATTTGTAGAAGCACATTTATTACCCGTCGGCATTTGAACTAATAACATTGAAACTATTGTAACTCTTTTATGATCGTCTTCTTTTGTTTACTTATTTATTGGCATACGTTTCTAGAGTACAGCTTATTGTTGTATTGTAATCATTAGCCAAGTGTTACGGATTTTAAAGTACTAGCTGATTCTTGGAAATTCCGTCCATGTTGCCGGGTGGGCACATTGGATTTGTGCAGTATAAAACGATGATCTGATTGAGGGAGGGAGGCAGTCGAGCGAGAACCACGATCAAGGCGAGACGTGCACATTCGGTAATCTATTAGTGACGGACTTTGCGCAAGTTATTGATTTACGACCTTCTGCATTACGTTTGGTTTTGTTGTGTTCGGTTAAATTTGTACCTGTGTTATATGTGTTTGTACATTTCTAATAAACACTATACTAATTCCAATAGCATTTTAATTCGAGTCTCGCAACTCGTAACAATATTATAAAAATCTAAACATGCCGTGTCCATTGAAGCTATTAAAAAAAACAACTGGTATAGACTATATAAACGATGGAGAACAACATGCACTTTTTTTTAGATTTCTTGTCTGTTTGTTCGGGATTCACGTAAAAACTACTGTGCTGATATCGATGCGGTTTTCGCTGTTCGACTGCAAATTTTTTGACTTAAAAACTGAGCTCCTTTTTATCCTGGGAATCTCGCTAGAATTTTTCTGGGAATGATTTCAAATGGGAATATTGAAAAATAAATTTGAAATTCCAATACGATTTTTTCACTGATCCATAGAAAATTTTATGTAATATAAAATGTGTGATACTTTTTATCCCGGAGCGGTTCAAAGTTGTTCGGATGCATACAAATTAATTAATTCCGGGACAGTTTTCACTAAAACAATACCTTATACAGTCTTTTATTAATGCTGCGGTACTTTGTGTCCCGAGAGTCTCGCGAGATTTTCAAGTCACATTATTCTATAAAAAAAAAAAAAATACAATGGAAAATGGACTTAAAAAACCTGGACAAGAAGTTCGAAAACAACCGACGAACGGAGTTTGAGAGTAAGTCCTCAGCACTAGTCTGTTCTTGTTATTATATAAAATCTCAATTAATAGTAGATTGTTACACGAGAGACGAAAATGACCTATTTACTCATGAGATAGTACGGTGCATGAGTGTAGAGAGGGCGCTAATAGTTCGAGTGCCTAAATAGGCCTTTCAGGTTAACACTGCTTCTCATTTCGAATATGAGGAGCATGAGCCAACTGACTAATGGTTGTTAAATAAAACCGAAAACTGACAAGTTGACGGATTAGCCGAAAGCGGTGGGCCGGCTGCTGGTTGACTAGTCATTCACCCATTAGCCAAAACGCTATCAGGTAGTTTTTTAGCCAGCTAATGAACAACGATTAGCCGGGTGGCGAAGATTTTTGAATTTTAAATGGTTATCCACCGCTAATATTAACAATCAAAACGCAAGTCAAGAAAGATTTGCGACGCCGTCAGCAAATGTAGAGTTTAGTTCTTATTATATTTGATTATATTACATAAACATTAGATAACAGTTTATTGCTGACCAAATTAAACAATTACAATACTTCTTGGCAAAACAACAGGCGGCCTTATCGCTATAAGCAATCTCTTCTAGGCAACCTAGCTTAAAATAAATTCTTAACTAATGTAGCGATTTTAAATATACATACTGTTATAATGATCACAAGAGTTATTACACGTGCCCAAATTGTTGTATGCGTATACAATTATTTCTATAAATATAAAGGCGAAAGTGTGTAAGTACGTATGTATGTATGTTTGTTACTCTTTCACGCAAAAACCACTGAATTGATTTTGGTGAAACTTTACAATAATATAGCTTACACATCAGAATAACGCATAGGCTATAATTTATAAAGATATAGTGTGAATTATCCAAAATATAAGGATTTTCCATCACAACCGCGGGCGCAGCTAGTACTGAAATAAACCTCATATGCCGCACATGTATTACGAACTATTGTTGCAACCTGACCAGTAATCCGAACGCGGGCTCAAAAGGTTAAATCGGAAATATCAACGACGCTATTAAAGTCAACCCCTCTACAGAACTAACACACGCAGCTCACAGATACAATTTAATCAAAAACTAAAAATAAACTAATTTGGATAGGTCAGCGAAATACGGCATTTCCTCGAAGCACTTCGCTCAGTACGCAACGTTTCTCTTGCGTACCGTGGGGATTTAGAATAAGCTTCCAGCTGAGGTATTCCCAAAGCGCTACGATATGGAGTTTTTCAATAAGGGTATTATAAAATTCCTTTGAGGCCGGCAGCGCGTTGGTGACAGCTCTGGTGTCGCAAACATCCATAAGCGACGGAAACCGTTTACCATCAGGTGGGCCGGTAGCCTGTCTGCTGTACTTTAGCTATAATTAAAAAAACCTACTGGAAGCACTAGCAGTCTTGTACATCGATACAGAGTAACCAGCCTATCGATCTTCTAGCTTTTCGATATGATCCCGCTATCTCCCTCTCACTACCGGACAACCATACGCACTGAAATGCAGCACCGGTATATGGTGGATATACCACCTACATGAACGAAGCGCTTTGCGTCCACCTTTGTTATGAGCATCGCCAAAGAGTAGACGTCATTGCCGGTGTCTGTATTTTTATGGTTGTCTTCAAATCCCGTGTAAATATGTGCTTTCTAGGTTACCGTGCTCCACCATAAACCATATCTTGGCCTAGTATCAGACGAGATCATGACAAAATGCGAACCTATACTACAATAAATAAATAAACTTAAATCATTCCATAGACTATATAACAAATCACTGCCATAGGGAAGCGTGTCCAACATAGGATTCTGATTTGCAACATTGCTACAGAACCCTAGAAATAAAAAAGAAAAGCGATTGCTTATATTTCAAATATTATAATAACAGATTAATAGAATATATCTTATTAGAACGATACGAGAAACATACGCACGTGACAGTAAAAGAAAACCTACGAGCTACTTCTACTAACCTTTTGTAATTTAATCCTACAAACAGCTGATCGTCACCCCGTACATCTAACGACCTCGAAAACGGCGTCAAAAGCACATTCATTACAAATAATACAAACACTATCCAATATAGATCCACTATCCGATTCACAAGTCTCGAAATACTCCACACGAGCCACTTTGCCGATATAATTTTAAAATTTTGGTATGTTCAGACAGAAACGACCGATAGCCGAGCGAGTCTCGCATATTATCCTCCGACCGTAACATGATATTGTGTACCTTCGCACGTGGTTATATTGTGTCTGTGATTTGAGAGGTTTATAGGACAATTGGTCACGTTTTATTACAAGGCATTGTAACAATACACAGATAATTTTAGTCGTCGAGATAAGTACTTTTGTGGGAAATTGTTCATATAAATTTATAAGGCAGAATAATCAACATGTTTTTGTCACTGGTACTTCGTCTATTTAAATATGGCTCTGTACGATTTCTGTATCTAACCAGTATACATAGTAAGTATCCATGGATATTCAACTTTTAAAATAAACCCCGGTGTCCGATTTATAGAGGAACAAACAGTATACCCGCCACGCTTGTCGAAGGCGACTTGGCGGGTTTGTTATCGGTTATCTCAATGTGCAGGTTTCATTAGGAAGTTTTCCTTCACCGTCAGCACGTGCTAATTGTGACAACAACAAAAGCCTCAGCCAAATTGTTGGTGTTAGCGTGCCCCCAAACGAGTTTTTGTGACGAGCTCGAATAGATAAATTTCATATATCAATTTGTATCTACTATCCTTCCCTTTAACTAATAGGCGAGCTTATTGACGCTAACAATTTGATTAAATTTAAAAAATATCAGAAGCGTGATTGAACATTGGAGCGCACTTATTACGGATAAAGTGCGCAGACGTTTTTCAGCAAAATAGCCAAGTCAGAAACTTTAAATGAATATAAATATAAGGGATTTACTTAAAATTTAAACCTCAAGCGTATTACAAATTTGGAATAAGTGAAGGTTTATTGTCTTTAATATATTATACGGACAAATAATAACATAATCAAGATTTTCTCTTCTAACGGTTTGTATTTATACGAGTTTAATTTTAATTAACTTTTTACTAGGGAATATTTTATGTAATTATTTTTCATATTTTTACTTAGCTACCATTTTGTAACCGGGTTTAAAAAACACGAGAGGATTTAATATTCCTCACGTACTTTTATAATTACGTTTCCAAATACAAATGTACGCTATAGAAATATGCATTAATTTTTTAAATATTTATTCATTACAAACTTGATATGATAATGTACATACATACATAACTTCACGCCGGTTCCCTTGCGGGCTAGGCACGAACAACAGAGCGCCATTCAGGCTTATTCTTACACACCTCACTTGCTTCTTTGACATTCATAACTCTTGTCATGCACGCTCGTCTGTTCTTAAGGCTCCACATCACCTTCTGCTAGTACACGATAATGTATAAGTAATTAATTACTTTTAAAAATAAAGTAAGGCTTTATCTATAGCAAACAAAAAGTATGCTGTTTTCCTGGATATTAATTATCTTAGGTCGTCTCTGTTACCAATAGTATGTACAATGTATGTGTTTAATGTTATATTTACCAAACGTTAATCAATTCATTTCCAAAGCTTTGACGAAAAAACGAACAAAATCATTTATATTAATATTAAAGTACAGATCAAGAAGAGTTATAGAGTTATATTTAATAATAGTTAACCGCAACAATAAAACAAAGATACCTATAGTGTTTTAACCGGCAGAATTTGCAAGACTGTTTCATAAAAGCTTAGTAGAGATATTGTGTATTTGTAAATTTAAGATACAAAGAAGAATCTTCATAACAATAAAAATTAAAAACGAAAATATTTACAACGTTATAACTACATGTAACGTAATGCGTTATGTTATACGTAGTCACAGCGTTGTAACACACAGCACCGCATTGTACAATTTTAGTACGGAAACATTGTCTTGATTGGTTTTGAAAATTGTCTCAAAACAGACCCGATTTTATGTCCTACATAAGTATATTAAAATGTTATAGGCAAAATAAACATATGACGGTGTACAAAAATTAACTATGCAAAACCCAAGATTTGCAGTCCTAAAAATATACTTTTGCGCAACGATTGCACTAACTCGTAAAAATATGTAGGTATTAAACGAAAGCACGTGTGGCGGACACGTTTTGTGCCAGATAGTATCAGCAATTAAACTTGGCAACAATACAGACTAACGATAATATATTTCGTTGCATGATAATAGAAAAGTATAACATTCAAAAACATGCGTTACCCATTGTTATCTTTAACGTAATATAATGGATGTAAAATGTCAATAAAATAATGCATTTGTGGTAAATAATCTTGTTTTGATCAACGACGGAGACATTTATTATTTTTCGAATAATCATCAGATCAGAGTGTCCCGATTAGGATATTGCTTAATGTCAATTTGCTATTTAAAACCGAGTTTCAAGAAAGTAATTAATTATTTTTTTAGTTTTTATTCAATTGTAATGCAATGTTTTAAATATATCTAAATAATAAAAAAAAATGGTAGTTTCCTTAGGCAAGATTATATAACATTCTCCAAAATCGTAGACTTTAAACAATATCAAAACAATAGAAATATTCTGATATCTTTAAAGATTTTACATTTACAGTTACATTTTCTGTTGCTACAACACGGAGACTTTATTTCTAATGTCTATAATAATAACGGCCCATTATTCACAGCCGAATTGATCATTCCAACTCGTTAAGTACTTGATACACTGGTTACATCACAAATAGTGCAGATCAACGTTTAAAAAAATACGAAGTATGTGGGAAATTAATGACAATATATTTTAGTATATTTTCCTTATATAAAACAAGCTATGTTTGCCTGTAAGGGAATGTACATTTAGTATAAGACCATTAACATGTATATTTAATTTAAGCATATCAATGTATCAGTCGTTAGCAAGCTAAATAAATAAAAAATACAGGTCATTTAGAACACGCAGTATTTGTATTTTCGTGAAATGAAAGTTCATCATCAAGGGATAATGTGCATCAAAATCACCAATAGGCGTGTAGATATATGTTACAATAAATTCTAATAATTGTATATATAAAGAACAGCTGTAAAAATTATATTTTATCCAGTTTTTAAAATATCATAATAAAAATTATTTCAATTACTTTTCAAACAACAATGAGCTGATTCTTTTTCCTTATACCTACTTATGATGTCATAAATAAGTCTTATCGAATGGAATCTCTAAGGCTAATATGTTCTGTAAGTATATAGAAGGTATCTCAATTGATTTGACACTCCGCCTCCCTATTGACACATAAAGTAAATTTAATATAACAATTGTCAAAGTATAAATGTCAATGTCAAATTAAAAATAATTTTACTTTGATAAAAAGACCCGTAAATATTAGATGAGCGTGGTCACCATACACACCGCACGTGTTGTTTGTACGTGATACGCTCACCGCGCGAGTCTACAAATATCGGATTCCCTCAGCGATTAATTCTATTTATAATTCGTTGAACACTTTATTAAAATTAGTATTTCGGGAGAAGCTTACAAATGAATCACGAAGTACTGTAAGCTACGACGTGACCTACCTGGTTGCGTTTTGCTATAGCAAACATGGCCATCTGCATCACCACGGATCAACCTGGCGCCCAACTCTGCTATTACTTTCCCGTCAAAGTCGCCGGCTACTAATGCCTCAATCACAGGTTTACCTGGTTTCGGTATTCTGTTAATTCCACTGACTAACCCGTGGCACGCCACTCTATCTTCATAAATATTTATAAGCGAAAACTCTCGAAATAAATATTTAAAATTTTTGGTAGCTTCTTAAGATTCATTTTGGCTAATGCCATTTATGCTAACGGTAATAATTATTTTTTCTACTATTGTTATGCCGCGACGATATCGAGAAGATATTGTGGAATTAGTAGAATACGAAAAGTTACCAAAGTACTACTTTACTTGTATGTTGTATATTTTGCATATGGTAAATTTGGAAAAGGTTTTTTCTGCGATATTTATTATGGTCTGGGTGTCTGTGATCGGCCGCATAGTAGTGCGTACAAGCGTAACCTGTTTAATTTGGGAATATACAATATGTATGTTTGTCTGCCGATTGTTATGTATACATGTACGTCTATCAAGACTAATAAAAATGGCCCGGACTTTTGGAGGGCTTGCGTGGGAAGGCTGAACACGTAGAGGGCCTTTAAAAAATCTAATGCTTGTAGCAACATCAAGGTCCTTGAGGATTTTGAGGATTCCATAGATACGGACATTCTTTAGATACATTATTATTTTATTGTGAATAATATTATGTAAAATTTAAAATAAATAAATTTATATTTAAAAAGTAGTAAAATTGTTTTATATCAATTTGGGAATGATTTGTTTGGTGAATTCTTTCTTAATTTAAAACAAGTATAAAAAAATTACGTATCTCATCCGTCCAGGAACGGAGAAAGAATACAATTTCCTGCGGCCGGGCGACCTGTCGTAAAAGGCGACAAAACAATCCACAGCCAGGTAGTAGGGTATTTGCTCGACTGGATGGCGACCACCCCTGGTCTAAAGTATGCCGCCATAACAACCTAGTGTTGTGTTCCGGCATTAGTGACCAGGTTCCAGCCTCCCTTAAGAGAGCAGCAGCGGCATTTGTAGCCTTGGTGTTGCAAATGTCCATAGGCGATGGTAACCGCTTTCCATCAAGTGGGCCGTCTGCCTGACTGCTGAACTCCTGCAATAAAAAAACGTAATTACCAATGAAAAGTTGTTTCTTTGCACCCCATTTTCGACCTTCTCCGGCAACAGGAGCAGGAACACTGACCGGCGGTTATCTTACCCCATATAAAAATGCACCCACGGACAAGCCCCGGTCAGTGTAGGAAATGAGAACAAAAGTCACCTGGATATTGGTATGTACTGCTAGTGGAATTAGGGATCTGGGCTGGGGACTATAGCGTCTCCACGTGGTCGCAACGTTCGGGGAAGATGGAAAAAATGGTCAGAAGGTGACTCGCCACTTATTATTATTATTATTTGTATGTCTTTCGAGACCACGGGCCATAAAAATGGCCCGGACATTTGGAGGGTTTGCGTGGGACCATGGAAAGGCCAACGCGTAGAGGCCCTTTGACAAATTTAATGTAAATGTGGCGTGACACTGACCGGCGATTATCCCTGTCTACACCATATAACAATGCACCCAAGGACAAGCCCCAGCCAGCGTAGAACTGAGGACAAAAAGTACCGGGCTATTGGGGTGAACTGCTAGTGGTACTAGGGGTCTGGGAATATGGGGACTATGGCGTCTGCCCGTCGCAATGTTCAGGGAACATGGAAAAATGGGCAGATGGTGACTCGCCACTCCCTGCATGGTTATTATTATTATACTTTTATGCTGGGCATTGTCATTTATTAGTATTCTGCTTCCATGATTGTTGTGTTTCTTATGGTAAGTTCCAGTGGCCAGAGGCCCACGTTCCCTGACGTTGTTGTTCGATGTTGGCAGCGCGTTGGCATCGCCCCTATCCTCGTCTCCTAGATTTGAGCAGCGCGTTGGCATCGCTCCAGGGGCCCAATTCTACCATTACTATCTCGTCTAAATCGCTGGACATTATCGTTCCAATCGTAGGTTTTCTTGATTTCGGTATTCAATTAATTGCAATGGTTTGCTTGTGGTACGCCAGTCTACCTTTATAAATATTTATAAGAGAAAATCCGCGAAATAGATGTTTAATATTTTTTGTAGCTCTTCGATATTCATTCCGGCTAACGTCATTTATACTAACTAATGGTCGCCCGTGGTCGAAATTCGACCATAATTATTTGTTGTCAAAGACTATACTTCTATAATCCAAGGCAACACTAAACAAAAGAGTATATATATGTATATATGCGAGTGTGTGTGTCAAATACATGGTAGCGTGTGTAATGTTTTTTTATTGATTTAATGTGTTTTTTATGCATAATTTTAAAAAAATATTAGCATTCTGCACTCGTTCCCTATATCTTATACTAATATATAAAGCAGAAGAGTTTTTTTTGTTTGAACGCGCTAATCTCAGGAACTCCTGGTCTGATTTGAAAAATTCTTTCAGTGTTAGATAGCCCATTTATCTAGGAAGGCTATAGGCTATATATCATCACGCTAAGACTAATAGAAGCGGAGCACCAATGAATAATGTTTTAAAATTGGGGGGTTTTTTTAACTTACTTTTTTTAACTATTCCACGCGGCCGAAGTCGCGGGTAGAAGCTAGTAAACTATAAATGTGCGAAATTTCATACTCGTCCGTCAGCGCAATTTTCGTAAAAAGCCGTACGAAGTTTTTGCTTCATGTATTAATATATTAATGGCAATACCAATTGTACTTTGAATATCTTAACGTCAAGATATTATAATTAGCAGAATTGGGCCCCTGGTCTTACAAACGTGCACAGGCGACGGTAACCGCTTTCCATCAGGCGGGCCCGTCTGTCTGTTTGCCTACTTCTGATATATTGGTATGAACGAAGGCGGGTGATTTAAGTAACAATATTTACAAACGCGTGAACGCGACACAGATACATACATACATGTGACTACGTTGGTGCGGCCAGTACTTTTCCACTTTTTATGCAGTCTTGTTCAAATTATAAGTACGACCTCAGCAATTCAATGTTTCATTATTACGCACAAATATAATCATATATAAATTGTGAATTAATACTTATTTTGCACAATTAATTAGATTAATTAGTTGTTTTATTGTGAAATTCCATCTATATTATTACTACGTCAATTTTAAAGCTGTATGTATGTTCCTTCTTTGTAGCCTTTTGATAGTGTATCCTTGCAAATTATACTTCTTTATCTAGAAGAAAGTATTCTTGGCCATATGACCTCAATCAAGCCGTTTTGGAAATGCGTGGCGATTTTATTGTTCAGACGAGTCTTATAGTTTTTTACGATCAAAGTATACAAATATCATAAATTAATAAAATGAAGACAACATAATCTAAATATACCTATATAACTAGAGGTCCTGGCAGATGTTACCCTACACTGAAAAAATAACAATGTAGGACCTAATCCCAGCGCCACCTACCGGTTCCAATTGTGAATCTAAACTATCCGGGGACCCACTCAAACACACACAAAAAAAACATCAAAATCTGTCCAGGAGATTAAGAAGATCCTAGAACCGAATCCCGGCCCCACCTACTGGTTCCAATTGTGAATCTAAATAATCCCGGAACCCAGTCAAACATACACAAAAAATTTCATCAAAATTGGTAAAGTCGTTCTTAAATTATGTGCTTATATATACATTTCTATGATTCATTTTTATACATATTAAACCTTCCTTGGACTTCTACAAATATTTCAAAACCAACATTAGGCAAATCGGGTCAGCCATTCTCGAGTTTTTGTTAGTCTGTTAGACGAACAAACGTCAATTCATTTTTATATACATATAGATTAATAATAGGTATTTGTTATTTTGTGTTCTACCGACAATCCTTAAGATTTTATATAAGTAGAATATTGAGCCTAGTTCACCTTCTGTCTTCTAAATCTCTTCTTACACTAAGCTAATTTTGGGACCCTTTCTTTGATTTAGTGCGGTGTAATATGTAAAAAAAGAGTTAGAATCTGTTGGTTTGTGAGGATTACATACTGAATAAATTATAACGATTATTTGAGATTGTTTTATTTTGATTAACACGGAATTGACATTTACAATTTAACAAGATTTACATTTACAAATTACATAGATCACGGGGAGAGATGTTGTAGAAGAACATCAGAGGGCGTTACCGTCGTATATGACATTGCTTCTGCAGTGACGTTTATAATGTAGGGGAAAGGGTGCTGATACCAGGGCTACTCCGGCAGAATGTACAGCTGGTATGTGCTCACACGAAGGCGTAAAATCAAATCAAATCATGTTTATTGCGAACTAAGTGTTACATAGGTTACTTAGATTACTTAACTGACCTTTATTAGCATCGCAAAATTAATCTTACTTAAGCTATCTCTGTGAAATGTAATATTTAATTTAGTGCCTTATACATATTTTATTTTATTTAAAATAACACAATATCTTCTTAATTTTTAACTCTCACTTAAATATTCTTGGACACTATAATAGGATTTTTTAAGTAATCACTCAACCACTCAAATAATTTTTGTTGTTTTTAATTAACATGATGATTTCAAAAATATACAAACAAGGAAATGTCAATATCTTTAAGTATATATATCTGTTTGATGCCAAAATTAATGAATAAAAAATGGTTTACGCGTCGAGTCATAGCTCCGGCCCCCGTGCAGACGAAGACTCCTGCGTCGTGTGCGAAACCCAAAAAGAGGACCGACCGCACTCAAGGCTGCTGGATGAGAGAGCGGAGTCGTACCGCGCTCTCCATTCTGTCGCTGCGGGGTGCTTTGAGCCCTGCTTTGACAATGGATGAAGTCTTTTGGCCGGAGCCCGCCAGAGCATAGGCGGAGCAGGCGATAGCCACTTCTCACGGCCCTGGCTATAGGCGACTGAGATGACCTCTAGTGATTATTCCGGCAACAGGCCGGCGAGCCTCCAGACGCTCTAACCGTAATTCCCGTGATGATGAGATGATCTAAGTGGATTTCTCCTTAAAAAAGACCGTGCTCACCCTTTGTACCGAGTTCCTAGATTAGTGTAGTGTAATCAAGATTTTAGGGTACGGTGTTCAAAACGGTCTGTTTTATGAATTATACACAATTCTTTTATTTGTTTAATAATTGTTGTATTTAAAAAAAAGAACGCCCCAAACTTAAAAGGCGTGGGTTCGAGTCCTGGTCGGAACGCATGCACCATTTAGACAGTATTGTTACAATTACCACGTACTAACGGTGAAGGAAAACATCGTAATGAAACCTGCACATCGACATAACCGATGTGTCAAACCTGCCAAGCCGCCTTGGACAAGCGTGGCGGGTATACTGTTCGTGCCCCCCACAGTGGAAGGCCCGAGCCCAGCAGTGGGACATTTATGGGCTGTTACCACTATAGTTTAATTAATAAGTTATAATCAAGTTATATTATTTGTACGTGTTAATTGCATATATTGAAATAAATCCCTAAGTTATAATCATACAGAGGTTGATTGAAAGTATGGACTGTCTGTAAGCTTTCGGTACTGCGTACACCGATTATACCTAACACCGCTGCTGCACCGACATATTATCAGGAAGCAACCTTAACATTCTCCTTTATTGCACCATTCTATTCAAACAGAATAACGCTAATAAAATGTATAAAAAAAAATAAAGTATATTGAACGATACCATAAATAAACCGCAGAAAATATCGATCTTTCGCCCGTCCCTACACACGTGAGCGGTGCACGTGACTAGCGCGTCATTTTAATCGCAGCGAATGACCTGCGATCGCGCGACAGCGACCAGCCGTCTTGATACGTGACTACACACAACGCGGCTACAATCAAGGATCAAGATTTTTTATATACATTAATGGTGACAAGGATAAAATCAAGTGGCTTATTTACTGAGGCATGAAGAATACAATTGCTGATACTGTTGTATGCTCAAGTAAACATCTCCAGTAATATGTATACTGCAACGAAAGAAAGAGGCTTTTTTTTATTCCACTGGTGGAAAGCGGTTACCATAGCCAGCGGACATTCGCAACACCAAAGGTGCTACAAATGCGGTGGTGTGCTCTAAAGGGTGACTGGAACTTCGCCACTAATGCCGGAACACAACCTAAGATTGTTATAGCGGTATACTTTAGACCAGGGGTGGTAGCCATCGAGACGGGCAAATGCCCTACCACCTGGAAAAATTGATAATACCTTATATAATAATATTCCTGCTGAATAACTGATTTACTCCAACCATACACAAATGGAAAAAGCCAATCGAATGTAAAGTAGTTGACCGTTACTTTAAAAAAATATGAAGCATCACTTTGTTATGATGTTTTTATCTTTGCATAGTTTAAAACATACATACATACGTACATAACTTCACGCCAGTTCCCTTGCGGAGTAGGCACGAACTGCAGAGCGCCATTTAGGCTTATTCTTACACACCTCACTTGCTTCTTTGACATTCATAACTCTTGCCATGCACTGTCTGTTCACATGTCTGTCTGTTCTTAAGGCTCCTGACATCACCTTTAGTTAGTTAGACAGTTTAAAACAATGTCGCTTCTCGCGTCTGTTAGTCTATCTGTATATCCGCTAACTCCTTGAAAACAACGCAACGGATTTTTAAGCAGTTTTCACCGTCAGTTAAGTAATTTATGACTGAAGGTTTATCTATATATATAAAATTCTTCTACTCGTGTTCGATTTTGATGACATTTTTGTGTGTACCTACTCAAGTGGATCCTCGAAAGGTTTAGATTAGATTCACAATTGGATTCGGTAGGTAGCACTCCAATCAGGTTCAATTTTTTTGTTGGGCAAGACAACGTCTTGTCCCGCTAGTACTAGTAGCTAAAAACCTTTTGTATTTTATTGTATGTATTGTATTATATTCTTGACTCGCGGCCTAGCCGCGGAAAAAACTAGTCATTAACAATATTTTCAGAATTTTAAGGGTGGCTTCAGTTTAATATTTTATTTTACCACAATGGCTCACAGAATGCACGTTGCATCAAAAAATTACACTCGTTTAATTCATGAAATAATAGTTTTGATCATGTGTGAAAATCTTCGAATACTAAAACAAAACTTTAAAAAAATAAAGATGTATTGTATTGTGTATTGTGTATGCTAACTAATAGATAACCGCGACTTGGGTAACGCGTTTAGGTATTTAAAAATCAGGTAAGTCAGTCAGTCAGCGTGAGGAGTATGATAGTTTTTAAAAGCGGAGTTTGTTTAAGTGGAGTATATTATACGTACCTCTAAAAAAAACATAGTAAAAATCACCCCACACTGCATTTAAAATAATCATTTTTTGTCTATCACATTTTATTATTATTTTACATTATTACTTCACATTACTATTATATCGTGTATTTTGAACCATGCTTTTTATTAATAATTTATAAAAAAGTTACGAAATGATTATTACTAGTGGTCGCCTGTGGTCGAAATTAGACCATAATAATTAATGTCAAACACATCAGACAATGTTATAATCACAGATTTCGCCAAGGCTACACTGCTACACTGCATATACGTGTTGTGTCAAATACCTGGTAGTGTGTTTAATGTTTTTTTTATTGATATAAAATGTATTTTTTATACATAATTTTAAAAAAAATATTAGCATTCGTCGCTTCCTCTTCATATAAAATAAAATTTCATACTCCACCGTCCGCACAATTTTCGTAAAAAAGGGGGTTCAAAGTTTTTGCTTCAGGTCTTAATAATATATAGAGATATCATCGGTTCTTAATACGTCTGCAAATTTTCAAATTAAACAGAAGTGTGGAAGCCGGTGAAAATTAAGCGGAAAAGTTCGGTTACATTGATACATATGTTGTATGTACTTGCGGATATAGGTCAAGAAAATGAAAAACAAACTTAAAGTACCTAATTTACCTGGTACAATGCATACAAATAAACCTATTTGGGTTAGGAAACCTTACTCGATCAACTTACAGCACCACACGTGTGCATATGGGCCAACACGAGGCAATGCCTCCAATGGCGATAACCTAAGTTCTACAACTTTACTTGTGTTGCGAAAGCTAATTGAAGTTTGACAAAGCATATTAGTATTGCAGTGGTTTAATCAACATTGATTAAATTCACTCTGATATGAATTAATACAATATTAGTGCATTCGATATTCAAAAAAGCCTATCGAATGGTGTTCATAACTGCGAAATCCGGGTCTCGAAAGTACCGGAAATTTCCGTGTATTTTGACATCGTATTCGCATCGATAATTCAAAACAGATTCCCGATTTTTTCGGGAATTGACATCGACTACAAAAAATTGCATTTTAATTACGCCTTAAGTTTTATTTGATGCTTTTTGGATTTTTGGTGGTAGCTAAAAAACATTTGACCGATGGATGCCGGCGGAGGGAGGGGAATTTTCTTTTTTTACTAAGTAACGTACCTTGCCTCAGAAAGAAAAGCTCATTCGTTTTTAAAATTAAAAGAAACGTTCATAATTTCGCGTGTTGTCTAAAAATATAACCATTTATTTAGAAGAATTTGAATTTTAGTCGCAATTTACAGTGAATCGTACACCTATAAACATTTTAATATATAAAAATGAATCATAGAAATGTATGTTTGCAACTTGAGAACAACTTTATCGATGTTGATGAAATTTTTTGTGTGTTTGAATTGCTCCCCGGATGGTTTAAATTCAAAATTGGAACCAGTAGGTGGCGCTGGAATTGGGTTTAGGAGGATCCTAGGATTTTATTCCAGCGCCACCTGCCGATTCCAATTGTAAACCATCCGGGGAGCCACACAAGCACACACAAAAACCTTCAAGTTATGCGCGTACATACATTTTTATATGTTAGATAATATTTTGTCTATTTTAAATATTCTAAACACAAGAAATATTTTGTCCAAAAAATTAAATGTATGTATGCTTATTGTCTCGCCGTGCAACCGTGACGCAGTATGATACATGACTACGTATGTGTAGGTGTCTAACTATGCTCTGAATCGGTACAAAGATGCAAATTAAAATTCAAAAGTTTTTATTCAAAATAAGTTCCACTTGAGAACACTTTTTTAAAGTCATACATATAACTTAAAGTTTAATTTAATAATTTAAAAAGTAGCGCTACAGATCTGTGAGTCAATGAAAAATGACAGCTCACGGATCTATACATAACGTATATACCTATGCCTGAGTTCCTAGTCTTCCTAGTGTCTGTGGCGGGCGTTTGACTCAGTGAGTGAATTGATAAAATCATTGTATTGCATGTATTAATTGAGCTGATCTATAAGTCGGTTCGCAAACTCAACTCAAGTACTGATGAGTTCACATAACTATGACTATATGCAACTTGCCCAATTACCATATTTAATCATGACTTTGCCAAAATAGGGTGCGGAATTACAACAACTTCTAAGATTATTATATTATTATGATCAACATTTATAATACTGACATTTATTTTATTTAACTAACAATAATGTTTCAAATTAATTGTGCTTGATTAATAAGATTTACATACATATTTGAAATACAATGAAATTCTCAATATATAACACTAAATTATAAATAAGTTAATGTAAACTATGTAATAAGAATATGTTCTACACATTTTACATTTGAAGTTGATTGTGTATACCTTTATTAAGGTGAACAAATATAAATAAATGCATTACGGCTCAATGTGCAATAATTACAACAAAAATACACGAGTAACGTTTAGTGTGTTATGTATAATAACATTATTATCTTCTCCATAATTTATTTGAAAGTCGAAGAGGACGAGATTTGAATTCTAAAAATAGAACACAAAGAAAAATTTATTTTAAACCCATACATCTAAAGTCTATTTTCTACTAACAACTTCAGCCAACTTTAATTGCTAATTAATGTGTCACGTGTACGGTGTATTATAACATTGTTTGAAATAAGAATAGTCCAATGTTTATAAAAAGAACATAAGATTTTAAACCTTAACATGACGGAGGAAAGTTTAAACCGAAAATATCTAGTCGCGTGACTATGCGCAATAAGAATTCGGCAATGTAGAAATGGAACGCAACGGATTGTTTTTTTTTTTACAAACGCAATTTAAACTTGTTTCACTAATCATATTTATTCAATATCTGTAAATATTTAAAAATAAATTGAAGAAACTTTTGTCAATGACGTTTTGCTATGCTATTTTAGTTTAATGAAAATATATTACTACAAACCAAATTAGGATTATCTTAACAAAACCCATGTCAGCCCATGTGTATTGTGTATGTGTATCACATCTGAATATATCAGGAACTACTGTGGTGAAAGACATAGAAGGCGCATAATAATAGAGTAATCTACTTAAATGTAGTGTCAAAATCATATTTTATTACTTTTGAAAAGCGAGCCCGTCAATGAAAATTTAAGTTTTGCAACATTACCCCTTAAGCTACAAAGTAAAGGTTTCTCGTGAACTTTCTGCTACCGGCTACATTATTTCAGATTTTTTTAAAGTATTTAGTAAGTTTGATATTTATCTTTGACTATGGAGTCCGTTTTGCTTAAATTTGTTTCCGTACTACTTGTTGGAATCTCTAATAAATAGTTTTTATTTATTTAGTGTGGCATAGTACTGGCCACCAAATATACTAAATGTTTGAATTTAGAACATAGATGTTCTTTTGTTTTTATCTGTATATTTTTTCCCTTTATTAAAAATCGTCATTATATTCCGGACGTGCGGTTTTCTTTTATAATTAAAATAATTACAGTCCACAAGAAATTAATATTTAAAGAAGTATTTAACAGTGCTTATTGTATAACACAGTCAAGCAAACCACGTGAACCAAACTGGTACATGTATATCTAATAATCTGTATTAATTATTCCCTTTTATGATTTCTAGGATTGTTGAAATACTTTGTCAATCTGTAAACAACAAGTAGGAGTACCAATTTTGTTACGTTTATAAATGCAATTAACTAAGTGAATATTTTTAAATTCTTTATGACATTTGATTTATTTTTTAACGGCAATCAATCAATTTCAAAATGAGTATGAAGCATTTCAAATTATTCTATCTGATCACAATATTTTGACAGTTTTTAATTCCACTAGATTTATTACGGCCCTTACAGTTACAATGTTACGGTGACCTGAACAATTAATCTCAAATTTCTAGCAACAAATGGGTAGGCTATTAAAATTGGCAATATGTAGACTTATTAAAGACCTTAACAGCTTTGCTTCCACCGTTATTTTTTTCAAAACCAAAGCTTTATTGTAAAAAACTGACTATAATCACTTGCAATCTTACCAACTCCTTTTGACTTTGACACGAGCCTTCATTGATCAAATGCTCTAATTCTTCACCTTGAAACTCTTTTGATCTTCCAGTATGCCGGTTTTCTACGCAAAAATCACCGCTCTTGAAGCGTTGAAGCCATTCACATGTTCTTTCACTCATAGCAGCTTCACCATAAGCGCCCGAGAGCATTCGGTGAGCATCAGCCGCAGATTTTTTAATATTAAAATATAAATTAACACTTGCCGTAAATGACGAGAATTCTGCTAATAAGTTGACATTTTTATTCGAGAACAACTAGGTATATGATGTGAACACAGATCAACTACTGGTGCTATCAGGTTATGTTCACAAGATACTAAAGAGTAAGACTAGAGAGGAAGTCGTCCACAATGTATTGTATATGTACTCGACGTCTACTTGTCGGTGGGAGCAGTTATATACCTAATAAATAACAAACTGAAAACAATTTCCTCGTGTATAAAAATAAATACTTATCAAGAATTGCGCCGTATTTCGAAATTTTCCACAAATAAAAATAACTGTACTTCTTCATTATCCAAAACCTGCTATAGAATTGCGAAACCTTACAAAAAGTGACCTTAAAAATATTTTTACGTGTTGGAGTTCAAATGCCTTGTTTTCTCCCGCGTGACCTTTAGGAACGTGATACGAAAGAAAAATTAAATTAATTAGCTCAGTTGAATGTTGAAGGTCATTCTTATAATCAAACGTGTTTATTAGGTACTAAAGTTTACCACGCGGCTGCGCCTCGGGCCAACCTCTAGTGCGTGCCTCTTGTTTAAAGAGCAGGCGTTATTACAGGTTACATGTACTAAATTTTTATATCAGTGCTATTTGTCCTCGGAAGATTCATTTTATTTTATATCGCAAACTATCCCATCTCCCAGAATAAAACGTATTTATGTCCATTTTGCCAATTGAAAAAGATGGTCTGTAAACTAGGAAAATTATCTTCAAAGGCAAAGCAAGCTATAATTTTTATTTTATTTTAGTATAGTTTCGCGTTTGACCATGGTATAGCTACCACCAACTCTTACTAATTTCACGAACTATCATTTAAATCTACCTTTTTTTTAAGGGGGGGGGGGCGAAATGCTATTTACGCACAATACTAAGTCCTTTGCAAGGGTTTAGACCATAGTTGATCATGGAGGCTTTACCCTTTAATAAGGGGCAATCCAAACAGTAATCAACCAGCTTGTGTGGAGACCCAGAGAAGTTGCAGGGGCAACAACCACTACCCACTAAAACCACCCTCCTCCCATGTGCCCCGCGCTTTTTATGTAGGAAAGGCTGAGACTTGGAACGTAGTTACGCCCAGTCCGATCCAGCGATCATTTAAATCTACCTGAAACAACTGAAGCCAAGGAGGTATTATGTAAATTGACGCCTAAATTAATATAATCACATTAAAAATATTGTCTGGTTTCGTCGTACATGGGTCCTTCAAAATATCAGAAAACAAAATCCAAACATGTTATTGTAACGCTCGCCCATTTCTGTATTTTAAATTATTATTATATAAATATTACAACTATTAATATAGTATTTATTAATAATCAAAAATAGACTCGTAAAAGTATTTAATTCGAAGTCATTTTATGAGTTCAAAGAACTAACGACCTTGCTAATCATCTGTGGCGTATTACTAATCAACGTTTCAGGGTCATTTAAAAATATAGTTTAGATATTAAGCATTGCTTTACCAACATTGAAGTACAATACATACATAACTTCACGCCAGTTCCCTTGCGGGGTAGGCACGAACAACAGAGCGCCATTTAGGCTTATTCTTACACACCTCACTTGCTTCTTTGACATTCATAACTCTTGTCATGCACGCAAGTATACAATACAATAAATAAAATATAATATTATTTGTTGTATTAATTTCTATATATTACAATATGTTTTGAATAAAATAACAACAATAAACTGTTAGAAATAATAATAATAGCCCGTAAACGTCCTACTGCTGGGTTCAAGTGTCCCGTTTATAGGGGAACGGACAATATACTCGCCACTGGCGGCTTTGGCACATCGGTTATCACGATGTGCAGGTTTCATCACGACATTTCACTTCACCGTCATCACATAGTTTGTGTGTGGTACAAAATTGCCTAAGTGCATGTTTTCTAGCCAGAATTCGAATCTACGGCCTTTGAGTTTGCGACGCGGGTGCGTCAACCACTAAGCTACCATGGCTAAAAATACTGGTGGACTCACACTGGTATATAGTACATTTGGTACATAGTTATACATTATGTACCAAATTCGCTGCCAGAGGGAAGCTTGCTCAGTCGGCTGGCTGCATGCCACGCCGTACGGCAATTGTTGATTTGTTGGGCGAAATATGAACCAGCCGGATCACGGATGGGATCAAAGAATATCTTGCAATTTTTTTTCTTAAACCTCTTGAGATGGACCCCACAGAACTAACGTTTTAAATCCACACAGCACAAATATGACTGTAACTCCTTCCTAAGGTTTCATTTTAATCTTAATATATATAAATTACGTGTCACGTTGTTTGTCCGCGATGGACTCCTAGTGCTTGACCGATTTTAATCAAATTTGCACACCGTGTGCAGTTTGATCCGACTTGAAAGATAGGATAGCTTACATTTGGACCCGGTAGGTGGCGCTGGAATCGGGTTCTAAATTTTATTTCTTCAGAGCAGAACAACGTCTGCCGGGACAGCTAGTAACATCTATGTTTTAAAAATAAAAACAATTGAAAAGAGAATTACTTATAGATTTTTTGTATAAATAGCATTTTACTGATTCGTCATATAAGTCTCACGTTGCCTCGCTAAATATAGACGTAAACTGTTTTTTTATTCTCTTTTTTTTAACGACTCTACGGACTCGAGTTCCGTACCCTTTTTTACAACTTAATTTCTATGAAAGTTTTTACAGTTCATACACGCTTACTGTTTATTTTTGTTACTGTGTGTGACATTAATTTTGTGATTTTTATGTTGTGGTGTACCTTACGAATAACTTATTATATTAATTTATTCTAATATTAATACTAAACTTATACTAATGTAGAGTATATCTGTTACATGCTGGTGTTGTGAGGAAGTGCATGTGCAGTGTGTGCCTTATGTCTATACCTATATATAATGTATATATATATATATATTGTCTTAACTAGTGCCATGTGTATTGTTTTTCCTTTCTGTGCCTAGGTTATTAATTTTTAGGCTCTTTATGTGTCTTGGCTTGTGAAGTGTGCGTGTTATTCTCTCTTCATGAACTTACACGTGTATGTACATACATCCTGATTATCATGAAACTTCGCATATCTTGTCCATAGTAGTTACACAACATTTATAAGTTTGTTTAAAAAAAATGTATTATTCTCTATTAGATAGTATGAGGATATTACAATCAGATCTTGACAAAACAAAACATAGCAATGTTCTTAATAAAGTGTTCTGAAGAAGGTGGCGAGATATTAGCTCCTAATGTCGTGAAAATTGTGACGCCCCTCCCTCGAACGTTGGAACTGAGAAGTAGAAAATTAAACAAAAAAAATACTGTGGTAAAGCTTCTAATTCGAAGACAATGTGAAATGTTTTAAAGAATACCCGTTAAGTTTTTGAGAAATGGGGTACTTTTCATTGAATGCTTTTTATGGTTTCGTAGCCAAATAACGAATTTCATTATGCGCGGACTGCTACAACACTTACCCAAATTTTAAATATAGTTTCGCAGTTTTTGCACCTCCTCTGATAAGCAAAGCTTGGAAACTGGTAAAGAAGTAGAACCGGTTAAAGCCTAAGTACATAGGAACTTCTCTTTTCGTTCGTTCCCACTTTAAGCTTAAATAAACGGTTTTTTTGGAATAAAATTTCGTTAAATAAGTTTTAATGCAGAAACCGTTTTCGAACCTACCCTATTTTTCTTCCTCTAATCCAATTTTTCAGTCACGGATGCAATTTTCAAAGGTCTTGTACTTGTTCTTTTTGTTCACTTCATGTACTCATTTCTCATCTTATCCATTTTAGTTTCACACATCCATCTCAACAAGCAGTTCAACTACCTAAACACGCGTTAAATGCCTTATGTATTTCTTGTCTGTTTACCTGTTTGTTCGGGATTCACGTCAAAACTACTGGGTCGATTTCGACGCGGTTTTCGCTGATCAACAGCCAATTATTAGATTTAAACTCTGCGCTACTTTTTATCCTGGGAATAACGCGGTAATTTTTCTGGGAATGATTCAAAACGGCTAGATTAAAACAAATTTCGAATTCCAATGTGATTTTTTCAATGATCGATAGTTCTAACTGTACTGACTTTTATTACCTAAAATTTGTTATGCAACCCTAGTATACGTATTAGAAATTCATTGATATCCATCCACATTGACAATATTACCATGTATGTTATTAATTTGAAAGTAAATTTCATTACAATATGTTCATACTAAAGTATTAACAGTTATTACCGTAACAAAATCAGTAGTCTACCGACAAAATCCATTAGATAATTAAATTAATAACTAAATATTAAAAACGTGGGAATAAACGTGCACAAAATTCAACTAATTATCACAAGCAAAAACCTGTGTTCAATTAAGGTGTGTTCTTTGGAAAAACCGTATTTAAAAATAGGTTAGGGTTCATACCATTTAAAAATCTCTCATAATTCACAATCAAATCACTTCACCATCAATACAATGACTATGTGTGGATTGTTATCGATTAACCATAATAGAATAAACACAATTAAAATAAGAGCTTTGAGAAATACAAATTAAGCTAATATATATATATTTACACGACGAATTGTACGACGACGAAGCTCCTGCTTTTTGAAGGCGGATAAAAAGGTTTGAAAAAGGAATGTTAAGGTGGTTTGCTCATGCAGAGATAATCGATGAGAGGAGATTCACAAAACATGTGTATGACAGCAGCGTGGCTAGCAGAGTTGGTATCTAGTAGTTGGTATCTGGTTGATATTTTATAAAAAGGCCAGGTAAATAATACCGCAAAATATCGTTTAAACATGAAAAGATTATTGAAAACAGAAGAGAATCGTATATGCAAAGATCAAACGATGACGCAGCGTCTCGGCGTACCCCTATGGGAAACGGGCGAGATAATACGGTTTAGCGGAAAACTAAATACACTAAATTCATTTCTGACAAAATTCTTTCATTTAGTTAATTAAATATCAAAGCACGTAGGTTATTTATGTAGTGGTACGGAGTTATTACTGCTTACGACTATAAATAACGAGGATCAATTAAAATATTTTTTTGGGAAATGTTGCTAGAGAGTTAATTGAAAAAGGGTAAGTTACAAAACATCACTAACTCAAGGTTAATTATTTCGGTCGAACCTGATAAGAGTTACAGCCAGAAGCTGACTTCAATGCGACAGAAATAATAAGCAATTATTCAACGACTCGTAAACTTTTTGCCAACCCTGAATATATAAGCATTAAAGCTTCGGTCACACACAGCGAACAGTCACTGCAAGTGTTAGTCGCGACTATTAGTCGCAGCGACAATTCGCTGCCTGCCTGTCACACAACGAGTTCTACAGGACAATTTAGACTGTTTCTTAGTGCCTTAAATACAAATAATTATATCGTCTATTCGTCGCACATGTTCGGTTGGCATTTTAAGAACTAGCAAACCAAATGCTCATTAAGCTCACAACTCACAAGCAGCAAAAATGGGTTTGTAAATCGATTGAACGCAGAGAACAGTTTGGAGCTTTGGAGTTAATGCTCTTTTAAAAGAATTTGTCGCAGAGGAACCAGGAGTTTACAGAAAGTTTCTACGTAGAACTACAGGAGCAGCGCGCTAAGAGAAATGGCTTTTCACAGCGAGTACCCTGTCACACGTAGCGAATTGTCGTGGCGAGTGTGCATTCGTGGAAAGCAAAATTGGACATGCGCAATTCAAATCGCGGCGAATGAATTCTTCGCAGCGAATAGCCTCTCACACAAAGCGACCTCTCGCTGCGATTAAGCAGCAGCGAATATTCGCTGTATGTGACCGAGGCTTGAGTGTTTGCGTGGTGCGCCAGTCGCCGGTCCAGCGTGGGCAAACACGTGCCCCTACGAATTAATGAGATTTGGCTATCGGCTGTTACCGTGTAGTGACCTTCCTCGCCTGGACTTTAAAAACAATTATAGAAGTGTTCATAAACATTATGTAAAAGTCCCAGATGATTACGAAAGCATTTAGGACTAATATTATAAAGTTTTGAATAACTAGCATTACACATAAAAAATATTTTACTTTATCATTTGTAGGTACTTATATAAGTAGTTATGCTATCGACGACGCACTTTCCAAATTCAAATACACCTGTTTATCGTGGAAAAGCAAAAGCCAACCACTGACCATTATTATCACTGAACAGGCTGTTCTCACTGATATGGTGGTGATAAATAGATTTTGGTGCTCATAGTCAAGGCGGTGAGTGTGAGAGTCTCACTGAAGTAATAAATTACTAGTTTAGTGCTATAAGTTCCAGTGTCCGCCGAAAATAGCAGTTCAAATTGACACAAAAGGATGCTTGTCATTTTACGTAGTAACCACTCTAGTGGTAATGATTAAGTTTAGTGAAGCAAGAGTATTTCGCAAAACAATTAAGTCAACTTCGCTAGATAAAATACGTTTCTTGACAATTGAGCTATGTGTTACGTTGTCAGTCCTCCGAAAATCTGAATATGCCTGATCCAGACTTATCAACGAATCAGTTTGAGTTTTTGGCGGGAACTGAAAGGGGACGTTGTGCTGTGCAGTTTTATTTTCTAAAAATGTGTAAAATTACTCTAAAATGAACAATAGTTCTAGGATATTGATAGTTTTTGAGTAGTAATTATGTGTTTTTTCGAGAAATGTGAACTATATAGCCAAATGTGGCCTTTCGAGTTTTCACAAGAACTCCATTGAATGACGTCAATTGTAGCCTACAATACAACGGCGCCTGGCTTAAAGGCCTAGTTGCCAAGCCTTAAACATAAAAAAAACGAATCAGTATGACGATGCGATGACGTGACGCAGCAACTCTTTAGACAGCTTGCCCATAGAAGACGATGATCTAGTTTCTAGACTGCCTCTTATCTTTATCCTCTTTTTTTGTGTATGTAATTGATTTACAATATAGCTAATAAAAAGAAACATGCATTCAACAGCTTCGAATGAGTTTCTTCTCTTTGTCGTTCCAATTTTAGCATATCGATGTACTATCGAAGCGAGTACAGTAAACGAATGGATTTATTTGAAGTTTATAATGCACATTTTAAAATAGCTTTAAACGTACATTTTTAAAACAATGCCTTTCCAACGTGATGTATAAGTAATACAGAATATTAAAGAATGTTTGAGTTAACGTGGGCTGACACGTGAACATCGAATTCAAGATTTACAGGGACATAATAAGATGGGAGGTTGACGGCATGTATTAATTATGCATTCTATATCATAATGACAATGTTTATTCTTAGAAAAATATTGATTTTAACCAAATAGGGCAGGCAGAAGTTGGTTGCGATAAAACAAATAAGAAGAACGTTAGGGGTGACAATTGCAAAGTACAAGACGAAGTTTTTTTGAGCATGAGTTCACCAGACAGGCAGATGATTCAGCTGATAGAAAGCGGTTACCGTCGCCTATGGATACGTGTAACATTAAAGGCGCTACCAATAGGCTGCCGCTCTCTAAAGGGGGACAAACCTGGGCACTAATGCCGGAACACAACTCAACTCTCAAGGTTGTTATGGCGGCTTACTCTAGATCAGAGGTGGTACCCATCCAGACGGGCAAATATCCTACCACCTGGCTGTGGTTGTTTTATCGCCTCATACGACAGGCTGTCCGGTCGCAGGAAATTATTAGAATTAACACTAATTTTGGGAACTGCTGTTCTTATTTAATAATTCCTTGGTGTAAAATTGCAAAATATGTGATGTACGGTTCCAGTGGGATAATATTAATGCGAGCGAAGCTGCGGGCAGAAATTTATATTTTTACAGCAGTCTAACAACAAAACTTGTAATTTAATTTTATATTTATTGATTTTTTTAAACATTGACATCATTTAAATAATCATTTTGTGTAATTTTGTAATGTATTATAATTTATTTTATTGTAATTGTTTAAGTTAAATGTTTATTATATAAATTATTTTTAGCAGAAACTTGATTGATACAAGTATTCATTTTGAAGCTTGATTGATACGGGTATAAATTGGTATGCTATTTAAGAATATTAATTATTGTATGTTTCCCAAATAAATAATAATTAGGTAGGTATTAGTTTAAGTAATTCGTAAACAAGAAAAAAACCGGTCGAAATGATGATGATTCAAGATTAATGTAATATAAATAAAGCGTTTTGAAACACGTGATTCCTACAACACGTAAAACTTAGTTAAGTAAGTTAACTAATAGTCTGATTAACTAAGATTCATCAATAATAATAATAAAATAGTTTGTTTTCACTCATTTTATTAACTATTTTTAGTCTTCTCTAATTATTAGAGAAGACTAAAACAGACTAGTTACATTTAACCTATTTTATTGTAATAGTAGCACTTTATAGCACTTTCTGTTATCGTTGTAACAATGTTATGGTACCTATTCAACTATTTTGTATGACTTTGAAAACCACGGGCCATAAAAATGGCCCGTAATTTTGTAGGGCTTGCGTGGAGCCATGGGAAAGCCAACACGTAGATGCCTTTTGACAAATTTAATGTAAATGTGGTTTGACGTGACGTGAACTGTCTGCACCATATAAAAATTTACCCAAGGACAAGCCCCAGCCAGTTTAGGACTATTGTGGGAAATGTGAATAAAATGGACCGGGCTATTGTGGTGAACTGCTAGTGGTACTAGGGGTCTGGGAATATGGGGACTATGGCATACATCCGTCTCAATGTTCCAATCACTGCATAGGCCCCCAAAAATGCCAAGATTGGCGAGGGGCAACATGGGTGTGAGTGGCTAAGGGGTGTCGAGAGGTGGGCTGCAGGTTCACCGATGCTACTTTCAACGTTATGCCATTTATCACTTCCACCCCTAGAGCTTGATTCTTAGCTGTAGCGATCTCCACACCGTGTCGGCTGGCTAAGGCATGCACAGAGGTGGGGGCCTTGCCTTAGCTTCCGGAGTCAGGTCCGAGGTGTCGCTACTCACCTAAGGCTTCGCCATAAAGTCCCTTGCGAGTTTATCATTTATTATTACTATTTATATTAGTGATTTGCTATCATTAATATTAACAATCGATTATGAAACTGATATTATAATTTATATTTAAGATCGAATAACATTACTTATTAAATTTAATTAGTAGATTAAAAGTTGATCAATTTAAAAATGGAGAGCGTAAGATATATCTAAGTGACGGATTGTTAAGGAAGTAAACACGAAGTATACAGATTGATTTGAAAACGTTTACATGACAATTTAATATTCTACATATCCTGCGATGGACAGATGTCATGTCCTAACTTACATTCAACCAGCCAGTGGGCGAATTGAGATTCATAGCGGAATGAATCTCATATAATTAAATGGTTCACAATGAAATAGATATATAATGCATCTATACTAAATCATCCAAGGCAGGTCAAAATATAGGTAAATGGCTAATTGATTTATATAATCAAAATGTTTTAGGTAATTTGGTTACAGGGCGCTACAAACACGTGTAACTATTTTTATTTTAACGAGGAGAAATCCACTTACGAACATCTCACCATGGATCACGATAAGGGCGTGTGGAGACTCGCCGGCCTGCTGCCGGAATATCCACTAAAACTCCTCGTGCTTCTTCCACTCGCCTATAGCCAGGGCCGCTGGAGATGTAGCCGGAACCATGAGGCGTTATTGAATAAGAACGTCAAATCGAATTATTACGAAACGCGACCCTTCGGGGTCATTGTCACAAATCCATAACAGTTTCATTTAATTATTGTTTTGTTTTTAAGTCATCTTTTGATAGGACTATTTAAATACAACCTTTAATCTAAATTATCACTATCAATAATTTATTACTAGTATTTATTTTATACTAGTCGGCAGACGTTGTCCTGCCGTAAAAAAAATAGAATCCGATTGCAGCGCCGCCTACTAGGTCCAATTGTGAAACTAAATCAACCGGGGACCAACTCGAGCATACGCAAAAAAATCATCAAGATCCAGCGTTTTAGGAGTTCAGTGACTTCACACTAACATTAGAATTTTATAATTGAGGACAATAATCGAGATAAAACTATCTTTTAAGTTGGACCAAATTACTCATAGTTACAAAATTTCATGAAGATCGGTTTAGGAGTCTCGGAGTTTATCCCGGAATACATCTTGACACGAGATTTTTATATAATATATAAAATGGATAATCTTGAATTGGAATAGATGATAGATACATATAGATTAATCGGTATTTATATTCCGTAATTTATTGAAAACCTTTAACATAAGTAAACATAAATAAATAATGTAGTATCGCAAACAACTGCTATATACAGTGGTTAGTTAGTTGTTATTTCCAAAACATGTACTAATAAGTACGTTATGATTGTATTACGGGTAGTTTATCCGTGCAGGAACGGAGAAAGAATACAATTTCCTGCGGCCGGGCGGCCTGTCGTAAGAGGCGACAAAACAACCCACAGCCAGGTGGTAGGGCAATTGCCCGACTGGATGGCTACCACCCCTGGTCTAGAGTATGTCGCCATAATAACCTTGAGTTGTGATCCGCCATTAGCGACCAGGTTCCAGTCTCCCTTAAGAGAGCAGCAGCGCAATTGTAGCACCTTTGGTGTTGCAAATGTTAATAGGCGATGGAAACCGCTTTCCATCAAGTGGGCCGTCTGCCTGTCTGCTGAACTCCTGCAATAAAAAAAATAATAATAATAAACAACGGACCAGACTGGAACTGTTCCCAGACACCCAGACCGGAGTAAATAACGGAAAGTTCGTTTACGAAATTCACCATGCAAGGAATAGAACTCGGAGCCTCTGCGTACGAATCACCACTCAACCACAACATATATACTATGACAGACATGTTTTTTTGAATTAGACCATGACATTGAAAATGCATGACGCAACTTGCTCTTTGTACCTATTTTGGTGTATGTAAAATAGGGCCATCTGAAATTTAAATCGGCTCTTAATCTAAATGTCATCAAATGCGTAATCACAACATCGTGGTTCGACACGTGAGTTAAGTTTTATCTTGCTTTTTAAAATATTGCACAATGTAGTTATAATAGTACTTATTCATTAATTTTTAATGTAATTTCCAGGCGAAATTATTATTATTATTTTAATCTTAAAAAAATATTAACGGTAAACATGAACTCACTTATATCTTATGCGCTGTAGCATGGTGCGAACCGTGAAAAGTAACCGCGATTTTCAATTATTTAACATAATTATTAGCTGCACTATAAATATCACGGTTGAAAAATACGGATTCCTCAATTACGGAATTAATTTTAACTAGTTGTCGCCCTGTGGTCGAAATTCCTCCGTCCTTCTATAATCACAGATTTCGCCAAGGCTACACTGTTAATTTAACTTTAACAATAAACAAAAGTTTATATGCGTGTGTGTGTCAAATACATGGTAGTGTGTGTAATGTTTTTTTATTGATTTAATGTATTTTTATGCATAATTTTAAAAAAGTATTAGCATTCTGTACTTCTTTTCTATTGAAACTATAAGTGTGCGAAATTTCATACTTCTCCGTCCGCGCAATTTTCGTAAAAAGGGGTACAAAGTTTTTGCTTCACATATTAATTAATTTTAATAAGTGAAATAAAACCCTATCATAATGTTATTGTTCACTGATGAAATCAAATTTAAAGAAAAATAAAACAAAGTGCTATTCGTGTAACGTAATGTCACAGGCTTATTTAGAGATGGGAAGTATTGCTACGATGGACAGTCGATATTTTTTTACAGAAAAAGATATTTATGTATTGTATGTTTAATTTTTTTTAAAGATCTATAGTTATAATATAAAACTACGATTTAATGGTTTTAAGCGCGGTCATTAATTTGATTTTTATTATTCCGACGTTTGAGTCACTTTTCAGTAGCCGTGATCACGGTAGACAAAGACGTCAAGCGTCAATGAGTATTGTTAAAGTTTTATTTAGCCTCCCGCCAACTTGTTCATTTTAATTATTTATTTTTAATTTTGTTTATGGTTATTATTAACTCTATGGGAGCCTAATCTAATTTACCACCGCTTTGCAACATGTTGTGGCTGGAAGAGAAGAAGCGGCGCAAGAAATTCTTCAGAAAACATGCCTAGCTCTAATAATTTTATATAATAATAAAATGGGTGAGAGGAAAAATAAAAAGAAATTATCCATCAAGTTTGTTTGTATTCCGGTGCACACAGAAAGAGCTCACAGTGTCTTGAGTTTTTGCTGGGTTTCCCAAACTGAGGATCCCAAACAAGTGGTACCTGCCAACCATCTTCTCTATTGAAATTTGGCATCATTCTAGATATGAAACGATTCTCTTTCGCGAGGCTTTGTAGTTTATCGAATCTGATGTAGTGGTTGGGTTTGCCCAGAGAATGTTCACTGATCGCAGACTTTGTAGACTTTGTGTGTTTCATGTCAGCAATATGTTGACCAGTGTTCGTAGGAGGAGCATAAAAACACAAACAACACACACAAACAAACCAACCGTTAAAACGTAGTTTTATTATGTATATTAGTCGGGAAAACTTAAGAAAATATTATCTATAGAGTTAAATAAAATAACCGAGCATGTATAATTATGTAATTTTATTCCATTAAACTGGCTAAACTGATATCAGAGTCGGAAATTTTCGTATCGTAATGTCTTTTTTTGATGAAGAGAAATCTATTTACGAACTTATCGCCGTCTGGGGATCACGCTAAGGGCATGTGGAGACTCGCCGGCCTAATGCCGGAATATCCACTAAAACACCTCATGCCTCTTCCATTCGCCTATAGCCAGGGCCGTGGAAAGTGGCAATCGAGTGCCCACATAAACCCTGGGAAACGGAATTTTATAAGTAGTAGCAGAATTCGCCACAAAGGCAGGCAAAGGAATCTTAGTCCATACAGCCAATTCTGATATTATGTCTTTGTATAGTAGCACAGTTGGCCTGACGCCATGCAACGGAGTTCTTGTGAAAACTCAAAAGGCCACATTTGACTATACAGTTCATACTTCTCACAAAAACACATAATTACTGCTCAGAAACTATCAATATCCTACAACTATTGTTCATTTTAGAAGAATTTTACCCATTTTTAGACAATAAAACTTCACAGCACGTCCCTTTTCAGTTCCCGCTAAAATCTCCGGAATTATATAATGTCACTTGCCTAGTAATGAAGTATTGATAGCTGTCACCCCATGACACAGCGAATATAGATTAAATAAAAGAAACTTTCCTCTAAACGCGTCAAGGACTTCATAAATAAATAATCAAGTGTAAAAAGAAAATTCCACAAGCAATTCTTAATTAAGTACACTAGAAAACGCCTGTGCATTTCTTGTACCGTGGTTAAAGCAACATGATTGAACACGTGAACTCCCCGAGATATGTCACGTAATATTTGTTAAATAATCTAATTTTTAGAATTTGTATTATGTAAATGTGTTTTAGTGTTAATTGGCGCTTGATATTGCGTCCCTTGTAGCTTTGATGATGAAGGGTTTCTCTCTGCAAGCGTTAGGACATGTGTTAGAGCTTCTAGAAAATATGTGCTTCGGACTGATCAAGAACCGATTTCATGATCCATTCTTTCTCTTATACCTTTTTGTATTGCGAAGTAGGTAAACAGACAGACGGCTCACCTAATGGAAAATGGTTACCGTCGCCTATAAATGCTAGCAACACCAAGGAGAAGACAACCTCTGGCAAGAGCCAGCCTCTTGTAGTGGGAAAAAGGGAATGGCATAAAAGGAGAAAAGGAATAGACAGATGGGGTAGTGGAAAGGAAGAGCGGGAGCGGACGTCCTTGCTCCGCTCTCGCTAAAGGAGGACGCGCCGTCGCCGGAGGGTGGCTTTCGACCTTCGCGGGCCGCAACCGGGCGGCGTGTGTCCCTTGAGTATAGGGCTCTCACATCGAGATGGGGGCGCGCCGTGTTCCGCGCGTGCTCACTTCTCCTACCGTGAGGCGCATCACAAACCGAGACCATGAGATGCCGGGGGATAAAAAGTAGTTCCCCGGCAGTGGATATGGTCTTAGAGGCCCCCGCCTGCCAGGGCAAGAGTTGGTCTAGCTTCCGCTTTCTCGTAGCCCTATAAGGCGCAGGAAGGAACTCCGAGGGGTTTTAGTGGGTATCCCTGACTGTGGCGTGGCAATGGAATTATTAGTTCTGGCTGGAGGTGCCAGTGACACCCCGACCTGGTGAACCCCACACACAGATCATGACTTATCCCCCTTGCGCGACTTATGCGGGCTCAGCGGATTTCTCCTTGTAAAAAAAGGGGGAATAGCTCTTTTGATAGAGCTCGTGATTGGTTATGTTGGGAACTTTGGTTTCTCAGGAAAATCCTCGTTTTAAACTTCAACAATAAAAAAAAAGACCTAACATAACTCACTAACTACATAACCTGTTTTTGTGAAGTAAGCCCACTGTCAGAGTCTACTATTTACTTTATATATAAAATTCAGGTTGGGTATATAGTACGGAAAACTCGAAAATTAGTCGATAGATTGACTTAAAATATTTATATACTTTTTATTCCATAGTAATATGTATAAAAATTAGGTTTATGTGTCTTGTGTCACTTAGCAATCCATGTATTGACATCCAGACTAAATGTGTAAGCAAAATTTCATCTCAATCGGTTGAGAATTACTGCTTTGAAATTCAGTTGCAAGATTTGACCCGAACATACATGCATTGCAAGTTAAATAAAAGCCTATAAAAATCTTATAAAAGAAACTTATAACAAAACCTTGTAAAACAGAGTCTAATGATAATGATGAAGCCTCAAATATAATACTAATATTATAAAGAGGAAAGATTTATATTTTCGTATGTTTGTAACGAATACACTTAACAATTACTGGACCTATTTCAAAATCCCTCAGTAACTATATAAGGCTATATTTAATTTAAATAATTGGGTTCTAATTTTTTTTTCAAGGCAGGACAACGTCTGCCGTGACCTCTATCTAGTACATAAAATAATCGCGACAATATAAATATAATTGCCATATATTGCGTCCATGTCCTAACTGCATAATGACAACAATATCCTTCATTATCGTTCACCGATAACCTGAAGCATGAAATATTATCCTTGTTTCAACAAAGGTGTTATCATGTTTTTGTAAAAACCTGTAACGACGCGCGACGGAATTATTTGTCTCGCGGAAAGTTTATCAATTGCATGCGTGTTGACATGTATTGTGTTGTTGTCAACAATGCTATCAATTTGCCGAAAATAGAAGATTAATTTCTGTCTTTCAATTTGCATAGAAATGGAACAGACTTCTAAAAAAGAAAAGAACTTAATCCATCAGATTTCAGATTAAAAAAAAATAGTAACAAAAAAAATATGTTTTATAAAAATTATGCGTGTGCAGTTCACACGCAGTAGAAGTGAAACTTCAGAGAATTTACAGGCGAATATAATTATATTTACAACGTTTAGTAGACAAGAGTGAGGAGGCTACGAAAACTACTATACTATAAAACCTACCAAAACTACTAACATAACCAAAATTACCAAAAGGAACAAAATTACCAAAATAACTACTACTATAGTAGTGTGCTGTGCAGTTTTATTTTCTAAAAATGTGTAAAATTACTCTAAAATGAACAATTGTTCTAGGATATAGATAGTTTTTGAGTAGTAATTATGTGTTTTGTGAGAAATGTAAACTGTATAGTCAAATGTGGGCGTTTGAGTTGTCACAAGAACTCCGTTGAATGGCACTAGCTGATTACCTATAGTTCAGCTGTGTACACATAGGCTTAAGAAAATGAAGAAACTATATTGTAAACTAAGATCTGGCTTAAAGGCCTAGCTGCCAAGCCATAAACTTAAATAAAATAAACAGGAAATCCTCAATGTGAAATTGAAGATGTGAAGTGAAGGTTATCAAACAGTAGAAACAAAGTAAGTCCTAAAATTGGACCCAGTCTCAGCTATGCTGAATTACAAAGCCCGAAAATAAAATGTACAACAAGACAATAGTTACTAGGTAAAACAAAAGGCGGCCTTATCGCTAAAAGCGATCTCTTCCAGGCAACCTGACTCAAAGGAAATTCTTAAATTATCTGTAATTATTATGCAACAAAGAAAAGGAAAAAAGAAAAAATATGACATACATGGACAGCAGATTACAGTCTATTGTAAACTAGCACATACATTATTGCGTAAGACTTACATAATGATTCCTAAGTGAATTTTTAAATATGGCAAAGGATTTAGCTTTTCTGACATCAGTGGGCAAAGAGTTCCAAAGTAAGACAGCCTGCATGGCGAAGGAGTTGGAATAAAATGTTGAAGAGTGTGCAGGTGCCATTAACAGGAGATTATTAGTGGAGCGCAAATTGAGTGTATGTGATGTATGAAGGAAGTTGAAACATTCCTTAAGATAAGGAGGGGTATAAGGTATAAACAGTATACGATATAGTAAGTTGAGAAGATGAGCATTCCGGCGAAGTGAGATAGGCAACCACTCGAGCTTTTTGCGATATTCAGAAACGTGGTCATATTTTTTTAAACCAAATATGAACCTTATGCAAACATTTTGAAGACGCTCGAGCTTAATAAGTTGCTCTTGAGTGAGATTAAGATAGCAAGCATCAGCATAGTCGAGGATGGGTAGTAGAATTGATTGAGCAAGCGAAATCCTGGTGGCAGTCGGAAGGAAATTTTTCAGTCTCCTAAGCGATGCATAGGATGCAAAAATCTTGCGGCTTAATTCAGTAATGTGGGGTCGCCAACACAATTCCTTGTCCATTATTACGCCAAGATTCTTGACTTGATCACTGATAGGAATAGGCGTATCATGAAAGATCACATCGGGAAGCTGTGAAAAATCTATTTTAGCTATGGCTCGCGAGCTACCAATGATGATGGCCTGAGTTTTATTGGGATTGACTCTAAGTCCATGGGAGGTACTCCAGTTGTATATGCGGTTCAGATCATCATTGATAAGTTTAATAGCGTTATGTAAGTTATCTTTAGGCGCCTGAGTATAAATCTGCAAATCGTCTGCATAGAGATGGTAGGAAGAAGATAAGTTTTTCGAGATAGAATTTATAAAAATGGAAAATAGAAGAGGAGATAAAACGCCGCCCTGAGGAACGCCAGCAGAGAGATTTTGCCACGATGACAACATATCATCGATACGAACTCGTTGCCGGCGTTCAATCAGGTAACTATGAAACCAATCAATTGCGGATGGAGATATGTTGAGAGAGCGGAGAATTTCAGTAAGAATATCAAAGTCTACGTGATTAAACGCACTGCTGAAGTCTAGCAGTGACAGAATAGTCACCAAACCTTGATCCATGCCTTGGCGTATATCGTCAGTGATTTTAATCAGTGCAGTGGTTGTACTATGGCCCGGGCGAAACCCAGATTGATGAGGATTCATAAGGGATTGTGTGTTGAGGAATATGGTAAGTTGTTCGTGTACTAGGCGTTCTAAGACTTTAGAGAGAAAGGGAAGGATAGATATGGGACGGAACTCTGAAAAGGTTGAGGGATTAGGTTTCTTAGGTAAAGGAATAACCTGGGCTTCTTTCCACATAGTGGGAAATATACCAGTTGATATGGAGCTGTTGACTATATGAGAGATGGTAGGACTGATTATATCAATTATGGGGAGTATCATGTTTCGACTTATTCCGTCACTGCCGACTGCGTTAGAAGTAATTGACTTTATAGCTTTCTCAACATCACAAACCGAAAATTGATTAAAACAAAAGGGAGAACACTGTGGAGTGGGAAGAGAAAATATCGAATTAAGTGTTTTTGACTTAATTGTCAAATTGAAATCAGATGTGGCAGCAAAATGCTGATTCAGAAGATCTATATTTAAGTTATTAGAATTTGAAACAGACGTGGTTTTACCGACTCCCAGTGATTTAAGAAACTTCCAAACTTTTCTAGGGTTGTTATTATCTACTGACTTGTGAATATAACGGCGTTGTGCATCCCTACATGCTCTATTGCAGCGATTGCGTGCTTGTATAAAAGCTTCTTTGTTAGTGTCAGTAGGACGACGTTTATATTTAGACTTAGCCTTACATTTCTGGGACATAAGGCATTTAATCTCATCAGTGAGCCAAGGTGCTGGAAGATGTTTGAGCTTAATTTGGCGTGTGGGCGCATGTAAATCGTACAATCGCAATATGTTCGCATTAAATACATGCACCTTCTCGTCGATAGTAGTCGCATTGACAACTCCAGACCAGTCCAACTCGCTCGCATCCTTACGTAACTCTTCCAGGTTCATGCCACCAAAATTACGCTGCATAATCAACTTCGATTTTGGTTTCGGAGGACGCACATTGTAAGACAAATAGATCATGTCATGGTAGGAGAAAGCGTTCGCCGAATATTGACCGTGTTTAATTACATGAGATGGGGAGGATACTAACATTAAGTCTAAAAGCGAAGCGGTCGTATTAGGTAGCTTGTGAGTGGCACTAAGGGGAAGAATTGACATATTAATGGATTGAATTAAAGTTTCAAAAATTGCACATCTATGGTCGCGTTTGAGCAAACATGTATTAAAATCCCCCATAATAATAGAATGACTATATAAGGGTATGAATGTTTCCATTAGTTTTTCAAAAGATGAAAAATAGTTGACTCTCAAGGACGGGCTATAATATACGCCAACCAATACTTTAGTATACCCCAGAGAGATATCTATTAGAATATGTTCACCCGCATCAGGGTCCGGTGGCTGCGAGGACATACTTACAATAGTGAACGGTATGTGGGATCTAAGGTAAATAGCCACTCCTCCACCAGTGGCAGAAGTACGATCATTTCGAATAAGTGTAAAGCCTGGTAGTGTATATGATACAGTTGGGAGGGATGGTTTCAACCAGGTCTCAGAAATTAATAAGGCATGTATATTTCCTTGACTAAATGATGCCAGCAAATCGGGGAAATGGGCTGGAATGCTCTGCGCATTAATATGTACAACATTGAAATTTGCATGAAAATTGGAAAACTCAGAAACAATAAAGTCAGAAAGGTTATAATTGCTGTCTTCAGAATCATGACTGTCTGACGAGCATGAAAAATATTCTGTATCACTATCGGTATTTAAATTGTATGCCATAAAAAAAAATATATCAGTATATAAAACCTAAAAATACAAACAATATTTCTCACTGGTTAAAAGGTAAACAAAATCGTTTACAGTCACCTGCCAATTAAATAATGCTAATTAAATAATTTAAAATATCCAACTATCGAATTTGTTATTATTATAAGTTTCTACAATAAATATATAAGTTGAAAGCTTTCAAAGCCTTTCTAAAAAAAAAAAAAAAATACATACAGAGACATAAATTGTAAATAACGGATAGTTAAGTGTAATGGACAAAAAGTAAATATATTAAGTACAGACATTCTTTGCTTACAAAGAAGAAAAAAGAAGGGCAGTAATCTACTGTTTTAATTTAACAATAAATCATAGCATAATATTGATATAAAAGAATAATTAAAATATAATTTGTAAACAGAAAATGTCGCCTCAATCAAAAACACAGAAAAAAGAGGGTGGATTGAAAAAACCAAGATGATTGCAAGTCAGTGAGTGATAACAGCGCATAGACGAATGTTTATTATTAAATGTGTATATTATTTTTTCGGTGCAATACGACGTGTTTTTGGTATTGTAATGGCTGGTTCTTTCTCTTTCTCACTATCACAATGGCATCGAACTTTGAATACCTTCGCAACACCAATATATTGAAACAGCAATATTACGCCCCTGATCACTAATATCGATATAATTCAGGACGTATTCAGACCAACCCTTCATACCTAAATATATCTTTATAGATATTTCGGTAAGAATGGTGATCTGAACTGTTAGACAACTTCATATTGTTACAACTTAAGCTCCGAGAAAGACTAATTCCAGTTACAGATCTGTAAAAGCACATTTTATTACCTGTCGGCATTTGAACTGATTGTAGTCCTTTTATGATCGTCTTCTTTTGTTCACTTATTTATTGGCATACGTTTCTAGTTATTGTGGAGAACAACCTATTGTCCTATTGTACTCGTTTACGGCCGCTCAGGAGCATCATTAGCCATGTGTTGCGGATTACATGTACAAACTAATTCTAGGAAATTATATCGACGTTGCAGGGCGGACACATTCTCATTTGTGAAGTATAAAACGATGGCTTGATTGAGAGAGGGGGTCAATTGAGCTACAACTACGATCTAAGCGTGACGTGTGTACATACAGGAATCTATTAGCGACGGACTTTGCGCGTTTCATTGAATTATGAACTTCTGCATTACGTTTGGATTTGTTGCGTTCGGTTATATTTGTACCTGTGTTATACGTGTTTGTATAGTTCTAATAAACTCTATAATAATTCTAACGGCATTTTAATTCGAGTCCCGCAAACTCGTAACAATATAACTGATTATTTTGAATGTTTCTAATTATTTAATGTAATAGAATGTGTCAGTCAGTGTGTCGGCAATCAAAAATGTGTCTTTCTAATTATTATTTAATGCTGTTTCATAGATTATAGAGTATTTGTAAAGACAGATTTGGGTTCAAAGCATATTAAAACATTGTTGTGTACAAATTATAATTAATAGAAATACAAATAACGAAATTTGGAACTTTTTGCAATAAAACAAAAGAACGATAATAAAAAAAAAAAACAGTTTAAGCGTCACCTACGAAACTTTGGTAACAATTAAATTCGTTTTATTTTTTGAAATTTTTCATGTCACATTCTATATAAATTAAAAAAAAACAGGAATTATTCGACGTCGAGAATAAACATAGGATACTTTTTATCCCCCAAAAAGGGGATACTTATGGTGGTATAAATATAATTTCGATGGTGCGCTCAAGGGATACTTTTCATCTCGGATAATGGGATAGATTTATGTAAAGGTTATCCCAGAAAGTGTATTAGGTTTTGTTTTTTGTGGTGATTTGTCATTTTCATCATTTTGGTTATTTTGGTCGTTTTGGCCATTTATGTATTTTATGTAGTTTACAGTTAGATAGATGGAGGATAGATAAATAAAACTAGAACGGGTTGAAATAGAGTATGAAAGTTTGTATGGGACCAATCATTTCCCACGTTATATATATAAAAATTTATCATGTATGAAAAATGCGACAGTAACTCGATCTGTCTGTCTGTTAAGCTTTCACGGAAAAACTACTAGGAGTACTGGATCGGTTTTGCTGTAATTTTATATAAATGTACTTTTAATACCGAAAATGGACGTAAATACTTTTCATGCCGCGAGATGGGAGATAGTTTGCGATATAAAAGAAGTGAATCTTTCGAGGGGCAAATAGCTCTAACATAAAAATTTAATACAATGTAACCTGTATTAATGCCTGTACTTTAAACAAGAGGTACGGTCTAGAGTTTTACCCGGGGCGCAGCCGCGGGATAAACTCTAGTATTCCATAAATTGAGGACAAGCCCTATAGACAAGTGGCAATATAAAGCGAATAGTATCGAAAGGTATGGGAATGCCATACTTAGCATAACGATATGTGATTCCTATACATTTTTCTAATCTATTCATTTAGCGCTAATGCCACTTGTCTACAGGGCCACTTGACACGTCTAACGAGTATACTGCGCTACTGACCCGACTTATGATAGTTCTAAAAATAAAATTAACAAATTAAATTAAGCCAGTAAAAATCTTAATGGGATGAATAACACGGGCGGCCGGACCAGCATGGGTCGACACGTGTACAGCGGTCACGTTGCTTACCACGAAGCGGTTGCGCAAACCTGACAGCGGACGAACTGATACAAAACGACTAGTGACGTAACGCACCACGCATTCGAATGGCGAGGACACTAACCGAACTACAGTTTTCCTTCTCGTTTCATGGTCAAGTTAAAATTCGAACTTTGATATTGTAATAAAAAACTGTCAATCGTAGGAGTGCACGTCAGAAAAGAACACCTTGTATACGTGCGTGACGGTCACGCGATTTCAGTGCTTTTTCCCCATCTCAAAAGCGGCCAGTGCCTAAAGTATTTTCATTTCATAAAACTTATATTTTAAAAAACTAACAAAACACGCGTTAAACAGACTCGAACTAAACAAAAAAAAAAATTATATATGAAGAGTTTGTTCTACAATCTTTATTCTTTATTGCACACAAAAAGTTACATAGATAATTATAGAATAATGGTTATTACAAAGGCGAGCTTAACCCTAAAAGAGTTTTCTTCCAGCAACCCTATGAGTCTAGCGAGAAGGAGCGAAGCAAAAGGCAGGCATGTGTACACTAAAGATATTTTACGATTTAACTATATAACATATAATATAAACAGATTAACAAAAATAAATTATTCCCAAGATACACTTAAGATACATACATACATATATAATGGAAAATATAGATACTTAGTCTAGCCATAAACACTGTTACAATTAAAAAGAAACAAAATATTACATTTGAATTTGGAATCTGTCATTTTTATATGATTGTTCATTGTGTTTTCTCATTTTGGCGCCAATACATTGTACAACATTTTACGATATTAAAATGGAGTGGAGCGATAAACAGAATCGAATCGCTGTGATTGCATTACACAAAGTAGGTATGGAGCCAAATGCAATTTTTAAAACTCGTCGTACGCTTTTGTATAAGTCTATCAGGCTATTAATAGGTACAATGAGACCTCCTCTGTTTGTGACCGAAAAAGATCTGGCCGTCCACGTAGTGTTCGTACGAAAAAGGTCGTCAAACCAAAAGATTTTATCTCGGGAGATGAAGATATCATCTAGAACCATGTCGCGTATTTTAAAAAATGACTTAGGAGTTGCAGCCTATAAGAGACGCACTGGTCATTTCTTAACTTATAATTTAAAAAAGAATAGGGTGGTAAAATCGAAACAACTACTGAAGCGGTACGGAAAGGGAGGTCACAGAAAAATGTTGTTTACGGATGAGAATTTTTTTACAATTGAGCAACATTTTAACAAACAAAATGACCGTATTTGTGCTTAAAGCTTTAAGAAAGCTTCTCAATTAGTCGACAGAGTGCAACGTGGGCATTATGCGTCTTTAGTGATGGTTTGGTAGGGTGTTAGCTATGAAGGAGTGACAGCTATATTTTTGTGAAAAAGTATCAAAACGTCGGCACAAGTGTATCAAGATTCTTCTTGAGAAGGTAGTTAAGCCCCTTAACAACACCATGTTCAATAACCAAGAATGGTCCTTCCAACAAGACTCGACGTCGGGTCATAAAGCTCGGTCCACGCAGTCTTGGTTGGAAACGAACGTTTCGGACTTCATCAGAGCTGAAGACTAGCCGTCGTCTAGTCCCAATCTTAATCCGCTGGATTATGATTTATGGTCAGTTTTAGAGAGTACGGCTTGCTTTAAACGTCATGATAATTTAAAGTCCCTAAAACAATCCATACGATTGGCAGTGAAGAATTTTCCCATGGAAAGAATGCGTTCTATTGATAACTGGCCTCAACGTTTAAAGGACTGTATTGCACCCAATGGAGACCACTTCGAATAAGCTTTTTATATTTTAAATTATTTTATGTTTATGTATTAAACTAACACACTGTAAAACTTATAAATGTTATTTGCAGTAGAAAAAAAAATCTTTGTTACAATATTTATGGCAAGACTAGGTATATAAGGATAATTAAAGATGGACAATGCTCTTTGACTTTTTTTGAAACTGGTCTCCTACAGCGTTATCGTGAAAATCGTGGGGTGCTTGACATCAGATACTACGATCATTTCACTACACTTCTTTCTTTATATAGTGTTTTTAAAAAAATGTAAAAATTTTGGATATGAATAAATAAATACTTGAATAGCAAAACGCGGGGTGCGTTTTACTTTTACTATTGTCATATTTATAATAACTTTTCACAATAACACTGTATAATAAACCCTTCATACTTAAAAATTATTTCATTTTATTTTTTAGTCTCCAAATCAACTAAAAACCAACCGACCAAGCAATCGCGAAGATCGGAGGAGTGTATAAAATTCCAGTGTCAGCCTAATGATCATGGTCAAAATATCAGGATAAATTTGTAAGAGTATTAAGTATTGTCATTGGTCCTTATTGCGTGTGCATAATTTCAAATTAATCAGACGTCTGGAAGTGGTTGATAATGACGTAGAAAGTTTCCGTTACATGCATACAGATGAAGCTAATAAAAGCGTGTTTAAAACGTAAGCCTGAAAGTACGCATACCATGGCTCGCCAAGATTTGTAACCGAGTTCAAAAAGGAGGAAGTTTTTTTTACATGTTTGTTACGCGATTTATCTGTCAATTGTGGACCGATTTACATATTTTTTTATTCGATAGAGTAACCTCCTGACGTGGTTCCATTATCACCAAGTCAGAATCTGGTGAGTGGATCCCAGGGAAATCGAGAGCAACTTTCGAGTATTATAGGCACGTACGTGTTTCATTTTTTTTTTACTAAAGCTATTTAAGTAAAAAGAAGAAAATGAAAAAAAATAACAAAAACAAAACCGACTTCAAGAATATGTAACTGAAAAAATGAAATATAATAGAAAAACAATATTTAGCTAGACGTGTTGCTGGGGAGTTTCTTGCCGCTTCTTCTCCTTGCGTTGCGAAGCGGTCTACATAGAATAGGAAGTTAACTTACATGTATGACCTTCAAAAAGTGTTCTCCAGTGGAACTTATTTTGAATAAAAACTTTTGAATTTGAATTTGAAATAAATATTTTCTACAACGCCTTGAAATCGGTGCCAAGTAAATAAAAAAAACAACCACTCTGCAAAATATAGTAATCAAACAAGTAGTGTTTTACTTGGCACCTTCTTCAACATGTTGTAAAATAAATTATTTTTTGTTTTTTTTATTTTGTTACTTTTAAAGTCGGTTAGTTGCTTTTGTTATTTTTTTTCTTGTGAAAGTCCGCATACTGACGGTTAGTGTGACCAGGCAAAAAAAGCCATAAGTATGTGTACTTTCTTCACGTCTATGGGTGATAGAGGTTATTGAACATTTTTTTCTATACGAATAGTCTTACAATGGCCTATTAGAGTTAAATAGCGATAAAAAAATCTCATTTTATTCAAGCCTGTCTGCTGAACTCAAGCAATATTTTTTTTTACATAATAAAAATACGTAAAATATAATAATAGGAAGTATATTACGAGATATCATTTTAAATGACAATAAGAACATAAAAATATTAAAGATCAATCATTTCTTAACCGACTTGAAAAAAGGAGGAGGTTCTCAAATCGTCGTTTGTTTTGTATAACGTGCTGTTTGTTGAACCGATTTTGACTTACTTGAATTGAATACTTTTTACGTTAGATTCAGTATAGTTCCACGATAGTTTCGAAATAATATTAATTATTATTAGTTACTATATACGTAACAAAAACCAACATCAATATAAATATGAGAACGGCTTTAAAATCCGTTGTTTGGTTTAGGAGGAGTTAGCGGAACTCGTACAAACAGACATACGCCCAAAGTGACTTTCTTTTATAGTATGTAAAGATATTCATAATACGATTGCAAAAATGGCTAATTTAATCCACCTATTTATTTATTAATAAACTAAATTATTGTACTAGTACTGGTTTAACAACTACCGACTCTTGTCGTCCTTCTTATACTCCATCCAAAGGTTGTCTGGAAGAAATCGCGATGGGCGATAAGACCGCCGGTTGTACTTGTATATTAATGTTCTTGATTTTGTGTAGCGTTTTTGTACAATAAAGTATATTCTACTAGCTGCGCCCCGCGGTTTCACCCGCGTGGTGATGGAAAACTGTGATAATGATGATAGATCGAATCAATAAATAAAAATCGTTGATTTCTGAACGACCGAACATCAAACGTTTAACATTCAAAACCAAAAAAAAACAACTTTACTTTGAAATTTTATTTGATTTCTGGACGACTTAAATTTTTACTATATTCCAAGCGTTTTTTTCATATTTACTCACCTTTTAAACTTTCCCTGGACTTCCACAAATAATTCAAAACCAAAATTAGCTAAATCAGTTCAGCCGTTCTCCAGTTTTAGCGAGACTAACGAACAGCAATTGATTTATATATATATATATATATATATATATATATATATATATATATATATATATATATATATATATATATATATATATATATATATATATATATATATATGTATATATATATATATAAATCAATTGCTGTTCGTACTATCTGTGCCCGCGTATACTAGCTGTGCCCGCGACGTCGTCCGCGTGGAATTTGCTTTCAAAACCCTCCGATTTTGAAACATTCTTCATTGGTGCTCCGCTTCTATTGGTCTTAGCATGATGATATATAGCCTTCCTCGATAAATGGGCTATCCAACAGTGAAATAATTTTTCAAATCAGGCCAATAAATAGTTCCTGAGATTAGCGCGTTCAATCAAACAATATTAGTATATTTGGCTACAACACTAATACTTACATTTTAATATCGCGATATCTTTGGAATGAATCGTCCGAATTGAATAATTCAAAAAGTCCTAGAAAGGTATTGAATTCGTCTTGAATATGGAGTAATTTATTTTGATAAGGATTAATACCAAGGTACAAAATAAAGAGTTTTTGAAGCGACGGCATTTTAATTATTTAAAAAAATAAAAGAAAACACTTATTGTGAGATAACTACAATGGTTAGACATATGGTTACGCGATATTTTTTGTAGACAATTATATGTTCTGCAAAGTGGTAGTACATTGTTTTGTTCTATAATCAATAGTTTTCGCAGCGCACGCCGTGTAAGGATTTTTTCGGGTCATTTTTTTACACCTTGGGTTACATTATTAGACTTTTAGTAAGGATCCCTATTTTTTTTTGTAAATATAATATAGCCTATAGCCTTCCTCGATAAATGCACTATACAACGCTGAAAGAATTTTTCAAATCGGACCAGCGGTTCCTGAGATTAGCGCGTTTAAACAAAAAAACAAACAAACAAACTCTTCAGCTTTATTATAATATTAGTATATAGCTTATGTGTTATTGTGATGTATAAGCTATATTATTATAAAGTTTCATCAAAATCCATTCGCGTTTATAATATTATTAGGATTCTATTCTGATTACCCTTTGCTTTATCTTTTAAAATAAAACCAAGATTAAAAGTTCGACCACACAGACCACGTCACGCCTATATTTAGTACTTAATGCACCAGAAAGCCGATCAAAAAACGTGAACCTTTATCACAGTCATATGACTACACGATAAAGGTGTAATGCATGTAATTTGCTATCTCACTGAGTAACAGTTATTATTTGTTACTGTAAAAGGGAGTGTCACGTGTATTCTTGCTTTTTACGCGAGCTGTAATTGATAATAGGGATGGCCCGAATGTGGTTTGAACCGAATACGAACTTCGGTCGAACATTCGGTTAAAACAAAAATTCGGCCGAACTTCGGTTTGATTTCTCCACGCTCTTGAGAACAAGAGCAACATATCGTGACCTGTTGACAACGTCAACCTGAGAACACCGAGTTTTTGGATTTTTTTACACCATAACCTGCCTCTAGTTAATTTTATGTATGAGTAGGTTGATAAAAGAATAGATTTTTAGATCTTTGATTGAAAAAAATTACCATTTCATAATTCTAAATTCATAATATTTAATTTGTAAAGCGTGATTTCAATCAAAATTAAAATTATAATTGCTGATGTCGCTTAGACGTCTTTTTTTAAAATTCCAGTTAAGCATTATAATTAAGCAATTGCACTACTTACTGATGTTTCTTAGTGGAATAATAAGTTTATTTTATTTTTGTTTTAATTTGATGTCTATTTAATGTGCAAAGACTCAATCAACAACTAATTTGATTTATTTTTTATCACATTGCACGTTAAGATTTACATGTTCCTAACTAAATGACCATGAATATATATATGCCAATTTTTATATTACGGTTATGATAGATATGATTTCTATTAACTTCAGTCAAAATAGTACAAGTAGGTATTTTACTTTTTCCTTGCACCGAATGTTCGGCATTTAAACCAAAGTTCGGCTCAAGCTGCTGAAATTCGGTCAAACCGAATGTAAAACGAATTTCGGCCCATCCCTAATTGATAACCATCGTAATAAATTGGCTTTCTTTTTGTATCAGAAAAGTAATATTGTTACGAGTGCGAGACTCGAATTAAAAATGCCTTTAGATTTTACTATAGAGTTCATTAGAACTATACAAACACGTATAACACAGGTACAAATGTAACCGAACACAACAAGTCCAAACGTAATGCAGAAGGTCGTAATTCGATAAAACGCGAAGTCTGTCACTCATTAGATTCCCGATTGTAGTACACACGTCAGTACTTGCTTCGCTCGTGGTTATCGCTCGACTGCCTCATCCCTCCGTCGGGCCATTGCATTATACTGCACAGATGTAATATGTCCGTCCGGCCGCGTGGACTGAATTTCAGGTGTGTATTTGTTTTTTTCGGGACCCGAGTTGTAACAATATAATAAGTAGTCTTTATCTATAAAACTAGTTTGCAAACTCCAATAAGTAACTTTAAATTGCTTAGCTAAAAACTAAAATAGGCTTTTAAATATCGCAAGCGAAGCCGTAGGCGAAAGCTAGTACACACACACACACACAGAGAGAGAGAGAGCGAGAGAGAGAAAGAAAGAGAGAGAGAGGGGGGGGAGGGAGAGAGAGAGAGAGACACGCACGCACTGACACGCACACATACACACACACGTACGCACGCACAGACACGCACACAACTGAAGGAGAAATCATGTAACATGCATAAAAAAATTAAGTACCTGTTGAAAATTTAATACTATGTCGCGTATACATTTTTTTTCCAATAATATTCTCACGGTATTGTTTGATATAGGTTACTGTCGATTTCCCTGGGATCCACTTCTCAGATCATGGGATTACCTTCGGAGTATACACTTACGAGTAAATAAAAAAAATTTGAAAATCGCTACATAATTGACGGAGTAATCGCGTAACACACATACAAAAAAAAAACACGAGACGAATTCAGAACCTCCTCCTTTTAGAAATCGGTAAAGAAATATACGTCAGTATCAGCTGGCCATTGCTAAGGTGTTGCCAAAGCGTACAAATATAAAAATATCTGATAAAAATAGCAACATCTTGTGAATCATTGTTATCTTTAAGAAAATTTGTTTACGTATCTAGATCTTGCGAAACAAAGACAGAAAAAACAGCTTTAAATTGAATGTTTTATTTAAGAAAAATCCTCTTCGGTGGTCCACTTGTGGCCTTTGGACGCGACGTGGGGTTGGGGGGCTGGATCTCGAGGTTAACCTCTTTGCCCCCACTTCAACTCAACGGGCGGGATCCGTGGCTGAGTTCAAGGCCGTTGGAGCCTTCTAGCATAGCAGTGGTCTCGCAACAGCTTTCATTGGTCAGAATCTCGTCCCAACACTGAAGCTACTGTTTTCTTAAATTCAACGTGTACAGCGAGTACATTCGGCATAAAAATATAAAATTATAAAGATTCAGAAGTTATTTTAAGACCAACATAATTATTATGTATTGATTTACGTTATAAATTCTAACATAACTAATAATAATAATTTGTCTATATTAAAAAGTAATGCAGAGACCTATTTCGCTTCAAACATTCGAGAATTGTTTTTAATTTGGAGGAATTACTTATCATCTGAAAGTCTCAAACGCTAATTTGTGCATGTGTTGCTCTACAATACCAGTCTTACTTAATTTAAAATACAAACTTTGGTTTGAAAACTATTAATTAAATCTAAACCAATGTCATAAGTGTTACAGATAACAAATACGTTGTGTTTCTTAATGCAATGTGTCAATGCCGTGCAACAATTTAAACGGTTTGGGCTGCTATGTAATAAAGTTGAAATCGCTTTTGGGAAAACATAATGAACTATGAATAGGCGTGTATAAAATATTGATTTATAGACGACAGATGTCGCAGTTTACTGTAGAATTGTTGTAAGGTTAAAATACGAGACGGATACATTTTTAGGTTTAGTTAATTGTACCTAATAGTAAACGATTACTGTCGCTAGATGTCAGTAACACCAAAGCAACCAAGGTCAAAATATCAAGTAAAAATAGGCCTAATGCTATCACTACAATTCATGTTTATATACACGGTTTTTTTAATAAAACTATACAATCACCTTAATTTGAAACCTGAAGATGCCACACCAACCTAAAAATTTGGGAAAACTCACTGCAAAAAATTGGCAATACCACACGTGTAATGCATTAACGCCTGCGCCTACGCACGTGTATGGAAATAATGACAAGTGTGCAATCGTAGCAACATTGTATTATATTGTATAGGACAACGGCCCCTCAAGGATATTTAACTGCTGACATCAATTGCGTTACACAATTAATTTGAATGGCTATTTAACACGTGTTTAAGACAGATTCTACGATTAGTTGTTGATATACTTAATGCAAGCGACGCTATACTTGTGCAGATATATTCGTATCGTACATAACATACAAACGGTATAGTTTAAGAAACTTAAAGTAATAGTAATAGGTACATAAAGTTAACAAATAGGTATGTATAACACTGCAACTTCCGTGATGTCATTTGACATTCATTTCAGCAATGTGCCAGAACAACTATGTCTTAACACTATCGAATATTGATATTATATTTATTAATACTGTATTCGATGCTTGTTACTACAATTAATCGATATGATATTATGTCTAGGGCGCATCTCTACAGATAATCAAGTTTTGAGTGATCAATGCTTCTTCGAAAGTGCGGTCGCTTGTAAAACCGAAACATTGCGACTAATTTATTTATATAATCAAAAAAATATGCACTATCTGCATAGGGCATTTTTTTTTGTTAACGCAGGGGAAATACGTTTCGTACCAGACTGGGCCCTGGCGCTAGACCTTACGCGGCGAGCGCTGCAGATAGGGGCGGACCGCCTCCACCGTGTCAATGCCGGCCTTAGGAGATTCTGAATCCCTTTACCACGTTTCGATCATGGTTGCGTTTTCCCGCGTTCAGGCCGCCTCTAACTCTACCCGACAATAAACCAGGCCCCTAGCAAGGGCATTCTGCCGGAAGCGGCACGCCTTAGCAAGCAGCTCCGCCTGGAGAGGCGAGGGCGGATCACCTGCCAAGAGTGTCACCGCCGTCCACGACACCGTACGGTACCCCCGTATAGCGCTCACCGCCAGGACCTGCTGAGCTCTCCTCAGCAGAGTCCTATTGTGGCGATGGAGTGCATAGTTCCAGACGGGTGCACCGTACAGTGCCATACTCCGAAGGATGTCAATATAGCTTCCGAGCCGTCCCGCCTGGGCCCCGTCAGTCTAGTGAGGGCGCCTGCGAACGTAACCAATCTGAGAACTAGCTATTCAAAATGTCTTTTGAACAGCCACTTAACATTAAGAACGAGCCCCAGATATTTCATCTGGTGCTTAACGAGAATGGAGACTCCTTGCACTGTAATTAACGAACAAGTCCGTGGGGGGATTCCGAAAACGCCTATTGAACATGAGAGGTTCCGTTTTCGCAGGGGAGACCCTCAAGCCCAGCCTACCTATACGCTGGACCACGTATACGTTGGCGAGGTCCACGGATACCGCGAATAACGCGGCACGTGCCGTGAGCAGGGTGTCGTCCGCAAAGCAGATTAACCCTATCGCGGGCATGACGGGTCCCGTAAGACCAACGTTCCACAAAATCGGCCCGAGGACCGACCCTTACGGAACGCCGCTCGCGACGCGTCTCCTACCTATCGCGCGACCAGTCTGGCCACCATCCCAGAGGATATACCTGTCCTGGAGGTACACGCCCAACAGCCTCGTGAGGTACGGGGGAACTCCGTCTGACCGTCTCGGTCTGCATAAGGCATATAGTAACTGCAAGAAATTTTAAATATTGAAAACAATTCGTAAAGTTGTAAACGAATGTACTAAGTAGCTATGATATAGAAATAAATAATAACTACGTGACTGCACTCTATAGCCGAAGGAAGTTCAATTTAATTAAAATAGAACATATTAACTGCAGTGATTGCAACGTGCTAAAACAAACGTGGTATTAACTATAGATCTCAATTAATTGTACATATTCGAAATGAACCATTATCCATAGTTCAGCCCGGTCGCATAGACTGCGATTACGATGCCACGAACTTGGCATGCATGTGTGCGACGTGCCAGCAGACAGGTGTGCGTGTGTGCATGGGGCCGGTCACGTTTCGCACGGCGTGCGAGGCCGAAAGGCGCGTGCGACCCGCGCTCCCCCCGTTATAGCTCTGCCAAGAAACTGATAAGGCTGGTCTACATTTTATAATGTTTCAAATATGTTATTGTATAAAATTAGAAATACTTCTTTCTTTTTAACACTAGTTTTAAAGCATGATTAACGAAGTTTAGTTATACTTTGTCAAAGTTAATACTTTTATCTGTCTATAAACCTTTATTTTGGAAATAAGTAGCACTAAATTCATTTAGTGTTTTAAAAATATTTTATGAAATTTGTTATCTGATGAATGGTGGGATATGAGTTAATAACAATATTACATTTTTTAATTAATAAGCTAAATTGATAATTTGTCCTATTATTGTATTCAATGAATTAGTGTATACGCTATTACAATTTAAAATTATATTATTGACCCTAGTAACATAATTATTTTATAATCATTTATATAACAAAATTAATGTAGACGAGTTTCAGCCTCTGTAGATAAGTAGCACTAGCGCTAAACGAATAGAAAAAAGTGTATGGGAATGACATATCGTTACTCTAATTATTATGTCATTCGATATATTTCCATTCTATTCGTTTAGCGCTAATGCTCCTTGTATACAGGGCCAGTAGTCTTTTCGATCTTCTATAACACATAACATCATACATTCTCATGTTAAAGTCGCTAAATCTGGGTGATGTGCAATCTCGTCGCCCAAGGGCGCCACTGATACATGGACACCTAATGTATAATACACGACAGACTTTATTTGTTAAGAATATTAATTTATACTAATAACATAAATAAATAAATAGATACTACATAGAAAGAAGACAAAAAAAATTTAAATTATATTAATTTCCCAATAATAAGAAATAAAGATAAACTAACAACAAGGTCCCTGACAACGCCAGGGGACGCGTCTGGGTCGAAAGCAGACCAATTATAATATTTTTTTGTTAATGTTGGTGGTATTAATAAAGTTGAGTTTTTTTGTCAAACGGGTCAGTTAACTCCAATAAATTAATCTATTTCATTTTAATGAAGTAAAATTTGAGAGTAATCATTGACTTTTTTATTTAGGGATAGTCTAGTGCCTTCACGTTTATTTTTAGAACTTTGTAATTATAATGCGACAGATTATTTTTTTAATTTATGGTAATGAAACTTGTGAGCTTGTATAGACCAACCTTTATAGCAATAATGATGCGCCTCGCGGGCCTCGCCTTAATGTCACGTGTCACCGAGGTGTTATTTTTGCAATGCTTTCGCTGTAAGTAATTGATGTCGTTTGAAATTTAATCGCTGTTATTGGATAATTGAACTCTAATTTAGATTTAATTCTAAATCCGGTTGTAATGTTGGACTGTTTAACCGGTTATTGACTTGTTGGAATGAAAACTTATAATAAAAATTCGTACGACTCGTTGATGTGTAGCAGAAATAATATCCACAGAAACGCAATATTCAAGCCTATTGAGGGTACAAAGTTAATATTATTTTTGTCCAAAGCTGTCAGCTGCCATTAAAATTGCCGCGCCAACACCAAGAGAATTATATCGTCTCTTTTATTCTAATAAAAATTCTATGTAGTTAGAGGGAGAAAGCATCAGTTCAACGTTCGTTTCAATTATCTGTATTTGATCACAAATTTGTGATGCTTCCCAATTAGCCGTGTGTAACACTCGAGAACAAGTTTGCTTAATTTTATGATACACGAACTCATTTCCCAAAATAGGAGAAAGACGCTAATAGTATTAGTAACGATACAATATAGATATCTTATCAATATTGCCACTTGTCTCAGGTTTATTCGGTTTGATCGATTTAAATCATGCCTTTTAACCTATTAAGTATAGAAATTTGTTAATATAGACTTCAACTTTTATTTATAGCGTTATATTCAATACCAATATAGCTTAGTCTGTATGTAACAACATTGACCTTTTCACGTAACAGATATTTTATATATTTCACAAGCGCGTTGCGTTGAGAAAAATCTAAAAGTAATACTTAGATGTTTATTTACGGTTTATAAGCTGCAATTATATAACGTACACAGAAATTTGCGAGTATTAAGCATATTAAGTCATAAGATACAATATAATCGTAAATAGGAGATCAGTATTCTAGGAAACAAATATTAGATTTATTTGTATATTCAGCTTCGTAGCCAGGGGGGTAGGCTACGCGGGCTGCCGCCAAGGGTGAATCCTCAAGGGGTATTACGCTGGTCCATTTATGCGACCTTTCATTTAATTACCGTGTCACTTAAAGTACGTTTTTGTACATTTTTTTTAAGAAGCAAAAGATTCAAATCTTGCTCTGAGCGATGGCACTGTTGTTATCTTCCTATCAGTGGCGTGGTTTCATACCTTTAAAAAAAACTAGCGACTAACGCTAGTACCAAAAGGTGGAAAGCGCCATGAATTTATTGGCGCTTACGTTGTTTATTTGTGCATATATTTTTACTGTATTACTATCTCTTACGTTCGGCAGCTTTCCACATGTATTGGATGAAATAGCAACTCATAACCCGATCGACTTCCGGCTTTTGTTTCAAAATATGTGAGAGGCCATTCATTAATTACGTAAGGGTCCCGAGGGGGAGGGGCGGGGGGTGTTAGAACAACCTAAACATGTCCTTAATCTATATCTATTAGCAGAGAAAGAGTATAAACTAAATTATCTGCTAAAGCAAAATCTTTGATTTACGAGAAAAATCGACAAAATTATCCTTACTTAATTTAAGAATGGCCCTTAAGATTGCAAAATTAAAAATACAAATTGTAATAAGTTAATACATCGCGAGTTGACGTTTTTTCAGCAGCGGTGTAATCAGTGCTGGCGACAATGATTTTTCAGCCGGCTTACCCTAGCCGAATTTCCACTCCACGCCACTGCTTGCTATATACCTAGTCTTGCCAAAAATATTGTAACTTTTTTTTTTCTATTACAAATAACATTAATAAGTTTTACAGTGTATTAGTTTAATACATAAATATAAAACAATTTAAAATATAAAAAGCTTATTCGAAGTAGTCTCCATTGGCTGCAATACAGCCCTTTAAACGTTGAGGCCAGTTATCAATACAAGCACGCACTATTTCCATGGGAAAATTCTTCACTGCCAATCGTATGGATTGTTTTAGGGACTCCAAATTATCATGGCGTTTAGAGCAAGCCGTACTCTCTAAAACTGACCATAAATCATAATCCAGCGGATTAAGATCGGGACTAGACGACGGCCAGTCTTCAGCTCTGATGATGTCCGAAACGTTCGTTGCCAACCAAGACTACGTGAACCGAGCTTTATGACCCGGCGCCGAGTCTTGCTGGAAGGACCATTCTTGGTTATTGAACTTGGTGTTGATACGGGGCTTAACCTTCTCATGGTATTTTGATACACTTGTGCCAATGTTTTGATACCTTTTTCACAAAAATATGGCTCAGTCACTCCTTCATAGCTAACACCCCACCAAACCATCACTGAAGACGGATAATGCCCACGTTGCACTCTGTCGACTAATTGAGAAGCTTCCTTAGAGCTTTGAGCATAAATACGGTCATTTTATTTGTTAAAATGTTGCTTAATTGTAAAATATTTCTCATCCGTAAACAAAATTTTCTGTGACCTCCCTTTGGTTACCGCTTCAGTAGTTGTTTCGATTTTACCACCCTATTCTTTTTTAAATTATGAGTTAAGAAATGACCAGTGCGTCTCTTATAAGCTCCAAGTCCTAAGTCATCTTTTTTTAAATATGCGACATGGTTCTAGGTGATATCTTCATCTCCCGAGATAAAAGCTTTTGCTTTGACCACCTTTTTCCTACGAACACTACGTGGACGGCCAGATCTTTTTCTGTCACAAACAGAAGAGGTCTCATTGTACCTACTAATAGCCCAGTACACAAACATTTGACTAATACTAAGCGTATGGAGTTTAAAAAATTGCATTTGCCTCCATACCTACTTTGTGTAATGCAATCACAGCGATTCGGTTCTGTTTATCGCCCCACTCCATTATAATATCGCAAAATGTTGTACAATGTATTGGCGCCAAAATGAGAAAACACAATGAACAATCATATAAAATGACAGATTTCCAAATTTAAATGTAATATTTTGTTTCTTTTTAATTGTAACAGTATTTATGGCCAGACTAAGTACATTTTATGCATCTGAAAGCTATTTATTGCCTTTAGCAATACGATAGTTTCAGCAAATGGTTGCTTAGGCATGTCATAACCAATTAAGAATAGATACATTCAAATTATGAATGTCAAAGAAGCAAGTAAGGTGTGTAAGAATAAGCCTAAATGGCGCTCTGTTGTTCGTACCTACCCCGCAAGGGAACTGGCGTGAAGTTATGTATGTATGTATGTATGTATGTATGTATGTACATTCAAATTAGCTAGGTACACAAACCTTGTCTTATCGTCAATGGATTATCTAGTTTTAGAATATAGGCACATGTGTTGTTCTTACATAGATAATTGAACGGCTACTATTCGAAATGGAATAACGTATTTATAGCCACATGGAGATAATTTAAGGTTGCCATTCTTAATTATAGAAGTTTTATAGGATTATATATTAACGCTTTGTCCAAACCCTTACTGTAACAATGTGATTGATTAGCAAACTAGTTAGATGTCATAACTTTCCCGTTTACAAAACTGTATAGAAGTAATATAGATATGTATATGTACATATCAAGTCTGTTTAAAATGCATATATCTTTGTTAATAAAACTAACTATTAGTGTAACATACTCTTTGAATTTTTATAAGAATGATAATTAAAGATAATGAAATATTTAATATTTTTGCTTACTTTCGTAAATGAAAAATAATAATAGTAAAAGTGGGCTTCTACTATATTATTATATTTCTATATCTTCTACTGCTAGATTCCAACAGCAAACGTTCTATTATAGTATCGGAATATAACGCAGTTCAGACGAAAGTGGCCCTTAAATTAATTATTATGTATAACAAATAATTTCTCCAATATTACTTTTTGTGTCACTAAGCGAATCTCCTATCCTGTGTAATTGCCCTGTGTAAAATGATCTTCGATTTTTGCAATTTGCTGATGTTTATTTATGTGTATAAGCTATGTGTTACGCAGTACTAATATGACGCATCAACTGTGAATAGACACGTGAATTGCATACAGATATATTGCCTACGTTCATTGGAATCGTATCATCGTTTTGGACGGAACGAATTTGAAATCAACTTTCATATTTCTAATACTTACTGAATCCCTATTAATATTATAAATGCGAAAGTAACTCTATCTGTCTGTTCCGTGTTCACAGAAAAAACTACGGGACCGATTGGACTGAAACTGAGTATATATATTTTTCGGTGCCGAGGATGAACATAGGATACTTTTTATCCCGAAAAATGGGATAGTTTCCGGGATAAAAATATAGGTATTTGTCTCTCTGATTGTGCTTTTGGACCGATTTGCTTGAAATTTGGTATATATATAATTTTAATACTGAAGGTGGACAAGGGATACTTTTCATCCCGGATAATGGGATAGATTTATGTAAAGGTTATGCCAGAAAATAAGACAGGTTTTTTTTTTGTGATTTGCCATTTTCGTAATTCTGGCCATTTCGGTCAATTTGGTCTTTATGTCATTATAGGCACTTTCGTCATTTATGTAGTTTACAAATAGGTTGATGGGGGATAGGTATATAAAACAAGAACGGGTTGAAATAGAGGATGAAAGTTAAATGGGAGACCAATTATTTCTCAAGTTTATAGATATAAAAATTTATCATCTATAAAAAAATGCGCCAGTAACTCGATCTGTCTGTATGTTAAGCTTTCACGGAAAACTACCAGGTGTACTGGATCGGTTTTGCTGTAATTTTGTTTAAATGTAGTTTTAATACGGAAAATGGACATAAATACTTTTCATGCCGGGAGATGGGAGATAGTTTGCGATATAAAATGTAGTGAATCTTCCGGGAACTATTTGCTTGCTGAACGATTCACTAACACACACACAGTCAGATTTGCACTAAAATACAGGTAACATGTAACCTGTATTAACGCCTGCTCTTTAAACAAGAGGTAACTAGAGTTTGACCCGCGGGGTAAACTAGTGTGTACATGTATATATACTTAGTCTGGCCATAAATACTGTTACAATTAAAAAGAAACAAAATATTACATTTGGAATTTGGAGTCTGTCATTTTTATATGATTGTTCATTGTTCTCTCATTTTGTCGCCAATACATTGTCCAACATTTTGCGATATTAAAATGGAGTGGGGCGATAAAGAGAACCGAATCGCTGTGATGCATTACACAAAGTAGGTATAGAGCCAAATGCAATTTTTGAAACTCTCCGTACGCTTTTGTATTAGTCAAATGTTTGTGTACCGGGTTATTAATAAGTACAATGAGACATCCTCTTTTTGTGACAGAAATATATATATATATATATATATAAATATATATATATATATATATATATATATATATATATATTCATATATATATATTCATATATATATATACATAGCTGTCCCGGCAGACGTTGTTCTGCCCTGAAGAAATAAAATTTAGAACCCGATTGCAGCGACACCTACCGGGTCCAATTGTGAATCTAAACCATCCTCGAATCCACTTGAACACACACAAAAATAATCATTCAGATCGGTCCAGTCGTTTAGGAGTTCACTATCAACACACGTACAGAAGAATTATATATATAAAGATAACATATATATGGATTTTGTTTCAACTAGTTTTTTTGTCGATCCCCACCCGACATTTTCTTGTAGATCTCAGAAAATAAGTTACAGCCCTTAATATTAATTATAAGTATTTTCCCTGAGCGTGAAAAGACTTTCGATATAAAATATACATAGATCAAGATATTTTTTTTTAATTTCTTATAACTCAGCCGCATTTTATGTTATCACATCGGACTTGGTCGCGATTTACTCAGAATTAAACAATGTTCCCTGCGGCAAAAGTGTAACTTATACCGGTGAGTTTATACTGGTACTCGTCGAAGAAATTGATTTTTACATAAAATTCTAGAAATAAAATATTAATTTAATACGTCAGTCTAAATGTCTATTGAGCAGAGGTACATACATATGTACGGCGGGGTGTTCACTGTTCAACCTTACCTCCTTGAACTATTAGTTGTCTATGATGTATAAATAAAGATTCATTCGGAGGGAACTTCCCACCGAGGTTTAATAACCCTTTGCGCTCCAACATGGGGATTTAGGAGCGTTTTATAGTATATTTCTTTTACTAGGCGATTGTCATTCCTGTATTCATCTTTTATGGTTCTACCCCTCTAACTTCTAAAATATGCAGTGAACTTTCCGAAATAATTCAAGCTTAAGAAATACATTCAACAAAAATTATTCTGAACTAACGTTTATTAATTTTTAAGATATGGAATATTTTCGATCAAATATGTTAGGGTTAAGTAGCGAAGTGACATAAACTGTTCGTAAAATGTTCGTTACTTTTGCGGAACCCTTTACTATATCTGGAGCCTGGGCTGAAAACACACGTAACCTATTTTGGTAACCAATAATATCGTTCATAAAGGAAATATTGAAGGATTTATCGGACTAGACTGAAATTCACAGTTAATTCATTGATAGTATTTATTTTTTAGTGTCAAGGTTTAAAAATCGAAAGTTAAGATTGAGCAATCGACACGACAGGAGTATGATCCATCGCAACAAAGGCTCTAAGTTCTGCAAGGCATTATACTTATATGTAAATCTTTATATGAATGCTAAACACATTAGTTGAATATTGTAATTATCTCGTAAAAAAAAATATTATCTAGGCAAAGACGAATTCAAGGAGTAAAAGACGCAACCCACTAAGTATTATCATAATTGTAGTAGCAAAAGAACGAAATAACTTAGTTATTATTCACTACTTTACATATTTAATAAACAAAGTTCAACAAAGTCAATTGGATTACACGAAGGTTTAACAGATTTTTAATTTTGCAGAAAGGGATAATATAAAAATTACTGTACATCACTACACAATTAGACACGAAAAATGTTTAAAAATCTAGTTGTCGATTGAGCATTGAATATCATCAGTATTCGATATTATTGAGTTATATTTATTATGTTACATTATAGCCCAGTGTTCGATATGTAGGTAACTATTATATACAGAAAAATATTATGAGTAAACATATCTATTTTTTATAGAATTGTTACCTATTTACAATTAAAATTTACATTCACATTAAACAATATAGATATAAAAAAATACAAATAATAAATAGGTCCCAAATCACCGTCAGTTGGGAACGTAACTTATCTATTTTAATTCAACTTCAAAATCCATAAATAAAATGTGAAAATGACTGTCTTTGTATGTTTTTTGGTCTGTCCTCGAGGCCGTAGTTATTTTTTTTTAATAGTAAACAAGTTGTGGAACGTATTAAATCATAAAAAATGCATTCGAATAAAAACGTACTTGTCATACTTGACAGCATGCCCGTTCTCCTCCCAGTAATGTCGTGTTTCCATATTCACTTTGTCACAGAAAAAAATACAAGATCACTGTTACTCTATCGTCACGTCACATTCACAAAAACTATTAAAACGAATTTAATTCAACAATTATTAGTTTTGATCACATTTCTGTTCCCAACACTAAAAATGCACTTAGGTCAGATCCTCGCAATCCATTTTAGTGATGTTAACAATGCGTTTTAACGATAATAATATCGTATGTAACTGCATAAGTATTCGACTAGCGATACGTGTTTACAGCGAGAGCCTCACGGCCTTTCTGAGTTGATAGGGACGTACCGGCCGGTGCTAGTCATGTGACGCGGCGTCAAAATATTTTATGGCACGAGGCAGCGGAATAGGCATGTTTTTATTAACAATGTTTACAATCCAAAATAATGTTTTTTTTTTTCTTAACTGCTATATCGACACAAGAGTAATTTTCTTAAAAACAAACTGGAATACTTGCATCGATTAGTGCAATGCGTTCTACTTGCATCGCAGTGGAACCGGTGGCAGCCAGCCGTGTTGGTCTGCCCGTCGCGCCACGCTCGTTCGCACGTGACCGGCGACGTGACCTCCCTGCCCCCCTCATATAATGCAATCCCCGCTCGCCCGTATAGTCTAATTATATTATCATTGTCCGCTGAATGTATTAATTTTATTTGAAGCCTCGCTACAAGAATGTTATTAGTATTGACTTTGGCCGAATGTTAAAAGTAAGGCCGCTATTGAATAGCCACATTAATGTATATACATCGTTATCTGTCAATATTTAACGTCAATAACAATTACAAACAATTGCGCATCACAAAGAATGCATTAAGGTTGATTTATATTGCTCTAGCTACTGACTTAAAATTCGAAGGAAGACCAAGCATTACTGACTTCAATATTCCCGATTGAATATTTTGAAGTTAGTCCGCGACCCAAGTCAGTAGCTGGGTCAATGTAAATCAGCCTTTCCGTTCCCCAAATCCATACTTGGATCAATGTAAATTGGTCATCATTCCACATGCCAAGTCAGTAGCTGGATCAATGTTAATTGGCCTTCATTCCGCATCCCAAGTCAGTAGCTGGATCAATGTGAATCAGCCTTAAATCCGCTTCCCAAATCAGAAGTTGGATCAATGTATGTTAATCTGCGTTTATGATCAGTGGCACTTAAATAATGGGGTAGTTGACTCATATCACAATGAATTCTGATACAATTTTAAGATAAAAGAGCGGGCGTTCAAATACCATGTCATGATCATAACTTTAAAATACCATGATTGAAATAATTTTAATTATTGTTTAAATTATAATTAATATGTTCTTTGATTCGTTATAGAAATGTAAACTTGTGTACACCTTCATTTTGGTGTTCTAAAAGTTGTCTGAAAAGTCTTATAAAATCTCTCATGTCTGCGCCGGCCATAAGTTATTCAAGGTCAAAGGTACCAAAAATCAGTTTTCGCGATTATCTAAGTTTCTACAGATCCAATGATATAAGTTATTATAAAAATTGTAAAACATAAAATAAGCGATAAATTTTGTCTCAAAAAATTTTTCATACGCCCAACCGTTTTTGAGATAAGAGGGCAGAGAGCCCGCAGCGCTCAGCCATAATCACTGTAATGCTTTTTTTTTGCCAGGGGAAATCCGCTTGAGGACCATAAGCCGCGACAAGGGCAGAACCTTGGGGGGATAATTCGCGACCCGTGTGTAGGATTCGCCAGATCGAGGGTGGCACCAGCATGCCCAGTCAGAACTGGTGTCATGCTGTTGCCACCCCCGGTTAGGGATACTCACTAAAACCCCTGGGTGTTCCGTCCTTCGCCTTCGCCAGGGCTACGGGTATATGACCTAGCCTCTCCGCAACCCTGGCAGGCGTGGGCCCCCCTCACGAGGCCTCTTCCAATCACTGTAATGCTAGGTCAACCTTCAGCGTGGGCGTAACTACGTTCTAAGTCTCACGCTCTTCCTGCCATAAGCGCGGGGCACATGGGAGGAGGGTGGTTTTAGTGGAGTATTGAGTAGTCGAGTCCACACAAGCCGGCGATTTGACTCTGGTGCGCCCATTCGTGGGTGTCACCTCTCGTCGCTTTGGTCTAATCCCTAGTAAAGGAAATGCGTTTCGCGCACTACCGGGAATGTGCGAAACGCATTTCCCCGCCTTAAAAAAAAAAATATTTTGCACAGATTTCATATATTTATTTAATAATACTAAAAGCCTCCCCGCAACCTTCACCTGCTTGGTTACCCCGCAAGAGCGATTGCAAAAGTGCAAAAAATGTATTGCCTACACTGTATAATCATTGTCCCGGGACATAGAGTCCGCAGCATTTAAAAAAGAATGTAAGCTATTATTTTAGTGAAAACTGTGTCGGAATATAAGCTAATTTTTTGCACCCCAACTACAAACCATTCCCAGGAAAATTCCCGCGTGATTCCCGGGATAAAAATATCACACATTTTATTACATACAATTTGCTATTGATCAGTGAAAAAATTACATTGGATTTCGATGTTCTTTAATCTGGCCATTCTAAATATATCCCAAAAATCCCATGGGATTGCCAGGATAAAAACTAGCGCACATTTTAAGTTTAATAATGTGCGATCGATCAACGAAAACCGCATCGAAATCGGCCCAGTAGTTTTTACGTGATCCCGAACAAAAAGACAAGAAATCTAACATATATGCGATGGAGAATAGTTTCCATCGCATATATAGCTAGCTAAGCTATAGTTGTTTTTTTTTAAATAGCTTCAATGTACAAACACGATCGATTTTGTTTCTAATACTGATTAAAAACTTCTATCGGAGCAACCATCGTTGGAGTACTAAAAGATTCAGAAACCGCAAAAATCTTTTCCCAAACATCTGTTGAGAAGTCGAACTTACCTTTTTATTTATAAAATCTTTTCGTGGACTGAATTTTTATTCAGTTAAGTTCAAACTTATCTAAAAAGATAAGATAAAACTAAGATCTAAAAAGATAAGTTTGTAATTAATTCACACATAGCTTTTCTGACGCACCAAACTATCAAGATTAGTTTTTGTTTGGAAATATAATAATAACGAGCTCACAATTAAGTTTTTTTGAATTTTATCTTTTTATTCAGTCAACAAAAATATTTTATAGATAGAATGGGATGAGATTCTCCAACGATGGTTGGTCCCACAAAAGTTTTGATCAGTATCAGAAAAAGGATCGTTTGGCATCAAAAAATTATATGCACGAAAAGGCCATTTCTTCATAACTGTACATTTGTTTTTTGAAAATATGTAAATGAGGATCAAATTTTCACAAAAACGATTGATAGTCTTCTAAAATAATTTTCGTGTAGCTGTAACAGGTAAAGAACTTCCCCTTATATATACTCTGTATACAAAATATACAGATTAATATAGAAATAAGATCTAAGCCGATAATAGATGGATCATTTCTGACATTCAATTGGAATGAATCAATCAGTGATACTGTAAACATAAACTTGAATCATTCAATATCATTGAAGACGGTCGTGTCGTAAGCTTGCATTGATACTTTTTTAGTATAGGATTCAGCAAGTTAGAAATTACTTCTTTTTTCTAATTTTAAATTAATTAACGAAACCTATATATTGATTAAATGCACAAATCATTCGAAGCTATTATGAGAAATGACTAAAAGCGACCAGTGTTGCTATTAGGTCAACTAACCTACCAATAATAAATTATAATATGCTTATTTGATAAAATATTAAATTATTATTTTAAAATTAAAACCTCACATATTGACTACCTATAATATTAACAAATAGTATGGTAAAAGTGTTATGTTAAGAATGTGGTCAAATACGATTTTATTTATTATATATGGTGATATTATTAATGTCACCATATATAATATAATTATTATTTTTCTGTGTTTTTAACTAAATATAAAAATTACTATTGGCAAAGGCCCGAGTCCAAATAGAGTTTGTGAGGTGAGCTGAGGGTGAGTCGCACCCGAACTGCCTGTCATGTAAGACTTTAGACTCGTTATATATGGGATACGGTCTAACAGGAAGTCAAAGCTAATTTTGTTGAATTTTCCTTTAATTTTAGGCACGATAACCATATGACATAATTTTATAATGTGTATTTGTATAACTTATTTACAAATTTATAATGGCTACGATCCACAAGATACATAACGACCACATTCACGACCGTGATTTTTCCCGTTCAACTTGCTTGCGGGCGTTACAATCATAAACTTCTTCACTTCGACTCACCTCTTGACATGGGTCGTTGTGAGCGCTATGTGATCAAAAATAATGATGTCATTAGTAACGTTTTCTCCACGATATAACGACCGCGGTCGCATTATGGAACGCCAGACGGAGCATTTTAGGCGTATTGAGGTCGTTCCTTTAGTATTTCAGGAACACGCCCTATGTGATTTAACATTAGTTTTTTATCTTTCTGGTTAGACATGGTTTGTGCATTCAGCCAGAGCCACGTGGTAAATGTTTAGTTAACTATGCTAAAACGAGGGAAACAAATCACGAAAAAATACAAAATTATACCGAAAATTTGGAAAACATGTATTAAAATAATTAATAAATATATAGATGTAGGTAAAGTTAAAGCTTTATTTGGTTATTTACAACAAATGAATTTAATACATTATATACATTAAATTTACAATTCATAATAAAACTACGTTTTAACGGTTTTAAGCGCGGTAATTTTATTTGATTTTGGTTTTTCCGACGTTTTTACAATTCATTTTTAATAAATTTAAGATTAGTTAGAATTAAAACTTTTGTATGGTAACATTCATTTTGACACGTCCAATTACGTTTTGATTTTTCGACCTTTAAATGATTTTAATTTGCAACTTCTGTTTTAAAATTACTGTTAAATATTATATGAAATTATAGAAAATAACAAAAAAAAACACCTTTAAAGATTTAAAGTACATATAATTTATTTCGAGACGTTTGTAACTGTAATAATAAAATAGAAATAGTTGAGGAGTTAAAACAAAACGTCACACCGAAATTGTCTTGTCAAATTGTACAGCAGATTTTTGGAAGAGGCGTTTAATTTACTTTTTTGGTGAATAAATTGTGTGATAGTCTTCAAAAATGCTAGCTTTGATCAATCGTATCCTTGATTGGATCAAAAGCTTGTTTTGGAAGGAGGAAATGGAGCTGACGCTTGTTGGATTGCAGTACTCGGGGAAAACAACTTTTGTTAACGTCATTGCCGTTAGTATTATCTGAAAACAATAATTTTGCTTTGTATGAGCTTAGTCAAACGCATTTTTCAGCGTATAAACAGTGTTATGCCGTACCGGGGTCATTTAACGCCCGTATACTGTTTCATTTCACTGATATCGCGCAGTTGTTTTGTCGCGTTTTAATTTTTATTTTGCGATGTAGATTCTAAATTAGACGTATTGCTTGTTACTTAAAACGTCCTTTGTTTATTTTTTTCATAAAAGGTGAATCAGCTAAGGTTTCAGACACGAACACTTAACATTCAAATTACTTCCTAATTTTAATTGTACTTCCATGGTTTAGGCTTTGCATAATCGCTGTTAACTTTCACCACTGTGTTTAAAATAATGTTTTTTATGGATTCTTTTATTTTTCGAGCTCCAAATCATAGGTAACTTTTTGTAACAGTGTATATAATATGCTGGGCTACTTGAATCACATAGTAAATGAAATTATAGTTTATATATTCTTTCATTTGTTCATTTAGTAAAATACCATATGCACAATACTCAAGATTAGTGTTTATGTAATATGTTTTAACAGTAAAGGTAAGGCTTCATTATTGCAATGTCTTGGCCAAGTTTTATGTGATGAAATCTGTTTTTATTTTAATTTTTAGTATCATGAACATATGCTTATAATGTCATGAAAACTCAATACTGTGAATATATTATAAAATATTTTTTTTTACTTATATAACTTACAATAGAATTGGTCTCCGATGAATGTAGTACATTTTATTTTCAATTTAACAGTTTTTATTCAGATAAATATATGTAAAATTTATAAATTACAATTTGATTTTCTAAGAAAGTTATTATTTTGGACAAAATCTGTCTTGAATACCATTATTCTCTAGATTTTGCCTACATAGTCTGTGTTTTGCAAATCACAGGTTGATTATAATTATAATCCATATAGAAAGTATTTTGTTTATAGTGTTAATAGTAGACAGCAAGTCAATATAAAAACTGAATTTTTACTTGCTGTCATTAGTTTGGCAAAATTATTTACTATTGTTCACTTTATTGATCTTTAAGCTAAATAAAGCAATTCAGTATCTAGATGAAATCAGGGTTTGAAACCCTGGTAAAAATAGGATAGTATGGTAATTATATATTCTGGTTGCAGATATCTATAAAAAATAAACATCATTATACAATTTAACATTATTTATTACCCATTGTATTGTTAAGTAAATAAAATGTTAATAATAATTTTATCTATACCTTTACAGTTGTTACCATCATTGCTCTCTTTCACACCTAAAGATCATCAAATAGCATTGACACTAAGGCACTCATGTATGCTTATCTACATGATTAATTTTCAAATAAATTGCAATTAAATTAGAGCTGTGGTTGCATTTTCAAGCCCTGGATGGAAAGTGCTTCCCATTGCCTATGGACATTTGCAACACCAGAGGTGTGGCCAAGTCGTTGCCGACTTCTAAGAAATTTTATAACGCCCTCCTTAAAAAACCCCATGTCATCGCTGAAAGAGAAAACCATGGTGGGAAGTTCTCTGCATATCACTGTTGTACCTGGATAAATGTTCTAGAGCAGTGTTCCGCAAACTTATTGTGTTCAAGGTACATCTAGGAAAATGAAAATTTTTTGAGGTACACCATAAATAAAAATATTTTTTTAAGTAATATTAATCAACATTTATTTATAAATCATCAAAACAATATTTATTATTAATCAACAAACCTAAAGTTTAAATTGCAGCATAATCTTATTTTTTTGATGCACACCATTTAATGACTACGGTACACCAGTGTGCCATGGTACATACTTTGCGGAACACTGTTCTAGAGAATCGTTGCATAGTTGAGTGTGGGAGCACAAAAAAATGTGGGTGAACATCCCATCGCTGATAAGTGGTGTGGTTGTAAAGGTGAAATTAAAATCAAATTACTCATTAGTCTTTATAGGCTAGATCTTAATATTTAGTTAAGTAATTGATAAAGAATTACTTTTGCATTTTTTAAATAAATTATATTATGATGTCCTGGTAGTGAACTGGCAGCAAAATAACCTGAGCCTTATCTGATGTGTCACAGTGGGCCAAAGCTTTTAAGCTCTCAAAGATAAAATTAGCTTAAAAATAGTTATGAAATTAATGTAACATAGTTCTTATTCATTAACACAACTTTCCTTATCTTTTAATTAAATAATAATTTTAATTACAATATTATTTTTTAGTGCAATGTCTACATTACAGATATTTATTGCAAAGTTTACATAATTATAATAAAATGTTGTAACTATACTTATTGGAATGCTTCATCACTGAATTTATGCACTGTAACATGGACTTTAATTTTTTTAATTGCTGGAGACAGGCTGACGCCTCACCTGATGTGAAGTGGTTACAGTCTCCCATAGACATTTGCAACACCAAAGGTGCTGCCTATACGCTGCTAGTCTCGAAAGGGGGTTCAGAACCTGGCCAGTGATACTAAATTACAAGTCAAGGTTGTTATGGCGGCTTACTCTAGACCAGGAGTGGTAGCCATCCAGGCAAATGCCTTACTATTTGGTTGTAAGTTTATTTTGTCACCTCTTACAACAGGCCACCTCGTTAGAGGAATTAGTATTCTTTTTCTGGTTCCAGAACGGGATTAACAGTTGTTTCAATTTTGGTTGATACAATAGAAATGTTCTGTTTCTGATATATGGCAAGAGAATTGCTGGTATAACAATAGTTTATGGAAACTGGCAAGTTATATGAGAAATAAATTTATAGCCAAGCTGCCTTCAAGGCATATCTTCCTATCTTCATTCCGAAATGGATGCTCAGAATATAAATAAATAAAATAAAAATAGCCTTTATTGCCGAAGAAAACAACAGAAAACCTAATCCGCTAATTGGTATCTAGTTTTGCCTCCTCAGTTTGTCCTTTGACAAAGGCCTCCCTCAAGCTATTTGCTGCCCATTTTTCCCTGTCTTTACAGGTTCTGGACCACAATGTCCCTGCTGTTTGTTTAAAATTGTCCTCACCTCTTGTATTGTCGTCCTCTTCGCCTTTTTTTTTTATAAAGGGCTCCGAATATAACTGGGATTTAATGCTAGGACAGAAGTTAATATTTATGAAGCTCAGAAGTATTAAGTATAGTTCAGATATTTGAAGTACAGTGCAACAAAATGTGGTAATATCTCATGAAGGCTGTGTGGCCTTCAAAAATAGTATTTTATTTGCAACTCCAAAACATAGGAAACATTTCTATACAGTGTAAATCTCTCATCTTTTATGTAACTGAAAAATTAATAATACTTTTTTCTCATTTGGCACCTGACCTTATAGGTACTAACCTATAAAAAAAATATCTGTTGAAGATGCAGTCCATTGCTAAAAAATGTTAAGTTATAGTTTCTTTTGACAGAAACAGTGTTTTTTTCCAGGGCTGGTTGAATTCATATTTAATATTTGTAGTCAGTCAAAAATATCCCTTCAAAAGCAAACTTTATCACATTCATCAGCTAATAATATCTAAAGATGTATAAGGGTGGTAGTGTCACCTTGTTGCCACTGAAGCGTTCGTTAGATTGGTAGTGGATCCAGAGGCAAATAAAGGGTGTTGAGGCAGTGGAGATAAAACATTTTCATATGTAGGTTTATTTCACACAGCGAGGGGTTAATATTATTGCAAAAATTATAGTTATAGACCTGAAGATGTAGGTTTTCACAGGCTTCTTTCTCTCGGCAAAAAGCTACTTTTATATAAAATAAACTTTTCTTTTCTAAAAAGTGCAATGGTTCAGAAAAGGTTGTAGACTCTAGATAATGTGCTTAAAATCTATCATTAGGTTATCATTAGTTTTGCCATAATAGTAACTTTAATGTTTTTCAGTGTTTTATTCTAAAATTTTTGATGATTTTCAGTTCCAAATGGTAATGTTGTGGTTATTGTGTTACCACAACAGTGTAGGCAGTTAATTTCTTAACAGCTGATACACAGTGTTGAACTTCAGGATAGCAATGTTTATATTTTGTGACATTAATATTAGCAGTGTATTTGAGGGCCTCTGCGATTGAGCGGGCTAAGCCTTTGCCGACCTACCTCACTGCAACGCAGAGGCTCCTGTTTTGAATCCTGGTATAGTAAGTTTCGGAAACGAATTTTCTCCATTATTTACTATGGTCTGGGATCGGCTTCAGAGTAGTCCGTTGTATATTACACATAACAAAAGCGTGACTCGATTAATTTGGGGGTATACAATATGTGTGTTTCTGCTGATTATTATTTATTAATAATAATAAAATGTAGAAAAATCATAAAGAGAAACCAAATCAAATACATTTCACTCTCATATATCATAATGTTATGGAACGAACAGGAAAACTGTTGTAATCTGATGATGTAATAAATTAATGTATGTTTTTTCCTGTTTCCATGCAGTCTGGCCAGTTTAGTGAAGATATGATACCTACAGTTGGTTTTAATATGCGAAAAATCACTAAAGGAAATGTTACTATTAAGGTAAAGTATTTTTAATATATACTATTGAGCTTATTTAATAATTTTTTTCAAAATCATTGATCTGTATCCCTTTTTTTGAAACTTGATAGTTCCTTTTAAGAGATTAACTTGGTGTAAAATTTTGGTGTTTTAATTAAAATTGAATACACCTGTTTGTAGCAGCGTTCAAAGATCAAAGTTTTTGACTGATATGGATTTGCTTTTCTACTTCTTACAATATAAGATTTATATTGTAACTTTGAAACCGACTGATGATGTAGTGATTGTATGGCATGGTAACATTCCAGGTTTGGGATATCGGTGGTCAGCCAAGGTTCCGTTCCATGTGGGAGAGGTACTGTCGAGGCGTCAACGCTATTGTGTAAGTATATATAGGTTGAAATTTTCAAGTGGGCTTCCATGGCCAAATCCCTTGAACCTTGGGATCGAGTTTGATGAAAACTGAAATGGTATCATTCGATTTTGAAAAAGTTAATTGCTCTAGTCAGAAATAGAATCGGCTGATTTTGAAAAAATAAATAACACCAAATCATTGTAAGGATAGTTTCTGTGAAGGAATATTAAACGTCAAACTAAGGGAATTATTTGGATTTATAATAATGTATTGTATTGTATGAATTTGGGGAATAGTGTGAATGGAGCGTTAGGTAAACTTCTAGGCGCTAAGAACCTCAGCCACAAGGCCCAGCTTGCCATACACAACGCGGTGCTGGTACCTACGCTCACGTATGGACGCGAAAGTTGGGTATAGAAGAGAGAGCATGAAAGTAGAGTAAACGCGGTCGAGATGCGAGCACTGCGCAAAATCTGCGGAGTGGCGCTCGCGGACCGCGTTCGTAATACCGAAGTAAGAAAGAGAGTTGGTCTGAAAGAGAGTGTCGGGGTGAAGGTAAGGAAAGGAATGCTCCGGTGATTCGGGTATGTGGAAAGAATGCATGATGAAAGAATGACTAAACAGATATACAATGCAAAAGTGGATGGATGCAGAAGTCGTGGAAGGCCACGACACACCTTCCATCATCAAATTGATCGTGTACTAGCAGAAGGTGATGTCAGAAGCCCTAAGAACAGAAGAGCGTGCATGAAAAGAGTTATGAATGTCAAAGAAGCAAGTGAGGTGTGTAAGAATAAGCCTAAATAGCGCTCTGTTGTTGGTGCCTACCCCGCAAGGGTACTGGCGTGAAGTTATGTATGTATAATAATGTAACATAATATGTTTGGAACAAAACATACTTGCAGAATGACAGGCAGAAAACACTTATCTGTAATAAATGTAATATCAGCCCATAAATGTCCCACTGCTGGGCTCGAGCCTCCCACTCTAGCGGAACAGAAAATATACCCGCCACGCTTGTCTAAGGGGGCTTGGCAGGTTTGAGGCATCGGTCATCTCAATGTGCAGGTTGCATCACTATGTTTTCCTTCACCGTTATTAGCACGAGGCAATTGTAACAATATGCATATTAGATCAGAAAACTGCCTAAGTAGTGTATGCGTTCCGGCCAGGATCGAACCCGCGCCTTTTGAGTTTCGGATGCGTGCGCTAGCCATTACGCTACCACGACAACAACACTTATCTGTTAGCTATTAATTTGACTCCTTTTGTACCATGTTTCGAACAAATATATTTTTGGGTTACAATCTAGCTTAAGGTACGTCTACTATTAATTTACCTTTGACTGAATGTAATCAGCGCGTTATATTTAATATATAAAAATCTCGTGTCACAGTGTTAGTTACCATACTCCTCCGAAACGGCTTGACCGATTTTTATGAAATTTTATATGCATATTCAGTGGATGTGAGAATCGGCTACTATCTATTTTTCATACCCCTAAGATAAGGATTGTCCACCCCAAATTTTTTTTAAATATTTTTTGGATAATTTTTATTTTTTTATTTTTTTAGGATACAACATTAAAAAATACATACAACCCTAAATTTTCGCCCCTCTACGATCAACCTCTATTTTTTTATTTCTTAATTACAAACTTTAATTTTTTGACAAGATTTTTAATCTTATTTTGTCATGACTTAGAATAAAAAAAATATATTACTCTTTTAGATTCACAATTAGAACCGGTAGGTGGCGCTGAGATCGGATTCTGGAATCCTCCTAATCACCTGGAGCGATTTTGGTGATTTTGTTTTTGTGTGTTTGAGTAGGTACCCGGATGGTTTAGATTCGCAATTAGAACCGTTACGTGGCTCTGGGATCGGTTCTAGAATTTTATTTTTTAAAGGCAGGACAACGTCTGCCGGGGCCGCTAGTATATATATATATATATATATACATATACATACATATACATATATATAAGTAGTTAGATAGCTTAGTGGTTAGTCACTCGCATCCCAAACTCAAAGTATTCTTACCAAGTACTGACGTCAAAGGAAAACATCGTGAAGTTATTCATAAGGTAGGTACACCACAACACAAACATACATTAATTAAATGTCACACACAATAACAAAAGTAATAAATAAGTACAACTTCTAAACTTTTTCTTAAATTTAATTGAAAAAAAAAGGGTACGGAACTACAGTCCGTAGAGTTGTTAATATTCCTTTATTCTTTATTCTTTATTGTACACATACATACATACATAACTTCACGCCAGTTCCCTTGCGGGGTAGGCACGAACAACAGAGCGCCATTCGGGCTTATTCTTACACACCTCACTTGCTTCTTTGACATTCATAACTCTTGCCATGCACGCTCGTCTGTTCTTAAGGCTCCTGACATCACCTTCTGCTAGTACACGATCAATTTGATCATGGAAGGTGTGTCGTGGCCTTCCACGACTTCTGCATCCATCCACTTTTGCATTGTATATCTGTTTAGTCATACTTTCCACATGCCCGAACCACCGGAGCATTCCTTTCCTTACCTTCACCCCGACACTCTTTCAGATTGTACACAGTTACAAATAAAACTACAAAATAATGGAGAAGTACAAAGGCGAGCTTAACCATAAAATAGTTTTCTTCCAGCAAACCTATGGGTCTAGCGAGAGCGGGAAGACAAGAGGCAGGGTTGTGTACACGAAAGTTGTTATATAAAAGTGCTTATTTAAAATAAATATTACATTATAAACTACATATAGATATACATAAACTTACATACACATATATCTATACATACCTAGTATATAGTATATACATATATAAATTACATGTACATATATATCAGTTAGTTAGGATAGATAGTGTTCTTTAACTCCTCTTTTAATAATAATAATAAAAAAAACTTCGTGATGAAACCTACACATGTTCGTTTCCCCTGTAGATATGGAAGGTCCGAGCCCGGCAATGGGACGCTAATGGGCTGTTGTAATTATATCGAGGGTTGAAAGGCTATTTGTTTTAAGCGACATTTTGTGTGAGATTTAACACTATGGGTTTTTATATCCTAATGTCTCAACTTAAAGAAATATAAAGAACCTGATGTCTAGTTTCAATCTATAGATGTTCTTTTTTTTAAGTACGGTACATAGTTCGTTGGTGATGTGTTTTTCTGGGTCATTTGTAACTTCAAACTTTTCTCCCGACAATTTTTAAAAATGTCGTTTAAAACATATAGCCTTTCACCCATCGATATGTTTGTTACTATATGAAAAAAAAAACGATCAGTGAGTGAGATGCGACGTGTGGCCAGGTATATGGTGGACGCGGCCGACCCCGACAAGATCGAGGCGTCGCGCAACGAGCTGCACAGCCTGCTGGAGAAGCAGCAGCTGACCGGCATCCCCGTGCTGGTGCTCGGCAACAAGCGCGACCTGCCGCACGCGCTCGACGAGCACGGCCTCATCGAACGCATGTCAGTACAACCGCAACACTTATTGCCATCTGCACAGACCTAACTTACTTAGGAGAAACTATACCATCCGGCACCCTGTCAATTTATACAAGACTAGGACATATCCGCGACTTCTTCTACGCTTAACTTAAAATTCCCGCAGGATTCCCTGGATAAAATATATCACACATTATATTACATAAGCTTTGCTATCAGTGAAAAAAATCACATTAGAATTCGAGTTTTTTAAATCTGTCTTTTTTAAGTTATTTGCAGAAAAAATCCCGCAAGATTCCCACCCTAAAAAGTAGCGTAGATTTTAAGTCTAAGAATTTGCTGTCGATCAGCGAAAACTCCATCAAAATCGGCCCAGTAGTTTTTAAAAACTGCGTCGTCTGCTCTTCTCTATCGTTTATGTAGTCTACTCCAGTTGTTTTTTTTTTAAATAGCTTTAATGTACAGACACGGTATGTTTAGAATCTTATATAGATGGAAATTAAAATCTTAATATTTTTATTTTATAATAATATTATTAACATTGAATAGCTACTAAATAAAAAGACGTTAAGATGTTTCAATGTTTTAAATAAATTAATAGGGTGCCCATTCATTGAGGAAAGGAGGGAACCGACAAGTTGACGTGTTTACCCCATGTGATCAATAAGAGTTTTCTTATACTATTTCAAAAGATTCCACTGAAGCTACTCCTTTGGATTTTTCAGAATTTTCCACTTTATACTTAAAAATTCACGAGAGGGTTAGCAGAAGATTTTTACATCTTGTATCATGCAACAACTAAAGGATAAACTAAACTAAAGGATATGCCAAGTTTCATAAAAACCGATTTTAACTAAGGCCATCAAGAGAGACAATTTTGATAGTGGCATTTGACCTTGACTTTGTCTGGGGTAAAGTGATGATTCGAAGCAGGGCTTGAAAACGTTATCAATTACCTTTAAAATATAGGTGATTATCGGTTTTTTTTGAAAAACATACTGCCATACCGGTATATTTTTTACCGTTACTTGGTGACTTTTATGATTACAACGTTAAAAATTGTATATATAATGTTATACGTATCGGTAGTTTTTACGTTATTTCAAGCGACGTTGCCATTTTTAAGAATTGGCTTTATTACGACTGCATGTTACCGAAACAACAAACAACTACATATTACGCGCGCTCTTAGCACAGTGCTGTTTGACAATAATATATATCTTAATATATATAAATTACGTGTCACGTTGTTTGTCCGCGATGGATTCCTAAATTACTTGACCGATTTTAATCAAATTTGCACACCGTGTGCAGTTTGATCCGACTTGAAAGATAGGATAGCTTACATTTGGACCCGGTAGGTGGGCGCTGCAATCGGGTTCTAAATTTTATTTCTTCAGGGCAGAACAACGTCTGTCGGGACAGCTAGTATATATATATAATATAATAAAATATAGTTATAACGGTAAAATTACCGATAAAAAAGTGTCAGTTATATTTTTTACCGTTATCGGAAAATAAGCATAAATAACGATGCGACATTTTTACCGGTATTTCAAGCCCTGGTTCAAAATTATCTTGAAAACGTTTCCATTATAGCCATCGAGAAACACACCGTCCTGCAGAGTTTCACTCTTGTGCATTGTGAAAGTGGGAAAAGAGAATGGAGGGGATGCGACAGGAGAATGAAACACCGGAACTCTAATTGATTTTCTTATTGCTGGAGTACAGCAGACAGGTTGCAGACCCAACAGTGATGTGAAAGTGGTTACCGTCGTCTAGGGACATTTGCAACACTAACGGTGCTACTAATGTACTGCCGAACTTATAGATGGAACTGGAACCTAGCCACTGATGCCGGTATACTACTTAAGTTGTTATGGCGGCATACTCTAGATCAGGGGTGGCTGTGGGTTATTTAGTCGCCTCTTACGACAGGCCACCTGGTCGCAGGAATTAGTATTCTTTCACCGTTCCTGCACGGATATGGTTATTCGGATGGGTCCAATATTATTATAAGCTTTGATTTAACTTGCAATGGATGGAACTATGTATGTAAGTTCGGGTGGAATCTTGCAAGTTAAATTTGACCAACTTCCCGGTTTCCGATTGAGCTGAAATTTTGCACGCATATGTATATCGCGTGACAATGCAATAACATGGAGCTGATCTGATGATGGAGTCGGAAGGTGGCCATAGGAACTCTTGTACTAAACAAGTTTTACTTGTCTTGGCTAGCACTCTGCTGCTACGTGATATCCACGATCTCAAAAGCTTGTATTTACAAACCTTTTTAAAAAAGCTTATAATTCGTTACTAGGATTAGTTAATTTATTTAAATACAATAAATTTCAGGAATCTATCAGCAATCCAAGACCGCGAGATCTGCTGTTATTCGATTTCGTGCAAGGAGAAGGATAATATCGATATAACATTACAGTGGCTCATTGCACACAGTAAATCTGGGAGCGCGCGTTAAACAGCACTACCTTAAGAGTTCTATGGCGCGTACTCTAGTTGAAAGGCGCGTGTTCCAAATACGACACTGTGTTAGGCCTGATCCAAACTAGGGCATTAATTTGATCGAGTTAGAAACTGACTAGTGTCGATAGAGTTTAGACGAGATATCGACAAATTACTGGCCTAGTGTGTAATAGGCTTTAGGATGTTTAATATTGACTAGTACACGACATTAGTGAATAGATGACTTTATTCAATTTTTTTATATTATAATTAAATTAAAAAAAAAATGACATAATAATTTGGTGCCCAACTTGTATACATGTTAAGACCTATAGTGTATTCATATTGGCGCAAATAAATGATTGATTTGTAAATTCTGGTTAAAGAAAGTAGTGTAATGTTTTTAACACAATATGTCTATAATAGTCCAAGTGTCTTTGTGACTAAATTAAGAACTGGGAAATAGTGCTTAAAACCTGAAATATTGGCGACATAACAGTTTGTGTCGTGAACTTTTTAGCTACCCATGCATGCCCACTGTTGGGCAATGGTGAAATCCCGAATTTTTCCACTGGTTATGTTTCCTGTGAAATTAACGAAAAATTCAACTAAAAAGTGTTTTTTTTTATAAATTATTTTTTATTGTTTACCTCATTTTAATCAGACATTCCAAAGGATGATATAGATACTGAACCAATTTTGACGAAACTAATATGACAATTTCCACTATTTCATATACTGCATAACATAACACTTAAAATTTTATCTATACTTTCTATTTCTAAGTTAATTACAAATATATAGATAGTTTTGGTATACTACTATTTTACATAATAATTCGTTTCGTTCAACGAAACAGCTCAACACGTTATGGAACTTAATTTTTAAAAAAATCATTAGATATTCTACTTAATTTGAATAAAGTCGATCTAGCCGGTTAATATATGTCGTGATAAAAAAAAATAGCTTGAGTTTGCACTCTTTGAAATGTGTGACAACTTGGTTTTAATATAGCAGTCTATTTAACGAACAAATTAATAGTACTTATACAAATTTCCGATATTTTGATTTCATAACAGGAGATTATAGATTGTTTTTATTAACTCATTTAATCAATTATACCCTATCCAAGCATTTATTTGACTTTTGACAGCTCGATGACAGATCAATTAATAAATGTCCAAATGCGTTACCGAGTCAATATGTTATAACAACGGACTTAATTTATAAATAAGTTTTAGTCAATTATTTTTCTTTAAAGTAGACCATTTTTTATTTTCAAACCGATTTATTCACGTATAGTGTCGACGGTTTTATAGTCTGTGCATTACATGACGCACAGAACATCACTACTACGTCATCCACAACAATTATGTCATTTCTTTCATGTGGGCTTTACTGTGAAGAAATATGTAGCTTGATAGACGTGCAAGTGTCAAAAGTAAAATAAACGCTTGGGAAAATTATATAGATACTTTGTTTTGGCTAAGTGTAGTTGATGATATTTTCTTGCTTTCGTTTATAGTGTTAAATTAACGTGTAAGTTGGGTATTATTTGGGTAATTGGCCATTTTTTTGATACAAGACTTAATTTTTTTGTAATAATCCATTAGGATATTTATTTCACTCTTATGACATCGTCAAATGTCCCAAAGTGACATTTCAATTCTACATTTTCCGCGGGAAAACATTTTTATAACGTCACTGGATTCTGTCCAGTGACGTATAACTTAAATGCGGAAACTGAAGGGAATATTGTGGTGTGTACTTTCATTTTCTAAAAAAATGTATAATGTCACTTTAAAATTAACAATGATTGATAGTTTTTGAGTAATAATTATGTGTTTTTTTGTGACAAATGTGGCCTTTCGAGTTGTCACAATAGCTCCGTCGTTTGGCGTCAGCTGAAGACCCACGATACATCAGATAAGGCTGTATGGACTAAGTTCTTTGCCCGCAATTGTGACGAAAAAAACACCAACAACAACTGTCAACTGTATACAACCATCTTCCATTGTGAAATGTTAATAAAATATTATGAGATATAATTTAAATATTAATAATAGTTTAAAAATTCTTAATATATTATTGTAGGTCTGTAAAAAACAAATGATCTTGTTATTTATCCTAAATATAAAGAAGTTAGATAGGAGTCCAATATGGCGGTTACAGTTTTGCGTGTTCTTGGAACAGATACAAAATATTTAACCTTTAAACTGGAATTATAAACATTATATTTTTACGAATTAATATCCACTATATCGCTTTGTTTTATGGCAATAAGTACTTTATTTTTCAAAGATATAATGTATCCTGGTGTTATTTTTTTATTAACACCTTAGGATTGCTATATTAAAATATACAGTGTTGCCACACGATTTATAAATATAATTTAACATTCAAAAGACACTAATTACGTGATATGCTAGGTAATCTCAATAACTAATTATGACTCATTTCTTTTGTTGATATTTCTTATAAAAATATATAGTTACAGAACATATCAATTGTAAACGCATAATTTTATTTACTATTTTATCTATAATTTGTGTGTTTTGGATGTTAAAAATGTTAGATTATTTAGATTCCATGATAATATTAGCGTTAAAAATATATATTATATATAAATATACCTATCTCATAATGTTAGCTAAAAAAATACGTTTAAATTATTGCGCCTTATGTGGAGATTGATTTCATTTTATATTTTTTACAATTAATGTTATGTATATTGATTTGGAGGGTAACTCATTTATTCATAATACCTATACGAGCTTTATCGGCTCGTGAAAATTAAGTTGATAAATGTTCTTTCATAATCACATTTCGTAATGCAATTTTGAAAAATGTTTTTTTAACAGCCCCATAAACGTCGTAATAGTATTGATGAATACGTGGGTTATAATTAACATGTCTCATTTATCATTCCTACGTCAATAATACAACAATTACAAAATCTGTCGCTATATAATAAATACATGTGTTAAGTTAATAATAATGGACTGATCATTTGATTAATGAAACTATAAAAGTGGATAAAAGAGTTATGTAACTTTTTTTTAGGTAGAATGCGACACGGGTAATGTCTATACAAACCATATTAACTCGTAAAATTAATCAATTTGAGCTTGATTTTAGAAATAACAAGCGATGAAGGAGTTATGTAAGAAGACAAAATCAATCAAACACAATTTCGTTGCCTGTTCTATTACGGTCTCAATCATATTGAGCTAGATTAAGTTTGTAGTATTCTTTATGGCCTTGAAGTTTAAAAAAAAAATATTGCACGAGTTCAGCAGATAGGCAGGCAGTCCGCTTGATGGAAAACGGTTACCATCGCCTTTGGACATTTGTACCACCAAAGGTGCAACCAATGCGCTGCCGATCTCAAAAGGGAGACTAGAATCTGGCCACTAATGCCGGAATACAACCAGGGGTGGTAGCCATCCAGACGGGCAAATACCCTACCACCCGGCCGCAGGAAAGTGTATTCTTTCTCCGTTCCTGCACGGATAAAAGAATACTAAAATTTACTCAATATGAATAAGATCGTTAATGTCTATCAAATGCGTCATATTCCCTTTAAATAATACTCAATAAGCTAAAGTGCGATTCAGTCCTGTCACAAATGTTAGTATAACTATATTTACTCAATATATAATATATTACTAAAAATATTTAATAAAATTAATCTCCACATACATAAATGTTTCAAGTATAGGATAGTCATTAGTGTAATTTAACAAAGGAAATAAAAAATACTTGCTTCGACTGCACATTTATGTTTGTATGAGTAACGTCTAAACATAAGTTAACTTGTAATATAAATGAAATTCAATTATATGCGTGTGCGCATCTTTATATCGATATTGTGGTATTTGATGGCTTTTAACTGTTCATTGCGGAAAGTGTTGCCAATTTTTGAAGCAATATGTTGCTATACAAAAATATCAACTGTATATAAAGATATAATTTGAATGTAGAGGAAACTGTACCATTGTTGGCAATTTATTCAAAACATTCAATCTTAATATTTTTTAGCCATATGATGATAACAATAATATTATTGTATGACTAACCAACAATGGTATAATTTATTCTATATAATTATGTACGGATTAGATTTTTATGGATTGGTTGAAATTAATTCTTTTTATTAATTAAAAAAAAAACTTTTTTATTTCGAACATTTTGCAGTAGGCCTACTCAGGTTAGGACGTCGATTATATGTCGATTGAAAAGTGGTTGAAGGGTTAGTAAAAAATAATAATTAAGAGTCCACCATACGCACTGTACATTTACACACTCGTTGATTTGAAATTAACAAAAAGAGATGGACATATTGCGTGCGTCTAAGCATTAAAACGGCATAAACGCCAAATTAAGTAATTATTATTATATTCACTTTTTAAAAGCTGCTCTGAGAGAATAGGAAAATGATTATTGCCATCTTTAGGATAAATCGCCAAAAAGTTGTTTTAAAACAAAGCATTTTAGAAGTAAGAGAATACATATAAAGTTTTCATAAAACCTATATTTGCGTTGGAGAGTTCTATGTTTACCAACTGCTGTGTCGAAATGTTATACATACTTGCATATATTAATGATCGAGATGGCGAAATATTAACCCGATTGGATAGGGTGGGCTCTTAAACAGGCGATTCGATCCGTTAAAAATTACTTTTAATTATGTCTAATATTCGTGGAAACATAGAAAAACTTTATTTCTTTATTTGCTCTCTTTTATATATAAAATAATTAATAGAATTTCTATTTTCTGTCAACATATTGGTTAAAAAATTAAATTGAACTATCGGAGGCATGCGCAGTACTGTTTTGTTTTTGTAAAATAATTGTACAGCGCTTGTGGCGACTGTTTTGGAGTAGTGTTGGAACAAACACATTATATTGTATATCTAAAGCAATTATACTTTATTAATTTGTATGTATTAATTCATTGAATACTATTTTAACGGTATGTCCTTATTTAGTATTTCTTTAAGTTATTATTGCAATGTCGCGAAAATTAGGTATTTTAAATATATTGTATACTACTCGAGTTATGACCGTTGTATGAAAGTGTGACTTCTCTTTCATACAATCACACATTAACGGAAATAATTTATTTTTAATGCGTCTGTAAGGGAGTGTTCATTGATTATGTAAATATGGTGAGCAGGGAAAAGACCGCCATTTTTAATTAAAGAGGGGAGGATAAACATCTCATATCTTATCAACTTTTAACTTATACATATTACATACGTGCATAGTAGGTACATTAGGGAATGTACCCATACTACGTGACCCTTCAGGGGGATGGGGGTCATGAAAATACCCCGCTTGGGCACAAGTGCGGGGGAGGGGCGTTAGATTTTCGTCGTGTAGTCAATATTCTCTAGGGCAATCTCGCGCTTTTTCGATCTATATTCAAATATGGCGTCCAGCGTTTAGCGCTTGTGAATTAGCCAATTTTTTTTATCTTTCTGTTTGTAAAAACTGATTTAAAACCAATGATGGAAATTACACCTAATTACTTTAATATATTGATCACTGTCGTGAAGTTATTTCGTTTTGTCACTGCTATTTCACTGGTGAAAAAAAAATCAACACCCGTTATAATTATTTTAGAAGTGACGATAAAACAAGTACGGCGACTGACGACTATAAATTCAAGTGGTTATTGGAACTGTGAAATGAAATCATACGTTGCACTCTCATTATTACTTCGCGGGCTTATAAATAACTTAAGCAAATGAATGCCTAACGCTTTAAGGAATAAGGTTTAATTTTACTCCAATAACTTCGCACGCTTATCCTTCTGACTATCTATATTTAGACCGTTGAACGTTAAACAACCATCTAGTACCAAATAGCTATCTCACGTGAAATTTAGGACTTTTCTTATTTTTATTTAACCGGTGAACAATGAAATGTGCCATCACTATTTAAAACAATATTTATGAATTACTACGTGAAACGTAACGGGGGGGGGGGGGTCTTAGTATATACTCTATGTCTTGTCACAGTTGCCTTATAGCAAACGCAGTACTTGCAAATGGCGGTTACGAGAAAAACCCAGTTATGTGACTATCTATAACATAATAAAAAAATCAAGCTTTATACATTAACTAGCGCCTTGGGATACCATCTCTGCAAAAATTGTAAAACCCAAAAATGTCCATTACTATAAGTCCAATTAGTAAGGCAGACAGGGACGGGGTAAAATTTTTAAAAAATGGGTTACGTAGTATGGCCTCGTTCTCTTACACACATTTAGTCTTAACATACATAATTTTAAAAACTGTATACAAAAGAATAGCGCAGTACAATCCAATACGCCGATATTTGCAATATCAATAATTTGAACCCGACACCACATTGTATATTAGATACAATAGACAAGTGTAGAAAAATAGGGGTACTAAATGTTTAGTCATTTCAGATGTCTTAAGTTAGGAAAACTGTTAGATTGGGGGTTTATGGGAAATTTTGTTTAAGTATTTCTTTAATTGAATGCACTAAGAATGACAATGACATAAACATGCAAAAATAATCCCTGGGCATAGAGCAAAGGGTAGTTGACAATCAAACCAACAGATGGCCCATTCTATTGTTATATCGGTTAAAATTTGACACAAGCTCCACATAACTAATGTCCAAATTCAACCGATGTTAAGGACAAGCGAATGATTAGTAAGGTACAGGAATTGGCCATGAGATTTTTTTTATTATCTTAAAAAAGGCAGAAGCCTCCTAGTTTTTGATGACAGAAAATGCCTAATTAATGGACATTCCCTAAAAGCATTTGAGGCATTGAAGCGACTTTGAGGTTCCAAAATCGATCTGAAGTTGATGGTTTGACTCATTTATTTATTTATATCTATATCTGCCAGGTGGTAGGGCATTTGCCCGACTGGATGGCTACCACCCCTGGTCTAAAGTATGTCGCCATAACAACCTTGAGTTGTGTTCCGGCATTAGTGACCAGGTTCCAGTCTCCAGTCTCCCTTGAGAGAGCAGCAGCGCATTTGTAGCAACTTTGCTGTTGCAAATGTCCATAGGCGATGGTAACCACTTTCCATCAAGTGGGCCGTCTGCTTGACTGCTGATCTCCTGCAATAAAAAAAAATATTATTTTGGTTTAAATTATATTTCAAACGAGGCTCAATACGCATATATAACAAAGGATAACTAGTTACATACCTTTTCAAAGTATAATGAAGCGTGCATGAAAATATGTGACATTAGCATATTTCAAATTTTTACTGAGCAGGAATGCAAAAGGCTAAAATTCATATTTAAGGCCTCCATTGCCGCCGCCGAAAGTGAAGAAGTGGGGTGCAAACCCGCAATTTTTTGTTGGTATTTACTAATTAATAAATAGTTATTTTAAGTTAAGAAAAAAATTCACATTATTGACATGAAACCGTTTTACTCCTTCAATTTTTATTAAAACTGGAAAAAATGTCCACATCTCTATTAGAGATAAATCATTTGGTTTTATTATTTTTTTAAATATTGCTTTATTTTATTCAAAAATAAAATAATAATGCACCTGTAAAACGACCGCGTCTATAGAAATCCCGCTATCGCCTGATATGTTGACATGTTCATAATGTCAATTTTACAGGGGCGCAATTCTAAAGTTTGACTAGTAATGATAAATCGTGTTATTCTATTATTACCAAAGGAAAAATCTTAAAAATTTATGGATATTTCGGACTGACAATTTTTTTCCTATAAAAACACAGGCGTAGGAAGCGTCTAAACGAATAAAAAAAAAAGATGTATGTCGAGATATCAATGTATTCCCGCCAGCCACGGTGCGTCTACACGTAATAACGGCTGTAAAATATTTATCGTTCTTTTGTAGTTATTAATATTTATAGGGAGATATATTCAATTTTGTAATTTAACATGTGTTTTATTTTTCTGTAGCCTTAGACTTCATATTCTCAGCATCGTTAAAAAAAACTGGATTGTAGGTAAGGTTCTACAGGTCTTGTTATCTATAATGTAATAGGATTTTAAAAGAGAAAATAATTAATGGCTTAGTTCGGCCCAGCAGATTTCAAAAATACAACATTTAGAGCTTTTGTTTGTCAGTCTGCTTGAGCATCACGTGAAAACTACTAAACAGATTCAAATGAAACTCGACACAGAACTAGCTTATATCCCGGTGCAACACTTAGACCACTTTATCTCCGGTAAATGATTTCGTCTCCGTGGGATAGACGTATATAGTCAGAAAGGTGGTATCGTTTTTTTGTTGCCGTTGTAATTTACTAATAAATATGTACGTTGTAGTCATAGCAATGCAAACGTAGTTTCGCTGCTACATGCTAGTGATAAGTAAAATACAGTATTGCAGGTTGTTCGGTCTTTGCCTAGTATAAAGTAGGTAGAACATCGCTCTATTAATTTTGCTGTCTACCCTCTTTCTGTGTTTGGCGACGGCCAATGCAGAGTAAGGTACGGGCAGCCATTTTAGACACTTGAGTCAACGTTTTGACGAAAACGACACCGCGCCGTGCGCTTAACACCTTTTCTAAAAATAATCAATTTGTTGTGATTACTGGCCGTGCCAAGAACATTTACTATCAATAAAACTTTGTACGAAGGACGAAGTGACAGCTCTAAAGGCGTGTGAATTCAGTGCCGTGTGCTGTTCCTGGGTGCAATCTGAACCGAGCCAGGAGAGGGCGGATCCCAAGGTTGGTGGAGCTTCTACTTTTCTAATGCAAGGATCTAGGTCATATCTCTCCCATACAGTCCACAATTACCGGACCAGCATATTACCCGTGGGCTATAGCGCCCCACACAGGTTGATTTTCATACTGTTTACATACATTTCTTTAAAATCATTCAGGACACGAAGAACATAAAACTAGTCGATAAAATGTTAGTTATGAGTCTAACCACAATGAAGGATTCTGTAGACGTAAGGAACATGTTTCTATTACTGCTGCGAAACTCCATATATGGGAAATTATTGTTGGCACCCTATTATTTTACTCAAAACATTAAGCAAAATTATTTTGTACATTTACAGTGCTGTCGTATACTTGTTTTATGATTCGGTTTTCATTCCTTCTTTACATGCTTAAATCACCTGGAAATTCCCTTTTCAACTGTAAAATATTATTAAGAGTTTTTAATATCTTGAATAAATTGACTAGGTGCCAATCATTGGGTAGGGTGTCAACGATGGTTATAGCTTAACCAGGTGCGTGCCGTCCATATGGGCAAGGTCGTGCGGCGCAGAACGGCGCCAAAACACGAAAGGCGCCGTAGTCTAAATTCAACCATTTTTTGAAAATTTATTACCACAAAAGGCTCTTATTAGTGCTTCGCACGACGCGACGGCGCGCGTAGGAGCTTGGCATGTTGCCGAGTTTACCCTATTAAAAACTACTCGACACATCTTGTTGAAACATAGTTTCGTTCTAAGTATATTCTTAGATTCCCCGTGGAAGAATAATAATCTAACTGCAGAGTTGGCGCAGTGCATTGTTGTTTTTAAAGAAAATAGCAATTAAAACCTGCAGCTAACGTCTTACGGCCTTACTTATAATCGTGTTAAATTTTAAGTAACTGATTAGTGAAAAACTTACTCATAAACTCCTCTAAGGATAAGAAATGGTAAGCAATTTATAAATAACTGCCAAAAATAACCAACATCGAGAGGTTTATTATTCAAAATTGTAACACATTTTTAAAGTAAATAAATAATCGGCATACAAACACATACATTATATATCCCCAAGCTAAATAAATAACAGAAAGTTCGTTTCCGGAATTTACCATACCAAGAATCGAACCGGAGCCTCTGCGTTACAGCGACCAGCTAAGACTTAGCCCGCTCAACCACAGAGGCCGATGAGTTTTTTTTTTTAATATTGTATTAATTTTCACGAGGCTTCGAATACCTTTTTATCCGTGCAGGAACGGAGAAAGAATACAATTTCCTGCGTTGGGGCGGCCTGTCGTAAGAGGCGACTTAACAACCCACAGCCAGGTGGTAGGGCCTTTGCCCGACTGGATGGCTACCACCCCTCGTCTAAAGTATGTCGCCATAACAACCTTGAGTTGTGTTCCGGCATTAGTGACCAGGTTCCAGTCGCGTTTAAGAGAGCGGCAGCGCATTTGTAGCACCTACGGTGTTGCAAAGGTCCATAGGCGATGGTAACCGTTTTCAATGAAGTGGGCCGTCTGCCTGTCTGCTGAACTCCTGCATTAAAAAAAAATACCTACTCCGCAGACATCTAGCAGCTCTTCACAATGTTAATCAAACTACTAAAAACAAGTTTTAAAACGCAAAGAGCATAAAAATGAGTAAATTTTGTAACACTACAATTTTAGATTTAGATCAGGGAAATAAATCAATATTTGTATAAAATTGTTTATTAAAATATTCAAAAATACGAGTAAAATAATTACCTTAAAAAAACTACAAGGCTGTCTATAATTGTAAAAATATCCAATATGTATTTCATATAAATTTTCATAGTTCGTTGTTTTTTTTTATCATTATTTCTCAAACACATTCATTGTATATCTCCTTGCTATGCAAGTAACTTATGTTATGGATACAACAGATGACTTTGGGACTTATCCCAGACACCCAGGCAAATAATGAAAAATTCGTTTACGAAATTTACCATGAGGATTCGAACCCGATACACCTGTATTCCAATGGGCTCGGCCTTCAAGGGCCTAGCCTCAACCTCAGGAGCCGTCAATGTAAGTAACTAAAATATGTCATTATTTCAACTCCTAGTATCTTAAACACTTACTGTAAGATGCAGGCAGGAAAGTGGGTAGCGCCAAGAGCGTCTTATGGCTGGTTCCTATATCTTACTATTGATTCACTTGCCCTACCAAGGGCTGAATTTTGATATTACTTGTATGGAGCTAATATCAAATTTTAACCGATAGTAGTGGCTAACCAATCGAAATTCCAAAACAGCCATCCGGCTAAGGGCCATCATCATTAGCCAGCTAAAAACGTGTTGATGGCTGTTTGCCTAATAGATAAATATGACTCGCCAACCACAACTGACGGCTACACCGACAGCTTGTCGGTTTTATTCGACAACAATTAGACAGTTCGCGAAGTGTATGATAACTTAGCCGTGGCTATTTTGTGAACAACAGCAAATTAGCTGGCTTTAAAAAAATAGCTACCCAGCTATACACAGAATTAATTCAAATCAATCAATCCATGATCAAATTGATCGTGTAATAGCGCAGGAGCCTTAAGAACAGACGAGTGTGCATGACAAGAGTTATGAATGTCAAAGAAGCAAGTGAGGTGTGTAAGAATGGGCCTAAATGGCGCTCTGTTGTTCGTGCCTACCCCGCAAGGGAACTGGCGTGAAGTTATGTATGTATGTATGTATGTAATTCAAATCACTTGTACCGAAGTAGAATTGTACAATAATCTTGCCGAAGCCAAAGCAACCGATCGCTCGACCGAAAAAAAATCGTGATTTTTATCGGTATTTCGGCTTTTTCTCGATCACTTGCTCGTTGACCCCCAATTCTCACTTCAGATTCGCGTTCACCGGAAGAAATACGCCAGAAAATTATAGTCTGACACCTAGCACACACAACTTTTTTTTGTGGACCTGTGTTTGTTTGGAAAGTGTTTAAAATTATTTCTATCGAGATATGTTAAGTATATGTTGATATGCTATTTTAAAACCGATTTTTAATATGTAAATGCAATTTAAGACGCATTAAAAAAAAATATTATTCAAGCACTTAGAACAGAAAAAAACGACTAAAGAAATATTTTATGCGCTAAGGAGGAACTTAATAATACAAAACACTATAAAAGGAAATTGAAAAGTTATATGAAGACTACTCAGAAAATATAATAATTGTGTTACTCTGTTCACCTATTTATTATTATTATTTTTTGTCCTGTCTACTCGCTCTTAGATTTATAGGACTTATGTTAGAATATAAAATTCTGTATCTCATATAAGTGAACTGTAATGTTCTTTTGAGCATAATGATCTTTTCAACACACTTGCTCATAAAGTGGCTCTATGGTCACCGCAATTAGGCACAGAATGACACCCATTATCAAACTGCGAGTAAAAAACATTATAACTCACTAGTGAGTTATAGATTTTTTTTTTAAATTTTATTGGTTGAGTTGCTTTGTTCTTAAAAAAGTTTTTATTAAAAAAAAAGATCGTGTTGTATAGAACAAATAAATTAATGTTCCTATTGTTTGCTCATTTCATGCAACTTCTTATTTAAATAGATAATTTTAACTCGTACGTGTTTAATAAATAGAACTTTCAGTCATATATATAACTTTTTTAATCTACTAAATAAAATGAGTTTTTGTTGTTATTTTATTCACAAGTGTGTTGAAAAACGTCGTATGATACACGTGTGTATTGATGATTACCGTCCTCGGCTCTCTTAAGACCCTCGCCTACGGCTCGAGTCTCAATGGCGCCTCGGCGGTAATCACCAATGTTACACACTAGTACCATAATTTACTATTAAACCCAATGTTAGAAGGAAACCAGTAAAAAATTCAAACCAGATACAGCTTAAGTACATAGGCACATTTCGGTTTGTTCAACTTTAATCACAATAGTTTGTTAAACAAACCGGTTTTCAACTTATTTTGCCGCACACTTTCACTTTCCATGTGACACAGCAGGTGTTCAATCACATACAAACACAGTCATGTCGAGAGAGAGAAATAACCGGTTAACAACACATAAACATCCCACTGCTGGACTCGGGCCTCCCACTATAGAGGAACGGACAGTATACCCGCTACGCTTGTCCAAGGCGGCTTGGCAGGTTTGACACGTCGGTTATTTCGATGTGCAGATTACATCACCGCTTTTCCTTCACCGCTGTTAGCACATGGTAATTCTAACAATATGCGTATTAGACCAGAAAACTGCCTAAGTGGTGCATTCGTTCTAGCCAGGATTGAACCCGCACCCTTTGAGCAAGGGACCCGTTCGCTAGCCATTACACTTGAATCCAGTTCCAAGCCTTGGTTAAAATTCATCGTAACATGTGTCATCTACAGTCTGAGAGTAATGAAACGCTGACAATGTAAATTCACTAACCAAACAGGATCAAATCTGATTTGTCAGCCAACGACAAACCTTTTACTCCAAAACCTAAGTCCACTTCTGGAATGGCCGAAGTAATACCGTTAACTTGCTCCAATTTCTCCAATCTCTTCTCGACCAACGCAATCCTATCAGCTAGACTTGCAATTTTGAACTCTAGCTCCTTGAACTTAGTGCTAGAATTGTAATCACGTAGACCATCCAACTCATCATTCAACGTCTTCCAACTATCAGACAAACTCTCTGACAGCACCGAGTCATTAGATTGCGAACTCTCTCTTGCAATTGAAGACGGTATAGACTGTTGTTTGATATAGAAGTCCGACATTCTGAATTCCTTCAACTCATCTCCTGAAAGGAGAGAGCATACGACTTTCTCAACGTCATTTTCTTTGACAGCTGTCAAAACAAACGCGAGTTTCTCTGTATATTGTTTATGTAGCGAAGGTTTCAAGTTCTCAATGAGATTGTTCTCGCTTTCCCAATAGTAGGGTATATTCTTCTTCTCCACTGCGTTATAGAACTCTTGTAGCATGTCTTTGAACACTACGCTGGTCTTATTCTGCCAGTAGTCCTTTTTGTGTTGGTCCACTTTCCACAGAAACAGTGTCTTGATGTAATAACTTGCTATGCCTTTTAATTCTAAGGTGTCGCGCATTTTTTTTATCTGTAACATATTAAAACAAATGACATATCATTTCCTTCAAGACATGATATACACGGCTATCACGTTACTTGGAACATTATGAGCTAACTATCGATAGATATAATTATTTGAGTTTTGAAAATTTTTATCACAAAAAAACTACCAAAAAATCAAAACACGTTTCAAAAGTAGTTAAGAAACAACAAATAAATATTTCCTATAACATCTTGAATAGATGAAAGTAAAATATAAAAATTACTATATTCTGCATCGTTCTTGTTGATTTATGTATTATTGTATACGCAGCTCTTCGCATATCCCTATTAATATTATAAATGCGAAAGTAACTGTCTGACTATCTGTTCCGTTTTCACGCAAAAACTACTGGACAGATTTTGCTGAAATTCAGTATATATATATTTTCGATGCCGAGAATAAACATAGGATACTTTTTATCCCGGAAAATGGAATAGTTTCCGGGATAAAAATATATTTGTCTTTCTGTTTGTTATGCTTTTACGGAAAAACTAAGAGACCGATTTGGCAGAATTTGGTATAATATATGTAAATTTAGTACCGAGGGTGGATAAGGGATACTTTTCATCCCGAATTATAGGATAGATTTATGTAAAGGTTATCCCAGAAAATATGATAGGTTTTTATTTGTGGTTTGCGATTTTCATCATTTTGTTTATTTTGGTCAATTTGGTCATTTTGGTTAATTCGGTCGTTTAGGTAGATTTGATCGTTTCGATAGTTTTGGTTGTTTTAGTAGATGTTACAGCTTTGGTAGTTGTGGTGGTAGTTTTGGTAGTGTGGTAGTTATTAAGGTTTTCATAGTTGCGGTAGATTTGGTTGGTAGTTTTGGTGGGTTTAGTCGTTGTGGTAATTTTAGTAATTTTGCTTGGTAGTTTTGGTAATATTAGTAGTTGTGGTAGATTTGGTAGTTGTGGTAGATTTGGTTGGTAGTTTTGGTAATTGTAGTAGATTAAGATTCGTAGTTGTGGCACATTTGGTTGGAAGTTTTGGTTTTTGTGGTAGATATAGAATGATAGTTTTGGTAGTTGTGGGTAGATTTAGTTGGTAGTTTTGGTCGTTGCTCTCAATTTCATTGGGATCCTCATCAAATCCTGACTTGGTGAGAATGGAACCAAGTCAGGATATGAGCTTTTGAAAAAAAAAAAAAATTTGCAAATCGGCCCACAATTGACGGAGAAATCGCGTAGCAAACATACATATAGTCGAATTGAGAATTTCCCTCCTTTTTGAGATCGGTTAAAAAAGATGGGGATGATATCAATACATTGCACTAGAACGTTGTAAGTAGCCGTTTGAAATACGAGCACTGTGGCAAGTGAGCAGTGTGTAAACACGTAATCGTTCTCATGCTATCCATTTTTTGACTTCCATACGACAACCTATGAGGGGAGTTTAGGGCAGCGGCAGGGCGAGAGTTGTTTAAAAACTTGCACTGCCCATTTTCCTTGTAGAAGTGGGCATAATATATATATATATATATATATATATATATATATATAAAATCTGCGGAGTGACGCTCGCGGACCGCGTTCGTAATACCGAAGTAAGAAAGAGAGTGTCGGGGTGAAGGTAAGGAAAGGAATGCTCCGGTGGTTCGGGCATGTGGAAAGAATGCATGATGAAAGAATGACTAAACAGATATACAATGCAAAAGTGGATGGATGCAGAAGTCGTGGAAGGCCACGACACACCTTTCATGATCAAATTGATCGTGTACTAGCAGAAGGTGATGTCAGGAGCCTTAAGAACAGACGAGCTTGCATGACAAGAGTTGTGAATGTCAAAGAGGCAAGTGAGGTGTGTAAGAATAAGCCTAAATGGCACTCTGTTGTTCGTGCCTACCCCGCAAAGGAACTGGCGTGAAGTTATGTATGTATGTATGTATGTATGTATATATGTATATATATATATATATATATATATATATATAGCATTAGGGGTTATAACATATTTTTAACAAGTAAAAACTGATTGAAGAACTTACCAAACGAATGACAACTTTGAGCTGGTTGCATCCTTTAATTATCTCCCGTTCGTAGTCCTGGAAGGACAGCCTCCAGCATCTGTTTTTTTGGCAGTTGTCACTTAACGCCTTATTTGGTTTCGGCACAACTAGCCAATTATTCGCTTGAGATTTAGCTAATTTTCTGAAAAAAAAAATAACAATATTATTATTATTAAAACTCGCAGACAAAAACACACAGTGCACGTATAACCCTAAGCTAAGCAATTGAAGCTTGTATTGGTTTTTACAATCAGTAAAAGGGAAAAGTTTGTTTACGAATTTTTCCATCAAGAATCAGACAAGTACGATTATTCACAAACGTCGGACAATTTCCGTATAAGAACGAGAAGCTCCCGAAGGAATCAATATGCAATCCGAAATTCCCTTCCCGTTCGGACACGGAAACTTTCTCTTCCCGTTCGGACACGGAAACTTTCCCTTCCCGTTCGGACACGGAAACTTTCCCTTCCCGTTCGGACACGGAAACTTTCCCTTCCCGTTCGGACACGGAAACTTTCCCTTCCCGTTCGGACACGAAAACTTTCCCTTCCCGTTCGGACACGAAAACTTTCCCTTCCCGTTCGGACACGGAAACTTTCCCTTCCCGTTCGGACACGGAAACTTTCCCTTCCCGTTCGGACACGGAAACTTTCCCTTCCCGTTCGGACACGGAAACTTTCCCTTCCCGTTCGGACACGGAAACTTTCCCTTCCCGTTCGGACACGGAAACTTTCCCTTCCCGTTCGGACACGAAAACTTTCCCCCGTTCGGACACGGAAACTTTCCCTTCCCGTTCGGACACGGAAACTTTCCCTTCCCGTTCGGACACGGAAACTTTCCCTTCCCGTTCGGACACGGAAACTTTCCCTTCCCGTTCGGACACGAAAACTTTCCCTTCCCGTTCGGACACGGAAACTTTCCCTTCCCGTTCGGACACGGAAACTTTCCCTTCCCGTTCGGACACGGAAACTTTCCCTTCCCGTTCGGACACGGAAACTTTCTCTTCCCTTTCGGACACGGAACCTTTCCCGACATCTGTAAATAACGCTCTGCGTGCCAGAGGCCGAAGCCGGTAGAGGTTTAAGACCACTCAACCACAGAGAGCGTCAGTTGAATTGTACATTTTTAACATTGAAAATTACTTTCTTAAAAAACAATTATAATATATCTTGTTCAATCCAAATTGTTGAAATCGTTGGACATTTTATAAAGTTCCATATTTGGTGTTGGAGATGAATATTTCATCAAGTATCAACTTCAAAAAGTTATCAAGAAACATCTTTACGATTTCTAACTATATATCTAACAATGTATAAAATATTTTTCGTACGAATACTACGTGGACGGCCAGATCTTTTTCTGTCACACAGACACAAACATTTGACTAATACCAAGCGTATGGAGTTTTAAAAATTGCATTTGGCTCCATACCTACTTTGTGTAATGCAATCCCAGCGATTTGCTTCTCTTTATCGCCCCACTCCATTTTAATATCGCAAAATATTATACAATGTATTGGCGCCGAAATGAGAAAACACAATGAACAATCATATAAAAATGGCAGATTCCATATTCAAATGTAATATTTTGTTTCTTTTCAATTGTATTTATGGCCAGACTAAGTATTTACAAACGAAAACTCGCAAAATAGATATTTCAAATTTTCGGTAGATATCAATATTCATTACGACAGTGTAGACAGGGACAATAGGCGGTCAGTGTGACGCCATATTTAGATTAAATTTGTCAAGGGGCCTCTGTGTTGGCACGCAAGCCCTCCAAAAGTCCGGGCCATTTTTATGGCCCTTGGTCTGCAGAGACCAGAGACATATTTTATAAGACATGAAACATTGATATAAACTTCGTAGTTTCTGAGAAAATCGACTGAGAGATATATATAAACAGATTGACAAACAGCTCGCTAGGCAGCCCTAAGGGACCCACCCATACCACAGAAATAATTCTAGATATTATTTCTGAGGGCCATACAGAAATTACGTCACACGTTAAGAGGGGGATGTGGTCGACGAAGTGTGAGATTATATCACAAGGGGGTGGGAATGGGTCTACATTTGGTGACGTCACATTTCAAAATCTAAGATATTTAAGCTTTAAAACACGCAATTTAAACTATTAACGAAAAACCTTTCACCCATTTTTATCTATATATATTAAAACCAATTGCTGTTCGTTAGTCTCGCTAAAACTCGAGAACGGCTGGACTGATTTGGCTAATTTTGGTTTTGAATGATTTGTGGAAGTCTAGGAAAGGTTTAAAAGGTGAGTAAATATTAAAAAGATGCTTGGAATATAGTAAAAACAACAATTTCGCTTTCCCCTAGAAACTATTCCTACCTGTCAAACATTTGATGTTCGTCCCGTCGTTTAGAAATTAATTAAATTTAAAAGTAGTTCAGAAATCAAATTAAATTTAAAAGTGAAGTTTTCTGTTTCATTTTTTTGGTTTTGAATGTCAAACGTTTGATTTTCTTTCTGGTTAAGTTTTAACCACATATTTTTACTAAAGTTGAAACATTCTGCAATTATTATTCAGCTTTTTTATTTATTGATTCTGAGCCGGTACGAAGTTTGCCGGGTCAGCTAGTATTATATAAAATTATTAGAGCTAGGCATTTTTGCTGAAGAGTTTCTTGCGCCGCTTCTTCTCTTCAAGCCACAACATGTTGCGAAGCGGTGGTAAATTAGATTAGGCTCCCATAGAGTAAATAATAACCATAAACAAAATAAAAAATAAGTAATTAAAATTAACAAGTTGGCGGTAGGCTAAATAAAACTTTAACAATACTCATTGACACTTGATATCTTTGTCTTCCGTGATCACGGCTACTGAAATGTGGCCGAAACGTCGGAATAATAAAAATCAAATAAACTACCGCGCTTAAAACCGTTAAAACGTAGTTTTATTATGTATACAAGACGCGAAAACTTATTTATTAATTTAAGAATTTCTTAATGTAAAATTGCAAAGTATTGATGTCAAACTAGGGAGGCAGCAGTCTCACGAATGTGACCAGCTGTGACAAGGATAGGGGATCTATCTGATCTTATTAGTATAAATTAGGTATATTTTTAACCTGTATCCAGTCGGCCAACGTGGTAGCATAAACCTGATGACAGGTACCAAGTCCACATCGAGCTTAAAATATTCACCGCCAGCATCATTAGTCACATTCAGAGTGAAAGCTGGGCCCGACTCCTTGTATTTCAAAACATACACCACACCATTGACATCGATCTTGCCTTCGAGTTGGTTAACAGCTTTCTGCACTACGGAGTGGATCCAATGTCTGAATTTGTTCTGCAGTAAATATTTATCAGTGTCCCGCCAGTCTCTCGTGATCTTGTGATAGTTCTCCCAGTCTTTCTGTTTGTCTAGATTATCGAAGGCCTGTATGATTTTTAGTTTGACAAAACCAGGTTTATCGTTCTCTATGATTATTTCATCATAATTGATTGGTAATCTTATCACTATGTCCATATCAAACTCGTCCATTTTTGATACTTTTATACCATCAAACACGCTTCCACCGTACATTATCTGAAACAGTTTGTTAATCAAAGGAGATGGACACGCTTTCATACATTCTTGGGCCCAGATTGTAGAAATGTTGAGAGTGATTTTAAGATTTATTTTTATTGTGTTGATATTGTTTAGGTTTAGTTATTTTGAATGAATTGTGAATTGAAGTATGGCGGTGTTTTTATATTATTAATTGTTCACATTCATTCACTAAATCGATTATGGTAATCAATAACCTATATTGTTTGTGGCTCTATTTTTAAGATTTCTCTTCTTCCACGAAGAATTTAGGGCTATGTTTTCCATTTATTTTTATCCGTGCAGGAACGGAGAAAGAATTCAATCTCCTGCGTTGGGGCGGCCTGTCGTAAGAGGCGACAAAATAACCCACAGCCAGATGCTAGGTTATTTGCCTGACTGGATGGCTACCAGCACTGGTCTAAAGTATGCCGCAATTAATAACCTTGAGTTGCGTTCCGGCATTAGTGACCAGGTGCCAGTCTTTCTTAAGTGTGCGGCAGCGCATTTTTAGCACCTTTGGTGTTGCAAATGTCCAAAGGCGATGGTAACCGCTTTCCATCAAGTGGGCCGTCTGCCTATCTGCTCAACTCATGCAATAAAAAAAATAGTAATAAAAAATATAACGCTTTTTTAAAGCCAATCTCAACTCATTACATTTCTTTGGCCCAAAGCCACCGTCTCCTTTGTATACCACGCTAACATCATCGAATTTCTTGGAAAGAATATATTTATTTTTAAATATTTGGTGTCACCAAATAAAAATACAAAAAATTTACAAGACATATAAATATAATAATATATGTAGCACGCGGTTTAAGACGATGGCCCCATAGTAGAAGCACAACTCTTCAGCTCTTCCAAAAGCCACAAGACTAACACTATCACTATCTCGTAATATACCAAGAAAATATACCCATTTCATACAAATCACACAACTCCTATATAAACAGAGTGAGACAACAACACAATTAACGATCACGTGCACAAACGCGATCTGCACTCTCATCGCGGACACATATGTGCTAATAGTGAGATGAAGGGTTAAGAACTATTCTTCATCTGGGATAAGGTTATAGCTATGGACCGTTTCACGCAGATGTAGCGATAGGTTTAATGCGTTATTTATGATGCGATATTGTTATTAATCATTCATTATATTAATACGTGAAGCAAAAACTTTGTACCCCTTTTTACGAAAATTGCGCAGACGGAGGAGTATGACATTTCGCACACTTATAGTTTCCTAGCTGTGCCCGCGACGCCGTCCGCGTGGAATTTGTTTTCAACCCCCCCCCCCCCCCCCGATTTTAAAACATTTTTCATTGCTGCTTCGCTCCTATTAGTCTACGCGTGATGATATATAGCCTATAGCCTTATAGCCTTCCTCGATAAATGGGCTATCCAACACTGAAAGAATTTTTCAAATCAGACCAGTACTTCCTGAGATTAGCGCGTTTAAACAAACAAACAAACTCTTCAGCTTTATAATATTAGTATAGATTTAGAGGAGTGCAGAATGCTAATAGTTTTTTTTATAATGCATAAAAGATACATTAAATCAATAAAAAAAAACATTACACAGACATACGCAAATTTCACTTTTATTTATTGTTAAAATCAAATTAACAGTGTAGCTTTGGCGAAATCTGTGATTATAGAAGTATAAGTCTTTGATAACAGAACCTTAATAATGTTCAGCTTATAATTTAAATTAATTATGGTCGAATATCAACTACTGGGCGACCACTGGTTATTATAAATAAGACAACTGTTAACCTGCCTAATTCGGAAACTGGGTGCAAAGCACAAAAATGCAAAGCCTTAATTGATAAATAAAGATCCCTGCAGCTCACAGTTAACAAGTTTCACTGTATAATAAACGTGTTTGTATGAAGTTATTAACGAATGTAGATAAAGCAAACGATGTACGATTAAATGGAAATTCATTGAATCCATCCTACCCCTATGGAAAACAGGCGTGATAGTAATACGTATGTAAATTTAAGTGAACACTTTAATTTCTTATTTAAAAGACCGTTACTATCTTCAGAGCGTTAAATTCCAGTTGTTTTGTGCATTTGCTACGAAGCCCTGGGCCTGCACTCCTACTTTCACTTCGCCGCTTAGCGCGATCGTCGGCATTCTTGTTGTGAGAACATTAGTACGCATATCGTCCTTCACGAGATCAAGTCAGCTGTCCTTCGGCCCCTTCTACCGGGACTTGGTGGAGATGGTATGGCTGGACATTTGTTCCACACATAACTAGCCGGTATCCGCAGAACAAGAAAAGAAAGAACAGATATCTTTAAATAACAAAGACAAAGAAGTGAGAGCAAAATGACGTCTGGTGGTGATACATGGTGCTTTAAACACTACATCTAGGAGAAAAATGAAGTGTTCGTTTATTGACATCATAATATTGTTACAACTCAGGTCCCAACAAAAACAAAATCCACCTGCATATCTGAAACAAAGCACATTTATTAACATAGTAACATTTATTACCCGTCGGCATTCGAACTAATAACAATTAACATTGAAACTATTGTAATTCTTTTATCATCGTCTTCTTTTGTTGACTTATGGGTATACGGCCTATTGTTGTATTGTAATCATTAGCCAGGTGTTACGGATTTTAAAATACAAGCGGATTCAAGGAAATTCGGTCACGCTGCCGGGCGGATATATAGCATGTGTGTAGTATAGAGCAATGGCCCGATTGAGGGAGGAGGCAGTCGAGCGAGAACCACGAGCGAAGCGAGACGTGTGTACTACAATCGGGAATGTAATAAGTGACGGACTTTGTGCGTTTTATTGAATTACGACCTTCTGCATTACGTTTGGACCTGTTGTTCGGTTATATTTGTACCTGTGTTATACGTGTTAGTATAGTTCTAATAAACTCTGTAGTAATTCTAACGGCATTTAAATTCGAGTCTCGTAACTCGTAACAATATTAAAAGAATTGCTAACTGTAATATTTTTTTTTACCTGGCTACTATATCGGTTGAAATAGTTGCACTGTTCACCCATCTTCTGTTTCACCAGATCGAAAACATTTTTGAACACCTCAAGCGATTTTTTGAAATCATCATCCTTTATGGTGATGAACTGTTTTGTCACCTCATGCAGAAACACATCCAAGTTCTTCTTCTTGGTTGACATGTTGTGCTAGAACTAATGCAATAAAATAACAATGTTAAAAAAAATCATAAAATCTGTAACGGGACTACAGGCAAAAAGTAACAATAATTATATCAACCACAATCCCAATTTGGAATTTAAATATCATTCCATAAATTAAATAATGATGTCAACAAATAACCTAATTAAGTCTATGTATTTTGAATTTTTTTTTTAAATATTGTGCAACAACAAAACCCTTTTTATAATTATACTATTATATTATATACCCTTTTTATTTTGAATATATTCTATTTTTATTACAGTCTATTTCAAATAGTACGGTATGGAAGAAATTACTTAAATAGATAAATAAACATCGTAAATATAAGGTTATTATTAAATAACTGGCGTGAAGTTATGTATGTATGTATGCATTATTAAATAGTAACAGGAGTAAATCTATCTTTACATACATAATTAAAATTGGTATTTATTTTGTAGGAAAGTTTACGACAACGCTACAAATTACGTTTTATGAATACGTCAGCCATATCGTCTTATTTGAAATAGACTTTAGAATAATTTTTCAATTGCCAAGAGTAGGCAATCTGGTGGAAGGCTCGCCACAACAAAACAAAACATCAATAGGTGGGGCCTCATCTGGGACAATGTTACAGTTATAGGTCATTTCACGCAGATGTGGCGATGGGCGTAATGCGTCATTTGTGATACGATATTGTTTTTAATTATTAATGAAGTTACATATTAACAGATAACGTAAGTATGTATATAATGTTGTTGTTGCTGTTGTTCGTGCCTACCCCGCAAGGGAACTGGCGTGAAGTTATGTATGTATATAATGTGTCTATTCGATAACGGCGTTATTTTTAACGTTTTAAATAAGACGCATTTGGCCACAGTCGATACCTATAACATTATCCCAGATGAGGTTCAACCTTATAAATATAGCAATAAAACACAAGCGTGTGTGTACATGACACTCTCCCCACGCGACCACATTATGGCTTGAAGAGAAGAAGCGGCGCAAAAAACTCTTCAGCAAACATGACTAACTTTAATAATTTTATATAATATTAAATAAAATAGGTGGAAGAAAAAATAAAAGAAATTGTTGGTTTGTGTTCCGTTGCACGCAGAAAGAGCTCACAGTGTATTAAGGTCTGGCAGTTGGTTTTTGCTGGGTTTTGTTTGTCAAAACTATTAAGAGCCAAACCCAGCAAAACCAACTGCCAAACATAACATAACATGTTGCGATGCGGTGGTAAATAGGATTAGGCTCCCAGAGAGTAAATAATAACCACAAATAAAATTTAAATTAAATAATTAATATGAACAAGTCGGCGGTAGGCACTTGACATCTTTGTCTTCCGTGATCACGGCCACTGAAAAGTGGCCGAAACGTCGGAATAACAAAAATCAAATTATCGCGCTTAAAAAAACCTGTTAAAACGTAGTTTTATTATGGTTTTATAAGTTCCAATGTCCCTTGGTTACATTTGAAACAAATGTGTATTTTCCGATGGCATCTGAAGTTGGGTGGGCGTTACTTATGCTGGCTACGTCACTGCAGCATAGAGCAGCTTTGGGTTTGATTCCTGGCATGGCATATCATCATAAACGACATTTCCGTCATTTACTATTATCTTGGATAGCCCCCCCGAGCGATCTATTGTATATTAAAAAATAAAATACATTTATTCATAGCCACAATACCTATAGATAACAATGGAAATAATAATAATTTTGTGCAGTCGTCAGCTATCTCAAAGTCCCGAACTAGGATTATCCAAAACTATAAAAAATCATAACTATGCTGCCATTACATTCAGAATGAGACCAACTTGATATTCATAAATTTTCGAACTCAGTAACATATTGAAATAAAACAATCACAAAAATTTTAGAGTCCTGTTTTATTTATTCTCCTCCTCCTGAACCATTTCAGGCTATTTTTTTTATTGCTTGAGTTTAGGAGACAGGCAGATGGTCCACTTGATGGACAGTGGTTACCGTCGTCTATGGACATTTGAAACACCAAAGGTGTTACAAATGTGCTGCTGCTCTCTTAAGGGAAACTAGAACCTGGCCACTAATGCCAGAACTCTGCCAAAACTCAAGGGGTTGTTATGGTGACATACTCTACATCAGGGCTGGCAACAATCCAGACAGACTTTGGGTTGTTTTGTCGTCACTATGACAGACTGCCCAGCCACAGGAAATTATATGCTTTCTCCATTCCTGTATGGATAATTTATTTTAGACAGACTGAGAAACAGCCTTTGATAAAAATCTCAATGAAGCTGTGCCATGCAGTTTTATTTTCAATAACAGAATAAAATTATTTAAAAGTGAGCAATAAGTGTAAAATACTGTACATATTTAACAAAGACTTTGTATTAAAAGCATCAAATATTTAGTGAAGTTTGTCTTTTTGAGCTGTCACTAGAACTGTCTTTTGTGAATGACATACAATTAATTGGAATGAAGTTTTTACATAAAGATTGTTATTCTAAAACATGAATATGCATGTATACTAGACACTAGCTTAATACACAAATTATGTAATCATCTATGAAGAAGGTTGAGAAACAAAATCTGAAGAGTTCTTTTTGCTGATTACTGCATTTTAGTTGTTTATTTACACAATATTGCATTCCAAATAGAAGGAATTAGGATAGACTTGGTGTAAAAAAGGCTAAAACCCTTGTGTTGCTCCTAAGTGTTTTTATATGGCTCCTATAATACCTAGTCTTGCCATAAATATTGTAACAAAGAATTTTTTTTCTACTGCAAATAACATTTATAAGTTTTACAGTGTGTTAGCTTAATACATAAATATAAAACAATTTAAAATGTAAAAAGCTTATTGGAAGTGGTGTCTATTGGCTGCAATACAGTCCTTTAAACGTTGAGGCCAGTTATCAATAGTAGCACGCACTCTTTCCATGGGCAAATTCTTCACTGCCAATTGTATGGGTTGTTTTAGGGACTCCAAATTATCATGGCGTTTACAGCAAACCATACTCTCTAAAACTGACCATTAAATCATAATCCAGCGGATTAAGATCGGAACTAGACGAAGTCTAGTCTTCAACTCTGATGAAGTCCGAAACATTCATTTCTAACCAAGACTGCGTGGTCCGAACTTTATGACCCGGCGCCGAGTCTTGCTGGAAGGACCTTTCTTGGTTATTGAACATGGTGTTGTTAAGGGGCTTAACTACCTTCTCAAGAATGGTATCTTGATATACTTGTACCAATGTTTTGATACCTTTTTCACAAAAATATGGCTCAGTCACTCATTTATAACTAACACCCCACCAAACCATCACTGAAGACAGATAATGCGCACGTTACACTCTGTCGACTAATTAAGAAGCTTCCTTAGAGCTTTGAGCATAAAGACGGTCCTTTTTTTCTTACAATTTTGCTCAATTGCAAAAATGTTCTCATCCGTAAACAAAACTTTTCTGTGACCTCTCTTTATGCCGCTTCAGTAGTTGTTTCGATTTTACCACCCTATTCTTTTTTAAATAATGAATTAAGAAATGACCAGTGCGTCTCTTATAGGCTGCAAGTCCTAAGTCATCTTTTAAAGTACGTGACATGGTTCTAGGTGATATCTTCATCTCCTGAGATAAAATCTTTTGCTTTCAGACAGGATTTCTTCGAATTCTTTCCCTTACTGCTTTGACTACCTTTTTCGTACGAACACTACGTGGATGGCTAGATCTTTTTCTGTCACAAACAGAGGAGGTCTCATTGTACCTATTAATAGTCCGGCACACAAACATTTGACTAATACCAAGCGTATGGATAGTTTGAAAAGTTGCATTTGGCTCCATACCTACTTTGTGTAATGCAATCACAGCGATTCGGTTCTCTTTATCGCCCCACTCCATTTTAATATCGCAAAATGTTATACAATGTATTGGCGCCAAAATGAGAAAACACAATGAACAATCATATAAAAATGGCAGATTCCAAATTCAAATGTAATATTTTGTTTCTTTTTAATTGTATCAGTATTTATGGCCAGACTAAGTATATAACCATTACCACCAAAAGCTTAGCATAGGAAGTACTAAAAATGTAATTTTTAAATCTTCTTAAAAACTAATTATTTAATATTAAATCAAGATACAATTGACTATAAAGTATCTCATTATTATTTCTTGACTTGATTTATATATGAACTAATTTAGACCTTATAGGACTAGTTTTATTATTTACCTTTTACCAACTGTAATATATTTCAATCTGGTAAATAAAGATTTAAAATTACACAAAATTATGTATTGTTTTAATTAAGCTTAATTTAATAATTTTACTCAAATAATTTTCAAGGATAAGGTATAGTTATAGGGCACATTTATTATGAACTATTATGAATAGATCTAAACTTTTTAAATATTAGTTAGACGGCCATTTTTCTATAACTGCCCAAAATTCACTTTATAACTCTAATAATAAACAAATACTCCCTATAACTATACCACAGCCATTTTCACTTTTGAAGACTCAATACGAATATGACATAAATACTATAAATTTTTATAACACGAATGAATGAATGAAAACAAATAATTGTTTACCAAATATTAAAATTATTTCCTTAAAAACTAGGTGCAATAAACCTTAAACAAAAGGCGGCCTTATCACTTAAAGTGATCTCTTCCAGGCAATCCTGTATACTAAGGAAAACATTAAAATATGACAGTGATGATTTAAACAATAAATAATGTGAAACACCCAAAACATAAATAAATAATAGACTTCATATATTAAACAAACTTAAAAAATGTCATAGTATAAACAGAATAAGCATCACTGATAGACCTGAAAGGGCAAAAATTATTAGCAACCATGACTACAGAAGACGAGATGGATTTAGTTTGTCTGATGTTGAGGGACAGTGAGTTCCATGAATGGACAGTCTGTACCTTGAAGGAGTTAACAACGAAGGAAGAAGTGTAATTAATTAACTTTTATTGATATTCAATCATGTTTATTAGGTATTTTTGTTTAATGTTTGTTAGGTATATACTACCTATGTCTTTAACGTATTATAGCTGGTTTCGGATAATCTTTTATCATAATTCCGAACTAAAACACTAATTTAGTATAATCTGAATTTAGCTTGATATTTCGAATATCGATAAGAGTTAGCCTTAGATCACATAAACAGCTTACCTCCAAGACCAATGCGACCGAAACAGAGAAAGTAAAGTGGACTTATGGATTCCTTCCTGGTGCAAACCATAAACTCCTTGTGTTCTGTTCCCGTATTGGTCCACGTACGAATATAAATTATCAACCATATTTAAAATAAAAGGCCCTTTTTTTAATAAAGCGGGACTTCCACGATCTGTAAGAGAAGTGACAGCTATGTTAGGGTTGTCATTGCAGAGTTAGCATATTTTACCGTTTTACGCTAATAAAAAAGAAATACAGAATGTCGTTATTCGAATTAACTCTTATACAAACAAACCTATAAAACAGTTAAGAAAATAATATAGTCTGCCACATGTACTTTTTTTTTTATTATTAATGCAACGACAAAGATGTAACTTTAAAAACACCTTAGTATTAATGTCAATTTAGATTTAAATTTCTATTATAATATGTAAATAAATTATTAAGACCCAAACTCAGCAAAAACTAATTGTCAGACCTCGACACAGTGTGAGTTCTTTCTGCGTGCACTGGAATACAAACCAACTTGATTGACAAATTCATTTTATTTTACCTCACACCCATTTTAATATTATATAAAATTATTAAAGCTAGTCAGTAGCACTGAAGAGTTTCTTGCGCCGCTTCTTCTCTTTAAGCCACAACATGTTGCGAAGCGGTGGTAAATTAGATTAGGCTCCCATAGAGTAAATAATAACCATAAACAAAATTAAAACTAAATAACTAAAATGAACAAGTTGGCGGTAGGCTAAATAAATCTTTAATAATACTCTTTGACACTTGAAATCTTTGTCTTCCGTGATCAAGGCTACTGAAATGTGGCCGAAACGTCTGAATAATAAAAATCAAATAAATGACCTCGCGCAAAACCGTTAAAACGTAGTTTTATTATAAACTACTCTGGAAATCATAAATATTAAAACCATGGTTTTTTCCATGTTAAAACCGAAAACGTTGTTTGTGTACAAATTGAAAAATTTTCATTACCTCTGCGTGTTAATATTTTTATTATAATGTAATTATTTTTATTAACTGTGGTCAATAGCCATCAGTTTAGCTAGGTATATAAGGTTTATATCTGAAAAACGAATTTACGTAGAAATCCAATGATAAACATTGTTCGTCTAAGTTTACATATGAACTTTTATTATTTTTATATAAAATTTTACAAGATAAATATACACATATTCATATAGACTATCACACAGTAAGAAAACATTTTACTCACATTCAATATGAATAAGACCTATTTATTAGAATATAACTTTGTGAACCTACAAAAAACCATAAACGAAGTAGTCTCATTGCATTTGATGATTATAGAATCAATCTTCCCTGGGATACATATTCTGAGTCGCATTATAAGAAATAATAGTTCATTATGAGGAAAGAAAATAATAAAGGAACAGAATAAAAAATTCAATCAATCAAATTAAATTTAAAGCAGTTATTTATAAACTTCAGAATTCTTACTAATGGCGGGTTCTTATATCTTACTATTCATTCACTTGTCCTACCATCGGTTGAATTTTGACATTACTTGTATGGGGCTTATGTCAAACTTAAACCGATAGTAAGTCAAATGAACGATCGGTAAAATATAGGAATCGGGTTGTACGGTTTGTACACTTCCAAAGATACTGGGCTTAATCGTCGTTAACAATGGACTCCGTTTGAAGGTTTGTACATAAATGTTATTGGCAAATAAGGCTGAACAGAAAAGTATCACCTGTAAGTTCCCACTGTATAGTTCGATGCAAACTTAATGGCGGCTCGGAAAATCGCACTTATCGATGCACGGAACGCGATTTAGGTGTTAGAGGAACAAGGTCGCCGGAGGGCGAGGTATGTTCTTACTCGCTTTTCTTATCTTTATTACCTTCCACAATAAATTGTTAAATGTTGCCGATTGTTCTAGAAATTTAGAATTCAGAAACTTGGGAAATCCCTAGAATAGACACACAAAGATTCTGCAAAAACCTACCATTTAGTAGAAATATAAAATCAATTACCATAAAATTACTTACAGAGTACGTGTTATATATAAAGAAAATTACTTATAAAAAAATCAAATTTTTGTAACAATTTAAATTTTATTGGTTTGCTTCAGAATTAAATTAATCTAGTTGTGTTTAAATTTGTTGTCGTTAATTTAGTAGATTTTCAAGATTAAGAGTAGCATCACAGTGTATGTTACTTATCTTTTACCTATATATTTTGGAGTTTTTGGCGGGAACTGAAAGGCGATGTAATGCTGTGCAGTTTTATTATCTAAAAATGTATAAAATTACTCTAAAATGAACAATAGTTGTAGGATATTGATAGTTTTTGAGTAGTAATTATGTGTTTTTGTGAGAAATGTGAATTGTATAGTCAAATGTGACCTTCCGAGTTTTCACAAGAACTCCGTTATACGGCGTCGATTGTAGCCTACAATACAATTGCGCCTGGCTGAAAGGCCAAGTTGCCTAGCCATAAACACAAAAAAATATATATATTGGAACTTTGTTATTTATAAAAGCAAAGTAAACTGAACTCTCGTTTCGTCAGCTTATTTTAATTTTTGATCAAAAATCCAATTACTGAAGATTTTTATAGTATTCATAATTATTATATTAAGTGTGGAAAATAAAGAAAATAAACAATAGGTAAGTTAAACATAAAACATTAAAATTATTTTGTTTATGGGCTTCGCTAGACAGCGGAAATAACCAGCAACAAAGAAGCAAACGAACCGATTATCATGAATTAGCGGTGGTTTTCGTTCTTTTTAACCGATTTTAAATAGGAGATTTTCAATTCGTCTATATGTTGGTGTTTTTTATTTTTATGTTCGTTACTCAATTTCTCATAGTTCAAACTCAAAGTTTATCCCCTTTATCTCACGAGCATTACTCACGACTTTATCCCCTTGTCACCATGTCAGGATTTGACGAGTGGAGAGAAACCCACGAAAATTGATAACAGAATTCTTCGTAACTCGATATCTCCGTCAATTCTAAACCGATTTTCTTTTTTTTTTGCTTTACTCGTAAGTCTATACTTCCGAGGTGGTGCCATAGCCACCAAGTCAGTATCTGGTAAGTGGATTCCAGGGAAATCAGAGAGTAACCATTACTCATTAAAAACGCCATGTGCCTAAGTTCTTGGATAAAAAAAGTTTGTATACGCGTGTAGGTATTAGATTTTCTACAGGAGCTCAATTTTTTCTATGGATGTAATGTGATTTCTATGTCTATTGTGGATCGATTTTCATTTTTTTTACTTTATTCGTAAGAGTCTACACCCAAGGTGTTCTCATGATTACCAATTCAGGATCTGATGAGTGGATCGCAGGGAAATCGATAGCAAACCTTGTTGACAAGCGTCAACACCGAAGAGCGAAATAGTAACCTTGTATTATATTATATTGCCTGTCAGTAGTACAATTCTACAAGCTCTTAATGTATTATTTCTAAAGCTACTCAAGTGCTTGCGCAACTAAAAAAATATTTTTTTTAGATTTTTTTAAAATTTAAACCGCCTTCTTTCTTCAAGATGTTTTTGCTTTTTAGTTTGAAGTCGATTTTGTTTTTATTTAAAAAAATCCGATGTTAGCAAACAGGCAGAAGGAAACATCGTGATGAAACCTGCACATCGAGATAACCGATGTGTCAAACCCGCCAAGTCGCCTTGGATTAACATGGCGAGTATACTGTCCATTCCCCAACAGTGGGAGGTTTGAGCCCAGCAGTGGGATGTTTATGAGCGGTAATTATAAATTACAAAACTCAATTAGTTCATTAAGGCTGACCGTTTTAGGCTGATTTTTTGTTAGAACGTGGCATCACACCGACCAGCCGGCCTTAAGAGCTGAAATTTATTATCATGATTCCAGCATACGTCACCACGTCACACTACACCTGCCCACAAAAAAGTGATCTGCACTTTTGATCAGACGCATCGATTTTATGTATTTTTTAAAGACCGAATCTGGGGTCAGTTCGGACCATACACCATCAACATTTTGAGGGTGTATGGACCAAACTGGTCCCAGATTTGTATTCAGCGCATTGAAACAAATCTTCTATGAATTAATACGTGAAGCAAAAACTTTGTACTTACCCCTTTTTACGAAAATTGCTCGGACGGAGAAGTATGAAATTTCGCACACTTATATTTCATATAGAGAAGGAGTGCAGAATGGTAATATTTAAAAAAAAATATGCATAAAAATACATTAAATCAATAAAAAACATTACACACACTATCATGTATTTAACACACACACACGCGCGCATATATACTCTTTTGTTTATTGTTAAAGTAAAATTAACAGTGTAGCCTTGGCCAAATCTGTGAGTATAGAAGTATAGTCTTTGACAACAGAATCTTAATAATGTTCTAACGCCGCCAGCCTTTTGGGAACGTTCCCGGTAAGTGACAGTGGTTTGGGACCAATATTTTATCTATAATTATGCCCTCGTTTTTTTATTTAGTTCTAGTTTTTAATTTTAGCTCTATTTTTCATACTGTAGTTTAGTTTTAGTATTTAATTGTATTTTTCTATTGAATAAAGAGAAGAATAATTTAAATTAATTATTATGGTCGAATTTCGACCACGGGCGACCACTAGTTAGAATAAATTGGTCTGGAAAAAAGTACACACCACTATTTTTGGGTCGATGTTATTATATCTATTGTTCAAACGAATTTTCGTTAAAGTTATTTGGAAGGTCTACATTTCTCAGAACTGTAGGTACTCTCCCTATTAGAGGTTTTTTGTTCTCCTCTGCCAATCTCATTCCTGTAATTTGCGCTCAAATGAAAACCTGCTAACGATACCTAAACACACTTGGTCCTTCTTAGGAAATTCTTATACCGTGCAGGCTGTTCGCCTGTGGAACTCTCTCCCCTTGACAGTCAGTCAAGCTCAATCCATTTCCACATTTAAACATCTAAGTCTTATTCATATTGAGTTAGAGTAAGTTTGTAGGCTACTTTAAGGTTGTTAAAAGAAGGGTTTATCACTGCACAACATTAATTTATTTCTTTTAACTTTAAGGATTTGAAATATGAATAGAATAAATGGGGGGTGGGGTATAGATACACGGCACATTTATTTATTATGAACAAATCCGAACTGTTTTAATATAGGTTACAAGGCTAAAGCGGGTGCGAAGCGAAGCGGAACCTCCGCCTTAGCCTTCGTGGTTATTTTTTTTTATAACCACCCAAGATTAATTTTATATCTCGAGTATATCTATACCGCACCTTAAATGGGACAGCGCACGCTATATCTGCGGGGGTCGCGGCATTCGCACGCGGGGGGGGGGGATTACTGGATGACCAGAGGGTCACGCCCAGAGTAAGTATCTAGATCTAGTCATAATCAAAACTCAGGTCAGCAACAGCGGACGTGTGGAAGCATTCAACCAGCGCGCAATCAAAGTACATGTTCTTAAACAAGCAGCGACACGGGTTCTTCTAGTCCTGGTTGGGCATCATACCTAACGAGTTTCATAAATAATAATTCGCAAGGTATTTTTGTTTAAACTAAAATGGTATTTTGATTACCTAATACAAATAAGAGAACTTTTAGGTAATTTTAATTAATAGTCGTTAGTTATACTTATTCGGTCTTATTCATATTGAGTTAGAGTTAGTTTGAACACTTGTTTGAGGTTCTCAAACCTATTAACCCTAATGTCCGAGTAACTTTTATTTCAATTTCCGACTGACTTGATTTAAAATAAAATATGTTCACTAACAAATTCACATACAAATAATATCTCACTCGCGCATTATCACACGTTTAAAGATATAAATTGGCGTAATTTACATACGATGAATCCGTTGTTTAACGATGCCAAAATAGTTAATAGAGAGTTTTTAGTCGTTTTAAAAAGTTGTTTTCCACGAAGGCAATGCAGATGCTGGGATATGGAATAATTTATGACGTCCACCGTAATGTCCTCCATTGTTTTATAATCTCAAGAATTTCGATATTAGTTAAAAATAACAACATCCTTTGTGAGACCCTAGGAGTCAAAGAAAAATGATCCTGACATCTGCCATTGCCATTGTATATTATTTTAAAAATTTGTTTCGTAATTTATCTCCATGTTTTGTACTGGTTCACATAATATTTTCTTAAGTTTTCGCGACTTGTATACATAATAAAACTAACTAACTAACTACAACGGAACACAAACCAACTTGACTAATAATTACTTTTATTTTTCCTTCCACCCACTTTAATATTGTATAAAATTATTAGAGCTAGGCATGTTTGCTGAAGAGTTTCTTGCGCCGCTTCTTCTCTTCAAGCCATAACATGTTGCTAAGCGATAGTAAATTAGATTAGGCTCCCACAGAGTAAATAATAACCATAAACAAAATTAAAATTAAATAATTAAAATTAACAAGTTGGCGGTAGGCTAAATAAAGCTTTAACAATACTCGTTGACACTTGACATCTTTGTCTTCCGTGATCACGGCCACTGAAAAGTGGCCGAAACGTCGGAAAAACCAAAATCAAATAAAATTACCGCGCTTAAAACCGTTAAAACGTAGTTTTATTATCCATGTTTTGTCTTAAGATTTAGTGATATTAGTTTTTAGACAAAGGTCGCATCTTCCCAGAAGGGTTGGCTCCAGCCTGGAGAGATCGTGGGGAGCTTTCATAAAATGTTAGTGTTTTAGTGTATTTGTTTGTATAAGTAGACAGTGATCTGCCAAAATCAAAGAGAATCAGCGAGCAGTGTGTTTATAAAGTCAGTGGGTTAAAGTGTATGAATATAGTCAGTGTAAGCAAAGTTAGTGTGTGTATAGAATCAGCAAAGTGTTAATTGTAGAGTGTATTATCTATAGGCGAGATTGTAAAGTAGTAGCAAAGGTAGGCAACGAGCTCTATTAAATAACAATCCAATAAACGACGTGAACCGTAAGAGCGACTGGTGTAATTAATACAGTGTATTATTTCCACCGGCATTTTCCACCAGCGCCTCCTACAGGCTTCAACTGAAAGCCCTTTCGATGACCCGCTAAAGTTCTTTATATCCGTAAAAGAATAGTAGATATAAATTTGGTTTTTTAAATAAAATAATGTTTTGTACTATTTATGTTTGTTAAAAAATGTATTTCTGAATAAATAAATAAACCTGTAATGCATAAAAAAATAATTAAAAAAATATATTTTACGCATAGAAATGTAATATGAAAATAAAATCAACTTTATGTAAAAAGGTCCTAATTTTACTGTCGTTTTGTTAAGTCATAAGAATTCAAAAGTAACTAAACAGCAAAAAAATAAGTACATCTTGAAATCGGTGTAAAGTAAAAAATAAAAATGACTAAGTAGATATATTTTGCAAAATAGGGTAAATGTGGGATAGTTGCCCACCTTTTTGAAATGGGTGATTAAAATACAGAATATAACCATTTAACTATCTTATACTTTCGTTGTGGTTTGTGTATTCATCAATGAAGAACATAATCATCATAATTTAATTTTATTTGTTTTATTTCCTTAGTTATAAACAAAATCAAAAAGCCGTATACACGAGGATAGATGCCTACTGTGTGGGTTAGATGCCGCGATGAAATGTCGACTCGTGGGTTAGTTGCCCTAAGGAAAAAATGGAAGGATATTTCATTTTTCTTAATTTTAATCAACCTTAAGTAAATGGGACAGTAAAAAACAATAATAATAGTAGTCATATATTTATATAATTATACACATATTTGACGAAAAATATTTTGATTCTCCAAACGGCTTAATCATCTTTGATACTAATCTCAAATAGAATTATTTGTTTCTAGCTTTATTTTCGTTTAATATCTTAGCATATTTCTCATTATGCTTTATTTTTCTATTTACACACTATATTTTTAATTTCTTCTTTTCGTGGCGTAATTTTAAACGCTGACATTGATTACAATAATCGCCATACATTGTGCAGGTTTCGTGCAGCCAATTTTTACACATGACACACTGAATCCAGTCTACCTTAGATTTTGTCTTCGCAAAATCTTCAAAACATTCTACACATTCATTTCCTCCATTCTGAGATGAGTCTGATTCATTTGAATGTTCGTCTCTTTGATTAAAAACTTTGCCTATTCCTTTTGTTTCCTGAGCTTTGCGGACAGGACACTGCATTGTGTTTTGGGTGTTCACATTTTTAGTCTGATGTGTTTTCCTCAATCTTAATTTTTTAACCCTATAATATTTCGAGTTTTTAACACTAACATAAGATTCGTTTTCTTTTGAAGAGTCATCAGAAGCACAAGTTGAACTTCCATCTGTTTTCTCTGAAGATGCTCTAGCCCTTTTTTTTGTCAATTTTCTGGGTTGTTTGCTTTTTTTGCATGGTAAGTTAGAAGTAGCTTTACCTTTATTTTTTCTAGCAATAATATTTTCTTCGGATGTCAACACTGCAGCTGACTGTTTTCCTCTCTTGTATAACGGTACCGGTATTTTTGGTATGGGAGAATATTCCTGCAAATGCTTACTAGGCGTCTCCTTTTCTATTTCTGCATCAAGCTGTCCGGTAAACGATGATGGACCAGATTGTTGTGCAGAAAGCAAAGATGGAGAATCGGGTAGATTCTGTTTTTCTGTATTTAGGCTTCCAGAGGTCTCGTGATTTACATCGAGATTCGGTGGTGTAGAACTTAGTATTTGGGCCAAAGTTGGGCTAACCCGAATCTCGTCGTCTTCTAAATTTAGCAATGTTGGACTACTACATGAGGGATCAAGTAATCCACCACGTTCATTATTTGAAACATTTTCCTGCTCATTACAAACTCCATTACTTAAATCGGAGATTGCAAAGAAACTTTCTGGAATAGCAGCTGGGTTGTATGGGTAAATACCGCATGCTCTAAACCCTGAAATAGCATTAGAGGGTGTAGCGGCTCGGATCTATGCATTACCAATGAGTCTGCCAGCTACTAATCGATTAATTTTTTTTTCTTTGTTTGAAATGATCCAGGTTTTAGTCTCTGCTCCAAAATAAGTTTTTAAAGGCTTGAAAAAACTGCGATCCAAAGGTTGTAAAGCTTGCGTACTGTGGCTAGGTAAACAAAAAAGAATTATATCATTTTCTTCTGCAGTCTCTAACATTTCAGCGGAATTAGTGTGGGAAGAATGCCCATCTAAAACCAAAATAACTTTACCTTGCGGCTTTCGAGGTACGAAATGTTGTATCAGCCACTTCTGGAACAACTCCGCATTAATATAAGCCGATTTTTTGTTCATGTACACCTCTGAGCCAGGGGGAAGTCCATCTTGAAATTCTGGCTTTTTGTTAACTCCCTTTATAATAACAACTGGCGGGAGAAAATTTCCCGCAGCATTACAACAGGCTACGATAGACACTGTCTCCCCTTTTTCCCCGGATGTTACGGAGTGAACCGATTTTGCGCCCTTCGTAGCAATAACTTTGCCAGGTTTATTATTCAATTGCACACCAGTTTCATCAATATTAAATATACGGTCTGGCTTGTTTATTAAATCATGCTTTGTTAAAATCTGAAGCAAAAGCTTAAACATCTTGTCGACTTCTTTACGATTAAGTCCCTGAACTCGAGCAACGGATAAACCTTCAGCTTGTCGAACGCTGAGTTCTGAGTGGCGTTCTAAAAAAGACTGTAGCCAATGAGGTCCAGCTTTGCGCGTTTCTTTGTCAAAGTTATGTTTCACGACTAGTTTTTCAGCGAACTCAAAAGCAAGCCTTCGCAGCATATCTCGCGTAATAGGAAACCCTGCTGCCTCTAACTTCTGAACATGTGCGACCAGTCGTTTCTCATTATCAAAATCCAAAACCGGGTGTTTCCCTAAAACCAAATTAGTGCGGCAATAGATAAACGGTAAAATCGAAAAGAATCAAACAAGATAAGTTTTATAATAATAGACGTATTCAAATTGACAAAAACTTTGGTAACCTACCTAGTGTAATTTTTTTTGTGTCTTGTTTGGCAAATCGTCTCCTTAAGGTTCTAGATGGTATGCCATACTGACGAGAAATTTCATTGATTGAACATTTTTTTTGCCTGAGTTCTTCAAAGGCGGCTAAAAGAGCTTCTTCCGTCCACATACCTCGAGGTTTCGCACCAACTTTTCGCACGTACTTACGTGGCATGTCTAGAAAACGAGATAATAATTAATTAAATTTATGATAATGAACATCATGGGATAGATGCCTCAAGGGCATCTATACTCACAAAAACTGGGGCATCTATCCTTTATTGAGGGGATAGACGCCCTCTCCAAATTTATCAATAAATCATGTTAAAATAATTAAATAAGATTTAATTATTTTTATTTGATACATATATAGACCTTAAATACAAAAATATAAGTACTTACTTTATAATATTAAAAGTTCTGGGCGCACAAAGAAAATGTATAATCTAAATCGAGTAAACTGCCGGCACGTAAGACTGTTTTCTTTCCACAAATCGTTACACATGCGTTCTAGCGAAGAGCACGGCGTCGACTGGCGGGAGGAAAGAGGTCAGCTTACCACAGATAAAACACTGTACTCGTCGTATTCGTACACGCTTCTATGTGTTGAGTTCGGCATCTATCCCCCTAGGGCATCTATCCCACATTTACCTTAGTAGTCGTTTTATACTTTACTCGGCACCGACTTCAACTTCAAAATTAAACACGATATATGTGTCTATAATAGTCGAGGTTTGCTCTCGATTTACTTGGAATCCACTCATCGATCCTGACTTGGTGACTATGGGACCACCTCAGGAGTATACACTTTCGAACTAAAAAATAATTCAAAATCGGTCCACAATTGTCAGATAAATCGCGTAACAAAAAAATACCTCCATTTGAAGTTGGTTAAAATGGAATACGCGAGCTACACAGCTAATTCCGTTTAGATACCTTTCCTTCATAAAAAGCGCGGGGCACATGGGAGGAGGGTGGTTTTAGTGGGTAGCGGGTGTTGCCCGTGCAACTTCTCTGAGTCTCCACACAAGCTGGCTTGATTATTGTTCGGATTGCCCCTTGTCAAAGGGGAAAGCCTTCATGATCAACTATGGTCTAATCCCTTGCAAAGGACCCAGTATTGTGCGTAAATAGCATTTCCCCCGCCTTAAAAAAAAAAGTATGATGAAAATAAGTCATGGTAGTTTGTAGGTTAACTAACTAACTGCAGCGGCTCAATGACCCAAAATGAGTCCTGGCCTCCGAAATGAGAACTCCTGAACAGAAAGGAGTGGAGTATTCTAATTTCGGAGTGTTTAGGTTAGTTAATTTTTTTTTGTTTACAGCGAAAACACCAGCACGCAGGCCAAAAATGAGACCAAGCGCGCCTAGCAATCCTGTTATTACGAACCTTAACTCTTTACTGTCTGATATTTATGTCAGATACATACAGTTGAATCCCGAAGATTTCCGGTTGCATTACATGGTTTTCGATAGAATATTTATGGAGCTCCATAAAAAAATGAAAGAGGTCGATCTTTACTATGGAAGATACTCCAGCACTGTGAGTACCCATTTGTTATTATTGTAAATACTTGTTTCCTGTCTGGATTCTAGTATAGGGAGGCTAAGACTTGTGGAAGATTTCATTGTCGTGTCCGTAAGGTATATTGACGTAGTCCATATAACTCAATAGGTAATGGTAAGTGACAGTGGTTTGGGACCAATATTTTATCTATAATTATTAGGGTGGCACAAAAAAACCGACTTATTTTTTGAGTCTCGAGTGAAATTTTTTTAGTTTTTGATGTGTTAAGAACGGCCTTCAAAGGACAGATCAAAAAAAAAAATTTAAGACGTCGCTCCAAATTTTTTAAGATTTCAAAAATCGTCAAAAACTGACTTTTTTTTATTCAATTTTTTTTCTCGTTACGGTATAATTTTACTTAACATTTTTTCGAGCGCGTAATGCACTAGTAAATTAAAAAAAATTATGAGCGACCTTTTAAAATTCAAATTTTGAAGTGAAACTTTCAGAAACGTATTATTCTTTGGTCTATACAATTATCAGTGTGAGCTAAATATGTAACAATTACATGTTTAGCTCAGACAAAATACTTGCTACATATGAGAGAGGACTATTTACGTTACACGTTAAAGGGGGTCCACGACGTGTGACATTGTGACACGGAGTGGGAGCGGTCCTAAATATCGTGACGTCACTTATCAAAATCTTATATTTAAGCTCTGAACACGAAATTTGATCTATTAACGGAAAACTTCAAAATATTTCCAACTCGTATCTGTACGAGCATAGTGTTAAAATAATTTAAATGGAAATAAAACTAATTATGGAACTGCTGTTTGACATTGCAAATTATGTGATGTCAAATCAAATCAAATCATTTATTTTCTTCAAAACATGGTTAGTAAAAACATTAGATGAAGATATGTTATTTTGTTTCACATGTTTTTGCCCTTTCAGGCATGCAAATATTAATTAAAAGTTGAATATCAACTAGTTAGTAATAACTGATTATAACCCATTCAATCCAGACATTAATTTTTCTTTTTTTTCTAGAATTATACAGTAGGTACCTAATTGTAGATAATATGTCAAGTGCAAGTTAATCCATATAAAATGTCACACTAGGGAGGGAGGAGTCTCACGAATGTGTCAATCTGTGACAAGGATGGGGGAGGGGTCAAAAAAATCATTTTTTTTTTAATTGTAAATAGGTTTGCGTTTGACCACGATCACGTCCAATGCCGGACGATGATGCGGTCGAAGATAGAGCACGCTTACCTAGATAGTACCTATTCACACGAGACTTGAAGATTCCCGGATTGTACTTTTCTGGAAACACGGACTCTGGTAGTGCATTCCACAATTCTGCCGTACGCAGAAGGAACGTGGAGGCGAAACGTCATGACATTCGTGTGACGAAACTTGTGGATGGCCCCTTATTTAAAATACTTCTTACAGGTCCAATTTGCTGGCAGCCATTTCGACAATTTGCGCATAAAAAAACCAGATGAGTTCGACATGGACATCATCATCGACCTTCCATTAAACTTGCGGGAGGATTTCCGAAACCCACGGGGCAGTGATATAGTCCTGGAGCCTAAAGCTGCCGGTTTTCTCCAGCTTAGAATGGGGGAACAGTTCCAGAACCTACCCATGAGAGATAGCTGGCTTATAAACAAATATGCATATGAATGGAGGGATGGGAATAATTTCCTGTTACGTTCAAATTTTCTCGATTGGTTCAAAGGCGTCGTTGACAAGGCACTGAACAGTTCTAGACAAAGTATCACTGCTTCGCCAATTTATTATGTTGACGGAGTTCCTTATACTGTAAGGAAGTCGGAATCTGGGCCAGCGGTCACTTTGATTATCGAGAATACATCGAGAGGTTTTCGAATGGACGTCGATTTGGTGCCGGCCTTCAAATTCCCGGAAGAACGGTGGCCGATAGGACCGAATTACAGGCAAATACCAGATAATTGCAAGAAGGGGTATTGGATGGTTGTTGGAAAACCGAATAAGGCAGCCCAAAATCAACACGAGATGAATCGATCTTGGCGTATAGCGCTGCATAATCAGGAACGCGAGTTGATGCACGATTCGAACCATTTAAGGCAGACTATAAGATTGGTAAGTTTTCTCCAATATTAAATACTAGCGGTCCCGGCAGATGTTCTGCTCTAAAAAAATATAAATCTTGAACTCGATTCCAGCGTCACCTACCGGGTCTAATTGTGAATTTTTACCACCCCGGGCCCACTAAAACATACATACATACATAACTTCACGCCAGTTCCCTTGCGGGGTAGGCACGAACAACAGAGCGCCATTCAGGCTTATTCTTACACACCTCACTTGCTTCTTTGACATTCATAACTCTTGTCATGCACGCTCGTCTGTTCTTAAGGCTCCTGACCTCCTCCACTAAAACACACGTAATAAATCAACAAAATCCTAGAACCCGATTCCAGCGCCAAGTGTTTTGTTTATATTGACATTTTTTAAATTCGTAATGTCTTTTGAATGGATTGTCCGATTTGGATAATTCAAAAAATAATCTACAGGTATTGAAACAGTTTTGAATAGGAAATAATTTATTTGGATAAGGATTAATACAACATGTTTTGCCAAGGTCTATTGTAACTATGCATTTTGTTTTTGTAATTGTTTATTTTGGTCAGCAATAAAGTATTATCTAATCTAATCTAATACAAATATTATCCGTAACATGGTCTCATTTGGTCGGCATTTCTATCGACTTTTAAAATGTGAAAAACTTGTTATATTGTCTTAATTACAATATTTAATATTGTAGAACATTTGTTTTTCTTTATCATCAATAGTTTTCGCAGGCATGCGATGAAAGATATTTTAATATTATTATAGCATTTTTTTACACCTTGGGTTACATTATTGAAGTTTTAGTAGGGATCCCTAATTTTTTCTAGTAATAAATATAACCTATTTTAATCAGAGATAATGTAGCATTCGAATAGTGAAAGAATTTATGAAATCGGTCCAGTAAATTTTGTTCTCATTGAAATTTTGTTCAGCATTCTCTTTATAATATTATTTATCATATTTATGTTTATGGCTTGGCAGCTAGGCCTTTAAGCCAGATCTTAGTTTACAATATAGTTTTTTTCATTTTCTTAAGCCTATGTGTAGCACAGCTGAACTGTAGGTAATTAGCTAGTGCCATTCAACGGAGTTCTTGTGACAACTCAAAAGGCCACATTTGACTATACAGTTTACATTTCTCACAAAACACATAATTACTACTCAAAAACTATCAATATCCTACAACTATTGTTCATTTTAGAGTAATTTTACACATTTTTAGAAAATAAAACTGCACAGCACAACATCTCCTTTCAGTTCCCGCCAAAAACTCTAATAATATTACTATACATACATACATATTAGGGTGGCGCAAAAAAAAAAAAATGACTTTTTCTCACTCGAGACTAAAAAAAAGTCGGGTTTTTTACTCCCCCCCCCCCTATTATATATACATACAAATAAATAAAATTGAAGTGTCTGTTTGTAATGTCAAAATAACAGATTTTTACTAAATGCATATGAAAGTATATACAGTACTTACTTCATAAAATTATTTTTTAATTTTTTTATCTGTCTATTCCGGCTTATCTCTGAAACGATTGGACCGATGTTGACGTGAATTTATTAGTAGATAGCTGATGTTATGACGAGTAACTTAGGCTACTTTTATAGGGTTCCGCGAAAAAAAAATCCACGCGGACGAAGTTGCGGGTAACAGCTAGTAATAAATATAAACTAAACGAACTTAAAGAATTTAAACTAAGTTATAAATTAGTGACTATGTTACAAATAGCTGATATGCCGTCTGTTCACCTGAAGAGTGAATAAGTTTTGAATTTTTTTCTACAGGCTTAAATGTAAATGAAAACTTTTTCACAGATTAAAAAACTCAGAGATACTCAAGGCATGAAAGAAATTGCCAGTTACTACATAAAAACAATATTCTTCTGGGAGATAATTGAGAGAAACGAAGGATTTTGGAGCAAGAACAACCCGACTATGTTGTTTAAAATAATGGTGAAGCGTTTCCACGAGGTGTTGGTGGCTGGGAAGATCCCATATTTTTGGAACAAAGACAATAATTTGATCGGCAACGTGTCTAGGGTCACTTTGAACCAATACGCTGCGAAATTGGTGCCTTTGATCAACATTCTGAATTCCGAAAATTCAAATAATAAGGACTACAAACAAGTTGCTCGCTTTATGCTTACTTCTGAAGAGTATGACAAATATAAAATATATTTGTCGTAGTCATTACATCTCTAATGTTTTAACCTTGATTATTGCCGGACATCAGGTTTTGTTTACACGGGGTGTAAAATTATTAGAATCGAATCATTCGAAATCGCTTACTTGTATTGAGATATGTGTATTATAATATATAAAGAACGATATGTACAGTCGCGAAATGAAAATGTTAGTCACCTTAAAGTCGGCTTTTGCTTGCACGACTACAAGAAACAATACTGCTAACATTTTAATAAATGTTCTGTTTATAAAATATTTAAACGTGAAAAAAGAAAATTGCAATGTTTTTTTTTTAATAAATAATCGGCAGACAAACACACCTATTGTATATCCCCAAATTAAGCAAGTTACGCTTGTGTTATGGGTAATAATATACAACGGACTACCCTGGGGCCGATCCCAGACACCCAGACCATAGTAAATAACGGAGAAAATACATTTCCGAAATTTACTATACCAGGAATCGAACCCAGAACCTCTGGGTTGCAGTGAGCTACGCCGGCAAAGGCTTAACCCGCTCAACCACAGAGGTCGTCAATGCTGACAAAGACAGACGCTGCGATTAACAATAAGCAACAAAGGGGATATAATCACTACGCTTAATATAAACATTAAAACCAATAAAAAGATTTTACATGTGTAAACAATCTTCTTAGACAAGATAAATCAAATAACGTTGAGTTAAGTATTTATTGTCAGATATTTGAACATAATTTTCTGTAGAATAGTCTGTTCTGTGAGTGTTTAGTTTGGAAAGGTAGCACGCGCTCGCGAAACGTTAAATCAATCAATTTGAAAACTGGCGAACATTTTCATACCACGACTGTACCATTGTGTGCCTTACTTCTGAGGAAGGTTTCAATATAATAAATCCTCTATTATAACCTTTATAGCTATGTATGTTAATTAAATAATAAAAGTATGCATAAGTATTGGAATTTTAATTTTTAGCTGTCAATTATAATTTATTGATGATGTCAGGAGCCTTAAGAACAGACGAGTGTGCATGACAAGAGTTATGAATGTCAAAGAAGCAAGTGAGGTGTGTAAGAATGGGCCTAAATGGCGCTCTGTTGTTCGTGCCTACCCCGCAAGGGAACTGGCGTGAAGTTATGTATGTATGTATGTATAATTTATTGGTATCAAGATCTGATACAGTTTGATAAGATACGTTATTGATAAGTATCACGTCATGGCGAATATTCCCTTTTTATAGTTTGATGTAGGCGAATAACCCACCTCATGAAAAGTGGTTACCGTAGGTTACACGTTTGCAATACCAAAGGCTTTGCCATAAAATTTCAGACATAAATTCTCTTCTTATGATTAGACGACTCTACATAATAATAATAGAATTCTTACTCTCATTACGACGGGCAGACGCCATAGTCCTCATATTCCCAGACCTCTAGTACCACTAGCAGTTCATCCCAATAGCCCGGTACTTTTTGTCTTTGCTTGTCCTCGGGTGTATTACTATATAAGTCGTCGGTCAGTGTCACACCACATTGTCATTAAATTTGTCAAGAGGCCTCTACGTGTTGGCCTTCCCATGGCCCCACGCAGGCCCTCCAAATGTCCGGGCCATTTTTATGGTCCGTGGTCTTCAAAGACATACACTTATAGTTCTCTTATGTCCCTGCTCCACCTGCGATAATATTAATGTTAGTGATCGTTCACGCAAATGTAGTGATGGGTTTAATGAGTTATTAATTTGTGATGTGACATTGGTATTAATTGTTAATGACGTTAAATATTGACAGATAACGTATACGTACATAACTTCACGCCAGTTCCCTTGCGGGGTAGGCACGAACAACGGAGCGCCATTCAGGCTTATTCTTACACACCTCACTTGCTTCTTTGACATTCATAACTCTTGTCATGCACGCTCGTCTGTTCTTAAGGCTCCTGACATCACCTTCTGCTAATACACGATCAATTTGATCATGGAAGGTGTGTCGTGGCCTTCCACGACTTCTGCATCCATCCACTTTTGCATTGTATATCTGTTTAGTCATTCTTTCATCATGCAATCTTTCCACATGCCCGAACCACCGGAGCATTCCTTTCCTTACCTGCACCCCGAGACTCTCTTTGAGACCAACTCTCTTTGGAGGAATGCTCCGGTGGTTCGGGCATGTGAAGATGAGTGATGCAGAAGTCGTGGAAGGCCACGACACACCTTCCATGATCAAACTGATCGTGTACTAGCAGAAGGTGATGTCAGGAGCCTTAAGAACAGACGAGCGCGCATGACAAGAGTTATGAATGTCAAAGAAGCAAGTGAGGTGTGTAAGAATAAGCCTAAATGGCGCTCTGTTGTTCGTGCCTAGTCCGCAAGGGAACTGGCGTGAAGTTATGTATGTATGTGTATGTAATTTAGTTTAACATTATTTATGGTGGTGATATGAATTTTAATTTGAATCAGTAATAAATACAGAAACTAAAAAAGTATTGTAGCTACAGTTATTTGTTATTACGATGGTATCCAGCCATATGTTTACGGAGTTGGAACGCATTTTAAGAGAGGCCGAACTAGACGTCATTAAAGGACGTTATTTTTTAATCGATTAACAAAACGCATTTGGCCATTACTGGCCATATATATTTGGCATCACTAAGATTATCCCAGATGGAGCACAGACATTGGATGAAAATAGTTTCTTCACCTGTTTACTCCTTGGTAAAAGTTTGACATTGCCAAAATATTTATAATATTTCATAATCTGATCAAAATGGATAACAAAATTACTAGTATTATAATATTAGTTGGCCGTTAAGATTATGTAATACATACATCTGTGGTTAAGATGAGCAACCGTGATGGCCAAAACTGGATGCCAATCGCGGCTGGCTTACTCATCAGTGCTGGCATAGTGACACTCGTATACAAGTCGTTCGGCACTGGATGCCGTGGAACATTAAAGAACAGCCCAAATCAGCAGAGCAACGTGCCTTTCAAGTGCACTTGCAAGAAAGGTGGAAATTCCCGGGTATCATCTGAATTAGACTTCCTAAATCCTTAGACTCATAGTAGGGTCTTTATCACGTGCTCAAATGATTACACCAATTCTTTGCCTCTGTTCCTATTTTTGATATTTCTTTTATTGCATGAGTTCGGCAGACAGGTAGACGGCCCACTTGATGGAATTTGCAACACTAAAGGCTACAAATGCGCTGCTGCCCTCTTAAGGGAGATTGGAACCTAGGAATTATCGTCTTTTACTTGAAGAAGAAGAACTACAGTCTGAAGAAGCAGATGATAGCTTTATACTACCTACACAAAAGAAAACATCGGTTTTGGAGAAGAAGTCACTTGAATTACCATACCAGTCATGGAGAATTTTTTACTCTGTTTAATGAGTTAGATGATGAAAGTCTTACCAAGTCCTACAGGCTACCGAGGAATATATTCTACGAACTACATAATTTAATTAAACCGCATATATTTAAGCAAGCTCACATCTCTCATCTCCGCCGTGCGTCGTCCGCGCACAGCTCTCATCTCCGCTTCCATCGCGCCATACAAATATTACATATCTCCGCACAGCGATCTCCACTGAAGCTGAGCGGAGAGATGTCTCAATTTTTTTAATTTTTTTTTATTGCAGGAGATCAGCAAACAGGCAGACGGCCCACTTGATGAAAAGCGGTTACCATCGCCTATGAACATTTGCAACACCAAAGTTGCTACAAATGCGCTGCTGCTCTCTTAAGGGAGACTGGTCACTAATGCCGGAACACAACTCAAGGTTGTTATGGCGACATACTGTAGACCAGTGGTGGTAGCCATCCAGTCGGGCAAATGCCCTACCACCTGGAAGGTGGTGGTGGTGGTCAATAACGCAATTCTATTGGTTGTTTAAAAAACATCTCCTCTCCACTCGTCTCGTCTCTGGTGGAGTCCCGGCCTCATCATATACCTATCTAGGGATGAAAGGCTATTTGCTACAAGGGACATTTAGTAAATGTATCGGAAGAAGAATTAGAAGTTCGAAATGTCCTAAAAACGCATAATTAATTAATTAATGATGTATTAGTAAAAAAAGAATATCTACAGATTTTAATTGGATACTAGGTTATTTAAACTTTAGGACGTAAATCAGTCATGTAATTTGTCACAAAATGTCGCTTATAATTAATAGCCTTTCACACCTCGATATTTAATATTAAAAATATTTCGGCCTCATCATATACCTATCTAGGGATGAAAGGCTATTTGCTACAAGGGACATTTAGTAAATGTATCGGAAGAAGAATTAGAAGTTCGAAATGTCCTAAAAACGCATAATTAATTAATTAATGATGTATTAGTAAAAAAAGAATATCTACAGATTTTAATTGGATACTAGGTTATTTAAACTTTAGGACGTAAATCAGTCATGTAATTTGTCACAAAATGTCGCTTATAATTAATAGCCTTTCACACCTCGATATTTAATATTAAAAATATTTCTACTAACTAACCTGTTTTCTTTTTATAGTGTCAATTACATAACGTAAAATGATGACATGCATAATGAAGAAATTTACTGAGTGTCGCATCACGTGAGGTGCAGGCACTGAATTAAATATCTACATAAAAACAAAAACTTGTGTTAATTTTATTATATTTAATGGAAATACTAAGCTTGGTTGACATACTATTTATTCGGAGCTGTAAACATGAAAAAATACAATTAAATTGCACTGAGAGGATTTGCAATTGGTACGTAGTATACCTGCGCCCGTTATTTTTATTATTACAGACGGTATTCTCGCTAAGCTTGTTCGGTAGATATCGGCGGGTTTCACCTATTAGTAATCTCAATTTGCGAATTGTTTTAAGATGTTTCCGTTTACCACTACTAAAAGTTAATTGTAACATTATCTCAGAAAAACATTCTAAGTGGATTCAATCCTATGACATTGGAATGAGATGAGTGTTGATATGAAATGAATGTATTAAATCCTAGTCTACCACAAGTGTGGAAGGTATATTATGTAACTAGAAGTTAAACATTTGGCAAGGAAAAGTTACTGTGACACGTGAGCATGCTGTCATTTATGTCTATGTTTAACATCATGTATAATAATAATAATAATAATAATTCTTTATTAAAGTTTCTGCCTTAACATTAGATACATTGGTGGTGGGAATCTTCTTGTAAGTAAGAAATACCTGTATCAGAAGATTCCACTCTTCACGTTGACAACAACAGCTACATAAATGTATATATATATATATATATATATATATATATATATATATATATATATATATCTATTACAACCAAAAAAAAGAAAAAAAAAAAATATATATATATGTATATTTGTATATATATATATTTTACCTCTTCCTATTTTACCGCCTACATATCGGGGAGTGTTCCAAGGAACTGTTTGATATGGTGCCAACGCCTCACTTTTACAACCGCACCGCTCGCCAGCTACGGGATATTCACCCCCATTTCCTTGAGCTCCCACGCTCGACTTCACAACGGTTCTCTAGAACGTTTGCGCCACGACATGGGGTTCTTTGAGACGGGCGTTATGAAAATTTCTTAAAGGTCGGCAATGCGTTGGCGACACCGCTGGTGTTGCAAACGTCCATAGGCGCCGGTAACCACTTTCCATTAGGTGAGCCGTCTGCCTGTTTGCCTGCTTCAGGCAATAAAAAAAATGTATTTAGATAAGATACTTCAATCGATATAGTGATAATGCAACATACCACTGTTCTTGTCCATCCAAAAGTTTTCCTTAAACCCGTTGGCTGGTTTCAGAGTATATACGAAAAACCTTACAGACGGAATAAATGATACGATAGCAATCGTTTAATGATTAGGTATTATGTAACTGTAGATAATAGTTTTCTTTAGATCTTGCCATTTATTTGCAAATCACAGACAGCTTTCAATTCTGTTAGTATAGGTTGTTAAGTTCATTAGGATAACTTAATTTTAATTCAGAACTAAACACATAAGTTTAAGGTCTTTAAGCATTTGCATGAATACCTACCAATATGATTAGTTAAGGTAAATAATTTTATATTTTAGCCGTATTTGACCTCTAACATTGTACTTACGGCTAATTTATTATGGTAGGTATAGTATGAGCTTTATCACCAATGGTTTTATTCGGAGGCGAGGTGACTGTGTATGTCGAAGATAAAAACACAAAAATTTAAATGAATTACACCTACTCTTGAAACAAGGAAACAATAAATTAAATATCGTCTCTTTTAGCTATTTGTTTTTTATTGCAGGAGATCAGCAGACAGGCAGATGGCCCACTTGATGGAAAGCGGTTACCATCGCCTATGGACATTTGCAACACCAAAGATGCTACAAATGCGCTGCTGGTCCTTTAAAGGAAACTGGAACGTGGTCACTAATGCCGGAACACCACTCAAAGTTGTTATGGCGACATACTTTAGACCAGGGGTGGTAGCCATCCAGTCGGGCAAATGTCCTACCACCTGGCTGTGGGTTGTTAAGTCGCCTCTTACGACAGGCCGCCCGGCCGCAGGAAATTGTATTCTTTCTCTGTTCTTGCACGGATAAAATAAGCTAATCTATATTCCATCATCTATTAGTGAATCAGTTGTATTTTTCCAATTATTACTAATAAAAAATGATTTTTAACGCATATAAGGCAAATTTAATACGATTTGCAAAGGTCTACTTTCAGGACGTTCCATTAGTAGCTCACAACGCCCAAAATGCTCAGTTAGCCGTTCCACAAGGCGACTGTGGTCGTTGTGGTCGTGGCGAAAACGTCACTAATGACGTCATCATTTTCGATCACAAAACGCTCACAACGACCCATGTCAAGAGGTTGGTCGAATAGCCGTTTCACTTGGGTTTACGATTGTAACGCCGGCAAGCAAGTGAAACGGGAAAAATCGTGGTCGTGGACATGGTGGTTGTGAGTCCTTAATGGAACGTACCCTATGAAAAAAATTGTGTTTAAAGAAAACGTAACATTGTAAGGTGTATTTTGTGTTTTGAAACTGATGGTTTTTGACATTAGCTCGTTCACAAATGCACACTTTAGGTCTATTAAATGTGGTTTTAGCTCTCTTTTCTTTCTTCTTCCAACTATTTGGGGTTGGCACAGCATGTCTTCTTCTTCCTCACTCCTCTATTATGAGATATGTCCTTTGTCACACCACAAATTATGATATCATCCTTCACACCTTTATCCGTGCAGGAACGGAGAAAGAATACAATTTCCTGCGGCCTGGCGGCCTCTCGTAAGAGGCGACTAAACAACCCTCAGCCAGGTGGTAGGGTATTTGCTCGACTGCATGGCGACCACCCCTGGTCTAGAGTATGCCGCCATAACAACCTTGTGTTGTGTTCCGGCATTAGTGACCAGGTTCCAGTCTCCTTTAAGAGAGCAGCAGCGCATTTGTAGCACCTTTGGTGTTGCAAATGTCCATAGGCGATGGTAGCCGCTTTCCATTAATTGGACCGTCTGCCTGTCTGCTGAACTCTTGCAATAAAAAAAAATACAACCCATCCATTACTTTTTTGGTCTACATTTGTACCCATCAATCTTGCAATTTAACACATGTGGTTTTTATGATATCATAATATTCAAAACCTTACGTGTTATAAACTAAATACTCCGTACTCCTTTCCATGCAGTGTTATTAATACAAGCCTTAAAAAGAAATAAAATGAAAGAAGATACTGTCATTTTGATCCAGCCGTCAGTCATGGTATGACATAATAATTATGAATAAAATTTAATAAAATAAAAGTCTTCACATAAAGAAAAGTTTGCAATAATGATTCATAAATTAATTCGAAGGAGTGAGAAAACTAAATATGTCGCTAAATAGATATTTTGCTCTTCGTATTTGGTTGTGAGGATGTGTGACTGGTAAGTCAAATGTTAATCTATTGCTTTTCCAGTTCACAAGCGCTAATTGGGCTAACTTATTTAGCTTAATTAGGCTACAGTTGTCGTAATGGCTAGCGCACGCGTTCCGGACTCAAAGGGCGCGGGTTCGATCCTGGCCGGAACGCATGCACCAGTTGTCAGTTTTTTGATCTAATGTGCATATTGTTGCAATTACCACGTGCTCACAACGGTGAAGGAAAACATCGTGATGCAACCTACACATCGAGATAACGGATGTGTTAAACCTGCCAAGCTGCCTTGGACAAGCGTGGCGGGTATGCTGTCCGTTCCATTCCGTTTTGTCTGTCAGTGTCATTTTCTGTCAGTTCTCATTATAGTAAAACGGGAGGGAAAAAAAACATATCTCAAAAACTACAGGTCTCCTAGACATGGGGGTTGCAGAAAGGAGAAGTACTCCTCCCCTCCTCCCCCCTCCAGCCCCCCAATACTTAAAATTCAGTGACCACTATTGTAAAGTTTAACTGGAGGCCCGAGCCCAGCAGTGGGAAATTTATGAGCTGATATTATATTATACAGATATAAACAGACATACAATGCAAAAGTGGATGGATGCAGAAGTCGTGGAAGGCCACGACACACCTTCCATGATCAAATTGATCGTGTACTAGCGGAGGGTGATGTCAGGAGCCTTAAGAACAGACGAGTGTGCATGACAAGAGTTATGAATGTCAAAGAAGCAAGTGAGGTGTGTAAGAATGGGCCTAAATGGCGCTCTGTTGTTCGTGCCTACCCCGCAAGGGAACTGGCGTGAAGTTATGTATGTATGTATGTATATTATATTATATAGGCTACAATTGTTAATAATCATAACCGAACATAACGGTCTCATTTTTTTAGGGATCTTTGTTATGCTGTGGCTTCATCTGCGTTAGTGTTACAGATTTAGGCTGTGACCGAATGCGACTTATTTAAAGGTTTGGCTGCTACTCAGATATCGGGTATACGAATTTTAAGTAGTGGGTGGGCGGAGTAGTTAGGGGGGAAGGTATACTTACCCTTTCTGCAATCCCTATGGTCCGGAGTTCTTGATATATTAAGTTTTGGTAAACGTAGCCTTGCTCAATTTTTCTCTAATATTATACATACATTATCTGACCGGCAAAAACATGTGAAATCTTATAAACATGTATCTTTTATGTATACACCATGTTTTTGGTCTAAGCAATCTAAAAATCTAAAGCAGGGGACGTTCTTGCTAACCCCACAAGAGATGTTAGGGCGATGGAGTGAATATTTTAGAGAAATGTGTGATAATATCCCGGATGCTGACACCACGACTGAGTCTGTGACTGACTCCGAGGAGTCAGCATCCGAGATCACTTTGGAAGAGATCGAATGGTCGATAAGAAGTCTGAAAAATGGAAAGGCAGGAGGAATCGATAGTGTGTCTGCTGAGATGATCAAATATGGTGGAACCTGCGTCCGGGACGCTTTCCTGTCCTTATGCAACTTGTGCTGGAGGACGGGAAAGGTTCCCAAGGACTGGAGGCGCGCTGTGATCGTGCCCTTGTATAAAGGCAAGGGGTCACGTATGGAGTGCGCCAGCTACAGGGCCATCAGTTTGATCAGCACAGCATCTAAAGTGTATGCGAAGATTATTGAAAAGAGAATGAGAGTGGTATCCGATGGATTACTGTGGGATGCACAAGGTGGCTTCAGAAATGGAAGGGGATGTATGGATCAAGTTTTCTCTCTCCGCAATATCGTAGAGAAGCAGCTGGCTATGGGCCGGAAGGTTTTCTGCGGTTTTGTGGATCTAGAGAAAGCATTTGACAGGGTTGTGCGGAAGGAGCTCTGGGACATATTGCCCGGATATGGGATTAATGGCCAATTGATGCGTGCTGTGCAGTCCACTTACGAGGACTGTATGGCATGCGTGCGAGTGGATGGCAAGCTGTCGCCCTGGTTTGACGTCAATATTGGCGTCAGGCAGGGCTGCGTGCTGTCGGCTTTGCTGTTCATCCTATACCTGGACGATTGTCTCCAGAGAATAAGATTGACGGATGTTGGGGTGCAAATGAGTGATCTAGTTGTAAGCACCTTGCTTTATGCGGATGATGCCGTGCTTTTAGCCGAATCGCCATCAGAACTGCAAACACTAGTCACAATGATGAAAGATGACTGTCAGGCGAGAGGCTTACATTTGAGTGCGAAGAAAACAAAGGTTATGGTGTTTGAAAGAGAAGAAACCAGAACGAATGCAAGGATAATGGTCGATGATGTTTTGCTGGAGCAAGTGAATGAGTTTGTATATCTTGGATGTGCTTTTAGCAGGGATGGAAGGTACACCGCTGATATAGAAAGAAGAGTGAATTTGGGGAATAGTTTGAATGGAGCGTTAGGTAAACTTCTAGGCGCTAAGAACCTCAGCCAGAAGGCCCAGCTCGCCATACACAACGCGGTGCTGGTACCTGTGCTCACGTATGAAAGCGAGAGTTGGGTATGGAAGAGAGAGCATGAAAGCAGAGTAAACGCGGTTGAGATGCGAGCACTGCGCAAAATCTGCGGAGTGACACTCGCGGACCGCGTTCGTAATACCGAAGTAAGAAAGAGAGTTGGTCTGAAAGAGAGTGTCGGGGTGAAGGTAAGGAAAGGAATGCTCCAGTGGTTCGGGCATGTGGAAAGAATGCATAATGAAAGAATGACTAAACAGATATACAATGCAAAAGTGGATGGATGCAGAAGTCGTGGAAGGCCACGACACACCTTCCATGACCAAATTGATCGTGTACTAGCGGAGGCCGATGTCAGGAGCCTTAAGAACAGACGAGAGTGCATGACAAGAGTTATGAATGTCAAAGAAGCAAGTGAGGTGTGTAAGAATGGGCCTAAATGGCGCTCTGTTGTTCGTGCCTACCCCGCAAGGGGACGTGAAGTTATGTATGTATGTATGTATGTATGTACCATGTTTTTGGTCAAATAAATTATTGATCGATTGATTGAATCCTGTCATCGTAAATTTTGCAAACATACTTTCCACTATTTACTAAGTTTGGGTGTCTAGGATATCGGCTAGAGGCGTCCGTTGTATACCATACCTACCCATAACACAAGCGTAACTTGCACATAAACAGTGTGTTTATCTGTCTGTCATACACATTTATTAGGCTTTTCGTTATAAATTCTGTCAAAAAAGTATCGGGAATGGATGATTTGTTTATGGTTCCATATTCAATTTTCTGTTTTTTTTAATTAGATTCATTTTAACGCGGAGTTTGAGTTCGGTCATTTAGATTAAATACAGTGCTATTTTAGTTAGATCATATCTAGTGTGTATTGCGAATTACATAATGGAATTACAAAAACATCGAACAAAGAGTTTGTGTTAAATTTTGCATCGCCAATGTAATTTCGTGTTGGGAGACACTGCAAATGTTACAGAAGGCTTATAGTGAATCGACTTTATCAAAAACACGTGTTTATGAGTGGTACAAAGTGTTCAAAAGCGGTCGAGATATGCTGGAAGATTTGCCTCGCCCTGGTAGGCCATCAACGTCTTCAACTAAAGTTAACATCGCAAAAGTGAAGGAAATTGTGACTGAAAATCCTCATTCAAGTTTAAGAGAATCTCACGAGTCGATCCGTATCATTTTAAATTCATATCCACGTGGTTACGTGGATATGAAACATGTTGCCGCTCGGCCAGTCCCAAAAGTCCTGAATTTTCTCCAAAAACTCAAGCGCATAAGAGTCGCTGAGGACATGCTAGAACGAGTCAATTCCGACCCAACATTCATAAAACGCATTGTTACTGGTGACGAGACGTGATTTATGAGTTTGACATGCAAACTAGTTAAGCTTTGTAGTGGCGCCTTCTAACTGAACCGAAACCAAAATAACCACCCCAAAGTCGATCAAAAGTCAAAGTCATGTTGACTGTTTTCTTTGACTCTCGCGGTGTTGTGCACTCGGAATCCTTACCGGAAGGTCAAACGGTAAATAAAGTATATTAATTGAGCGTTATGCGGCGTTTAAGAGAGCAAATACGTTGATAAAGGCCAGATTTTTGGAAAGAAAATTCTTGGATTTCGCACCAGGATAATGCGCCTTCGCACAAGGCCATCACTGTGAACGAATTTTTGAGCAAAAACTCAACAAATACCATTGAGCAACCACCTTATTTACCAGATATAACTCCAGCCGACTTCTTTCTTTTTCCTAAACACAAATTACCAGTTCGTGGCACCCGTTTTGTTCGGTAGAAGACAAAGGAGAATTCGCGACGACAACTAAACTCAATTCCGGAAAAAGCGTTTAAAAAATGTTTTGATGATTGGATTATTCGTTGGCGTAAGTGTATCGTTTCTGAAGGAGCATACTTTGAAGGTGATAAAATAAATTTGAATGAATAACTAACATTTTGTGTATTATTGACCTTTTCCCGGTACTTTTTTGACAGAGTGGTATTCAGCGAAGAACAGCAATAATCTATACCAAACTGTTGTCTTTGCTTTTAGTGCTGCTGAAAAAGAAAGACAAAAGAACAGCAAAGGCACCCAATCTGATGACGAAGACACGGCGAATCAAGGTGGATTATCAGAAGCAGCGGGCACTTGGCTACCAATAGTCGGTGGTTCGGCACTTTTAATGGGTCTCATGGCGTTCTTATACAAGTCGATGACAAACGAGAATGGTGGTACTAGTGGTGGGTTTGGTTGGTTATTATCATTTGCGAAGAAAAATGATAAAGACAACAATGATCTCAATGAATGTCCAGTTCATATTCAACCTAAAAAACGGGTAAACATAGTATTAGACTCTAGATAGTGTAAGCGTCATCGAAACTTCGCATTCATAATAACTTCATAGCCACACATTCAGATATATAACCAAGATAACATAAAGAATGGGCCCAATATGGCCCGGTGATCCCCAGTTCCTCTTACAGTCACCCTAAGTCTCGCAATTAGAGTCTTTATATCATCTCCAAAATTATGCTTAAATATCAAATTAAATAAGGATATCTCCATAAATAAATATTAAAGAAAACTCAATGACTCAGTATACTGAAGAGCTCAGCGTCTGGCGAATGGTAGAACAACTGCGTCTGCCTGGGCTCACGCTCCGCTTTAATACTATAAATTACTTTAAAGTACCGTCAATTAAATGTTTGCAATCTAAAATGTCCAGCAACTTGTTAATACCTGTTATAAATGCCACCAAAACATTTAGTAAATATGACGGTATAGTATTTACTAACTAATCTTTTATTCAATGTAACAGATTAATAAACATCTGCCTTAAAATGGCTATTATTTCGTGGCACCTAATATAACCTATTAAATTATGACGTTATTATACAAGTAGCAACTATAACTATAACTTCATAATATATCCTATAAACATATAGGTATATTAGCTGCCATAAATTTAGGTTGCCAACAATAGATAGACAACTCTCTATTGTACAACGTTAAAGAAAACTTACAAACTAGTACTATTCTAATTGTGTACAAAGGGCGGTCTTATCGCTGAAAAGCGATCTCTTCCAGACAACCCGTGGCAAGAATATTCTGATTAGGAGTAGCAATGGTAGTATCTATTACGATATTCAAATTTTTGCATCATAGTATTGGTTCCCTTTTGACAGCTATCTCACCTGACGTTACGTGACGATGCGGTCTTGGGTGGAGTACACTTACCTAGTATTATAGTAGATACCTATTCACTCGTGAGTTGGAGCGGCATAAATTTACACTAGACGTGGTGAGAGGCGGCATAATTTTAGAGTAAACTATGGATTCGTTTTTTGGTTCCGGATCGAATTCAGTTTTTTGGTTTGATAAAATAAAATATGTTTAAATGAAAAATACATTCATTAAAATGTACCTAATCTGACCAAATCATAATTTGCAGTAGAAGTGAAACTTCAACGGACAAGTGTAAAAACGAATTGCAATGAAATTTTAACTTGAAATTTTACGGGCAGGTTTTCAAATTGGACAAGTACATTAACAATCTGCCCGTAAAACATCAAGTTAAAATTTTGTTGCCATTCGTTTTGCCACTTTTCCGTTGATTTCCTCTGCGCTGTGATGTGGGGCTGTGTAAAGCGTCATAAAAAAAATTCGAGGCCGGCTGGCGACGGCCCTAGCGTTGCAAACGTCTATAAGCGGCGGTAATCACTTTCCATCAGTTTCTTCGTCTACCCGTTCGCCTGTAACTAGAACTTCTACAACTGTAAAAACTTTCCCAAGGAATATACTTTAGAAACCATATATTAAGGAAGACAATGAGACAGATAATTACGATTTTAATACATGTCCAGTTGATTATAATAACAACCTCCTTATTTTTAGAGGAACAAGTAGTCTATCTTTATTTAATTATGAGTATATAAATCTATTTGTGTGTTTATATGGATATAATAATATTCATATCTATTTTAGCGATGATAACAATAAGGCCGCCTGTTCTTTTACCAAGAAGTATTGTAATTATGCATTTTGTTTTTGTAATTGTTATTTTGGTGAGCAATAAAGTGTTATTAGAATCTAATCTAATTAATGTGTATTTTGTAACTTTAAAAAAATATTGTGCAACAAAATCTTGCCCTAGCTTTTGTGCCATATTTCTGTCTCCGTCTCAAGATTGTCTGAAAGAGATCGCTGTCAGTGATCAGATCGCCATTTGTACCTAAATGTAAGCTGTTTTTGAGTATGGTTTCATTAATTTTATTGTACAATAAAGTATAGTCTATTCTATTTTATATCTGCCACGCTTTTCTAAGGCGGTTCAGCGGGTTTAACACATCGGTTATATCGTATTAATGAAAGATATAAATCATAAAACGAGTTCCAATCAGTACTGTTACCGGAAAAACTAGGCAATGGAAGTTTTGGCAATTTCGGACTGCTAGAATTTCCATTTCAATTGATCGTGTACTAGCAGAAGGTGATGTCAGGAGCCTTAAGAACAGACGAGCTTGCATGACAAGAGTTATGAATGTCAAAGAGGCAAGTGAGGTGTGTAAGAATAAGCCTAAATGGCACTCTGTTGTTCGTGCCTACCCCGCAAGGGAACTGGCGTGAAGTTATGTATGTATGTATGTAGAATTTCCATGGAACGAGTCTGACAAACCAATTGATCTACTCATACGCCTGCAATGCTCGTCATCCAGTTTTAACTTACTTAAATGTGTAAGAATGGCATAATATGAATCGTCAGTCATTGCGAATTTTGATTTGTTCCTCCTTGTTGAATAATTTCGATTTGATAAGAGATTTTTCGATTTTAGTTTGTAGTTTACTAAATTTTCTTTGTTGTGTTGTGAGTTCTTTTGTTCGCGATCGAAACTTTTGTTCGTCTGTTGTCGCAAACTGCAACGTACGTTTTAAATCATCAAGAATTATTTCGCGTTCAAAAATATCTTGTTCACAAGAAATGTCAATTTGTTGATTGGCCTCACAATGCCGCTCGCCAATGAAGCCAATCGCGAACAAAATTGATATGTAGATTTCGTTACGATGTTTTCCGTCGCTGTGAGCACGTGGCAATTGTAACAATGTGCTCATTATGTTACTGCCTCATCTAGGATCATTTTAGTTTTAGTGATCAGATGTTCACGCGGATGTAGCGATGGTTTTAATGCGTTATTTATGAAGCGATGTTGTTATTAATTGTTAATGTCGTTGAACATTGGCAGTTAATATACATGAACATAATACATCATACACACATAACTTCACGCCAGTTCCCTTGCGGGGTAGGCACGAACAACAGAGCGCCATTCAGGCTTATTCTTACACACCTCACTTGCTTCTTTGATATTCATAGCTCTTGTCATGCATGCTCGTCTGTTCTTAAGGCTCCTGACATAACCTTCTGCTAGTACACGATCAATTTGATCATGGAAGGAGTATCGTGACCTTCCACGACTTCTGCATCCATTCACTTTTGCATTGTATATCTGTTTAGTCATTTCATCATGCATTCTTTCCACATGCCCGGACCACCGGAGCATTCCTTTCCTTACCTTCACCCCGACACTCTCTTTCAGACCAACTCTCTTTCTTACTTCGGTATTACGAACGCGGTCCGCAAGCGTCACTCCGCAGATTTTGCGCAGTGCTCGCATCTCGACCGCGATTACTCTACTTTCATGCGCTCTCTTCCATACCCAACTCTCGCTTCCATACGTGAGCGTAGGTACCACCACCGCGTTGTGTATGGCAAGCTGGGCCTTCTGGCTGAGGTTCTTAGCGCCTAGAAGTGTACCTTACGCTCCATGAACATAATAATATAGCTAATCGTGAATGCAGTTATTTTGAATGCTATAAGCAATACGCATTTGGCTCAGTCACTAATTATACCATTACCCTGATGCAGCAGTGTATGCTTTCTTACTACCTACTTTAAAACATTTTGTTTTGCCAAGGCAGTCCAATCTCGAATAGAGCAGAAAGTTAGATTTTCAATAGTAATTTGATTTGCTTTATTAGTTACGTAGAGTTTATGGTACCTAATTAGTTAACACATAAACTTGATTTCTGTTTTCAGAGATGGGCATAAATCGTTTATCAAATATATGTACCCACGCGAAGCAGTGAAATAACAATGTAAAATAAAATTGAATTCGTAATATACCTACTCGTATTTATTCGTTTTAAATATCTTATCATATCAATGCATGATTAGTCACCAACTACCTATTTATGTACTTAAAATAAATATTTATCCACTTTATCAAGTTAGTTGCAATATTAATAGTATAATAGTGTTTGGTCATGAAACAAGCATACTGGAATTAAAGTCCTTAGTGACTTCCATTTTGTGTTTTTTTTTTATTGCAGGAGATCAGCAGACAGGCAGACGGCCCACTTGATGGAAAGCGGTTACCATCGCCTATGGACATTTGCAACACCAAAGTTGCTACAAATGCGCTGCTGCTCTCTTAAGGAGGACTGGAACCTGGTCACTAATGCCGGAACGCAACTCAAGGTTGTTATGGCGACATACTTTAGACCAGGGGTGGTAGCCATCTAGTCGGGCAAATGCCCTACCACCTGGCTGTGGGTTGTTTTGTCGCCTCTTACGACAGGCCGCCCGGCCGCAGGAAATTGTATTCTTTCTCCGTTCCTGCACGGATAAAGATGTGTAATGCTTAAGTAGAGAAAGACAATTTAGAGCACGACAAAAGGCAAGGACTGGTGTTCTAAATTGCCGCTCTAGTTGCGCAGAGTGCTGGTTGAATCAACCAGCGGTGGTCTTCCGCTAGGGCTATTATATAAAGCGACTCATGGACAAAGAAGCATCATATTGATTGACGGCCTCTGTGGTTGAGCGGGCTACCTTTGCCGGCGTACCTCACTGCAACGCAGAGGTTCCGGGTTCGATTCCTGGTATAGTAAATTTCGGAAACGTATTTTCTCCGTTATTTACTATGGTCTGGGTGTCTGGGATCGGCCCCAGAGTAGTCCGTTGTATATTACCCATAACACAAGCGTACCTTGCTTAATTTGGGGATATACAATATGTGTGTTTGTCTGCCGATTATTATTATTATTATATTCTAATTACTAAAAAAACATTAACATGTTATGTTTGCTTTCGTTTAAAATCATTGTCACTGAGTGATAAAACCCTTTAAAAAAAAATAGAATAAAAAAAAGGATTTATAAAACCGTCATACGGCCTATCCTGATGTACGGTTGGGAAGCCTAGACGCTTACCCTTAAGACAGGGAACCAGTTGTTAGTGGCCGAAATAAAGTTCTCCATAAGATTTTGGGCCCAGCAAGGAGAGACGATGGTAGCTGGAGGGTCCGAATCAACGTGAAAATTTCGTGGCCGAGCTTAACATAATAGGAGAGATATAATCTAACCGCCTGCGTTGGCTCGGTCACGTAGAACGGATGGGAGAGGATCGAAACTCGAAGAGGGCCTATTTGGGACGACCGGTGGAAGAACAGAGTGGTGGCTGACCTATGTGAGCTTCAAGACCATAAATGGAAAGAAATCACACAGGACCGAAACAGGTGGCGTGTTCTAGTTTTGGAGGCCAAGACACATTATAGGTCGCTGAGCCAACTTAGCAGTTATTTGCTTTCGTTTAAGCTGTGGGTGATAACGTTGGTATCAAATGACAAAAACAGTGGCATTTGTCGTCTATACGGACTAGGTGCCCTTTGCATAGCGTGTCACGTATTTGTCTGGTTTTTATGTCCGTCTTATCAAAATACCATGGCATAAATTATTGAAAAGACAAGGGAGTTTTGTTCCGTTTGAAACATTGAGATAACGTATATCAACGCTGCAATTGTTTAAAAAAAGTCTCTATAATGAATGGGTGATTTACCATAAGACTTATTTCATCATCACGTATAAGAAATAACAAGAATCGTTTAGTGCTATGTGATCTGTGAATTAATCAACGGAAGTGGGTGTTAATTCCTGGGAGTAATAAAGCCATTCACATCCTTTGTTTATACGATTCGTATTACTGTAGCCTACGTTCGTTTCTCAACCTGTTACGACCCCTGTGGGGGTCGCAATCTGTTAAAAAATAAGACCTATATACAAATCAAGCCGATAACTATTCATTAAAAAATTCTTATAATTTTGCAGTAAAGCAAGTATTTACTTTTACCACTATTTACTTGTTGGTTTTTTTGTAGGTCGCGACATAAAAATCGTTGAGAAACAATGGCCTGCTCTGTTTTTGTAGTAATTTAAATAAACATATACAAAATCGACGCCGCCGCGCTGGCGAATTAGTGCTATATTCATTGTTTAGTTGATCCTATGCGACTTTACGTTCGTTAGAAGTGGGTAATATGAGAATATCAGCTTGGATGTGACCCTTTTTTTTTTTTTTTTTGGCCAGGGGAAATCCGTTTGAGGACTAAGCCGCGACAGGCACAGAAGCCTGGGGGAATAATTCGCGACCCGTGTGTGGGATTCGCCAGATCGCAGGTGGCACTAGCGCGCCCAGTCAAAACTGGTGCCACGCTATTGCCACTCCCCAGTTAGGGATACCCACTAAAACCCCTGGGTGTTCCGTCCTGCGCCTTATGCCAGGGCTACGGGTAATTGGGATTCCCGGCTCCGCATGCCCTGGCAGGCGTGGGCCTCCCTCACGAGGCCTCTTCCATTGCCGGGGGATTAAATTCCCAGCGTCGTCCATGTCTAGTCCGGGCGTGGGGCGGTCTGTAACGCGCCCCACGGGAGGAGAAATGATTGCGCGCGGAACACTTGCGCTCTCATCTCGACGGCGTGTGCGGGTGAGTGAGAACCCCTATGCCCCAAGGGGCCCCACCCGCGCCGCCCGCTTACGGTGGCCGAAGGTCGAAGTCCGCCCTCCGGCGTCGGCGCGTCCTCCTTTGGCGGGAGCGGAGCAATGACGTCCGCTCACGGTCCCGCTCCGCCTCCTCCTTCGCAAGCATGACGCGCTCACAGAAGAAAGAGACGGCGTCCCATCCGGGTTTGCTCCCGACCATGGTACGAACCACGGCCGGGAGCGAGGTGTCAAATCCGGTAAAGGCGACGAGGTCTCGGCGCTGCTCTGTCCATGCTGGACAGTCCTGGAGTGTGTGCAGCGCCGTATCCTCGTCGCCTGTGTCACAGTGATGGCACCCTGACGTTAGCTCGCGGCCGAGGCGACACAGGTACCTCCCGAAGCAGCCGTGCCCCGAGAGGACCTGCGTCAGCCTTGGATGTGACCCTGACATAACTTATTCACCAGGGACTCAACAGTTGGCAGAAAAAAAATCGGCTTGGTCGCGTTTCGAATTGGATCTAGATTCTGAATATATATAAAGGGCTTGTATGAATGTTTCAAAGAACAAAATTATTTTTAAATTAAGATAATGTGATAAACATATAGTACTTATAAAGCTGCGTACTCATCTGCGAGTCGTAACTGTAACCTAGCCGCCAGATACAGTAACAAGTATTGATGAGAAAGTAGATGACGGCTCGTCGCAACTTCGCGAGCCACGTACGGACTATGATTTTTGGTTAAAGTAACTGCAACGGTAATCAACGATTACGGCTCGCAGGTGAGTACCCGGCTTAAAGTTACACATATCGAGCCTTTACCGCCATTTTATCGTAAGCGACATTTTGACCTTAGTATATTTTTTGTTGCAAAAGGTATTTTAAACTATTATTCTGTTTTAATATTATCAGTGTTAGTTAGATTAAACCCTACTGAATAAAAACTGAGTCTCAAATATATACCTACTTAGGTCCAGATGTTGCTTACGACAAAATGGCGGTAAAGGCTCGATATTTTTATGTTTAATTGAGTGCTATTATGGCATACTTAGAATAACTATAGATACAAGTACTATAAAGCACTTTGACTTAGGCAACAACGAAATATGCCAGGTTTAACTTTGTACCATATTTCAAACTTTCATTACAAAAAACTCCGTTATTTACTATGGTCTGGCTGTCTGAGATCGGCATTAGAGTTGTCAGTTTTATATCACCCATAATACTCCATTAAAATTACATTTAGAGTAGCGTTTCTCAGAGGACGCAATTTTATTTTTTTTGCTATGCAGGGGAGCTTAAGTTCAAGTTTGTGGGGTCGCCCTTGTCCTCCGGCCGCCATCTTGCAAAAATGGGTGCAAAGGGGTTTCGAGCTGTATCTCGTAACCTAGCAACCCTACAGAATATTTTCTACGACATTATTTCTAGCAAATTAAATTGTCTACAACTTTATTCTTATTACTTCTTATCGTAAAATGGAAAATATTACAAACAAGAATAACTGAACATTTTTGAACAAATTGTCTTTTGGGCGTTATAACCTTTTTCTGGTCATTTTACAATAAAATGACATCGGAGCAATCTTATAGAGGGTTTTTTTAACAAATAATTTCCACTATAAATTTATTTAGTCACACGCATCAAAAAAATAAAATTGCGTCCTCTGAGAAACGCATGCTAAGGCTTAAAAAATGTAAGATTTCAATGGCCTATAAGACAAGCCTAACTTGCTAAGCGTCGGGCGAATGTGTTTGACTGCCGTTTTTAATTATTTATCATATTACACTTGTCAAAGATGATTATCTAGCTGTGCCACCTCGCGATAATGGGGAAGGCCCTGCTGGCTTTGCGTCTTAAGAGGTGGTATTTGGAATACTTTAAATTGTTCTCAAAAATAAAGGATCCCAAGTGGAGCAGAAAAAGTAGGAAAGCAGACGTTTAGCTCTGAAGTAGACGCTCCAAATGAAACCAGGATGAGATATTGAAATTTATCAAAATTTTAAATATAATCTAATGCAGAGTGGGTTAAAAAATATACATAACAATTAAGGATTTCAAGTCTTTATTTACTTTTATACAAATTAAACATATTATTAACATCCAAGACTGATGTGATAAGTTTTTTAACTTTTCAGTCTAATCGATTTGTAACATTGCACAACAATATATTGACTTTTTATTGAAACCATTTTTAGTCTGCGTACACACAACGTTCTTCTCTATGCGTCATGTATGTATTAGATATTTGGAGATGATACTTTTTATCTATGGTATTGTGTATGACTTGGAAAGATACTATTCTACCAATAATTGTAAATATAATCTCGACGACGTCACACTATACTCAAGTCCATATTCAAAAACAATACATCGCAAATCAACCCTTGAGCTCAGATCTTTATAAATATTTACCAATATACAAGGCATCACAGGGCTATATTTCAATTTAACAGATTCTAGATTTATTATTAAAGTGTTATTACCGTTCTAAAATACGGAGTTCCAGGCGAGAGTATACTTGCACAGTTATGTCGGTAAAGTAGTACCCTTAATTCTCAGTACTACGATGGCGTATAGAAAAGAACGTAGTATGATCTACTCGTACCTAATATCATCCATCATGAAGGTCTATTACACCTCCTAAAACTCGTTTCCAATGATAAAAGCTTGGCATATCACACGCCAAGTTACTTAGTAAAGGCGTACGTTTTTATTGTAGTCAATTTCAAATTAAAGCAATGACAATTGCTATTAAGGCTCATAATAGAATAATCCATCAGCTTGAAATGGACGGACGCACAATTGCTCTATTTGATATTGAAATAAAAACAAAAATGTTTCAACATTAATATTAACGAAGTCAAATACGAGAACATAATAGAATATGGGACGTTCAGGTGTAACATACATACATAGTACTTAATATTTTTAAAATATATATATTATATTTTTGGCACTGTAAGGAAAATTCATTGTTTTTGCTGACTGTATCTAATTACGAGCGTTAATTATAACGACTTTTATGTTACGTCGGTAAAACAGCACTCAGTGTCGGTAACATTTGTATCGCTACAAAATTCAATAGAACTATTAAAAATTAATCTTTTACGCTAATAGTGCAGTTTATTTCACTTTAAAAAAGTGTTATTATGATTTAACATATTGCCACTGTAATCTACTTGACAGACATCACAGCACAGTGAGCAAAAACAACGATTTATATAACTATTATTCTTTTCAGAAAATAACATAACCTCTGTAACATGTTATGAAAAATAACTGTCACTACACACATACATAGTTATTAGTTCATTCAAATTACGAATTACCTTTTAATTTCACACATTAATTTGACAACCTCCCAATATTTAAATGGATACGCAATTTTTATATTTACACAATGATTCTCGTGGTACCATTATTATATACACCGTCGATCCGATTACCCTGACTTTAACAATATAACATGATTTTAAAAGTAAACATTTTATACGAAGATAAATATTAAATACACATGTAATACTGTATTTACAAAAATATTTTGTATTAAATACATATTCAAATATGTTTAGTAATTCGAACGTGACGTTTGTTGTCAGAACTTCAAATCGTCAAGGGATGTTATAGGCGATTGTTTTTTACTGTGTTTTTCAAGAAGGGGTAGGGGGATGATATAGAGGGGTAGACGGGATCAATGGGATATGGTGATTTCACTGGTAAATATGTCATGGTGTAGAATAATGACGAGTATGGGTTTTGTTAAGTTTTATAAAGCTCTATAAATCTGCTAACTTTCACAGACAAATGGATTACCATCAGACCACCTTACAACTTCGCCAGTGTAATAATGTATATATTACTTATTAAATAAATAATCTGTTTTGATTCGCAATCCAATAGGTATTCAAAGTTACCAATTAGCGATAAGCAGGATATTATCTGGGGTATCCATTGAAGACTATATAATTTGCGCCACACATAATGGCTGCTTTTACAGCCTTATTTATATTTGCATCAGTGAAATAGTCAGTTAACTTGCGAAACTTGCGAGTTAAGTTCTTCTAGTTAAGTAATAATTGTCGATTAAGTTGATTTCTATCCAAACGACCATAAAGAGTTATTCGCATATAAACTAACTGCTTAATTTATACAAATATATCAGGCTTAAATTGGCAACAAATGGCTACGTAATACACGGGTTTTTTTATACAAAATCGGTGATTCCGTAGCTTTCTGCTATTAATCTAAAAATAGCCCATTAAATTTTGCGCAAACTATGTCTCATTAAAATTATATTTTAATTTTTTTCATAGGATTTCTTAAAATTTGTCTGTGAAATGTCATGGCTTAATGGATAGATCGATGGATGGAATGGATTTATGAATTTCCGTTAAAACCTAACCAATATTAGTTTAATATTATCTAGGACCCGAGTCTGCTATTATAATAGTGTCGTAATGATTGATCACTGGTGTCAAAATGGCATCATAACTGTTCCTTTTGTATACAAAAGCAAACATTGTGCTACCGTTCCGAAAGGAACCACCATTCCAACATGAAATTATAGTAACAGTGGAAACTCGATTAACCGGACTGATTGTTGTGATTAAGGCATCTGGATAATTAAATATATGAATTAAAGCTATTTTTGTTCTTATTATTAAATCTAGTAAGATAACTTATCTCCTTCACGTACACGTGTTTATTTAAAATAACAAAAATTTCAAATAAATTAAACAAACATTAGATACGTACGTATGAAAGTAGCAACATTTTTAATTAAATTACTAAAATATTGCATTCTTAATTTTGAAATGACTTCCAATCCGTATAATCGCAAATCCGTACAATCGCAAATCCGTACAATCGCAAATCCGTACAATCGCGAATCCGTATAACCGAGGACCGGATAATCGAGCCGCCACTGTAGATTTGCAGCCCTGTTTGTCGAAAACAGTTTGACACAGCGTCATAAAGTGTAAACAACAAACGTCACGTTGACACATCGGTCTTATTTTGACACAGATTTGTACATTATGATTTTGTTGAAGAAATGCTTTCAAACACCGTGCGAGCGTCACTCTCGACACAATTAGCGTGTGGTTGTAGTCTTTAAATATAACTAATGACGACGGAAACATTATAAATAACACGCCATAAAGACTAGTTACGTGTTCTTATATAGTTATCTTATATTTTTAGGACGAATTTAGCCCGTTATAGTAAACAGTAGACATATTTAAATAACACAATGTCGAAACAAGGTGGACAAAAATTCTTTTACGTACAATAACAAGTAATGCTGACGTTTGTCGATGTTAAAATTGAAATTTCTTTGTATAATTATCATTTATAATATTAAATAAATTTTCTAAGACCGTAAATTAAACTATATATTATTTATTTTCTTTATAATTATCTAAATAATTAAATTGAGTACTTAAACATCCCGCATGGATGTGTGAAACTGAACATGTTATTACGAACGGAAACAATTAAACTAATAATTTTATACAATGAAATCAATATATTTACAAACTTAAACAAACTGGCAAGTACCATTAATACTGTAAATATAAGTTATATAATATTTTTCATATCCTCTTTTAACTAAATTGAAATATAATATAAATCGTACAAAAAACATATTATACTATATTTACACAGATTCGTTTAATCAACAACGATTCGTAGGGAAAAGTGAAATGAATGACAACCGATTTTATGTTTGTTTTTACTAATATTTAGAATTAAAATCGACTAAAGGCCTTAACGATATGTGGGTAGGCCACATTTTAGTTAATAAACGTCACTAAATAGCTTGGCAATAACAATTAAGCAAGAAATGTTTGGTAATTTGCTATCCATTATCATTACACATGACAGTCTCTGTATAGTGAAACAGAAGACACCCATAATTTTGGCATCCTCCTAATGATTGGCACTCTGCCCACTTCAAGATATTAAATACCCTTAACATTGCTTATTTTTAACCATATATAATAATACGATATATATATATATCGTATTATTGTATGGCTAAATGTGAAATCATTTTTTAAATCTGACACTTAAATCATTCCCAAGAAAAATTCCCGCGGGATTCCCAGGATAAAATTTAAGCGCAGATTTTAAGTCTAAGAATTTGCTGTCGATCAGCGAAAACCGCATTGAAACCGGCCGAACAAACCATCGTTTATATAGTCTATTCCAATTGTTTTTTAAATAGCTTCAGTGTATAGACAAGGCATGTTTAGAATTTTATCTATATATATATATATATATATTAATTGCTGTTCATTAATTTCGCTAAAACTCGAGAACGGCTGGACTGATTTGGCTAATTTTGGTTTTCAATTATTTGTAGAAGTCCAGGGAAGGTTTAAAAGGTGAGTAAATATAAAAAAACAACAATTTCGCTTTCCCTTAGAAACTATTCCTACCTGTCAAACGTTTGATGTTCGTCCCGTCGTTTAGAAATCAATTAAATTTAAAAGTCGTTCAGAAATCACATTAAATTTAGAAGTGAAGTTTTTTTCTTGTTTTTTGGTTATGAATGTTAAACGTTTGATGTTCGTCCCGTCGTTCAGAAATCAACGTTTTTTATTTATTGATTCTGAGGCGGTACGAAGTTTGCCAGATCAGCTAATAATATTATAGATATATGCTTTATCCTTTGCCAAGTTATCTCTGGGTTACCATGCATAATGAATATTATGTTTTAATATTACCCAAACATAATGCTCATTGTCACTGCGCAAGTCTCACGGACATCTTGAACTAATCGACACACTAACAACAGCCCCGATATATTTCACCTAATCACCACACTACAACCATTTATTCATAATTAAATCTCATTCATATCTACATTTGAAATGCCTACTCAGTCGTCAGATAAACTCGATTACTTCTATATTCCTTATTAAAGTAATCGATTTATACGATCAGGTTTCAATGAACCTGGGAAATGTGACAAGTTGAAAAAAAAAAAATGATGAGATAATAATCCGTCAAAATTAAAAATCACCTTCGAATGCGTGAGTCGTCATAGGATCACGTGACATTTCAATTTATACAAGTCATATCACTTTATTCTAGAATTACGGTCCTTACTATTCGTGTTAGCAAAACTTAAAATCGGAATAAAACGATAAAAATCAAATTGTAATTAATTATCTAAATTAGTTAACTTCGATAGATATTATAAATGAATAAATTTTGTATTCATTCAGAATTATGTAAACCAATTTAAATTTTTGTAACTGTAAGAAATATTTTATTATTTTCACTATTTAAACCCAGTGATATATAGGCACAATGTATACTGTAGAAGAATAATTAACTTTACGACACGACTCCATTAGACACTTCACACAACCTTTTCGTCGATCACCATTCAGACTATAACACTTTGATACTTTGAAATATTTCATTAATTAGATTTAAACACTACCAATGGAAGTAATTTATTTGACACACGCCAAAATCAAGGAACGAAATCGTCATTTCTTTATGTGGATGCTCATGACATTGACAGATGATCAAAATTGATGTATATTATGATGACAGCCAATGACAGATTCTTTATACGAACCATGGAGGATAGAGACATTATAGGCTACGTTCCACTTGTGGATCACAACACTCAAAATGCTCCTCAGCCACACAGCGACCACGGTGGTAATGATCGTGGCGAAAACGTCACTAATGATGCTATAATTGTCAATCACGCTGCTCTCATGACGACCCATGTCAATAGGTGGGTCTATCGATACGTTGACAAAGGCGCGATTCTCAAATCGACCAGAGATTTGTGCATTTCGTCATTAATGACATCAACGCTTCATAATCGGTTCCACATGAGTTTATGATTATAATGCTCGCAAGTAGAACGGGAAAAATGGCGGCCGTGAGCGTGGTCGCTGTGAGGCTCATGTGGAATGCGGCCATAATGATCATAAGCAGTCCGAAATTCAACCAGAACGGCGCTCATAATTTCGGTCTACATCTGCTAACTTCATCTGTAACCAAGATACGGAGGATACAGAGTGAAGTGAGCAGAATAGGGAAATCAAACCAACTAAGATATTTTACACCCGACTCCCAACTTAATGCCTTTGGAGAAGGATCTTTTTAACATGGAGATTGATCGCCTTGTCTCTATATTCCACAATTTGGATGTTTGTCATCATCATTGACAGGTCCTCCAGATAAAGCCATGTCATCGCATTTGACAGACTCTTCATCTACAAAGATCAGTCCACGTAAAGAAACCGGGACACCTATCGTTATGACTTTTTATCGAACAAGGGTAGTTTCGACTTGACGGCGCCCTCGCATATCATCAGCCTTTGCTGCGCGAGGCACTTCCTCCCGCATCCGTCCTCGACCAGGTCCGTCAACCTGCCCCCACTCCTGTGCTTGACGTCCACGTAATACTCCTTGTCCCTGTCCCCGTCTTTGCATTTCCCGAACTGCAGCGTCTCCATTTTCGCGTAATTGCTCATCTTGAACCTCGAGTGCCCTTTGACCGTCCTCTCGCACTTGAAATCCGCCCCTTTCCTCTCAAAATACTCCACTATCTTCGATATTTGCGCGGAACGAACGTGTCTCGGGATCCTGTCGTCAGAATACAAACTGTCCGAGCCGGCCAAGGAGGCGACATCCTCGGAACTGTCCGTGTACACACTGGAGGTTCTCTTGCCCGAGGACAGGATATGGGTGAGGGGACCCCGCTGGAGGAGGGACGTGACGTCATCGTCGTCCATCCTGGACACGCACCCGTCCAGGCACCTGCGGTCGACGCAACAGCACCTGTTCAATATGTGATACTCCCTCAGCCTGTCCGCCGCCTCGTTCGAGTCGGACGCGTCCGAATCTGGTCTACTCGCGTCCAGCTTCCCGCAGAGGAACGGCGAAGACTGGTCGAAGTCCGCTCGACGAGTTATATCCTCGTTGCGAGGTGGCGTCTCTTCTAAATCATCCAGACTTCGGAGAGAACTGACCGTGGTGGCCGACAACGCCGAATCGTCCAGAATCGCCTTAGTTCTCGGCGCTTTAGCATCCAAGGCTCGGTCGTAAGCGAGGAGACACTCCGAACACATTCGGACTCTGTATTCGGAGGCTGCATCGGTGTCGTCGAAGTCGTCCGACCTGTCAGAGGCGTCCCTCCGCCACCACCAGCAGCGGTGGCAGCCGACCAGCGAACAGGGGCACATGGCACCGTACAAACATCCCGCTCCAGCTCTTTGGGGGCATAACTCTTCGTTAGCCACGGAGAATATGCCGCTTTCGCAGGAGCGCACCCTCGGAAGGGGGAGCTGTGCAGGGCGAGGTGCTGGCATTTGGGGGGCGTCGAAGCTCCCCCTTCGGCTCAGGGCGGGGGAGGAGGGCAGCGACGAGGCCCGAGGCTCCTCGTCCGAGAGCGCGCCCTCCAGTGACGCGTCCGCCCTCACTAATGGAGACGGGAGTTCCGCGCACGACGAGAATCCACCTGCAAAAAATAAGTCATTATTGTGATATTTTAATTAATATAGGTAATAATAATTTAATCTTCAAGCTAAGCAAATTAAACTTTCGTTGTAGGTAATATGCGAAGGACTACTCTGGCATCAATCTGAGGCATCCTGACCACAGTAAATAATTAGATTTCTGTGGTGCACTGTAGTTTGCATAAGTGTAATTTGGGCGTTGTTTTTTTTTTTATTAAGTTCATGACGGTATCGTGTTCGCCGTGCAGAAATGGAGTAAGTATAATAATTCTTATGGCCGGGCGACCTGTCGTAAAAGTGACAAGTCTCTCCTCCAGACGGCTGCCACCCCTGGTCTAGAGTATTCTGTTTCTTAACTGAGTAAGTTTAAATTTAAATTAATCTTAAAAATCTTTCATTTTCGATAGTTATGGAATGGAGCACTGGTGACCTGTCATACAGAATTCTTGTAAATCTATTTCAGGCACCAGTCTCACATACCAGATTTCTTTGTGAATCTGTGGAGTATGCCGCCATAACAATCTTTAATTGTGTTCCGGCATCAGTGGCCAAGTAGGCGGATGTTGTTGTTTAGCAACTTCGGTAACCGCTTTCCGTCAGATGGGCCGTCACCCTGTCTGCTGCATTGTAGTAATAAAAAGTTCTATCACGTTTAAAGGGGTGTCCGATTACCGACCTGCCCTCGAGTGCGCCGGCTCGAGTATCTTCTTGACGCCCCTGAAGGTGTCGAGGGGCCTGCGGGCGGGGTGCGGGGCGGCGTGCGAGTCGCGCAGCAGCATGATGTGCGCCAGCCGGTGGAGGCGCGCGAGGCGCGGCGGCGGCGGCGCGCGGGCGCAGCGCGGCGGCGGCGGCAGCGCGGACGCCGAGCGGTGGGGCGCGGGGCCGCCGCCGCCGCCGCCGCCCGCCACGCACCACTCCAGCTCCGACAGCGAGCGACGGTGCTGCACTGTACATACAAAAATCGCATCATTCAATATTTTTACACTTTATTTTTTAAAGAGGAGCCTTAAGAACAGACGAGCGTGCATGACAAGAGTTATGAATGTCAAAGAAGCAAGTGAGGTGTGTAAGAATAAGCCTGAATAGCGTTCTGTTGGTCGTGCCTACCCCGCAAGGGAACTGGCGTGAGTTATGTATATATGTATGTATTTTTTAAAGAGGGCTTACTTCAAATCTATAACTTTTTATCCTGGCAATCCCGCGAGAATTTTTCTGGGAATTATTTCAAATGGCCAGATTGAAAAAAAATTAATTCAACCGTGATTTTCGATAGCAAATTTTATGTAATAAAATGTGATATTTATTATCCCAGGAATCCCGCGGGAATTTTGCCCGGTGCGGTTTTTAGTTGTTCGGGTACATAAAAAGCAACTTATTCTGACACAGTTTTCACTAAAACGATAGTTTACATTCTTTTTTTAAACGCTGTGGTACTTTGTGTCCCGGGAACCCCGCGGGAATTTCTAGTCAATCACGGACGAAGTCGCGGGCATATCCTAGTATAATATAATACAGTTAGCAGACAATCTCACATAGTGTATAATCTCCAAGCTAAGCAAGTTACGCTTCTTGTGTTACGAGTAATATACAACGGACTACTCTGGGGCCGACACCACACACCCAGAACATAGTAAATAACGGAGAGAAAATTCGTTTCCGAAATTCACCATACCAGCAATCGAACCCGGAGCCTTTGCGTTGCGGCAAAGGCTTAGCCCGCTCAACCACAGAGGCCATCATTTTTTGCTATTATTTGTTACAGTTAATTAGGTAGTATAGTTCTTGTCATGTTTCTTTTTAAAGTTAATTTTGTTATGTACCCTCTGTCGGAGACAGCGCCATACTTAGTCCAATAATTCAGTCAGTACAAATCTAGATGGCGCTGTCTCCTAATCGAACACACTATTGTTTGTACAATATATTTTGGTAACCTCTTTTGTACTTTTCTCATTACTTAGTTCTTTTAGATAAATTGCAAATCGTGCAGAACAAATTCATGCGCAGAGCCGTCGGTGCTCCCCTCTATATGCGTAATGTCGACCTCCACCGCGATCTGGAGCTTCCCTCCATCAAAAACTACATTACGTCGCTCTCGCGTAAGTATTTCGATCTCGCGCCGCACCATCGAAATCCGCTCGTCGTGTCCGCGTCCGATTATAAGCCTCGGCGAAAGGCTCTCGTGCGACGACCGCGTAACGTCCTCACGGACAGGGTCGACGTTATCACAAAACGGCTGGCCCGGATCAGCCCGCCCGCGCTTAGGACGGCAGGCTGGCAGGCACGGACAGACAGACACAGACGGCGGCGTCTCAGGCGCCGCCAATCAAGATCTCTCCACGTCCCTGCGAGGGACGCTAGGAGACATAGCTCCCCCACAGGATAGACTAGGCGTGTTGCTGGGAAGTTTCTTTCGCCGTTTCTTCTCTCCCAGCCATAACACGTTGCGAAACGGCAGTAAGATAGCGTAGGCCGCCGCAAACCACCGATCCCGGCCCGCCGGAATCCTTCCCCTCGGGCTTTATATTACCCGTCGCCCGTTCTCAATTAGTGCTTTGTGTCGCCCTATGGTGGGCATCATTAAATTCATCCCCCTCTCATGGCAACAGTCCAGCCGAGGTAAAACTCCTTAGGGAGCTCCCTCGAGCAGGTTGCCCCTCCGGGCTCGAGCGCTTTCGCTTCGCGAAGGCACTTGCCCCAAAAACCCCGGTAAAGTTGTAAGGTCTTCGGACCAACAACATAAAGTCAAGTCCAATAAAAAAAAAAATTACTTAGTTCAGTTCAATAAACCAGTACATCAAGTCAAATAAGTGTTTTATTTAGTATTAGTGCATCTTAGGTCAACTAGGACACCCTCTTATTTCTAAACGATACAATCGGCCATTTCCCGAATTGAATAGTAATGTTATATTTTTATTTATTCTGTGATTAGCGCCGGTTTTTTATGGAGTAGTTGTCTATAATTTACAATAATCTTGTTACAATATTTATCCTTTGTACAATGTGATAATTGTGTAGATTATAATTTAAAATCTCTCAATTGTATATAGACGGTATTCACTACATTTTGTTTTCATGTTGGCAGACGCGATAGATCTGTACCGTGTTCGGTTTGTTTTATTACATGTAAAACTTTAAATATAATGTTTTATATGATATCTTGTATAAAATATTATCTGGAATTTCCAAACAGTAATGTATTAAATTCTTTTCATTCGAAACACATTAATTAAAATAGTTTATCATTGACTTCAATCCGCTATCGGTTGTGCCAATTGCTAAGTTTCGTGTACTGTAAAATTGTTGGAGGGATGGCGAGGTCTTCTAAAAATGTTTGTCGAGTGTAAAAAGTCAGTGTATAATATATGTTAACACCGTAAGGTTCCCTGATTATAAAGCATTGCGACCAGTTGCTGTTCTTTTACTACCATCATAAACCCTTCTGAGTTGTTGCAAGTATTACATATTCTAAGAAATATTGGACCATATACACCCAATAGATACCAAGAAAAATGACTGTGACATATAAACGGACGGACAATTTCAGATCGGGTTCAGTTTTTGTCAAAATCGTTGCAAATCGAGTTGAATCGATATGTATGTAACAAGGCACATCACTAGTTTACGTTGACATCACTGTACCCTGTCATAGAAAATGGCTCCCTTATTGTACTGCGTTCACGTAATTAATTGCAATATACTAATTAAACTATATACAATACAAGAATGTATGTACTGTTTCATTGATCCAAAACAACGGACCTCAACGTCATCAAAAACGTCTAGGGTAAATGACGCCCTAAGAAGAAGAAGGAGGAGGAGGAGCACTCACGCTGGTCGCGGTCGTTGGGCCTGGGGCTGCCCTCCGACCTGTACCTGGTGGGCCGCCGCCACGCGTACAGCCCCGGGCAGGAGCGGGGCCCCGAAGAGTCGGCCTCCTCGCTGAAAACAACCACACAAAAGAGTTCAAGTGAGAAACTGTGCGGTCCGCTTATATCTTTTTTTTTTTTAGTTTCGTTCGCAAACTGGCAAACTCAGCTTACTTTTATTTAAACAAAACTAGAGTGCAGATAATATGGTTGCTGACCGGCCTTCTTGGTGCGAACACAGCAAGCATTATATAAAGACATTGCGTACATAGTAATTTAGAAAAAAAGAAGAAATTAATAATTAATGAAGTTAAACAAATAATTAAAAAGGAGTGTGAAACTTCTTGATGTGCTTAACCGATGCATGGATTCTCACCGATTTATGAGATTTACATAAAAATACACATATTTAAATACTAGAGTTCCGCGGGTCAACCTCTAGTGCGTACGTCTTGTTCAAACAGCAGGCGTTAATACAGGTTACAATGTATTAAATTCTTATGTTAGTGCTATTTGCCCCCGGAAAATTCACTTCATTTTCCAATGAACGAAACGAAAAAGAAAAAAATGGAAAAAGTGGAAAAAATAAACAAAATCACATAACCTATCCTATAAGCCGTGTGCAGAAAATTTGCCGATCACTACTTACTATTATTGTATATATTTACGTAAAATATAAACAATAATAAATTAAAATAATAAATTCATTGCAACACCTATTTATGTAACTTTTTTTGTCAACCCTACTGACCATCGACGCGTGACATCATGAGGCTATCGGCGAACCTCCTGCGCACGGGTAGTACTTTCCGGGATAATATTTACATAAATCTATTCCTTTTCCGGGATGAAAAGTATCCTATATGCATCGTAGATATTGAACTTACATATATATATCGAATATCAGTCAAATAGTTTTTCCGTGAAAGCATAACAGCCAAACAGAGAAATATACTTTTATCCCAAAAACTATCCCATTTTTCGGGATAAAAAGTATTTCATGTTCATCCTGGGCATCGAATATATATACTGACTTTCAACCAAATCGGTCCAATAGTTTGTACGTGAAAGCGCAACAGACAGATATACAGACAGACAGAGTTACTTTCGCATTTATAACATTAATAGGGATTCGTGTGAACCGAACACAAGAGAGTCCACATCGATTTTTCATCGATCACCGATCCTTTGTATGTGGTAGGGATATACTGGAATCACTTTCCTTTTGCATGAGTTCAGTTCGACAATAACGAGCGACCGAGCGTACGTAATATGTGTTATTTTATATATGTAGGTGTTACGTTTTTAAATTATTGCTTTATATATATATATATATATATATAAGAGGCAAGTGAGGTGTGTAAGAATAAGCCTAAATGGCACTCTGTTGTTCGTGCCTACCCCGCAAGGGAACTGGCGTGAAGTTATGTATGTATGTATGTATATATATATATATATATATATATATATATATATATATATATATATATATATATATATTTACTCTACATTTCGAAGCATTTCATGCGAAGAAAACAAAGGTTATGGTGTTTGAAAGAGAAGAAACCAGAACGAATGCAAGGATAATGGTCGATGATGTTATGCTAGAGCAAGTAAATGAGTTTGTATATCTTGGATGTGCTTTTAGCAGGAATGGAAGGTACACCGCTGATATAGAAAGAAGAGTGAATTTGGGGAATAGTGTGAATGGAGCGTTAGGTAAACTTCTAGGCGCTAAGAACCTCAGCCAGAAGGCCCAGCTCGCCATACACAACGCGGTGCTGGTACCTACGCTCACGTATGGATGCGAGAGTTGGGTATGGAAGAGAGAGCATGAAAGTAGAGTAAACGCGGTCGAGATGCGAGCACTGCGCAAAATCTGCGGAGTGACGCTCGCGGACCGCGTTCGTAATACCGAAGTAAGAAAGAGAGTTGGTCTGAAAGAGAGTGTCGGGGTGAAGGTAAGGAAAGGAATGCTCCGGTGATTCGGGCATGTGGAAAGAATGCATGATGAAAGAATGACTAAACAGATATACAATGTAAAAGTGGATGGATGCAGAAGTCGTGGAAGGCCACGACACACCTTCCATGATCAGATTGATCGTGTACTAGCAGAAGGTGATGTCAGGAGCCTTAAGAACAGATGAGCTTGCATGACAAGAGTTATGAATGTCAAAGAGGCAAGTGAGGTGTGTAAGAATAAGCCTAAATGGCACTCTGTTGTTCGTGCCTACCCCGCAAGGGAACTGGCGTGAAGTTATGTATGTATGTATGTATGTATGTACTCTACATTTCATTAAACTTTAACAAACTGCATTATACTATATATTTTGTTTTTGTTATGTGTTGTATTGTCCACCGTGACTTCACTTTCTGGTCCCAGACGGAAGAACAGCGCTAGTCCCTGTTGGCTAGCATTATGCTGAGACTGGGTCCAATTTAGGACTTATTTTGTTTTTTCTTTTTCTATTTATATTAACTTAGTTTTTGTCCTAAATAAAATATTTTCTTTCTTTCTTTCTTTCTAATATTAGGAAAACAATGAAAATGAAATGAAATGCCTGACAAAGCCGTCAGTTAAACACCAATTGCTTGGCCCCGACCAACGTATCAGAACGTAAGTACCGTCTGCGAATACAGTACGCGATGACCGTCAGTCGAGCACTGAATCTAACCTTAGGATCGGCTTGATCTGTGTAATACCACCACGCTCTCACAAAATATCGGCGTCTAAGTTAATCGTGTTTCGTACAATGAGTGAAATTTCCGATGGTCCACTTCTCGCTCTCCCTATCATCTCCCATCCTATCCCATCTATTCTATCCCCTGTACTCCCTTTCTGTCCCAACCTAAAAGCTGGTCTGCCTGTCTGCTGAACTCATGCAATAAAAAGGGAGACACGAGATCACCAGGGTACATCGAAAGCGCTCACCTCTCGTACGTGTTGTTGGTCTGGTGCGTCCCCCAGGCGGCCTCGTCAAGTCCCTCCTTCACCTCGGCTAGCTTGTGCACTATTTCAGGGAATAGCGGACGCGCTTTCGGCTCGTACTGCAATTAATATTAATATAAATAACTGTAAAATAATTTATATGCAGACATTTCTCTTACGGATGGATAGAATTAGAAACGAGAATATCCCTAAGAGAACTAATTTGACATAGCACGCGGAGTTGGTAAGTTGGAGTGGTAATAGGCCGATGGAGCAATCGAGTCCTGTAGTGGAGACTGCGTCTCAATAAACTTAGTGTTAAACATCCTTCAGCTCTCCTGGGATGATGACTTGTCCAAGGTCGCCGGTAGGGACTGGATAAGCAAGGATAAGGACTGAGATATGTGGAGCAAATTTGGGGAGGCCCTACGTCTAGTAGTTAATCGTATTCATTGTATTGACAACGTTCGCTGCGGAATCCGAAGTCTGCTTCTTCGTTTTATCTTCTCTACTTAGCGCGGTATTGGGCATCCATTTTTTGCGACCCTTGGTACGCATATTATTTTACAATACAAGCCAAACCGGCGATGGTCTACCCCATTTAACTAGAATTGACAGAAGCATCGACTAACACTTGTTATCCACAGAACGTTCATAGCATATGGCTATACTATAACAACATAGTACAATACAGTTTTTAAATCCATCCACCTTCCATGATCAAATTGATTGTGTACTAGCAGAAGGTGATGTCAGGAGCCTTAAGAACAGACGAGCTTGCATGACAAGAGTTATGAATGTCAAAGAGGCAAGTGAGGTGTGTAGGAATAAGCCTAAATGGCACTCTGTTGTTCGTGGCTACCCCGCAAGGGAACTGGCGTGAAGTTATGTATGTATGTATGTATGTATGTAAATCCATCCTAATAAGACCACAAATAAAATAGTAGCATGTCTGGACACGAGTCCAACAGTTTTGTCGGCTAATGCTCTTCACTAGATTTCTAACGCATGGCATGTTAAAGAGACGCAGTTGCTACGGCTTTATCCATACACACCCTCTCACACTCACTCACATACACTATCGCCATACATACAAAGAGGACACATAAAACACTTGTTGTTTTTCTTTTCTTTACAACTTACACTTCCTTTTTGATTTGTTAGATCTTTCTTTTCGTCTGTTACTATGTCTTTTTTAATTTGGATTAGATCAAGACTTTCCTTCTCTTTATCTTTCTTTCTATAAAAACAACTTAGCAGCTGTTCATTAATGTATTACAGTGTGGTCAAATTTAACAAGAAGGTGTTGAGGCCGAAGATACAAGATTTTTCCTAGTTTCGGTTTTAGTCACTAACATATTTACTCTGTACTAAATCGAAAATGTTTGTTATGTTACCTAGGTGTTTTTCTACTGGAAATAAAGAGGAGGGGGGGGGGGGGTATTACTCACAATGCAGCAGTTGAACGCGAGCCTGAGGAAGTCGGGCACGGTGTGCTCGTCGCAGAGCTCCACGAACGCCATGTAGTTGAGGCCGAAGTTGTCCGTGCGGGGCAGCACGTCGGGGTCGGCGTCCACCTTTCGACGACAGACACATCACTCAGCCGTTATACATCAGTATAAGAACAGCGGACGCTCAAATGCCCTGATTTACTTTTTCATCGTGCTCCAAAACGTCACAGCCCCGTTACATTTTGTATGAGTGTACAAATTTGTCGTTTAAGAAGGTTGATGTATCAGATCCAAGTATGTAATCTATCTCCCCATATTTATTTAATTCTATACAATTTTACTATGATTATTATTTCTATATATATGTGAATATGTGAAGCAAAAACACAGCAAAAACTTTGTACCCCTTTTTCGAAAATTGCGCGGTCGGAGGAGTATGAAATTTCCCACGCTTATAGTGTAGTTACACTTACTACTTATATCTTTTATAAAGAGAAAGAGTGCAGAATTCTAATAATTTTTTTAATTATGCATAAAAAATACATTGAACACACACTATCATGGATTTGACACACACACGCATATATACTCTTTTGTTTATTGTTAAAGTCAAATTAACAGTGTAGCCGAAATCTGTGATTGTAGAAGTATAGTCTTTGACAACAGAACCTTAATAATGTTTAAACTTATAATTTAAATAAATTATTATGGTCGAATTTCGACCACGGGCGACCACTAGTTCTATGTGTTCTATGTTCTATTCACTACTCATACCGCACTGGTACTAGAATAATTTTTTTTATTGCAGGAGTTCAGCAGACAGGCAGACGGCCCACTTGATGGAAAGTGGTTACCGTCGCCTATATGGACATTTGCAACACCAAAGGTGCTACAAATGCGCTACTGCTCTCTTAAAAGAGACTGGAACCTGGTCACTAATGCCGGAACACAACACAAGGTTGTTATGGTGGCATACTCTAGATCAGGGGTGATCGCCATCCAGTCGAGCAAATACTCCACCACCTGACTGTGGGTTGTTTAGTTGCCTCTTACGACAGGCCGCCAAGCCGCAGGAAATTGTATTCTGTCTCCGTTCCTGGACGGATTAATTGCAGTTAATTTAGAACTCAAAATTCCTTCGACGGTATGTTTGATAACACTTCTGGCTATCGAGAATGTCCACGGTGACAGTAAATGCTTTCCATCAAGACCTGCTGTACGGGATCAATACAAATTTTTAAGTCCTTTAAGTTTTAAAGTATTTTACAGCTTTGCTTAGTTCTAATTGTGCCTCAAGTACCGCCAACGACGATGATGACGATTTTTTTCACATCACCGGTCAAAGTTAGTTTTTTATCGCCTTTACAATAAGAAAATTTGAACTATTAATGAAAAATATGTCATGTCACAGTAGGGAATCGGGAGTTTCCCGAATGTGATCAGTTGTAACAACAAGTACAGCGGAGGGGCCGAAACATCATGAAATTCGTGTGACGTAATTTGTGGGTGGCCCCTAGATAACTAGCCGCTTTGTTTTGAATATTCGCAATATGGACATAACGCTACCAACATCTGCTCTTGCGCTTAAAATTAGCATAAAAATTCAAAAAATCAAAATCAATTTATTGTCCAAAAATTATACAGAAATAATGCTTACATAGGTTCCGCACTAGGACTAGCCCATATCGCGGGACACCAAGGGACTAAAAATTTCATCTCTAAAATTGAATTATTTTTAAAACACGTGTGTGTGTGTATTTAAATTCTAGGTACATACATAGCCTACATATTTACATAGCACTCACCCTGGCTATAAGTTGACAGAGGATGATGCCGTATGAGAATATGTCCGACCTGTGGTCGTACCATCGCCCGCGGAGGCACTCCGGTGACATCCACCAGGGCGAGCCCACGCTCGGTAGCCTGTAGCCGTTTCTGAAATCACAAATAAACGTACATCTATTATGTGAATTCTCTTTTTTTAAACATGATTTAATTCAACTGGTGCTGTTTGTTTTGCTGTTCTGTAATGGCGGCCCCTCACTTGGCTTAGCGTATTTGTCACTATATTTGATGTATTAGCAAATATAACAACCATACCAAAACATATTGGAACGTTACACGGTAGGATATGGACATTTGACAGTAGCAACTGCTTATTTTAATTTTAATGCAATATGTCAATAATTGGTATATTTAAACAAGTACAAAGTTACTAAAAGACCTTTGTAAAGAAGAGGCTGGTCGATGTTCACAAGTTTACCAAAGTTTAAAATGAAGTTGATTTAAAAAAGTTAATTTTAAAAGTTTTATGAATAACACGTTTAAACGCAACGGCTGCAATGTCGCTAACGAGCGAATCAAGTGGGGGGACTGTCGCGGCGAATATTCGGCTAATTTGAGTCCTTTAATGTGTCATTAAAAACCGACAGTAGTTGGAAACGCGTTTTTGCTATTGGCGTTATTTGCCTTATTTGTACAAATGAAGGATATACAACGAATAATCCTCTACACATGACTGTTTTTAGGAAAACTAATCAAGTACCGGCCAAGTAAAGCGCCGCTATAACATACATATTTCACTAATTCTAATGCTGTATCTGCTTCAAAAGTGTAACAGGTTACTTGTGTGTGAGTAAAGATAGTGTAGATATTTGTAAGAAAAATAGTAGATTTGTTCCTAGAATAAGGTAAGTTAGATACAAAATTACTAGGCCAGTTGACAGTCAAGCTCATTCGTTTTCGTTCGGGAATAGTAAGTTATGATCATCTGAAACGAGTCAAATAGCGTATTAATTATGCTTTGAACACTTATTAAAATTATTTTTATCGTGCTATTTTAAAGTATGATATAATAATAATAGTATTTTAGCGCCCGCTATTTCCAACGAAAATAAGTTCAGAATTTATTGTGACAATTGTCATCTATCCCATTCATTTCAAAACGCATTACTGCTTTTATCGGTGAGATACAAGTGGAAGTCAGAGTGATATTTGAATTAGTAAAATAAGTTCGCAGAATATCATGAAAATTCTCTCTGGGTTGAAATACACAATTCATATCTTTATTTTATTTTATTGAGGAAAAAAATAGAAGCGCTGTGATTTAACTTATCGTTGATATATTCTTTTAGATAATTAATCCTTAAGCCTTAAATTTTTCAACAGTGATCTCGGTGCCCTTTTTTACGTTTATAATCAACAGTTTATTCGTAGGCACGAACAAACTGTTGTTCGTGCCTACCCCGCGAGGGAACTGGCGTGAAGTTATGTATGTATGTATGTATGTAGTTTATTCGTGAAAGCCTGTTATTGCCTTTCTTTTGTTAATTGTTATTATCTATTTAAATATATTTAGCTGTAGATTTTCCATAATAAATAATAATAAAAAAACTAGAACGCTCATATGTTTCCTCTCTAAGCAGAAAAAAATTAACTGGACTTTAAGAACGCTTTCAATGCACAGCTGAACACACGTTATTTCATCATATTTCATAATGATAAATAGTGCTTCGTAATAAATGACACGTCACACTGCAAGGGACGGACACCGTTCCCTAATTTTTTGTTCCGGTTTTAACTGCTCTCTACTTATTACATGCTGAAGCCTTATAGCATGGAGTATTTTTTTATTTTTTTTATTGCTGGAGTTCAGCAGACAGGGAGACGGCCCACTCGATGGAAAGCGGTTACCATCGCCTAAGGACATTTGCAACACCAAAGGTGCTACAAATGCGCCGCCGCTCTCTTAAGGGAGAGACTGGAACCTGGTCACTAATGCCGGAACACAACTCGAAGATTGTTATGGCGACATACTTTAGACCAGGGGTGGTAGCCATCCAGTCGGCCAAATGCCCTACCACCTGGCTGTGGGTTGTTTTGTCGCCTCTTAGGACAGGCCGCCCGGCCGCAGAAAATTGTATTCTTTCTCCGATTCTGCACGGATATAACTGACTCTATGTAGATAGAAGAACGTCATTAGCCGGTCGTACATTGTTCCAAAATTAATAAAAAAAAAATTACTAGAAACCTTAATATAGGATTAGAAGTTCGCAAATTAAACTTTGTGTTCCGAAAATCTGTTTGACACTCATAGCCGAAGTTCCGTCACCGGTTCGGCTGGTTGCATAATACGCGGCGGGGTCTGCAGTTAGCCGGATAGTGGCAGCCAGAATCATGCAGTGAAATACCAGCCGCACACTGAATCGCATAGGCGCATAGCACCGTCCGGTTAGCCAGCGATGGGACCACAGAGCTTCGTTTTTGTTTAAAAATGAGTTATACGTATATTTTCACGCTTCCCGTCATCCGGGCAGCTGATCGGGCTGCGGCTAGCCGCATACTGCGTACAAACGCTTACTTTCATACATAACATTGCCATAGTCGGGGTGTAATTTTCATTCCCATGAGCCACTGTGCTGCCAACAACACAACGGGTAGTAACAGTTGTACAATGAGGATTTGTCACTGTTAGAGAATAGTATGAGCGCTACTAATATGCAAGTAGACAGATAATAAAAAGCGCTACCAATACAAGCTCTTGGAATTACATAGGACTATGAGAGATAACAGCGACTGCTTTGAAATAGGTATAATAACTACATCTTTGATTCAATACTAAAGAAACTAATGTCTGTCATTGCTCTTTTGAAACCAAAGACCCAGTCGCGTGCAACGCTGTCTCGGCCATTCAAGCGTGGACAATATTTGATACAATCCAACGGCATAATTGCCGAGTGAACGATATATTTTTAAGGAAGTCGCCACACTGTTACGCATGTGTCCGCATATCTGATATCAATAATTAATAAATTCTTCCTGCCCTTTCCAATGTTCTCATGAATGTAATAAGGTACCTTTTTGAGACTTTATAGTCAATTGAGGACAAGTTAAAGATTCGATTGTGATAAAAGGTTACAGGATAAAGGAACATTAAGGCCCGTATACCTCATATCTATACTAATATTATAAAGAGGAAAGATTTGTATGTTTGTAGCGAATAAACTCAAAAACTACTACACCGATTTCAAAAATTATTATTCAAGATAAATATAGGCTATATTTATTACTAGAAAAATTAGGGTTCTCTACTAAAACTTTAATTATGTAACTCAAGGTGTAAAAAATTGTGTTCGAGTGGGTCCGGGGATCGTTTAGATTAACAATTAGACCCGGTAGGTGAAGCTGGAATCGAATTCTAGATTTTCATGGTAGGTGGAGCTGGAATCGGGTTCTAGATATTCATTTTTTCAGGACAGGACAACGTCTGCCGGAACCGCTAGTCAAATAACTAGATCCAAGCTCATGCTTTGGGGTTTGTTAATGATAACTCATCCCTCATGTTTAGGGTTATAATTATAATAGTTACATGTTTCATAACTACACAAGACAAGACAAATTGAGTTTTTGGCCCAAGATTAAATTTTATTTATTTATTTATAACTTGAATATCTATGGATACCAGTGGCGTGGACTTCATACAACTCGATTCCCCATAGCCTACCTTTAAGAAACTAGCGACTAGTGACCATAAGGTCGAAAGCGCTATGGATTCATTGGCGTTTACGTGTTCTGTTCAAATACATTATTACCAGTTTTGCGCACGCAAAGCCACTTTTATCATACATCAAAGTCACTCACAAAACCTGTGCTTTTTTTGTCTTAGAAGTGGGGTTTTAATTTCTACAACAGCGGTGTAGTCGGCGCTTGCTTCAAACGGTATATTTTTTCAACTGACTTACCCTAGCGGACTTTCCACACCGCGCCACTGATGAATACACCGGATAGAAACAAAAGCGCATGAGCGTTGATGTGCGGGTACAGTAAGGAGTAAGGACTATAGCATAGATGAAGTACTTGGTATTAGTGCACACACAACAGTGTGCAAATATAAGTTTTATCATTTAAAGACTAAATAAAGCAGACGCAGTAGATTATATTTTAAATAATGACTTCACGCGTTTAAGAGTTTCTTTGAAATTCGAACAAGCGACCGATTACGAATAAATCTGACTTGTCCTACAAGAATATTACATTTATCCAACTTTCGGCGAATAAAAATTCTTTGGATAAATAGGTATTTGAATGCAAACATTTATAGTCGATCATGACATGAAACTACTTATACTTCTTACACAAGTCTTGCGCGATTTACACTTAAACAATGAATACAATATTTATTTACTCTACTACAATATTTATGGTCACGTAATGGAATTTGATAAATAGTATGTTGAATATTGCATTTTTTATGATACATACCGCGCAAAATAATATGTCTTATCTAGGCAGCAACGGAAACAGCTAAAACGTAGTTTTAATTACGTGTATATTACTTACACAGGATGAGGTATTTTGGCGGCTAGCCCGAAGTCTGCGACGATAGCCATATAGTCGCCTTCAGGATATTTTCTTAATAATACGTTCTGAAATTAGAGAAGAAAAGAATAATTGTTTGCCGATTATTATATTGGATGTCTTTGAAGACCACTGACCATAGAAATGCCCCGGATATTTGGACGGCTTGCGTGGGGCTATGGGAAGGCCAACACGTAGAGGCCCCATTGACAAATTCAATATAATGTGGCGTGACACTGACCGGCGATTATCCCTGTCTACATCATATAGTAATGCACTCAAGGACAAGCCCCGGCCAGTATAGAACTATTGTGGGAAATGAGGACAAAAAGTACCGGCCTATTGGGGTGAACTGCTAGTGGTACTAGGGGTCTGGGAATATGGGGACTATGGCGTCTGCCATTATTCTTATGAATAAGATTTAGAGTTATTCCATTGTAACTGTGAGACTTCGCTTCTCTCTACGTATTCTACCGACTGTATAACGGGGAGTGTTCCGAAGAACTGTTTGGAACGGTGCCTTCGTCCTCTTTCTACCATCGCACCGCTCGCCATCGGTTGGGAGTTCATTCCCACTTCTTTGACCCGCTTCGCTCATGTAGGCAACTGTTCTGTAGAACGTTTCTCTTGCGTACCGTGGGGATTTGGAATGAGCTCCCAACCGAGGTTTTCCCACAGAGCTACGATATGGAGTTTTTCAAAAAGGGAGTCATAAAATTTCTTCGAGGCCGGCAGCTCGTTGATAACATCTCTGGTGTTGCAACCATAGGCGACGGTAATCGCTTTCCATCAGATGGGCCGTCAGCTTGTCTGCTGTAATAGAGCTATAAAAAAAATCTAAAGTTTTACCGAAATCCGTTAAACAATGTTTACGAGAGGTACAATGCAAACTTCCATCCAAACAAACTTTCGTTGATTATACCTATACTAAATCAATATTATCGCCGCGGGTCGAACCCTGGGCTCTACTTAACTTACATAAAAAACTTTATTAGGTTTCTATATATATAAACCATCAGTGAAAAATTAATCTAACGATGGTGAAAACCGCTTAAAAACCCGTTGCGGAGTTTAGGAGGAGTAGACGGATATACAGACAGATGCGGAAATGCGACTCTGTTTTATACTATGTTAAGAAGGTAGGACATGCGAATGACCCACTTTTTATACAGGGGAAATCCGTTTGAGGACCGTAGGCCACGCGAGGGGGAAAGGTCGCGGCCCGTGAGTGGGATTCGCCAGGTCGGGGTGGCACTAGCACCCCACGTTGAGATGTGAGATGCTATTGCCACGCCGCGGTTAGGGATACCCACTAAAACCCCTGTCCGATCCCAAGCGTCCTTTGTCCGGGCTGTGGGCTCGCTCGCGCATTCACCACCAGCCCGGACGGACGGCGGCCGGCCCCTTTGCGGGCTGGCCTCACCATTTGGTAGCCGGAGATCTGGGTCTCTCCGGCTCCTCTACCTCACCGCGAGGTGAGAGGGGGCGCGCGGATCGGCGCGCGTTCCTCCTCTCCGGCCTTTATGTGCGGGCGGGTCCGGTTTCCCCGCCGGTCGCCCGCACGGCCGTAGCCTACGGCGGCTGGAGGTCGTCATGGACGACCCTCCGACGCCGCCGCCGGCTCTGGCGGGAGGGGAGCGTAGCGGATTGCTCCCTCTCCCGCTCCGCCGCCTCCTTTGCGGACATGACGGTTTCGCAGAAGGAGGCGGCTGCGTCCCACGCGTCGGCGCTCCCGACCATGGCCTTTACTACGGCCGGGAGGGACAAATCCGCCCCGACGACCGCGACGAGATCACGACGCTGCTCGTCCCATGCTGGACACACCTGGAGGGTGTGCAGCGCCGTGTCTTCGTCGCCGCCGACGCAGTGGTGGCACCCTGACGTCTGTTCACGTCTTATTCGACACAGGTACCTCCCGAAGCATCCGTGCCCCGAGAGGACCTGCGTCAGGCGGAACGTCAGGGTGCCGTAACGTCTTTGCAGCCATTCTGGCATGATCGGCCTCACCGCTTGGATGGTGGCGAGGCCGGCGCTGGGGTTAAGTAGGCGGTCCGCCCACTCTGCCACCTGGACCTGGCGCAACTCGTCTCTGCGCCCCTCGGTCTCACGGGGCGCAGGTCGGCCAACACTGGCCTCCTTCTCCTTACGCCACGCGGACAGGGATCGAAGGATATCGTGCGATACCCTCGGACGGCCCTGACGGCCAGCATACGCTGTGTCTGTCGCAGTGTTGCGACGTTGCGAGCCGCCAGGGCGCCCGCCCACACCGGGGCCCCGTAAAGGGCCATAGAACGCACGACTCCCTCGAAGAGTTTTCGGCACGCCACATTTGGCCCCCCGACGTTGGGCAGCAAGCGCGAGAGTGCGCCCGCCGCCCTCTTGAGTCTGGGGGCCATCTGCTGGAAGTGTGCCGAAAAGTCCCATCGGCTGTCCAGAACCAAACCCAGGTACTTCATGGTTGGCTGGACGACGATGCGGACGCCTCCCACTGTGATGCCGGATCCCGCAGGTGGCTTTCTCCGAGGCCCGTGAAACACCACGGCCGCGGATTTGTGCAGGGCTTAATGCAACCGAACAACTTGAAACCGCTCCCGGGAAAATTCCCGCTGGATACCCGGGATAAAAAATCACATATTTTATCAAATCAAATTTGCGCTATCTATCAGTTAAAAAAATCAGTTTCGAATTTGAAATTTTTATTCAATCGGGCTAATTTAAATTATTCCCAGAAAAAATCACGCGGGATTTCTGAGAAAAAAAGTAGCGCAGATTTTAAGTCTAGGAATTTCCTGTTGATCAGCGAAAACCGACTCAAAATCGGCCCAGTAGTCTTTACGTGAATCTCGAACAAACAGACAAGAAATCTAAAAATAAATTGTATCGTGTTCTACATCGTTTATATAGTCTATTCCAGTTGATTATTTTCAATGCATCAATATACAGACCTACAGACACGGCATGTTTAGAATGTTATAATATTATAGATAAGAAGCAATCCATTTATACGGCTTTGGGTGCTTCACAATACACCATTAGAAAGATGTACACATCCATATTATTAAACTCAAGGTTAATTAAGACCCGCACGCAATCCATGTGCCACATTCAATGAGCAATGTGGAATTGATGATAAAATTCATTTTTAATACCGTGTTTGCTAACATTCTAAAGAAATATCAAGGTAAGCGAATAAAAAAAGCATTTTTGTTCGTCAAAACTGTCCACTAACTATGGTTTTATTTGGTGACGACATGACTCTTAGAGAAGGTAGGTAGGTACCTCAAAAACTATTCGTCGAATCTAGTTCACACTTGAGTGTCTTCAAGTTCTACCACCTTGATTTTTTTCAGACTTTTGCACTTCATAATTCGAATGTTAGAGAGAGAGAGGACAATAATTTTTATTAGACTTGTAATTCGCCATCTTAGAATTGAAAGAATTTATTCAAAGCCAATTCACATAAGTGTACAGAAAGCAATATGATATCGCAAACAACTGTTGTAGTATAATACTGTGAAGCAGTTGTTAGCGCCCACTGCCAGACAACTCGATTCGTGTAATACATGTAAGTTAACTTCCTATTCTATGTACACCGCTTCGCAACGTGTTGATGCTGTAAAGGAGAAGAAGCGGCAAGAAACTCCCCAGCAACACGTCTAGCTAAATATTGTTTTTCTTTATATTTCATATTCTATTTATATCTCAAATTCTTTTTTTTTATAAGTTTTGTACAGAAGTATGTTACAGAATTACTTTTTGAAGAATTAATGGAGTTGTAGCAAACAATGCATACTCAATAAGACCAAGATAATAAAAGGAAAGAAAAATAATCTTATAGTTATAATAATGACATGACATGCTAAAATGTTATGCTGCAATAGACATAGACATAGACAACACTTTATTGTTCACCAAAACAAAAATTACAAAAAAAAAAAGTACAACAAGACAATAGTTACTAGGTAAAACAAAAGGCGGCCTTATCGCTAAAAGCGATCTCTTCCAGGCAACCTGACTCAAAGGAAATTCTTAAATTATCTGTAATTATTATGCAACAAAGAAAAGGAAAAAAGAAAAAAATATGACATACATGGACAGCAGATTACAGTCTATTGTAAACTAGCACATACATTATTGCGTAAGACTTACATAATGATTCCTAAGTGAATTTTTAAATATGGCAAAGGATTTAGCTTTTCTGACATCAGTGGGCAAAGAGTTCCAAAGTAAGACAGCCTGCATGGCATTTAAGTATTCTTCAATAGTGTAGTATCCCCTGTTCAATATGATATCGCAAACAACTGTTGTAGTATAATACTGTGATGCAGTTGTTAGCGCCCACTTTCAGACAACTCAATTCACGTATATTATAAAAAGAAAATTATCTTCAAGTTTATACGTTGTAAAGATTACTTCGTGCTACCGTTTGTAATGTATGTGGAATTGTATGGATGTATGTATGTGTAAGTGTATATGTAAACGCATGAGTGTGCAGATACCGACTTATACTAGTGGGTCAGTTTAGGAAATTCTCGATGTCATCATAAGGGAGGGTAATAAGAAACACATTACAGAGTACTGTCTTACTTTTACATAATTTGACTATGTACAATATAAATTGAAAAAAAAAAAACATCAACTCTGAGTCACATGTCACTTCCAGTACTAATCTTAATTTTTTTAGGGCTTTCAGCATTACGTTGCATAGCAGCACACAAAGCGCGTATTTGTACTAAGTACATCGCCACCGCAACCGTACCTTAGGTGTTAAGCGCGCGTCAGTAGCGCGGTGGACAGCGTTCGCCTACTCTACACAAACATTCACAGAATAGTAGCGCAGCAGCGACGGCGAACTAGCGACGTGACGACTATGCTGCTTTCTGTCAAATTTCATACATATAGACCCAGTAGTTATCGAGAAGGATAACTAAGTTACGAGTATATATACACATATACAGATAGACGCCCAAGACAGTTTCAGAACGGTTTCATTGTTGTCAAAACGGCTACGGAATCCTAAACATATATACAAACATCTACACAACTGTGCTTACAGCACGTAAACACAGATATTACAATGCTGATTGCTATAAAAGACGTTGGTAATTGGAAAATGATTGTAGATGTTGCCGTAATGAATGAATCAAGTGATGGTTCTACAAAAGCATCATAACATACAATGCCGTTGAATAAGACCTGTCGATAGAGTTACCGATTGATTTACATCTAAATTCGAAATTAAAGTAGAATTATATATAGACACGATATTTTAACAATCTATACAGACAAATAAAACTGATGTGTCTGTTTGTAAACAAATAAAAATGTGAAACAAGCAAAAAAAAAGGAGGGGTATTTCGGACCAGAGATTCCGAAAATGAAATTTTTTGAATTTTGTCTGTCTGTCTGGATGTTCCGGCTAATTTCTGAACCGATTTTGATGGGATTTACACTGGCAAATGTTATAAGGAGTAATTTAGGCTACTTTTTTAGGGTTTTGCGAATAAAACTTATTCGTGCAGGAACGGAGAAAGAATACAATTTCCTGCGGCCGGGCGGCCTGTCGTAAGAGGCGACAAAACAACCCACAGCCAGGTGGTAGGGCATTTGCCCGACTGGATGACTACCACCCTTGGTCTAGAGCATGCCGCCATAACAACTTTGAGTTGTGTTCCGGCATTAGTGACCAGGTTCCAGACTCCCTTAAGAGAGCAGCAGCGCATTTGTAGCACCTTTGGTGTTGCAAATGGCCATAGGCGATGGTAACCGCTTTCCATTCAGTGGGCCGTCTGCCTGTCTGCTGAACTCCTGCAATAAAAAAAACACCCACGCAGACGAAGAAGTCGCGTGCGCAGCTAGTTATTGTAGTAATATAGATAATGAAAACACTTATACGACACGATTATAAACACAATTCTTAAAATTGCTCACATTTTTACAATCCGGGCCCACGAATGTTTGAAAGCGTCTTGGCCTCCTTTGCCGAAAGGAAATATCCTAGGGAACCGTTTGTCTCAACAAATCCAGTAATGAACATACAAACAAAGTGTTGAAGGGCCAAAAAGGTGATGCAACTTTATAGTATTTTTGCCAGGTGGTAGGGTATTTTATTACTCGGCTGGATGGCGACCACAGTTGGTCTAGAGTATGCTGCCATAAGAACCTTGTGTTGTGTTCCGGCATTAGTGACCAGGTTCCAGTCTCCCTTAAGAGAGCAGCAGCGCATTTGTAGCACCTTTGATGTTGCAAATGTCCATAGGCGATGGTAACCGCTTTCCATCAAGTGGGCCGTTTGCCTGTCAGTTGCACTCCTGCAATAAAGAAAAAAATTGTAAGGTTGCCAATCCGAAATTTTAAAAAGTGGGATTTGAAGTTGGATAAACCAGGTCAATTAAGTTTGTTTGTGCCTACCCCGCAAGGGAACTGGCGTGAAGTTATGTATGTATGTAATTAAGTTTAAATACAGGACACAGTAATAGAGTTGCAATAGTTAAATTAATTTAATATGTATTAAATAGTTTATACAAATTCAAGTTATGATAATAATTTTTATCCGTGCAGGAACGGAGAAAGAATACAATTTCTTGCGGCCGGGCGCCCTGTCGTAAGAGGCGACTAAACAACCCACAGCCAGGTGGTAGGGCATTTGCCCGACTGGATGGCTACCACCCCTGGTCTAAAGTATGTCGCCATAACAACCTTGAGTTGTGTTCCGCCATTAGTGACCAGGTTCCAGTGACCCTTAAGAGAGCAGCAGCGCATTTGTAGCACCTATGGTGTTGCAAATGTCTATAGGCGATGGTAACCGCTTTCCATTAAGTGGGCCGTCTGTCTGTCTGCTGAACTCGTGCAATAAAAAAAGAAAAAAATAATAATAAAAGTATTTGAATAAACTTATAGAATAATACAAGTTGAAAGTTCGACACTCACGAGCTTTGAGGCCGCCTGTAACGTAAGAATTGTAAAAATGTCGCGCGAATTTTAATACGCATGCCCTTATCAGGCGCTTTATAAACACAGAACGCTACTCAAAAACTATCCAGGACATCTCAGGACATTAAAAAAACTAGGACATGTCCTGACAAAAACAGGACGGTTGGCAACTCTACTTTATAATGAACTTCATTCACAAATTAAAAAATAAACATTAATGAAGTCGAGGACAGTAGCTAATTAATAAATGCACAAATTAAATTGATTTAAATATAAATACTAGGGATGGGCCGAAATTCGTTCTACATTAAGTTTGACCGAATTACGGCAGCTTGAGCCGAACTTCGGCATTCGGCCGAAATTCGGTTTAATAGCCGAAAAATAAAAAATATATAAAATTAGTTCTTGATTAAGTCTTTGCCTAATTAAATAGACATTAGACATTCAAATTAAAACAAAAATAAAATACACTTATACCTCTAAGAAACATCAGTAAGTAGTGCAACTGCAATTATAATGCGTAACTTGAATTTAAAAAAAACACATCTAAGGGACATCAGCAATTACAATTTTAATTTTGATTGAAATCGCTTTTTACGAATTAAACATTACGAATTTAGAATTATGAAATAGTGATTGTTTTTCAATCAAAGATCTAAAAATCTGTTCTTTTATCCACCTCATACTTAAAATTTACTAGATTCTGGTTATGGCGTAAAAAAGCCAAAAATTCGGCGTTATCAAGTCACGACGTGTCGCTCTTAAGAAAGCGTGGCGAAATCAAACCGAAGTTCGTATTCGGTTCAAACAACATTCGGCCCATCCCTAATAAATACCTGTCTTAAAACACAACTATAATCCAACATTATTATGTGTCAATAAATCATGTTTTTGAAATCGGCAGTTGAAACTAACTTTTCGGGTTTTAAAGTATTTTATTACTTTCCGCTTCATTAGTCTTATAGACGTTTTTTAAAGTTTATGTCTGGAATACTAATGAACAATGTGGAAGATTTATAACATAATTATTACAATTGTCTAGTATTGTTACCATGTCCAAAAATATCGTTAATATTCTTTTAAAACAAACTTTACTCTACAACTGGTTTGATAGTGGTACATCCCGAAGTAACCAGGTGCCAGGTGGTAGGGCTTTTGCCCGACTGGATGGCTACCACCCTTGGTTTAAAGTATGTCGCCATAACAACCTTGAGTTGTGTTCCGGCATTAGTGACCAGGTTCCAGTCTCCCTTAAGAGAGCAGCAGCGCATTTGTTGTTGGCTTTGGTGTTGCAAATGTCTATAGGCGATGGTAACCGCTTTCCATCGAGTGGGCCGTCTGCCTGTCTGCTGATCTCCTGTAATAAAAAAAAACCATGTTTTCCATCATGATTGTCAAAATCATATTTGTATGCCTACCAAATTTCACAATAGCTCATTTTCAAAGACATAAAGAAGAAACAAACTTCTACATTTATACAGTTACTTGTAAAACATTTGGATAAATTAAGCGGCGTAAGCCCAGCCGAACACCTAGAAGTTTTGCTTACGTAAGCCGTAGTAAGTAGTCTAGGGCATTGTGTCACGACGATTTTTATGTCGCGACCAACTAAAACACCAAACAGTTAAGTAAAAAGTTTTGCGACCCCTTCACTACAAAATTATAATAATCTTTCAATTATTAGTTTTAAATCAATACGTTTGTGTTTTGTATATATGTCTTTTAACAGACTGCGACTCCCTTTAATAACAAACGCGACCTCCATGTTGAAAAACGATGCTAGTAGGGTTAAACACGTACTAAGATTTACCGACAGTTATACCTGAGTGTTACCCGATTAAAACTTACACGTGTGTAAAATCGAGCTAAGCAAATGAAAATACTATATACAAAATTATTACGATTAGTAATAACTAGATAAAAATCAATATTCCAGTAAAGGGAATTTAAGTTTAACACAGTACAGAAGTATAAGATGATAAAGAGTTACACATTAATCTAAGTGTAACATATTAATACCCTAAATACTTTGTTGAAAGCGTAACCTTGACCGATTAAACGTTTAATAACAACAATTATTCTATCAGCAAGCTCAAATATCAATGTCCCAATTGATTTAAGAGCCAGTCGATTGCGTAACAATTGAAAGAATACAACGTACAACTAATTACCAAGCGATTATCAGCATGGCGTGACATGGAATTCGATGTCAAGGCTCGAGGACTATAATCGGATTGTAATCAATGCTAATTGCCAATTAAAAAAGTACATCGCAGACGGAGATCAGATGGATTTCACGGTTATAATATTAATCCCTGGAGGACTGGAGCGTATTTTAAAATCGGCGAAGATATAATGGTCGACAGTGGACTGGGAAGTAATAATACAAGTTTACAAACCCTCCACTGCTGGCCTCTGGCCTGTCAATTTTTGGGGAAACGGACAGTATACTGGAGGATTAGGGATGCCGACGAGCGCACGAAGTGGAGAACAAAATTTGACGCTTAGATGATGATAATGGGACAGTATACTGGAGTGCATCCTACGCTACGTTTACTGAGACGCGGTCTGCACTCCAGGATACGTTCGCCCCATTGCACGTTGGACTTGCGACAGATGTGACCGGCCCACTGCCACTTCAGCTTTTTAATTTTGCGAGCTATGTCCGTTACCTCGATTCGATATCTTCATTTATATTCCTATCCATAAGAGAAATATTCAACATAGCTCCAGCCCGGGCGACTGACGACCTGCTTAAGGTCGCCAGTAGGAGCTGTATAGTGAAGGCGGCAGACCGGGATGTGTGGCGCATACTTGGGGACGCCTACATCCAGCAATGGACATTGATTGGCTGAAGAAGAAGGAGGACAGTATACACGTCATGCTTGTTTAAATTGGTAATCTGTTAAGCCGAAATTGGACGGTTTATTTGTGTTTTGTATGAATCAACCAAAGCGCATCATATAAAAATAAATTTTAATTTTTCAATTTCGTTGAATACCGTCATGTACTTTCAACTCTGTGGCAATTTATCTAACTGATTCAATTAAGTTGATCAGTATTACAAACGCCGTCGGCCGCGAAAGAAGGTAAACCTGGTTACGACTATAAAGTAAGTTATAACAGCCCATAAAGGTCCCTTAATGTCAGGAGCCTTAAGAACAGACGAGCGTGCATGACAAGAGTTATGAATGTCAAAGAAGCAAGTGAGGTGTGTAAGAATAAGCCTAAATGGCGCTCTGTTGTTCGTGCCTACCCTGCAAGGGAACTGGCGTGAAGTTATGTATGTATGTATGTATAAAGGTCCCACTGCTGGGCTCGGGCCTCCCACTATAGGGGGAACGGACCGTATACCCGCCACACTTATCCAAGGTGGCTTGGCAGGTTTGACACATCGGTTATCTCGATGTGCAGGTTGTATCACGATGTTTTCCTTCACTCGTGGTAATTGTAACAATATGCACATTAGGTCAGAAAACTGCCTAAGCGGTGCATGCGGTCCGGCCAGGATGGAACCCACGCCCTTTGAGTTTGGGACGCGTGCGCTAGTCATTACGCTACCACGACTTACTGGTGACGACTGGTGAATGCTTATTATAAAAACGCACTACCTCGAAGGAGAAACTGGAACCTGGTCTCTGATGCAGGCACACAACTCAAGGAGTTTCAGAAAGACCACTATAGTTCATTTTCATAATATGCATTCGTCGCTCGCGTATAACATTTCGCAGCATGCAGCCTACGGCGTTTGTCACGACCCAACGCCTAAGGCTGGCTCATTAGAGGGATTCACGCACTGGTTATCTTGATGTGCAAAATTCAAGACGAGATTTTTCTTCACCGTTGCATATTTCCCGATTAGTATAACCCAAGTAACTTTAACACATTTTAATAAACCGTTTGCATGCACAGGTAATGTACAATGTAACTAGTACTACGTATATACTAAATTACTATAATTTCGTAAGTATTTTTTTTGTATTAGATTGTAATACATATGTTTTAATGTAAATAAATACAAAAACTAAACTGTTCTTTAAGACGCTTATATTTCGAGCCTTAAATAATCTGCTAAGATAATGTCAGCATTTACTGGCCGTATAAAATTAGTGTCATTAACAATCAATTCCATTTGAATGGCTATCAATAAGTTGAATTGATCTTATGATCATTAGTTCCTATTAATATTCGTCTGACCTTTTCATCAAACATCAATTCAGTAATCGCATGTCCTTGCACATCCCCTTCTCTGTTAATTATTATATTTTAACCTGCGACTCCGATTAAATTTGAAAGGTTCGCGCACATTTTAATGAATTATAATAAACCAATGCACAATATTTAGACGTAACGAAGTTACGCCATAATATGTACACAACCGCACAACACAAAACTTTCTTGATTGTAAAGAGACTGTGGCGCCCGACTCTGATAGTAGTGATGTGGATTCAAATTTGTTTATGGCTGTATTGGATAGATTTGCTTTGCGCACATTTTAATGAATTCTAATAAATCAACACACAATGTTTAGCCGCAACGAAGTTACGCCATAATGTGTACACAACCGCACGTCACAAAAATTTCTTGATTGTAAAGAGATTGTGGCGCCCGACTCTGATAGTAGTGATGTGGATTCAAATTTGTTTATGGCTGTATTGGATAGATTTGCTTTGCGCACATTTTAATGAATTCTAATAAATCAACACAGAATGTTTAGCCGCAACGAAGTTACGCCATAATGTGTACACAACCGCACGTCACAAAAATTTCTTGATTGTAAAGAGATTGTGGCGCCCGACACTGATAGTAGTGATGTGGATTCAAATTTGTTTATGGATGTATTGGATAGATTTGCTTTGCGCACATTTTAATGAATTCTAATAAATCAACACACAATGTTTAGACGTAACGAAGTTACGCCATAATGTGTACACAATCGTTCATCACAAAAAACGCTTGATTGTAAATAGACTGTGGCGCCCGACTCTGATATTAATGATGTGGATTCAATTTTTTTTTATGATTGTATAGGTTTGATTTTCACCACTGTCTCACCTAGTGAGTTATGACGCGCTTTAGGATGAAGAACTCTTACTTAGAAGATACCTACCTATTCACTTGTGACTTGAAGACTTCAAGATTGTATTTAACAGGAAAAATAGACTCCGGTAAATTATTCCACTCTTCTGCAGTGTGCACCAGAAAAGATGAAGCGAAGCGCTTGGTTCTGACTGGTGGTCTTTGCATCATGTAAGGATGGGACAAACCGTCAAACGTCTGGTTGTCCGATAGTAAAATGAAGAAAAAAAAAGAAAGAAAAAACATTTATTTAGAACTACAGCACAAATGAGAATACAATACACAACATAAATAAAAAAAATGGGGAAGGAGAAAAGAATTCGACGGCTTCTGCGGTTAAGCGTACTAAACCTTTGCCGGCCATCCTCACTACAATCCTGAGGCTCTGAATTCGATACCTGCGATACCTGGCATGGTGAATTTCGTAAAAAAATAATTTTCCGTTATTTACTATGGTCTGGGTGTCTGGGATCGGCTCCATAGTGGTCCATTGTATATTACCCATAACACAGGCGTTACTTGCTTACCTTGGGGGTATACAATGTATGTGTTTGTCTTCCGATCAAAAAAAAAAGTTAACACTATCCTTTAAATCAGGTTACCTGGAAGAGATCGCTCCAACGTTTTTATCAAGAAAATACCGTAATTATACATTTTTGTCATTATTTTCATGGGCAATAAAGTTGCCCATGTTATAAGAATCTATATTGTAGCAGACGACTGTGAAAATAATCGGCATTAAAAATTAATACAAGCAAAATTTCATCAACAGTCAAATCAAAGAACCGTGTGAACGGCGACGCGTTTCGGCTCAAATGTCAATATTTAAATTAATATTGCCCTGAATAAATTTGGAATAATTAAAATACGCATTGAATATTTGAATACTGATGCAAAACTGGTGGAATATAAAACTATTTAGAAGACGATGTGTTACGAGATAGCCTTCACAAGACAACGTGGCGCACCCGCGCAAGAGGACGATATGATAAAGAAAAAATAAAAACTTAGTTCGGCGTATAACTAACAATGTCAGAAAACAACATTAATTTATGAAAAATGAAATCTTAATTTGGATAGATCATAGATCAGACAATAAATTCTAATATTACTTATACATATATAATACTGTCAGGAGCCTTAAGAACAGACGAGCGTGCATGACAAGAGCTATGAATGTCAAAGAAGCAAGTGAGGTGTGTAAGAATAAGCCTAAATCGCGTTCTGTTGATCGTGCCTACCCCGCAAGGGAACTGGCGTGAAGTTATGTATGTATGTACATATATAATTGCTTGGCCTCACTGGCATAACAACGTACAGTCCAAACTATCGGGGTCAGGACCGTGAAAATTTGCATGCGGCTTTCTTCTAGACTGTAGGTGCGCACTAAGAAGACATTTTTGAAAATTCAACCGCTAAAGGGTGAAAAAGGGGGATGAAAGTTTGCATGAAAATCCGTCATTTTCAAAGTAAAAGCATGAAATTTATAATCTACCTGCTTCTGGTTAGAAATAGATGTAAACGTGTCTCGACGATTTTGGAAATTCAAGTTTTAAAGACCCCTTTAAAAGTTAAAAGTCACCCGACAAAGGGACACTACCTTTCAACTTTTTTTGACTATTCAAACTAGTATTTTATTAAGTTTTCGCGACTAATGCACATAGTAAAACTACGTGATTACGGCTACTGAAAAGTGACCTAAGCGTAACAACAAAAATCAAATAAAAATTCACGGTTAAAACCGTTACAACGTATTGTTATTATATTCAAACTATAGCTATTTTTAATCTACGCGAGCGAAGCCGCTGCTAACAATTAGTATATATATAAAATAACAAGCGCTTATAATATCATACATCCGTCCTAATTTTCCAATATTGCAGCAAAAATAACACTGGCCCACAAACCAAAATTGGTCTGTGTTGCTTTGACCAGACCCATTCTTATGTATTTCGATGCGCTGAATCCGAATCTGTCGGTCAGTTTGGTCCCACACATCGTCAAAATTTTAAGGGTATATGAACCAAATTGACCCCAGATACGGTGTTATGATCCATATACCCACAAAATTTTAAGGGGGTGTGGACCAAACGGAATGGATTCGGATTCAGCCCATCGAATTACATAAGAATAGATGGGTCTGGTCAAAAGTACAGACCACTTTTTTGTTTTGTGGGCGGGCCGGTGTAATCATAATCACCGTGTAAAACTATAAACAACAGAAAGAATAGGCTCTTTGACTAGTTATGAAATGAGGTCGTAAGTTTCTACGTTTCACACCAAATCTAGGAAGCAGGATAGAGGATGGAGATAGATGCAGGATATTTTGTAAGAGAATCAACCCCCCGACCTCCCCCCGGAATTTTCCCGCTCACCGGACACATGTAGATTGTTTGATTAGCAGCTAAGCGTCTGACTAAAAGTAAGACCTTAGCGAGTGCGCTGAGAGCCACCGGCAAAGTTTGATTTAGTTTTGAATTCGTTTCCAGTTCAAGTTATACACAGGAAAACAAGAAGAAATACCAAACAGAAAAGGAAGCGTCTTCGGGAAACTCTACAGCCATTTGGACTCTCAGCGTAACTTTTGTTGACCTTGTGTATACCAGTGTGTTTTATTAGTGCGACTAGTATTAATCGGTGAAATCGATACAATTAGTGCTATCAGTGTTCAGAGGAACATACGGGTTCTAGTGTTAACTTGTGTTGATCGACTAAAGTCGCGCCGTCTAATATCAGTTATGTTAATTTTTCCTATTGCTGTTGTAAGCGCCTATAATAAATACAGTCCATATATAAGAGAAAAGAGTTTTTCATTGTGTATACAACCAGCACCGTACAAAGTATATTACTTGATTTGAACAATGGGGATTTATGTTGGAGGATATGTCAGTTTTAATTTATTTACTACTCCAAAAAATGTAAACCCTTTAAAAGTACAGTCATCAAAGAATGCGCGTAAACCGAGTTCAATACTTTGTAAAAAAATTCAAAATACGACACGTCATAAAATTTCTTTTTTACTGCTTCAGGAAGTTCAATAAATGTGTTCAAAGGTACTTTTTCTTAATTCTGAAAATACTTTTGTTGAATCACAACGAAAATATGCATCATGCCTTTTTTATTACTCTGCTAATATGTTGAAGACATATTTGCGGTTTTGTGCTCGCTACTGGGTCGATTCATTGGGTCAGATTGTAACCTCTTTGTTTAAGCATTTGGTTTATTGGGACACATTATTGTATTTGATATTATAGGATCACCTTAATCATATAGAACGATTTACGGATAAAATTTATCGCAAATTATTTTCTAAAGCTTTATATTCCAGGATTGTTAATGCATGACTAATATTAAACTTGAAATCTATTAGCGGAATTCTTGAAACTGGCCTTGTATAAAAGATTTATGTAAAACAAGAAAAAGAGACAAAAATCAATATATTAAAAATAACTAGGCGTGTTGTTGGAACATTTGTTTTAGCTTCTTTTCCTTGAAACAGTAAGAACACGTTGCGAAAGGGTGTGTATAGTAGATACAGTTGTAGTAAGTAGATATAACTTTTTAACACATTTGTACGATATTACTCGTCTGCAGAACTTAGTTTAAAGAAAGCTCTTGAATTTGTGATAACCTCAAACTTTTAAAAGTTTAGAACACTAAAGCAAAAAGTTTTTCTTAAGTCGGTATGTATTTCAGCATCTTGTAATCTTTCTTAAGTAATTTCAATCAAATCATTTATTTGCCCAAAAACATGACAAATAAATTAGATGACAATATCGTACTGGATGCTTCACATGTTTTTGCCTTTTCAGTTGTTTTATTGAAAATTCAATTAGGGCTAATTCTTCAATCACCAGATAAAAGTTATCAGCCGTATATATATGACCTGAGCGAATTCGAAAGTGAAACTATTCAACTGTTTTATTTATGCAACTGACATTTTTAACCTTTCCACGTTATACTTTATTCTATAAATAACATTTATTTGGTGGTTGAAATAACAGCCCTTAGAGTATTAAGATTAAGAGAGATTTTTAGATACACCTATCTTAAGTTTGACATAAACTAAATTGCTACGGTAGAATGTACGTGGACGGTATAAGACAGAGGAAAAAATAACAACACAGACAATCGCAACAGAGGAGGCATTGTTTTTTCAATATTCCAAGATAAGGAACAGGAAGTAACTTAAATATGGGACAGTGGGTCTCATTGTTTGGCGTCACCGTCGACATTTCGTAATAATGTCTTACGTAAATTTTAGATATTACTTGACAAGTCATCATTGCCGATGACTTGAATCGTTGTCAACGCATAAGGAGATTGCAATTACGTCCATAAATTAGTTCTTGATAAAAGATCTGCATTTATATAATATACTAGCTTCTGCCCGCGAATGATGGTATATAAGCTATAGCCTTCCACGATAAATGGGCTATCTAACACTAAAAGAATTTTTCAAATCAGACCAAGTAGTTCCTGAGACTAGCACGTTCAAACAAACAAACTCTTCAGCTTTATATATTATTAGTATAAGACAGGTTCGCGTTTGACCACAGGGGGGGGGGGGGGGGATTATATGGTTGACGAAGTATGACATTGTGTGATCAGGGGTGGGACGGGTCTTAAATTTCCTGACATCACATTTCAAAATTGAAATTGCTTTAAAACATAAAATTTGAATCATTGCAGTCATTTCTTCAATATCATAATTAAAAAGTAGTACAAACAGAATTATACAGTACATATTGTACGCATTACATAATATGTATAAATTAAGTTATTAAGTTATGAATGTCAAAGAAGCAAGTGAGGTGTGTAAGAATAAGCCTAAATGGCGCTCTGTTGTTCGTGCCTACCCCGCAAGGGAACTGGCGTGAACTTATGTATGTATGTATGTATGTAAGTTATTAAGATGAAAAAGGAATAAAAACAGACTTAAACATAGGTAAGATAAGATAAAAATAAACCTTATAAAAAGATGAATATAGTACAAAAACGCTCCCCACCGAGAGCGATCTGGACTACATCTTTTACTTGTAAATATGTTTATAATAGTATTTAATTCCTAAGTTTTTTTTTGTAGTACAAAAACAATATTAAACGATATATTGGATAAAACTAAAGTAGTAAGAAAATGTATGTATAAAAAAGAGAGAGATACCACAGTGTAACAGCGTTAAGAGTATTCGAAAAAATATTAATCAAGGAAATCTTACTTTAAGAAACAGTATAAGGAAAAAATTATATAAAACTAATATTTTCGGTAAAATCCGAGAAGCGATTTCATTCAAGGACGCGGTACGATAATTAGACAGCTCTAGTTAAGCTGCATTTATATTATACATATCAAGCTGCGAATACACTTTTTCTTAAGTAGATCAATAACTCTGATTTCAGATTTGTGTCATATCTGTTTATACAAGTTTCTAAAGGCAGGTCAAACGGGTCACAATTGTTTAACATCGCTTAGTCCATATCTATTCACGTGGGTCAGGAAGACTGCTAACATAAAAATTTCGTTTACGACCCCCGAAATGAAATAAAACACAAAAGCCTCACTCGTAACAATGACGCAATGCTACGGCCAGCTAAAAGAAGAATGGCAACATTTTATTCCCATTTGTGTTTCGTATTCGAGCAATCAACGTTTCCCGGTTATATTTGTTCACAAGCATACAATAAGGATTTGTTAGAAAAAAATCCAACCAAACAACGATAGTTAGGCTTCATTAATATTAATTCGTATTTTTTAGGTCTTATAGCCATTTCGGCAAAAGCAGCCACATACAGCCAAGTGGTGGTTTGGATGGCTCCACCCTTGGTCTAGAGGACGCCACGATTGGGTTGTGGTGTTTCAACATTAGTAGCATAGTAGTGGACGGTTCCAGTCTCCCCTTCGAGACCAGCTGCACATTGTCCGCATCCCTGCCGTTGCAAATGTCCATATGCGATAGTAACCGCTTTTCATCAAGAGGGCTCTAGGCTTGTATATTGTACTCTAGCTACAAAAAAATAATTAACAACATAGTCTTCTACAAGGTCTTTTTTTATTGCTGAAGCGCAGCAGCCAGGCTGACGGCTCAACTGTGATGGAAAGTGATTACCGTCGCCAGCCTTGAAGCGGAAACCGGAACCTGGCCACTGATGCCTTTTAATAAATTGAAAGTTGTTATGGTGGCATACTCTAGATCAGAGGTGGTAGCCATTCGGATGATCAAATCTTTACTTTTGCACTACGAAGCGGAAAAAAGTTATAATAAACAAAGTAATAGAGCTAAAATTGTTTTGAACAAGATCCGTAAAGAATTGTATTTGAGATACGAGGTATTTGATCAAATGCTTCTTTTATAACTTCACGCCAGTTCCCTTGCGGGGTAGGCACGAACAACAGAGCGCCATTTAGGCTTATTCTTACACGACTCACTTGCTTCTTTGACATTCATAACTCCTGTCATGCATGCTCGTCTGTTCTTAAGGCTCCTGACATCACCTTCTGCTAGTACACGATCAATTTGATCATGGAAGGTGTGTGTAGTTATGTATGTATGTATGCTTTTTTTTATATTCTGTCGCCAAGTGACACGAGCCAAGCATATATGACGTTAGGCGCCATCGCGATAAGAATTTGGCCGATTTTGAAACATGTGTATCTGTTAGTGACTTTATTGAAGTGAAACTTCTTTGGAATGGTTGTGATTTGAAATTCGATTAAACGAAAAAGCGACACTAATAAACCCGTAAATCTATCGTACTAAGCCTGCGAGAGAATGAGATAGAATACATTATATAAGTCAATCATTTAAACACTACGCTCATACAGATAGAGCTGGAAATGTTTGCAGTTTTTCGTGAATACTTCAAATTTCGTGTTTTAAAGCTTAAATATATTATAACGATATAATATATGAAATGTGACGTCACGAAATTTAGAATCCCTCCCAGCCCTTATCACAATATGTTTCGCTTCTACTGCGTGTGAACTGCACACACACACGCACATTTTTTAATCTTAATACATAAAAGAGTCCAAAGATTGAAAACGATGATTTGAATTTAGAATAAAGCAGAATATAGACGATACCTATTCATGTTATGATAATCACAGTATTCACACATCGATCTCCACGTGTGTGCCAATAGACGGTCTACATTAATTACCAATTAACACCTTGCCACGTGATATGTACTAGAAAAACTTGATAAGATGACACTAATAGTGGATTTTTTAATGTAATAGAATCAGACGCGGATATAGATTTTAAAATGGTAACATTTGCACACCTTGATAATGTTTAAATTATAGAATAGAGTAATAAAGTATTTTTGTCTACGACACGAACTGCAGGTGTTTTTGGCTTGTCTTATAAATATAGCATAAGATATGGAGCACTTTTTTAGGGTCCCGTATCTATTTTGGAAAAAGCACTTATATAACGCTCATGTCCATCTGTCCGTCTATGAGTCTATCTATCTTTGTATTTTGTCACAGCTATAAAACACTAGAACCTCACATGTAAATAAAATTCGGCTAGAAAGTCTCTATAAATATTATAAACGCGAAAGTTTGTAAGAATGTATGTATGGATGTATGTTTTTTACTCTTTCACGCAAAAACTACTGAATGAATTTTGATGAAACTTTACAATAATATAGCGCTAATACATCAGAATAACACATAGGCTATAATTTATAAAATATAGTGTGTGAATTAATTATCCATAATATAACGATACCTTATAGAATTTTCAGTAAGACACCCAGATTAATACCGTTAAAACGTAGTCTTATGTGTATTAGTGCCGTAAACGTCTATCCGTGCAGGAACGGAGAAAGAATACAATTTCTTGCGGCCGGGCGGCCTGTCGTAAGAAAGAGGCGACTTAACAACCCACAGCCAGGTGGTAGGGCATTTGCCCGACTGGGTGGCCACCACCCCTGGTCTAAAGTATATCGCCATAACAACCTTGAGTTGTGTTCCGGCATTAGTGACCAGGTTCCAATTTCCCTTAAGAGAGGATCAGCGCATTTGTAGCAACTTTGGTGTTGCAAATGTCCATAGGCGATGGTAACCGCTTTCCATTAAGTGGGCCGTCTGCCTGTCTGCTGATCTCCTGCAATAAAAAAAACTTAAAAAAATACTACGATAATGTATTCTCTATTCTGCTACACAATGGTTAGTAAAATGGAACAAAATAGGGTGTGGCCCCTACACACTGAACTGACTGATGAGAAAAATATTATAGGTAGCTGTGTAGGCCATAATTATTATAATGTGGCTATTGATCGTTGAGTCGTCGTAGCGTAGTGGCTAGCTCACGCGTCTCAGACTTAAAGGACGCGGGTTTTGCAGTTTCCCGACCTAATGTGCATATGGTTACAATTACCACGTGCTAACAACGTTGAAGAAAAACATCGTGATGCAACCTGCACATCGAGATAGCCGATGTGTCAAACTTGCCAAGCCGCCTCGGATAAGCATGGCGGGTGTACTGTCTGTTCCCCTATAGTGGGAGGCCCGAGCACAGCAGTGGGACCTTAATAGGCTTTAGTTATTATTTTTATATAGATCGTTAAACAATCATGTCTTGAAATATCATAACCAACAAATATATACAAACAAAGCCATTTTCGCATTTACATATTAATAATGTAAGTTATAGATGTACATATATTGTGTGCTCGGCATATATAGCGTTGATATTTATTTGGACTTCTTCTTATTAATGTTTCGTATACCTTGTAACCTAAGCAATAGTATACGACACGGTTATAACCTTCAACAAAACATTGCAGTACGTGGATACACTATTTTAAGAAAAGTGATGAAGTATTAAACAACAGAGATAACCTCACAGTGCACTTGATTATCTTTTATAATACACCTCCATGTCATTGAAGTGAAGATGTTATAAAAATAGCAGTTAATATGAGAAACAAAAATATCTACTTATACTAATACCTAAACGAAGTACATTTAAATATTTGAATGTTTATTTGTTTCTTCTTTATAGCCAGGGTCGTCTCTACTCGGGGGCAAGGGGTGTGAGGCCCTCGGGCCCAGGGACCTACGGAGTGCAAGTCTATTGACGTCAATAAAAAAAAAGTTATAAAAGAACATCGTAATCGCCCTACACGAATACGCATATATGTTATAGTCAAAGATCGATCGATATGCAGTCTCTTCTCGGAATGACTGGTTAATCCTAGGTTGGATCAAGGCCTGTCGACAAAACCCGAAATAAATTCCAATTTCGGCCTTTGACTAAAGTATTTAATGCCATACCTAGAAATACCTAACTTTTTAGTCATACGTCGAACGTAAAATAATCTGTTTCGGGCTTTGTCTAGTCGATCCTAGCAGCGACTAAGGCAGCCTCGGACAAATGTCGATTCGAATTGCACTTGTTACATGTTTAATGATTGTATAAATTAGTCTCTCCTAGGTTAGACAAAAATTCGTTGTTCGTTCGTTATTTGGACTTTGACTAAGACTCCATGTCAGACCTAAGGTTTGACTAGTCAAACCTGGGAGCGCCAGAGCTTCAATGTTTGATTGTAAGATATACATAAAAAGTCAACTCTTCTTTAAATATACTACACCAATGTGTAGCGTCATATTATAGACTACATCTTCCAGTCAAATTAATCCATATAAACACAATAGATTCTGAGAAAAATTACTGTTACATAAAAAAACGGACGGACAGACGGATGGGCGGACATGACGAATGCATAAGGATTCCGTTTTTATCAAAATGGGTATCTTAAAAATGAAAAGTAAAAATTAAATGCTACCTGTATTGGCGGAAAGGGGGGCGCAAGCTGATTTTCGCATCCCAACGTCCAATAAATATGCTTAAGACGGCCCTGTTCAATGTTCATAGCTTCATTATGGAAGAAGAACCACTGACGTCACCAGTAGGTTCTTGTTTTTATAGAAAATCGCAACTGTCTTATTATTGAAATTATGTATTTATTTTTATTCTATGTACAGTCGCGGTATGAAAACGTTCGCTAGTTTTCAAATTCATTGATCTAGCGTTCCATGAGCACGTGTTACCTTTTCAAACTAAGTCACAGAACAGACTATTCCCCGCAAAACAATATGTTTAACTGTTTGACAATAAAGTTTAAAATGACTTAGATCAAAGTGGTTGGTTTGATTTTCTATCTTGTTTAAAAAGATTGTTTAGAGATATAAATAAAAAATAAAATATGTTTATTGGTTTTAATAATTATGATAAGCATGGTGCTTTCTGATAATTAAAAGTATTGTTAATCTCAGTGTTTGTTATTGTCAAAATTGCAATTTTTGTTTTTTCACGATTCTAAATTTTATAAACGCAACAAAACGTAACAAGCAAGCAAACGTTGACTTTAAGGGGACGAACCTTTTCATACAGTGACTGTACATATTTATTAAAGAAGGAAATGTTGTATATATTGTATTGTATTCTACCTATAATCCCTTAAGACTATAAGTAGAATACTGAGTGTAGGTCATCGAAGTCAATCGGTAAGGTTCTCAGAAGGCTGATTACGCTACCTTGCTGGATCGCCAAACTGATCCCTTGACCGAGGTACGAACCCTCCAGGCTCATAACCTCAAGTCTTACTATTTAAATTACATTTTTAAACTTAAATTACTCATAAATTAAAAGTCGTAATTAAGCCCATCCTTCTTTCAATTGCCATTGAAAAAATTGAACATTTACCAAAAGCGGGTGCGATTGGACGGCACGCTCGCAAGTGTGACCACTTTCCATGAGCTTGAGACGTCTGCCTGTTCACCAGTTTCGAAATAAAAAAAAATTCAACCACGAGTGAAGCGCTCCCGCCTTCGTGGATTGCAGGAACTGTGTACCTACATTAATTCTTCACAACAGCGTTTGTATATAGAAATAAGACGGACATACGGATTTCATGAAACTACAAGTGAAACCCTTAAAATGTCTATCTTTAGAAGAATATGCGGTCTCGAAATTATTCGTTATACTTGTTTCTCGTTGACTCATATAACCACAGTAAATATAATGGATTGTTAGCTATTTCAGTCGACCGCTAAAATGTTGGCAAGTGTTTATTTGGTGTAAATTAATAAAATAGCTCTGAAGTCACTTGACTGACGGGGTTTTTAAGTGCCAAAGATAATAAACCGAATGTAATAAAATTATTATAGGACACTATTTATAAAAATTAATGACGCTACAAAGTATAAGTCTCATATTCTGAAAATACGCTTGGAATTGCCTAATCACAGGTGAAAACAGTTCCTTTTGTCTGTGGGAAACGATTTTCCCCGCTGTCATTTTTTTATGTTTATGGCTTAGCAACTAGGCCTTTAAGCCAGGCGCCGTTGTATTGTAGGCTACAATCGACGTCATTCAACGGAGTTCTTGTGAAAATTCGAAAGGCCACATTTGGCTATATAGTTCACATTTTTCGCAAAAACACATAATTACTACTCAAAAACTGTCAATATCCTACAACTATTGTTCATTTTAGAGTAATTTTACACATTTTTAGAAAATAAAACTGCACAGCACAACATCTTCTTTGAGTTCCCGCCAAAAACTTTTTATCCCGTTGGAACCGGTAGGTGGCGCTGAAATCGGGTTCTAGAATCCTCCTAATCACTTGGACCGATTTTGGTGATTTTGTTTTTATGTGTTTGAGTGAATTCCCGGATGGTTTAGATTCGCAATTAGAACCGGTAGGTGTCGCTGGGATTGGGTCCTAGATTTTTATTTTTTCAGAGCAAGACAACGTCTGCCGGGGCCGCTAGTATATATATGTATATATAAAATAAATTTAATGTTGCAACCCTTAGTGTTTATTAAAATTCGTTGAGCCACTTCGCAGCATATCGGCGGCAAGTTTTTAGACAGACGACTTGAAAAAAATTCTAAAAACGGTAATTTATGAACAAGACATGCTATAAATAGCACTATTTGCTCAAGTTTTGGTATCTATATTGAAATCGCCTACAGACAATTCAATGTTTTTCGTATGAATATATCGACTAAGAACTAACTAAAAGAACCATTCATCAAAATAATGTCATTTTAGCTAACATACGTCATTATCGCTGATTGAACAATGAATTTCTTTGTACCTAATTATGCACAGTGACGTCAATGTATCATCTGTCTCCGGTTGATACACTCTCGAATGGCATGCCATTTGTGCGGTTATTTTTAACTCATAATCAAAGATACGATATCAATGATGCGTTTGTTTCTTTGTACCCTCAATCAATATCGATGATGACTAATGCCGGCTCCCTATATAGTACTATACATTCTTTTATTTTCGAATCGTTTTCTACTAATTTTCTAATCTATAATCTAATTTTTATCCGTGCGGGAACGCAGGAAGAATACAATTTCCTGCGGCCGGGCGGCCTGGCGTAAGAGGCGACTCAACAACCCACAGCCAGGTGGTAGGGCATTTGCCCGACTGGATGGCTACCACCCCTGGTCTAAATTATGTCACCATAACAACCTTGAGTTGTGTTCCGGCATTAGTGACCAGGTTCCAGTGAACCTTAAGAGAGCAGCAGCGCATTTGTAGCACCTTTCGTGTTGCATATGTCCATAGGCGATGGTAACCGCTTTCCATTAAGTGGGCCGTCTGCCTGTTTGCTGAACTCCTGCAATAAAAAAATAAAAAAACATCTATAATATTATAAAATTCTTAACATGCCGTGACTATTTAAAAAAAAAACAACTGGAATAGACTATATAAACGATGGAGAACACGATGATTTTTTTTTAGATTTCTTACGTAAAAACTACTGAGCCGATTTCAATTCCTTTTTCGCTGATCGACAGTAAATTCTTAGGCTTAAAATCTGCGCTACTTCTCATCCCGGGAATACCGCGGGAAATTTCCCGGGAGTGGTTTGTATTTATTGGGGTGCATAAAAATGAGTTTCTTCCGACACAGTTTTCATTAAAACGATAGCGTCTAGATTTTAGATAGATCTTTTTTAAATACTGTGGTAATTTGTGTCGCGGGAATCCCGGGAATTTCAAGTCGAGCGTGGACGAAGTCGCGGGAATATCCTAGTTAATATATATTTTTTCCTTTTTCCGGGCCAACGAGATTGCTCGGGCTTTAATGCTTTTTAGTTTTTTTGTGTGTATTTATGATTTTTACTTTAAAATGAAAATTAGAATAGTACCTACTAATAGTTTTCTGTAATTGCGTATAATCAAGAGTTATCTATCTTAGCAACCGCTGTAGCTAAAATCGGCTTAGACAGTATCATTATTATTAATTACTTGGTAAACAACACAGTCGGAAGAAACTGACTTGACAAAAATATAAAGATTTTAGTAGCGGTTTTTATACATAAGAAAAGCTTAAATGACAAATCATCCATGAAGTGGACTCGCTTAACAAGTACAAACTGTGAATACGAGTGATGTTGACAGCTGTCTTGCAAATTGGTCGAAGTTCTCATTACGCTAGAGGAGGAAGGAAGCTCAAAATCGTTTTGCGTAATTTCAATGAAATACCGAATACCTCTTACTCATATTTGTGAACGAGCTAAAATTTTAAAACAGCAAACATCTTTCTTTTATTTTTGCACAGTACATTATTTATCTTAAATCTAAATCACAGTATATTGTAATCTCACTTTACTCTGGCATACACAGCTTTTGTCTCTCTCTATCTCTTTTGGTATAACATTAGTCTTGCATTCAACAATTGTTCATTCTTCAACTTTATTCGCTCTTCATTACATGGCCATATCACTTTAAACTTCTTGATCTTAAACTTTTCACGGGCATAAATTACAAAACGCCAATAATCTGCATCAAGAGTTACAATTGCTTGTGTTTCTTAGCTTATTCCTCAGACTACTATTACGCTATAGTAGATGCTACTATTACGTTCATACATAATACTTATGACATCGAACCGTTATAAATTACAATTTGACATGACCAATATGAACATATAGGATTTAAATTAGCGCAACAATATGCAAATATATTTAAATTCAATTCATTTTCATTTTATTTTGTAAGACGAAGAGCAGCTATAAGCCATTTGTATAGCATTGATAACATAATAATTTAAAATGTAAATAGGCATTTTGAATTTAATAATATATGCTTCAATACTAGACTAGAATTTTGAGTTTGATATGACCTTCGTTTTAAAGTAATAACTTCTTGTATCTTGACTTGTGTATGAATTAAATTAAAAAGTTAATTAATGTTTTGTTTCCTATTATGCTAAAATAAAGTTGAATATGAAAACAAACAAGTTAATTATTGAATTCAGACTGCAGATTAAAGCTAAAAGAAGTTTGAGAAGTAATTTTAGGTGTCGATACGTTACCTACTTCATGAATTATTTACTGTTAGGATGGTAGCTCGTGGAATCCTTTTTGAGTGAAACACATTTTTATTGGCTGACATATTCGGATGTATTTTTTTTTTAAGGCGTGGGAAATGCTATTTACCCACAATACTGGGTCCTTTGCAAGGGATTAGACCATAGTTGATCATGAAGGCTTTCCCCTTTGATAAGGGGCAATCCGAACAATAATCAAGCCAGCTTGTGTGGAGACTTAAGAGAAGTTGCACGGGCAACAACCACTACCCACTAAAACCACCCTCCTCCCATGTGCCCCGCGCTTTTTATGTAGGAAAGGCTGAGACTTAGAACGTAGTTACGCCCAGTCCGATCCAGCGCAAAAAGTGCCTGAATGTGCCTCGGGAATCAGAACACATTCACTTCGTCAGCGGGAGTGATGAATCCTTTGGTCCCTTGATAGCTAAAGGCCGTATTTTCGGATGTATTGTCTCCAGTCTAGGCAAATCGACTCTCGGCTATAAATTGAATGACAATTAATTAGGTATTTTCTCAAGTTTTCGTGACTACTACACATAATGAAACTACATATTACAACAATTAACTTGTATACTAAAAATGCTGAACATACAATTAGATAGTATTACGCAATATATCTTTAAATATTTTGCACAAATATCTAAGTAGGCCCCAAATAATTAAAAAATACATAATTTTATCGATTGACGTTAAGTTGAGACACTTAATTTTTATTTTATTACGACGTGATAAATATTTAATTTGCTAACAGATCCAAATAATACAAGTGAACTTTAAGCGGTGATTTATGCATCAATATCTGTGGCGTATTTTTTATTACATGCTAAATTATGGTATTATAATAATATCTATATTCATATTAAATTTTATAACACTTGATATTTGGAGCATTATGATATTTAATTAAGGATTATATTTAAATTAGTAAATTTAATTTTTTAGGTTGATGGACGTATTATGATGACGTAATATATCTTCCGATCGCTAGTTTGTAGTATATTTTACATTGTTAATTACGTTTGCTTCATGGGGTTTATACCATTAATCACCCTTCGGCCGATCCCGAACATCCCAGACTAGAGGAAATCTCGGAAATTTCGTTAATATTTTAATTTTTTATTTCCTGAAGCAGGCAAACAGGCGGACGGCTCACTTGATGGAAAGTGGTTACCGTCGCCTATGGACGTTTGCAACACCAGGGGCGTTGACAATGTGTTGCCAGCCTCTAAGAAATTTTATAACGCCCTTCTTAAATGACCCCATGTCGTAGCGCAAAGGGAAAACCTCGGCGGGACGTTCCCTTCGTAACTGTTGCCGTAGTTGAGCATGGGAGCTCCAGGAAATGGGGGTGAACATTCCGTCGATAGCGAGCGATGCGGTTGTAAAAATAAGACGTTGGCACCAGACCAAACAGTTCTTCGGAACACTCCGTTGCATAGGCGGTTAATTTACCCTAATAGATCGAATCCGGAACAACTGCTTACCAGTAAACAAACGTGCCTTTATAATATAGTAGCGGTCTTGGCAGACGTTGTTCTGCCCTGAAAAAATGAAAAAACCCACTCAAACACACATAAAATTTCATCAAAATCCTCAAAACCCCGATTCCAGTGCCAAGTATTTTGTTTAGATTGATGGGTTACATTATTGAAGTTTTAATAGGGATCCCTAATTTTTATATAGCCTATATTAATCATGGATAATATAGCATTCGAATAGTGAAAGAATTTTTAAAATCCGCCCAGTATTTGAGTTTATTCGTTACAAACATACACAAATACAAATCTTTCCTCTTTATAAATTTATTTGCATAGATTAAGACCATCAAAAGCTTGTCATAGGTTGCAAACGTCTTTAGTCGGTGGTAACTACTTTCTACGACGTAAGCCTATCTTTGGTACTCCAATAATAATGTGGTACCCAACTTACCCAAGTATATTAGGGTGTTTAAGCTTATTCATGAGCTGCACCTCACGGAGCATGTTCGGCCTGTTCGCCCGTTGCTGGTTCATCTTCAGCACCATCACCTTGCCGGAGGTTTTGTGTGTTACCTGAAAATGTATAGAAACATTAATTTAAGAGATAAAGAAAGAAAAACAAATAAAAAATTGTCAGTGGGTTTAACCCAATAAAAATAAACAGAGTTTAAAATGAAAACTCAGTACCGATTTTCATACTAAAACGCGCCGACTTAAGTATTAAAACTTAATTAATTGAATTGAATTTAAACATAATTAAAATAAATTAAAGTTAAAAAAATAAAAACTTTCTACTATACTAATTCCTGCGCTGGGGCGGCCTGTCATATTAAGAGGAGAGAAAACAACCTACAGCTAGGTGGTAGGGTATTTGCCCGTTTGGATGGATACCGCCCCTGGTCTAGAGCATGCCGACTTAACAACCTTGAGTTGTGTTTCGGCATTAGTGGCCAGATTCCAGTCCCACCTACGGTAGCAGATTGGTTGTATCTTTAGTGTTGCAAATAGGCGACGGTAACCACTTTCCATCATAGTTGAGCCGTCAGTCTACCTGCTGTATTCCAGCAACAATAAAAATTTAATTCATAATTATGTTGAGAACTTTTTAGTTCGTCACAAGCTGGTTTGTGTTAAATATAGAAATTATAGAATTGTCTGTTTACAACTGACTGTGTCAATAAAACTGTATTACAAATAGTTAAAATTATACTCTCTTGTACAAACAACTCGTTTCTCTTCCATTTTACATCTATACCACCAAAAAATTAACTTAAATTTTAATGCGTTACGTGATGTATTATAGTTATTATATAAATACATTACGTGTATATTATTTTTGTATACAGATAGGCTAGCAACCTTCATTAAGATTCAGCATCTGGAGCTAACGACTATACAATAATATAATAATAGTTCCGTCAAATTTCCACGAACCAAATCCACCGTGACGGTCGTATTCCTAAACATAGAATTAATTAGATCTTGTTGACGTAACCCGGTGTCACGTATAGAACGTACGACATGTGAATCGTAACAATGTCATTATCAAGCTTAAAGAAAGCGCATACGACGCACATATCGTGCGCTCATCCTTACATACATTGATCTAAATTAGGTGTTTGAGCTTTCAGTGTTCGTAGTAGGAATTTATTTACTGTAAGATTACAAGCAGTCGTTTAATGTCGGTATTCAAAAGGTAAGTTCAAAAATGATGTAAAGTCCTTCTAGTGTGTCAGATTGACAATTGCAGTTGACACTTGAATCGAGTTTGCTACATTAGGACATAACTGAGCATTTGCCAGTGAAATCAATTGCGACGCTTTCTAATATTTTATACGAGCTTAGTAAGTTTTGACGTAATATCTTAAACTAGTCAAATAGCTTTATTTAATATTATTTAAACGTTAATTAAAATTATTTTTATGTTAGTATTTTCTTAATTTTTCGCAACTAGTACAGATAATAAAAGAACAATTTAACGATTCTGAGCGCGGTATTTTATTTGAGCGTGCACCGGAGCACAAACCAACTTGATTGACAAATTCTTTTTCATTTAATTTTCCACTCATTTTCATATTATGTATATAAAATTATTAGAACTAGGCGGCATGTTGTTAGAGAGTTTCTTGTGTCGCATTTTCTCTTTAAGCTACAACATGTTGCGAAGCGGTTGTAAATTAGATTAAGCTCCTATAGAGTAAAAAAAAGTGTGTGTGTTAGCAAATCACACACGGCAGAAATGAAACTTCAGAAAAGTAGCCTACGAGAGAATGAGATAAATATAGAGTATCAGGAGTATTAGGATAATTATAAGGTTTATTATTTTTATAATATTTTTATCATGCTCAAAAATACATATTTAGGATATATTATAACCCATATTATATATGCATTGCGTCGGTATCCCGCTCGGAAGGTATGAGCACACGCTCGGCTGAGAGTGGCTGACACTCGTTCGCCACGCCAGCAGTGTTTCGCATTTGTTGCCCTACTACCTGCTACTACTATTACAATAAAAACACGCCGGAAAGTACGAGAAAGATATATATGCAATATCATTTTAAGCTTTGACATAAATAATATAATTATTAAGACAATCGTTACATTGTTTAAAAGTTAAAATTAAATCTACTTTAGAGTTTAACGTACATAATGTCAAAATATAGACGCGAAGGTAAAGGAACAGTAAGGTACTGTCAAAAAATATTGGATAAATTGTATGTCGTGTGGGATCCTAGTGATCTGCTCATTACCATAGTCTTCTCATATGTTCGGTGTTGATTCTTGCCATGTTTCCACAGCCCGCGCTCGATATTTATGCATTATTAGTAAGTAATAGCACGAAAATTGATTTCGTGATGTGAATTACAAATCATCGTTTTTTAATACAACTATGTAAATAGATGACGTGATAGAAGTCATATTATTATTGTAAATTAATCTAAATTAATGTGCATATTGTTATGGTGATACCGCGTGCTGACCGTGATGGAAAAAATCTGCGGAAACTTGCATTTCGAGACAGCCGAAGTATGAATTTACCTTGCACAAGCACGACAGGTATATAACCATACGTGTTTCCTGAAGTAGGAGGCCTGTGTCCGACAGTGGGACTTGGGTTGATACTATTAATTACTAAGTTATCGTCGTCGGCAAATCGACTGCCCTGCTGCCCCAAAGCCTCCCCAAATTTATCCAGTCTCTACCGGCGACTTGGCGTAGGTCGTCAGTTCACAGTACTGCGAGGACGTCACGTCCAGAAGGAGGCGGCCGAGAAGTTGATGAGCGACCGTAACCCCGTCGCTGACGGCGAAAAAGAAGACAGAAATGGCGCTAGGCGCACCACCTTTCAACGAGGTAGTGGGTTCGATGGTGGTCGAGGAAACCCCCGGTGAGCCACGCTTAGGGCAGTGTGGTGCTCTGGTACAAAGGACACCCTATTTGGCAGAGTTACATTGACGCACCGCGGCGAATTACCTATGGCAGTCTCTGATACCTTCCAAGAAGCAGAGGGACGTTAGACCATTTCGTGGGTAGTTTGGCGGCCGGAATCGCATAGCTCCTTCCTCAATGAAGGTATCTACATAGTCGGCCCCTGGAAGCCTCACATATCTCTCGTTGATCCCCCACGGGGCACTAGGAGTTGAGTAAGTGAATGCATTCGTTACGCTGCACTACGTCTACGGCGCTCTCCTATATCAGTGTAGAAATTGATTAATTCAAGAGATTCGCTGAATATTTTTTTTTTGTTATTGCAGGAGTTCAGCAGACAGGCAGACTGCCCACTTCATGGAAAGCGGTTCCCATCGCCTATAGACATTTGCAACACGAAAGGTGCTACAAATAAGCTGCTGGTCTCTTAGGGGAGACTGGAACCTGGTCACTAATGCCGGAACACAACTCAAGGTTGTTATGGCGACATACTTTAGACCAGGGGTGGTAGCTATCCAGTCGGGCAAATGCCCTACCACCTGGCTGTGGGTTGTTTTGTCGCCTCTTACGACAGGCCGTCCGGCCGCAGGTAATTGTATTCTTTCTCCGTTCCTGCACGGATAAATGTTGGTAATGGCGTATATATGCGGCAGGTCTGATTGTTTATGCAGTATTAGGCGGAGTAGATATAGTTGTAAGCAACTCCACTGACAACGGTAGCTATAATGATAAAATAGTGTAACTACAAAACCGAGTTTCCAAATTCGCCTAGATATGTCAACTATCTAAGACTCGATTCTGTTTATAGAATAAACACGGCATGTTTACATCGTGTGTGGAGAAATTGTAAACAATGCAAGTGTTTTAGATTAGAGCATCGGTGTATGTAGGCCGAGAGATCACTAGATTTCTAGATTACCGCTCGGCTTAACCGTAAAGTGGATGTCTTATTGACAGTTACTGTATTTATTCTGTTCAATATTTACATTTCAAAGTTTTTTTCGTATTAAGTTTTTTTGCAAAGAACTAATGTTACATTTATTTAGTTGCTTAGTTGTTCTTGTCATTTTTCTTTTTAAGATTAACAATTAATTTTGTTATGTATCCTCTTATTTCTAAACGATACAATCGGCCATTCCCTTAATTGAATAATTTACCATAATTTTATGTAACAATATTTATCTCTAATGTGATGTGATAATTGTGTAGATTATAATTCAAAATCTGTCAATTTTATATAGACGATATTCATTATATTTTATTTTCATGTTGGCAGACGCGATAGATTTTTACTCTGTTTGATTTATTTGATTACATGTAAAACTTTAAATAAAATATTTTATATAATATGTAAAATATTATCTAAAATTTCCAAACAATAATGTTTTTTAATTTTTTTTTTATTGCAGGAGTTCAGCAGACAGGCAGACGGCCCACTTGATGGAAAGCGGTTACCATCGCCTATGGACATTTTCAACACCAAAGGTGCTACAAATAGCCATCCAGTCGGGCAAATGCCCTACCAACTGGCTGTGGGTTGTTTTGTCGCCTCTTACGACAGGCCACCCGGCCGCAGGAAATTGTATTCTTTCTCCGTTCCTGCACGGATAAAATGTAATAAATTCTTGTCATTCGTAACCTTTTTAATTAAAATAGTTTATCAATGAGTTCAATCCGCTATCGGTTGTGCCAATTTGCAAGTTTCTTATACTGTAAAATGGTTGGAGGGATGGCGAGGTGTTCTAAAAATACCTGTCCATTGTGTAGAGTCAGTGTATGAAATGTATTTAAGCCATAAGGTTCTGTGATTATAAGTATAGTGACCAGTTGCTGTTCTTTTATTACCATAAACCCTTCTGAGTTGTTGCAAGTGTTATACTTCTCATGCTGGAATTAGACGGTTCATTTCTTTCAATTTGGAATCAACCAAAGTGTACCCTAAAAGGATAAATTTAAATCATTCAATATTGTTGAGTATCCTGGTCTCCTTTCAGTTCTGGACTTTTCAACCAAATTGATTCAATTAAGTTGTCTAATATCACCATTACATAACGTTATTAAGAGATTGACATATATTACGAAGTCATCATAGTATATTCTTGTACTTATCTATATTTTCTTTATAATAACAAAATCTTAATATTACCCACACAATTTATATATGCTTCATAATTCGTGTTGTACACACAGTTATATAAGATGATAAGATATGATCGCTTTATTACGGTCATATTAGGCGACTAGAAAGTAATGCATATACTAACATTTTGTATCCATACATAATATGGGGTCGTATGCAGTTCAAAATTTCGTACTGAGAGTTTTTTTTTTTATTAGACTTGACTTTATGTTGTTGGTCCGAAGACCTTACAACTTTACCGGGGTTTTTGAGGCGAGTGCCTTCGCGAAGCGAAGGCGCTCGAGCCCGGGGGGGCAACTTGCTCAAGGGAGCTCCCTAAGGAGTTTTACCTCGGCTGGACTGTTGCCATGAGAGGGGGATGAATTTAATGATGCCCACCATAGGGCGACACAAAGCACTAATTGAGAACGGGCGACGGGTAATATAAAGCCCGAGGGGAAGGATCCCGGCGGGCCGGGATCGGTGGTTCGCGGCGGCCTACGCTATCTTACTGCCGTTTCGCAACGTGTTATGGCTAGGAGAGAAGAAACGGCGAAAGAAACTTCCCAGCAACACGCCTAGTCTATCCTGTGGGGAGCTATGTCTCCTAGCGTCCCTCGCGGGGACGTGGAGAGATCTTGATTGGCGGCGTCGTATTGAGAGTCTGACAACGCCGGGGGACAAGAGTAGTTCCCCGGTAATGAAAGAGGCCGTATGGCCACCGCACCGCCTGGCAGGGCCAACGGAGGGGCTAGACTATATACCCGTGGTCTTAGCATTAAAGGCGAAGGACGGAATACCGAGGGGTTTTAATGGGTATCCCTGAATGTGGTGTGGCAATAGCATCTCTAGTTCTGCCTAGAGGTGCTAGTGCCACCCCGACCAGGCGAATCCCACGCACCAGCCGAGATTCTCACGATTCCCCTCGAAAAAAATTCAAAACTTCGAACAAAAGTTTGAATTTGAATTTATTGTTGTTTTTGAATTTTTAATAATTTTCAGGATTTTGTATTCATTTTTTTAATCGAGAAAAAGGAGAAAACAGGCCGAAGAGCCACTCACCACCTCCAGTGGACACCGTCGACTATAATACTTTAGACTCGTCATAAATGTGTTAGCCATCTTGACACATTACTTATTTTGTCTGCGTACAGTGATTTCCGGAACACGGCGAAACTGTTTGGCAGAAGGGATAAGCAGGCGGGTGGTACCTACGCAGGCGGGTGGTACCTACGCAGGCAGGCATTTCGCATAGCCCTACAATTATTTTAGTATTTTTGTAATATCAGTTATTTTTCTCGAAAATTGCTGGAGTTCCTCTCACATGGATGAAATTTGAGAGGAAGGTGTTTTATATAAAACGATATAGTGTCTGCTCGCTCTGGAAATTAAGTGTCAAGCAGAAATGATATTGTTATAACGTAACACGTATAAAGACTGTTGTTATCATGTATTTGCTTACGCTGATATTTCAGATAATAAATGTCAACAAGACAGGTATTTTAAAAGTAAACGAAATACAACTCCATTTCAAAATAATCATCAACTGAATGGTTTGTTTTTCGAGAAATTAATGTGTTTTTATGATTATACGCATTGTTTAATAATAATAAGATTTTGGATGTATTTTTATAAAAGAATAATGTCATCTATTTTTTTATAAAAAAAATGTATCTTTTTGAGAATAAATAAATAATAATAATAATAAGATTTTATTGACACCAAAATTAAATTTACATCTTGTCTTAAAATGAAGACTGGGCACTAACACCTAAACTAGGCCAAGCCTGTTTCTTAGGTGTTAGTCCCTTCCAGCGACTTAAGAACTACGACGTCAGTGTGTAACAATTTTAGTAAGTAAGAAAGTTGAGTATTCGAAAACAAAGAGTTACAAAGATAATAATTTAAAAAGTGTACAGGTTTAAATGTTTGGATGTACCTATACCTAAAACGGGTATACGGACGTACCTACACCAAGATTTTATAAAAGTTCTGCGAAATATATAAATCAGTTCACTTCATTTCATAAAACGATTACATAACCACAAAAACATTTATTACAAAAAAAGAGCAAAAAGGGGCCTTACAAAAAATTCTAATATTTTTACAAAATTATAAAACAGCAGGCGTTAAAATAACATGTCATCATATTATATAAGTTGTAACTGTTATCAGTGCAGGAACTGAAAAATAATACAATTTCCTGCGGCCGGACGGCCTGTCCTAAGAGGCGACAAAACAACCCACAGCTCGGTGGTAGCCGTCTGGATGGCTAACACCCCTGGTCTAAAGTATGTCGCCATAACCACCTTGAATTGTATTCCGGCATTAGTGACCAAGTTCCAGTCTCCCTTAAGAGAGCAGGAGAGCATTTGTAGCACCTTTGGTGTTGCAAACGTCCATAGGCGATGGTAATGGTAATTTGTTTTGAGGCTATTGAAATCAAAAAACACCCAAATTTCAATAGAGAAGATGGTTGGCAAGTACCACCTGTTTGGGATCCAATTATCAAAACTATTAAGACCCAAACCCAGCAAAAACCAGCTGCCAGACCTCAAGACACTGTGAGCTCTTTCTGCGTACAACGGAACACAAACCAACTTGACTGATAATTACTTTTATTTTTCCTTCCACCCATTTTAATATTATATAAAATTATTAGAGCTAGGCATGTTTGCTGAAGAGTTTCTTGCGCCGCTTCTTCTCTTCAAGCCATAACATGTTGCGAAGCGGTAGTAAATTAGATTAGGCTCCCATAGATTAAATAATAACCATAAACAAAATTAAATAATTAAAATTAATAAGTTGGCGGTAGGCTAAATAAAACTTTAACAATACTCGTTGACACTTGACATCTTTGTCTTCCGTGATCACGGCCACTGAAAAGTGGCCGAAACGTCGGGAAAAACCAAAATCAAATAAAATTACCGCGCTTAAAACCGTTAAAACGTAGTTTTATTAAAATATCATGACAGAAATAATTTTAATTACTTTTCGTTCAATGAATGCGCTATTTGACTACATATTTGATGACTTTATAAGAAAGTACGCTCGAACAAAATCTACCAGTTGATTCAACTGTCCTCTCCCGTATTGTCTGCACTTGCTGGTTGCTTAGAGAGGACACGGTCATTAAAATTACCTCTACTTTGACTTAAGTTTCTTTCATCAAAACAGCTACATTATTAATATTGTATTTAAACACGCGCCTAAAAAACCCGCTTGTCGGTACGAAATCAAAATAAGAGCTTCCTAATCTCATTTCCAGAAGGTTAGTCCACCCAAATGCTCCGTCATTTAGCACCCTTTGTGTCCCTTTAAGCTGGGGTGAAAGGTGAGGGGCGGTATTTTGGGGGACCCTTACTTACGGACGTGTTATATCACCATTAATATTGTGGTGTCAAGACCAGGTTCCGTTAGAAAGGGTCTGTTCGAAGATTTTAGTTACTTATACATATCACATAGTTATAGTTGGGATGGATTTGTTGTATCGGCAGTTTAATCTTGTTTCAAATTACTTAAGTAATATTAATATAATTTTATAAATTTTTATTCGTGCAGACATGGAGAAAGAATACAATTTCCTGCGGTCGGGCGGCCTGTCGTAAGAGGCGACAAAACAACCTACAGTCAGGTGGTAGGGCATTTGCCCGACTGGATGGATACCACCCCTGGTCTAAAGTATGTCGCCATAACAACCTTGAGTTGTGTTCCGGCATTAGTGACCATGTTCCAGTAATCCTTAAGAGAGCAGCAGACCATTTGTAGCACCTTTGGTGTTGCAAATGTCTATAGGCGATGGTAACCGCTTTCCATCAAGAACTTAAATATAGTGGGGCCGTCTGCCTGTCTGACTGTGTGAACTCCTGCAATAGCCATTTAAAAAAAAGACCAACACAGTTTTATCATAAGATTCACTTGCCACTTAAATATAGTGGGGGATATCTTGATGCGTGAATGTTTTTAATTAATCGTTGAGACGCGGAAGTGCGGGGTAAATTACTTTTTCGGGGAATCATGTTACGCGGTGGCGTGAACATCCTGGGGCCCGGGGAAAAGGTGCTCCCATTTATAGTGCTGACTAAGTGCTGTGTCGTCGAGGGGAAGACGAGCAATCTTTGTGACTGGTCTCGTTGTGTTTGGGTGTACGACTCGGACGACGTCATCCCTTCCGGGCAGAATCTTCTTTATTCTTCCCATCTTCCACTGGAGTCTGGGAAGATTATCCTCCTTTATGAGTACCAGCTCACCAATCTTGGGTCGACTGGTTTCCGTAGTCCATTTAGATCGGGATTGGAGAGTGTGCAGGTAGGATTTCGACCACAAGGTCCAAAATCGCTGAGCCAACGCTTGCACTAAGCGAAAACGTCGTAGGGTTGATGGAGGAGAGGATTCATGGGAATGTTCGGGTAATGCGGTAAGTGGGCGACCTATAAGGAAATGACCAGCGGTTAGGACTTCGAAGTCTGTAGGGTCTGAAGACAGAGGGCAGAGTGGTCGAGAGTTGAGAACGGCCTCAATACGGGCTAAGAGTGTAGAAAATTCTTCAAAGGTCAGATGCTGCTCACCTAATACGCGATAGAGTAATTGCTTAGTAGATTTCACGGCTGCCTCGTGCAGACCGCCAAAAGAAGGAGCTGAGGGCGGATTGAGCAACCATGTGATCTGCTGTGTGGCTAGCTTGTGCGTAATTCTATCATCATTGGCCTTTAAGAAGTTTTGTACTTCTATGAGCTGATTTCTTGCGCCGACATAGTTTGTACCGCAATCAGAGCGAATTAGGGTAGGGATTCCGCGCCGACTAACGAACCTTTGCAATGCCGCAAAAAAGGCGTCCGTAGAAAGTTCCGAGACAGCCTCTAAGTGCACTGCCTTGGTGGCGAGACAAACGAAAACACAAAAGTAGCCTTTGAGAAGTTTGGCATTGCGTAGAGTACTTGATTTAATTAGGAATGGTCCGGCAAAATCCGTGGACACTTGACTAAACACCGGTTGTGGGCTGACTCGATCAGCCGGTAGGTCGGCCATAAAAGGGGGATTCGGCTGAGCTCGATGCCTAAAACAGCGTACACATTTAAAGACACGGTGACGAATGACTCGCCTTCCAGATAAAATCCAGTATTGTTGACGGAGTAGTGCGTGTAGTGTATCTGCGCCCGGGTGGCAGTGTATAGTGTGGAAATGATCTATAATTAGGTCCACAAGGGGGCTTGAACTGGGTAAGATGAGGGGATGTTGTGTGTCATATCTAAGGGCTGAGTTGGACAAGCGCCCTCCTACTCTAAGAAGACCATCCTTGAGAAAGGGCGAGAGGCGTTGTATTCGCACTGTACATAATTTGTTAGTTTGCAGTCGGTGGATGTCTTCAGCGAACATATTTTGTTGGACTGAGCGTACCCAGTGTAAGAGCGCTTTCTTACGTTCGTCTACGGTAATGGGACCAACGATGCGAGAGTGAGAAGATACCAAGCAATTGTGTGCAAAACGTTTAATACATGCGGTTACGCCTACAAGTGTGTCTAAGGAGCTGAATCTCGTGAGTAAATCCGTGTCTAGATCAGGAACCGCGATGTGAGCTACCATTTTTCTGGGTTTTAGACCAGGCAGTACGTGATGACCCAAAGCAGGGGGCATCGTGGGCCAGGTATCAGGTGGGGCCTTGAGCCAAGTAGGCGACCACCATAGGTCATAGGCTAAGAGTTCCTGTGCTGATATTCCCCTGCTAGCACAGTCGGCAGGGTTAAGAGCTGAGGGTACATGTCTCCAAGTAGGGTTACATGGATTGGCTGCAATGGCAGAGACTCGATTGGCCTCAAAGACCTGTAGGGATTGAGAAGGAGTTTTAAGCCAGGCGAGTACGATAGTACTGTCTGACCAACAAAAGTGTTGCTGAATGGTAATGTGGGCAGAAAGTTGAACAGAGACGCGAGAAATGAGCAGCGAAGTGAGGTGTGCAGCTGAAAGTTCCAGCTTTGGTATAGTCTGTCGGGTTTTAATGGGGGCTACCTTGGATTTAGAAACAAGTAGTCTGACGTGTACCTGACCCGTGATATTCGTTTCATGAAGATAGACTGCGGCTGCATATCCGGATTCGGATGCATCGGCAAAACCGTGTAGGGTGTAGGTGGAATCTTTGCTGGTGCAAATTGTTCTGGGGAGTCGAAGAGCAGAGAGTAGAGGTAAGTCTTCAAAAATGTGCTGAAATTGAAATGTGACATCATTGGGAGCCGATTCATCCCAGTCTAACTTTAGAGTCCATAGGTGCTGAATGAGCAGTTTTGCGCGGAAAATAACTGGGCTGATCCATCCACTAGGATCGTATAAACGAGCGATGGTACTGAGTATTGACCTTTTGGTAAATTTTTCCAGTGTAGGTACCGAAATGTGATATGTAAATTCGTCCGTTTGGGGTATCCATTGCATACCAAGTACCTTGATTGCATTGGAGTCGGGTACAACATCAAAATCCTTGGGTATGTCACATTGATCATCCGGGAAGCGTTCTAAAAGCTGACGAGAGTTTGAGGTCCACTTTCGCAAATGAAATCCCCCTAGGGCTAGTAACTCAATGAGTTCAGTCTGCAGAGCTATTGCCTTGTCAACTGAATCATGCCCAGTCAGAATGTCATCCACGAATATGGAGTGCGTAAGAACCTGTGCAGCCTGGGGAAAACGGTGACCTTCATCAGTGACCAGCTGTATAATAGATCGATTGGCGAGGAAGGGGCTGGGTCGTAGGCCATACGTGACAGTGGACAGGGCGTAAGTGAGCAGAGGTTGATCTGGAGAAGAGCGCCATAGAATGAGTTGGAACCGTCTGTGGTCTGGGTGAACTAGTATATTTCTAAACATCATCTGGATGTCTGTACTAAAGACCACTTTGTGAGTACGAAAATTTAGAATGATGTCAGTAATATCACGTTGGAGCGGTGGGCCAGTGTGCAGACAGTCATTAAGACTGACACCATTAGAGCTCTTACAGCTGCCATCAAAAACCGTGCGAAGTTTTTCAGAGTTGGCTTTGAAGATGCCATGATGCGGGACGTAAAAATGGTCTTTTCCTTTGAATGTGCTGGGGTGACAAAGAGCCATGTGGCCCATGTCAATGTATTCCTTCATGAAGTCGATATATTTTGAGCGGAGGGTAGGATCTCTTTGGAGTTTGCGCTCCAAATTAAGGAATCGTCGTAGTGCAATAGCGTGGGTTGCACCGAGCTTAGGTGCCTTTGTAAGAAAGGGAAGGGATACTATGTATCGCCCTGTGGGATCACGTGTGGTGGTAGAACGAAAGTTCTCCTCACACTCGTCAGAGGTTGAGTTGTCCTTTGATTGCACTTCTTCGACTTCCCAGAATCTCTCCAGAGCGGAGTGTATTTCTTTATTTGAGTGTTGGGGTTGTAAACAGTCAATATTTACTAGTGCTGAATTAACTTGAGGCTCAGGCTTTGTGTAGTTTGGATTGATAGGACCTAAAAGAGCGAAATTGAAGATCGTGCCGAAGGCTATTGGCCTGCCGGGGCCCAAAAAAATTTTGTTACCATCCAAAATTTGGCCCAAGACATCAGAACCTAAAATCAAGTCAATAGCGGCTGGAAAACGATAAGACGAGTCTGCTAGGGGAAGCTGTGTCGAGTCGAGGAGTGGAACAACGTCAGGTAACATTGTTAATGGTAAAAGACCTGTCAAATCTGGTAGAATGTATGCCTTTGCGCTAATTACTGGGACTTCGGTGTGAATAGGGCGGAATGTGATGGTAGTTGAAGAACTAGAGTTTTGAGTCTGTTGATTACCGACTCCTGTAATTTTTAGTTCTGTGTGCTCGACAGGCAAACGTAATTTTTGTGTCATAGTTTTAGTTAACAAGGTTAGCATGGAACCGCTGTCTAATAATGCTCTTGCCTTATGAAATACTCCAGCGTTGTCTGCTAGTTCTAGGGACACAGTGGGTAATAAAACTGGTGGATCGTGTACTGTAATGTGCTGAGTATGTGCTGAAATATGACTGTCATTTTGGTTAGCTTTATCAGAGGAAGTAACAGGGCTGCCGGGCAAGTGATTATTATGATAAACTTTATTATCATAGTGCTGAGTATGAAACTGGGATTTATTTTGTTTACGTGATGTAGTGGATGGTGTATATTGTAGCGATGGTATGGGTGGGTGTAGTGTAGTATTGTGTAAGTGAGTAGCAGGTAGTCATTGTTGTGAATTAATAGGTGAATTACGACGAGAAGAGTTTCTTGATTCCGTGGTTGGGCGGGTGTGTTCTTGTCCTCTTAGTTGTGGGGGCAAGAGGTGAGAATTGTCATATGTGGGTGATTCAAAGCCACTGCGATGTAAGGTGGTATGGTGTTTCTCGCTATCACATTCTCTACACCGTCCTGTGGATCTGCACTCGTCAGAGTAATGGGGTCCTAGACACTTACGGCACCGTTCATGAGCTTGGATAAAATCCCAGCGCCCTTGCGTAGGCTGTCTTAGGTATTCACCGCAGTTCAGCAACCTGTGTCCTCTAACGTGACACCAAGGGCAGTAATAATTATTGGTCGGTGCTGGTGGGTGGGCGGAATCTTGTGCTATGGGCTCGAAATATTGTGTAGACTGTGGGTATCCTTGAGCGTACTGTACAGGGTACGCTTGACTTTGTAGAGGATATGCAGGGCGCGTTAAAGGTGGGCGGACGGAAGTAGTGGGCTGAAAACGAACGTGCCGAATTTCTGGTCTGGGTGCAGAAGCGCGTGGTTGGTACCGTGCTGAGGGAGAAGCACGTTCAGTTTGTCTGTATGTCGGGCTGAGGGGAGGGGGGGGTGGGTTATATGTCTCAGTTTCTGTGCAACGTGCATGGTCTTCTAAGAATGTGATTACATCCTTTAAGGTGGGCAGAGTGTCTGAAGACCCATGCGTTCGTTCAAATAATGTGCGAAGCTCGCCCTTTAACTTCCGCACTACTATTGACACTAGGACGTAGTCTGAGTCATGTAGTGGTAAGTTTAGGTTTTTAAGCGCCGATTGGGTTGAAATAAGAGGGGCTAAAAATAACTGTCTGATTTGTGAGCGGGTGGTGATGTGGGGTAACTCTAGTATCATATCTATAAACCTATCAATGAGAACTCGGCGATTTTCGTAGCGATTGGCAAGTGTTGTCATCGCTACATCGTAGTTCTCATCGGTAACCTTGAGGTGTGATACCATACTGAGAGCTTCTCCGGAGAGGCAAGAAAATAAATAGTGTAATTTAACTGCACCTGACAAATTACCGGCAGTGTCCGTAAGGCTTTTGAAAATTGTTATGAAAGATGGCCAATCCTCAAGCTTGGAAGAAAATTTGGGTAGATCTATTTTGGGCAGAACAGTAGACGTGGAGAATGTGGGCGAGCTTGGTTTGATGCTTGAGCTGATGGTGATGTTTGCCACCAAAATTTTTTCATATGCTTCTATAGCCGAGGTGTAGTAGTCAAAGTACCATTTTTCCACTTTGTCGTCAAGGTCTTTAGAGTCCAAGATCTCATAATATACTGTATCCAACTTGCCCTTTATATCGTCCAATTTTGTAAAGCGCCCTATGAAATCGTTTACACTATACTTTTTGTCTCCTTTTAATATAAGGTTAGCTATCTCTAATAGGAAAGTTATGTACTTATGGGTTTGCATAAAGATGGCAGATTGCGATTTGGTAGGCATGACGATGAGAAGTGCACAATAAGAAAAGGAAAAGCAAACGAGAAAAAAAAATTTTTTTTTTTTTTTTTTTCTTTTTTTTTTTTTTTACTAATGCTAATAAAGAACACGCAAGAAAGCAGCCAGAGAAACGTAAGAAATACGAAATAAATAAAAATGATTAGGAAAAAAAATATATATCAAACTGTCGTGTGCGCTGAGTCTTAATAAACACGAAGCTATATATAAGCTATAAAAGTTGCACGGCAAGCTAACCACACCGAGTGAAACGAATATAATATTCAATATTATTATATCGATCCGATATCACGTTTAGTGCAAGTATTCGAGAATAGGTGTGCTGAATAAAGTACAGAATACGTACTCGAGGTTATATTAACCTACCTACGTACCAAAAAATAGTTATCGTGTAGCAATTTGCGTAATTATCTGAGGAATGTGGAATGGGTATTCAAATATATAAGGGCAGAAGTAATATGTTTATAAGAAAACAAAAAAGAAAAAACAAGGGCAGAAAACGGGTAAATGGGCAGATTGATAATGATTGTTTATTTAACTTTTTAGGTATGCGAAAATTTACAATTTGGTTTGAATTAACCATAAAATGGCAAAATACGGTTGTTGCAGACTGTATAAATAGGTCGCCAGTTGGAATATTCGGTTCGAAAGACCATATGATCTGGCCGATTGCCAGATTTCAAGGGTGCAAGGGTAAGAGGGAATGGAGATAAATGGACTCACCCGTAATAATATGAGCTGAGTAACCGGAGCGTCTGCGATACAGGAGCAGCAGTGCGTGTTCTCTTGTTATATATCTCCCGCTTCACAACTAGATTCACTTGCCACTTATCACCAAGCTCTTGGAACCCGGTTAGTATTGCAATTGGGTGGATATCTCAAATGCGCGCGCGATGCGTGAATGTTTTTACGCCACCAAGTCACAACCACACTGTTGCCGTACATTTGCTTTGTCGTTCTCTCTACATGTCCAAACCACCTTAACATTCCTTTACTAATTATTCTGAATATTTATGATAATAAGAAAAATACTCTCCCTATTTGCAAATAACGTCCCGAAGTATCCAGCAACTTATTAGAAAATGGCCAACATAAAAATTAGTTTTAAATCACGCCTTACATTGTATGTGGTATAAAAATGGCAGGCGAACAAGCAAATCTCGTACCATAAATCCGGTTAATAAAAAATAAAGTTATTACACGGTAAGGTGCAATGCTCGTATGGAATCCATGTATAGAGGTATTAAGTAACTGTGTAGGCCAGACATTACGCGTATAAAAATATGCAAATAACCTTTGTAAGAGTACTCCGAGGAATGGGGCAGATAAAATCTATAATATTGTTACGAGTTGCGAGGCTCGAATTAAAAATGCCGTTGGAATTATTAGAGTTTATTAGAACTATACCAACACGTATAACACAGGTACAAATATAACCGAACACAACAAATCCAAACGTAATGCAGAAGGTCGTAATTTAATAAAACGCGCAAAGTCCGTCACTATTACATTTCCGATTGTACACACGTCAGGCCTTGATCGTAGTTGTCGCTGAACTGTCCCCTCTCTTCGTCAAGCCGTCGTTTTATACCTCACAAATACAAATGTGCCCGTATCATAGTCGACGTAATCCGCAACACCTGGCTAAGGATTCGGCCGTAAACAATTACGATAGAACAATAGGCTGTAATTAAACAAAAGAAGACGATCATAAAAGAATTACAATTAGTTTGAAGGAAAGAAAGAAAAATATTTATTCAGAACTACATACACACAGAAACGTACTTATAAATAAGACAATACAATAGAAATGAAGTTCTGAATCGGTCCTAACTCAGCATGATAGTTCAAATGCCGACAAGTAATAAATGGTGTTTTTATAGATATGCAGGTCGAATTTGTTTTTGTCGGAACCTAAGTTGTAACACTATAATAAATCTGTACAAGTTTCGCGTTTGTATAATGAAATAAAAAATAAAAAATCTGGAGGTATATTCGGACCAGCTGATTGGCGCCATTATAACACCAGTGAACCACTATTTCGAGACACTTGGGTTTTTGAATCACTTTTTTAGTTTTATATAGAAAGATCATATACATACAAGTTTTATAACTAAAAGAAAAATTTTGAATCCGGAGTACCCGAATACGTAAAACAAGCCGAGAACAAACCGGAGCGCGCGTTAATTTCTCATAACAACATCATAGCTTCATCAGCTGTGTGCTACGAAGCTTTTTAATTACAGAAAAAAAAATTGCGGACTTGGGGCGCAGAACAAAGCCGTGGTCCTTGAAATAAGCCGCGGGTGCGTTAATCACTAGTAACGGTAAAGATCTAGAAGTATGTAGTCTGAACTTTTTATAAATATTGCTTCGAGCGCCTGTGATTTCATATGCAAAGTAACTAAGAAGGTACACTACGAAGTAAGACATACCAAATATTCGTTTCATAGTGCATATATCCGCGTCAAGATTCGATTTTTTTTAATTGCGAAGGAGATAAAGAGCGTGTCATGACACCGATCCAGCGGGCCTAACGAGCTGAAATCAAGGCAACTATTCCAGCATGAGTCTACCACATCAAAACTATGATAAATGTAGAGATAACACTGTATAGCACACCAAAATATACAATTAAAAAAACTGACCACATTTGTAACACTTTCTAGGCAATACAATAGGCGGCGTTATTGCTCAAAGCGATCTCTTCCAGGCAACCTCAATGAAAGAAATTTGAATCAGGCGACACCACCACCTACGGTGCAGGAAAAAGGGAATAGATACATTACCTAAATACTCAAACTAATTTAAGAATTAAATATACAAATGCATACATAGTCATATTATATATACACATATACAATAAATATTTCAAAATACATAAGTAATTATAATAAATGTATTAGCATGATTATGATAAGCATTATGTTGGCTTTAAACACGCCGACACATTTGCTTTGAAAAATGACGAGGTGTGACTTTATAAGCTTAAAAACAAAAGGAACTCAAAGAATTTACTTAACCTTTGTGCTCTTTGGCTCGTTATCCCTTTAAGCTTGCTTTAAGGCGTCGTCATCGGTTCGTTAGCAGAGTCGTGTCAAGTGCCCATCCGATACTCCGGGTTCTTCACGAATACTAAACTGTTATACAAGTACAAAGCGTTCTCAATTTTAATGTTCCCGCGATTAGGGGTGGGAATTGTGTGTAAGGCTCTCATTTAAGACGCGTCACTAAGGGTAATAGATTAGTGTTGTTGGGTTAATGTTTGTTTTTGTATCGAGACTTTTGTAAACAAGTTAGGGCTACCAGTAAAAGAGGATTTCTATTTAGTTGCGGTAATAAGTTCGTCAGAGTTTATATTTGTATATAACTAGGTAGTAGCTCTATGTTACGTATATACAAATTTAATTTGGTGTTTTTAACTAAAACTTTACTGTTTCTTGTTACTAAGTTCACTACAATAACAAAAAAAACTAAGACCATATTAGTCTACACAACTGCGCAGCGAAACATAGAGGCGAGTCGCAGGCAATCTGATTTGAAGTAATACAATGAATGAGATGTTGTTTATGACAACATAGATATTTGTTGGCGAATTGAGATACGCGATTGCAACGCCACCTATTCTGCATATTCGTTTATTCCATAGAAACGATGTAATTTGTCGGGATAAAATGTATCCTAAGTGTCAACTTGAGTTATAAGCTAGCACTATGTCAAGTTTCAATCATATATACGTTCAGTAGTCTCCAAAAAAAAAAAATGCGATTGCGGCGCCATCTTTTTCACTATTTTCGTCTATCCCACGGAAACGACGTGATTATTTGGGACAAGAAGTATCCTAAGTTACGCCCGGGATATAAGCTAGCTCTATGTGGAGTTTCATTTAAATCCTTTTAGTAGTTTTCACGGGATGCTCTAGCCGACAGACAGACGTAAATTAAAAAAAAAACGGAATTTCCTGGTCCGAATTAGCCCCCCAATTTTTTTCACATTTTTAATGGCAATGTACAAACTCGAACTTTTTACAGATACACTATAGCAGTATAGATTATGTAACTTGGCAAACTTAGACAAATAATCATTGAAATTTGTTTATTTATATAACATATTTGTAAAATTCTTAGTGATTTTATATTACTCATCACTGCGCTTTTATCTTTCCGCACTAATTTCAAATTAAGTAAACGTTTTATCACTATGCAACTTTTAGTTTAATTTCGAATTTCTTTATTGACACACATAGAAAAAAAAACGTATTATCCGTGCAGGAACGGAGAAAGAATATAATTTCCTGCGGCCGGGCGGCCTGTAGTAAGAGGCGACAAAACAACCCACAGCCAGGTGGTAGGGCATTTGCCCGACTGGATGGCTACAACCCCCGGTCTAAAGTATGTCGCCATAACAACCTTGAATTGTATTCCGGCATTAGTGACCAGGTTCCAGTCTCCCTTAAGAGAGCAGCAGCGCATTTGTAGCAACTTTGGTGTTGCAAATGTCCATAGGCGATGGTAACCGCTTTCCATCAAGTGGGTCGTCTGCCTGTCTGCTGATCTACTGCAATACAAAAAAGCATTGTCATACAAACATGTAAATACTTAATTATAATACTGGCAATTGGCTTAAGGAGTCTTTGATTGACTCATAGTTTGAAAGTCTTTAAATTGGGTTCTTTTCGTTTTTTTACTCCTTGTTTTCTCATAAAGCAAAGATATATTGTATTTTAATTGAAAATTATCTAAACATACATACATACATAACTTCACGCCAGTTCCCTTGCGGGGTAGGCATGAACAACAGAGTGCCATTTAGGCTTATTCTTACACACCTCACTTGCCTCTTTGACACTCATAACTCTTGTCATGCAAGCTCGTCTGTTCTTAAGGCTCCTGACATCACCTTCTGCTAGTACACGATCAATTTGATCATGGAAGGTGTGTCGTGGCCTTCCACGACTTCTGCATCCATCCACATTATCTAAACATACTTATATTAATGTTGTAAACAAATTTTCACATAATTGGACACGCATTTTACAGTAAATTCTAAAAAATTGTTGTACATAACATAAGACCCGGCACTAAAACAGATTACAATCCTCTTACTTTTAAAATTTCTTTACAAAAGTAAATTATAATACTGTCTAAGCAAAAATAATTTTATATTAATATGCTATTTATTTTTTCTTAAACCTATAGCGTTAATAGTCACTAAATTCGTTCAAAATTAACGAATAAGCAACATTTTATAACATATAAAAAGTATTTCAAATAATTTGTCTATCGATACTATACTGAATCATTTAGAAAAGCGCGGCTTTTATATAGTTGCGAAAAACTACAATGCGTCTTAGCTTTTGCAAGCAAAGCAACTTTCCAGGCCGCTACCCGATGCTTTATTTATGTTTGAATTCTCGGGCACGCGGAATAAAGCCGTTCAACTTCCCAAGAAGATCGATACAATCTAAACGATTTAGAGACGTCGCAATACATCACTAGAACTAAGTCAACAGTGTCTCGTAGGCGTCGAGTACGGTTAGCGCTCGCCGCTCACGGTGGAGTAAAAAAACCGACTGTTCGAGAGTGGAATTAGGCGCTTGTTTGCTTTAACGCGTTCTGGACGCGCCGTGGGAGCTTGTATGGTCATTAGTCGAGCAAACGTCGTTTAGGCAATGTTGAATGAATGGAGGCAAACGTTGAGATTTCATCAATGGATGCTGATGTGGGAATAAAAAGCTCGAGTGTTACGGATTTTTTTAATGAGGAAGATTTTTAATTGGTTCCATTTCGTATGCTACTTCATTAGAAGCTTACTGCTTTGATTAATATTGCCTATTGTATTTGTAACCCTAGAAAATATACGCAGAACATTCATGTAGTACACAGTGATAAAGAAGCAACCGCACAGTGTGATAAATTATGAACGATACATACCTCGCGCCTGCATGTGCGGTTGTCTTATCTCCTTTACATGACAGTACATTTTCTATTACATATTATGTCCTAATTCATATTTTACATAACTTCATGCCAGTTCCCTTGCGGGGTAGGCACGAACAACAGAGCGCCATTCAGGCTTATTCTTACACACCTCACTTGCTTCTTTGACATTCATAACTCCTGTCATGCACGCTCGTCTGTTCTTAAGGCTCCTGACATCACCTTCTGCTAGTACACGATCAATTTGATCATGGAAGGTGTGTCGGGGCTTTCCACGATTTTACATACAGTCAATGTGTTATGTGATAGCTTCAAATCTGAGGCTATATTTACATAGGTACCTAGCAACTTCTTCCTTTTTTTAAGTATATGCCTTATTTTGCCAATAACAAAGTTGTGCGAAGAAGCAGTTGGCAAAAGAAAAAAAGATATAAACCTAGAAACTTAACAAATGGACAAAAAAAATTTTTTGGTCCCAATTCACTTTGAGCAGGAATAGAGAACGAATACGTATTCCTAAGGGAACACGGTCTGTCGCAATGCTGATATTAGACATAAATCAACCAATTTGGTTGAAAGACAGAATTAATAGGAGACAACGGTATTCAATAATATCGAATGATTGAAGTCATACGGATCATTTGGTTAATTCATCCAAATTGAAAGACAAATGATCCATCTAATATCATCACCTTGACGACAAAACAACGCACAGCCGGGTGGTGGAGTGTTTGCCCGACTGGATGGCAACCAACCCTGGTCTAAAGCATGCCGCCATAACAACCTTGAGTTGTGTTCCGGCATTAGTGGCCACGTTCCAGTCTCCCTTCAGAAAGCGGTAGCACCTTTGGTGTTCCAAATGTTTATAGGGGACGGTAAACTCTTTCCATTAGGTGAGCTATTTGCTTGTCGGTTGAACTGGTTCAATAAAAAAATAATTAAAAAAATGATGAAGCCCACCATAACTTGATTATTGACAAACAGCTTTTGTCAAAGAACGTTAATGAATGTAGAAAATACAATATAATAAGTACCCTTAGTATTTAAATACGATCAGTCTAAATGTATATTTCATCTGTAAATACACTCTTTTTTATGTTTGCTCAGTGCCATAAATAGCCTTTTAAGCGCCCTATGCGAGCTTCTATAATTGCGCCCTTGTTTTTTTTAGATATTATAGCTAGAGCAATGCTATGCATAGGCCTACTTTATTTCATTCAGGGTGATAAAATAACGCACAACGACCTTGGTGTTGGTAGGTCAATTATTTAATATTTTGGAAGAAAAATCTATTTTTTTAAAGAACTAGAACACAAATCCGTGCAGGAACGGAGAAAGAATACAATTTCCTGCGGCCGGGCGGCCTGTCGTAAGAGGCGACAAAACAACCCACAGCCAGGTAGTAGGGCACTTGCCCGACTGGATGGCTACCACCCCTGGTCTAGAGTATGCCGCCATAACAACATTGAGTTGTGTTCTGGCATTAGTGACCAGGTTCCAGTTTCCCTTAAGAGAGCAGCAGCGCATTTGTAGCAACTTTGGTGTTGCAAATGTCCATAGGCGATGGTAACCGCTTTCCCTCAAGTGGGGCGTCTGCCTGTCTGCTGAACTCCTGCAATAAAAAATAAAAAAACAAATACGCTCGTGCGCTGCCAAAAAAATGAAGGCGATGTTTTGTCTAATTTAACAGACGTTTTTGATGATCCTGGCATGTAGTTACGTATGTGTTGAAATCGAGCACTAGGGGCGCAGCGGGAACTTACCAGGAGAAAACCAAAATAATAATAGTCCCGCCTGGTCTGGCCATTCTTGCGCCCTCCAGAGTCTACGCTATGTGCCTGGGCACCGGTGGCACCGCCCTATTTACGGCACTGTGTTTGCTTATAGGCACACTGGCAGACGGGTTCACTTGATGGTAAGTGGCTACCGTCGCCCATGGACATCTGCAACACTAAGGGAGCCGATGCGTTGCCTACCTCGTTGAGACTTTAAAAATCTGTTTACGCCCTTTTTGAAGAGCCCCATATTGTAGCGCTCTGGGAAAACCGCGGGAGGGAGCTTACTCCACAGCTTGCTCACACGTATGGCATAAAGGAGCGAGCGCCACGTACAGTGGATAACTTCCAGGTGTCAATGAGGTGTGGATGAACTCGATATAATTGTACTACTACATTTATATTCCGAAGTTAATTTTCAATACATTGATAAGATAGTGATCTACAAAGTCGACGCCAATGCGCCAATGACATATCACGGGCTAAATATATCCTTATCGTCAAGTTTAAAGACCGCTCAACATGCAGTGAAATTGACTAATGTTATTTATAGACTAATATCGTGTCACTAATGTTAATGTACTTATACAATGTATAGTAATTGGTCATTGCGCACTGACCTAGGTCCGTGATAATACACAGAAATCTCTCGTTTAGCTCACTTGGTTATTAATTTGTAAGCAATAATTATTTTACATGCTTAGATTGTCACTGTTAGTGATGGGTAACCAACCGAAATTCCAAAAACTTTGCCATCCGGCTAATAGTAGTTCATTAGCCGGCTAAAAAACCACTTGAAGGCTATTTGGCTGATGGGTGAATGACTCGCTAACCGACAGTCGACGGCTGAAGGCTAAGCCGTAAACTTGTCGGTTGTTTTATATGACAGTCAGCTGGCGAATTAATAGCGATCACTGACGGCTAAGCCGTAAGTTAGTGAGTTCTCGGTTTTATTCGACAACTATTAGCCAGCTGGCGAAGTGGTTGGCAACTTAGCCGTGGTTATTTCGTGAACAGCCGCAAATTAGCTTTTTACAATAGCTACCCATCTTTGGTTACAATCATTTTTATCGAAAAATAGAGGTTTTATAATTCATTGACATTTATTAGAAATATGTAATTTTTTTACCAGTACCTACATAATAATGCTGTAGAGAAAGTGCGAACAAAATAAACATTGGAGATCGCTGCCCCACTTATAAATCAGGGTTGAAAAATACTTTATAGTGTATTTAATCGTACCGGGGTATTTCAGTCAGATCTTGAAAACTTTTACCGCTATTCCAATTTTTTATTTATTTAAGCCCATAGACAGGTGGCCAGTCTAGCGAGATGGTCGCTTTCATAATGAAAATTGTCACTGAAACAGTGGATGCGTGGTCCCTCACACAATTGGCCGATTAATAATTTACATACAATTGAAGGGTTTTTTACAAAAACAGCACATCTTTTTAGCAACAATTTTACAGGAAATAAAAAAACGTATCATAATCCATATTTTTCATTTAATAACTTGGAACTTTTGATAATGTATTCATGTTAATGTATTGTATTGAATGTGTAACATTTTTTATTATTTATACCCACAGTTATGGAATATAATGATAAAATGTAGTTTGTACTAGTGTTTTTTCTGTAAAAAAAAATGTAATTGTGTTATTTTTGTAAAAATAAAAGTAAAAGTTTTGCAATGAAATACATCTAATTAATCATAATTAAGTAGTTTATTGCCATACAAAACACTTGCAGCCATTATACAGTCTACTTAACTTATTATTTATTTCTTCTCCACTTACATCTTCATTATCAATATCTATATCTTCTCCTTCCTCTGCTACAATTTCACATATTTTATCATAAATAATCATAATATTTTCTTAAGTTTTCGCAACTTGCATACATAATAAAAACGTCGGAAAAACCAAAATCAAATAAAATTACCGCGCTTAAAACCGTTTAACCGTAGTTTTATTATAGATAATCATCTTCACTCAAAAAATGTTTCAATTTCTGAATATCCTTAGCTTTATTAGGATTTAATGGAATTTGGGCATTGTACAATGGAATAAAATTCAGTTCCAAAGGCAGTGGACGCTTTGTCTGTACATGGATTCTTGTCCATTTTCCAGTAAAGTTATACTTAACCAAGACAAGTGGTAATTCTTGATCTATTGTAATCATTCTTGTAGCTTTAATTTTTATTACTGGTTTACAAGTTTTTAAAAAATAAGGCTCTAGTGCCTTTTTCAGATCAAAAAACATGTCAATTGTCATGAGTGATACTTTTCACTTGAAAAGGTGATGGATATTTGTTTTTTGACAGCTATGACTTACGTTTTATTTTTTCACAAAAACTACACAACTGTGTTCAGATACGTAGTTTTTGTAAAATATGTGTTTTTTTACAGTGTGATTCTGTGCTAATTATGCTGTTTTTGTAAAATCTAATCAAATTGTCTAGTGTAACTTTTTCCATAGATCATATTGCCATCATTAAACAGAAAACCTTAAAATTGTTAGTTACGTAGTTTTTGTAAAAAACCCTTCAATTATAAATGTTGCATATATGCGAATAATCGTCATATTTTGATGAAGAACCTTAAAAATAATATACTACATACTATACTATACTACATATTTACATATTTCGATCGTGATTCAGGTGAATTTATCATTAACGCTTAGTTAGAAACGAGTAAAGGGTCTATACACACTTCTTAGAAAACAATAGGTACAGTGTTTCACCCAGATCCCCGATATCACCATATTCAGTCACATGCTGTATACAAGATCAAAAATTCCTTAAATCGGTAGTCATCGAACTTTGTTTCATTTACTTCCATTTAAATATTTCTCAGTAACCGACATTATATAAACGATGTACGCAACTCTTTGTAAGGAGTTTTGTTTGGGTTTCGTGCGAAGGTCGACGCTCTTGACTGTTACTTTGTAATACCTCAGATGTTGTTTCTCAACATACTAAAAGAAATTACGCGCATTTTAAAGATGGGTATATTTCACTATGTAATTTTTGCTCCCACTGAGCTTAACAGAAATTGTACCATTACTGTCTATGCCGCAGTAATAACCGTGTGTATGAATTGTAATCATGTGTTGTCTGCTTTAAGTTAAGTTTTATGTTAATTAAATTTAGTTTTCGTAGCTTCGAATAAATTACAAAGTTGAAATAACAAAGTTAAATGATGTATTAATTGCAACATGTCCATGACGAGATTATTGGTGACCTATGACTCTAATAATGCCAATTCTGTTTAAAAGTGGTACAAAAAATTATAAACAAAGCTATTCATCACACATGCGCTTATATACAGTTCTAAGAACTAATATGATTATTAATTTTACTAATTCAAAGTAATAAGTCTATATTAGAGCAGAAACCACCTTCTCAGCTCATACTTAAATTATGTTAAGCATTACCATGACCTAACACACATAGGACGTCTTTGGGCGTAACCATTGTAATTGGGTAGTTGATAAATTTCACAATATAAAATCTAAACGCATATTATCTATACTTACTTAATATCATAAATGCGAAAGTTTCGTCCAAAATATGAAATTATAATTTTCAAAATAACACCCTACAAGTTATTTTAATTAATGTTTAAACAACAGTTACTATATAATATCTTAAGTTTTCGCGACTAGTATACAAAATAAAACTACGTTTTAACGTTTTTCAGCGTGGAATTTATTCGATTTTTATTATTCCGACGTTTCGGTCGTTATCACGGAAGACAACGATATCAAGTGTCAATAAATAACACTGGAATGCTTATGAGAATCAATTTTGGATTCTATCCAACTAGCCTCGTAATGTTAAGTAATCCCACCGCGGACGTTTAATGGACATTGTGAATGGAAGCCAATGTACAACATGGTATAACAACTAGAACGTAAATCACGTCTACATACAAAATACATTCGGGAATATACACGAAGCTTGTATAACGCACTAAACCGGATTTAATAAGGTTCTAAATCAAAAAAATCTAGCAAGAAAGAGACCGACTTCGAAAGTAACTAAAAAGCTAAAAATAAATAATCCCTACAATATAATTGTTGGCGCCACTTATTTCCCAATTAACAATTGTGTCTTGGGTTTATAGCGTCTTGCAACCCCCGTATGTTGCCGCCGCTCGCTCGGCGCGTGAGTCAGTACGTTGTCAAACGCCACGCTACCGCGACGCACACAAACTCGTATCGCACCCGCCTAAATACAATTATTAGCTATCGAAGATTTCCGCGTCCAGTAGCTAATTACTAGGACATTCGCCTCAACCAATAATAAAATTAAGTGATCAGTGTATCTGCGTCCCTTGCGCCCCGGGGCTCGTGTAGAAGGACTTTGCCACCTTTTATCGCCACGCGAGAAGCACCGGCAGAACCCTGAACCAGCGCTGTCGTGGGCTGGTGGCTGACTGCGAGGTAAGTGCAACGTTCTATATTCTCCGGGCACCAGTTCTTAATTGGGGAATAAGGGATGGCCATACATTGAGCACATAACCCCCTACCCGCGGAGATTTGCCTGATTGCGTCTCCAATAATGAAGTCGTTGAAGAAGCAAAAGTTAAAACTTACCATATTTTATGTTTTACTTGCACCGACAAGGGCACCGGAAAATATTTAGTTTTTGCTTTGCCAGGAATTTTTTGTATTTCATTCTTGAGATATGTACTCGTACGTGGTATACCTAGTAAGGCAGCTTCTCGAATTCGGAAACGATAGCTAGATGAAACGAAACTCGTAACTCAATTTACACATTCACTGTTTGTCTTTAAGGGGTTAGTCCAGTACAACACGTTCTTGATCATAATTAGGTATTTATTCTATTTTTGGAATGTCATGACTTTAATTTGCACACCACCGTCATACACTTTCGAATCTCCCGTTGATAAAATCCATAGCCCGGGTTGTCTGGAAGAGATCGCTCTAAATAAGGCCGCCTCTTACTTTTAATGGTTAAATGTGACTACTGTAAATTGTTTATTTTATGTATATGTATGGTGAACAATAAAGAGTTTTCGATCTTCTATCTATCTATCATGACCGTAACAACATTTCAATCACTGCACATTATGAATTTTATTTTGAAGAATCCCGTGATATATCTTCGGAATCCAAGGTCAAGTACCAATGGAACAGGTATGGGACCATTCTAAAGTTATAGTGAATCAAACGCAAAAAGAATGACCAAAATCGGTTTTAAAGTCAGTAAGTTATGGCTGAACATTAAATTTAAAAAAAATTGCGTATGTGCAGTTCATTCTCAGTAGAAGTGAAACTTCAAAATATATACTCACATATAATTCTTCTCTAACTTTTATTAATCTAAATATAATTCCTTTAGCCTACATCCGTCAACATATTATATTTCAAAATAAACATCTTAAGTATCACTTCCAAATTTACACTTAGTCTAAAACATATTATTAAATTGGATCTATGTTTAATCATCGGTCTTATTGACTCTCTAATATGTGCTGCACAATGTAAAACTTGTATCTAATTTTCTCGCAGGCTTAGTCCTATAGATTTATGTGTTAATCACTTTTTCGTTTCATCGAGTTTCAAATCACAACTATTCTAAAGAAGTTTCACTTTAAAAATATATAACGAGAACGTCCTCCTTATTTGAAATTAAAAACCCCACATTTATCATCTACAGTGCCATTTCAAATTCGCAGAATTTCTTTGAAATTTATCAAGGTTCTGAGGATCAAGAACAAACAGGCCGTCTCGTATGTGTGCGTTATCTTCTGAATATTGCGTCGGCAGATAGTTGTACGATCGCGGACCGTGCGAAACGTCGGATAAAATCACCATTGTCCATATTTGAGGGGGCATCGCACTATGTCGCTGCCATAGGGTCAGTGGAAACATGGCGTGCAATGTTTTCTAAGGCTGAACGATAAAAAAGTTCATTACGATTTTTATTGGTAAGGTATTTTCTAATAATAAGTCTCCCTTTAGAGAGACGCAGCAAATCGGTAGTAGTGTTACAAATGTTCATATGCGATGGTAACCGCTGAAGGCAATAAAAATAAGGAAGCCTGAAAATGAACGCATGAAAGTGGCATCGAAAAAAGAGTAATTGCAGGTAATAAGGTGAATGGAGCGCTAAATTCTTTTATGAAAAGCCAAAAAGTGTCTGTAAAGGCACGCTTGGTCGGGCTTTATATTACTCGTCGCCCGTTCTCAATTAGTATTTTGTGTCGCCCTATGGTGGGCATCATTAAATTCATTCCCCATTCATGGCAACAGTCCAGCCGAGGTAAAACTCCTTAGGGAGCCCCCTCGAGCAAGTTGCCCCCCCGGGCTCGAGCGCCTTCGCTTCGCGAAGGCACTCGCCCCAAACACCCCGGTAAAGTTGTAAGAAAAAATGGAGGTAAGCATGAATGATATGATACGGTATAGTATAATAAGGGAACGTTGTGGATTGAAAGATGTAATAACAAGAGTTGAAAAAGGAATGTTAAGGTGGTTTGGGCATGCAAAGAGGATGAATGGTAGAGTTGGTACCGGTAGACCACGACGTACACACAATGATCAAATAACAGATGTGTTAAAACGAGGTCGGGTAATAAGTATATCAAATAAACGTGCATGTATGAAGACGTTAATGAAAGTAGATGAAGCGAAAGTTGTTTGTCAGGATCATCGCAAGTGGAAATCTATAGTCTCTGCCTACCCCCATTCGAAACAGGCGTGATAATTTGTATGTATGTATGTAATAAAAAAAAAATTACAGACAAATACAGACATTGCCATCCTAAGCAAGACGTTTCTGTGTTAAGGGTAGGCAATATACAACAGACATCTTTGGAGCCAATCTCAGAAAGCCAAAGCATTAAGTGTGACGATTTAAATTCGTTCTTCTTTTATCGCGAACCCTATGGAAATTGGTTACCGTCGTCTCTGAATGTAGGACATTTGCATAACTAGAGTAAAAGTTAACGTTCTGCCAGCGTTGATAGAATTATATGACACTTTTTTTGAAAAATCCAATATCGTAATGCTTTGAGAAATCTTCCTCTGAATGCTCATTCTAAATCCCTCAAGTGCGAAAGTAAAACATTTTTGAAAAAAATTGTGTGTAGGAGCGAAAAGTTCTCATCTAATATAGCGAGTTAAATAAACTGCCCATAAATTTAAAAGCATAAAGTTAATAAGCGTTCAAATCTACGACACGCACAAAGTTTATATTTATGACGAAAATCTAATTCAAAATTTAATATCAAAAGCAAATCCAAAGCCATCTAATACTCGACAATTTGTAATATTTAAGGATACCGTAACTTTTATTTACCCAATTTTATTACGGCAACCCTGTTTGCCTAACCCTTATTACTTACGCAGGTCGAGTTTGTTGCTTCAAGCGCTTGTAATTATGGAGATTTCCCATTTAAACATAGTCGTGGTATTGTGAGCGGTTTTGGCAATTTCACTCTGTTAGAAATTATGGATTTGATATTACTTAGTAGTCACAAGAATGGAGAGTAGTCTAATTAATCAATAACGGTTGAATTTGCTTTTTAGGTAGTGAATATGAGTCAACTTGAATAGGATTCTATCCGTGCAGGAACGGAGAAAGAATACAATTTCCTGCGGCCGGGCGGCCTGTCGTAAGAGGCGACTTAACAACCCACAGCCAGGTGGTAGGGCATTTGCCCGACTGGATGGCTACCACCCCTGGTCTATAGTATGTCGCCATAACAACCTTGCGTTGTGTTCCGGCATTAGTGACCAGGTTCCAGTTTCCCTTAAGAGAGCAGCAGCGCATTTGTAGCACCTTTGGTGATGTAAATGTCCATAGGCGATGGTAACCGCTTTCCATCAAGTGGGCCGTCTGCTTGTCTGCTGATCTCCTGCAATAAAAAAAAGGAAAAGCTTTGATGCCTTATATCTGCTGAAACCAAGATGAATAATCGAAAATTTTAAACGGTTCGCGCCGTAGATGAATTATCGGCCAGTAATCTAATTGGGTATTAAGTCTAAAACAGTATTTATATAAAAGAGCAGGCGTCAAAATATCTAGTTATCATATTTTATTACTATCGACAGTTTATTATAGAAATAATTTTAGTTATAGTTTAAACAATAATTAAGCTATTTGATTCGTTAAAATTGTGACGACGGAAGCCAGTATTCTCATACAAAACAAAGGAGGCTGTGACGTTTTATGCGATGATAAAAACAGTCTCAGTTGATTTAATTGTCAAATACCCAATTGTCTGCAAAAATTTCTTAATTCTACACGAATAAATAAAAGAATGACATGTGGATCCCCCGCATTTCGTGTAATAAAGCGCCTACTTTTCTTCAAATATTACTTAGGCGCGTTGTCTCACAAAAATGTGGCCAAATTGTTAGCCAAGTATTTTTCTTCTTCCTATATGCTTATTCTATTATAGTCATTAATAAAATCAATACCAATAAAATTGGAGTTGTTAGTTACAAAAACTCAATATCCTTTTGACATATTCAGAGTTAAATAATGCTTCATTATACCTTATTATTCGTGCAGGAACGGAGAAATAATACAATTTCCTGCGGCCTGGCGGCCTGTCGTAAGAGGCCACAAAACAACCCAGCCAGGTGGTAGGGTATTTACCCGACTGGATGTTTACCACCCTGGTCTAGAGTGTGCCGCCATAACAACATCGAGTTGTGTTCCGGCATTAGTGACCAGGTTCCAGTCTCACTTAAGAGAGCAGCAGCGCATTTGTAGCACTTTTGGCGTTGCAAATGTTCATGGGCGATGGTAACCGCTTTCCATCAAGTGGGCCAACTGCCTGTCTGCTCAACTCATGCAATAAAAAAAATTAATGATTAAAGTTCTCACTGTATTACATCAATAGTTTTCGTTAAGCTATGAATGTGTCAATTTATTAATCATTATTAATTTACTAACAAGAGTAAATGCCTTATATTTTAATTAGTTCCTTCCGCTCTGAGTGCGATAATTTGACTTTTAACTCGAACCTTTAATAGCTCGGCTGCTAAAGTGGCATAGGAGGCATCTTTCAATTACTATACACGATTCGACTACAAAGAGTGCGGTAATTTTTCCAAACAATAGATTTTAATTGTGCACGTTACAATACAGAACACGTTTCGGGCGTTTGTGCCGTGCAGTCGTGAGTGATCGACGTGAGGTACCAAGTTTTTTAATCGGCAATCGAGCACACCGTTTACTCCCAAACTAAGCAAGTCACGCTTGTGGGAAATTATACAGGACTGGGGCCGAACCAAACAACACAACGAGAAAGAAATATAAAAAAAAATCGAAATGTATGCTGGGACAATCAATCGCAACGGATAAGTGACAAATGGAAAATTCGTTTTTCCACTTGTCCGTTGCGATTCGTTTTTCCACTTGTCCGTGGAAGTTACGCCGCTAATATGTGTCCCAGCAAACATTTTTTGCAGGTTCACTGCAAATTATGATTTGGTTAGGTTAGGTACATTTTAATGAATGCATTTTTATTTTATGAAACAAAAAAAAACTGAATTCGATCCGGAAGCAAAAAAAAAACATGCATAGTCTACTCTAACATTATGCCGCCTCTCACCACACGGCCGTAACGCTTTTTCGTGACAAAAAAATCCTAATACACCGTCTATATAGAAGTTTCACTTCAAATATTATCTACATATTAAGAGATATCATGAAGGGAATCTTTGGACATCTTAAAGCGTATTGCGGACACGAAGTGACGTGAGATTTGGCATAGTTAAAAGTTTATATGGAGACGAAATTCAGAAAGCTAATTATTAATATATGTTGCAAATAGTTTACGTTTATTGAGACGTCAAACATAAGTTTGTGGTCAAATCAGTCGTGTTTGTCGCCAAGGTATTAAAATATTAGCAACAAATACTTACTTACTACATAGATATATAATCGTACACCTACGTTTTGACAAAAGGGCCTCAAAAACGTTCAAACTTAAATATTTTTTGAATAATGGTCGTATGACGATCACTGATTGGCTATTTAGTTTTAATTAGTTTATGAATTGAGATACTGTACTAAGACAAAAGCGTGTATGAAGTCATCGTAAAATTGTTTGTTTTAAAATTTCGCTCAATTAAGATTGATTTATTAAGTCTGGGAATTTAAGTATGTAAATTATATTATAATAAATGGGGATAACAAGCATAACAAGTTGACACATTTAAGGACGAAGTGGCGCCGCTTTGACAGTATGATGAATGATAAGAAAGTTTGTGAGAAACATCATTTACAGGAGTGCAAAATATTTTTTAGATATGAGCTGAAAAAGCTAAGGGTTCTATTAAAGGTGAGGCAGTACTTCACACCACTTCAGTTGCTAAATCTTTACCAAGTGCAAGTAGGGTCTTGAATGGAGCACTGCTCTCATCTTTGGGATGGCTCAGCCAAATACCAGGTCGAGACATTCGAATCAATGGAGATAAGAGCTAGGAAGCTGATAGGCAATAACCGACTATACGACAAGAGGCTTCAGAGCATGCGATGCAAAGTCGCTAGTTTGTCGGTATTCTACAGGATACATTTCGGCAAGTGTGCACGAATGTGACGGAATTGCACGAATTATTCCTTCCTCACCTTTTTACCACCGGACGTTCGAGCTTACCCCACCGATACACGATGGAAATACCAACAAAGCGGACGAAAGGCTATGCTTCCACTTTTATTATACATACACATACAAACATAACTTCACACCAGTTCCCTTGCGGGGTAGGCACGAGCAACAGAGCGCCATTCAAGCTTATTCTTACACACTTGCTTCTTTGACATTCATAGCTCTCGTCATGCACGCTCGTCTGTTCTTAAGGCTCCTGACATCACCTTCTGCTAGTACACGATCAATTTGATCATGGAAGGTGTGTCGTGGCCTTCCGCGACTTCTGCATCCATCCACTTATGCATTGTATATCTGTTTAGTCATTCTTTCATCATGCATTCTTTCCACATGCCCGAACCACCGGAGCATTCCTTTCCTTACCTTCACCTCGACAGTCTCTTTCAGACCAACTCTCTCTTTCTTACTTCGGTATTACGAACGCGGTCCGCGAGCGTCACTCCGCAGATTTTGCGCAGTGCTCGCATCTCGACCGCGTTTACTCTACTTTCATGCTCTCTCTTCCATACCCAACTCTCGCGTCCATACGTGAGCGTAGGTACCAGCACCGCGTTGTGTATGGCAAGCTGGGCCTTCTGGCTGAGGTTCTCAGCGCCTAGAAGTTTACACTTTTATTATAGATGATGTTTTTCCTGAAACATACAATCCTAGGTGTCTTCAAGTCTCGCGTGAACGGTTTTCTCCTCGGTAAGCGTGCTCCACCTTAGATTACATTTCCACCTCACATCTGGCTCGTGTCGGTCAAATGCGAATCTATTCAATATTAAAAAAAACACTACATTTACCCTAATAGACTGTCGCTATTGTAATAATGGACTTTGTCAACGTGTGGGAATCTATCTGTTTGTTAAGCCATCACGGCCGCAATGCGACGAGCAAGGCGCGCCTACCGACACTTTTTCATTTCTATACCAATTATATATCCAGGAAATTAATTTACCGTTACCAAGGATAGATTAGGAGACATTGAATCGTGAATACTTGCATGGGCAACGCACGTATGGGTGCCGTATATGGGGTACTGATGGATCTTAGATTTCGCACGCTCATTTCATTGCCATATATTGCTTAGCTGATAAGATCATTGGCTAGAACACTGGGAATATATTAATGGCTTACTAGTTACTCTTTTTACTACATAATGTATACGTATTATTGTTTTAGATTTTTTATTCGAATTTCTCTAAACGCTTTATGGCAAGAATATTATGAATCATATACACATTATGACGATAACTCAAAGTGTAATCGGTCATGTTGATCTAGGGCTAAGATATCGTTAGGTAAAAAATAAATCTTAGGATAAACCATACAAAACAGTAGAATGTTCTTAATACAATCTTTAAGGCTATTGAGGCATTCTTTGGCCTCCTACCATTTACTTGTTTGCTTTATTTCGTTTATTACAATTTGGGTAAAAATAGAATCCTAAAAAAAACCGTTCGTCCACTTGTCCATCGTTCCATGTATGTTACAGTGATTTTTGTATAAAGTTTATACATAAACTGTTACAAGTAATTTTCAAAAAAGAGGGTAGTCTAGCGGTTACATCGTTAGCGTGGATTAATCGGAGTGGTGGAAGCTCAATATAAAAGGGGGCGGCGGAGCCATATTCACTTCTTGCTTGACTTCCAAGCGAGCGGACGTTTGTTTGGTTTATTCTAAGAGCAGTAGAATTTATGTCTTTCAATTGTGCATCAATAAGGCTACATCTTAGATAGAGAATAATTTGCATTGTTATTTTATATACTATGTTCATGCATAGGATTTGTGATGACGGTTTGTTAAATTATAACCTAAAAGTTATCCTGATTATTGTTTTATGTTAAATTTTATAATGCGCTTCTTCCTTTATTTTCAAATAATTTGTGCCCTAGTTCTTAAAACTACTTTGTCTCTATGAATAAAATTGAGCAGCAAAATGATGTCTTCCAAGCATTCAAGCAGCAATTTTCCATTTAATAATTGTGAAGTTAGTAAATATTGTAAAGTCGTTGTTGATAATAACTGTATAGGGTAGTCTGGAGAAGATCGCCTATGGCGAGAAGACCGCCCATAGTACTTTGATGTATGTGCAATAAAGTTATTCATTCATTCATGTATTCTATACGCCGTTCACAAGGGTTTAGTGACATTGGTATGAACAAAGTAAGTAATTTCTTTTTTAGTTTGTTTCGCAAACTGGCCAACTTTTAAACAAAACACAGCATGCATTATAAATAGACATCGTGTACATAATAGTTTAGAAAAAAAGAAAATAAATAAATAAATAATTAACAAAGAGTGTGAAACTTCTTGATGTGCTTAACCAATGCATTGAAAATATCGGGCTCGTGGCAGATATTATTGTAGACAGTACAAAGACGGAACAGTAGTGAGTGTTAACAGTACACAGTGCGACATGCTCGTAATTTTTACGATATTGTACATTTTCGATTGAATGCTTTTCTTAGTATACTGTAAACGAATGACAAAGGCACTATACGTTGCTAACGTTGTTTTGATTTCTTCGTTGTCCGTGGTCAGACACACATTTTTATTGATTTTTATCTCTGCAACGTTACGTTTTAATTACGCATTTTGTTTTTCCATCATACGTGTCATTATGTCAGGTTGTAATATACGAACCTTACGAAATTTCTACTTGATCAACTATGTGTACCAGTTGGCAACATAGTGTCAGTAGGTTTTTCGCTTTCGAAAGGTGTGATTATATTTGAAATAATTTCGCCAAGATAAATAATGTTTACGTGCTCCACATACTCAAGCCAATTACGTTCGCAACATTCAGACTGGAAACGGCATGTTTTTAAATACTTAACACCGTTCTCATATTGAACTACAACTTCTGATAAGACGCGTTAAAAAGAAACTATTCGAATGGCTTATCGTTTTGTACATTAACAATGTTTAGAAGTAATGAAATATATCCTACTAATATTATAAAGGCGAAAGTTTGTAAGAATGTATAGATATATGTTTGTTACTCTCTCACGCAAAATCTACTGAATGGATTTTGATGAAACTTTACAATAATATATATTTTTTCATTGAAGAGTTCAGCAGACAGGCAGCCGGCGCACTTGATAGGAAGCGGTTAGCATCGCCTATGGACATTTGCAACACTAAGGGTGCTACAAATGCGCTGCTGCTCTCTTAAGGGAGAGACTGGAACCTGGCCACTAATGCCGGAACACAACGCAAGGTTTTTATGGCGGCATACTCTAGAGCAGTGGTGGTCGCCATCCAACCGAGCAAATACCCTACCACCTGGCTATATAGCTTTCACATCGGAATAACACATTCTACTAATATTGTAAACGCGAAAGTTGTAAGAATGTATGTTCGTTACTCTTCCACGCAAAAACTACTGAATGGATTCTGATGAAACTTTACAATAATATAGCTTACACATCAGAATAACACATAGGCTATAATTTATAAAGATATAGTGTGAATTATCCAAAATATAACGATTCTCCATCACCACGCGGGTGAAAGCACGGGGCGCTAGTACATACGTATTATCATCAAAGAGTCAGTGATGTCTTGTATGCTAATTTTTTTTTAATTTTTATTGCAGGAGATCAGCAGACAGGCAGACGGCCCACTTGATGGAAAGCGGTTACCATCGCCTATGGACATTTGCAACACCAAAGTTGCTACAAATGCGTTGCTGCTCTCTTAAGGGAGACTGAAACCTGGTCACTAATGCCGGAACACAACTCAAGGTTGTTATGGCGACATACTTTAGACCAGGGGTGGTAGCCATCCAGTCGGGCAAATGCCCTACCACCTAGAAAATAATAATAGTAAAGCTAATAAAGTCTCTCGATCCATTCAACCGTTAAGTATCCTATTCAAGTACACAAACAAAAGTTGAAATCAGTGTTTGTTACCATTCTGTTATGTATTATCCCAAGGACGTTTCGATTTTAATAAACAATGTATTCAATACGATAAGTAAACACGACTCTAGATTGAATAAACAAGTTTATATAAGTCGATAAGACTTTTATTATTTTATCTTCATACCCGATATTCACGGTCATTAATAGTGAGTTCCGATCATGAATAACACTTATTAATGACGAGCCTATAATCCAAGTACAACTATTATAAATAAGGTCGATGGTATTTTCTTAAGTTTTCGCGAGTAGTATACATAATAAAACTACGTTTTAACGGTTTCAAGTACGGTCATTTATTTGATTTTTATTATTCCGACGTTTCGGCCGCTTTTCAGTGGCCGTGATCATGGAAGACAAAGATGTCGGACAAATACACTACCACGTGTTTTTGCCCGGTGGTAGGGTATTTGCCCGACTGGATGGCTACCACACCTGGTCTAGAGTATGCCGCCATAACAACCTTGAGTTGTGTTCCGGCATTAGTGACCAGGTTCCAGTCTCCCTTAAGAGAGCAGCCTGTAGTCTTTGGTGTTGCAAATGTCCATAGGCTATGAGGATAACAGCTTTCCATCAAGCGGGCAGTTTGCCCGTCTGTTGAACTCATGCAATAAAAAAATTTTTAAGTGTCAATGAGTATTGTTAAATTTTATTTAGTCTACCACCAACTTGTTCATTTTAATTATTTATTTTTAATTTTGTTTATGGTTATTGTTTACTCTATGAGAGCCTAATCCACTTTCTACGAATCTGACAGAACTGTCGCTTCATTTACTGACTTCTTTATTTCACAATTAACAGACATGTGAAAAACAGAATACGTGGTAGAGAGCTATGCCGGAATCATTATCCTTTCAGTTCTTAGGGCTGGTTAGATCGGTGTGATACCACGCTCTCGCAAAATATCGGAGTGAAACGGTTAGCCTAGAGCTGACCGTGTTTCGTACGATGAGTCTCACTCATCGTACGAAATACGATACCGATGGCACGCCGCCCCTTCCCCCATATTATCCGTGTCCCATTCTTCCTCCTATCTTATCCCTCCTATCTCCCCCCATCTATCCCTTCCTAAAAGTTGGCAACACATTATCTATGGTCACTTGGTGTTGCAGATATGTATAGGCAACGGTAACCACATTCCAGTAGAAAGCAAAAAAAAGAAACCACCAAACAACACTTCATAAACGTAAACACCAAAAGACATTCTAGAAAATTCACAATACCCCAGCCACTCTGCATCTGCAACTCTTTCTTTTTTGCAGCCAGTTCCACTTTTATTACGAGAGGAGCACTCTACCGTGGCCGTAGTAATAATTACAAAAGTGCCGATCCATACGCATCCCGAACGACATACATCGGCTATTCTTGGCCGGCTAAAAATACCGGATCGACTGATGTAGCTCGGTGCAGCATGCAGTTTTTATGCACCTTGCTTTACCACGCATTTTAACGTAAAAATAATACCGGTACATTTGAAAGTATAAAAGCTTCTTGCATTAGTTAACCAAGTCTTTGTGTCATTTAATTTGTCTATTATAACAAAATAGTTAGCAAAACTATGTTTAACAATTGTGGTATATGATTTTTTTTTGCACGAGTTCAGCAGACAGGCAAACGGCCCACCTGATGGAAAGCAATGATTACGGTAGGGCATGTTTAGTTGAGTAATTTTTCAGCTTATTATTATTATTTTTTTTTTTTTATATTATGAACAACTCTACGGACTCGAGTTCCGTACCCTTTTTTACTACTTAATTTCTAGATTTAATTTTTTGAATTTAACACGCTTATTAGTTATTTTGGTTCGAGTGTGTGACATTAATTTATTGATTTTTGTGTTGAGGTGTATGTATCTTACGAATAACTTATTTTATTAATTTATTCTAGTTTCAATACTAAACTTATACTAATGTAGAGTGTATCTGTTACATGCTGGTGTTGTGAGGAAGTGCATGTGTAGTGTGGGCCTTATATCTATACTTATATATATTGTCCTATCTAGTGCCATGTGTGTTGTTTTTTCTTTTCTGTGCCTGGGATATTACTTTTTAGGCTCTTTGTGTGTCTTGGTTTGTTTGTGAAGTGTGCGTGTAATGCAATGCGGTGGTAGTGCGTGTTGGTTTCAGCTGATTTATGATAGCTCTTAAACCATACATCAAAATTTTTATATATAAATTCATTAAGCAAAATATTTTATGTCTAAATATAAAAACATATATAATACAGAGAATATTTATTTTAAAGTATATATAACACTATTACATTGTATTAAATAAGGTTTAAGACTTACAACCGTATATGTGACTGAAGAGAGTGCTATGATGTTGGAAGTGATGTAAGGTTTTTGGTTAAACGTAACTTCGATCTTAAAACTGGCTTTTATTTGAACTCTAGTAAGTATCTTTCAGTAGTACAAAAAATCCCGTGTCATTTTTACATTTTGAATTCCAGCCAATGGGAGCGAGTTTTGTACACAACTCTCATTGGTTAGTAGTATCCTTACGTCTTGGCTAACGCAGCTACATAGGCATTGATTAACGATAACAAAAGTAGATTATTCAGTATCTGATAAGTTAAATTTACATAAATAAATAAGGAATTTAAAGTGGATTGAATATATTTAATTTATTATATGATTAGAAACTATGATTACATATGAATAATAAACATAGCATATATCAAAAGATGTTGTTGCTATGTTTTACTTAAATTAGCACTTGTCGTTCTAGTTAAACGTCAAAAGTCAAATACCAAAATCAAATGCCAAAAGATTGACCTTGAACTTGGTCTACTTTTGTTTATGAGAGAATTACATAAATGGACTAGTTTTTATTGCAAAAGTTCCTAGTATACATGTATAAGTGAATAATTGAGTTGGGAACCTGTGAACGCTTGGTAACCAAAATCATGTATATTAAGCAAAGTAAAATACAAAAAATCTACAACTATGAAAGTCAGACAAGCTCAATGCTCCGTGCATTTACTTCATTCGATTGACAAGGCATAGCAACAGCACAGCCAGTCGGCTCCTTCTAGAACCGCATCTTATCGCTATTTCATAAATTATTTCACGGTATATAGTTTTAGAAATATTTCAATTGCTCGAATTATTTCCATGTGAAATTAGCCCCTCCGCCCTACCCTACTTACTTTAAATAAAAACAATTACTGTATAATTGCAATAGACACGCATTATGACATCAAAGACCCATAATATGTCGCGATAATACTAGATTAGAAGTAGGTTTTTCGTCGCTTAGTGAAATATTTTATTTGTAGTTCGTTCAGTAGGTTTATTGTTACAGTTATTTAGTAGCATAATTGTTATTGTCATGTTTCTTTTTAAAGTTAATTTTGTTATTTACCCTCTTATTTCTAAACGATACAATCGGTCATTTCCTAAATTTAATAATAATGTTATATTTTTATTTATTCTGTGATTAGCGCCTGTTTTGTATGTCGTAGGTAGTTCTTTATAAGTTAACATAATTTTGTGTAGGAATATTTGTCTTTATAATGTAGTGATTGTGTACAGATTATAATTCAAAATGTCTTAATTGTATATAGACGGTATTCACTACATTTTGTTTTCTTGTTGGCAGACGCGATAGATCTGAACTGTGTTCGGATTGTTTTATTACATGTAAAACTTTAAATATAATGTTTCATATGATATCTTGTATAAAATATTATCTGGAATTTCCAAACAGTAATGTATTAAATTCTTCTCATTCGAAACACATTAATTAAAATAGTTTATCAATGACTTCAATCCGCTATCGGTTGTGCCAATTGCTAAGTTTCGTGTACTGTAAAATTGTTGGAGGGATGGCGAGGTGTTCTAAAAATGTTTGTAGAGTCTAAAAAGTCAGTGTACAATATATGTTAAAACCGTGAGATTCTCTGATTATAAAGTATTGTGACCAGTTGCTGTTCCTTTACTACCATAAACCCTTCTTTGTTGTAGCAAGTATTATAGTATTGAACATTGGATATAGCATTGTACATATCTTTAAAAGTGATCAAATAAGATATTAATGAAACACCAATTGCAAAATGTATTGTCTTACAATAAAACGTAGAAAAATATTTCTAAGGTACATATGAAGCTAAAAAAAGAACGACAATATCGAGATAATTATTTAGAATGATTAGTGTGAATAAAGAAGATTTACTGAGATATCAATAGGGTCCGTCTTAAAACTAGGAAGTTTGTTCCTTGTTTGTTGTTGTTGTGTGACTTGCTTATTTAAGATATACCAGTGTATTACTTATAATCTTCTTTGATAAGGAACTAAAATTTAATATTTTTATTAATACTTAATCAAACACCAAAACCTACTCTGTTTTAATATAAATGTACCAATAATAATTACATGTGACCTAGCATAGAATTCAAACGATTATTACAACAATAACGAGTGAAATAGCACCTTACGCAACATCCTAACACAGATCGGAGGCAATCATCGTTAAATTTCTTTGTTAAATTAATCAATATTAACAATATTTGCACGACCAGCAATTAAAGATTGGATGGAATGAATACAATCTAAATTCGTGTTTTGCGCAACAAACACAGTAAACTTGATGCATTATTGTTACCGTAAGAGCCCAAATCGTTTACTACGTGCACTAACTAAATAATCATCAATTGACCTCCTGAGTTCTTTATACTTATCTTTCTCAAATGCTAAGCAAATATTCGCCTAACATTACGAGATTCACAGCAACAACTATGCATTTACACAGTACTCTTAACACTCATACATGATGATCGTAAATATTATTTAACAAAATTTTTAATACAATTTTTCCTCTACCATCATTTATCAAAAAGACTCATTGACTCTTCAGGTGATCAGAAGGCTGGTGCCTATCTCGGGCAACGGATAAGTATGGCGATCCAGCGAGGAAACGTAGCCAGCCTTCTGGGCACCTTACCCATAGAAGACAGTGACCTATGCTCAGTAGTCTACTTATAGTTTTGAGGGACTATGGGTAGAATACAATATAAATAAGTTAAGTTTTCATTTATTGTATTAGATAATATGTTGCATTTAGCAATAATTATAAAATTAATAATAATATCATCAGAGTTATTGTTTTTAATTCCTATACAGATGTTAAACATGCATAGTACCTATTTATTTACAAGTGATTTACAAAATTTCTAAAGAAGTTTCAGCTACAAATATTTAATTAGTTTAATTACATTTAAAACTCAAAAAGTTAAAGATTTCTGGCGCACACTTGGGGAGGCCTACGTCCAGCAGTGGACATTGATTTAGGCTTGTTCTTGCTCGGTCACTGAACGGAGCGATCCGTACTAGTACAATTTGTCAGATGTCCTAGTTCGGTCTTTTAGTACAGTTTAGTACACTGAACGAATAAGAATTATATTTTGATTTTCCTTCATACTTTGCAGGCTTAGGACTGTCATTCTAATCAATATTTTAGTGCATTAAGTACAGTTAAGTACACTGAATGAATAGTGAATTATATTTTAAGTTTCCTTCATACTTTGCAGGCTTAGGACTGTCATTCTAATCAATACCCGTTTATTTTTTACATAAGTTATTTAGATATTAAAATATCTGTGATTTTTTTTTTCTTAATGCATTATAATAATAATAATAATCGGCAGACAAACACACATATTGTATATCCCCAAATTAAGCAACTTACGCTTGTGTTGTGGCTAATATACAACGGACTACTCTGGGGCCGATCCCAGACACCCAGACCATAGTAAATAACGGAGAAAATACGTTTCCGAAATTTACTATACCAGGAATCGAACCTGGAGCCTCTGCGTTGCAGTGAGGTAGGCCGGCAAAGGCTTAGCCCACTGAACCACAGAGGCCGTCGATACAAGATATCAACATTTTATAAGTATTTGTCGGGTTATTTTAGAATCAGAATGTAACCATATCCTTGCCGCTCGTTCAGTTAGAGTCAGCCGCGTACCGTGATCGTTGGGCGACAGTTCGTAGTGTAGTACCAGTGACAAAGAATACATCGCGAAGTCAGACTATTCTATACGATCACGAACGACGAAGTACTAAATGAACGATGTCCTAAAACTGAGAATGAATAGTTCGTTCAATTCAGTGTCGGGAATTTATTCCTTTTAGTACATAGTACATGTACTACACAAGCCTACATTGATTGGCTGAAGACGAAGTTAAATATTAATATTTTCTTAAGTTTTCGCGACTTGTATACATAACAAAACTACGTTTTAACGGTTTTAAGCGCGGTAATTTTATTTGATTTTGGTTTTTCCGACGTTTCGGCCACTTTTCAGTGGCCGTCTTCCGCGATCACGGCCACTGAAAAGTGGCCGAAACGTCGGAAAAACCAAAATCAAATAAAATTACCGCGCTTAAAACCGTTAAAACGTAGTTTTATTATTAAAAATATTTTCCACAAAGTTACTTTTAGAGTTTCACGAAAACAATATGAACATATTTAAATGTTAATGGACACGATGATGATGAAGAAAAAACATTTCACAACATTTGTTATGATACTTTCGACCTAATTGTTGATTGTTGTTGTTAGAACATTATTGTTATTGTACAATAGTTAATGCCTGCGGCTTCGTGCTTTTGCGTGCTGATTGACTATTGAAATAAGATCCCTACGTTTATATAACGACGTGTGGTGATGTACGGCCACTAAGAGAGCTAATAAAACAACGATAAATAAATGTAGTAAACAATGAAATGTATCCGGTGTCAAGTATAAATGAGATACGATTGATGAAAAGATAAAAAAAATAAAGATTATAATTGGTATATACACGGTTTTTTTTGTGGAGGCACGCAGTGCCCTTCAAGGGAATTTCGGAAATATCGAAAAATTGCGATAAAAACTGAAAAAAAATGAAATAATTAAAAAAAAAACAACTTTGGTAATCTACAAAGAATTTTGGAGTTTTTTAATAGGTCTAAATTATCCAAACACAAAACCATAGACAACAAAGAAACAAAAGATTATGGACATACAACTTTTGAGAATTAGCATGCCTCCAAAAAAGAAGTGACAAAAAAAGGCCTGGGTATATATATAATAGGTATGTATGTACCAAATACATATTAGTGTAATATGTATATATTACGAGTAATATTAGAAGGTTAAGTAAAGTAAACTTAAGTTTACCCTGATATACCTAGTATTATCCAAGCGTTTTGGGTAAAGTCTGAAACTTAAATCATTAATTTGTACTCGGCGTTTACCAGTATATATCTGTCTACCGAACACTGGCCGGGTAATCTATTATATTATAGAATTCTAAACATGCCATATCTCTACATTGAAGTTATTGAAAAAACAACAACTGGAATAGACTATATAAACGACGGAGAACACGATGTATTTTTTTTAGATTTCTTGTCTGTTTGTTGGGGATTCACGTAAAAACCACTGGGCCGATTTCTTCCCTTTATTTTTTATTTGAGATATAAAGTTATTTTTGGGTGATTATAAAACAAACCACGAAGGCTAAGGCTAAGCTTTCCCATAACTATACCCCACCCAATAGCTGATTCGAGTCCGATTGATATTATAAAACGGGTATGACTGTCCGGGAGTCGCTCCCGCTTTGTAATAACGCAAAACCTAACTTTACCCAACCAGTGTTGGGTAGACCTAGATGTATACGGGTAAACGCCGAATAGAAATGTTTAAATTTTCAGACTACTAGTTATATCAGGATAAACTTAGTTTACTTAACCTTCTAGCATTACCCGTAACTCTTTTCTTTTGTCTTCCACCATATCCCAAATACTTGGGGTCGGTACAATATGTTTTTTCCTTCCACACTCTTCTATACTGACATACCTCTTCTGTCACACCACATATCATCATATCATCCTTCACAAAATCCATCCGTGTTGTAGTTTAACATTCTTTTGTCACGTGACTTTCATCCCTCCTCATTATATGTCCATTCCAACATAATCTTCTTCCTCTCAATTTTTCAGTCACGGGTGCAACTTTCAAAGACCCCCTTACGAACTCATTACCCGTTTATATATATATATATATATATATATATATATATATATATATATATATATATATACATATATTCAATCTTATGATAATCGATTCCGTCTTAAGAAACAAAAACGGAAACATAAAGCATCCACTTAAGGTTACGTCCACATTGACATAGTACATCTGCAGAGAAAAAAAGCTTTTTTAAAAACGTTTTTAAATACAAGCTTTTGAGATCCTGGATATTATGTAGCACCAGAGTGCTAGCCAAGACAAGTAAAACGAGCCCAAACACGACGGGCCTATCTTGTTTACTACAGGAGTTCTTGTGGCCACCTTCCGACTCCATCATCAGATCAGCTCCATGGTATCATATTATTGCATTGTCACGCGATATGCATATGTGTGAAAAATTTCAGCTCAATCGGAAACCGGGAAGGTGGTCAAATTTAACTTGCACGATACCACCCGAACTTACATACATACATCGATTGCAAGTTAAATAAAAGCTTGTAATGAAGATGATGATGATATAATGAAGATTGTTGACTTTCCATCTCTGAATAAACTTAATTATTTTATTTTGTGAATAAAAATAAAATGTGATTTTACCGTTATTCTGAAAAAAAAAAAAATAGTTTCCTGCAGTCACATCACTAGTAACCTAATTGTAAGAAATACTAAGGGCGATAATATACGTGCTATATCAGTTTAACCTACTTATTGTAGTATATGATTAGTTCATCTATTGTTTTATTTAATAGACGGTAAAGTTATGAAATTAATACTGAGTAATATTTATATATAACTACCTCCTGCCCGCGACTTCGTACGCGTGGAATAGTAAAAAAAAACCCAAATTTGAAACATTCTTCATTGGTGCTCCGCTCCTATTGGTCTTAGCGTGATAATATATAGCCTATATCCTTCCTCGATATATGGGCTATCTAACACTGAAATAATTTTTCAAATTGGACCACTAGTTCCTGAGATTAGCGCGTCCAAGCAAACAAACAAACTTCAGCTTTATATATTAGTATAAGATTTAAATTATCTAAAATATATTGCTGTGTATCCAATAACTTTTCTAACCGTTATTGCGCTTCTATCGTTATTAAGTATTATTTCTATTGCATTGGACATAACAGCTTACACACTTTAAACCGATTTTTGAAAAACTTGTCTTACTTAGCTCTTTTTATAATGTAGCAATAACTATAATAATAACTAAGATAGGCAAAGGCTCCCGCCTCCGTGCTTGCCTTAACCAGCCGGCACGGAGTGGAGATCGCTAGAGCTAAGACTCAAGCTCCAGGGGTGGAAGTGATAAATGGCCTAACGTCGGAAGTAGCTTCGGTGAACCTGCAGCCCACCTCTCGACACCCCTTAGCCACTCACACCCATGTTGCCCCTGTCTTTATGGCATTTTTTAGGGCCCATGCAGGGACTGGCGAGTCACCGTCTGCCCATTTTTCCATGTTCCCTGAACATTGCGACGGGCAGACGCCATAGTCCCCATATTCCCAGACCCCTAGTACCATTAGCAGTTCACCGCAACATTTCCCACAATAGTCCTACACTGGCCGGGGCTTGTCCTTGGGTGCATTACTATATGGTGTGGACAAGGATAATCGCCGGTCAGTGTCACGCCACATTTACATTAAATTTGTCAAGGGGCCTCTACGTGTTGGCCTTCCCATGGCCCCACGCAAGCCCCCCAAAAGTCCGGGCCATTTTTATGGCCCGTGGTCTTGAAAGACATACACTAACATAATAATAACATGAAGTTAAAGACATTAACTTTTCCAACTAATCAGAATCTTCTAGTCAAAAGTATGAAAATTACAGAAATTCCACAGTTGGACAGTTTAAAATATAGCTTTGGCGGAGAATGCGTTAAAATTAACGATGCCATACGAGTTTGGCCTACAAATCTCGTATTCGACCAGCCTGCGGATTTGCAGCGAAGTCGTGATCGCGGGCCTTAATTAATTTGACCATCGGAATCGCAAGTCTCCGATGTCTTGGTTAGGTTAACGAGAGCATTTTAAACTAAAACTGTGTTAGCGATTCTAATCTATAACTGTACAATTTACGATTCAGTGCGTTTAATATAGATTTGGAGAATTGTTTAAGCCAGGGATTCCCAAAGTGTGCGTCGCGGCGCCCTAGTACGCCGTAGAGAGTAAAGAGGGGCGCCGTGAGACGCTCCTGTTTATCATTCTCCGGAAACTAAACTTAGGCATTCGCTGTTACAAAATGAGCGGGGATCATCAAGCTCACACGTCACATTGACTAAGTTGCATTATATTTTATTTCCCATTTTTCTTAAATAATAAATGTTTTATATTGTATATAAATATAAAAACTCAACTTAATATTGTAGACGTTTCAATTTTTGGGCGTATCTACTTAGTATCATTGTACCCTATTTCAACAAGCTAGGGAGCCGAAACAAAGTACTAAACCTGTAAGTGCGACGCGAACTCAAAAAGCTTGGGAACCCTTGGTTTAAACCATATTCGTTAATGTCAGTAAATTATTCCTATTCCAAGAATTCCGCCAGGTGGTAGGGTACTTGCCTGTCTAGATAGCTACCACCCCTGATCTAGAGTATACCGCCATAAGGACCTTGAGTTTTGTTTCGGCATTAGTGGCCTGGTTCCAGTCTGGTTTTAATGAGCACCAGCACATTGGTAGCCTCTTTGCTGTTACAAATGTCTATAAGCGATGATAACCATAAATTATAACACCACACAAAGTCGCAAACACACAACTAACAACGAAACTTATACACATACACCAACGCGCACTACTACCATTGCATTACACACACACTTCACAAACAAACCAAGACACACAAAGAGCTTAAAAATTAATAACCTAGGCACAGAAAGGAAAAATAACACACATGGTACTAGTTAAGATAATATATATATAGCTATAGACATAAGGCACACACTGCACATGCACTTCCTCACAACACCAGCATGTAACAGATACACTCTACGTTAGTGTAAGTTTAGTATTAAAACTAGAATAAATTAATATAATAAGTTATTCTTAAGGTACACCACAACATAAAAATCACTAAATTAATGTCACACACAGTAACAAAAATAAACAATAAGCGTGTATGGACTCTAAAAACTTTCATAGAAATTAAGTTGTAAAAAAGTACGGAACTCGAGTCCGTAGTGTCGTGCTTGTTCAAAATTCTCACCAACCGTTTTAGGTTAAATAGGTTTGGATTAGACTCCTATCTCAGTTAATGCTAAACAGTGATGTGGTCGAAATTTGAAGATATTTTTTCTTTCCTTACTTTTCTGAGACCTCTAAGATTTGTATTTGATGACTGGCTAGATTTAGTGATCTAAACCTTTGCTGCTCTGTCCATTGTATCTAGAAATCTAGTGAACTACTGTTTGCTGGAATTTCGTAACGTACGTACTTTCCCGTTGATGTTTTTATATAAAGATCAGCTATGGTCTAAGGTCTTATTCTTTGCATGTAATGCATGTTACCAACAAGAACATGTTTTTCTACCAATTTAAAAGTAACCTTGATGATTAGCAACCATACTCTGCCACTGTCGATAACATTGTTTCAATGCATTCCTTACGCAAGAACTACTTGTAAGAGTGACAAGTTACAGACGATACATGTAAGGATATTTTAGATTCAAGAGGTTTTTCGGCGAAATACTTTCAAATTTTTGCTGATCTCGTAATAGTGTTAAGCAATTGGGAACTAATGCACTCAGAAAGTGATTTATGTCGTCTATTAACATGCTCTTCCGCATTGATGCGTTTAAAACTTAGTGAACATACATGATATATTTAAAAAAATTAATTAACTTGGCAGATGACAAATGTGAATTATTTATAAATAACCAATTTTGTTTCATAATTATTTAATATTCATTTTAAACTGCATAATTATTCATAAATTATAATAAGAACGTGATTTCTGATAGTGGGAATCGCGCCGTTGTTAATATTGAGTGGCTGATTAAGCCTGTTATACTTTTGTGAAGAAGAATGTAAGCATTAGTTAGTCTGGTAGAAACAATATAACTTCTCGCCTATATGAGGTTAGTGCATTATTATCATTTAGAGCTTCTTTTATTCTTTATTTTGATTCTCAGCTGACTGTGTTTTATTGCTCTTTACGGTGTGAAATCAATTTCATTTGGTCGTCAAATGTCATACCCTTTTAGACATTCCCTTTACTCTCCAACCTCCTACTTCCGATAGATTAGAATTCAATGCACATAGGACATATTCTGCAAGATCTACAACACACCCTTATGCTCCTTACATCCGTGTCGTCTCTTGTCCTCTAGCTCATATAAAAACACATACTTATACAATAGGCTAATTATTTTTTACTTTCTGAGTGAATTAAAAACGCAACTGTAATGCTAAATTACTAACTAACTCCGTTGGTTCAGCGACCCAAAGTGAGTCTTGGCCTCCGAAACGAGAGCACGCCACTTTCCTCTGTCCTGCGCAGTGTCTTGCCTATTGTGGGCTTGTAGTGCGGTCAGGTCAGCTTCCACTCTATCCTTCCAACGATACTTGGGACGACCAAACGGTCGCCGACCGACTGGTCGCCCCAAGTATACTTTCTTCACTCCCCGATCCTCCGCCATCCGCTCTTCATGACCGAGCCAGCGGAGACGGTGAGATTTTATCTCCCCAATGATAAATTACACATTGTTTATTTCTTACTAAAAACTAAATATGAATTTTGATATTTGGCAACCTGAGGAAGAGTTAGACTATGTCCTTCGCAAGGATACAATCTACCTTCTTGCCAAATTCGATTAAGATCCGTCTGGCTGATTAGTTATGATGGTAACACAAAGAAAAAGATTTACTATGGCGACTATTTTTTGATGAATCAATTTAATGTATTATAAACTGCAGTGAAATTAAGATATAAGACTAGGGTCACGATTCCGGAAGATGCACCGATCGCATCCGTGAAATTGATTGAGTGATATGCTCTATTGTTAGTGTGCCACGTATGCCGTAATGCGGAATGCGTGTCTATTACGTTCTTGTGGGGTCGCGTGCCATCACAATGGCGATGCAACGGTACACGATACAGCGGGGCGTATCCACAATGCAAGATTTAGTTAACAGTTCAACACCTGATCGACACTTCTATGGGCGCGAGCATTTTGGATCGCTGATAGGTTAGCTTGAATCGATAGATAATTTTTTTAAAGCATTATTTGACATATAAACCTCCTCTCTCTCCCCAAGCTAAGCAAGTTACACTTGTGCTATAGGTAATATACAGCGACCTCAGACCATATTAAATAACGGAAAGTTTGTTTACAGAATCTACAATGCCAGCAGTTGAAGCCAGTTTGACCAACGAGCTAGGCCTTGAAAGGCTTAGTCCACTCAACCATAGACGCCTCCATTTAAGAATTACGTCAATGAAGATATATTTGTATCATCTTATCGTTTAAACCCTGATTACATTTGGAGTATCCATTTTGGAGCTGGGGTGTCAGCAGCAGCTCTTTGCAAAAAGCCATTATTAGCAACTGTAATAAATGTTTAAAACTTTTTATCGTTGTAACTGTAACTTTACGTGTCAACGTAGTTTTAGGTAATAGATGAAATATGTAAGCCATCTATTTGACTATTCCGCCCATTCTAAGGAAACGAGGTCATATGTCGGGATAAAATGTATCCTAAGTGTTAACTAAGGTTAGAAGCCAGGACTATGCTAATTTTCATTCATATAAGTTAAGTAGTTTCCAAAAAAAAATCGAACTTTTTCGCTATTTTCGTCTATCTCACGGGAATTACGTCATTTATTTATACAAAGTATACCAAGTTACGCCCCTGGATATAAGCTAACTCCATGTCGAGTTTCATTCAAATCCGTTCAGTAGTTTTCACGTGATGCTCTAACAGACAGACAGTCAAAGATTCTAAAAACCGTATTTTTGGAATCTGTTGCGCCGAATTAGTCCCCCTGATTTTTTATATTTGTAAACGCATTGTACAAACCCGAACCATTTACACATTTATTATAGTATGGATAGATTCATAATAGTGATGGTGACATAATTTTAGTATTATATTGTTGCGTCCAAAATAAAAACAATTAATATAATATTCTATATGTACATAATAGAAGCCAAACAGTAAACTAGTAAATGTATAACCGCCCACAGACGTTGGCAATCTTAGAGCATCAATCAATGTTACGACATAAGTTCTGTTATCATGTGTCAGACTATCACATAGCATACTAAATATGTAATAAAACATATGAAATACAAACAAACATTAGGTGATTGTAAGCATAATCATCTAATAAAGCGTAATATATTCACGACGATACAAAGTAACAAAATCTTCAAATTGTTTTCAGTCTCGGCCACTAGAAAAACATAATAAAGTACGTTTTAAAACCACCGTAAATTTCAGTTAAAGCGGGGAGCCATTAACTCGTGATTGCCGAGATGCCATAAGCTTAATAAGTAGCCTGATCATGAATTTGAGCCTGTTAGCGTTGGTGTATAACATTTGTCTATAAAATTTATTTTGATTACAGATCTTAGGGTCGGCGCGATCAGTGTGATACCACGCTCTCATAGAATATCGGTGTCAAACAGTTATCCGCCCGCTATAATTTTCATATTATATAAAACTAGCGTTTGCCCCGTAGCTACGCCGCGTGAAAAACCTAGGTAGTAAGTAGCTCTATGCTACTTACATAAAAACTAATTTAGGTTTTTTTTATATAAGTCAGACCTTAACATTACTGTTTCTTGTTAAATTCACTACAATAAATACGTATTAGTTTTATCATAATTTAACTGCATTGTACGTTATGTATTATTATATGTGTTGTATTGTCCTTCGTGACTTCACTTCCTGGTCCCAGGTGGAAGAACAGAGCTGGTCTTAATTGGTCAGCATATGTTGAGACTGGGTCCAATTTTAGGACTTATTCTGTTCCTGTTATTTTACTGCTTGATAATACTGTGTATTTTTTTTGTTCTAAATGAAATATGTCTTTCTTTCTTTCAATAATAAAGAAACTACGTCCATATAGTTTATACAACTGCCCGGCAAAACATATAGTCGAGTCGCAGCCAACCTGATTTAAAGTAATACAATGAATGACGTGTTGTTTATACGTACGTAGCTATTTGACAGTGACTTGAAAAACGCGATTGTAGCGCCATCTATCTTGCTAATCCGTCTATCCCAAGTAGGCGATGTCTTTTATAAAATGAATAAAATGTATCTAAGCGTCGAGTCGGGTAATAAGCCATCTTTATGTCGAGTTTCATTGATATACGTAGTATTTTCCAAAAAAAAATCGATCGCAGCGCCATCTTTTTCCCTATTTTCGTCTATCCCACGGAAAGGATGCCATTTATCGGGATACAAAGTACTCGTATTCAAGTTACGTGCCGTGATATAAATTAGCTCCATTTCGAATTTTATTGAAATCCGTTCCGTAGTTTTTACGCGATGCTCTAACACACAGACAGACCAAAATTTTAAAATTGCAAGATCGGAATCTCCTGGTGCGTATTATCCGCCATGATTTTTTTCACATTTTTAAAAGCAATGTACAAACTCGAACGATTTACAGATTTATTGTAGTATAGATTACTAGAATATGCCCGCAACTTCGTCCACACTTCACTTGAAATTCCCGTGGGATTCCCGGGACACAAAGTACCGCACCATTTAAAAGTATGTAAGCTATCGTTTTAGTGAAATTTCTGTCGGAATAAGCTAATTTTTACGCACAAGAAAAACTAAAAATCGCTCCCGGGATAAAAAATACCACATATTATATTAGATAAAATTTGTCATCAGTCAAAAATCGCATTGAAATTCGATTGCCAGCAAAATTCTCGCGGGATTCCTGAGATAAAAAGTAACGTAGATTTTAAGTCTTAAGAATTTGCTCTCGATCAGCGAAAACCGCATCGAAATCGGCCCAGTAGTTTATACGTGAATCCCGAACAAACAGACAAAGACAAGAAATCTAAAAAGAGATAGAATACATTATATTTAATAATTTAAACACTATACTCATACAGATTGTTACAAATTCCTGCGGCCGGGCGGCCTGTCGTAAGAGGCGACAAAACAACCCACAGCCAGGTGGTAGGCCATTTGCCCGACTGGATGGCTACCACCCCTGGTCCAGAATATGCCGTCATAACAACCTTGTGTTGTGTTTCGGCATTAGTGACCAGGTTCCAGTGATTCTTAAGAGAGCAGCAGCGTATTTGTAGCACCTTTGGTGTTGCAAATGTCCATAGGCGATGGTAACTGCTATCCATCAAGTGGGCCGTCTGCCTGTCTGCTGAGCTCCTGCCATAAAAAAACAGATAGAATTGGAAATGTTTTGAGGGTTTTTGGACTTTATTACCATATTTAAAAATATTATAACGAATCATACAAGAAATGTGACGTCACGAGATTTAGAATACCTCCCACCCCTTGTCACACATTTTTCGTGATACAACTACTGCATGTCACACACACACACACACACACACACACAATTTTTTAAAATAGCTTCAACGTACAGACACGGCATGTTTAGAATTTTGTAATATTATGGATAAGATGTTGAAATGAAACTTATCAGGAGTTTCAAATTCTTTTTTCAGGACTGGAACTTTAATATCAAAGCTACCTTCAGTGGTCCTATTTATCGCTAATGGGCGACTAATGTCAAACGCGACACGACTAGTAAACCATTGCCTTTAGTTTTAATAGACGAAAACAATAAAATGTTACTCAACAATGGAGTCGCCTGTTGCGTAGAAATAAATTATCCAACTATTTAGTCAAGCTGTAAAACTAAAACGGATTAGAATTATCGTAAACTCGATTGTTTTTATGGTGTGGATATAAAATTTAATTGATAGTTTATTAGCTCAGCTTACTGTAAATATTTTAACAAACTGTCGGCAACATAGTCAGTCAGTTTCTGGTTTCTGTGCTATTGATTTAACAATAAGTATAGAAATTTTGTCGAAGCAAACTAAGATCTTGAAATATCTAGATGAGGGTATACAAGGTTCCTAAGGCATAATGTTATTATTCATATCTGTAGCAAGCTACAGAGTTTATGACAGAAGTGGGCGTGCTTCTATAGACTTCCATAGATTACAACACATTTTGTGGAAAAAAACACGGGTGCAAATTTTGGTGCGGAATTATTCCGCAGTGCACTGCATGCGCTTTTATGCGTATTTTAGAGATTTAGCGGGAAAAATATTGCACCGAAAAATTCTTGACGCGTTCTAGGCTTTATTCAGGTATTTATAATAAATGATAACCTCGAATTGTATATCTTTTAGGCGTAATTGTTCAAACAAAAATAGTATTCCATTGGAAAGTTCTTAAACGAATGTCTGCGTCCGTAGTATTTAACAATTTGAACATGACTCAAGATGATGAAAGCACAATTTTAATTAGTTTTTCACATTTTTATGCGTAATATACTACCATAACTCGACTGGTAAGTCATACAGCAACCAAGAATCTAAATAAGAAGTTGGGCTCTTGCTGTACGTGTTGTTTACCCGATTAATGACCACAACAATGAGTTTTTAACGGGGACTTGAATGGTGATGTTTTGAAGTGCAGTTTTATTTCAATAACTGTATAATATCGGTTAGAATGATAGTTGTAAGATGTTATGTTGAAAATATCAACTGCAACAAAAATTGCTGTTACAAGAACTCTCCTTACTTAGGCGTCAGTTAAAGATCCACAATTTGCCTGAAAGTTTTCACACACACACGTGTGTATGTGTGAAAACATTGCATATTCGCAAGCTAAGCAAGTTACACTTGTGTTATGAGTAACACAAAAAGCAGCAACTTAGTGGTCGTTCGTTCATAGACACACAAACCATAGTAAACAACGAAAGGTTCGTTTACGAAATTTACCATCCCGTAAATCGATTCCGGGACATTTGCCTTCCAGTGCGCTAGACTGGTCAAAGTTTAGCCCAAACAACCATAGAGGCCAACATTATCCTAAAACTTGAATATTTACGGATACTTGGTGCTGGCTAAATTCACAATGCAGTTATTTAAAAAAAGACCATAACTATGAGGTTCAAGTATTTTGACCTAATCGATTTGAATACATACATATTTTAGGCACACAAGCTCGCTGAGGTAGGCAGAGACCATAGATCTCCACTTGCTACAATCCAGACGAGCACTTTTCGCATCATCACTTTACTTAATCTCTTCGTACATACACGATTTGAATACAAAACACAATTTAACAGCAGAATAAGCAAGTGTGCATGTGATAATGCATTCATCTCACCACTTTATTCCTCAGACAGTTTCCAAAAGCGTGAAGGAATTAGTTTCCACACGTCGGGATTATGTAAAAGCGACTTACGTGACTCTTGAAATTCATGACATTCCACTGGTTTGTTCACTAAATTTATTACGTTTCTCCTTTTGACTAATAAATAATGTTCTTCACGGATGACGGAGCAATTTTTATCATGAAAGGTCAATTTTAATCATGTTTTCATTTATAAGCGTTTTCTGAACTAAATCCTTCAAATAACTAATGAACATGAAGTTACTAAATAAATGATAATGAAATAAAATCATATTAATATACAAAAATTAAAACGACTTTAAACATTTATGTTTTATTTGCTCCTTTTTCGCGGCTTTGAGAATGAACCTTTTGGCATTAAATTATGTAAACATACTTCATAACTCCTTTGTCAGTGTCGCGGCATGATTTACAATAGGAAGGTACACACCGGTCCAGCCGAGTATGAAATCAGTACGCTCGCGCCGGTGTGTACATGCAATATCAAAATTTACTATTGCGAACGCTCAATTGTCTACGGCCAACCGCCAATATTAAAAAAAATCACTACGGAACGATGACGAACAATTGTACGCGCAGAATCTTATTACTAAAAATTTATGTAAAATTGTAAAACATCAAAATATACGCATTATTAAAGCAAAAGATGCTTCATTGAAGACGTCCTACGCCACAGTCAGACAATATTAAGTTGAAAATTTTAAATTTTCAAAAGTTTAAGCGGGCGAAAGACCATCCATAATTCTAGATGTAATTGGGTAAAACTTTTAGAAGAAAATGGCATTTTGAAGACTAATCAGGTTTATAGTGAAAAAAGGAATATTTAAATTTGAACTATTTGCAATGAAAGTGGAACATAAACATCACATACAGTTGATACTGGGTCTCAATTTCTAGATACAGCCGGAGAATCAGATAAAATATCACACCTGCATTTGATCTTTGATAATAGAGTGACAGTAGGACTTAAAACTTTCTTCTGAAAGATACGAGTGGAGGATTGCCTGTCTGGCTATCTTAATGTAATCTAGATAAATTGATTGTAGAGAAAGACTTAGATTACTCAGAGACTTAGGGCCGTTTGCGTAACAATCGCCTTTAAATAAAAATTAGTTAATCATAAACTGCCTATATATGTTTTACAAAAATCGTATTTAAGATGCCTGGCATAAGGCGGTTAGGTTTCTAAGAAACTCAACCTTTAATAGCATAATATGATCTGAATAATGTAGGGTCTAAAAGGATAATAAGGTACTTTAGAGTCAAATAAAGTGTGACACTTTTTAGGATTCTGTAGCCATTTTGGCAAGAACGGAACTGACATACCATCGTCATGTCCGTATGTTTACTGATATGTAAATATTTATATACCACAGCCATTTTCATAGAAAATATTGCACAATATATAGCAGGTGTTTTCTATATGCTGCTAGATAGTGATATCGCAAAAAAAAAAAGAAAATTGAGAGTGCTGTCCACATGTCTATCGCGGAACAATGAAAACATTTTTATTTGTGTATATAAACTGAACATTTACGTATGTAACTAAAATGAAAAAACTTATACCTCGCATAGTTTCTTAGATCTTGGGCAAAAATGTGTAAAGATGCTTCTAATTAATATTTTGAAGTCAATTTTAAAGTTTTGAACTATGAAGCGGAAAATTCCGAAAACATTCAAGATCTTTAAGCTCGAGTTAAGTAGACGCTCTCAACGAAAATTGATTTGAACAAGATTCGATACGTATTTTTTGTAATATGGGATATTCTCAATTAAATTCTTTCTTAGACTTTCGTAGCGTGGCGTTTGAAATATCAACGGAACTTACCGTTGTGCTGTTATGAAATATTATGACCAGCGTTTTTACATTGTTTTGTACAATTGCAATCCAAATTGTCGGCGAGAGTCGATTTGCTTACAGTCTAGACAACACATCCGGAATTAAACTTTTATCCAAATAAGTGTGTTTCACTTAGAAAGGACACCACGAGCCACGATCCTAACAGTGCGTAGACAACCATAAACTTGGCTGTTTGTTGTTATTTTAATAACATTCCTTTCGGATTTTAAGGCAATTTAATTGTATTGTATTGCTACAGAAATCTGCAAGATACATGACAGTGAACCACGTTTCTCTTCCGACTATTTCTTGGTAAGATACCGTGACATTATTATACACAGCTAGAGCAGTAATTTGGGCCCTGCCCACACGATCTAACCATAAAGTACAATGGTCAACAATGTTTACAAATTCTTTGTTTTTATGATTTCGTGTATCTATTGTATATAGTTTTACATATTTCGTATTGATTATATTTAAAACACCACAATGATACATTTGTAATTCCTGTGCATTGCCGTGGTAAATTAATAGCTAAGGCAGCCAGGTCTCATTTTAGTGACGAGGTTTCGAATCCTGGGGAAGGAGTATGACCATTGGCAAATTTTCTAGTATAATGAGCATGTCACAATATTGTTACAACTCAGGTCCCGGCAAACACAAAATCCACCTGCATATCTGAAACAAAGCACATTTATTACCCGTCGGCATTTGAACTAATAACATTGAAATTCTTTTATGGTCGTCTTCTTTTGTTTACTTATTGGCATACGGCCTATTGTTGTATTGTAATCATTAGCCAGGTGTTACGGATTTAAAGTACAAGCTGATTCTAGGAAATTCGGTCCACGCTGCCGGGCGGACATATTGCATTTGTGCAGTATAAAGCAATGGCCCGATTGAGGGAGGAGTTAGTCGAGCGAGAACCACCAGCGAAGCGAGACGTGTGTACTACAATCGGGAATCTAATAAGTGACGGACTTTGCGCGTTTTATTGAATTACGACCTTCTGCATTACGTTTGGACTTGTTGTGTTCGGATATATTTGTACCTGTGTTATACGTGTTTGTATAGTTATAATAAACTCTATAATAATTACAACGGCATTTTTATTTCAAGTCTCGCACTTGTAACAATATATTTACAACGTGCTGAAGTTCAAAGTAAACATAGTAAGAGAACTTTCACATATGGTAAACAGATAATAATTATCGATGATGCGATGGCCATCAATATGTGAAACTCACCGATTTCCTCTTTCGATAAGTGTGGTAAGTATATCGTCTGTTCCTTTAAAATGAAGAGACTCACACTTGGCAATGGGGTATGCTGATATTATATTCACAAAGTGTTTGTTCAGGTGTATTAAATGTGGTAATTACCTAAATTTTGAGGAAAATTTAAATCGAAAAACAAATGGTAACGATCAAACGGCCCAGTTGTCATAAACAAATAAGTAAGACATGAAGAGGTAATCGACCTAAATGTATTCCCAAACCACAATGTTATCGACGTCGATAACTTTGCACACCCACACGTAACATCCTCGCCATACGTGTGAACTGCAATATGTAAGATATTAGGCTTACTATCAATATATCGACGATTGATATCGAAACGGTCGGCCTTGCCACCAATACTGTGCAGACAGTTAGTGTTACCGCTTGATACCCATTCACTGTTTGTACCGTTTCGTAGAGTGATCAGATCAGTGATCTTTAGCTGCCTGCGTCGGGAACTTCATATCCATAAACTGTTAATTTTGTTCTTATGTATACGGTGCTTGAAACATTTATGACGCTTCAATCTTTTACAGCTCCGTGTTGTCTTGAATGAAACTTCTTAATTGTTCACTATAAACTTAACCCTAGATGATTAATATGGATACATTTGCATTAGAACACTAGGTGGGTTTATCGCCCATAGCGACCTCTTCTAGGCCACCTGCTGTCCAAGGAGACTTTAAAAGAAAAATTAAACAATATTTGGTAGTGTATTATACTAATAGAATCGTAATCAACTACTAGAGATATACACAATTAAACAGATTATAATAATATAAATTACATACACCTACATGCGAACAGTAATATTTAGTACTTAATGCAACAATTTCATTTAATTTGGAATAGTCCTCAGTTAACATGTTTATAAAATATATACATGGATTTTGCTTGTCCGATTGTCATAGGGAGGGAGTTCCATTAGAGAATAGACTGTACGGCAAAAGAATTTCCTACGAAGGAAACTGTCTTCAACTAACTTCTGGGTTAACTTCGACACTATGGATTACATTAGAAAAGAAAAGTACTTATTTAAAACCAATAATGATTCCAATAAAATCAAACTTCTCACGACATACACAAACGAAATAGAAAGCGAAATTCACTTAATGATCGAAACAAAATATTTTGGCAAACAATAAAGTCACGACGAGTTTGAGGCGAAAAATCTAATCATTAACCAGCACAGTCGGACTAAAATTCAATAGTACATCTTTGAAAGTAGGTTAACAATGACAAATAGACGACAGGCTATTCTCATGATCATCATTTAAATGTTATAAAAGTAACAACATTCTTAATGGTATTAAGGAGTAGGCGTGGTGCTATCGACAAAAAAGTGTTATCTATTTGAAACGAGACAAGTCAGCGTTGATAAATAGTATCTTGAAGACTATTTGACAGTGGAGAAATTGAGTTTATTCAATTTATTTAAGCACTGACTGAATACTGAGAAATTGAAATCTTTAAAAGTTGTGTGTGGCCTAGCTGTGGGTGCAGATGTTTTTTTTGGTTCTCTGAGGATATCTTCTTCTCAAAATGAATAAAACTATGATAATCATATTAGTATGCATGATTGATGAGCGAGAGTAACACCACAGGTTGGAAGCAAAGCACTGAAGCCACAAAAGACAATAAATCACGTTGTTTTGAAATGTGAAAGCGTAGAACTTTCCAGCGCACTGTTACATTACTGAACATATCAAACGATCATGAATCGTAATAGACGGCCGATTACAGAAGAATGTGATGATATCACTGGGTTTTGTAACTACATCCAGTCAGACAATGATCGTCTGTGTTTTGGTAAATGTTTGCAGCTATTCTAACAGCAAAAACAACGGTTTTACAGATTTAAAACTGTCCGACATAATATTTGATATCTAAACAGAAGTATTGAATATTAATTTACATGGAATTCTATTACAAACAAGCAATTACGCTTTATCACAAAACAGTAGGTACCGCTATACTATTCATTAAGCTTTGTCTACCTATATTTAAAATCATCAAAAATTTAGTTTACTCGTCGATCAGGAATCTCTAAACGCAGTACGTATACTAAATATTCTAGACGACTGACATTGTTTGTTTCTATGAATGGTGATTAGTAAACAATGGCTCAACAAATAACAATTTGAGATTCTCTCGATTCATAAATACCGTATTGTACTTATAAGACTGAAACAGTTTTTTGTTGTACTAACTTTTATAGGTCGTCTAGATCGGTGGTTTGTGGAAAAGAAGTTTAGTCTAAATATTATATTTCAAAACCAATGATCATCCTCTTGTTGGTATTAATGATTAATTAAATTACACGTTGTTTCATTAATTTATTAGATAGCTTGTTATTAAATATCTGATAATATTGTTTACTGTATTACAAAAAATTACACGTAATAGCTTAATATAAGACTATTCCAGTAATAATTTATGATATTATAAAGGCTTTCTTCGCTAAGGAATTTTAGTCATTGCTCTTTCATTAGTATTGCATAATGTATGAAAGGAGGCAGGAAAGAAATGATCATTACAATACTGAAAAATAAAGCAATTACTTTTAATGCACATCAGTTGCAATGACGACGTATTTCCAAAGTCGTTAAAGCCACATTGCTGCATATCATGTTACATAATCTTTAAAATATTGTTACGAGTTGCAGGACTCAAATTAAAATGCCGTTGGAATTACTATAGAACTATACAAACACGTATAAATAACACGGGTACAAATATAACTGGACGCAATAAGTCCAAATGCAATGTACAATTCAATAACACGCGCAAAGTCCGTCACTAAATGTACACACGTCTTGCCTCGCTTGTGTTATCGCTTTGACTGCCGGTTTCTCCATTGGTCCATTGCTTTATATTGCACCGATACAATACAGCTGCCAACCCGCGTAGATCGGATTTCTTAGAATCAGTTCGACACACCTGTCTAATAACTGCCATAAAAGATTAGAATATACAATAGCCTGTTTATCTAATTACAAATTTTAAACACAAAGCAAACAAAAGAAGTCCAAATGCCGAAAAAGGTAATAAAATGTGTTTCTACGGACGCAGGTGTGATTTTGTCTTTTGTCGGCATTCGGTCGTAACAATATTTTTAAATGTTAATAATGGATATATTGCATTCCTGTCCCCCAGATCAATAATCTTGTGAGGTAGGTTAGCTATATCAGAATATTATACTAGCAGTTGCAATAAGTAGCTAGATTAGGTTAGAAAAATAGAAGATATGACGTAAATTTGTGACATAGTTGGTTAAGCTGATACTCAGACAGTTTTTAGAATAATATGAACTAAACCATTAATCGATTGGTCCTAAAGACTTTGTAGCTCGAACAAATAAAAAAGGAGAATATTTTAACCGAAAAAAAGCGGCACGTAGACGTACGTAGGCAACTAAAAAACACATATATCACAGCGCGACGCGGAACGCAGACTACTATGAGATGCGCGGGCGACAATCGACGCCACTCACCCCCGCATCCTGCCCAACCCCCTCTGGTGTCCTACGCACGCCCTCTGCCGCCCGTCTTCGCCATTTATTTGCCATAAAAGTTAAATATTATATAAATGTTATAATGCGTCGCTAACAGACTTAGTATGACTTATATTCACTTCTTTGCAAGTAGTACACAACAGTATATAATTAATTCTTAAAATGAATTCAATTTAATGGATATTAGGTTTCGTAAATATATTAGCAACTAGAAGGTTGTTATTTGCCACATTTAAAAAAATAATTTTCTTATTACAAATTAAACTTTCATTTCAATTGCCACCGTCTCCTCAAATATCTAAACCAGATTTGAAAAGTACCAATTTTCAAGGTGCAAATTTGATTGCGACGTAAAAACTCACTTCAAAGTGGATAAATTTATAACTCAATTGTCTCATCACTACTACGGCGAGTGAAAAATTGAATTTCAACGAAGCGAATTGAATTACGATACTCGTTGTTAGCCAGGATTTTGTCACTTTATATGGAGGTTTTAATGAAGCTCAAAGAAATTATATTCCAAATGACCGTTATGTAATTAGGGCGTTACGCGCGTTACGCGTTACCCGCACAAATATAAAGATCCATAACTTATGAAAATCATTTTAATGTAAACTGGCATTTGCCCACGACTTTGTCCACATTCGACAGATAACAAAGATTACAGTTATTTTGTTAAATATCAAATCAAAAGTTATTTTCGACCCTACCACTTAAAAACCTCTCCCGAGAAAATTCCCGTAGGGTTCTCGGCATATAAAGAACCGCAGATTTTAAGTCCGAGAATTTACTATCGATCAGCGAGAACCGCATCAAAATCGGCCCAGTAGTTTTTACGTGAATCGCGAACAAACAGACAAACACAAAAATGTAAGAAACAAAAGACTACACTTTTATAATATTACAGAAGACAAAAGTACCTTATGTTCATCCCTACTGTCATGTATTATATATATATATATATATATATATATATATATATTATATATATATTTTATATATATATATATATATATATATATATATATATATATATATATATATATATTTATATATATATTATCCATGCGGGAACGGAGAAAGAATAGAACTTCCTGCGGCCGAGCGGCCTGTCGTAAGAGGCGACAAAACCACCCATAGCCAGGTGGTAGGGTATTTGCCCGCCTGGATGACTACCACCCCTGGTCTAAACATCACGCCCGGGCGCTACTCACAAAGGGGGGCCAAATTGTTACATATATTATTATATGGTTTTCGAAAAAGGTATTGTACTCCGGGCGCAAGTTAAGCTCGCTACGCCACTGTCTACACCTTACATAAAAAACATTATTATGTATTTTGTAGACCTGTTTATTGAAACGAACCACACACGTATGTAGGTACATTAATTTGGGATAAACTAGGACAAACAATTTTTTTTCTGTTTATATTAAATCACTTTATTAACAAATTTAATGTAAATAGACCCAATAGTTTTCAGTACAGTGACTTATAAGACTTGTGGGCAGATGGACTAACTTTACCATAAAAAAATAATTTATTTATTATTCGTTACTTACATTATAATCATTCTTGCCTCACAATCTTTCCTATTAATTAGATTAATGTTTCTTTGAAACCTATTGTTATTATAAATGAAAGAGGCACGATTCTCAGGTAATTGTCGGCATCATTGTGTTCCTAGAAACGAGATGATCTAAATAATTATAAAACGCTATCTAGTTACAAAACAGGAGATTGTTGAGTGCTACTTATGTAGTGCTCTTGCTACAATTATCACTTAATCCAGGTTCCTATACATCTTAATCAATTATTTTACCTTATAGTGATGTTTAGGGGCCATGCACAAATTACGTCAAACGAACTTATGATTTGTTGACCCCTCCCTTGTCCTTGTCTTGTTGGACACATTCCTGAGACTCCTCCCTCGCTAGTGAGACATCACATATTTTGCAATGTCACGTCAAGAAGTTGTTAAATTAAAACAGCAGTTCCGTAATTAGTTTTATTTCCATTTAAATTATTTTTTAATCATTTAAACGCTATTGTTTTAATATTCAATGCTGAACAATGATTTTTAAGCCATGGTACCGCCATCTCTTGTTCAAATTTCACACACACATTCTTGATACATACATCATATTTCCTTCTCTTTTTGTATACTGGTATGTATGTATAGCTATCTCTGTGCCCCCCAATTTTTTCTTACAAGTTGGAAATCGTCGCCATGTTGTCGTCGGATTCGTTTGCGGCGTTAAGACAACAGACGTAAGAAATAATGCACTTTTGGCAAGCGCAGTGAGTTGATGAACTTATATTAAATGCCGGCCGTCCTGAAAAGTATTGAATTTGGTGAGAGTGATTAATTGAACTGGTTTCAAGATACGTGCAAGACTTCTGAAGCGGGGGGGGGGGGGGGGGATAGTGTTTGGACATGAGTAATTTTTGTACTTATTTATTATTATTCAACAAACACTTAAGGTTTTGTGTATGCGGAATATCCGGGATTTCTTTTGCTTTCGGATCCGCGCACACACAACTATGCTCATACAGATAGAGTTGGAAATATTTTTAATTTTTTTGTTACTAGTCCAAATTGCGTGTTTAATAACTTCAATATTTAGAAGATTAAGAGATTAAGATTTAGAAATATGACGTCACGAAATTTATGACCCATCCCACCCCTTGTCACACTTCATCGATTTTTATTTTTATATATATTGTATAGGTTTGCGTTTGACCGACATTGTCCTACTTATGGCAGGTGCAATGTCGGTGGATGTCAGGAGTCAGGTGGACAGCAGTCTGAGATAGAGCACGCTCACCTAGAAGATATCATCTGTTCACGCGAGACTTGAAGACACTTAAACGGTATGTTTCAGGAAAAATAGATGTCAGTAAAGAGTTCCACTCCTCAACGGAACTTATAATAAAGCGGTCTTCTGAGAGTAGTTTGTTAGTAATCTGAGAGTATGAACGAGTCTTTGAAATATCAGTGAAACTTCACACCGTTTAGTGGACACAAAAAGAATAAACGACACCCAGTCACTATACGTCGGCAACTACTTCATCACCCCTTATAAATATCCGGAATATTTGGAATGCCTTTGGGAACGTGCGTTATAAATACCGGACACATAATCCGCGGCGTGTCAAGCGGAACGCATCGGGAGCGCGACAGTGCGTCAGTGGCGCTGCATCCTTCGCTTATACTTCTATCTATATACATTATTTGCGTTAAAATATACTCAAGACTGTGAAGGATATTTCGTCTGTGAAAAATCAAAACCCAGGAAGTGGTTCCCAAGATATTTTACAGCAGAGTTAAAAAGTATGTCACGAACTTTAACGCCGCGTCATTCTAATCTCCTCATTTAGTTTCTTAGGAGCCATAGAATGTTTTTGCCAGCACAATTTATCAACAAATTAAACACAAAGTAAACAAAATAAGTCCAAATGCGGGAAGGTAATAAAGTGTGCTTTCATGGTATGCAGGTGTGAATCCACTTTTGTCGGTCGTAACAATATGTATCAATAATGAAATTATGGAACACATAAATATTGCTCCACTAATAGTATTTCAAAGGTGGTATTTAAGAACATACAATTATTTTTATACTAATAAATTATTTGATTTGACTTCACGAAGGAGGTCGGTCGCACGTGCTGGAGGGCGAGCATGCCTGCTCCACACTGGTTGAGAGGCGATCTCCAGTCCCGGGTTCGTATTATCCGGTCTGGCCATAAATATTGTTACAATTAAAAAGAAACAAAATATTACATTTGAATTTGGAATCTGTCATTTTTATATGATTGTTCATTGTGTTTTCTCATTTTGGCGCCAATACATTGTACAACATGTTGCGATATTAAAATGGAGTGGTGATATAAAGTGAACATATATATATATATTGTTATTTTTTCTTTTGACTTTAATTGCTTATATTATTATATTACCAATGTTTAATTGTAATTATTAATTCATTTTGTACACCACTATGTGGTAGAATGTACTGTGAATCTGGAATTGTAGAACACCTTTATAAACTACATTCTTGCAAATCAAGATATTGGTTGATTGATTGATATTAATACAGGTACCTTTAACTCACAATTTACTAAAATAATTTAACTTTATAGTATATAAAATTAACGGAAGGATATATAAAATAATTTAAACTCACGTCGTAACGGTTTATAAGCGCGGCATTTCATTTGATTTTTATTTGGACCACTTTTCAGTAGCCACGATCACAGAGGACAACGATGAAAAGTGGCCGAAACTTCGAAGTGAATAGGATGCCGCGCTTAAAATTGTCAAAATCTCTATCAGTTGCAAAAACTTACCAAAATAAATATATAAATCTTACGTATCGTTTGTTATAAAATCAGTCATGCTATTGATTAAGATCAAAATGAATTTCGACAAGTAGTAATAATCATAACTTACAAACTCCACCAGTTCACCACACTTACCTGAAAAAATAAAGAAACAACCATTAATTATGACAATACAACAAAAATACATTATATGGCAAAAGTATATCATACACGAAGCTTTGTTATTTCATACATGGTACTGTTTTGTACAAGACGCAATTCATAATTTGCAAATTCGCCTTTTTGGTCTCAAACAATGAAATGAAGAACAATGGACTAAGCTGTGCTAATCTGTCCGTCTTGAGTAATATAAGCAAAATGTAATAATTTTTCGTAAATAATAAAACTACGTTTTAACGGTTTTAAGCGCGGTAATTTTATTTGATTTTGGTTTTTCCGACGTTTCGGCCACTTTTCAGTGGCCGTGATCACGGAAGACAAAGAAATGTAATAATATTTTCGTAAATGTATGATTCACTACCGCTTTTTTGCGGATTTAACCCTGTTGTATTCTGTGGTAGTAACAATACCTATCATATATTTAAATTTGGCCTGTTGTATTCTGTGGTAGTAACAATACCTATCATATATTTAAATTTGGCCTTTTAGGAACCATCCTCTCTTCTTGGGCTCGATAAAGAGAGGATGGTAGCTGGAGGGACCGAGACCAATCATGAAATCGAAAATATTGTGACCTAGCCTAACATAATAGGAGAAATAAAATCTCGTCGTCTCCGCTAGCTTGGTGAGGTAGAACGGATGGGAGAGGATAGAAGTGTTAAAAAAATCTATTTGGGACGATCAGATGACACAGACGTTTAGTCAGTCACCCAATACCGGTGTAAGGACAGAGTGGAGGCTGACCAGTGTGAGCTTCAAGCCGAGAAACCTGGCGAAGAATATGGAAGACAATTGGCGAGAAACCGCACAGGCTAGGGGAGAGTTGGAGTGCGCTCGTTTCAGAGGCCAAGATACATTTTGGGTCGCTTAGGCAACAGAATTAATTAGTAGAATGTCGTCCAAATCGGTCCAGCAAGCAACGATTTCAAGAACCTAAAAATAAAATAAATCTCATATTCAAATGTAAGTATTATCAAAACGGTTGGTTTCCAGGGTTCCACAGCCAAAGGACAGAAATTTAAACAGTTCACTTTCATCGCATCATTGTGAGTGGACCTTTTTTTATTTATTTTTTATTTCATGAGTTCAGCAGACAGGCAGACGGCCGAAGGTTGTTATGGCGGTATACTCTAGACCAGGGTTGGTAGCCATCCAGTCGGGCAAATGCGCTACCACCTGGCTATGGGTTGTTTTCTCGCCTCTTACGACAGGCCGCCCGGCCGCAGGACCTTGTAATCTTTCTCCGTTCCTGCACGGATAGCAATCACGCACTTGGCCAATTTTATTCGAATATTAGTTTGGGTTATTGATTTTACACATATGTGACATACATACATAAGATATCATTAAAGCAATCACCTATGCACTGCGAACTAATAATTCCTTGGATACATCCGCTGTACAATTCCAAAATCTAGAACTCACATTGTTTTTTAAATTAATGTGTGTGTATTCATTGTCAATAATCTCAATAATTAGATATGAAATAGCATATTTTTGCAGTTCATGAAATTTTTTGTGATCTGTAGTTATTTTTTTTGCAGAAAAGACTAGAATAGCTATTTAAGTATTTATGAGAAGCCTACTGTCCAGAGCATTCACAGACATACATAGAACATATATCTAATAAAGGGCCTCACAAAAAACTGGGACACCCGTGGGCACATCGGCGAGCAAGGTGTTACTTATGCAACTTCCTTTGCGCCCACCAGGCCGTTTGTAAAGAAATATTTATGCATCAATAGCAAGTGTTATGTATGTACCTATACAAATATATACACGTTGTTTCGTTCTCATAATTTATTACATATTTTTAGTGTTGCTGGTAATTCTTTCATGTTAATAGGATATCATGTAAATTACCATATGAATCCGATAATGGGCTTGTCTGTATGTTTGTTTCTCTTCCATTGGCTGGAGTGTGAAATGGTCATTATACAATTTGGTAAACAGGTGGGACAACAATCGAACAGGTCCAAAGTCAGTTACTACAATCGTGTAAGTATGCATGATCAATGAAATGACAGTAGTACAGTAACGTTTGCTTTTATAATCAAATTTAAGCATTATAGCGCACATAATGACACCAATGAATGACAATACCGACATGATTGTCAATAGTAGGCTTGGGCTCTGTAAGTAAGAAACGTAAGTTTGAATGCTTAAGCTTAAATATTATATGACTAGACATGGTTTTAGGTCATTTTTCTCTTGTTCATAATGTTTTGTATTGGATAAATCTGAAGTATCTGCTTCAGAGGTCAGGGTCTGCTTTTCTACCTCTTTCCCCAGTTTATATCCCTTATTAAATTATTCGGAGCAGTTTTGTCTCTGCTACAATGCAAACATTGGATACCTGTAGTTTATCGTTCTAGTATACGACCGGCCTAATAATAAATATACGCACGAACACCGCTGCAAACAAACCCATCGGGCGACATCTAATTTCACTTTTATTTGAAGAAATCGCATTTATTCGCAACATTTGCGACGTGTTGAAAGTACAGTCAATGGAGCGTTTCATGCAGTATTAAAACCAGATAGGGGATCAGCAATGATCTCTGTAATACGATACGCTTGTTACGTCATAGCCGCAACTATGTTTTGTACTGGAGCACACATTGGGAATACTTGATGCAAGTCTTCTATTAAATGCATTAAAGCGTTTCCGACTGTTTTGAAACGCGTATACTTCCGTTTCGTAGTTCAGAATTCATATTGTGAAATTGTAACACGTCTTTCATCTTACTCCATGGAAGTGGTAAGGATAATTGTAGCCTAAACAATTTTGTTGCTAGCAATAACAGCCCATAAGTAAGGCAGTATACCCGCCACGCTTGTCCAAGGTGGCTTGGCAGATTTGATACATCGGTTAACTCGATGTGCAGGTTTCACTACGATGTTTTCCTTCAGCGTTGTTAGCACGTGGTAATTGTAACAATATGCACATTAGGTCAGAAAACTGCCTAAATGGTGCACGCGTTCCAGCCTGCGCTAGCCATAATACGCTACCGTGACTTGGTTTGTTGTTTGTAGCTGAACCAATGATCAGTTTTTTTTATTTATTGCAGGAGTTCAGCAGACAGGCAGACGGCCCACTTGATGGAAAGCGGTTACCATCGCTTATGGACATTTGCAACTCCAAAGAGGCTAGAAATGCGCTGCGGCTCTCTTAAGAGAGACTGGAACCTGGTCACTAATGCCGGAACACAATTCAAGGTTGTTATGGCGACATACTTTAGACCAGGCGTGGTAGCCATCCAGTCGGGCGAATGCCCTACCACCTGGCAAAATAATAATTTCAAAATCAATCTATTTCTGTATTTTTAACGGCATTAATTAACGTGTATGTTTTATACTTTTAATATGACTAAGATGCCTTAAATTGTGATAGTTTTCATCAGGCCTGTTCATTTTCTTGCCTTCTGAATATAACAAATTAATTACTTATATTATACTACTCGTCTATTTTCACTGGCTTTGAAACTGTTGCAATTGTAATACAACGGTTTCCGCTTTAACCTCAAACAACCACCCTGTCGTAAATAACCTGTTATTCTCGTTTGCTGTTTAAATAATAATACATTAAAGAAACTTGAAACCACACACACCAAAGCGGTTACGATATTGTTTTTATTGCAGTCTCATCCGCGTTGAAAGCAATGAAAGTGTTTCTTAAGAATACTTGATATAACGCGAATACACTGCATCGGATTATTCGGATGTGTTCATAGACTTCCCGCTTTCGAAATTATCAAAGTTCAAATACAATTGATCGGACTGAAGTCTAGGCTAAGTTTGCTCACGCTGAATGACTCAGATAAGGAACTTTAAGTTTTTCTCAACACTTCTAACATTTATTGCAAAAATAGGATCGCTGTGCAGATGTAACTGAAATAGAGACTTTTCTACGATATATATATAACTAGTTACTTTATTACTACTTTATCCGTGAGGGAACGGAGACAGTGTACTAATTCTTGCGGTCGGGCAGCCTGTCGTAGGAGGCGACTAAACAGCCAACAGTCCGGGAGTAAGACATTTGCCCGTCTGGATGGCTATCACCCCTGATTTAAAGCATGTCGGCATAATAACCTCGCGTTGTGTTTCGGCATTAGTGACCAGGTTCCATGCAGTCTCCTTATAGGCCGGCAACGCGCTTGCAAAGCTCCTGATGTTGTAAACGTTCCATCGGGTTAGTTGTGTGCTGTACTTCAGCAATAAAAATAAAGCTACTAGAACAGAAGGTGGTAGCTTAATAGTTAGGTAAAATGCGTATAGTTCCAATGATATGGGTTTATTGAATCTTCCACTTAAAGTTTTTCTGACGTTACGTGGAGGGAGTTGGGACTGTATCGTTTTGATGTAGGTATTTCTATAGAAATTATGGCAGAGCCAGCTTCAAAAAAGACTAGCTCGTTAGCCAGCTCATTATTTAAATTATAATATGGTTAGGAGATGACGGGACTGACATGCTAATGGGGTAAAAGCCCCAAATAAATAAAGAGAAAAAAAATACTATGTGCGAACGATGAATATATCGATGTGCAACAAAACTCTGGGGCGATTTCAGATACAGATACCAGGATAAATAACGGGTCAGAGAATCCGGGACTGCTGTATTCTATTGAACTAGACGGTCCAACGCTTGGACCCTAGGCCAGAGGCCATCGATCATTATAATTTTAAATCAAAACGAAATTTATTCATATGATCAAAAATGAGTCGTAAATTAATTCTGTGTGCTAATAGTAATACTATCAATGATACACGGTTTACAATGAAAGATATAACTCATGTTGAAAGTAGTCTGTAATAAGTAATAAGGACCGGCAATGATAACAACGAATTAGATCACATCCGTTTGGCCTGTTTTATGATTCCCTGATAGGTTACAATGAAAACTCTTCATACTAATGTAACAATCATATATGATACAACAATCAAAGTAATTATATATGTATATAATTCCACAATATGCAGAATACTTCGTACCGTAGTGGCTAATGGATTCCCTGTTTCATTTCAAAGATGTGGGTTGGAATCAGGCCCCGGGAGCATTTTTTTACGTTAGCTTGCAGGCAGACTGGTCGCCTGATAGATATTGAACTTGCACCATGAATAACTAACTTAAATTAATAATATAGATTTTATATTACAAATGTACGATTTTTCACAGGCAATGAGAGGTTAAGAAGAAGGCACTGTTGGTAACATTCGCACAAGAAAAATTAAATACACATAGACCATCTTCTATTTGGCTTAAAAGCAGCAATTATAACATTTCAACATAAAAGTGTTAGAGCACTTGTGTAGAGACACAAGCGCCTACATGCCGCCATCGCGCTGCTTTCTGTAAATTTCTATGTATATGGGAGCGAAAGTCCGGCGCTTAGGTAGTTCATCTGGTCTATTAGGCATATTGTTGGTAAAAAAACTTCTTTATTCCTACCATCTCATATTGCCAGGTTTTTTAAATGGTTAATTTTACTAATAAATTCGGTAGTATTATTTATCTTGTTGATGCTGTTGGGAAAGCGTCCAAAACTGGCATCTTACGATAGTACTACATAAATCATTAGTAAAGTATAGGCGGCGTGGGATATTAGTTGTTTATTCAAAACTTTTATTACGTTAAATTTATGTATTGCCTACCTGACCCAATAAACCTGATAGTTGGGGGCGTTAATGGCGCCACAATCCCACACAAGATCTGCACAGAGACGAAATTACATCGCATTATAAAATCACATTTTCTTGCAGAATCTTATTTTTAACACGTCTTTACTATAGCTTGACCTGTATGCATGTATGTCTGTTGGTGAGTAACAGATTTTTACAACGGATTTTCACCAGTTTCGAAACGTCGAATTAACTTGAAAATTTGCACACGTATTAAGAAGGACCAAAGATTCTGGGTCCAACAAAGAGAGAGGATGGTAGCTGGAGGGTTCGAAGCAAACTCGAAATTGAGAATCACGTGGCCGAGCCCAACATCATAGGAGAAATAAAAGCTCAACGCCTCCGCTGGCTCGGTCACGTAGAACGGATCGGAGAGGATCGCAGCCTGGGGAAAGCATATTTGGGACGGCCGGCGGGATAGTGTCCGGTCGGCCGTGCCAAATATCGCTAGAAAGACAGAGTGGAGGCTGACCTGTCGGAGCTTCGAGCCGATAACTGGCAAGAAATTGCGCAGGACAGGGAGAAATGGCATGTTCTCGTTTCGGAGGCCAAGACCCACTTTTGGTCGCTGAGCCAACGGAGTAAGTAAGTTTAGAATGAACGATGACAAGACAATAATTTCGTGACTTTGTCTTTGTGTAACCACTTTACATTGGGTGGGATGCATACCAGTTAGTTAGTTTCGCAACCAAAAAAAGTGTCATCAAACAAATATTCAGTGTTAATTGTTCAATCAAAGGACAACTGTTAACACATTTCTAATGTTTAGTCATTCAAAATACCGCGTTGTAAAATTAGCTGAAACACGCGAACATTGAACACTATAAATCTCACAGTAGAGCAATAAACATAGTTAATAAACAAGTTAATTAACGCCCGGCATTCGCAACGCGAAGTATAAATGAAACAGCGATGAGTTAAAGTTGCAAACAAATAATTTAAATTAACAATACTCGTGACATAACTAAAGTTTGAAATTGTTTTATGGACTCTGTTGAGTTTAATGTCAAATTTCGACTAGTAGCAAGGCAAATGAATGGCAGTAAGATATAGGAACATACCTATAGATCGAATATATAGCCCATTAATCGAAAATATCTATCCAAAATCACAAAACTAGTCAACCGTTTTAATTTAAACTAATCTTCGTTGAATGCACTTTAAAAGCTCTTGAATCTTGAATTATTCATTTCATCTCACATATGGTGGGGTGACCGTCATACTATTAACGGTGTTTAAACGGACACATTTCCAAATTACTTAAATAAAATTCTTTATAACAATGGCTGTGATATACACAAGACCAACGGACAGTCGTAAGTCATGCAGAGCCGAATGTTGAGCCACTAAGGTAATATAATAAAAATATCTCCAATCAGCTGAGATATTGAGTTCGATGTGTGGTGTTACAAGAATGGATATGGTAAGAAATAAGACTATAAGGGGACCTTTGAAAGTTACACCCATGAGTGAAAAGTTGAGGGAAAGAAGAATAAATAAGGTACGGGCACGTAATAAAGGAAGGATGAAAGTCACGTGACAAAAAATAATGTTAAGTTGAAAAAAGAGATGGTTGATGATGACAATGACATGATGATTTGTGGTGTGACAGAACAGTATGCAAGAGTATGCAAGGATGGAAGGAAACGACACATTGTGCTGACTCCGGGTGACAGAAAAGAGAGGGGAGCCCTAAAAATAGATACACAATTTAATATCTAACAGAGTACAGAACAAACACATTTCAATTGCGTGTCACATGTAAACAAACAGACAAGACAAACAAATTAATTCACAATACTGATGACATAACTTTACAGTTGCTCTTTGAATAGACGCTGCATGTGACTATACGACGTTGCACACATTTCATATAGCAGACTGTCGCGGCTAACAGCTAATTACGAAATAAAACATTATTTAGGACGGTAAGGTGCGCGGGCGCATAGAGCGGATCGCACTCTGAATGCATATTTAAGAACACACCATATTTGTACGGATTGAATCGCAATATATATTTGTATTAAAATTAGTTTAAATTTTAATTACTGATAATATCACTTGTTAATTATAACTAAGTAATAATATATACAGATTAGGTTTCAAGAACTGCCTAAGCGCTGATCATGCTTCCATGCTAGCATGTCAAACTCTTCTTTATTGAAATGAGACGTGGTTGATTTAGCTGCTGAATTATTAAAATCTTATTGATTACTTGCAGTTCATTAATAATTTTACATTTCTACGTACGGAGTTCTACATATGTTGAAGCCTAACAAGCAATCATATATGGTAGAAGAATAATGTCAAATATCTGTATGTTAAATCATGGAAGAAGATTACTAGGGATGATGACTATGTAATAAAAACGAAGTACTAAATAGTTTTCAAATCTATGACCACATAGCGTCACCCCGCAAATCTTTCTATTGTCGCTTTTGAGGTTTTATTATTCAAAATCTATTAGACCAAATTAGTTGAAGTTTTACAAGAAAGTTATTAGTCGCAATTTTGTATGAAAAACAGGTTTTTACAACAACTCAATTTCAATACACTTATTATTAAAACAAAAAATTGGACCTATTGATCTAAAAAAAAAACAATCAGACATAACATGATTTCAAATAACAGCACAATTGTTTATTTACGGAGAGAGAGACCTTCAGTTCTGTAGAAATAACTGATGACAGTGAACTTTGGTTTACACACCGTTAATGACGCAATGCGTTTAAATATGACGACTCCTTTGCATTCCCGGCTAAATACTGCTTACGCGTGGCGGCAGGTGCGCGTGTGCGTTTATTTCAGTTAACACCTGTCTTAAGATCAGACGATAGCATGCGGTGTTATTATGCATTCTGGATTCTTAAGTGTGTATTTTAAAATATAAATGAACTCTGAGTGGAATCCCGAGACCATTTTTGAAGTGAAACTTCTATATAGACGGGGGGGGTGTCCCTTAGGATTTTTCTGTCACAAAAAAGCGTTGCAGCCGCGTGGAGGGGCGGCATAAATTTAGAGTACACGTGGTAAGAGGCGGCATAATTTTAGAGTATGGATGCGTTTTTTGGTTCCGGATCGAATTCAGTTATTCTGTTTGATAAAATAAAATATGTTTAAATAAAAAATTTATTCATTAAAATGTACCTAATCTAACCAAATCATAATTTGCAGTAAACCTGCGAAAAATCGAAATGTGTGCTGGGACACATAGTAGAACTGAAACTTCAACGGACAAATGGAAAACCGAATGGCAACGGACAAGTGGCAAAACGAATCGCAACAAAATTTTAACTTGATGTTTTACCGGCACATTGTTAATGTAATTGTCCAATTTGAAAATCTGCCCGTAAAACTTCAAGTTAAATTTTTTGTCCTACCCCCACAATTACAAGGCTAACCGTTTTACGCCGATATTCTGTGAGAGTAGTACCACACCGATCGAATCGACATCTATAATCAAGACAGTGATTCCAGCATGACTCTGCCATGTTAATTATTTAATTTATAAACGATTATTTTTGATTTATATATTATAGCACTTATGTTAGAATATAATTTTTGTATCTCATATAAGTGAACTGTAATGTTCTTTTGAGAATAAAGTTCTTTAAACCCATTTAATAATTCCTTAATTTTAATCAAATCAATGTAATATAAATTTAATACAATAACTATAAGTTTGAAGGCGTAAAATTGCTATAAGCAAGAATGATTATGAAAAAATCTAAACAAACATTCTGATAATTTCATTATGTCAATTATCAAATAAATAATCAATGACCTTGCCACAGTTTGGCCCAGCACCAAGTGCCGATGACTCCTCGCCGCTTGCTTTTTTATTGCCGACGACAATTCGATCGCTCACAAAATACATTGCCGCTTACTAAAGCGCTTTCTTCTACGATCAACTCTTTTTCAATAAGTACTTGAGGTATAAGCTCTATAATCTCAACGCAGTTTCAAACACGTTGTTGAAAGCCGTCTAGTCTACCAAAAGCTCTATAACGGAGTCCAAAACAATGTCTTAAAATTACACTTTACCCTAGCTTTCTGAAAAGCTTTAAAAATAGAGGGTATTTTTGTCAAAATTTTTTATGTTTTGATTTTTTTTTGTATAAAATATTGTTACGAGTTTAGCGGGACTCGAATTAAAATGCCGTTAAAATTACTATAGTTTATTATAACTATAGAAACACGTATAACACAGGTACAAATATAACCGAACACAACATATCCAAACATAATGCAAAAGGTCGTTATTCAATAAAACGCGCAAAGTCCGTCACTATTAGATTCTCGAATGTATACATGTCACGCTCGTATCGTAGCCGTAACTCAACTGCCTCTTCTCTCCATCAGGCCGTCCTTTTATACTTCACAAATGCAAAAGAATCCGCAACACCTGACTAATGATGCTAACGAGCAAGTACAATAGGACAATAGGCTATTCTCCACAATAATTAGAAACGTATGCCAATAAACAAGTGAATAAAAGAAGACGATCATAAAAGGATTGAAACAGTTCATTTGAACTAGTTTTAATCCTTTTAATCTTTTGCCGACAGGTAATAAAATGTGCTTTTACAGATTTGTACGTGGAATTTATGTCTTTGTCGGCGCCTAGGTTGTAACAATATCAAACAACAGCATTTCAAACAAACGCGGATCTATGACGAGTTTACCAAAGAAGAAGAAGCGGAAGGTGTTTGTCAGGATCGTAGCAAGTGGAGATTCCCTGCCTACAACTATGGGACACAGGCGTGATAATACGTATGTAATACAGAATACAAATAAGAAGAACACCAAAAATTCCTGCAATCATTGACATACGTATATTACAGAAACAGCAATGTAACAGACTCAATATTTTCGCATAATATGTTACAATACCTGAGTCTGTTTATTAAAGATTGTTATCTCACATGTTGTTAGTTTCATCATATTGTTTTCACAATTTAGTGAGGCATTTTTATCTATATACTCGATTAAACTGTATATTGATGATGTTTATCTAGTTTTTCATTCGTAATACCTACGTCTAAAGTTCTTCTTTATGTCATACTGGAATTTACAATAATGATTTATCGACGTGGTAATTGAAATGTTTTATCTGATACAAAAGCGCCTGTAGTTTATTTTGAGATGATTATTCAACTTAATTAATTTGATGTTAGAACCACACAGAACCTAGCCTATTAATTAAATACAAGTTATACATAATACTATATGTGCCTATATGCGGTTTCGTCCGCGTGAAATTTTTTTCGCGGAACCCTAACAAAAGGAGCCTAAGTTACTACTTATAACAACAGCTATCTGCCAGTGAAAATCTCATCAAAAACAGTCCAGCCGTTTCAGAGACTAACCGGAAAATCCAGACAGATAGACAGACAGACATAAAGAAATTGGATTTTTGGAATCTCCTGGTCCGAATTATCCCCCGTGATTATTTTCACATTTTTATTTTGCAATTACAAAATGACACTTCAATTTTCTTCAAACTTGCCCTATAGTGGGAGGCCCGAGCCCAGCAGTGGGACGTTTATGGGCTGTCATTTATTTATTTATTTACTTCAATTTTATTTATGTGTATAACTTATAGATGTATACCTAATGTGTAACGGTCTTAGCGGTCTTATTCATAGAGAGTTACAGTAAGTTTGAATGCTTCTTTATGGTTCTTAAAGAGAATTCAAACTTACTCTAACTTTCTATGAATAAGAGTGTGAATATATACATATAATTGACCCACTCTCATGAGTACGGCCTTCTCAATTTTTTAAAACCAGCCATTACATATAATTATGACAAAATATGCAATATATATATATATATATATATATATATATATATGTGTGTGTGTGTGTGTGTGTGTTCGCGTGCGCGCGCGCGTGCGTGCGTGCGTGTATGTGTATGTGTGTGTGTGTGTGTGTTATTGTGTATTTTCTTTTTCTTAATTATATACATACATACATAACTTCACGCCAGTTCCCTTGCGGGGTAGGCACGAACAACAGAGCGCCATTTAGGCTTATTCTTACACACCTCACTTGCTTCTTTGACATTCATAACTCTTGTCATGCACGTTCGTTTGTTCTTAAGGCTCCTGACATCACCTTCTGCTAGTACACGATCAATTTGATCATGGAAGGTGTGTCGTGGCCTTCCACGACTTCTGCATCCATCCACTTTTGCATTGTAATCTGTTTAGTCATACTTTCATCATGCATTCTTTCCACATGCCCGAACCACCGGAGCATTCCTTTCCTTACCTTCACCCCGACACTCTCTTTCAGACCAACTCTCTTTCGGCGTTTAGTTAAAATAAGCAAATAGAGTTTCAATGTAGCTTCAGTTCCTTTAGTGTTTCAAATGTTTGTAAATAATACGATGTTTGGTCATTTCTTCAATTGTAGCGATAAAAACGCGTCATACAAACTCCATTCAAGAAAACACCGGACAACTCGCTTCTCGGTATGTGATAGTAAACACAACGAACGTGACTCAACTCACGAGAAATACATAGATCTGTAATGCGTTTTAATGTTTTATTTTTTCTTTAACACAGTCTAGTGTTATGAAAGTGTTTTGTATGTTTGTTTATTACTCAATAACCAGCTTCAAGGTCTTCGCTACTCTAATGAGTAACATGTGTTACTTTTGGTAGACCTTTTGTTTCACCGATTTACGCTTCTGCTTGTTAGAGCGGCGTACCGTTTTGAAATCTATTGGCAAACTGAAAATTTAAAAGAATAGCAACACAATATGTGTTTATTGTACATTTCAAACAAAATTAAATAGTATCTTGCTAAAAAAGGGATACTACACTATTGAAGAATACTTAAATGACAAAACTTCAGTTACATAGCAGCTCGCTCCAACCTCCAATACTATTTTTTATATAGTGTTTTTATCTTGCCAAGCTTGTAAGGAATTTATGGAGGTATGTTGCAGCATACAATTTTAGTACGTCATGTCATTATTACTTTTTTCCTTTTATTGTCTTTGTCATATGAGTATGCACTGTGTGCTACAACTCCATTAATTCTTCGAAAAGTAATTCTGTAACATACTTCTGTATGAAACTTATATAAAAAAGAACTTGAGATATAAATAGAATAAGAAATATAAAGAAAAACAATTTTAGCTAGACGTGTTGCTGGGGAGTTTCTAGCCGCTTCTTCTCCTTAACAGCAATAAATAACACGTTGCGAAGCGGTGTACATAGAATAGGGAGTAAAATTAAATTTTAACTTATATGTATGACCTTCAAAAAGTGTTCTCCAGTGGAACTTATTTCGAATAAAAAAGTGGGGAAATAATATATTAAAAAATACAATGAAAAACTAAAAATAAACTAAGTTATAAATAGTACAAACGATTATAGACTGTGTAACAAATTGCTGCCAGATGGGAGCGTCCCTAGAAGACTGGCTGCATTGCTGCGCTGTATATGTGTTGGGAAATATGAGTCAGCCTTCTGATCACGGGTGGCATCGAAGAGTTGCCTGCAAATTTCTTCGAAGAAACTCGTTACCCCTTTAACCCCATGGACCTATTAACTCCAAACGGCACAAATATGTAAACTCTTTCTAAGGTTCCATATTTGCGCTGTTTGAGAGCTTCAGCTTTTGTAGCAGCGTTGCCAGCCTCTAACTCAGTGATTGGAAGGAAATGTGACGGCACCAGAGTGTCTACACATAATATATTTGGATTTTACAATTTTACCAAGATCCATTGCTATATCTCGGTCCTATGCTTTCTTCATATACCTCCTACTGGCGACTTTTCGTAGGGCGTTACATCGTTAGGCTGGTCAGCCAGTGACAAGTTCAACAAATGATTTTTTTAAAATTATAACGTAGGTTTTCAATCCCTATACAGGTTTGAGGTTGGTTTCGAAACTGATTAGCAAATCAAATTGTAGAGCAAATTGGCTGCATTTTTTATTGTATGACTAATATGCCCATAATTTTGTACGGGCAAATATGTAAAATATGCCTCTTGCTAATAAATAATATAATAAATATCACTGAAAACTGCATTGAAAATAAATCGGCCATTTAAAATTATTCTTGCAAAAAACTCTGAGACAAAAGTTCGTTAACGATTCAAAGACTTAAAAACAATAAAATGGTTCCCATATGATTTTTTTCGGTAGTCTTCTTTCTCTTGGGCATTTAAGGCGGCGAGGAGGTTAGGGCCTCAAGGAAAACCTCTTTGCCCCAGCTTCTACCCTTGGGTGGCGGGGTTGGGAGTCTCTCAACGGCTGTCGTTGGCCAGTCTGCCGCTTAGTTGGCGTCCGGTGATAAGGATAGCCTATGACATCACGGGGAGCTATATGATTATAACTTCAAGAAAACTATTTTTATTAATTGTAATATAATGAAGGTAAGGAAAGGAATGCTCCGGTGGTTCGGGCATGTGGAAAGAATGACTAAACAGATATACAATGCAAAAGTGGATGGATGCAGAAGTCGTGGAAGGCCACGACACACCTTCCATTATCAAATTGATCGTGTACTAGCAGAAGGTGATGTCAGGAGCCTTAAGAACAGACGAGCGTGCATAACAAGAGCTATGAATGTCAAAGAAGCAAGTGAGGTGTGTAAGAATAAGCGTGAATGGCGCTCTGTTGTTCGTGCCTACCCCGCAAGGGAACTGGCGTGAAGTTATGTATGTATGTATGTAATATAATGGAGATACTATATGGAACCAATAAACGAAAAAAAAAACAACTTTTAGAAATTAATATTTATCTTGTCCCTATGTCTGAAATAGCAAAAACAGCAATCAGCTGACGCTCGAGTGGAAATCATTTAGCCAGTCCTATATAAGCGTGTACAATACAACAACATACTGTATTGGTTTAATTCTATACAATTTCTATTGAATTCACGATTATCCACAGTCGTGTCTGAGAGCAAGGCCGATCGTCATGTGACTACCACTGAATACTCTGTTTACCAAAGGCTTAACACACATTCAATATTTAGACGTGGAAAGTACTTCTGGTTGTATCCGATATATTTGCGTTGTATATTATTACAATAGGGCTTCAATGCTCGCAATTCATACGTTGTTGCTACCGAAATCGGTTAAAAGAAAAAATATAAGTAGTATTACAGTATTTAGATTTTCTTAAAATCAGTGATCTTTCAATGACGGGTGAATAGGTAAGTACTAGGTAAACGTGGTCCATCCTAAATCATATCGTCACTTAACATCAGTCGATATATTATATCAAAGGCGAACCTATATCCAGGTGGTAGGGCATTTGCCCGACTGGATGGCCACCACCCCTGGTCTAAAGTATGTCGCCATAACAACCTTGAGTTGTGTTCCGGCATTTAGTGACCAGGTACCAGTTTCTCTTAAGAGAGCAGCAGCGCATTTGTAGCAATTTTGGTGTTGCAAATATCCATAGGCGATGGTAACCGCTTTCCATCAAGTGGGCCGTCTGCCTGTCTGCTGATCTCCTGCAATAAAAAAAAAAATATCGTCATATAAAAAAAATCTCCTAAGAACAAACAAACATTAATTATGTACACTGTACAGTATAAACTCTATATAACGACAACGAAAGGACTGTGTATTTTATGGTGTTATATAGAGTTGTCGGTAAATGGAGAGAAGTCCGTTATCTTTGTCTGACGTCTTTTGCTGCAACAGTAATTTTGTTGTTTTCTTTTTACTTATTTTATTAATAACTTGAGACATCTTGGTGAAATAGGAAGTACTTAGAAATTTTGGTATGCATGATGCCGACAGACGAGTTTATTACGGGCTAGGACAGTAAAGCGATAAAAGAACGTAAACAGCTGCGCAGTTTTTTACTAATTTTGGCAAACTTAAAAGGTACTATTTATTACTTGGGTGTAATGCTATATAGAGTGTATCATTATATGGAAGAGAAGCTATACCGACCAAAGCCAGGTGATTTCGATGCTTAAGGGAGTTCGTCGTTAGATCGAGTAACGTTACATGGAGTTTACACTGTATATTAAATTCCCTCTACATAAATTTTAAGATGTATCAGACACAGATATAACTGTACCTAAGTACATATAGGATGTCCTTCAGACAAATTGGGAATTAACCTCGGGAAAGTTGGAGGTGGCGACGGGATGATAGGGGCGCGAAAACCAATTACAGTTATTAAGTTAAAGTGTTTGAGACGTCTATCCTTCTTAACTTGGGAAAATCAATAAGTCAAACCTGTTGGCGTATAGAATTGATAGAACAAAGGTTCAGAGTTCAAAAGTTTTTATTCAAATTAATTTCGGACGAATAACATTATACAAGGTTATACAAAAATTACAATCTATATATATAAAAATTCCCTGTCACCGTGTCTGACCGCCATGAACTCCGAAACTACTCAGCCGACTTTGATGATTTGATTTGTATTTGTTCCAACTTAGGACATAGGATAGTTATCGTTTTAATTTATAACCATTTTTTTTATTACAAACTTTTTAAACTGTCATGTCGGTAAGTAAAGTTCCGCGAGTGAACCTGCTTGATGAGATATATTTCAATGAATAACGTGTTGGTAGTCAATTAGATAAAGATTTGATTTAAAAAAAACATAAAGCCAGACACACAAATACCTTAGCGTTTTGTAAAATATACAAAATTATTGTCGCATTTACATAATCGTGACATTTGGTAAGTATGTTGATATAATATGTAGGTATACATATAGATAATTATCTAATATATAAAATTCTCGTGTCGCGTTGTTAGTTACCAAACTCCTCCGAAACGGCTGAACCGATTTGTATGAAATTTTGTGTGCATATCGGGTAGGTCTGAGAATCGGCCAACATCTATTTTTCATACCCCTAATGGTAATTATTTAGATTTTTTTATGATTCAGCTATAAAACAACACAAAATTTTCATACCTTCTACCACTAACCACTATTTTTTAATAGCGATATCAGTATTTTAATAATTTTCTACTGGGATGATTTGGATTTAAATTTGAACCAGGCTCTGCAATCGGGTACCAGAATTTAGGTTTTTTTTTCTGTTGTTGTGTGTGTTCAGTTTGTTCCGGAATGGTTTAAATTAACGATTGGACCCAGTAGGTGGCGCCGCGATACTCCTTTTAAACGGTGGGCTTGATTTTGATGAAATTTTTTGTTTGTTCGTGTGGATTTGAGACTAGTTTTGATTAATATTTTAGTTTTTAGTATTACTAGTTTTGACGGCCTCTGTGGTTGAGCGGGCTAAGCCTTTGCCGGCCTACCTCACTGCAGCGCAGAGGCTCCGGGTTCGATTCCTGGTATAGTAAATATCGGAAACGTATTTTCTCCGTTATTTACTATGGTCTGGGTGTCTGGGATCGGCCCCAGAGCACTACGTTGTATATTACCCATAACACAAGCGTAACTTGCTTAATTTGGGGATATACAATATGTGTGTTTGTCTGCCAATTATTTATTTATTTATTTCAAAATCGATGAAAAGAAAAAGTGACACTAAAAAAAAAGAAATATTTGGTCCCGGTAGATGGCGCTGGGATCGGGTTCTAGATTTTTATTCTTTAAAGGCAGGACAACGTCTGCCGGGTACAGCTAGTGTTTTTATAATTTAGTATACATACATATAGGTATATGTTTTTCCTAATCACAATTCCTCATAAAAGATAAAAGAATCTAACATAAAATATATAAAGAAATGATTAACATCGCACAGAGCCATAGCAATAAGATATAGAAATTTATTACTTGAAATATGAAAACATTAAAACTTATGGTTACATAGGCGTAAAGATAATACAAGTATTCCAACATATTAAAATATACCCAAAAACTTGTTTTATCGCACTGAATAAGTTCGAAATTTCTTTGATACGTGCCCTCGAGTCTTATAAAGAAATTGCTAAGCTCACGGAAAGTCAATTGTGAAGTTCGCAACTTCCTCGGTACGAAACGTTATACAATAATTTTACAAAGCAAAATAGATTGAAATGAATACCAAAGATAAATAACAAGGAGTATCTCGTAAAGTTACTTGCCAAGTTTCTTCATCGAGCCTTATTAATATTAAACTTCAAAGCGACTTTGTATTGATTTGTTTTTTCCTTCGTCCCGGCCTTGGCGAAGAATTAATTATCCATGAATTGGGTATATATGGACTTTAGTAAAATGGAATAAATAGGATATATAATTTCTATCTTGTTAAGTGATATTGTTACAACCGGAATGCCGACAAAAGACAAGTGCTCACCTGCGTCTGCCGAAACACATTTTATTACCTTTTTGGCGTTTTGACTTCTTTTGTTCACATTGTGTTTAAAATGTGTAATTAGAAAAACCGCCCATTGTGTATTTTAATCTTTTATAGTAGTCATTAGCCAGGTGCGATTCTCAGAAATTCAGTCCACGCAGCCCTGAGACACATTGTATTTGTGCAGTATAAAGCAATGGCCCAATGGAGAGATCGGCAGTCGAGCGATAACCAGCCGCGAAGCAAGACTTGTGTACATTCGGTAATCTATTTTGTGACGGACTTTGCGCGTGTTATTGAATCGTGCATTACGTCTGCACTGGTTGTGTTTACTGATATTTGTACCTGTGTTTTTGTATAGTTCTAATAAATTCTATAGTAATTCTAACGGCATTTTAATTCGAGTCCTGCAACTCGTAACAATATTGTGCCGGACGTGATTCCGAAGTTTATTTATGGGAAGTGGCGTACAACGCCTTGGTATACATACGCATGTATACTTTAAAACCTATCATATTATAAACTTGTGAAAATGCAGTGTCTGTATATTGTAGCTATTTAAACAAAAACTATAATAGACTATATAAATATAAACGATGGAGAACACGATGCCAATTATTTTTTAGATATCTGTCTGTTTGTTCGGGATTCACGTAAAAACTACTGGGCCGATTTCAATGCGGTTTTCGCTGATCGACAGCAAATACTCAAACTTAAAATCTACGTTACTCTTTATTCTGAGAATCCTGCAGATTTTTTTTTGCGAATAATTTAAAATGACAAGAAAAAAAATCATGAATCGTGATTTTTTCAGTGGTCGAGAGCAAATTTGATGTAATAAACTGTGGGATATTTTTGAATCCGGGAATCCCGCAGGAATTTCAAGTCAAGCGTGGACGAATTCAAGGGCACGTTCTAGTGTTCATATAAAACTGAGACTTAAGCAATATAGGTTATTTGTCTTGTCGTTTTGTAGAAAATTTCAACTGACTTAATTAAGCCCACATTGCCGGCTTGTCCGAGTTGCGACTGAGCTCTTGTAGAAAATTAATGGAAGATGGCTACCCTTGAGCTGACTGTCCAGTGTACTAGATTACGAAAACCTCATTTGCCCTATCTTATCTGATTCTCGCCATTAAGAAAAACTTAACACGATGCGAATTCGGAATGCTCGACAAAACAATGAAATATTTACGGTAATGTTATATACCTATGTGTGTAACTATAATTATGTAAGACTTTCTGTAATGTATTGTGTCAAAATTATATAAGTTTGCCTTTCGGTTTAAATTTAATATGTTTTTTTTCTATTGCAGGAGTTCAGCAGACAGGCAGACGGCCCACTTGATGGCAAGCGGTTACCATCGCCTATGGACATTTGCAACACCAAAGGTGCTACAAATGCGCTGCTGCTCTCTTAAGGAGGACTGGAACCTGGTCACTAATGCCGGAACGCAACTCAAGGTTGTTATGGCGACATACTTTAGACCAGGGGTGGTAGCCATCCAGTCGGGCAAATGCCCTACCACCTGGCTGTGAAAATTGAAATTGTATTCTTTCTCCGTTCCTGCACAGATAGAATGTGATAATGACAATTGTAGAATTATTTATGAATTTGATTAATGTATGTAATGAATTAGTTTTAAGTTGTATTAACAAATTTTAAGTCTTTTTAACAAAATATTTTCTTAAGTTTTCGCGACTTGTATACATAATAAAACTACGTTTTAACGGTTTTAAGCGCGGTAATTTTATTTGATTTTGGTTTTTTCGACGTTTCGGCCACTTTTCAGTGGCCGTGATCACGGAAGACTTCCGTGATCACGGCCACTGAAAAGTGGCCGAAACGTCGGAAAAACCAAAATCAAATAAAATTACCGCGCTTAAAACCGTTAAAACGTAGTCTTTTTAACAAATCAAATAAATGATATCATTTGATAGTAGGTACATTAAGGAAGTAGCTTTCATTTATTCCTTTGCAGACGCAAAGCAATAAATGAAAGCTAAATGTTAGATAGACTTTGAATTACTGCATAGTTTATTGAATTCAGAATCTTACCATCGTCCCTTCTACGAACTCAGAGACATCCGTATACGCTATTGTAGTTAAGTGCGAGATAGCTATCGGCTATGAGCTATGACTGATGGGCGGGCCAACGGGCGCGCAGTTACATAAACGTGAAAGTGCAACTTAGCCAAATTGAAAAGATCACGTTTATGTATACTAATTCCACTGTACACCGGACCGTTTTAATCAGTGCGGTTAATCCGAGATTGCGGCACGGGAAAATTTCGCTTTTGCCACGCGCACGTGACGGCTCGGAACACTTGCTCGTTTGTTTGTTGTACAAGTGGCATGACTTGAATGACTATTGATCGGTATTCATCTCGGAAGCAACTATACCTTATATAATAGTTTCGACTTCCTTAAGAGATTATGTTCTAATTGAAACATAATATAATATTCATAGTGTACTAGAGATTTCTCTTGAAATTAGCTCTATTTTCCTTACATAAGAATTTAATTAGGTTTTTTATACATATATTTCCTCTTTGCTTCAATAATATGTTTTCATCCGTGCAGGAATGGGAAAAGAATACAATTTCCTGCGGCCGGCGGCCTGTCGTAAGAGGCGACAAAACAACCCACAGCCCGGTGGTAGGGCATTTGCTCGACTGGATGGCTACCACCCCTGGTCTAGAATATGCCGCCATAACAATATTGAGTTGTGTTCCGGCATTAGTAACTAGGTTCCAGTCTCCCTCCCTTTAGAGAGCAACAGCGCATTTGTAGTACTTTTAGTGTTGCAAATGTCCGTAGGCGTGGTAACCGCTTTCCATCAAGTGGGCCGTCTGCCTGTTTGCTTAACTCCTGCAATAAAAGAAATGTGTTTCCTAGAAAATGGTCTGGCATCTGTACTAACGATCTAGAGTATACCACCATAACAATCTTGAGTTGTGTTCCTGGCATCAGTGGCCAGGTCCCAGTTTCTCCTTCAAGGCTGGCAGCATATTCACATTGGTAGCACCTCTGGTATTGCTAATGTCCATAGACGACGGTAACCACTTTCTGTCACAGTTAGGCCGTCAGCCTGGCAACTGTACTTTAGTAATAAAAAAAAACTAAGACTGGCAAGATAGGTGCGCATTATAAAGTTATCTATACATATAAATAAAATGGAAGTGTCTGTTTATAATGACAAAATAAATTATGTGAACAAAACAGGGGAGATAATTTGGACTGGCCGAGATTCCGAAAATGCAATTATTTGTCTGTCTGTCTGTCTGGATTTTCAGGCTAATCTGTAAAACGGCTGGCTCGATTTTGTCGGAAATTTCATTGGCAGATAGCTGATGGTGTAAGGAGTAACTTAGGCCACTTTTGAAATTAGGGTTCCGCGAAAAAAATCCACGCGGGCGAATTCGCGAGCACAGCTAGTAATCAAAATAAACTGCAAATTGGACGTTATCACTAAACAAAATAACAAATGACGATGTAAAACCACAAATGCACTTGACATTGGTTCAAATAATGAGGTCTTTTCCTCAATCAGAATAATTTATACAGATAAACAAAATTGAAGTGTCTGTTTGTATTGTCAAAGAAAGAAATAAAGAAAGAAAACAGGTTTATTTTTAGGACATATACAAGTAAAATAAACACATTAAAAGCAATAAATAAAGCATAATAGAAAAAAAGACAACACAACCACAAAGTATCAAAAGTCCTAAAAGTTGGATCAAGCTCAGCAAAAATGTCGATCTGTTAGACCAACGCTGATCTTCCGCTTGACCCTAGAGCGACGGCACGGCAAACTATACATTATATTACTAATAAATAATTAAGATCAAAGTCAAAATAACATCTTTTACTAAATTCATATGAAAGTATATACGGTACTTATATAAAAAAATATTTCAAAATTTCGTCTGTCTATCTGTGTCTCTCTGTCTAGATGTCGTAGATTGTGTTTAGCTGGTAAATAAAAACATTTTTTACTTTAATATCTAATTTTAGCTGTTGCTCAAGTTGATTAATGGCCGGTTCCTATATTATACCTACCGTTCATTTGCCTTACTATCGGTTAAAATTTAACATAAGCTGCATACAAGTAACATCATATTTCTACCTACGGTAAAACAAGCGAATGTATAGAATAGTAAAACTAGCGGGCTCATCAGGCATTTATAAATATAACCCGATTACAGCGCCACCTGCCGGGTCCAATTGTGAATCTAAACCATCACGGGACCCATTTGGGCACACACAAAAAAATCATCAAAATCGGTCCACGGGTTTAAGAGTTCAGTGACATACGACCCGTGCGCAGAAGGTTTGCCGATAGCCTCATGATGTCACGCGTAGATGGTCAGTAGGGTTGACAAAAAAGGTTATATAAATCGTTGTTGCAATAAATTTATTATTTTAATTTGTTATTGTATATCCTTTACATAAGTATATACAATAATAGTAAGTAATCATAGGCAAACTTTCTGCGCGCGTCTATTCACAGGAACAGAAGAATTTTATTTTTAAAGATATAGAAACAAGCCACAAGACATTTAAAAATCCTTAAACAGTGCAATTGATTGCCAAAATTGTGTTTGTGTTGTACCAAAACTATTTTAAAAGGAAGAACAACATAGACAATTACACATATAACCATCCTAAAATATAGATACCACACTTGATAAAGGGTAAAATGGCAAAAACTGTTCTGCAACGATACATTTGTAACTGAAATCATATTTTTTTGTGAGAAACGCAATTAAGATATACATCGATGGCTGTTAAAAGTTGCCGCAACATCAATTTAACATTTGAGAGACATTTAAAAGCATTTCGTACTTTTATTTTGTTATTACATGTTTATAACTTTTCATATTGAACCGTTCGCTACTTTGGAACTGAATTCCGCCGAAAAGAAAAACGAAAACTTTTCGAAATTGTTTTGGGTACTATACAACACACGACTTTAAGTCCGTAGGCCAAAGTAAATAATGGAAAGTTCGCATATAAAATTTACCATGCCAGGAATAGAACCCAGAGCCTATCCGATGCTGCGAGGTAGGTCGGAAAAGCTTAGTCCTCAAACAAAGTCACTTTCACATTTATATATTATTAATACGGAATGGATATTAGTTACCGCTCGTTTAAAACAAGTTACTCCTGATAATTAATTTTGAAATCGAAATACTGCGCGTGCGTTCTTCAACGAGTTAATTAAAATTTGAAGCCTAACACTGAACTGAAATACTGATTGATAATAAATTATTATAACTTCCTAATAACTATTTTACGTATTTTAGGGTCTCGTAGGCATTTTTGGCAAAAGTAGAACCGCATGGAGAAAGAAAACAAATTCCTGGGGCCGGGTAGCTTGTCCTGAGAGGCGACCAAAAACCCACAGCTAGGTGTTAGGACATTTGCCCGACTGGATAGCTACCACCCTTGGTATAATGTATGCCGCTATAACAACCTTGAGTTTCCGCATTAGTGCTCAGGCTCCAGTCCCTCTTTCGAGGCCGGCAGCACATTTGGTGATGCATATTTCTATAGGCGACGGTAACCATTTTGTTACTGCACGTATAAATTCAAATTAAAACAATTATAATAAATAAAATAAAATTGAAATTCATTAAGTATAATTATATAACTGTACTAGAATATACTCGCGACTTCGTCTACGCTTGAACTGAAATTTCCGCGGGATTCCCGCGGAAATGTATCACAAATTTTATTACATAAAATTTGCTATCGATGGTAAAAAAACGCATTTGAGTTTCAATTTTTTTTTAAACTGGTTATTTTAAAACATTGCCAGAAAAATCCCCGCGGGATTTCCAGTATAAGAAGTAGGGCAGATTTTAAGTCTAAGAATTTGCAGTCGATCAGCGAAAACCGCATCGCAATCAGCTAGCTGTTTTTATATGAACCCCGAACACATAGACAAACAGACAAGAAATCTAAAAAAAATTGCATCGTGTTCTCCATCGTTTATGTAGTGTATTCCAGTTGTTTTTTTTAAACTTAGACATATCATGACAAAATGGTGAAAGAATTTAATCTTCTATAATCTATACTAATATTATAAAGAGGTAAAGTTTGTGAGTTTGCGACGTTGTAGGGGGTAATCTCTGGATCTACTAAACCGATTTTAGTGTTAGAAAGCTTCGTTAACAGGGAGTGTTATAGGCTATATAACATGACGCTATATATCACGGGAGCGGAACAGAGCGCGGGTGAAACCGCGCCGTGCCGCTAGTATTGTAATAAACTACTATTAAAATGATACTAAACAGTATTAGTTTTTAAGAAAAATGTGTATGCCAGAAATGGTGAAACCATGTTATCACCATAGTACATTATGACCTTGTATCCATCTTTCATACAAAATTTGAGCGGACGTTTAAAGCTAACCAAGTACAAAGAATTCGCTTATCCAAAAAAGTTAAATCCTGTTAGAATTGATCCAATAATGCCACATGCACGCGGGGCGACGGTGTGGTTTGTTTGAAAAACCGTATATCCTCGTGGAAACGATACAAAATCTCTTCCAATCGGATTACACGGTATACGATATAACAGGGGAAACCTTTTCTGCGTTGAGTGGCCTACTACTGGGTCAGGGGGATTCGTTCATTTCGCCGGAGAGAACTGGTATGATTAAAGCCATTTAACGTTGGGTTTAAATACAACATCGATGATAGATATTTTAAATTATGCATTATTACTACTACTCCGTTGGCTCAGCGACCCAAAGTGGGTCTTGGCCTCCGAAACGAGAGCATGCCACTTTTGTCTGTCCTGTGCAGTTTCTTGCCAATTTTTGGCTAGTAGCTCCGACAGGTCAGCCTCCACTCTGTCATTCCAGCGATATTTGGGACGGCCGACCGGACGTTGACCTACCGGCCGTCCCAAATATGCTTTCCATCCGCTGCGATCCTCTCCCATCCGTTCTACGTGACCGAGCCGGCAGAGGCGATGAGCTTTTATTTCTCTTATTATGTTAGCTTCTGCCACGAGATTCTCAATTTCGAGGTTGGTTCGGACCCTCCAGCTACCATTCTTTCTCTTTGTTGGACCAGAATCTTACGGAGAACCTTCCTTTCCGCTACTAAAAGCTGGTTCTCTTCCTTGAGGGTAAGCGTCCAAGCTTCGCACGCTTACATCAGGACGGGACCATCCTGCTGTAAATTTCGTATTGCCTTAAGTAAATGTTTTTCTTTCTTCTAGGTCAAGTCAAGGTAGTAGCGAGATAATTATTTCTTGTACGTTAGCAGTGTATGGCATTTGTTTATTGCTGGAGTACAGCAACCAGGCTGACAGCCCACCTGATGGAAAGTGGTAACCATCGCCTATGGACATGTGCTGCCAAGATCTGCCGACATCGAAAGGGACACTACATACTAACCACTAATGCCGGAACACAACTTAAGGTCGTTATGGGAGCATACTCTAGACCAGGGGTGGTATCCAGACGGGCTAATGCGCGCCCTACTATCTAGCAATAGGTTGTTCTGCAGTTAGATAATTTTAACTAAAAAGCTATTTTTTCCCTGTGGTAACAGAAGTTTATCCCGAAATTTCTAATTATATGTACCTATTTTCTTAAAGGTTGTATTCAGCCAGATCTAATCAACAGTTTTTCGTATATGACTTTAAATATTATCTTAATAGAGTAAAAAAGAATGAAAAATCTGTGTATTTTAATAGACGAAATTGTATTTTTGTTCTCCTAAGAAATACATGTTTGTCCTTTATGACTATATCCATCATTCAAGTAATTATATTGTTTACGGTTTTGAATATTTAATAACCATGAAAACATTGCAATTAAAAACTGTTACTAAAGACTTTAATCATAAATTAAGAATATTTATTTAAAGGTCATAAAAGCTTATTAAATTAAATGCATTTTGTAATCTATATCTACCTATACGTACCACTTTTGCTCCGTAAATATGTTATCGTTGTTTTAAGGAAAAAGCGGCAAAAATATGTTCGAATCCTGAATAATTAACATAATTAAAAGCCATACAAAACTTATAATAAAATTTGTGTTTATAATCTATAGGTATGTAATAGGTACCGACTTCCGCACACCGTACAATAATATCGTTGTTTTAAGGGGAAAAATTGCAAAGATATGGTACACTTATATAGGTATTTTAATTCTGAAATTACAGTGGAAAAAACCAGAATATTGTTAATTCATTCTAATATATTAATACAAGCTTTTAGATGTTTACACGTTTTCCTTCGTGAGGGGCTTCATGAATTAACTAATCGGGTAGAGAACAGATGTTACTAAATTATAAAATACCAAATTATCGTCCTACTTTCAAAATAACATGATAAATATAACTTTGATTACTGTTTAAACAGTACTTTTTATTATTGTGTTTCAAATTGTTAAATGCAACACTGTAAACTATAGTATTATTATAAACCCTAGAGGTTTCCAATAGTATGTATAAAACGATCAACTGTATAGTTTCTTTGCTCCTTTGAGAAATACATTTTATACAATATATTAATAAACAGTATATGAATAGATTAGTGTGTGTAAAGTAGCAGATAATCCTTTTATCTGTTCAAGAACGAAGAAAGAATACAATTTCCTGCGACCGGGCGGCCTGTCGTAAGAGGCGTCAAAACAACCCACAGCCAGGTTATAGGGTATTTGCCCGTCTGGATGGCTATATTGATTCTTCGAGAGTAGTGTTAAAAGGAGAAACAAATAAACGAGAGAGCAATAAGACCTCAGCCTTAGCCTATGACATAGGAAATGGCTATTTAAAGAACACATGCTAATAAAACATTAAAATTCTAAAGCTTCTAAAATACTCCCAACAAAAAAATGATTTCAATAAAATCCGTTTATAGTTTTTGTGATATGTGGAGGTATTTAGTTTAAATATTTCTTAAGATGATCCGACACGCACTTGACTGATTTATAACAGTACAGTGGACCTCGGTTAAACTGATTCACGATAATCCGGATTGGCAGTCATTTCATGACTAAGATTGCAATATTTATTATTATAATATTTTAGTAATTTAAGTAAACTAGTGGTCGCCTAGTGGTCGAAATTCGACCATAATCAATGTAAATTATTTTAACATTATTAAGGTTCTGTTGTCAAAGACTATATTTTTATAATCACAGATTTGGCCAAGGCTACACTGGTAATTTGACTTTAACAATAAACAAAAGAGTATATATGAGTGTTTGTGTCAAATACATAGTAGTGTGTGTAATATTTTTTTATTGATGTAATGTATTTTTGTTTTGCATAATTTTAAAACAGTATTAGCATTCTGCACTCCTTCTCTATGTAAACTATAAGTGTGCGAAATTTCATACTCCTCTGTCCACGCAATTTTCGTAAAAAGGGGTACAATGTTTTTGCTTCACTAAACGTATCTAATGTTTGTCTAATTTGCTTGACAAGTTTTATTTATTATTTCGAATAAACACGTGTAAGCGAATGAATCCTTCTAGAGCTAATAATATGAACATAAATATAGCTTTATTTCATATATTTAATTATCCGAATACCTGATGACAACAATCAGTCCGGTTAATCGAGTTTTCAGAGATAAACAGATATTGACATTGTATCAATCATTACCAATATTATCCTGTCTAATACATAAGACATTTAACGCGTGTTAAAAATTCAATAAACTTTTTCAACTATGACTCAAGCCCATTGAATTATAGCATTGACTTTGATTCCATTGTTTATTATGGTGTGAAGAGCCCATCAGTGTGACATGACCATTGGACACGGTCGTAAATTTGCACGTCATTCAACTGTCAACATTATCCGATGCTGTCAGGCGGCGGCATTTTACCTCTTATATTTTTATTGTAACAAATTATGACCACTAACGGCCAGTTCCTATATCATCGATATTCATTCACTTGAATTACCACTGGCAAAACTATGATATTACTTGCAAGAAGCTTATGCCAAATTTTTACTAGTAGTAAGGCAGATAAATAAATCAGCAGACAAACACACACATTGTACATTATATAAGCAAGTTACGCTTGTGTTATGGGTACGAACGGGGGATCGAGCCATAGCTCCGCCCCCGCACAGACGAAAACTTCGACGCTGAATTAGCCTGGATGACCTTCAGCACTGTGAGCAAATGGCCGCGGGCGAAACCCGTCGGAGGGTCCGCCCGCACTTAAGGCCGTCGGATGAGGGAACGGAGTTGTCCCCCATTCTGACGCCGCGAGGTGCTTTGCGCTCTTCGGTGACAATAGACGAGGCTATCTCGGCTGGCACCTGCCTGCCAGGGCTTATGCGGGCAAGCGATTGTCACTCCCGCGGCCCTGGCTATAGGCGATTGGAAGAAACGCGGGGAGTTTTTGTGAGTACCGGCAACTCTGCACAAGCCCTCACCGTGATCCTCACACGGTGAGATAACCCGTAACCGTAAGTGGATTTCTATTAGGTACTATGCAACGGACTACTCTGGGGTCGATCGCAGACATCCAGACCAAAGTAAATAACGGAAAATTCATTTACGACATTTACCATGCCAGAAATCGAACCCGAAGCCTGTGTGTGTAGTAAGGTCGGCCAGAATGATGAGTACGATATGGGAACTGGCCATATGTTGAGTAATATTCTATTTTTGCGCATAATGTACTCAAGGCATTGAGCAATGATTTTGTCTGCAAGAAATAGAGTAATAGAAAAAGAATACTATGAAAGATCAACTTCATAAAAAGCGTAATTGTGAAAAACTTTTAAATCTTGCAATTTTAATTAAATATGAGAAATAAAGTCAATTCTCTAATCGTGTCTTCGAGAACAGCGATAGAATGTTGTAAAGCGGTGTACATAGAATAACTTCCTATTTTTATATTTTGTATTCTTCACTCTTTCATAGCAACGCATATATTATTTATTCTTCTCTTACTTTTTGACGTTTCTTTTACTTAAAACAGTTTTTATAACATGATAGTTACAGTTTATTTTTATTTCAATGCCACCAAATACAACTTATGTCGCTGAAGTGGTCACGGCTGTCACAAATCTGATAGTTGATAGAGAGCAAACGAGTAGTGAAATGGAGACCACGTCTCAGCAAACGAGTTACAGCACGGTGAATTGGCGATGTGCAGATCGCAGGCGGGGCATGAAAGAAGAAAGCGGAGGATCGGTATAAATAACTCAAACTTGGAGAGGTCTACAACCAGTAGTGGACATCGATTGTCTGAAGAAGTCGTAAATATCTTCTTCTAATTGTACTGAATACAATTACTATTCAGGTTGTTGTTCATATGATTTGCTATGATTGCCATGTTTGCCCACAAGTCCTTGCATTGATAACAATCATCTATTTTTGACTTCTCACGATCGTTTCCTGTTGTTCAGCTAATATGGCATCTAAATTAAAGTTGGCCTTAGAACAAAAATAATAAATATTTAGCCTGTGGCATATAGTGTCTACTGACATAAAGCCAGTTCGATTTAATATATTCAAAGACATAACTATCTTTAATGCACATAAATTTTTGATTGAAGTATCTTGAAAATTTATTGTATGACATGTTTCAAGGTCGATATTTATCGCGTTCATATAAAATTATATAGCTGTCTGTCTGTTAATTGGCGGGTTCTAATTTATTGCATATAGGCGATTTTAAGGTCAGATAGAGTTCGCTACATACTTTAAGCAAACTTTCACGTAGGTTTAATCATAGACAATTCCAGAATTTTTCACGTATAACCTTCAGAATGTAAAAACCGTTCACTAAGTAATTCTTTAAATATAGATGAATGTCAATTAAACACTTAATAAATAAGTTACTGATGTTACAAATGGAATTCATAATAATAATCTAGTGTGACATTTACAAATAGTGTAAACAATTTAATTTAATGAAATTCTGATGTATGCGGTTCTTTCGGTCCACCAGTTTCCTTGTCACTTTGTTTACTAAAATACTGATGTGAGCGACATTTTCGATTAGGTACCTCCATTACTTGTTTTTCTTCTCGTTCTTAAAATAGAAAACTTGGCGGGAGTGGCGCAAACAGGCTAGTGTAATTCAGTGTATTTCTGAGTGTAATTCTGTGACAATCAAGTTGAGGATGATAAGTTCTTTGCAAGTGTTCTCTGTTAATCTGAAGAATAATACATTAAAGTGATTGATGGATTGATATGCTCCTTCTCATTTCTGAATCTTTTAAGAGCTAGTTGCTCTTTTTGTTCGCTAGATGTCAATAGCCTGATAATAATACCTTTGGATACTATAGTGATTGCGCTCTGAAACACTAAATATAAAATTTACATTAAGATTTAAGGATTTGGTCTAAAAAACGATTGAAAGTTTATTTTCTGTTGTTCTTCTTGGTTTTATCCACAAGGATAATACTTCAACTCAACTGTGTACTTATAGAATATTTAAAAAAATAAGTCACTGATAATGGATTTCAAAATAACTACCCCCAGACGTCCGGATATTTTCAAAGTGGGATCAGACAAAACTGGTTAAAAATTATAACCTTTTTTTTCTATTAAGGACGGGAGACTTTACTGTATAATTCTAGAAAAAAAGTAAATTTAATGTTTGTGGTTTGAGTGGGTTACAATCTGTTTTTGCTAATTAGTTGATTTTCAACTTTTACTTACTATTTGCATGCCTGAAAGGGCAAAAACATGTGAAACAAAATAACATATTGTCATCTAATGTTTTTACTAACCATGTTTTTAAGCAAATAAATGATTTGATTTGATTTGAAAAGAATACCGCCTTGTAGCGATATATGCTATCAGTAGAAATGTAGGAATTACATGCGTTTTTAGTTGTTTCTCTTTTTACGTTGACTTCTCAACTTTATACCCAGAATACCCACCCATAGGTGTAGATGATTTGTGAAATTCCAGTAAACTAAAGAATGATAACCTTAGCCCTACATACATACTATTATAGAAAAAAATGGATTAATTACCATGTCCTTACTGTTAATGAATTTTAACATTTTATACAAATCGACCACTACAACAGGAAGTTAAATGATAAAGTCATCATACTACTAACAAATTCTATTAACAGACTATATTAATTTCACGTATAACTAATAATTTCATCACGAAACTAATCTCAAAGTTAATCACTGTTATACGTCTTATAAAATCGGCTAATCTATCCGTCGGACCGAAAACACAAATCAAACTTCGCAAGAACGACTCGTAATAAAAAATCGATTCGTCAAAGTCAATTAACTCTCGAGGAGCGGTCCCAAACGAGTGGATTGTCGGAAAGTCGACGACTTCCGATAGCTTTGTGAGCACAATTTCTATGTTGACCGGTACTTAAATATGGCTTTGCTTCAAGAAAAACGTTTTCAAAGCAAATAATAGTTTTGCGAGCACATAAAAACCAGTCAAAATGTTTTGGTGAATTATTTTATATATCTATTAAGGTGGCGCTGAAAAACCGTTTTTTTTTTTGAGTCTCGAGTGAAAAAATGTTAGTTTTTGATGTTTTAAGAACTCCCCGAAAGAAAGAAAAAGTCGGCTCTTTTGCACCACCCTACTATCTATTCATTTAGGAGTTGTGCTCTTGTCGGTGGAGCCTCCTCTAATCTTCTCTATTATGGGCCAGTTGTTTTACTTCTATGTAAGACACGACTCTCACTTTTTCTTATATTTGATCCATGAATGCTCGCCTTGGTCTTCCCTTCCGTCCCTTTGCTTCCACTTTGCCTTCGTGCCTTTGCATTTTATATACGTGGGCAATTTTTTTTTGTACATAATATAATAGTATATAAATGTATATATAATATAGTTATATATTTATTATTAAAATGTAAGTAATCGTACAATAATTATGTATACCACCGTCGCCACTCCTAATCAGAATATTCTTGCCACGGGTTGTCTGGAAGAGATCGCTTCTTAGCGATAAGACCGCCCGTTATACCCAACTAGACTAATACTAGTTCGTAAGTTTTTCTGTAATGGTGTACAATAAAGTATTATCTATCTATCTACCTATCTAATAGGTTATAGGAGTATAAAGTTATGTATGTATGAGAGAATATTAGAAGTTATATTTATATGTCCAAAATATCATCTGACTCAATGATAATGGTATCTATAATATTATAAAATTGTAAAAGTGTAGTATTTTATTTTATATTTTTTGCGTTTGTCTGTTTGTTCGGGGTTAACGTAAAAACTACTAGGCCGATTTCTAAGCGGTTTTCGTTGATCGATAGTAAATTCCCGAACTCAAAATCTGCAGTACTCTATATCTCCAGAATCCTACGGGAATTTTCTTGGGTGAAGTTTAAAGTGGCCAGGCCGAAAAAAATTGATTCCGATGCGAAATTTTCACTGATCGATAAAATCTGTAGTAAAATAAATGCAGTTGTGTATGCCTTTAGTAACATTAGCTATCCCGAGTTTTTACGCGAATTTCCGGGACTCATGTATTTTCACAATAAAAAGTCCATTAGCCTGCTGAAAATAATCTTGGATTTTATATTTAGCAAAATAACTGTAATTTGTGTTACCTGTCCAACGTGGACCAAGTCACGGGCAAATTCTAATATATAATATTAATGGTTTATGACTTTACAATATTTAAATCAATTCGTTTCTTACTAAGGTAAGATTTAGAATTATAAAATATTGTAATTAAGATTATAATAATAATAATAATAATAATAATAATAATTTATTTCAGACACAAAGATCCATAATTTCAACACACTTTTACAACTTATTATTATAAAATTAAATTAAATTAAATAAAATAAAAAAAAAAACCTTCAAAATAACAATAATAAAATTAACAAAAAATGTCCATCAGTCAGTCAGTCAGTCGGTCAGTCCTTTAAAGCAATTCCATTCACATACTTATGTTGCTTTATTATTGCATGTTTCTAGAGACCACAGGCCATAAAAGTGACCCGGACTTTTGGAGGGCTTGCGTGGGGCCATGGGAAGGCCAACAGGTAGAAACCCCTTGACAAATTTAATGTAAATGTGGCGTGACACTGACTGGCGATTATCCCTGTCTACAGAATATACTAATGCAACCACGGACAAGCCCCGGCTAGTGTAGGGCTATTGTGAGAAATAAGAACAGATTTTGCTGCTTTATTATTATTAGAAATGCACTACGCACACTCCAGTGATTGGGGACAAATGAAGAAGTAAGTGGGATTTGACACCCACTTAAACCGCCCCGGTATTATTCATTAGCCTAGTCAAGGTTATGGGACATAGTCGGTGTTGCGACCCCTAACTCTGCCGGGTGTAGGCTCACCCATATCAGTTTCTAGCAGGTAGGCCTCTTAAATTCACTCCAGGTCAGTGGTTATTGAATAACTAATCTCTGGGGTCTTGATTCGGGTGGTGGCTGATGATACCCCCGAGTGTCGTCAGTCTCGGCAGTGTAGGACTTTAGACGACTACAACGATTCGGCTCCCTCTTCAGCCCTACCGTCTTCTTAATTATGGTCTCTTTTTAAGAAGGGGACAGCTACCTATACGCATTCGCTATCCACCATGACTTGGAAATGAGCTGAGAGCAATACTCGTATAGTATCGTATTAAATCGTTTCTAAGATTTCAACGTCACAGTGTTTGGCCTCAAATAATTCTTGTAATAAAACCCATCCACGCGAAACTTTTGAGCTTAATGGACTGTATATCTTTGGCTGTTACCATCCTCCTAAAGTCAACAATCAAATCGGTTTTAACATTTCCGCATTGTTTTTAACCAAAAATTAATTTATTATGACGGCCTTTGTAGTTGAATCCTGCTCAAGCCTTTGCCGGGCGACCTCACTGCAACGCAGAAGCTCCGGGTTCGCTTCCTGGTATGGTAAGTTTCGGAGACGAATTTTCTCCGTTATTCACTATAAGTCTGGGTGTCTGGGATCGGCTCCAGAGTAGTATGTTGTAACCCATAACACAAGCGTAACTTGTTTAATTTGGGGATATACAATATGTGTTTGTTTGCCGATTTAAAAAAAAAAAATGCTTTGTTTGTGGCGGCGTCATATACACGCGCGCTAAGTGTTACATTTGCTAAAATCACTACGGAACCTTAAAATATATAATAAATGAAACAAGTACTGATTGATGCCTCAATCACAAATGCATTGCGCCACACAACTGCGTCATAAAGTGAGCATATATTTGCTCTTATCTCATCTCGGGTGCATACTTTGATAAAGACTCTTTGTCCTCTTTCAATGTGAAAAATCTCCTTGGACACATAAATAGTGAATGACGCCGTTTCACTTATCAACGAACGCAGTTATAATAATTATTTTAATTGTTTTGCTCCGAGCGTGGATCGTTTAAGTATTTAAATAGTTTTTTTTTGAAGATTTATATTGCCCAGGTGTGTCATATTATTTTATTAATTTAGAAGAGATTGATTTGATTGATTATGACATTTCGCAAGCAAATTACAATAATTTGATTGAAAGCGGAAGAGAAAACTGAACGGATACTCATATGCTGATGGCTCCTGGACTATAAATTAATACCGCGATCTAATAAACAGTCTTCTTGGATGCGAATCAGAAAGGTGATTTAACAAGGGAACGTTTCCAGCTTCCTGCGTATCTATAGAAACTGAATCAAGCTCAGTGTTTATAACATGGAAAGAATTAGTCTGGTTATCTGAGAGATCCAAGATCTGGCCTCAACGAATTCTAGCAGCCGTGCTGCGTAAAAATCTGTACTTTGAGCTCTGTGTTTTGCTATTCGTAATACCTATTAATTTAGCAACGAGTATGTCTTGTTTTTCAAACATTATAGGGGTTCGTAGAGGTGAAAAACGCTGTTTTTATAATTTGCCTACAAACATCTAAATTGTTTAACAGAAAATATTTATCCTTTTTTACATTTATTGCATGAGTTTATCAGATAGTCAGACAGCCCAAGTGATGGCAAGCGGTTACCATCGCCTACGGACATTTGTATCACCAAAGGTGCGGTTAATGTGCTGCCGCTCTCTAGGGGAGTCTGGAACCTGGCCACTAATGCCGGGACACAACTCAAGGTTGTTACGGCGACATACTCCTGACCAGGGGTGGTAGCCATCTAGACGGGGAAAACCTTACTACCTGGCTGTGGGTTGTTTTGTCGCCTCTTACGACAGACCGCCCGGCCGCAGGAAATTGTATTCTTTTTCCGTTCCTGCACGGATAAGATCTCTAGATATCTTAAAACTATAGAACAGAATATACTTTATTGTACAAAAATGATACATAAAATCAAGAACTTTAATATTCAAGTGCAACCGGCGGTCTTGAGCAAGGCGAATTCGAAGAATTCGAAGATGAACAAAAATGTCGGTAGTTGCTAAACAAGCACTTTATAATTTAGTTATAAACTGATTTATTGTAAGAGACACTATAAACTATACAACACATCCTGTCCATAGCAACATTTTAGCTATTTTTAAGCTATATCGTTCAAAAACAATAAAAGTTAGACGTAAGAGATATTTTTTGCTACTTTGAAAAAGAACATCAGTCTGTATATCTGACTTAAAATAAAAACGTCATTGGTTGATCATTTGATGAAAATTTCCAATTTGAATTTGATAAATATTTATTAAGGTTTAATTAACTCGTCGCATAAAATATTGAGATTGAACTGCCAGTGCAGTATTCAGTTTTAAAGTTTTTGAAGTGAAACTTCTTTAGAATCGTTGTTATTTGAAAATCGATGAAACGAAAAAGCGACACTAAAAGGAGATAAACATATGGCTACAGGCTGCGAGAGAAGAGATACGAGTTTTACATTGCGCGGCACAGATTAGATAGTCAATAAGACCCATGATTAAACATAGTTCCAATTTGGACCGAGACAAAACTGATAATAATATTTTTTTGAGTGAAACAGTGAAAATTTTGAAGTGATACTTAGGAAGTTTATTTTCAATTATAATATGTTGACGGTTGTATGCTAAAGGAATTATATTAATAAAAGTTAGAGAAGAATTATCTGTGAGTATATTCTTTGAAGTTTCACTTCTACCGCGTGCATACTGCACACACATACCCAATTTTTTAGTCTTTATGATTCTGTCTATGGGTATTAAATTTAATGAAGAATATATTAGATTCATAATAAACAATCCACATCATCGTTTACGTTTCACGTAGGTATGAGCGTAGAGCAACCTACGCGCGTCAAACCGACACCGCTTGGAAGCATCGGCCTCGATTGCGACGTCTTGTTTCAGTCCTTAGTGTTAGCGGTGATTTATTAAAATTATTCGTTATTATATATTAGACAAAAATTTGTCTTCCAATACGGCGACGGCGGCGTCGTGCGCGTGGGCCTTTAAATATTTTTCTGAAATAAAAGTAGCCTGAGTTACTCCCTATGAAATCAGCTATCTGCCAGTGGAAGTCCCATTAAAATCGGTCCAACCGTTATAGAGATTAGCCGGAACAAACAGACAGACAGACAAAAATTTTAAAAATTGATCGTTAATATCAGTACCCTATATACTTTCATATGCATTAAGTAAAAAGCTGTTTTTGTTGTTGTTTGTCGTTACAAAGAGACACTTCAATTTTATTAATAACTCTATGATATCCTTGTCATTAGTCCAAAATCTTTTAACTACATTTATTGGTGACAGTATTTTTTTCGTCAAAATTGTTACATGTTACGTGTACCAATTTTGAAGAAAAATATAATGTCACCAAAAATGTAGTTACAAGGTCCTGCACTGACGCCGACGATATATTTAATACATGTATTTAATGCTTAAAAATATACAACAATTGTTTTATAGTTTAATCGCATTTCGCTACAACTGTGACCCCACTACTGAACCATCATACCGTCGGCACGCGTGTCTCTGGCGCCGCGGAGGCGACCATGCCATCTGTCATTGCTTCTACGCACGGCTACCTGTCAATCTAAAGTACATATACCTTGTCCATATGTGGTTTAACTGTCCGATTATACTTTAGAATCTCTTGTAAATGTTATCTTATTCAATCACAAAAAGCGCTTTTTCCCACCGTGGAGCTGATAGGTGTGCTGCTAACAACACTGTCAATGTCTGTTTTTAGTTTACAGTTTGTCAAAATAAGAACTTGAATTTATTTCGACTTTTTTTTTAAACTCCGAAGCTGACAAACTCGTAGACGGCCCATCGATTGGAAAGTGGTTACCGTCGCCTATAGTAGATGTTCGCAACATTAAGAGCGAAGCCAACGCGTTGCCAGCTTTTAGAATGGGACGGGAGGGAGGATGGCATAAAGGGGACGATATAGAAGAAGTGGAATAGAGAGTTTGACATCAGGAATTGCATAGAGGAGGGAATTATATATTTTATTCTGCTGTTACGCAGGACGAGGAAATGGGCTATAGCACGAAACACGACTAGCTTAAGGCTAACCGTTTCACGCTGATATTCTGTAATCTGTAATAAGAATTAATCAATTAAAATTAAATTTTATCAGATTCAAGCTCGTTTTTAAAGAACGTAATATTTAAAATCTTGTTATGTTTACTAAGTAGAATTGTAACTGCTACGATTTCCATGAAAGTAATGATTTGGATTCCCAGATACCTAATAAGACATACATAGTTCACAATGTAGGTAAATGATGTGACCATATGTAGCTCGTGGAAAAGAATATTCTAGTCTAACCGGGCAACCATTAGACCAATTGGACTGGACATATAGCGGTACGTAATCGCTGGGTATGCGATGCCAACAATTCGATCTGCGGGAAATGGGTTTAACCGATACAGTAACTATGGGAAAACTTTCAAAGGCATCTGCCGAGTCATTGCACGCTGCAACGTGATTGGTAGATATTCTAGGCTCAGAAAAGCCGACGTAAGTAGATGGAAATAATTGACTTTTTATTAAACGGCTTAAGTATTAAGATCCTTATACAAAAAGTGGACTAGCGGTCTTTAAGATCTGCAGGCAAGATTAAAATCTAGAATTATACCTATTAATTAGTATTCATACATTATACGTACATCAAACTACATTGGACAAGTATATTATGTTATTTTATCCCCGTCACGCAATTATAATTATAATAACATACCTTCTCTCCTGAGTGCAATCTCTTGAATTTTGTTTTAACACCTAGTCGGTTAACTGTATGAATGCAGTTTTAATTTTTGGTTTCAAATATGTAATAACAATAATAATGTCCCTGTTTCCCGATAAATACAATCCGGGGGTCTTCAAGCCTCGTGTAAATAAGTATTTTCTAGTTAAGCTTGCTGCATCTTTGACCGCATCATCGTCTTATATTAGGCGTGATCGTGGTCAAATGCGAACCTATTTATAATAAAAAAAACAACCCTAAAGCATAAACTATGTAATTGACATTATTAATTAATGATGAACCTAAGTCTACACCTAATTAATGTATAAGCATAATAGTGAGTTTATCTAGATGTTTATTTATTCCTACTTACAAGATTTTAGGGACCGACGATCTGCACAAGATCGCCGGTGGGGGCTGGACGAGAACAGCGGTGGACCGGGACAGGGGGCGCAAATTTGGGGAGGCCTACGTCCAGCAGTGGCCGATGGTTGTCTAACGGCAAGGCCTTAGTGATAATTTAATTTACATAATTTAGTCCGTTGGCCCCGCGATCCAAAGTGAGACGGCCTCCGAAAAGAGAGCACGCTGCATTCCTCTATCCTGGGCAGTGTCTTGCCAGTGCTTGAAATACGGTTGGGTCAGCGTCCACTCTATTTTTTGCAGCGATACTTAGGTAGGACGATCAACCAGTTGCCGACCGACTGACCTCCCCAAGTATGCTTTTTCACACTCTGATCACTGTCCATCCATTCTATGTGACTTCGCCAGCGGAGACTGTGTATCTTTATCTCCCCAATTATGCGAGCTCAGCCACAACGTTTCTACTTTTATATAAAGCCGAAAATAAATTGATCTGATAAATCTCGACCAATTTTATTAGTCCCGCTAATTTCGCGCACACGCAAACAGACATCTGGCTGTAATAAATTGAACTGCCATTAACCTTGGCTGCTCGACGGCCGATGCGTGAGAGATGGCTGAATAGCGGAAGGGCAAGGCTGCCGGCATCGGGGGTATGCGGTCACAAACGACACTCGAAACCTTCCGCAAGGCAGGCATGTTACATCACCCTATAATGGACAATTCAACTGCGTATCGGTCACGCTTTTATAGGATATACGAATATGCAGAAATACTGTTAAAATTTTATTCAGGTGACGTGAAGCTATACGTGATCGACGAAGGCTTCTCTCTGAACCGCCTTTTTGTTTGAGGACGCAGGGGGAATGTCTTTTCTTTCTGAGGGGGAAGTCTCACCGAGGCATTTGTGGGACTCCTGATCGGCCATATCCCCACCGTGGTCTCCGAGCGGAAGGACGGGGGATGGTCGACCGTGAAACTACCTACTAAACCTAACCTGCGCCCCTCTCCTATGCGCTTTTTTGGGGTGCCACGGGATACCTCTCTGAAACGATGAAAGCAACAGAATATTGCTGAGCTGTCAACCTTGTTAACTGAAAAGTCGACGTACAACGATGTGCGCGGAGTCCATATGTCGTGCGCCGTGTCGCAGGCATTTTAGAGCATTCTAGAGTAAAGAAATCGCTTTTTTTAAAGTCACTTAACCTGTTAAACAAATCTGTACAATCAAACAGACTCGTGCATGGAAAAAACTGATACGCGAGAAGTAACCATGGGTATAAAGTCGATCTGACGCCGGTACTAGTGCAGAGGGTCTACGGATCACCTTTGCAGATTCGCATGACGAACATGACAAGTATCAAAATAAACTTGAGCTTTACGCTATATTTACATGTACCAGTATATCTAGACACATGTCATTTTCACTAAACGATTCTCCATAAGCAACCTCTTTAAGTCCACTATTCTTTGACCAAATACATGAACCATCAAGAGGAAACACTAATGGATTGTAAACCGCGTAATGATTAATATTTTATTATATACTAGCTGTGCCCGCGATTTCGACCGCGTTAAATATTTATTTCGCGGAACCTTAAACAAAGTTGGCCAGTTACTCTTTATAACATCAGCTATCTGCCAATGAAAGATATCCCGACAAAGTCGGTCCAGCCGTGTCAGAGATTAGCCGGAACATCTAGGCAGAATTTAATAGTTTAAAAAAATGTTTTTTTTTTATATAAGAACCGTATATATAAGTACTTTACACAAGTACAAAGCTGTTATTTTGACATTACAAGCAGACACTTCAATTTTATTAATATGTATAGAAGATTAAGTTTTAACAACTACATAGTACACATAATATGAACAACAATAAACAAATGAATAAGTTGGGGGTAGGCTAAAAAAATAACTAACATTCCTCATTGACGCTCAACATCTTTCTGTTCTGTAATCACAATCATACACTAAAATAAAAATCAAGTAAAATACGGCGCTTAAAACCGTTAAAAGGTAGTTTTAATTTTGAATAGTAATTATATCGTTTCAAGCTATATTATCAACATTACTCTCATCTGAAATCTATGCTAATATCTAAAGTGTAATGAACTCTACAATTCCTTATGTTATGGAAACAGTTCGAACAGTTTGCATGCCTTTTGAATGCTAATTGCATAATATCTGTGACATTTTACACATTAGCAATAAATAATACTTAAAACATTTGTAACTCCCAAGTCAATAATGTCGTCATAATAGACACACCCGATGAACACTACGCCGGACATTGTCACACTGCGTAAATTTTGACCCCGTCGCTTGAGGTCGCAAGTCTTGATGACTCATCTAATGATACGACGATATACAGCGTAGTTTTGTCGCAATTATATTGCAGCGTCTGACGGAAAACAAATAAAAAAACGGGCAAATGCGTGTTAGTCCAAGCACAGAGTAGGATTCCGTACTATGATGAAAAGATATATTTTTTCAAATTGAATAATTCTTAAACAAAATAATGTAATTGAAAATACCTAAGCCTGAAGCCGTGGTAAAATAATGGTTAGCCAGTTTAATTATGTGCCTCGTTTTCTATGGGTATAGGTGTACGTTCAGCTTTATAGAAGCCTTTAAGATGCCCGCTTAATTTGATATGTGAGTTGCATAATTTTTAGGCTAGAATTACGTATGGTAATTAAAATTATGAACATCTGTGTGAAGTGTGTCGAACGGACAGAATATGGGTTCTACTAGAATTAATTACTGCGGTTTTACTTACATAAATTGGGTTAAAAGGCTGTAGCTATATATTGTCATTGAAATCGTATGCGTTCTTATGAATTTATTGAGTGATAAGTTATATTAAAGCAAATTGTTTAAAGATCTATTGAGTAGTCTTCAGACATAGATAATAATAAAATAATAGTAACAATTCATAAAAGTGGGAAGGCAAAATCCCAGCAGTGGAAGCACTTTTCAGCAGGGAATCGGGCAGTATACCCGTCACGCTTGCCCAAGGCGGATTGTTAGGTTTTTACACATCGGTTATTTCGATGCACAGGTTTCATCGCAATGTTTTCTTTCACCGCCAGCACACGCTTATTGCAATAGTATGTACCTATTATACATTTTTTTTTTTTATTGCATGAATTCAGACCATCGCCTATGGACACTTGCAACACCAAAGGCAACCAACCAATGTGCTGCCGCCCTCTAAAGGGAGACCAGAACCTGGCCACTAATGCCACTGGTCACTTTAGATAATAAAAGTAAATTTGATAAAATTTTCTTAAGGTGTGGGTCGTTTCGACGTGTTTAGGTGCGGAACGACAGTAGCGCGGTGGGTGGCGCCCCCCTGTTGCCTTGAAGACCACCTGGCCCAACAGACGCGGCATGGGCACGCTTCGATGCACGTGGAGAGACCGGAATTCGATGCGTCGAGTCCCATGAGCGAGTCCCGTAGGGTAACCAGATCAATTAATTAAAATCCCGGACTTTCTCAATGTTAACAGTGCTATGTGAAGAAGCGAAGCTAACTCTAGTATGTTTGAATGTTATGGCGAAGGAGGGCCTTTACTTCTTCCCCACTGAATACAATAAATTATTTTTTTATTCGTTCTTTACGTAAATTGTGGAAATTTCTGACAGATTGGAATTCCTCTCACATGCCGGATAAATAATAGGTGTCTGTAACGTTATCCTCGCCTCTCCCCTATCTCAGCAAGCAAAAGATCTATGGTGTGTGTTAACCGATTATTTAAAAAAAAATGTGATTTTTGTTTTATTTGTATTATCTGATGTATGTCTCTACGGGGGTGGCATTGTCACTGAGTGATAAAACCCCTTTAAAAATATAGAATAAAAAAAAGTATTTGTAGTGAACCAAAGCTGTCTAAAAAGATGAAATTCGTTTTAGTGTCTGTGAAGTAACTAAATCAATTCTTGGTAGCTTACAAGGGAGTGCCTTATTTCAATATTGCATTTTCTTATTTATAAGCATGTTTTGGTTTGTATGTAGTTCTAAATAAATATTTTTTCTTTCTTTCAATAATATGGGTTCGAATCCTAGCAAAGAGTGCATGCACCGCTAAGTTGTTTTTATAATCTAATGTTCATATACTATCAATTAAAACGCGCTGAAGGCAAGTGAAAACATCGAAAGGCAGCCGGAATGTCTACATTGTTGATGTGTGAAAAAAACACGCGTGACGGGTATTTAGGTTCCGTTATCCTAAAAATGGAAAGATTCAAAGCCTAGCTGTGAGATCGTGTATGGGAGCGTTGATACGGAATCCACAAAAAAAATGTATGTGTGTGCAGTTCAAACGCAGTGGAAGTGAAACTTCAGAGAATATACTCACAGATAATTCTTCTCTAACCTTTATTAATATAATTATAATTTCTTTAGCCTACATTTGTCAACATATTAATTCAAAATAAACTTCTTAAGTATCACTTGCAATTTTTCAGTTTTAGTTTAAAAAATATTAGTATCAGCTTTATTTCGGTCCAAAATGGACCTATGTTTAATCATCGATCTGCACAATGTAAAACTCGTATCTCATCCTCTCGTAGGCCTAGTCCTATAGATTTATGTGTTTATCTCTTTGTAGTGTCGCTTTTTTGTTTCATCGAGTTTCAAATCCCAAGGATTTTAAACAAGTTTCACTTCGTAAATCTCTATGGCTAAGAGATTGTTAATGTGGGTCGATCTTTGGTATATCACGTTAGCGGTCAAATGATCTAAGATAGAAAATATTTAATGTTATGTAAAACTGTTGACAAAACTGTGTTAAGTGTCGTATATGATTCATTTCTTAAGTAGTGCAATATAATAAAAGCAACATTTTAACGATTTAATTTGAGTCGTCTCGTCTAAAGCGAAACTTCGAATAAAATCATCTTGTCCGTCCGTCTGTCGAGGTACAGCGGAATTTTTGGAAAGAAGCTCTTTTACGCGGCTTAGATTAAACTGACAATCGTCACGCAAGGAAAAAACATTATGTCCCCTCCAGGCGACCTTTTTTTATAAAATTACAAACTTTAATATAAACAAGTAAGATAATATTAATTCAAAATTATATTTATAAGTGTGACATATAATGTTTTGAAATTAGAAGGCCTGGTAACCGAATAAGGGCGGGTACAAAACCGCCCTTATTCGAATGCATTTGGACGTATTCGAAACGATAATTGCGTACTACTATGTTTTATAGTAAAGAACCTCGTTTCTGATGAGGGACCGCACCCACATTAGTATTTTTTAAGTACCAGTGAGTCTTGATGAACTTTATTAAAAATCTCTTCTGTCATACACAACGGTGTGGTGACCTTGCAAAAAAAAAATTGAAGTGGCCCGCCCACACCTGTTTTATAAATAAGGGTTAATTTTTTGTGTACTTAGGTATAGTTACATGTTGGGATAATATTAAAATTTACACTCACATTTTTTAATGACGAATTTATGGTAAGTCTATTTACTCTGTGTCACTCCCGCTCAACTTTTTGAACGTAATTTAAGAAATAAAATGATAAAAAAAGCAGTGGATATAGGTCCCTAACAATTATGGAATCTACATATGACGGCCTCTGTGGTTGACCGGGCTAAGGCTTTGCCGGCGTACCTCACTGCAACGCAGAGGTTCCGGGTTCGATTCCTGGTATAGTAAATTTCGGAAACGTATTTTCTCCGTTATTTACTATGGTCTGGGTGTCTGGGATCGGCTCCAGAGTAGTCCGTTGTATATTACTCATAACACAAGCGTAACTTGCTGGGGATATACAATGTGTGTTTGTCTGCCGATATATATATATATATATATATATATATATATATATATATATATATATATATATATATATATATATATAAATATATATATAATAATTCAAATTTCTTAAGTATCACCTAAAATTACATATCCCGGTCGTCCGTTATTCTCATCGGGCCTTCGATCCATCGAACTGCAGGGCGTCCTACACTACGTTTGCGCTTCCGTTACAATTGTAAACTGCCCACTATCATTTCAACTGTCTAAACAGTATATATTTAGAAGATGAATAGAACTCCTGCAATAAAATAATAATGCGAACTACGAACGACTAATAACGAAGATTTATTTTACGAGTTGAAATCTGTCAGAGGGCAGGTCACTGCTTTATTGCGTATATTTAATCCGTCGCGGAAGTAACGAGCGAGACCTTTGTGTAAACGTAAATAATACCAGACTAGGACATAACCACTTCTAAGACGTGAAAATATATGTTTACGACCTTACTAGTGCAAATGAGAGAAAATCCGAGCAACTCTATATACATTTGTACAATTACCATAAACATCACTTTCGTTTAAGTCATTTGCATATAAAGATTGTAACTTTTATATTGAGCAATAAAGCAGTACAATCTTCATACCTACGTTATATAAACTTGTTAACGAAAACTAAATAAAAAGTGTGTTAAATATGTACACAATACGTGGAAATAATCATTGTTATGTCATAAACTGGGGGAGTCGGCCGAAGTGCTATTTGCCAAGTGAAACTTTGCATAATACAAGGCATAATTACTAAATTAAAATAAGGGAAGCTACGCAATCATCCAAAATATTGATGAAGCAGATAAAAATATTATTTTTGGTTTAGAAAAAATTTCTCACGATGCGATGGCCCGACTTTGGTTGACTGTAATTCATTGACACCAAGCTCTCATTATTTATAGATAAATATACTTTAATTCACACTTGTGTGATACTTGCTTTTACTGCTGAAGGGATACTAAGTGGTTACCGTCGCCTATGGGCCCTAAGAACACCAGAGGTATTATCAACCGGTGTTAGTCTGTAAAGTGTGCATGGTGAGCATGTCATTCTTTATCAATTCTTAAAGAGTTCTCTGCTTGTATCTGATTTTTTCCTAAGCCCAGGAGGTAGGGCAGTTGCCCGTCTCAATGGTTACGACACCCGGTCTAGATTATATTGCGATAACAACCTTGAGTTATGTTCCGATATCAGAGGCCAGGTTGCTGTCCCCGCTTCCAGGTAGACAGCGTATTGGTGTTGCAAATGTTCATAGACAACCATAGCCACTTTCCACCTGGCGGATCATCAGCCTGTCTGCTGTACTTCAGCAAAAAATACAACTCAATAAAATTGTCCTCTTCAGTTTGTGATACGTAAAATTTAAAATGCGATAATAACAGTTATATTTAAGCAACCAAATAGAAAGAAACCACTTTCCATCAGGTGGGCTATCAGTCGGTCTCCTATATTTCAGCAATAAACCAAATTAAATTGTCCTCTCAAGTTTCTTAAACTCGTGCGTAATATGTGGCATAAAGGTATTAAAAGGAAAAAGATAGAAAGAAACTAGTCAATATAAAGTAGACATTATGTTTAATAAATTTAATATTACATGTATTATGTATGAGAGAATACATTTCAAGATGTCTGTATGTATGACGGTGACGGTTAAAGCCGTCACGCATGTAATTTCATAGGGGACGTTGATATATCATCAGCTGTTATAACAGTTGCATTCTTATTAAAGCAACAACATCTTAAAACTGCTCTTAAATTTAAATCTAACTATTTGCACTATACATTGTCCATAGACTATATATTAAAACCTTTTAAACCCTGCAAAATACCGAAACGAAGCATACACGAAAATTGAAGCTAACATTCTTGTTTTAACCTTTAAAATTCTTATTGAAATCCGTCAAGCGGTTTCAGAGCTTATTCAAGGCAGACTCAGACAGACTGAGAGACAAAAATAATCACTGATGATTAGGCATCTTACAAATTAGCGTTTAAACTTAAATGTTGACATGTAGTTTGAAGGTATATTAATAGATATTTAGATATAGATTTTTATCAGTGCAGGAACGGAGAAAGAATACAATTTCCTGCCGCCGGGCGGCCTGTCGTAAGAGGCGACTCAACAACCCACAGCCAGGTGTTAAGGCATTTGCCCGACTGGATAGCTACCACCCCTGGTCTAAAGTATGTCGCCATAACAACCTTGAGTTGTGTTCTGGCATTAGTGACCAGGTTCCAGTTTCCCTTAAGAGAGTAGCAGCGCATTTGTAGCAACTTTGCTGTTGCAAATGTCCATAGGCGATGGTAACCGCTTTCCATCAAGTGGGCCGTCTGCCTGTCTATTGATCTCCTGCAATAAAAAAAATATACATAGATAGATACGAATAGTTTCGTTACCAAACAAACTAGCAGGTTTATTATAAGAGCGTCAGTAATTTATAAAGCTACTGAAATGTACATTTCTCGTTATCAGTTAAATCGTGAATTTCTGTTCACTTATCTCCCCACCAATTTTAATACGGAGGATAATGTAAAAATTACACAACTGCGAAAGCGGCGAAATGTAATTTCGATCGAAATATTTATTACCGCAAAGTGCAATTTATTACGAGACTTTGAGATGATAATAAATATGACAAACGGTTGTGTATAATCGTGAAAAATGATTACTTTCATGTAAATAAATTCACCGCTACAAACTCATTTACATTTTGAGAATGTCAACAAAGTAGGATGGTTTATTCTTAAATTTATGAAGAGTATAGCAAAAATGATACGGGACAAATGATAAGCATTATTTAATACTGTCGAAATGTTGACGATAAAAATAAATATTTTAAACTAGGATATGACCGCGACTTCGTTTTCGCTTGAATTTAAATTCCAGCGGCATTCCAGGCAAGCAAAATACCGCAGCATTTAAAAAAGAATGTAAGCTATCGTTTTAGTGAAAACTATGTAACGGAGTAAGATAATTTTTACGAATCCGAACAACTACAAAGCGCTCCCGGGAATATTCCCGCGGGATTCCCGGGATAAAAATGATCACAACATAAAATTTGCTATTGATCAGTGAAAAAATCCGGCCATTTTAAATCATTCCCAGAAAAGATCTCGCGGAATTCCCAGGATAAAAAGTAGCACAGATTTTAAGTCTAAGAATTGGCTGCCGATCAGCGAGAACCGTATGGAAATTGGCCCCGTAATTTTGACGTGAATCCCGAACAAATAGATAAACAGACAAGAAATCTAAAAAAATGCATCGTGTTCTCCATCGCTTATATAGTCTACTCCATTTTTTTAAAATACCTTCAATGTATAGACAGGGCATGTCTAGAATGTTATAATATCATATAGATTATCTCTATGAGCAATGGTCAGTGTACCAGATGTAGGAAATCCCGCATCCGCGGCAGCCTTCGTGTATGTGGGCTTAACTGCGAGAGTGCACTCACACTGGTATGAGCATGTTTTATGGAGATCGGCTTGTTGTGTAGGAGATAAATGTCCAGGCAAGCAACTTCCACCAGGTCCTAGTAGATGGTGAAAGCTCAAGATAAACTGCGCGAAGTGGAGAAAATAAAGCAATCAATATTATTATAATGACGAATAAACCAGATATAGGACTTGATGACACTACGGCATCTGGTACAATCTAGATACAACTTCACTTGTTACTTAATTTGAAAACTATAAACACAACAAATGGAGCACTTGATTTATCCGAACGGCTCTAAGAAATCGGGTCGACCATTAACTTCGTTACTCTTAAAACCAATCCACCCACTACATACTAATCCCAATAAAACAGACTTTATAATAACAACCGAAACTAGATCATTAGACATTAGTGCTATTCAGAAATGCCGCATCCACAGTTTCCAGGCTCGCGGCTCATGGGCGACGGACGACGATCTATTTCAGGATACGTGTTAACCTACATTCGTTGTACGTAATAACAAATTAACAAATTTCAAACAGACCACGCGGGCTGATTAACTGCCGTACAGTATTTGCGAGTTGCGAAAATATTTGGAGCTTACTAATATATTTTTAGGCGCGCCGATTGACAAGACATAATTACACTAAGATTTTAACCACTTTCAAAGAGCAAATAAATGTATCCGTAGGAATAATTATTCAAAGTTAAGTTTTTTAGTCTCACATGGCTACACTTACTAGTTAAATTATATAAATATTAGCTTCTATAATTGGGCTTAGACAAAAATGGTAACTTTCACACATTTGTGTTAAGAATTCGTTGTGTCAAAATGACACAGAAGGCTATGATGCAATTTCGTATGTCGGTCCAGTATTATTAGACAAATATCAGTTTTACCGTATACGATTTTGGAAAACTGAACTGCATAATGCTACTGCTTCGTCTGGGATAATGTTACAGTTATTGGCCGTTTCATGCAAATGTAGCGATGGGTTAAATGCGTTATTTGTGATGCGATTTTTTTATTATTAATTGTGAATGGCATTCAAACTAAACACCTATTCGTTAGCGGCATTATTTTTAACGCTATTAATAAGACGCATTTGGCTACAGTTAATAACTTATAACATTATTCCAGATGAAGCCTGAACATAAAAAAAAATTAAACTCAGCCATTCGGCCGCTTTTAAAGGCAGCTCCCGGTATTCGGCTTCCAGGTGCTGGAACAACATTCCGCCACCGATAAGAACCGTTCGAAGTGCACATATTTTTAAAAGTAAATTGAAAGCGTTCCTGTATGAACACCAAAGGCAGCAAGCAGATCTCGCACTTGATACAAGCGCCTTTTAGTAAGCCTGGTTGAGTCGTTTTTAGTTATAGTTCTATTTAATTTCATTTCTTTTTGTACGTGACGTACCTATTATTACTTTTCAAAGTCATTATTTTCACATTTCAATGATCGTTTCATAACATATTATTTACTTATATTAAATTGCTCAAAATGTGTATCTTTTGTCTATTCTTAGTTTGATGTTGTTCTAATTATAAATAATATTAAATGTTCATTAGTAATTTTTTCTTCGTCAATTTAGGTCCTGTTTAGAGTTAGTTAACCTTTGGCTTTTGTTAAACTGATTATGTATAATTTCTATTTCAAATAACTCTAAACATTGTGGCGCCGTCTTGAGGAGGCCTACGTCCAGCAGTGGACTGCAAATGGCTGACGACGATAAACATTATTTTCCTTCTTTCTGTCTTTCTAAATTCATTAAATTCCATAGCTAATACAAGGCAAGGCAACGGCGACGTGTGAACTATAATCAGCAAATATTATTTTTTTTTGCACTAAATCGCCTAGATATTTAAAAAGTAAAGATCACCGTGTGTAACACTTTGAACGTCAACAAGTAATTGGGGTCGAAAACATGTCACTCGCGAATTTTAAAAAGTAGTTAATAACTTTGACCTGTTTAAATTTATACCTTTAAGCCGGTTAAAGCTGTTTAGTCGAGCTAGAGAGAAAGAGGTATATGTTGACATTTATTTTAAATATTCGTACGATGTAGAGATCAATAAACTTCGATACTTGCTTTATACTATTATATACATACAAATGCCCCGGAGTTTTGGAGGGCTTGAGGGAGGGAGGCCAACACGTTGAGGTCCCTTGACAAATTTAATCTAATGTGGCGTGACACTGACCGGAGATTATCCCTGTCTACACCATATAATAATGCACCCAAGGACAAGCCCCGGCCAGTGGCCAGGACCATTGTGGGAAATGAAAGTACCGTGCTATTGGGGTGTACTACTATTGGTACTAGGGGTCTATGGCGTCTGCCCGTCGCAATGTTCAGGGAACATGGAAAAATGAGCAAACGGTGAATCGCCACTCCCTGCATGGGCCCCAAAAAATGCTATGGCATATAGATATGTAGAGACAAGGGCAACATGGATTTGAGTGGCTAAGGGGTGTCGAGAAGTCGGCGGCAGGTTCACCGAAGCTACTTCTGACGTGATGCCATTTATCACTTCTACCCCTGGAGCTTGTATCTTAGGTCTAGCGATCTTCACCCGGTGCCGGCTGGCTAAAGCAAGCACGGAGGTGGGGGCCTTGCCTTGGACCCCGAAATCGGGTCCGAGGTGTCGCTACTCACCTAAGGCTTCGCCACAAAGCCCCCTTGCGGGTTATTAGTAGTAGTAGTAGTAGTAGTAAATAATATATGTACTATTTATTATTATTATAGCAGAATAAATTATTGTTTGTTACAAAATAATGAAGTCTGCGATCAATACAAAACCAGCTTTAGAAGCTGATTGTACGATGGAGTCCAAATTAAAATTAATGTTGCTTTCGCATTGTTACATCATTCGACGAATTAATTTCTTTATTTCAGACTACATGTTACCTGCTTCTCCGTTAAAATATTTAAACTATATTTAAATCGATTCGATACTACTATCTCTTAATCTGAATTGACGAGTTATACAATTCTAAAAATATACTATGATTTAACAACGATAATATTATGTCACATTAAGGCTGTTTTACATAGATCCAGCTACAGATAAGTTAGCTTCGAGACGTTTTTGCGTTTGTAGTAGTGTACTGTCAGCACATAAACAAATAAACGAATACTTTTTATATATTGTTATAGGCAGGTACTTAATATGAAACTAATAATTTAAATTTCAAGTTTAGAAGTCCTGTAAATATACAAATACTACTACAAACGCAAAACGTCTTTAAATTCGAAGGAAGTCAGTATTGCTTAGTACTGGCATCGTGTAAGTTGATTCGGAGTCAGTACGACGCTGTCAACTCAGTAGATTTCGTCAATTACACGACGCCAATACTAAGCCACTGACTTGCTTCGATTTTGAAGTCAGTAGCTTGACCAACGTAAATCAGCCTTTACATTGTATTATATACACGCTTCAATTTCTCTTTCATCGAGAATAAATTATTTAACATAAGTTTTTCACTGTGTAACCGGTGTTAACAGTTATCATAATTCAAGATTTGGATGTGCTAACTTTCGAATATCGAATGAACTGAAACTAAGCATTGTTCAGATCTTTCTAACAGCTAGGACTGAGTTGGCATTATATAATTTCACATTTATAATATCAATGTTAATCAACACATCCACTATAAACATTAAGGCAGGTCAGATGTTTGTTTCGAAGCACTCAGTAATTTTGGCGTTAGACCAGAAAACTATGTATAAGGCAAGTCATATTTTATGCAAAAACTCCGGCAAAACTCAGACGGATTTGGATATATTATCATCAAGGAAATGAAAGTTCTCAATGTGTAATACATTGTTCCACTGCAATCAACGAATGTTGAAGAGCAAGCAAATAATTTGTGTGAAAGTTCGACAATTTGTTTAACATAATTCCGTCATTAAAGCGACCTACAATTCGCCTGGTTCTGTTTAATTGCACGTTGGGTGTTTCATCACGTTTTAGTTTTCCTCCGGATATGGGAAGGAAGTTTTTTGTAACAATATTAATATTCAGCACCAACTCTACGCGGAGTTCCTTTATGTTACGGAAAATTTAGCATATCCAATGATACAGGCTGTGCATGAAAGGAATCCTAAGCAAATCTATTTACGCAGTGTAATGATACCTCAAACTAACAATTGGTTAGATACAAATTGTTTTGTTATCTAGAACAACAAATGAAAATTATAAATTTAAAATCATGATTCCTTAGAATCATAATCAATTTTTATTTTTGATCTAATAGCTAGATTCATTCACTAGCAATAAAAACTCTAATCTAGTCATTTTAGTTCCCACTTCCTACAGTAGTCCTATACTGACCGGGACTTATCTTTGCATGAATACAGGGATAATCACCGGTCAGCGTCACACCATAATTATGTAGATTGAAACGTTCGAAGGGATGTTGTTAGGCTTCGAGTGGCCCCATAAAAGCCTTCAAAAACTCCAGATCATTTTTATAACTCTTGATATAAAGCGACATATGTTTTGATTGTAAACCAAAACGAACGTGGGATTATAAACAAGAAAAAAATGATTTGTGATTGTGACATGTTATTTAGTCATAGTTATTATCATAAACTTACATACGAGTGTTACAAATGTCGGGGTACATTAACCGTAAGAGCACCACAGGTGCCAAAAATTTAATTTACACACGAATGTGGGATTACATCTATTTTCAGCTTTGGAAGAAAACAATTAACATTGGGAAGGGCATCGAAAAATAGATCATTTTACTTGCCATAAAATGTTATGCGTTTTGTCTCCTCTAGTTTTTTGTCTATCCGAAAAAGGATCGAAATATCACTGTTTGTAGGACAAAGTGAACGCTCAAGGTTCGTGCTGGGGATTATACATGTAACGCCGACGATATAATTGTATCATGAATACATGACCAAAACTTTGAAAAAACAAATCAAACAACTAAGCAAACGCACATACTTATTTTGGTATGGATAAAAACGGTCATGTATACACAAATTCGCTCCTTATTTTCATAATTTCAGCAAACCATTTGTAATTATAAATGATTACACCCACAACACCGTTATCACAAAAACCACAATTATTTTTAAGTGAGCAACAATAACATGGGAGCAAAAAAATTAAATTGCCGGAAACAACAATTTTGTATTGCATGTGTAGAAACATAATATTATAAAATGTTAAATAGACACAACGGTGCCACACATTTAATTAGTTGCCTTCTTGCGTTCAGGCTAGTGTTACCACGTGGTGACTTGTTTGCGAAAAACTCCTAGAATCCCTGTTATACAACACTAATTTCTGGAACTTTCCTAGAACCTTTACTAAAACATCACTAATTTCGGAAACTTTCCTCGAACCCTTATTACATAACACTATTCCAACTATCTTTTTCTACCTTAATTTAAAGAAAGGGTCCGAAAATCATCGTAGTGTTGTAATTAACGTTTAATTAAGGAGTCGCAATTAACAATTTTCAATACTGAACTTGTAGAGTACATTACAGAGTTTAGGGTAAAATAATAATTGCAAAACAATGATACTATTATGTCTTGATTTTAGGTAGAAATTACTACAGGTATAATAAAAAATATAACACTAAAAGATATAAATACATACATACATAACTTCACGTCAGTTCCCTTGCGGAGTAGGCACGAACAACAGAGCGCCATTGAGGCTTATTCTTACACACCTCACTTGCTTCTTTGACATGCACGCTCGTCTGTTCTTAAGGCTCCTGACATCACCTTCTGCTAGTACACGATCAATTTGATCATGGAAGGTGTGTCGTGGCCTTCCACGACTTCTGCATACATCCACTTTTGCATTGTATATCTGTTTAGTCATCTTTTACACATGCTCGAACCACCGGAGCATTCCGTTTCTTACCTTCACCCCGACACTCAAGATATAAATAAGATGTTATATATTTTAAAAAAAAATATATTTTACGCAAGAAAATGGGTCTTAAATAGTTTTAGGACGTTCCCAAAATGTAAAGAGCATTATCATATGTCCAGTTATTCTCTAACTTTTATTAATATAAATATAATTCCTTAAGCCTACATTACATCCATCAACATATTATAATTCAAAATAAACTTCTTAAGTATCACTTTCAATTTTTCACTGTTTTAGTCTAAAAAAATATTATTGTCAGTTTTATTTCGGTCCAAACTGGACTTATGTTTAACCATCGGTCTTATTTACTCTCAAATCCGTTCTGCACAATGTTAAACTCGTATCTCATTCTCTCAGGGGGTAGTGTTTTTAATGTCGCTTTTTCGTTTCATCAAATTTCAAATCACAACGATTCTAAAAAGGTTTCACTTCAAATATATATTTTCCTTAAACTTGGTTGTATTAATTCTCCGTTACTAAGTTTAACTACACTTGGTAACGCTAGCCGGGCGGTTTCCGAGCAGTTGCGCAAGCTCATAGCCGCGTGTCCCGTCTGAGCACGCGACTCGACGCCGCAGACAGACATACCGGAAATTGTATTTATTTAGGAGCCCGTGTACGCGTATAAAGTTGTCAGAGTGTTATCAATAACATGAATGGAGATATGCGTATGTGTGTGCAAGTTTGTGTATGGATATTGCTTAAATTAATATTTACATTACAATGTATATAATGAATATAATTTATGTAATAAATGAAGAGACTGCGTCCCTCTGCGTATTTACCGCCTGTATAACGGGGAATGTTCCGAGGACCTGTTTGATCTGGTGCCACCGTCTCACTTTAACAACCGCACCGCTCGCCAGCGACGAGATATTCACCCCCATTTCCTTGAGCTCTCACGCTCAACTACGCAACGTTGCTCTAGAACATTTCTTCCGCATGCAACAATGATCTGGAGGAAACTTCCCGCCGCGGTTTTCCCTTTGCGCTATGACATGGGGTTCTTTAAGGGCGTTATAAAGTTTCTTAGAGGTCGGCAACGCGTTGGCGACACCCCTGGTGTTGCAAGCGTCCATAGGCGACGGTAACCACTTTCCATCAGATGGGCCGTCTGCCTGTTTGCCTGCTACAGGCTATAAAAAAAAAACTAATGGATTATGTTTCTATGGTTCTGTGTCCCAACTACGAATTTTCCACACTTATCCGTGCAGGAACAGAAAAAGCATAATAATTCCTGTAGTCTGCTGTAAGAGACAACAAAACAACCCACAGTCAGGAGGTAGGGCATTTGTCAATCTGAATGTCCACAATCCTAGGTAGACCCAGAATATGCTGGCATAACAACACTGAGTTGTGTTCCGGCATTAGTGGCAAGGTTCAGGAGTTTTAATGTTCGGCGTCTATTCATTACGTGAGGCGTTTTTTTGGCGACTTAACGACAAACCCCCTGGTGCCATATCGTGAGATTTGTTTCAACTCCCTCCCCCGTCCGCGAATCTCACGTGACATTTTTCAAAATGTGTTTCTAGTGTAAATGTGTCGGAGTAAAATAAATGAGAACGGAGCGTACGTTGCAACGTTCGTCGAGACGAACGTGTGTGTTTAGCTGCTGGTGGCGCCTAAATAATCAAGAGCTCCCGTGCTACTTTGCGGAGTTCGCAAAACCATTATAAACATTATTAAGACTTAGCTATATTTTAGTGACGAAACATGTTTTATGCCTGTGCCATGTGTACGCCGACATTGATCTTCGCTTTGTCGGCTCGTTGCGAGGGTGCCGTGTGCCGCTCGCCTCGAGCTCGCGAGCCACGTACCCACTATGATTTTTGGTTACAGAACTGCAACCGTTACGGTTACGGCTCGTAGGCGAGTACGCGGATTTAATTTTTTATTACTAAAGCACATCAGACAAGCTGACGCGGCCCAACTGTGATGAAAAGTGGTTACATCGCTATGAACATTAGCAACACCAGAGGTGCTGCCAATGTGTTGCCAGCCTCGAAGGGGAAACTGAAGCCTTGCCAATGATGCCGGAACACAATTCAAAGTTGTTAAGGCGGCATACTCTAGCCATCCAGTCGCGCATATAACTCTAATACCTGATTGTGAGTTGTTTTGTCGCCTCTTACGAATGGCCGCCCGGCTGCAGGAACTAGTATCTTTTCCTTTCCTACACGAATAGATGCCCTAAAGAACCCAAGGCAATATGCGGTATGCACGCACAGCCATAGTTTTTTACACGTCCACCGACACTTTGTGACCGTTAAATTTTTGAGCGATCGCACTTTTTGCATTCGTGACTCGACCGCTTTTTGTCGTGAATAAGTGAGATCCAAACTAATTCGATTGGCCTTAGTGATTTTTTCGGGTGTTTACTCTCTTATCTTTTGTTGCCTGCGGTTTTTATTTGTTTACGTTTCATTAGTTGGAAAGTTTTGAGATGAATAAAAAACACTTTCTTACGCAACATGGAGCGGTGCAATATAGATGATCACAGCCTTTTCCGGGTAAACTTCCGATCCGTTTTTTGAGGGAGTTTTACGGGATAATAAGATCATCATATGTTCATCGTGAATCTATGAAATTGGGCCCCACATTATTACGTGGACGAAAAATTCTTTATACAATTGGTATTTCTAATAAAGTTCGATTTGTGAGGAATTTACCATCTATTAGGTAAATGCACGCGTCTTAAATAAAAATAATATTAATTAAATCCCCGAATAATTTGTGTCTAAAAGCTAAATACGTTATGAATTTATAAAAAAAATGGTGTCCCTTAGCGATATTTACAATAAAGACATTCAAGTCATATACATATATACGTTAAATTTCATTTTGATATAAATAATACCAGTTTTCACGATTCAATTTTAGAAAGCTATCAGCTGGGAACCCCGTATGACAGTATGTACAAACGTCCCAAAAATTCAAAGTGAAGCGAAATAAAACAAACGTGACAGATGCTCCAAAATATGTTATTTCGCTACTGGAATCGAATCGACACTTACCGTTCCAAATAACGTAACACTTGGATTATACAATTCGTTTAAACATAGTGCGCCCCAAAACGGTACAGCGCCATCTAGTTTTGGCATGGTAAATTGAATATTAATACTAATTCCAACACCGTATTTTCTAATTTCAACAAAATTTTGTCAATTATATTTGCACGTGACGATGAAAGGAGTCCTGACGGAATGACTAATTCCCTGGCAGCGTGACAAGCCTTTGGTGAGGGATGCGACCTGCGTAGACACGTTGGCCGCATCCCATTTACCAAACACTTCTAGATCAGTCGGTTCGGCGGTGGAAACAGATAAATCATTCAAGCGGCGCAAATATGCAACCCTCAGTGAGAGTTATAATATGTTTGTGCCGTTTTTTGTCGCGACACTTGGAGTGAGGCCATGAGCCTCTACCAAAATTTATCAAAACGGGCAACGGATCAATATGGCGATACCCAACCTTCTGAGCAGCTTACCCATAGATGACGGTGATCTAGGCTCAGTATTCTACTTATAATCTTGACGGACTATAGGTAGAATACAATACAAATAAGATAAGTTTTCTTTTATTGTATTCGATTATTTATAAATTTCTTCATTGTACTAGCTTCTATCCGTGCTGGAACGGAGAAAGAATTCAATTTCCTGCGCCCGGGCGGTCTGTCGTAAGAGGCGACAAAACAACCCACAGCCAGGTGGTAGGGCATTTGCCCGACTGGATGGCTAACACCCCTGGTCTAAAGCATGTCGCCATAACAACCATGAGTTGCCAGTCTCCCTTGAGAGAGCAACAGCGCATTTGTAGCACCTTTGGTGTTGCAAATGTCTATAGGCGATGGTAACCGCTTTCGATCAAGTGGGCCGTCTGCCGGTCTGCTGAGCTCCTGCAATAAATAAATTATAATTCATATATGTAAATAAATCATTGTTACTCATTATATAAAGTTGTTCGTAAATAAATTATACGTATTTCAATCTGTCTCTGCATATTTACGTAATTACTATAATTGCAGTATTGAAATGTGACACGGGTTTCCTACAATCTACTATCACCATTCTTTCCACCACCATGTGGAAAGAATGCATGATGAAAGAATGACTAAACAGATATACAATGCAAAAGTGGATGGATGCAGAAGTCGTGGAAGGCCACGACACACCTTCCATGATCAAATTGATCGTGTACTAGCAGGAGGTGATGTCAGGAGCCTTAAGAACAGACGAGCTTGCATGACAAGAGTTATGAATGTCAAAGAGGCAAGTGAGGTGTGTAAGAATAAGCCTAAATGGCACTCTGTTGTTCGTGCCTACCCCGCAAGGGAACTGGCGTGAAGTTATGTATGTATGTATGTACTATCACCATCCGGCACGTGTAACGACAATTTCTTTTTTACTCAACACGGTCGCGTTCCCTATTATTTGCGCAAAGCTCTACGTATAAATTACGAGGAAATTGTTTATAATTACAACTCAATAAACGTACAAATTGCTACCTACCGCTTTATACACGGTGCTATTTTGTAATAGACGTAGTATTTAAAATACCGAACAAGTGCAGGGGCCCAATTCTGCTATTTCAAGTATCTTGGCGTTGCGAAGATATTCAAAGCACGATACCATTGCGATAGCGTCAAAAATTCGTATTCTACTAAATCCACAATACCTTCTCGATATCACCGCGGCGGAATGATAGATAAAAAAAGTTGGCATTACCATTTAGTAGAGTATTAAAGGCGTTAGCCGAGATCAATATTGAAAAGCTACCAAACATTTACTTCGCGACTTTTTGCTAATAAATTTTTATAAAGACACAGTGGCGTGCCACGGGTACGCCATTGGAAATAACAGAATAGCGAAATCAGGCAAAACTAAGATTTATACGAGATAGTAATAGCAGAATTGGGCCCCTGGTGATTTTTTTTTCATTTGGCTGTGGAAACCTAAAAATAAAAATAAAACATCTATAGAAAATAGCCTCTACCTCAATGCTCAATAAATGTCGTTCAAAACCAATTTTCGTTGTACTTATTTTGGTAGCTGTAGAATTTTAAACTTCAAAAAAAAATCTGAGTCACAATTCAAAAGGTTTTTCGTAATTTCTATACTGAAATCATTGAGTAAAGATTAAAATATAAAAATAAATTTCATCAATATCAACCCAGTAGTATTTGACAAAAATTTCTGTCACATGCAAAGACTGACGGACTGACGGAAGTGAAAAAACATAAGGATTCTATTTCTGTCAAAATACCTAAAGAACCCTAAATAATTATGTTTCTTCTACTAAGAAACCGATATGGGAAGATATTTATGCGTAAAGTTTAAAATTACAACAAAAACGTTCCAAAACCAGGAAATCTTAAAATAGCTAACGACGATTAAGCAATTTTATCGAATAACTCGACATTATATATATCCTCCAATTATTTACAGTTAAAGGATGCTGTCAGAGTTTTAATTACTCTGTTCGCTAAGGCGAAGAATCTTAGCACTGTCTAGCAATAGAATGTCTTCCAGTTAGCCGGCCTTTAGAGCACCTGTCAGGCGACATGTTTGGTCTATTTTTATTACACCACAAGCTGTGTACACATCACATGCGACACAATGTTTAAGACGTCGGATAGTACAGGCTAAGTAACGCAAATCGTATGTAAGGTTAGCAATACGATAAACAACAATGTGATAAAGAAACGTTGTAGTTTGAAAGAAGTGTAATAACAAGAGTAGAAAAAGGAATGTTAAGGTGGTTTACACATTAGAAGGTTTGTAGAAATAATGGATGAAAGTAGAATTGCATACGCTTTATTAAGCGTATGACAGCATAGTGGATGGTAGATTTAGTGCCGGTAGTCCGCGACGTACACGCCATGATCAAATAGCAGAAATGATAAAGAAACGTTGTAGTTTGAAAGAAGTGTAATAACAAGAGTAGAAAAAAGAATGTTAAGATGGTTTACACATTAGAAGGTTTGTAGAAATAATGGATGAAAGTAGAATTGCATACGCTTTATTAAGCGTATGACAGCATAGTGGATGGTAGATTTAGTGCCGGTAGTCCGCGACGTACACGCCATGATCAAATAGCAGAAATGATAAAGAAACGTTGTAGTTTGAAAGAAGTGTAATAACAAGAGTAGAAAAAGGAATGTTAAGGTGGTTTACACATTAGAAGGTTTGTAGAAATAATGGATGAAAGTAGAATTGCATACGCTTTATTAAGCGTATGACAGCATAGTGGATGGTAGATTTAGTGCCGGTAGTCCGCGACGTACACGCCATGATCAAATAGCAGAAATGATAAAGAAACGTTGTAGTTTGAAAGAAGTGTAATAACAAGAGTAGAAAAAAGAATGTTAAGATGGTTTACACCTTAGAATGTTTGTAGAAATAATGGATGAAAGTAGAATTGCAAATTAAGCGTATGAGAGCATAGTGGATGGTAGAGTTAGTGCCGGTAATCCGCGACGTATACACCATGATCAAATAGCAGAAGCGATAAAGAAACGTTGTAGTTTGAAAGAAGTGTAATAACAAGAGTAGAAAAAGGAATGTTAAGGTGGTTTACACCTTAGAATGTTTGTAGAAATAATGGATGAAAGTAGAATTGCATACGCTTTATTAAGCGTATGACAGCATAGTGGATGGTAGATTTAATGCCGGTAGTCCGCGACGTACACACCATGATCAAATAGCAGAAGTGTTTAAAATAAAGTCGGATAAAAACCAGCTCAAATAAATGTGCAGTTATGCTTGTGTTATGGGTAATATACAACGGACTACTCTCGGGCCGATCCCGGAAACCCAGACCATAGTAAATAACGGAAAGTTCGTTTACGAAATTTATCATGCCAGGTGTCGAGCCCGGAGCTCACTGCGCTTCAGTGAGGTCGATCCGCTAAGGCTTAGCCCTCTCAACCACAGAGGCCGTCAAGATTAATGAAAGTAGATGAAGCAAAAGTTGTTTGGCGGGATTGTCGCAAGTGGAGATCCAAGATCTCTGCCTATTTCCATGGGAATTACGCGGGATAATATATATGTAATTAGCGCAAAAAAGATCTGCATGCAGTGAAAAGAAATATTCGGGAGAAGACGTTAGTCGAGAGCGGCTAGCGATAACCAAACATGCTTTGATAACGCCCATGCTGAAAGCTCAAGATTATAGTCAGTTTATTCGCTATATCTGAACTAGGTACTTACTGATTATAATTATGTACATATGGTATGTTCGTATAAACATTTTATGCATGTTCTTCTAATCATGTATAATTGGCCTTTAGATACATCTATTAATGTTTTGGTTCGTGATATTTTTTTATGTAGACTTACCATATTTTCAAGTGCTTTTAATACTTAAAGCTCTTTAAGTATAACATTTTATTGCTCTAGTTTAGATTTTATTGCGAAGTGTACTCAGCAGCGCTTATGTAATCTTATATATAAAAATGAATCGTAGAAATGTATGTACGCACATAACTTGAGAATGACTTTACCGATTTTGATTAAACTTTTTGTATGTGTTTGAGTGGATCCCCGGATGGTTTAGATTCACAATTGGAACTGGTAGGAGGCACTAGAATCGGGGCCTAGATTTTTACTTTTTCACGGCAGGACAACGTCTGCCGGAACAGCTAGTAGCTATATAAATATATAAACAGGATATCAAGTAAAAATCAATGGAAGCTAAACTTAAAAACACATGTCTAGAAATTACCTCCTTTATTTTATTTTAGAGAGCAGCATTGAACATTAAAACATTCTCACTTAACTAATATAAATAGTGAAAGATATTTGTTAACAGCGCCAAAATATGAAAACAAAGCATGATCTGATGTGCAAATTGGTAGAATTACCACATGCTGACATTGCGATATCAGAATAATCCAAGTGTCAAACCTACTGTACGTTACCCTAAAAAAACGTGAGAGCCGAGCCCAGTAGTGGGACCTTAAGAAGAGGAGCATACGCAACACAAACTACTTTTCATATAAGTACCATCACTATAAAGAAATTGAATCCATAAGATTCTTACACATACATATATATTATGTTTGACGTAGGTGACACCAATCTTATTCACATATGTACATCATTTAAATTGAATGTATATCAATTAAGATTATATACCACACACTTCCGTTAAACAACGAGCTGCGGCTCTAATTGAGTTTGGACGATAAACCATTAGAAAATTAGTTCGATCGTTTTAAACTAATCTCAATGGCTCTTATGTAAACCTAAATTGGTATTCATGTGTATGAGCATGTACTATCAAGTAAATTGTACTACTTATACTATTCGTAATCGTCGGATGTTCAACCCCCATTTCCTTGAGATCAAAACTACGCAAAGGTTCTCATCTAGAACGTTTTTACCGCGTAAAATCAACTGTTATTAATATGATCACAAAATCCATATATATATATATATATATATATGTATATATATATATATATATATATATATATATATATATATATATATATGTATATATATATATATATATATATATATATATATATATATAACATAGTCGTGTTAGTTACACAATTTATAACTCAAGAACGGCTGGACCAATTTTTATGTTTTTGGATTTTTCTCCGGCCGGAATAATAAGTATTAAAATATGATATTCATCAATATTTTTTTATCATATATCATTTAAAAAAACATCAGTCACAACATCAGTCTAGCCATTCATTGGTTATGGCTGTTTCCAGGCCGATTTCGACAATGGTGACAGCATTTAAACTCATTTTCATTTGTCTGATTTAGGTGAATTACTTTTGTGTGTGTTCACGATTGGACCAGGTAGATGGCGCCGCTGAACGCCTCTTTAACGGTGGAACCGATTTTGATGAAATATTTTGTGTTTTTTCAAGTAGATTCGAGAATGGTTTAGATTAACAATAGGTCCCGGTTGATGGCGCTGCAATCGGTTTCTAGATTTTTATTTTTTAAGGGAAATACAATGTCTACCGGGTAAAGCTAGTATCTTATAAATTGGTATTATAATGGGCACTATATAGAATTGAACCGTATATAACAATTTAAACATACATACATACATAACTTCACTTCAATTTAAACATAATTATACAAAATGGTAATTACTTACTTTTATCCGAAAATACGTCGGATTTCCCAGTTGCCTTTATGAGCGATTTGTATATCTTACTATCGATTCACTTTCTTTACCATTGGTAGAAACTTCGGGCAAGTAAATGGACTGATTGCGGTTTCCTAGACCTTACCGTTCATTTGACTTACTGCTGGTTAAAATTTGTCATAAACTTACCTTTTACCTCTGCACCCTACAATTTTCTACCAACGGTAAATTAATAGACAGTGAGATATGTATGTCACATACATTGTATGTTTTGTTTTTTAGAACAATATTCATAAACTAGAAACAATCGAGAGCGAGCGAGTCCATAGTCGGTTATAATCTTGATAAGGCGGTTAACAAAAACACTCGGACGAGTTCACTAAAACATTACCCGTGGTGCAGTAATCGTTCAATGTTTCGGTCAATCAATAACCTATCTTCCGTTACGTAGCCGATTACCGGCCATTTTCGACTTTGTTACGGGCAATCTAATGTAGTTTTAACATTGATGTTGCGTGCAGTGGCTTTTCCCTAGTAGGTGACTCTCGAAAGTCGAGTATTTCGAGTAATTGGTGATTTCAATTAGCATTAAATTTTAAACAACAATGGCTATGGTAACCGCCACGGGCTGTAAATTCCGTGGAGACTTTTATACACTTTCTATCTTAACGCTCAGCGTGCGCACTATGCACGCTACTTCCGAGTTACTTATATTTTCAGATTTTAGAGTGATATGGTGTGTGGAACTCAAGCATAACATTCCCTTCACAAAGCCTAGATCGCAAAACACTTGCTTTTTTTTCATACAGATTGTAAGATTCGAGAAGCACAGAGTCCAGTGTGTATACTCTTCAACGTTGTCTACGACCAGGTGTCGCGAGATGGCACTAAACCAATATCAAAATGGCAACACTAAAAGGTTGTGCAATTTATGTTTCTTAGACTGGTAACACCAAAAAATAAAGTCTTCTTGAAAACACATCCGTGTCGACATATTCTCCAACCACCTAAAATCCACATATATCAATTTAACCGCCGAACCAAACTTTCGAACTAATGACGCAAACAAACGTTAAAATCATTCTAGTGCAAGTATGAATTTATAACATTAAAAATATCCTTCCGAAAGTAGTGTGTGGCAATCTAGACAGCAACTTATACACAACTAGCGGTTTCGGCAAACGTTGTCCTGCCCTGAAAAAATAAAAATCTAGAACACGATTCCAGCGCCACCTACCAGGTCTAATTGTAAATTTAAACCATTCCCGAACCCACTCGAACACTATTTTTATTACACCTTGGGTTACGTTATTGAAGTTTTAGTAGGGATCCCTAATTTTTCCTAGTAATAAATGTAGCTTATATTAATCTGGGATAATGTAGCATTCTAATGGTGAAAAATCTTTGAAATCGGTCCAGTAGTTTTTGAGTTTATTCGTTACAAACATACAAATCTTTCCTCTTTATATTAGTATAGATAAACAAGATTATGGTCGCGGCGCATAAGCGGAGATTTTTTCGCCTTCACTGTATTTTTACATTTAATTACGCAAAGTACAAAGAACATTTAATGTACAAAGTTATAAAACAGTGAATAAAGGCAGACGCGATGCTTCCATAGTATAATATATAAAATGTACGTTGTGTTTCAAAAATTAAGACATAATTATATTCTGTCGTTCTATGGTTGTACTATCACTTATCTTTTTCTAGTTCTGTTTGTCTATGTTTTTGTGTATAATAAAGAGTTATCTATTCTAGAATCAAGACCAGTATTTAAAGAATCATACGCAAATAAAAAATTGCGACTATGTACCAGTAAATCTAATATATAAAATTCTCGCGTCGCGGTTTTAGTTACCAATTCCTCCGAAACGGCTGAACCGATTTGTATGAAATTTTGTGTCCATATCGGGTAGGTCTGAGAATCGGCCAACATCTAGTTTGCACACCCATAAATGATAAGGGTGAACCACCCCTAAATTTGATTTTTATTTTTTTTGTATTTTGATTTTTTATGATTCGGCATTAAAAAATACATACAACCCAAAATTTTCACTCTTCTACCACTAACCAGTAGTTTTTTAATAGCGATATTAGTATTTTAATAATTTTCTACTGGGATGATTTTAGATTCCAATTTGAACCAGGTAGATGGCGCTGCAATCGGGTACCAGAATTTAGGTATTTTTTGTTGTTGTATGTATGTGTTTAAGTTTGTCCCGGAATGGTTTAAATTAACGATTGTACCCAGTAGGCAGCGCCGCGATACTCCTAAACGGTGGGATTGACTTTGATGAAACTTTTGGTATGTTCAAGTGATTTGAGAATAGTTTAGATTAATATTTGGTCCCGGTAGATGGCACTGGAATCGGATTTTAGATTTTTATTTTTTAAAGACAGGACAACGTCTACCGGGTACAGCTGGTTAAATAATGAAAATCTCGTAAGTAGTAAGTAGCAGTTGAGGAGCTGCGTTAATCTCTTAATCATACCGTCATGTTAGGCGTGTCTTAAATATGAATCTATATAATATTATAAATGTGAAAATCTGAATGGATATGGAATAGGAATAGGACTGGAATAACACACAGGCTACGTTTTATCCCGGAAAAATGTACAGATGCCGTTGGATAATATTAAAGGGTATACACGTCTTCGCAACATCGTAACTCCTTTCCCATGCGACTTACATACCTCCTAGGTTTTACCGCGATGACAAATATAAAAAAAAAGTTAATTTGTATTAACATCATGCCGCCTAAATCGCAATTGCGAAGTTCACTGGTCAATAATACCACGACCGAATTGTAATGCGTGACTCAACATTAGTTACGTCCTATTAACATATGAATCACTGTACAAGTAATCCCTCGTGACTGCCTAACGTATGTCGTGTTCATTAATTTAATGATTAACTGTAAATACTACTATTGATAGTAGTACTAATAATATTACAATGTATTAATAGTTCAATTATTGGTTTAGATTTCCTGTAAACCTATAATAATTAGGGATGGCCGAATGAGGTTTAAACCGAATACGAACATTCGGTTAAAACGAAAAATTCGGCCGAACTTCGATTTGATTTCGCCACGCTTTCTTAAGAGCAATAAGTCGTGATTTGATAACGCCGAATTTTTGACTTTTTACACCATAACCTGCCTCTACTAAATTTTAAGTATAAGTAGGTACATAAAAGAATAGATTTTTAGATCTTTGATTGAAAAAAATCGTCATTTCATAATTATAAATTCATAATGTTTAATTGTATGTCATGGTACAAAGAAGCAAGTGAGGTGTGTAAGAATAAGCCTGAATGGCGCTCTGTTGTCAGTGCCTACCCCGCAAGGGAACTGGCGTGAAGTTATGTATGTATAATGTTTATTTCGTAAAAAGTGATTTCAATCAAAACTAAAGTTGTTGCTAATATCCCTTACACGTGCTTTAAAAAAAAAATCAAGTTACGCATTATAATAAGCAGTTGCACTACTTACTGATGTTCCTTAGAGGAATAATAAGTGTATTTTAACGGGTTGTCTGGAAAAGATCGCTTTTTAGCGGTAAGACCCAACTAGTTTTTCTGTAATGGTGTACAATAAAGTGTTATCTATCTATCTATTTTATTTTTGTTTTAATTTGATGTCTATTTAATTAGGCAAAGACTCAATCAAGAACTAATTTGGTTTATTTTTTATCACATTGCACGTTAAGGTTGATGATGTTCGGCATTTAAACCGAATTTCGTCCCATCCCTAATAATAATCTGTCGGAAGTTATATAACTGCCTCTCGGTGTATAACCTAAACATGCTAGAAAGTGAGCATGCCGAAAAAATAAGAACAGATACAACCATGAAACGTAACGTATGGAAATATAAATAACAAAAAAGTAATAGAATAAAATACATTGGCATAACATTAAGACGATATACAGCTAAAAAAGTTTAAGTACAAAAAACTGTATCACTAAAATCAATCTCTTCCGGACAACCTTAGGTAAGATAGAAAAGTTTGTGAAACATGCTTTAATATAACTAGGATATAGAAATAAGAAGTAATAAAACTATCTAATCTCTCGAAATATATCAGTTTTCAAAAAAAAAACCTTAACATGCGTAAAACAGAAAATTAAGTGCAACTGTAGAAGGAAGGGTTAAAAATTCAGCAGGGAGAATGTGCCGCCATCTTTATTCAAGTTCAACAAATTGCCGCCATTTTTATTCAAGTGACATGCTCATTATAATTATGGCAACTGTCACAGCCAGATATCGAGACGATGGAATTTCTTAACTATTAAGGTGTGTAAATCACGATAACCAGTAGCAAAGCGAATAAATAAATTGTAAACATTACTTGTAATCGTTTAATACATAAAAATGAAAATATTTCTGAAATAAAAATATAATAATATTTAACTGTGTTCAGGGTCGTCCATATAATACGTCATCGTTAAGGGGGTCGACGCAGTGTGACAAGGGGTGGGAGGATCTTAAATTTTGTGACGTCATATTTCAAAATATTATATAATTTAGGCTTTAAAAGACGAAATTTGAACTATTAACGAAAAACTTCAAAATATTCCTAACTCTCTCTGTACAAGCATAGTGTTTAAAATATTAAAAGATAATTTAAACGGAAATAGAACTCATTACGGGACTGCTGTTTTAATTTAATAATTTCTTGATGTAAAATTGCAAAATCACATATGTTACACTAGGGAGGAATGTGACCAGCTGTGACAAGGACAAGGAAGCGGTAATCATCTTTAAGCTTTCTGAGAACGGTAGTCAATTTTAGCAATGTTTAAATAATCTGGCTCAATATTAAGCAACTGTGCATTACTTGGCCTTGGAAGAACAATATTGAAGCCAGTTTCTGAGTTACTCCAAAGCCACAGAGCCGGCTAAACCAGATTGCTACCACGCACATAGAACGAGGCGTTACATATCACGAAGATACTGGGTGAAGTAAGATTACAGTATCACGAAAACGGTCTTACAAATATATAATATCCTTCCTCACAACACCAGCATGTAACAGATACACTCTACATTAGTATAAGTATAGTATTAAAAATAGGATAAATTAATCTTAAGGTACACCATAATATATAAATCACTAAATTAATGTCACACACAGTAACAAAAATAAACAATAAGCGTGTATGGATTCTAAAATTTTTCATAGAAATTAAGTAGTAAAAAAGGTACGGAACTCGAGTCCATAGAGATGTTAATAATAATAAAAAATAAATAAAAAAATCTTTATTAAGTATTTGCGACTGGTACATATAGTAAAATTACGTTTTAACGGTTTTAAGCGCAGTATTTTATTTGATATAAATTATTCCGACGTTTCGGCCACTACAGTAGCCGTTGATCACGGAAGACAAAGACGTCAAGTGTCAACACGTATTGTTAAAGTTTTATTTAGCCTACCGGCAACTTCTTCATTTTGGCGATAGGCTAAACCGTTAAAACGTAATTAATTAAATTAAATTGATCGTGTACTAGCAGAAGGTGATGTCAGGAGCCTTAAGAACAGACGAGCGTGCATGACAAGAGTTATGAATGTCAAAGAAGCAAGTGAGGTGTGTAAGAATAAGCCTAAATGGCGGTCTGTTGTTCGTGCCTACCACGCAAGGGAACTGGCGTGAAGTGAAGTATGTATGTATGTAATTAAATTGCAATAAACCAAATGCTCGCAGTACCCCTTCCCTTCACAAGATTTATGCGAAATGATTATCTTAAAATTAGAAATTACGTGCCATTCAATGTAATATTTTTCTTCTTATTCTTGTGTAACATTTGAAACATTCGTATGTCGCTAATATTAAACATGTTATGAGATGACTCTGGAGATATATCAGTCTTATATTGCAGATAACCACTTGGCAACAGCTAGATCGCCAGCTCATTTGGCAAGATGGATTTTGGCTCAAAAACGTAAATAAAACTGTTTTTACTAATAAGTAAAAACAGTTTTATTTAGATTTTTGTAGTAAAAACAGTTTTATTTACGCTTTTGAGCCAAAGTCCACCAGTAGGAATACCTACTTGCACCTATCCACGCTAATATGAAAGTAATCTTGGTTTAATGTTTGCTTCTAGACTAACATGCAGAAAATCTATCTGATGCTAACTGCATATCGTTCCTCAGAATTATCTGCAATGTTAATACAGTCGATGCGTTGCCTACTTGAGATTTCAAATATGGATAATCAGAGCAGAAAAACAAATAAAAAATAACTCGATCAGAAATTCCTTAAGTACATGCATTTAAAGAGCACGTTTGGATGCTTGTTTATTCCATCTTCACAAATATGAGTGAGTTATCTTAAAATTCAAGGCGGGAAACGCAAGAGTAACCTCGAGACACGAAACCACTGATTATGATAGTAAACCACATCAAACAGCTTCGTCAAAGATATGATTTGATGATTAATCATATATTTTCATGTAAATTAAATTATTCATCTCATTTATTGATATTATAATCTAACTCAATTTAAATTTATATAATAAAACTCTTTATTATTTAAATTAATCAATTTAAGGAATAAAAACGATCTGTTTCTAGGTACCTAAATATACGATAAATAACTAACATTATGTGCACTAGGCTTACCTGAAACAAAGAAACGACATTCAAAGTCCATTCACTTAAATTCTAATTGAAATAATAATTAAAACTGTTATTTAAAACTAAACACTTATCAAAAACTATATTTGTTTCCACCGTCATTCGTAATTTTTAAGTGTGTGACTTAGGTCCCGTTCCACTTAAATTGTGATATACTGTGTATTTAAAGTTTATACATGCGTTCCTTTGGTAACATTTTCATTACATTTATATAAATTCTAATTTAATACTGACAAACTGTAGATAAAGCTGTATACGCCTGTTATTGGCATGTATGCATTTATATAATTGTTATGTTTATTATGTCATAGTCTTATTAATGTGTACTATGCTGTTGGTGTACCTATAAAATAAATAAATAAATAAATGATTTCAAGTTATACCTAAACATTTTTAATTTTGTGCTAAAATTTAACAATAACCCGATTAATTTCGGATACGCGAAAAGTAAACTGCGACTAACAAAACAGAAAGTTTGATCGAATTTTAATTAAATAAAGTAGCTGTAGGGATTCGCGAAAATCTGATTTGGGAGTCACGTTGTTTATGGCTTTAGGCAACATCGCGTGCTGGTTAAGTAACAAGATTAGAATACTGAATAATAACATTGTGGGAGCCCATAATTTCTTATCGAAGGGCGTTGCCAATATTCGTGGTAGGGGAGTTTACATACCTACCGTATCTTCTAGCATAGGTACACTATACAGGTTAGTCAAAAGAGTAAAGAATAATAAGGGTGCCACTTTTTCCAGTATTATGACAAGACTAGTTTTGGTACTTCCTAGTAACTTTTAGTTTTACGTCGAATACAGTACAAGTATCGAGTTGGTTTATTTACTATATACGAATTCTATTAACATAACATATGATGTTTACTTTAATAGTAATGGTTATTGACCCGCCTCCGTGCTTGCCTTCGACAGCCGGCACGGAGTGGAGATCGCTAGAGCTAAGACTCAAGCTCCGGGGTAGAAGTGATAAAGGGCATAACGTCAGAAGTAGCTTCGGTGAACCTGCAGCCCACCTCTCTACACCCCTTAGCCACTCACAGCCATGTTGCCCCTGTCTTCTATGGCATTTTTGGGGGCCCATGCAGGGTGTGGCGAATCACCGTCTGCCCAGTTTTCCATGTTACCCGAACATTGCGACAAACAGACGCCATAGTCCGCATATTCCCAGATCCCTCGTTCCACTAGCAGTTCACCCCAATAGCCCAGTACTTTTTGTTCTCATTTCCCACAATAGTCCTACACTGGCCGGGGCTTGTCCTTGGGTGCATTATTATATGGTGTAGACAGGGATAATCGCCGGTTAGTGTCACGCCACATTTACATTAAATTTGGCAAGGGGCCTCTACGTGTTGGCCTTCCCATGGCCCCACGCAAGCCCTCCAACAGTCCGGGTCATTTTTATGGCCCGTGGTCTCTAGAGACATACAAGTATAATGATTATTGATTTTGTTAACAAGAGCTTTAGAACACCTTGTAATGAATTAACAAGACTATTATTTGATTAAAAGAAGCTAAATGCCATTACGAGCCTATCATGCTCTTTCATCAGGTTTATCAGGTTCTTTGGTAAATATCGTCGAATTAAACTTAAAACTCACTGTTTACGTATAACTTAGTATTGTTATATGCGTATTTAGGTGATTTTAGACGGATTTTAGACTCGGTTCAACGTTAAAATCCGTTAAAAATATCGAGATAGAATATCACCAGAAGGTAAAAAAATTAGTTCATGTTAGATAGATAGATAGATAACTCTTTATTGTACACCAATACAAATATGAACTTAAACTCTAAAATTATATCTAGTTATGTACAAAGGGCGGTCTTATCGCTAAAAAGCGATCTCTTCCAGACAACCCCATGTTCTACACATTATGGCAAAATTACTGTCAAAATTTACAAAATTGTTGTAAATCATATTTTAAATGTATGACGGCTTTTATGATTGTGTGATCTAACTTTTAACCAGCTCGGCGCTCATTACAAAGCAAAGGTCCAGAGTTCGCTTCTTGGAATAGTTTTCGTAAATTAATTTTCCATTATTTGCTATGGCTAGGGTGTCTGGGATCAGTCCCAGTGTTGTTCATTGTATATTACCCATAATATAAGTGTAACTTGGATAACTAAATGATAATCTATGCCTGTTTGATGTTCTCCACCAATAAAAAAACCTTCATGATTGAGGAAGGATAAATTTTACTTAAATGTTACTTAGGTATGAGTGGGACGCACAACTTTTTTTAACCTCCCGTGCACGTCTTAATATTTATACATCATAATTAATATTAATTCTTTTAATATGTAATTAGACTTAGCATTTAAATGCAACTGTACCCATTCAAAATCACATTAAAACAGTTAATTACTACGAATTGCTATATTAGCCTTGAATTAATTGCATTCTGTTTTGTTTCACCAAAATAGGTTGGCATTAAAATCCACCATTTCATAAAAAATTAGATTTAAGTAATAGTCATTAAAAAAGAAGTTTTCTATAATGTTCTATAAATAAAATCTTACGATGCGTTTTCTTTTCAACGAGCGCATTATTAGAACGTAGGTCATTACTATTAAGTTTTATAGATACTTTTAATGTCATATATTACTTGTATATATGTACATATATATACATGTTAAGTATTATTTGTGTACAACAATTTCATAATTCAATAGATATTTAAATAATATATATGATGAATGCTGAGAAATATTACGAAATGTTTTGTGATCTTTTTAACATTCGAGCCGTATAAATGAATAGAGAAGGCATCATAAATCTTGCTTAAAGAATAATTATATTTTCAATATTGCATTTCGACAAGGTCTACTACATATCGATAAGTTTAATGGCTGTTTAAAATATCATGTGAGTAAATGCATAGGACATGATGTTGAAATCGGTGGGCTGTTATGATTTTTACATTCGACGAATATTAAAAGCGACCACAGCTTTATACGCGGATTGACTCGCGTAAATTTCGGATTACTGTCCCAAAAATAGATCACATTTCCAAAATATTTAGTATCGCATATTAATCGTTTTTATCGACAAGACTTACGTACCATATGATACCACTAGCGGGTTCGGCAGATGTCCTGCTTTCATAAAAAAAATATAAGCCGGTTGCACCGCTACCTACCTGATTAAATTGTGCATCTAAATCATTCTCGAATCCACTTGAATTCACACAAAAAAAAATACCAAATTCACCAAACAAGAACAGATTATATATATGAAGATAATAGTAAAGAAAGAACAAACAAATATTCAAACAAAACCACTAATATTTTGGTATGGATGTTGTTATTCACTAATAAGGAAGTGGTGGTGGAAAAGCGTCCAGATAAAGACTAGCGGCGCCGTGGCAGAAAGAAGGCGAAGGCATAATTCTGAACGGTTTTTTGGAACACTTCACATTACAATCAGCGCAAATCAGCAGATGGATCCGATGTAATAATACTCTATATCCGATCCCTGAGCATTGAAAAATATACCTTATTTCGTTCGGATAAGTACAAAAATAAGAATTGTTAAATTTTAAATCCCCACACGTCCCGCCCGCTGTTTTGCGGCGATAATTATATATACGGTAGCTAAACATGAGAATCAAACATATTAACATATACCTTCACTAAATTAATCTCGAATGCATTAAAGGCATACGTAACGTGCATTGCGTTGCTTATTACGTAAGCTCGTAAAGCGTTAGATAGCATGCGTGTAACATCCATAAAAACATCAGGGCCCAAAATGTAATTAATTACACAGTTGGCCCGTTTAAGCGATCCAGCACGACATATTACCATCAGTGTTGATGAATGAACGTGTAATATGAATGAGCACGGAACTACCGGTATGATGTCCACATAATATCGCTTAAACGCTGGGTACGTCGGGGTTACATTGCCCGGTTTGGGTTCTTGTTCTCGTGTGGTCACATTTAGAGCGATGCGGGTTAAACTTTAAATTAAGATTTGGTTCCTATTTAATAATAGGAACCGAGATATAATTATCTGCCGTATTATAAATATATACAATAGTAGAATTTATTTGACCTCTGAATAGGTTTTTAAGGTGCTTATCTTTAGCCACTCTATCCCTTAACATTCGGCGAGCTAGTGGTCTAATCTATTCATTTTATTGGTTGTAACAGTTTTGCACAAATCACTTATAGCTGAGGTAATTATTGCCCTGAGGATGGGACGTACACAAAGATTATTTTCTTAAATGAAGTGTAGAATCTATTTCACTCAACTACGGTTTAGCACCACTGTTAACCAAATTATTGATATAATCCTTCCAAATAAAACCATTAACTACCTCACCAATGTGTTTTATTTGACACAGCACTTAATTTTTTAGTTTCGACATAACGAGAGAGCTTCGTCAGGACATTGACCATAGGTTCGCGCTCCACGAGCACTTATAGTATAGATGGAGATATAAAAAAATATCTCAAGTTCTATTTCTAGCTGAATCGACGTGTGAATCGCACCGCTAGTAATGGGGACACACAAAACTAAAAAAACAGTCCATTCAAATTTAATATCATATGATACGCCTTTATAAGATTCTTTTACCAAATGGTATACGGAAACTGATTTTATTACCGCGAGTGAGAGGTCACGTGTGAAAAGTGAAGCCTCGATTCGGCGCGGTTGTTGTTGTTAAAGAATTTTAAACACCTCATTCATATATAGGAGTCAATTGTTGCAGACACCTTTACGTAACTTGAAATATGAATTAACCAGCCATTGTTTCAACTGAATCGGTTTGGTGTGTTTAAAAACTAAACTTTTATAACAAATTATACAATACATGAACTTTGCTCAGACCAAATTTTATTAAAATATAAGCACGACTGAGTGTATTATGAAAACAAGACAATCCATACTAATATTATAAAAGTAGCTCTGTTACCTGTTTACCACTAGTCACCATCTTTTGCTACACAAAATATAGCTCATTTTATGTATTTTATTATGTGCTACGTCGTTGAAGGTCAAACAAATGTCAGATGTGTTTCTTCCAAAATATAAGGAAACATCAAATATTTTGTCATTTGAACGAGTAAGAAATGATCATCAACTGCATTCTTCTAAATGATTTTTAAAAATCGAAATGAAAAGAATTGTAATCATAATTGTTAATGTCCACGATCGCGCAAAGTGGAGTAGATTAACTAGGAAAGTAGATCCAGCAACAATTTGAATTGATAATTGTCGGGCAACAAGAAAGAATTACTGTCTACAAGATTCAGATAAATAAACATATCGGATATTATTTATCCATGTCAACTCTTTTAGAAGAATTTCCGATATTGCGTACCTATCAAACATTTTAAATAATAAATTACATCTATATCTACTCTACATATCACGTTTCTTGTTGTTATAATTTAGACTGCGCAGCTTAAATATATAGAAAGAACGAACTAAATGTTTACTAACAAATTATTGAAAACATTTGGACTACTTATTGAAGTAAAACCAGTTCGAAAGAGATGAAATTTACATAGAATATACTGAATAGAATAAAGTTGGTTGTAAACATAATCTATCACCAATAATATTTGGAACGATTTTAATAATATCATCGATCATAGTGTCAACCGCATATGTAGGCATCGATGTTAAATCTATGCCATTCAGAGCGATATTCATTACGTAAGTGAAATTTATAGTATTGCAATTAAATTATTTTCTTTTACGGTATTCCCCATTAATTGGGGTCGTCACAACATGTCTTTTCTCTCCATGCCTACTCTTCTATTCTAGCATACAGATACATCCGTTGTCACACCTCGAATCATAATGAAATCCTTTGTACAATCCATTCATGTATTTTTGACCTACCTTTACTTCTTTCCAATGTTCAATTTCCAGTTACAGTAGTTTTTGTCACATGACTTTTATCTCTTCTCATAACGTGTTCATTGCACCTAAATTTTCTTACTCTCAACTTTTTGCTCACGAATTTTACTTTCGAAAACCCCTGCTTTACATTACTCATTGTTGTAACACTAGATATCTATCCGTTTTTTGGTATATGCCTGTATTTGCCTAACGTTCAGTTCTGTATAAGCTGTCTTATTATTAGATTTATATAATATGACGCTATATTTGTTTCCCTTGTTCCCAAAATAATAATCATATTCGAGCGTTCGCTTCGGAGTCCGAGGTCTCCTTTCCTACTTTATTCTCTTCACATCGCACAGTCCCCGGCATCACTTATTGTGACATTGTTCCTGTGTTAATCTAGAGGTGTCAGAAGTCCGGTTTTCTATACGTTTGTCCGGTCAATAAAATCATGACCAATCATCAAACCGGACAAAAGATTGTCCAGTTTTAAAGCAAAATTCTTTCATTATCTGGCAAACTCTCGTATCTCGCCGTAAATACTGTAAAAGTGAATTGTGCGTTTTCTTTAATATAACTGCTAGTTGCACTCAATTCCAAGATGCCATTTCAGGCAATTAAACTTTATTAAAAGCAGTGGCATCAAATACAAGATATATAAAAAAGTAGATTGGATTTTAATTTAGCATCCGATGCAAATTTAGTAACTAAAATCTATCCGGTTTTTTCCGAACACATCTGGAACCTTACGTTAATCTCAAATATATCATGCAATCGAGATGCCATTAAATTAAGCAAGGAAAGCCTTTTAATATGCGAATGCCGAACTGCGAGATTGTTAATGACACGGTCGCCATGCGTGCGATTCCGGTAATCCCGCTCGTTAGCGATTGCGTACGAGTTGGTCGACTCTCGGTTTCGTTCGACGCGGAATGTCGCCCGGCCGACCTGCGGTTACGCACAACTCAACTGGAGCCAGCTTCATGAGCTGCAAGTGTCGAGAGACGATTGATTTTGGAATTCTTTAGCGATTTCATTCGCTCGTCCCTGTATGTTATAAGTGTGCAAGCTGTGCAATGAACTTCTCGCAATTTGCCCAAAGCGTTACAACATGGGGCTCTCCAGAATGGGCATAAACAAATCGCTTAAATTGCAATTGTCAGTTTGTTTACAAGCATGCATAAAAACGGTAGACATTATGGCACCCACAAACGGAATTCGTTTAAAATTGTCACTTCCGTCTTTATTCATTTGTCAGTCATTATTTTAAAAACCTACTGGATCTTTAGGAGTAAAATTTAGTAGAGTCGTGTATACTAATTCTATATGAAGTTACACAGTGATGATACCTATTTATTGACTAACATGTAACTACCTCAGTCATTGAAGGTTTATGTCGAAATATTTATTTTACACAATTTCGTGCATTTCCTTTTCACGCTAATATTGTCAAACTTCTTAGGTTATATTGGGGAAGAAAAAATGCGTTTACAGAGGGCCTATATTCAAAATGTTTACATCATCATCATCCGAGCGATAAATCCCGGAAGCGTTCGGAGCGATCACTTCGACGTTCAGGGTCCGCTTTCCTACTTCTTCTTTTTCTCCACTTCGCGCAATCTTCGGCATCCCTTGTATTGAGACCATTGGTATATTAAAAATGTTACGAAATGTTACGAACAAGAAGAAATGTTACGAAAAGTTGTACGTCTCAAGCGATCTATAAAACAATTATTATCCCTGTCAGTTTATAAAAATTATTAAACTTTTTGGTCTGTCAAACAAAATTTTATTAAACATGTTTATTTCATCATGCTCTTCGTCCATGAGACAGTAGGTTCGAATGCAAGTTATGGTAAGAAATCAACATATTCTGATTACATAGGATCTATAGACGAGACAATTACAATTATTTCACTAATTATATTTCAATCACAGAATTAGAAAATGTTCAAGAACAAAAATTCCTGTACTAGATAAGGGCACATTATAATATTTAGTCTTTTATCTATATGGCATTGATTAAATTATATCTGTGTATCTTCGATAAGTATTTAAATTACAATTTGATTAAATAGCTCGATCGAGTGCTGAAAAATAAAAAATCCTTTTTTATGCAGCCAATATTTTATTTTAATTGACTGAATACGTAAGCAAGATTATGCCATCTGTACCATCTGTTGAATATGTTAATTAGTAAAATCAATTAAAGGTCTTGTTATTTCGATAATTCTGTATTTATACTTTACGTCATTTTCGAGATCTATCCCGAAGCGTAATATGACGAGATCTCGCCCGAGATTGACGGGACTGGGCGGCAATAGTCAGAGCCGTCCTCTCGGCTAGAGTCATTCACAAAGATAGAGATGCATCTATATGATCGATGGATGACGAGATCTCGAAAATGATACCTCGAGTCGAGATTGCATTCCCTATACACGACACCCACCTTTGACTTTATTAGGTACACGAACGCTCGCCTTGGTCTTCTCTTCCTGCGGCCTACATAGTAAAAAGCATTTTGGTCACACGCAATACAGGAGCCCATATGTCTTCGTCAATTTTTCTCAAAAACTATTGGATTGGATGTATATCGATGATATTTAACAAGACGGTATAGTCTTTATAGAACCACTAAATGGTGTAGTAAAACCGCAAGCAGCTGAAATCCTAATAACAAAGATATATGAGGTATTTATTGTATGATACCGTAGACAAACGATGAAAACTAGATGTTCGTCATATTCCTTTTACCCGTGCAGGAACGGAGAAAGAATACAATTTCCTGCGGCCGGGCGGTGTCGTAAGAGGCAACAGAACAAACCACAGCCAGGAGGTAGCGTATTTACCCGTCTGGACGGCTACCACCCCTGGTCTAGGGTATGCCGCTATAACAACCTTTAAGTTGGGTTCCGGCATTATTGGCCAGGTTCCGTCTCTCTTTAAAGAGCGGCAGCACATTGGTAACGTCTTTGGTATCACAAATATCCATAGGCGATGGTAACCGCTTTTCATCAGGTGGGCCGTCTGCCTGACTGCTGAATTCATGCAATAAAAAATATATAAAAAAAAATATGGAATCCTACATATTTCATGGACTGACATAATACACTTGTACGATTTTTAAAAGAAGTTATCTTGAGGGTAAAAATACCCGTTTTGGAAAGATGTTAATTACTACTTATCTTATGATAGAGCCGTTATCTGATGTTTATTGCGAAATATACGATGGGCTTTTAAGAAACATCGATGCAAATCGCCGATAACTTATGGCAAGGACTAAATTACATGTTCCGGCGCACGGGTAATATTAACCTTGTCGGTAAAATGAAAAAGAGAACACTGATATAATCGAGATATTAAGATTTTATTTATATCTCGATTATATCATTACATAATAGACTTATGAATGTCAAAGAAGCAAGTGAGGTGTGTAAGAATGGGCCTAAATGGCGCTCTGTTGTTCGTGCCTACCCCGCAAGGGAACTGGCGTGAAGTTATGTATGTATGTATGTATGTATAATAGACTTACAAGAATTTACTTATACTAAAGATATGCGAGTTATACAAGAAAACTTTGAGTTTATATTACAAGGGTTGTGTTTTAGTGTTGAGGCTTCTTTGTTCTTACAAGAAAAATTTTTGATTACAACTTTAGTCAATTAGGTATTTTGATAATATCTATAAGCCGCGCGCAGAAGGTCTGCCGATGACTACTTACTATTATTGTATTATATTACTTGCTATGATTGTATATACCTATATAATTATATATACAATAATAAATGAAAATAATAATAATAAATTTATTGCACCCGCAGGGGGCTTTGTGGCGAAGCCTTAGATCAGTAGCGACACCTCGTACCTGACTCCGGGGGCCAAGACGAGGCCCCCACCTCCGTGCTTGCCTTAGCCAGCCGGCACGGAGTGGAGATCGCTAGAGCTAAGACTCAAACTCCAGGGGTGGAAGTGATAAATGGCATCGCGTCAGAAGTAGCTACGGTGAACCTGCAGCCCACCTAGAGAGGTATTGTTGCCTTGTTATTGCGATGTTAAAGTAACATGGGTTATTCCCAAATCAACCCATTTCTGTTCCCGTTTCAATCCACAACAATATTTTAATTTTTCATTCCCAAATCAACCTAAATCTATTCCCAACTCAACCTATTTTAAAACTAGCATAAAAAAACAGATATTTTGTGTGCGGTCTTACCAAACATCTTGTCATCTAATTTTTAAAGTATCATGATAGAACTAATTGCATGGAATACTGCTTTCATCATTGGGATGGCTCAGCTAAATACCAGAGCACTCGAGATAATAAAGAAAGGAGCTAGGAAACTGATAGGCAATAACCGACTATTCGACGGGAGGCTTCAAAGCCTGAATCATCGACGTAAAGTCGCTAGTTTGTCGGTATTCTAGACGTTACACTTCGGGGAGTCTGTCACAGAATTACATGAACTGGTTGCTCCCTCACCATTTTACCACCGGACAAGCAGACTTCAATTCGCTATCGGTTGTGCCAATTTATTCAGTTTCTTATATTGTAAAATTGTTGGAGATGGCGAGGTGTTCTAAAAATGTTTGTGTAGAGTCAGTGTGTGAAATGTATTTAAGCAGTAAACTTCTCTGATTATAGGTGTAGTGACCAGTTGCTGTACTTTTATTACCATAAACCCTTCTGAGTTGTTGCAAGTATTACATCTGATTTAATTCTCTGCATGCAATGATCAAAAACCTATTCATTCCCGCCTCCCGGCCAGTATGCGAATGAAGCGCCTTTGTAATGACCGGGGTCCTAACAATAGAATTGTCCACGACTGGACAGGTTATACGCGGTATGAAACAGGTTCCGAGACACAATGCCAGGGCTCTTATTCGCTATGAAATGGAGAAATATTTATTGTCAATAAATGTATATATCTATCGACGCCAAAACGCTTTCAAATCTGAAGGTTTACTAAATTAGGATAAATTTCTGAGGTGCTTACAAATTTCATTTATTTCAATTAACATATAATGTTATATTATAAAAGTTATTATATTAAAATAAAATAATAAAACAACGTCTTTGTATATATAGAAGTTATAAATCAGATTGCATTAAGATAAGTCAAAATTATAGAATAACAATAAGCCAGCCAATATGGGTAAAAAGATAATAAAATGTATAAATTAGAGTAAGCAAATAATCGATCAAGTATATAGTTTTTAAAAATAAATATCAAAAAATATTTATATCGATTCTACTATGACTATTTCATCAAAATCGCCGGACACTATCGTATCAATCGTAGATTTGTCTGATTTCGGTATTCTGTTAATTTCAATGGCGTGCCCATGGCACATCACTCTGTCTTTGTGAATATTTATTTATAAGCGAAAACTCACGAAAAACATATTTAAAAAGTTGGTAGCTTTTCAATATTCATTTCAGCTAACGCCATTTCTGCTGATAGTGAAACAATTTTTTTCTACTAGTATTCTGCCGCGACGATGTCGAGAAGATATTGTGAATTTGGTAGAATACGTTTTTTTCACACCATCGCAATGGAATCTCACTTTGAATATCTTCACAACGCCAAGATATTGCAATAGCAGAATTGGGCCCCTGGGCGTTATTGTACGGTCACGATGGTAGGTATGTAAAAAAAATGGCAATTGGAAGCGACATGAACTGGTATATTATAAGAAAGATAGGTCACATTAAAAACCATACCATTCTTTACGAGCATGTTGAAATTACTTGCTGTGAGATAAGCTGTTGTTATCACTTACGTACCTGCAACAAAGAATGAATAAATTAATAAATTTAAAACAATTGAGTATGTGACATAATATACGACCTCTGTGATTGCGTAGACTAAGCATTTGATGGCCTTGCTCACTGGAACAGAAGTTCCGTTTTCGATTCCTGACATAATATACAACGGATCGCTCTGGGGCCGATCCCAGAGACCCAGACCATAGTAAATAGCGGAAAGTTCGTTTACGAAATTTATCATGCCAGGAATCGTAGCCGGCCCCTCAGCGGCCGCAGAGGCCGTCAAAATAGTGATATAAATAATTTTAATTACCATTTAAACAATAACATCTAATATTTTACTAATTTAAATAACATACTATACATTACAACTTACTACTCTTAAGCCGCGTACTCACTCATCGGCGAGCCGTAATTGTAACCTAGCGTATACAGAGGCCTTACTCTCGTCATTAGTTTTCGTCCGATCAGCCCGAAAGAGTCAATGAAATTTTAGATATAAGAAAGAAATAACAAAGATTTATACATGAAAATAAATGGAATGTACAATGGAAAATATACTTAAATATATAAAAAAACAAAATAAATAGTATTAAAACGAAAACGAACGACGAAAGACGTTTGAGAGTAAGCCCTTAGATACGTGCTCTAATGTATACGCCGACATTGATCTTCGCTATATCGAGTTGTTTGAGCTCGTGAGTCACGTACACACTGTGTTTTTTGGTTACAGTTACGGCTCGCAGGTGTGAGTACGCAGCTTTATACACAATCCAGGAGGCTATGATTTATTTATAACAACCCCACCTATACATTCATACTACATAAGCTTAGAATCAGTCCAAGGTACAAGGAACAAAATATGTCATGCCTTAAAAACGCGACTACTTATTGAATATGTTCGAATACGTACCGCTTTTAATAGCGACTGCTATTATTTTATCTGGTGATAAAGTATTTGATGAATTATAAAGAAAAAGGCGCGAGAAGGAATGCGCACCAGTCCCAACAGACCGACGCTCAATAAATAATTGAGATATATCAATTGGTGGCTTAAAGCAATAAACAATTTATCACCTGGCGTAATCAAAGCCCGGTATAACGTACACGATTGTTATCAACGACACGTCGTTTATTATAGTATTGAAAGAGAACCTTATATACGGCCTGGCTTTGAACAATGCGAAAATAGAAATAGACACGCGGACATATTATAACAAAAACATTATTTACAAATACATAAAAGTACAGGGTCCCAATTATGCTAGTCTCGTTTAAAATCGCTAGACAGTATCGTGTCAATCGTAGGTTTGCATGATTTCGGTATTCTGTTAATTCCAATGACGTGCCCGTGGCGCACAACTCTATTTCGTATAAATGTTTATAAGCGAAAACTCGCGAAATAAATATTTATTTGGTAGCTTTTCAGTATACATTTATTTCGGCTGACGCCATTTCTGCTAAAGATAATAACAATGTTTTTTCTACTATTAGGTATTCATCCGTAACGATATTGTGGACTTAGTACAATATGAATATTTAACACTATCGTACTTTGAATATACATTGTAAACTCCATGTAACGTCACGCCAATTCACGACAATCTCCCTTAAGCGTCGAAATCACTTGGTTTAGGCGGTTTTCGCTTGTCTTCCATACAATGACACTCTATATAGCAAATATTACACCCACTCTCAATAACGACAACAATTTAGTAATAAAAAGTACCTTTTAAGTTGCCAAAATTAGTAAAAGCTGCGCAGCTGTGTACGGAATAAACTCGACTGTCGGCATCATGCATAACGAATTTTCTAAGTACTTCCTTTATCATAAAGATGCCTCAATATCGCAAGATATGTATAAAATAAGTAAAAAAATACAACAAAATTGCTGGTGCAGCAATAGACGTCAGAAAAAATAACAAACTTCTCTCCATTTAACGACTCTCTATAACGCCATAAAATGCACAGTGCCTTCAGTGTCGTTATATAGAGTTTACGCTGTATTTGCAACGACTAGGTATTGAAATAACAGAATTGAACCCCAGGTGTAAAAATGACATGTCATCATCTCGCATATAAAATATCATGATAGAAATAATTTTAATAGGGGAGCGGACTGTAAAATCTACTAAGATAACTTTATATAAACTTACAGAGCGTCGCAGCCTCGCGGAGTTTGTACGAATGTATCTACTCATGACGTCATAAGTAGGTACAACTTCAAGGAGTCAAATGGCGCATTAATTATTGTTTGAAAAATAATTAAAAATATTTTTCTTAAGATATTTTAAAAGTAAGATGTTATTTTAATATGTGTTCTTTTATATGTAATAATTATGATAATTTATTGTTAAATGTATCAGCATCCATATTATCGATTAAAATAAATGCGCCATTTCACTCCTTTTACTTGGACAAACTCTATGTAGCTTTTTTTATTGCAGGAGTTCAGCGGACAGGCAGACGGCCCTCTTGATGGAAAGCGGTTACCATCGCCTATGGACATTTGCAACACCAAAGGTGCTACAAATGCGCTGCTGCTCCCTTAAGGAATACTTGAACCTGGTCACTAATACCGGAACACAACTCAAGTTTGTTATGGCGACATACTTTAGACCAGCGGTGGTAGCCATCCAGTCGGGCAAATGCCCTACCACCTGGCTGTGGGTTGTTTTGTCGCCTCTTACGACAGGTCGCCCGGCCACAGGAAATTGTATTCTTTCTCCGTTCCTGCACGGATAAAAGCTGTAGCTGCCACATTTTGTATTATAATAAGAAGTGTATCAGTCGATTTCACTGTCTGCTCTCATTATTATATATAACCTGTAATCTTAATTGTCTTAAGGGTCAAAAATAAGCAAATAAATCAACTTTTTAGGCTCTTTTTCGTCAAGCCTCCTCTGTTTCTTGTGATACAATTCGTTTATATATACTTTTTTTTGTTCTTTCATAGAAGAATTGTTCTTTTCTTCTCGCTTTCACTATCATGTTTATTAATGCTATTTATTTCACGCAGTTTTATATCGTATCTATAACCATAGATATTTACTACTTTATATTTTATAGGGTTTCTTACATATACGTATAGGTATATAAGTTAACACGTAAATATATTGACCAGAACGAAGCGTTACAAATTTCCAATTACTTTACGCACAGGGCCGACCGCTCCCCTTCTAATACACCCGAGATAAGGCCCTTGTTAGATTACACTTAAGACGGGAAGAACATTTAGTGATAGTCGTTCCTGTTTCAAATGAATACGATATAACCGTTACTTCGTCACTGTGGTTTCGGGTACCTGCCTATTCGATACTCGAAAGTCATATACACTCATAGGGCGCGTTCCTTTAGTAGCTCACAATGCCCAAAATGCTCCGTCAGCCGTTCCACATAGCGATCATGGTCGTTATGGTCGTGGCGAAAACATCATTAATTACGTCATTATTTTCGATCATGTAGTGGACCCATGTCAAGAGGTGGGTCGAAGTGGACGTTGACCACAGAACTTTAATTATAATAAATCTCTATCGGTTGACATTGAAAAAAGCGCGACTTTGAAATGCACCAATGACATTTGTGTGTTTCGTCGTTAATGACATCAACGCTCCATATCCGTTCCACTTGTGTTTATGATTGTAACGCTCGCAGACAAGTGGAACGGGAAAAATCGGGATCTTAAGGGTGGTCGTTGTGAGTCTCATGTGGAACGTAGCCGTAGTCGCACATACATTTTTAACGTTTGTGATAAATTCGGAAGGAAATATTAACTTTTTTCATCATGACATCTGTCTGTAATACTGGCACTATTCTATTAGAAAACAAAAATTCCTGCGGCCAGGCAGCCTGTCGAGGCGACAAAACAACCGACAGCCAGGTGGTAGAGCATTTGCCCGTCTGGATGGCTACCACCCCTGGTCTAGAGCATGCCGCCATAATAACCTTGAGTTGTGTTCCGGCATTAGTGGCCAGGTTCCAGCCCCATCTACGAGTCCGGCAGCACATTGGTAGCACCTTTAGTATTGCAAATATTTCTAGGCAACGGTAACCTTTCCATTACAGTTGGGCTGTCAGCCTGTGTGCTGTACTCCAGCAATAAAAAAAAGAATATCACTTTTCAAACTACTGAACGTATTAAAAAAAAAACTCGACACATAAGCTAGCGTATATCGCAGTTCAACACTTACGATACTTTTTATCCCGATATATGAAATACTACCTGTCGTTGGAATATAATATTTAAATTCACTTATAAACATTTATATATTTTGTAGATATGTATATTAAGTATATATCTATGTAATATATAAAATTTCTGCATATATATATATATATATATATATATATATATATATATATATATATATATATATATATATATATATATATATATATATATATATAATGTATGTATTTATTATTAAAACGTAAGTATTTTGTACTATATGTTACGTATACCATAGATAGATATAATTTTAGTCTTTAAGTTCATGTTGTATTGGTGTACAATAAAGAGCTATCTATCTATCTATGACTACGCTTCCGTGGGACAGACGATTCGCTTTTCGCTATTCACTAACAAAGACGTCGTCGGCAAGGCAACGCGGACGAAGTTTCGCTGGCACTGCTAATATATTCTAAACGCATTCAGCGTTAAATTGAATCTTAAGCGTAACATTTAAATTCTTAAATGTTCTTTAAAATATCTAGCCTCGTAACCGCTTCGTGCATTCGAAGACTGGAGGAAATAATCACGGCAGCGTAATTCTAAAATACTAGCCGGTATCGGGTATAACAGTGATTTCTCAGTTTTCACTTGCCCACGAACTGGACCGGGGAGAATAAACGTGAAGTTGGTTTCATAAAGAGATTTGTCGCTTTATTTTCATTAGATGCGGGCTTCCGAGTTTAGCTGTTAAACGAATGGCCGATGTTTATGACTCATTCGATGTGTTTGGATAGGACACTTCTATTTTACTATTAGAGTTCCCCATTTATTTTGCCAGGTGGTAGGGCATTTGCCCGACTGGATGGCTACCACCCCTGGTCTAAAAGTATGTCGCCATAACAGCCTTGAGTTGTGTTCCGGCATTAGTGACCGGGTCCCAGTCTCCCTTAAGAGAGCAGCAGCGCATTTGTAGCACCTTTGTTGTTGCAAATGTCCATAGGCGATGGTAACCGCTTTCCACCAAGCGGGCCCTCTGCCTGTCTGCTGAACTCCTGCAATAAAAAAAATAAAAAAAATTATCTCGTCGTCACTATCACTATACCACTGTGACACAATGGTGTAGTAATCCGAAAGTGATGTGCAGATGCGGCCGTTGTCCTGCACTGAAAATATAAAAATCTAGGACCTGATCCCTGCGCCACCTACCGGTTCCAATTACGACTCTAAATAATCCGGGGGGGACCCATTGAGACATACACACACAAAAATTCATCAAAATCGTTAAAGTCGGTCTCAAATTATGTTAATTGTACATACATTACTACGATTTATTTTTATTTATACAGATTATCAGTCACGTCCCACTGCCGGGCTTGAAGGCTTCATTTGAGAAGATTGCACGCTACATTCGCCACGCTTCTCCATTGCCAATTGGCACATCAACTCAATAAATACTGAATACTATTCAATTTTGGTAGATAATGAAAATAGCGACAGTAGTTCTAATATTAGCATATTTTAACATGTTTTAATTTTCATATAAACAGCCTGAGATTGAGTTATAAAGCAGCTCGGATGTAGTTTAAATAACTAGACGGATCAGCATAAAGCGATTTATAAATTCATAGGCCTACTTAAGTTGGACGATTAGAGGATTTTACTAGCATGTCGTACAATACCGAGATACAAAAACCGAATGACACGAAACTGTCGGACGAGTGAAAACGACTGACAGACGCCAATTCATCTCAAAAACACATCCGCGCCGAACGAAAACAGAAACCGAACCGACTACTGCCGTATCTTATCTAATCATGTGTTCAGTGAATTGGGGCACAAATCTCGTATGCTAATATTAAACTAGCGGTCACTCACACGCTGGACCGGTTAAATAAACAGATGTCGCTTTTTTTAACACTTGAGACACATTCTTGAGTAAAAAATCCCTCCTAAAATAGTTTTGGCTCTGCGGGCAACCTCGCCGTAAAGTACATTCCGGGTGGCCAGAGTTCATAAAAAGACACTAATATACATTTTTATTCTCTACACAACGGATCGCCCGAAATTTGAGTGACACTTCTGTATAGTTAAAATTACGAGTTAAATGGTGGAAGTGCAAAAATATACAAAACTCACAATTTTTCTTTTCTCATCTTCCCATACTGCAAAAATCCGAGAAAAAAGTCCTGATAATCTGCGAACTTCCCGGAAAGTACCTTAATATTTCATAAAGCATATAAGGTTATAAGTATATATTATTATCTACATATGAATAATTTAATAAAGTTTGCCAAAAATACCGGAATTATTCGATAATAAAAATCAACAAATTGTCGCCTACCGAAAATAACATCTAATTTATGTGCAATCAAATATAGACATATCAAATGAACTGCCAAAAAACTACGGAGCTTCTAAATCACTCTTGTGACCATGCATATATTTGAAATACCTATAGATTCGTATTATTAGTTTCGAAAGAAAGGAACATATATTTTGTTAGGGATTTTTGTCAACCGAAATTATGGCTAACAACGACATGGCAACACTAAGTACAAGCTGCACGTACATTATATAGAATACCTAATAAGCGGATCGGTTTAAGAAACCTCGTGTAACCCGTGCGGACCGGGGTCAATGTCCTTTGTGCCGGCTAAGCGCCGGCGCACGCCTTATTGTTCGCCCTATGGTGGCCATCATTAAATTCATCCCCCTCTCATGGCAACAGTTCAGCCGAGGTAAAACTCCTTAGGGAGCTCCCTCGAGCAAGTTGCCCCCCCGGGCTCGAGCGCCTTCGCTTCGCGAAGGCACTCGCCCCAAAAACCCCGGTAAAGTTGTAAGGTCTTCGGACCAACAACATAAAGTCAAGTCCAATAAAAAAAAAAGCCTTATTGTTGTCTATGGAATGGTTGAGACTAGAGACCGCAGCACGGTTGATGTTTTCAATTCGATTCAAGGCCAAACCGCAAAATGACTAATAGTATCTGTATGCTATAATAGTTTGCACAGAGCACAGTGACTGATTAGTATCATAAATTATCATACATACAAGTCTATGACCATTGTCTAAAAGGATTAAATGCATAACATAGAACATAACAATACACTTCACAGACAGGCAGTTGTGTAAGGTACCAAGTAGCCAAAACATGGATTGTAGTAACACAAGTAAATTGTAGCATGGAATGGACAAAATGAATGAGAATTTTTAAAATACGGATAAAATAAATAAAAACTATAAAAATCTTAAAAGAGCTGAACTGTACTCTTAAAAGAACTCTAAAAGCCCTGACAATCTGGTTTGTCACAAGATAATACTGTTAAAAGAGTATTCTTACATTCATTTTAAATAACTTCTTGCAATCTTGACATTGTTTTATCAATGCTGTTTACCATATAGGGAAATGTGTCATTGTATAATCTTCATTAAATCTTTTATTTCTCTAAGATATAAGATAATATTTGGCTAACCGCTAAGAGCTAGCTAGATTGATATTTATACTGTCTAAGACAAAATCAAGCAAAGTTTCGACCGACACCCTAACTAGCTCAATAGTTGACTATAATTTGTTAGAAAGAAAGCTATCTAATAATATTTTTTTGCGTACTCTCTACGCCTTAAAATTACAACTGTTTTTCTCTACGACAACTTTATCAACTCATAAAATAAACAACAAATTCAAATTTCTAAGTGACATTTAGAATTAATATTACTACAAACATACGGAAGTAATCAGGAACTTTAGAAAAAATAAATCATTAACGACTTTACGCTTCGACATTTATGTTAAAGTAATTTTTTTCTTAATTACTAATATATGATGATTACCATTGTTAATTATTCCTTAAATGTCAGCTGCTTCGACAAGTCCTCAATTAGAGCTTATTTGAATATTCTATAAATAAAGCATGATGTTGTAAAATAGCATTTGGTTCGACAGCAGATAGTTTTTAATACGCAGTTATGCCTAAAATCCCACTTTTAAAGGCCGAGGTTACAAAAATAATGCCCAGAATTTATTAGATTTAAATCTATGGCAATAGCTATTTTCCGCGTCCATTCACTATTATATAATTAATTGGGGCCTAATAATATTGAAGACAAAGAATGATTATATTTTATTAACTATTGTTGCAGTTTCCTTGATACATCGTCTTTATTACTTGACATTTTAACCCCAAGATCCAGTTAGGGTCGGGGCCCTGGATTTTGAAATCGATTTCATAATAATATATTGTTACAGTTATTTAGTAGCATAGTTGATCTTGTCATGTTTCCTTTTAAAGTTAATAATGAATTTTGTTATGTACCCTCTTATTTCTAAACGATACAAACGGCCATTTCCTTAATTGAATAATAATGTTATATTTTTATTTATTCGGTGATTAGCGCCTGTTTTGTATAGAGTGTTATAATGTATAGAGTTTGTATAGAGTGTGTATAGAATGTTAAATCCGCAAGGTTCTCTGATTATAAATATGTGACCAGTTGCTGTTCTTTTATTACCTACTATCTTTATGGCTAGAGCCATAAATTATGTAACTCGTTAAGGGAGAGGAAGGGGGGTCGACGAAGTGTGACATTGTGTGACAAGGGGTGGGAGAGGTCCTAAATTTCGTGATGACACAATTCAAACACGAACAACAGAGCGCCTGAATGGCGCTCTGTTTTTCGTGCCTACCCCGCAAGGGAACTGGCGTGAAGTTATGTATGTATGTACAATTCAAAATCTATATTTAATGTTTAAAACACAAACTTGAACTAGTAAGGAAAGACTTCAAATTCTAATAGATATAAACCTAATTACGAAACTTCTGTTTTAATTTAATAAGTTCTTGATGTGAAATTGCAAAATATGTGATGTCACACTAGGGAGGGAGGAGTCTCACGAGTGTGACCAACTGTGACGAGGACGGGGGAGGGCTCATAAATCATGAAATTCGTGTGGTGTAGTTTGTGGATGGCCCCTAATAACAGAATATCATTTTTACAAACTTTTATTTAACTAGCAATATGTACCTATGTATGTATGTAAGTTCGGGTGGAACCTTGCAAGTTAAATTTCAACAACCTCCCGGTTTCCGAATGAGCTCAAATTTTGCACCCATATGTATATCGCGTGACAATGCAATAAAATGCTGCCATGGAGCTCATCTGATGATGGAGTCGGAAGGTGGCCGTAGGGACTCCTGTACTAAACAAGATAGACCCGTCGTGTTTGGGCTCGTTTGACTTGTCTTGGCTAGCACTCTGCTGCTACACGATATCCAGGATCTCAAAAGCTTGTATTTAAAAACCTTTTTAAAAAACAAGTCATTGGGTTACTAATAAGAAAATTATAAGGAAAGTTAAAGATGCCAAATTTGAAAGATCTAATAAGAACATAGCGTTATAAAAAAAACTCACATATCAAATGACTAGACTCTAATTCCAAGAACACATAATGAACAATCTCACTCATATCCATTAACAAGAAGTTCTCATTAATTAATTATAACCCAAACAAACCAGAGCGTTCATATCACAGAAAGGTCGACAGATACGTAATGTGAATTTGGAAATTGTTTACATGAGAAAAACTTGGTTTCACAATGCCCCCGATCTTTGATATTTCTGAATTTTCATTGGCTTTATAAAACATTATTCATACACAATGGCTCAGAAGACTGGATTTAATTAGCAAATAATAATTAATAGGGTAGTAGAATGTCATGTCACATTGCATAACGCCGAAGACTATATAGATTTTGTACGAGAATAGTAAATGCGTCATAACTTAAACAAGTCAGTTTATAAAATTATTTTTTTAATAATATATACTAGAGTTTATCTCGTGGCGCGCCCGCGGTTCAACCTCTGATGCGTAGCCTCTTGTTTAAAAGAGCAGGCGTTAAATACAGGTTAATAATACGTTCTGTTCCCTCTTTCTTAAACCATGAAAGAGGTTAAATTGAAAAAAAAAAAGTCCCGCTGTTGAGCTCGGGCCTCCCACTATTGGGGAACGGACAGTATACCCCGCCACGCTGGCCCAAGGCAGCCTGGCAGGTTTGATACATCAGTTATCTGGATATGCAGGTTTCATCATGATGTTTTCTTTCACCGTTAGCACGTGGTAATTTTAACAATATGCACAATATTAGGTTAGAAAACTAACTAAGTGGTGTGTGTGTAAGCGGCTAGGGACGCATGCGCTAGCCATTACGCTACCTCGACTAATACAGATTATATTGTACTAAATATTTATGTTAGTGCTATTTGCTACCGGAAGATTCACTTAATTTTACATCGCAAACTGTCTCATCTCCCAGCATGAAAAGTATTTACGTCCATTTTCGGTGTTAATACTACATTTAGACAAAATTACAGCAAAACCGATCCAGTTTTCGTAGTTTTTCCGTGAAAGCTTAACAGATAAACATATCGAGTTACTATTGCATTTTTTATGGACGATGAATTTTATATCTATACACTTATGAAATGATTGGTCTTATAGAAACTTTCATCCTCTATTTCAACCCGTTCCAGTTTTATTTATCTATCCCCCGTCTATCTATCAGTAAACTGCATAAACGACAAAAATGACCAACGTGATCAAAATGACCAAAATGATCAAAATTACCAAAATGACGAAAATGGCAAATCACAAAAAAGTTCTATCCTACTTTCTGGGATGGCTTTTACATAAATCTCTTCCATTTTTCGGGATAAAAAGTATTCTTATGTTCATTCTCGGCATCGACAAATATATATACATATATACATATATATATATATATACATACATACATACATACATAACTTCACGCCAGTTCCCTCGCGGGGTAGGCACGAACAACAGAGTGCCATTTAGGCTTATTCTTACACACCTCACTTGCCTCTTTGACATTCATAACTCTTGTCATGCAAGCTCGTCTGTTCTTAAGGCTCCTGACATCACCTTCTGCTAGTACACGATCAATTTGATCATGGAAGGTGTGTCGTGGCCTTCCACGACTTCTGCATCCATCCACTTTTGCATTGTATATCTGTTTAGTCATTCTTTCATCATGCATTCTTTCCACATGCCCGAACCACCGGAGCATTCCTTTTCTTACCTTCACCCCGACACTCTCTTTCAGACCAATTCTCTTTCTTACTTCGGTATTACGAACGCGGTCCGCGAGCGTCACTCCGCAGATTTTGCGCAGTGCTCGCATCTCGACCGCGTTTACTCTACTTTCATGCTCTTTCTTCCATACCCAACTCTCGCTTCCATACGTGAGCGTAGGTACCAGCACCGCGTTGTGTACGGCGAGCTGGGCCTTCTGGCTGAGGTTCTTAGCGCCTAGAAGTTTACCTAACGCTCCATTTAAACTATTCCCCAAATTCACTCTTCTTTCTATATCAGCGGTGTACCTTCCACTAAAAGAGATATACAAACTCATTCACTTGCTTTCATCGACCATTATCCTTGCATTCGTTCTGGTTTCTTCTCTTTCAAACACCATAACCTTTGTTTTCTTCGCATTCAAATGTAGGCCTCTCGCCTGACAGTCATCATTCATCATTGTATATATACTGAGTTTCATCCAAATCGGTACAGTAGTTTTTCCGTGAAAGCGTAACAGACAGACAGAGTTATTTTCGCATTTATAATATTAATAGGGATTTTAAAAAAATGTATAGTATTTTAGGGCCTTTAATAATTATAAATTTATTTGTGACATGTCTACGCGTATTACACTACTAATTGTTTTCAAGTTAAGAGTCAAACCTGAGGGTCGAACAGTATCGAGGGTGAATTGACACAAAATAAAAAAAGATATGTCCTCTACTCAATCGGCAAGGTATTGAATGCGACATAATATGTAGTGGTTAAAACCTACTCAAAAATTGATTTATATTTTTGAATTTTGGTTGACGCCAAACCAATTTATTGATATGATTAATTCAATTTTCAACTCTAGGTTAAATTAGTCGTCCTTTGTATGCTTGACAATTATCGATCGTATGTACCCGTGTGGCTATCGTCATATCGGTAATACGTTTCTCGATGCGTGGACGCTGATTAAACCACGTAGACACTGGAACTTACATCATACTAATACGATTAACTATTCCTTATGTTTAGTTTTAGTTATCTTTAGTTATCTATTGTTATCGATAAGGATTGAGAATGATATTATTCCACCTTTGTCCTTGTAGGCATGTTTTTATACATATTCATAATTTTAATACGCTCTATTGATTTAGAGGTACTTTTGGTCGAATCCTTTCATAACAGTGTTGAGCGTCTTGTTTGCATGATAATAAAAATTTTGATGCTGATATTATCAGCTCATAACACGTATTACTAAGGCATATTTATGGATTTCTCACAATGGCAATCTCTATGTACCGGATTCCATATTTCCCTCAATGTTTGCACACGTGGTAATTATATCAATATTTTGTACATTAGGTAAGGCGAATGTCGTTAGGTTAGGATTTGAATACATGTCATTGGAATGAGACGCAGGTGCCTTAGCCACTAAGCTCTATCTATTTATATAAGCTCTAAGCTAAAATTAGTAAAAAAAAACTTCCTTAACCAATTATGCGATTACTATATCATATAAGCACTTTCTTTAATCTTTAACATAGAGATATGGCGAATTGGCGATACTTTCTCGAGCGTCAAAGCGTATTGCGTTCTCGTCAAAACATTTATTCGACGGATGAAAGTGTTTTCTAATTAACCGATTTCCATACAATTCATTTCCTCCGCACCTTTTACTCACGATTTACGATTTTGCTATCTTGATTTAATTACACCTACTTTTAGAATAATTATTAACATTGGCAGCGATTTCATAATTTTGACAAGTTTAATATTTTCTCGTAAAACAATATCCTACGCTGTTTTTCATCTAAGGCTTTAAAGGAACATCTATAGAAGAGGTCTAGAAGAGATCTTCTATACGTGCAGGAACGGAGAAAAAAAAACAATTTCCTACGGCCTGGCGGTCTGTCGTAAGAGGCGATAAAACAACCCATAGCCGGGTGGTACGGTATCTGCCCGTCTAGATGGCGATTACCCCCTGGTCTAGAGTATGCCGCCAAAACAACCTTGTGTTGTGTTCCGGCATTAGTGACCAGGTTTGAGTCTCCCTTAAGAGAGCAGCAACGCATTTGTAACACATTTGGTGTTGCAAATGTCCATAAGCGACGGTAACCGCTTTCCATCAAGTGGGCCGTCTGCCTGTCTGCTGAACTCCTGCAATAAAAAATAAAAAAGATTTTAAAAAAATCGTTCATACGCGCATGACTATAAAAATGAAAAAAAATCTTATTAAAATTTTACTTTCACGACTTCATCTAATGGTAATTTCTCGAGTTCTCGATGATTTACTGTTTTCGACTTGTAACGCTTTAATATAAAGACAAAAATAATACACGCCAAAAATTCCATGTAAAAGTAATTAATTCAGAATTAGCATTAATTTAAAAAATGTAGGTAACTATGTTTGTCTGTATTTAATATTTGAAATTAAATGTACAATCATACTATCATAACATAATCATCCGCAAAAAGTATTTACCCACAGCTAATTAGCAAAAAATTAGGTACTTTGACCAAAAACTTTATCCATTCTTTTTGTTAACGCGTCCAAAATATATGATTACGTAATTAAACATTGAGAAAATAATTCACAACACTACATAAACGTGAAAATATTATCATAAATTTTATCCGTGCCGGAACGGAGAAAGAATACAATTTCCTGCGGCCGGGCGGCCTGTCGTAAGAGGCGACAAAACAACCCACAGCCAGGTGGTAGGGTATTTTCCCGACTGGATGACTACCACCCCTGGTCTAGAGTATGCCGCCATAACAACCTTGAGTTGTGTTCCGTCATTAGTGATAAGGTTCCAGTCTCCCTTAAGAGAGCAGCAGCGCATTTGTAGCCTTTGGTGTTGCAAATGTCCATAGGCGATGCTAACCGCTTTCCATCGAGTGGGCCGTCTGCCTATCTGCTGAACTGATGCAAAAAAAAAATAGATTCTGGATTAGATATTCTATACACATACATATATAATGATTACATCACACTACAAGACAAAGGAGGAAAACGTAGATAAAATATAGCTTTTATCTTTGTTTTTAGTTACTGATTATTTGCATTAAAATATTTTTCATCCGGAAACTGTCTTAAGTCTGATTAAAGTGATGAATTTGTATTTAGAATTAAAAAAAAACGCAATTCGATACATTGTTGTCTTCCGTAATGAGTGGGTACTTTTTACTGTCAACAATTATCTAGTCCTATTGTTAGAAACGAAATCCTTTCAGTTTTTTTATATTTAACTCTACATCTGACCAATTACAGACTTGTATACCCCGGTGACATGTGAGCCGACCTGAACTTTTCTCTCAACACCACAACTGTCCATGTCCATTAAATAAAATTTGTTGCAGTAAATGGAATTCAATTATTGTTCGCATGTATGTATATGTAATTTATATTATTATACATACATAACTTCACGCCAGTTCCCTTGCGGAGTAGGCATGGACAACAGAGCGCCATTCAGGCTTATTCTTACACACCTCATTTGCTTCTTTGACATTCATAACTCTTGTCATGCACGCTCGTCTGTTCTTAAGGCTCCTGACATCACCTTCTGCTAGTACACGATCAATTTGATCATGGAAGGTGTGTCGTGGCCTTCCACGACTTCTGCATCCATCCACTTATGCATTGTATATCTGTTTAGTCATTCTTTTATCATGCATTCTTTCACCCCGACACTCTCTTTCAGACCAACTCTCTTTCTTACTTCGGTATTACAAACGCGGTCCGCGAGCGTCACTCCGCAGATTTTATATTATTATAATCTATTTAATTATGTATATCTGTCTATATTAGTTTATTATTGTTATTATTTTGTTTTTTTCTTTAATTGCGATTGAATTAGTTTTAATTTAGTTAAACCACCAAATATTATTCCCTGGAAGAGATTGCTATAAGCGATAAGGCCGCCCATTGTTCTAATGGAAATGTATATTTATATTAAATGTCTAGGTTTAAATTATGGTGAACAATAAAGAGTTTTCATTCATTCATTCACAACATTTTGCCATCCTGTGAGTTTCAAAACCAACTGCGGAAAATGCGCATGGTCTTCCCTGGCGTATCAACAATTAACTATCGAATTTAACATTTTTTGACCGACTACTTTTTTAACTAAGCCTAAATGGCACTCTGTTGTTCGTGCCTACCCCGCAAGGAAACTGGCGTGAAGTTATGTATGTATGTATACTTTTTTAACTGATTCTCTATATTATATGATATAACAGTCTTCTACATACCATAGATGTCTTATTTATATTTTAAACTAATAAAATTAGGTTTTTATTTCCCCATATTTCCACTTGTATTAAAGTTACAATTGAGTTAGGATCACAATATGACTACTAATCGTCGATATGTTATAAACATCTTTTCTTTCTTTCATTATGTTTCTTTGTATTTGTATGTTTTTACGAACAGAGTCTTTAAGGGTATACTTACTAACAAACTTGCGACATCAATTACAAAAGTAACTAAAAAGAAAAAAAAATTACATCTTAAAGTCGGTGCAAAGTAAAAGATAAAAATTACTATATTTTGCAAACTAGTTGTTATTTTGTTTTACTCGGCACTGATTTCAAGATTTTAGTTACTTTTAAAGACGATTTTGTTTTCTGTTGAAAAAAAAAATTGTTTGTACGTTTTTGTTATGCAAATACTTGAATACCTTTAGAAAAAAATATGAAACACATTGTACGTGCCTGTAACATTCGAGGGTTGCTCTCGGTTTCCCTGGGATCCACTCATCAGATTCTGACTTAGTGATAAAGGGACCGCCTCAGGAGTATACTTTATTGAATAAAAAAAAAATGAAAATCGGTCTACGATTGACGGAAAAAACATTATACAAACAGTAAGATCCATTCTTTCGAATACGACGTAAGCATAATATCAATAGCAACGTTATTTACCGATGTATCAGATATATACAATTCAGAATACGTCACAATTACAAAGAGTAAATAATCAGCCACATACAATGGCACGCCCTAAGCGATAAAGTTAACAATGAACCCTCATGTATGAACTTAATATGAACATTAAAAAATATAAGTAATTTGTTAAACAAACGCATACCAACGTTACGTAAAGGTCTTGATTACGTAATTATAAATAGCTGACTGAAGTGTCGAATTAAAAGCAATAAGTGGGTAAATTATTCATTGCATTAGAACTGCTGTATTTATAAATATTATTATTTTGTTAAACAACCTACATAGAATAAGAACTTTCTTATTAGTTTTGTTTTATATTTTATTTATGCATGTATAATATAATAAATCTGTTGGAGGCGTCAAATTTGTATTGCGAATTTAAAAATGCGAAAAATTAGGGTGGCTATTTCGAACCAGCAGATTTTGAAAATGCAACTTTTAGAATTTTTGCATCTCCGTTAGAGCATCAAGTGGAAACTACTGAACAGATTAAAATGAAACTCTACACAGAGCTAGCTTATATATTCCGAATTAACACTTAGGGTACTTCTTATCTCGATAAACGACGTCGTTTCCCTCAGATAGACAAACATAGCCAAAAAGGTGGCGCTGCGGTCGTGTGTTTTTGGTGCCGCCGTTGCAATTCTCACTAACACGTCGTCATGGTTACGCGAACGATGTTTCGCTACACCAAAGTATATAACTAACAAAAGAAAAAGGAATAAAGTGTCTATATTCTCTCTCTTTTCTTTCATCTTCTCCCGTTCATTTGAAGGCACAATATGTTTTTCCCTCTATACTCCTCTATTCTGGCATACGTCTTCTGTCACACCACAAATAAGGTGTCAGTATTAGCAAATCTCTGGATAGTGCAGTCTTAAAAATAATAATCTCCACGTCTGCCGCAGGACCGATGGCCGATGGAGCAGACGAGTCCTGGAGTGGAGACCGCGTCTCGGTAAACGTAGTGTCGGACGCCTTCCAGCCCGATGGACCGATTACCTGTGTAAGGTCGCTGGTAAGCGCTAGATAAGGAAGTCAAAGGCAGGGATGAACGGCGCCGACTTGAGGAAGCCTACGTCCAGCAGTGGACTGCGAATGGCTGACGACGATTTATTATATCTCATAATATTGCGATAGCCGGTACATGAAATCTACCAATCTGCATTGGACAGGCGTGGCGAGTATACTGTCCGTTCCTTATGAAGGGGAGTGGACCTTAACCGGCGCTGGACATTAATGGACTGACACAATACGATAAATCAATGAAACATTATCACGTCACACCCATTCAAAAGTACAGAAGAAATTGATTCGCTCGTTACCACGTGAACGCTACGCAAAGACATTGGCCTAAATAAACCTTTTAATAAACGCCGAAAATAATTTCACACTCCAATATATAATTGATTATATACCCAATAAAAGCACGATTCATTGTCTAAATTGGCCGTTGTGAACGGACTGTGTACCATAAAACTTGATATTTTACGTTTCAAAACACTTTCTATCTGTAACAAGCGGAGAGTAAAAAAACTTACTATTGTTAGAGCAAGTCGCACACCTCATTCGGATCAGTCACCTGTACTAAGAGTTGTCCACTTGCATGATGTTGCCAGGTAAAATCAGGCTAGAGCATGTCTTGGTTGTTTCCCGTAATTCCGCTGCAGAGGTCCTCTAGCATCTGCGGAGCAGAGGATCAAACCCTTGCTGACGAAGTGAGTCTGCCCTGCTTCCCGGGGTATTCTCAAGCACTGATGCACAGATCAGCGTGGGCGTAACTACGTTCTAAGTCTCACGCTCTTCCGACCATAAGCGCGGGGCATATGGGAGGAAGGGGGTTTTAGTGGAGTATTAGCCCATGGGTTACCTCTCCAAGAGAGGGGTACCTTGCTGAGTTTCCACACAAGCCGGCAATCGACTCTTTTATCTGCGCTATCTTCAGTGGATAACTCTCATTGCTTCGGTCTAATCCCAGTAAAGGACCCGGTAGTGTACGAAATTTCCTCCTGCCTAGAAAAAAAAAGTCGTGATTGTTTCAAACGGCCGCGGGCGAAACCTAGGGGAGGGTCCTCTCGCAAAATAAGCCCACCGGATGAAGAAGTGGAACTGTTCCGCGCTTCCCATTCTGTCGCCGCAGGGTGCTTTGCGCCCTGGGTATTCACAATCGCGAATATTGGATATGAATAGTCGCAACTGCATTCAAATTCGCGAATATGAAAAATTCGACATTCGTTACATCACTACTACATACCTGATATGCCATTTTGTTCAATGCATTGTTTTACAAAACGATGTTCAACATTACAAAATGTGCGTATTAACTATCTTTGATTTTCACGTATGTGGCAACACCAGCCAGTTACACACAGTGCAGTAACAGGTGATATCGTACACAATCAGATCATTTCGTACGCAGCCACTCGATAGAGTTTCTAGAGCGAAAATCGCATCGGGTTTACTTACGTGGTAATAGTTTTTAGAAAGCGTGAGGCCAATTGATCGACAATTAATCGCTGCGACTAAATCGCATCGGTTCGAAGATATTCACCGCCTTCTTGTTCAAGTTACCATTGTTTTATTAATTACAAGCGAAAGTTTAATCACGTGAAAGTCTCAACGAGCAAAGGTCCCACGTTAGTGACGTTTTTATTCAGAGTAATGTTAATGTGTAAGGATGGCGTAATTGTTGTTTTGTTGGAATTGTTTCAAGTATCAAAATTATATAAGCGCCCGCTTACACAATACAAAATGTGTTTCAGGTCAAAATTTCAAGTCTGTTTGTGGTACAGATTTAAGAATGAAGATTAATTTAAAAAAGAGTGCTCTTGAAGAATACCTTATAAGATACTTTCGTATTCTTTAGAATTCCAATGGAGTAATAGATTTTATCTATTCAAAGTGTTTTTCTAAGGCTTCGTTTTTCCTTGTAGTGTTTTGTATAAATTATGAAACAATTCTTAGTTAAAAACATCTTACGCGAATCGTCTATTATGTAACTACTGGTAATGTACTGACGCTACCGAATGCATACATTTACAATATTACGACAACTTTTTGTACGTACACCAGAATTTCAACCAATAACAATTAAACCACCTAAATCGTCCAAACTTAATTCAAACACATTGCCAGCACCGAGGACAATAGCGTTGTATCGGTAGATCACAGCTACTTACTATAACCAACCTGCTACCTTTATAGGGAGCAGGTGTGGTAATAATCTTCGCTCCGCAGATATAATATACATACATACATACATAACTTAACAACAGACCGCCATTCAGGCTTATTCTTACACACCTCACTTGTTTCTTTGACATTCATAACCCTTGTCATGCACGCTCGTCTGTTCTTAAGGCTCCTGACATCACCTTCTGCTAGTACAAAATCAATTTGATCATGGAAGGTGTGATATAATATAATTTTGGACAATATAATTACAGCAGCACAGAAAAGTTTAACTGTTTGGCATGGACCTCCTCAATTCAAAAGACAGTAAACCATCGCACTTACCAACATTAGACTGGCGATTCACGCAAAGTAATTTCGATGTGAAGATTTGCTTAGAATATTTTCCTACGCCGGCAGTACGTGGTGATTGTAACAATATGCATATTGTTGGAATGCCCAAGCGGTGCATACATCCTGCACCCCGGTCAGGGTTCAAAAAAATGTCTGGTTCCTAAAGTACTGACCTAACAGGACCTAGGTAGTGACCTACATGACAATGAGAATGATCACAATATAATTGGAATAGTCTTCTACCGTATTAGCAAAATACCATTCTCCAGTGCAACCAATACTGAACACTACGTCACCTGCAATTTAGTTCGCATAATAAAAATAACGTGATTTCTGTGACGTTGAATCACTTACTCTTACTCCTTATCAAAAACTTAAATATGAACTCCATATTCTCTCTCCTCCGTGTTACATATTGGAAGAGTTATGGGTCATCCCATACAAATCTTCATTTCCTATTTCACTGAAGATTGTTTTCCACGACTAAACGTGGCCCACGTCCTTCCTCAAGTTTCAATATCATAGCTAAATTTCATCAAGATCCCAAACGCACAGAATTACTCTCTCATTTATATATTCCTACATAAAGTAAGTGGCCGATCGTATCATTAATTTAATTAATTTAGATTTTTAATTTTTCTTGTAATGTCTCCTTGGACACCGGGTTGCCTGGAAGAGATCGCTCTAAGCCGCCCAATGTTCTAATGGAAATGTATTTATATTAAATGTCTAGGTTTACGTTATGGTGAACAATAAATAGTTCATTCATTCATTCATCGTAACTCATATTCGTAATTAAAATTAACATAAATTAAGCCGAAAAGAAACGATAAGTATACATAGTGATGAACAATAAACAACATTAATAGTAAAAAACAATAGAGAAATTATGCAAACCAAAATATTTGTTGCGAAGAATGCGCGTGCGATTGCATAAAAGTACTATGTCAATGAACTCTAAGGAAGATAATCTAGAAATGTTGAGTATCGTGACGAAATTTTATCGTTTCTCTTATATTTCACTAAAACCATTTTCGTGGTTGCTTGGTGGTCCATGTAATAAAAATATTGGGAATGACAATCGGCTAATAAAAAAATGTTACTCTAAAAATGTAATAAATGACTTCTGGTCAAAACAGAGTATACTTTGAACCACTATTAATTTATACAAAACGTTAAAATATCTTAATGTATTTCATTTTATTTTGTAGCAGTGCATTGATAAATAATAAGACAATATTATCATATAGGGTTGGAGGCTGACACTTAAGGAGGAGAACCAACAAAAAAGGAGATGGTAGTTGGAGGGTCCGAACCAACTCCGAAATAGAAAACCGATGGCCGAGCCCAACATAATTGGGAGATAAAATCTCACCATCGCCACTGGCTCGGTCATGTAGTATGGTTGGAGGAGGATCGGGGAGTGAAGAAGGCACACTTGATACGACCAGCCAGTTGGCGACCGATCGGTCATCTTATGTATCGTTGGAAAGATAGAGAGAGTGGATCTGTCTTGCCTGACACTGCGCAGGACAGGAACAGTGTTAAATATCTTGAATAAATTTCACTGCACATTCACTTTGTGCCAACAATAGTATATTTCACCCTACATAATTACCGGGACCGAACACCGTGTATTCGGCCACGCTCCGGCCGAAGCGCCGAATATTCGGCTACCAAATGTTCGGCGTAAGATATGTGCATTCGCGCCTAGCAGGTTAGTATTCATATTGAAGTACTAATTTGTGGAGTATTTTCTTACGCAAATAACAGGTACACATAATTTAAACTGTTTTAACGGATTTAAGCTCCATTTTAAATGATTTTTATTTTATTCTGACCTCTTTATAACTGGACGAAACGTAATATTAAAATAAAAATTAATTAAAATCGCATTTAACACTGTTAAAACGTAGATTAAACTTTAATTTTTGGTGAAAATATATACAATTTTGAGCAATATGTGTGTGTTTTGTTACAACAAGTTGAACAATTTGTTATTCGGTAATCGGGCGAATATCGAATAGTAACAAAATTGGCCGAATACCGAATAGCAGCCGAATATTCGTGGCGTCTCTAATAATTAATATGAAATAATGTCTAAATTTAAAAAGTTACTTTGTGGCTTACAGAAGATCGTCCGCAACAGTCAAACATAAAAACTTATTTTCCAGTCAGGAGCGATACGAGTATTAACTTCAATTAAAAAAACCAATCCTTTATGATTATGACCTTCACAGCAATCTGCCAAGACTGTTGCCAACTTGTACTCATTAACTAGTAATTGCTTTAAATATAATTGCTATCGTTTAACTTCAACACATCAATTAAGATATGCCTTAACAACTCTTATGTGCGCTTTCCTCGAGATATTCTTTATTGTCAATAAAATAATTTAATTAGTTTTAAGTCTTGGAAGAGATTTTCTCTATTTTATTTACTTGATCTTTTCTGGTGCGTACTGCCGAAGAGTGGAATAATTTGCCGGAGTCTATTTTTCACAATCTTGAAGTCTTCAAGTCACGAGTGATTGGGTGGGTATCTTGTAGGTAACCGCGATATCGCTCAATATCAGGTGAGACAGTGGCCAAATACCAAACTATACATTTGAGGCCCCGTATAGGGTGGAGGAGCGAGATGGAATGTTCCTCCGTCTCAAAGGAAGATCTTCCAGCGAGGCTATTGTGGTTCCTCGCAGGCCTAGGCCCATCTATTACTGTTGGAAATTTGTATATATTCTTTGTACATTTCGGGAAAAGTTTGCGACCTCAATTATTGCTCAGCGCCATTTATTGCCTTAATAAGTGTTCCACTACACATTCATATAAAAAATCGGATACTAGTAAAGTTTATCGTAAGAGGTTTTTCTACATGACTTCAGTCACCTAAAGCTCGCATTTTATCCCCTTGAAGTAGTCACGCAAAACACATCAGCCCATAAACGTCCCACAGTTAGGCTCAAGCTTTCCCATTTAGGAGTAACGGAGAGTCCGCCACGTATTTTTAAAGTAGGTTGGCAGGATTCGCATGACGGTAATCTTCATGTTCAGGCACCTTTACGATGTTCTCTTTCACCGTTAGCAAGTGATAATTGCTTATAATAATAGACACATGAGATTAGAAACTTGTCTAAGCAGTGCATACTTACCGGCCAGGATTCAAATCTACGTTACTGTAATGAGATGCGAGCACCTTACTCGCTAAGGTATCACTACTCTACTGAAACTGCCCATTTTGTGGGATAAAAAGCATCATGTGTTCATCTCATCATCATTACCTTTACCGAAATATTAGTAATTTTAGAATCCTTATCCCACAGAAACTATTTCACTTTTCAAGATATAATATATGCTACACTTCCGTCCTCTATCCGTACGGGAATGGAGAAAGAATACTAATTTCTGCTACCAAGCGGCCTGTCATAAGAGGAGACAAAACAATTCACAGCCAGGTGGTAGGGCGTCTGTTCGACAAAATAGCTACCCCCCTAGTCTAGAGTGAACCCCCATAACTTTATTATTATCTAATATCACTCACCATCCGTCGGCTTATTTAAAACACGGCTCAGGAAATGGTTAGTCGAGCACACCTTCTATAATCACGAGGAGTTTATATCCCATAATATGATATAATTTTAATTTTATTTATGACCTGTGAACTGATGTAGAAATTGACGTGTAACTTTGTTATGAATAAATGATTTCTGATATATAACCCTTATTTATGTTCCGGCATTAGTGGTCAGGTTACAGTCCCCCTTCGAGGCAGTCAGCGTTACCGTCGGCCGATTAAAAAAAAAAGTGTGCCAAGAGGTGGAAGGGATTTTAAATTTCGTGACGTCACATTTCATATATTATATCGTTATACTATATTTCAGCTTTAAAACACGTATATTGAAGTATTAACGAAAAACTTCAAAACATTTCTAACTCTATCTGTAGGTGCATAGTGTTTAAATTATACATCATTAAACATAATGTATTCTATCCCATTCTCTCGCAGGCTTTGTCATATAGATTTATGTGTTTCTGTTTAGTGTAGTTTTTACGTTTCATCGAGTTTCAAACCACAACGATTCGAAAGAAATTTCGCTACAAAAAGTTCTCATTGTCGGAAAGTATCTAAATATGTAATACATATTTCATTATAATCGTTTAATTCCCTATGTCGCAATTAAGAACCGAACATTCAAATAACGACACTCACATTTATTACATTAGTGTATGGATCAGTATGTATTTCATAACAAAAATCCATTTGAAACAACAAACAAATAAAACACTATCATTGACACAAAAACAAGAAATAAAAATATTGAGCGCTGTTTGTTACTAGTGTTATTGTAATTACTTTTTTTAAAAATTGCGAAATTCGGATGTAGCATAATCGCTTGGAAATAACCTGTTATTTTGCATTTGATACAATGTTATTAGCCTACTTTTATTAAACATATCAAATTAATGAAAACAACATTTTAATTGCGAACGCAGCTATATTTGCCTACTTTACCACATACCCAATAACAATTTAACTTATTTGAATGAATACGCTAATTCTAACTATTTCATTTGCCATTTTATTAAAAGTGATCATTTAGTATGTTAATAATAACATATTAATTTACTAATTCGGAAATTGCACGTAAATACAATATTATTGAATTCAGTCTAAAATAGATTTATTATTAGTAGGGACGGGCCGAGTGTGGTTTGAACCGAATACGAACTTCGGCCGAACATTCGGTTAAAACAAAAAAAATCGGCCGAACTTCGGTTTGATTTCGCTACGCTTTCTCAGGAGCAAAACATCGTGACCTGTTGACAACGTCAACTTGATAACAACGAATTTTTGGCTTTTTTTACACCATAAACTGCCTCTAGAAGATTTTAAGTATGGGTAGGTTGTTAAAGAATATATCTTTAGACCTTTGATTGAGAAAAAAATCACCATTTCATAACTCTAAATTCATACTGTTCAATTCGTAAAAAGTGATTTCAATGAAAATTAAAATTATAATTGCTGATGTCCCTTAGATGTGTTTTTTTTTAAATTCAAGTTACGCATTATAATTAAACAGTTGCACTACTTACATAGAGGAATTAGAGGTTTCTTAGAGGAAAAACAAGTTTATTTTTTTTTGGTTTAATTTGATGTCTATTTAGTTAGGCAAAGACTCAATTAAGAACTAATTTTATTTATTTTTATCACATTACACGTTAAGATTTCCATGTTCCTAACTAAAATAAATGATCATGAGTATATAGATGCCATTTTTTTATATTAAGGTTATGATATATATGATTTCTATTAACTTCAATCAAAATAGTGCAAGTAGATATTTTACTTTTTCATTGCACCGAATGTTCGGCATTTAAACCGAATTTCGGCCGAATGCCGAACTTCGGCTCAAGCTGCCGAAATTCGGCCAAACCGAATGTAAAACGAATTTCGGCCCATCCCTAATTATTAGGTGATGGCTACACGTACATTTTAGGCTAGTATTATTTTGTTATAGTTTGAGACAACAAACCTGTTGAAATTAAAAAGTATTTTTAAACGCACAAGGCGTTCACTGTTAGATACGAGATTTTTCAATTTCACCAATTATTTCTAAACAAGTCTGATTTATATAGATTGTGGATAATTACAATATGTATGAAAAACTTATAATCAAGATTACAGAACATATCATCATCCTCATATTATTTCTCGGCTTCGCCCAAAGCACCAACCCCAGAGCTCCTGACCACATTCTCATTTTGAAGTGAAACTTCTTTAGAATCGTTGTGATTTGAAACTCGTTGAAACGAAAAAGAGATAAATACAGAATATTCAACCTTATTTAATTCTAAATAAAACACATTACCCTTTAATCTTTATTAATAATTTTCATTTTAAATAAAACTTAATTGATTTCAAATGAATTTTAGCTCTATCTGTATATACTTAAGGCTTTTATATGTAGATGAACAAGATACGTAGATACACATACTTGCGTAACAGTGCATTGAATTTCGAACTTTATGCTAGTGATTTAAAGTGTAATTTAGATTGAATTATTACGAATAATGGTCAAAATACCTAAGAATAAAGATGTCTATAATATAATAGAAATAGGAAAATGTGTGTGTGCAGGTCACACTTGTCTTCTACGCGTTGTAGATATAATTATTTTCGGCTGTATATTCTCTGAAGTTTCACTTCTACTACGTGTGAATTGCTGCACAATCAATTCCCTGTTTTCAATACAAAGATATAAAGTAAAGCATAGCCAAAACATAGAAGACGATTATTTTGCAAATTATCTGCCGACAAAGATACGAAGGCTGCAATGGATACGGGGACGCCGCAGCATATTTATGTGCGTGACACGCAACTCTTGCTTCAGTCGCTCAAATACAGGTCAAGCGTCACTGATTTACAAAAATATCTAATGGATATTAAACTGTCCTTAAAGATTAACCGTCATTTAGCCTGTCTTCAACTTCATCTGCATTATAGTAATACACAAATTATAATTTCGAACGGCAGTTTTCGTTTGCGCAGATAAGGCAGATCGGTTTTCGACATGTAAACCTATACTTCTATACTGAAGAGGGTGCCTCGAATAGGGTGGAGGAGCGAGATGGAATGCTCCTCTGTCTCAAAGGAAGATCTTCCAGCGAGGCCATTGTTGTTCCTCTCAGGCCTAGGCCCATCTGTTATTGTTGAAAATTTGTATATATTCTTTGTAAGTTTCGGAAAACGTTTGCGACCTCAATTATTTGCACAGCGCCATCTATTGCCTTGAAGTGTTACACTACAATACTAATATCATAAAGAGGAAAGATTTGTATGTTTGTAACGAATAAACTCAAAAACAACTAGACTAATTTCGAAAACTCTTTCACCGTTGGAATGATACATCATCCCTGAGTAACATAGGCTATATTTAATTTAAATAATCGGGTTCTAAATTTTTTTCAAGGCAGGACAACGTCTGCCGGGACCGCTAGTAATTTATATTGAACTTTATTCGCAAGCTCAAAAAGGCAGTGTTGCTTGCTATGCATTCTTACCTCTGCCCCGCTTACATGATTCGTACAATGTGGCTGTTATTAAAATTGGTCTACTCCGCGGTTACATCGGGAGGAATTATTAGTCTGTTTGTCGTTCTAAAAGAAATTAGTATTAATATAATAGTCAAATTAATTAAACACACAATCAAATATTATGTGTATTTCCGTTTGAAACATAAATTATAACCCACTTCACATTAACCGATTGAACTGAATTTTGTTATGTTTTGATGATTTTTATGACTATGGCATACCGGATTTTTATAGGCGCACATGCTGTTTTAGAAGTCAATGAAAACAATTTGCAGTTTGCATAAAATTTTAGTGTTTCGAATGTTTACCGGTAGCTTTTAGATCTACATATTATTAGTATGAAAGAAGTGCCCAGTAATAACGTAACGCTGGAAATCTCCTAAATTCTTCATGATTAGATTTTTTTTTATTGCAGGAATTCAGCAGACAGGCAAACTGCCCACTTGATGGAAAGCGGTTACCATCCCCTATGGACATTTGCAACACCAAAGGTGCTACAAATGCGCTGCTGCTCTCTTAAGGGGGAGACTGGAACCTGGTCACTAATGCCGGAACACAACTCAAGGTTGTTATGGCGACATGCTTTAGACCAGGGGTGGTAGCCATCCAGTCGGGCAAATGCCCTCTACCACCTGGCAAAGATTAGATGGCGCTGCTGGCTAATTTTTCTTTTTTACACATTTTCTAACGCAAGACTTTCTCTTAGAAGTAAAAATTAAGGACTTTTATATTAAACACACAAGGAGTAATCCAAAACTTTTAATAAATACATAAGGAGAATGTACTATGTACATCTCCATCAACGAAGTGTTGCTGCAACTGCTGACAGACGGTTACCTCATCACGGAACTAAAGTTTTAATTTAAAGTTCACATATCAAATAATTAATACACACTGGCGGTTATAATTCGCCATTGTTCGCCAGTTCTCACGGAGAACCGACAAAATAAGATCTTGAAATATATAACTTATAAGTTAAATGATGTAAAAGAGCATAAACATGATCTTTATCTAGGAGCAGAATAGTTTAATAGGTTTGTTTTTGTCGTGCTGCTTTTTTGTCACGCTTCTTCCTCGTAGATAATCTCTTAGAATTTGACATACCAACTGTTATATTTATGTAAAAATATTTTTATGTGTTTGTTTGTGATCACGCGGTGGCGCTAGGGAAAATGAATAGGGATGGGCTGAATGTGGTTTGGACCGAATACGATCTTCGGCCGAACATTCGGTTAAAACAAAAATTTCGGCCGAACTTCGAAACGAATTTCGGCACATCCCTAAAAATGAATGATATTTATATAATTTGATTGGAGAGGCAAATAAAAATGATCAAGGTTTTGGAATTCGACTATTGTCTTGAAATTTATCATCATATTTTAAGAATCTGTTATTAACTTCTGCGAGTTTTACACTATATGATAAACCAACGGCCCGATCCGACTTCGCACGAGTGGTTTATGGCTATTTTTTTACACCTTGGGTTACATTATTGAAGTTTTAGTAGGGATCGCTATTTTTTTCTATTAATAAATATAGGCTATGTTACTGAGGGATAACGAAGCATTCTAATGGAGAAAGAATTTTCGAAATTTGTCCAGTGCTTTTCGAGTTTATTCGTTACAAACATACAAATCTTTCCTCTTTATATTATTAGTTTAGATAAGATGAAAAAAAAACTAAGCTCTTTTTGACATGACAAACCTAGCGCGAAGATTTAAAAGAACTACCCTAACCTTTCAGTTAAAGATCTAAGTGGCAATGGACACATTCTTAGATATAACTGATTTTAGATTAGGTTAAAATTGTATTTATTGCCTATTACCTTGAACAGACTAAGACTAATGTACAACGTAGTGTTAATAAAACGGATATAGCTACCTATTAATATCTAGAAAGATTTTTTCCGGCGCTTTCGCTCTTGTAAACTTCCAATCCATAAACCACAAGACTTTCAAATATTCAAAGTTAAAGTTGATCCCACCTTCAATCCGTCATCGTAATATAAAATACTAAATTTAATAATAATTTAAACGATTGATCATTTCTACGGTGAGAAGTAACTAATAACTGTCAAAGTCACTTTCATATTCTTATTACATACATACATAACTTCACGCCAGTTCCCTTGCGGGGTAGGCACGGACAACAGAGCGCCATTTAGGCTTATTCTTACACACCTCACTTGCTTCTTTGACATTCATAACTCTTGTCATGCACGCTCGTTTGTTCTTAAGGCTCCTGACATCACCTTCTGCTAGTACACGATTAATTTGATCATGGAAGGTGTGTCGTGGCCTTCCACGACTTCTGCATCCATCTACTTTTGCATTGTATATCTGTTTAGTCATTCTTTCATCATGCATTCTTTCCACATGCCCAAACCACCGGAGCATTCCTTTCCTTACCTTCACCCCGACACTCTCTTTCTTACTTCGGTATTACGAACGCGGTCCGCGAGCGTCACTCCGCAGATTTTGCGCAGTGCTCGATCTCGACCGCGTTTACTCTACTTTCATGCTCTCTCTTCCATACCCAACTCTCGCTTCCATACGTGAGCGTAGGTACCAGCACCGCGTTGTGTTATATTGTATAATACCATATTCTTATTGATATAGTTATATGCCACGAATTCCAATCGTGCAATTTAATAACTTAAAAAATAAACAAAAACATCGAGATGAAGCGTATGTGCGTAGAATTAATTGAATTAGAGCAAAGGGCCCCGGTCTTTGACTCGTTCTACCCATGTGCAGTGCACACATCAATTTGGGTAATTGACTGCACCGCGGCAAACAAAGCCAACGGTACATAGCGTCGATGAATGGTTGTCCTATTATGTACGTACAGTAGGGCTGAGTATCGTTCTGATTTTCCTGACCACTTAGTGCATTAGACGGGTAATTAATGGGCTAAAGTTGTGGCTATTGGGAAACCACGGGTTGATTAATCAAAACTAACTTGTTTGCGAATTTGTACGTAAACAACCTATAACCACGTCTATATCGTGGTAGCTTTGTACCTAAGGCACCTGCGTTTCGTTCTAATTACATGTCTTCGAAACTTAGTCGGAAATACGCGACGCTTTAGCAGTTATAAAGAGTAGATTGTTACATTTATTTAGTTGCATAGTTGTTCTTGTCATGTTTCTTTTTAAGATTGATAATATTGTTACAACTAACCTCGACAAAAACAAATTCCACGTACAGATTTTTAAAAGCACATTTTATTACCTGTCGGCATTTGAACTAATTGTAATCCTTTTATGGTCGTCTTCTTTTGTTCATTTATTTATCGGCGTACGTTCCTAGTTGTGCAGAACAGCCTATTGTTCTGTTCTACTCATTTACGGCCGCTAGCAGGCTGCATCATTAGCCAAGTGTTGAGGATTACAATTACAAGCTAATTTTAGGAAATTGTGTCGACGTTCACGGACGGGCACATTCGCATTTGTTAAGTATAAAACACCGGCCTGATTGAGAGAGGAGTCAGTTGAGCTACAACTACGCTACGGGCGTGACGTGTGTACATTCAGGAATCTAATAGTGACGGACTTTGCGCGTTTTATTGAATTACGACCTTCTGCATTGCGTTTGGATTTGTTGTGTTCGGTTATATTTGTACCTGTGTTATACGTGTTTGTATAGTTCTAATAAACTCTGTAATAATTCTAACGACATTTTAATTTGAGTCCCGCTAACTCGTAACAATATATTTGTTATGTACCCTCTTATTTCTAAACGATACAATCGGCCATTTCCTTAATTCCGAGAGCACTTTTTCTAGATTATCGTCTTATTACTCACATGTGATATTCAAATCTATATCCAAAAATGTTTTACTTAAACAAATAAGCAGTTTATATAATTATTACACAAGCCTCATATCAATGAAAGGAGCAAGCATTAAAATTATAATTTGAATGTACAAAAAGGTTCGTCGAAACGTGCCCATATAATAAATCTTCATTAATATTATTATCAGGTAGTAACCGAACAGAAAATTAAGAAACAACTGCGGCTGTGTATACGAAAGCAACACTTTTTGCCGCATCATTCTGTTTTCACTGCATTAACTGCCTCGCTCATTTATAACTTGGCTTAAGCAGATCTCGAATCATTTAAAAGTTCCATAAAGAACAATACGCGGGAAACTACACAGTCGTTATATCACGCAGAACTGACGGCAATAACAATTACGCAATGTTGTTAAATAATTAAAATAATTCCAACACATGGAAGGAATACGAAACTTATATGACTAGTTGTGCCATGACGATGTATTTGTTAGTTAATAAGAGCGGACAGACGAATTATCTGAGATACATTTTATCATCTTAGAGAACGTCACAGTCTCATAGATTTTTGTACGAGCGTACCTACTTAAGAAGTCATAAATAGGTACAAGTAAAAGGAGTCAAATGACGCAATAATTATTACTAGTGGTCGCCCGTGGTCGAAATTCGACCATAAGAATTAATTTTAATTATAAGTTTGAACATTATTAAGGTTCTGTTCTCAAAGACTGTAATTTTTATAATCACAGATTTCGCTACGACTACTGTTAATATGAGTTTAACAATAAATAAAAGAGTATATATGCGTGTGTGTGTCAAATACATGGTAGTGTGTGTAATGTTTGTTTTATTGATTAAAAATATTTTTTATGCATAATTTAAAAAAAATGTTACTAGCATTCTACACTCCTCTATATAAACTATAAGTGTGCGAAATTTCATACTCCTGCGTCCGCGCAATTTTCGTAAAAAAGGGGTACAAAGTTTTTGCTTCACGTATTAATATATAGATTTGAAAATTAATAAAAACAATTTCCATGGTAAAGAACTGGTGGATAAGCCCAATATAATAGGCGAGAGCAAGGCACATCGTTTGCGTTAGCTTGGCCACCTACATAGAATGGGGGAGGATCGCGCGGTTAAAAGAGCCTATGTGGGTAGACCACCGAGACGGCGACCAGTTGGTCGGCCCAGATATCGATGGAGTTACTTAGTGGAGGCCGATCTGCGCGTGCTTCAAGCCTATGACTGACCGGAGCCAGTGCTAAACAGAAAGGAATGGAGTATTCTCATTTCGGAGGCCAGGACTCATTTTGGATCGTTGAGCCACAGCAGTTAGTTAATTTTCATGGTGATAAAATATTTGAAAAGTGACATGACAACATGTTATTTTATCGCCTGTTTTTTTATACGAGTATTATTAGAATAATATAATTAATTGTAATGGACACACATTACAAAAAATAAACGCGACCGCAGCGCCATCTTTTTGCTTATATAAATCTATCCCACGAAAACGATGTACTACATCAGCTATCGGGATCAAAATTTTGACCCGGAATATAAGATCTGTGACGTTTCATTTAAATCCGCTCAGTAGATTTCACATAATAAACTAAAAGCCAGATCTACAATCATTTTAAAATCTTTCTTCTATTCTTTTTTTCGCCTTCTCACAATTATTTGGGGTCGGCTCAGTATGTCTCTTCCTTCCATACTGCTCTATTCTGAAATACGTCCTCTGTCACACCACAAATCATCATATCGTCCATCACACAATCCATCCATCTCTTTTTTGGTCTACCTTTACATTTTTACACGTATTTTAAAATCTGCTGGTCCGAATTAACTCCTTTATATTTTTCTCATTTTTAAATACATTGTAAATAGTTTTACGTAATTGTCTTTAACTTGCTAATTTAAAGGAAAATCGTTGCAATATGAAAGAGAAGGTACTAGTAATGGTGTAGCTTAATAGAAACATAACTCTACATCTCTTAAACTTTACATGGCTAGATATTGCCGCAGGTGATTCTATTATAACTTTTTGCTTTCATTATTTAAGAAATATATCTTTCTTGTACATTTTTTTTAACCCACTAAAACTCCCTGTATTTCTTCCAGTCGCCTATAGCTAGCTAGGGCTGCGAGAAGTGGCTATCGCCTACTCGGCGAAAAGGCCTCATCCATTGTCACCGCAGAGCGTAAAGCACGCTGCGGTTTCACCGGATGAGGCCTTTTGAATTTCTTCTTTCTATCTATGTACTTCTTTCTGAATGCGGGCAGACCCTCTTCTGGGTTTCGCCGGCGGCTGTTTCCTCACGGCGCTGAAGATCATTCAGGCCAACCCAACGCCGGAGTCTCCGTCTGTATGGTGGCGGAGCTAAGGCTCGACGCCCTCGCTCCCGTCCAAGATGTCGTCTTCCGGGTAGCGATGGAGGATCGGCCCTGCTCAACCGGGGGAGTCAGGGTCGTCCTCTCGTCGCTCGTCACTTGTCATAGAACTATGTGTAGCGTCACGCCTACCTAGCCTATGTCCTTTGTAACAGTCCAACGCGTAACAAATTTTCAAAAGACTCGGGTAATTTTTTTAAACATATATACAGTGTATGTATATATGAAAATACAATCTCTTCAGTTTCTATATCGATGTAGGTAAGAAATAATCAACACATCACTGCCGTAACAATTTTCCGCATTACAATCGAGGTAGCGAAGGCGGAAAACTTATGTTTTGTTATATATGCGTGTTTTTCTAACCGTAGATCATTATTTTATCACTCTTGGGTGTTTAAAATTCATCACCAATGGGCACGCAATAACAAGGCTTGGGTGTACCCACTATGTTACAACGTATTACATTACTGTTGTTATTTAACGGCAGGTTATCTTAATTCAAGCATTAAGTGCGAAGCATTCAAATTGGTTCAGGCGATTTTATTACATTCATAGTAGATTAATGAATAAATAACTGAACTATATATTATTCGGAAATTATTCATTAAAATTACGATTGCCTTAATTCATTGAATACTAATACTACTTCATGTATCAGATAATTACTTAACGAGCAGTTTGTATATAACGTATAATGTTTTTGCAACTGTAATACATCACTCAAGCAATTGCTCGTTTAATTTTGTGAAATATTAAAATTATTATTTTTATTAAAAAATAACTGTTACATTTCTTTAGTTACATAGTTGTTCTTGTCATGTTTAATTTTAAGGTTAATAATTAATTTTGTTATGTACCCTCTAATTTCTAAACGATACAATCGGCCATTTCCTTAATTGAATAATAATGTATAATTTTACTTATTCTGTGATTAGCGTCTGTTTTGTATAGAATGGTTCTCTGTAATTTACCATAATTTTATGTAACAATATTTATCTCTAAATATGATGTGATAATTGTGAAGACTATAATTCATAATCTCTCTATTGTATATAGACGGTATTCACTACGTTTTATTTTAATGTTTTCCAAAAAATAATTTAATAAATTCTTCTCATTCATAACCTTTTTAGTTAAAATAGTTTATCAATGACTTAAATCCGCTATCGGTTGTGCCAATTTGCTAAGTTTCTTATACTGAAAAATTGTTGGAGGGATGGCGAGGTGTTCTAAAATGGATGAAATGTATTTAAGCAGTAAGGTTCTCTGAATATAAGCATAGTGACCAGTTGCTGTTCTTTTATTACCATAACCCTTCTGAGCTGTTGCAAGTATTCCATAACTTCATCACTAAAAGCGATTTTGGGAACGACAAGATTAGGATGACCTGCCATTAAAACTGTAGATAAACTTGAATATCTAACTTCTGTTGAAAAACTTACAAAAAAAATAAGATTAACGTTAAGACGGACTAGATAAGATTTATGATTTCATTCATAAAACGAAACGAGTGTTCAATTGTTAGATTGCTAAATATATTTGCATAAAAATATATGCATAAGAAAATACAGTAAACTGAATTCAGTTTATGCAGAATAGTTAAGTACCTACAGGCGAGATATATTGCTTAATCTACATAATTATAAGAAGCAAGTCAAATATAAAAAAATAGAAAGGAAGGACTTATTTTAAAAAAAAGTTATCCCTCGTAAAATTAGAATAGGATAGAAAACATTTTATTGTTCACCACATACACATAAAACAAACAATTTCCAGTAGTCACATTAAACAGTAAAAGTAGGAGCAATGGGCGGCTATATCGCTTTAGAGCGATCCCTTCCAGACAACCCGGGCTATGGATATTATGAACGGGAGACGGGATCGCAAGTGTATGACGGTGGTGTGCAAGTTAAATACATATATAAATATCACACAATACACATAAAACAATAATACATACATACATACATACATAACTTCACGCCAGTTCCCTTGCGGGGTAGGCACAAACAATAGAACGCCATTCAGGCTTATTCTTACACACCTCACTTGCTTCTTTGACATTCATAACTCTTGTCATGCACGCTCGTCTGTTCTTAAGGCTCCTGACATCACCTTCTGCTAGTACACGATCAATCAACACTTATATATCTTATACATCATTAATATGTGTATAGCAACAGCAATAGCTATACAATATTAATACATAATATACAAATACACTAATATGTAAACGTACATGTAATAAGGTATTAAATATTTATTATAAAGCGAGATAATAATCTGGTAACAGTTTTTAAAAAATGGGGAGTGGCTGTTGTTATTTCATATATCACATGTTCTCTCTACAATAAGGCTCCACTTCAGTACTAATTTGCGACCGCTTCAGCTGTAACATGCTCATATAAAATTCATTCTCATTAACGTAACGATTGCGTGACACGAGCGCGTTCATTCATAAATGCGAAAAAACAATCAAAGTTCACTGATCTGATGCCGAAGATCGCCAACAATGGTACGGGAAAACTTTTTTAAATTATATTTTTTAATAAGTACGCATGCAAACCGCCACCCGTTGTGTTTCTGATGTGTTACTTTCACCGAGTGCTGGAGATTTCCATCATTGCATCGGCAACTTTCCAATACGGATGCGCACAGCGTGGTGATGACAATGCAGAAAAAAGAGTTCCGCAACCATTGAAAATAAACTTCTATACCGGGTGAAATTCAATTACGAACACGCGTCGATACATCGATAGTGAAATGGCGATGTTAAACCATAATAATTTCGGACCAATATGAGTTGCGTATTTTACGATATTTTCTGCTTTCGTTTGTTGTTATCATTTCTTTTCTTTTAGCAATTTATTTCGATATTCATACATTAAATTTCAACAATATTTAATAACTGTGAGATAAAATGGCACGTGCAGCTTACAAAATTTGCAGTATGTCCTTCGATAGCTTATATGAGCCAGGCAGCAGTATCACACTCTCACATCTTTTAATTTAATTATTATTAAGTTTTACACACGTCGAGGCGCGATAGATTAGTTTTGAACTCTTAGTTAAATAGTCCAAGATCCCAATCACCCCAGACTTATATAATTTTAGGAAAGATGAAATAATTAGGATCTGTAGTTTAAGATAAACTTAGAAAGGAATGGATACTAGCTAATCTGAAAGCGGGGCCGTTTTACAGGTAGCAGGTATCAAAGGTGGAAAAAAAACCATGCTAACTTACGTCAAAGTAGCAAGGCTAGTCTTTACATATGTCATATATGATATTGTAATAAACAAAGATATACAGTTGCCAAACACTTCCTGTAGGCCATAACTTTTGACAGACACTTTAAAAAAATGTGAGTACTTACGTCATGTTAGGAAGGCTGAATTTTATATCATCTTCCCAGACTCGTTAAGAGTTCCACTGTGTGAGGAACCGCGAGAGCATATATAACATATGTAAAAACTAGCCTGGCTACATTGACGTAAGTTAGCATGGTTTTTTTCCACCTTTGATACCTGTTACCTGTAAAACGGCCCCGCTTTCAGCTTAGCGAGTATCCATACCTTTCTAAATTTATGTTAAACTACCGATCCTAAAAATTTCATGTTTCTTAAAATCACGTAAGTCTGGGGTGACTGGGATCTCACTCTAAAATATTTTGAATCTTTTTAGTTAGTATGCGTGCGTAGAGGGCGAGTTTTTTGCAATGTCTCTTTTTGGAACGAAAGCGAGTAGGAGGGAGTGATATTGAGTACGGAACAGGAAGGAACGAACGAATGAAATGAATGGCGCGTACAGTAACTATCAATTAAATTAACGTTGTACTTTCTTAAGTTTTCGCGTCTAGTACGCATAATAAAACTAGTTTTCAACGGTTTTAACCGCGCTTAAAACTGTAAATACCTAGATTTATTAATGTAATTATAAATTAAACCATACTAAAAATAAAACTATAAGCTAATTAGACAGCACATTTAGAATGCTGGGTGCATTGCCTCTTAAAAACTAGATACAATAAATGTTGAACAAACGGCGGCCTTATCGCTTAAGGCTATCTCTTCCAGGCAACCCCCTAAAAAAAGGACAAGATTAAAACATGACAGTGGCGGTGTAGACAATGAATAATATGATTTATCCGTGCAGGAACGGAGAAAGAATACACTTTCCTGCGGCCGGGCGGCCTGTCGTAAGAGGCGACAAAACAACCCACAGCCAGGTGGTAGGGCATTTGCCCGACTGGATGGCTCCCACCCCTGGTCTAGAGTATGTCGCCATAACAACCTTGATTTGTGTTCCGGCATTAGTGACCAGGTTCCAGTCTCCCTTAAGAGAGCAGCAGCGCATTTGTAGCACCTTTGGTATTGCAAATGTCTATAGGCGATGGTAACCGCTTTCCATCAAGTGGGCCGTCTGCCTGTCTGCTGAGCTCCTGCAATAAAAAAAAATAAAAAAAATATGAAACATTCAAAATATATGGAATAAGTAAATAAAAATCTTTATTTATACTATATAAACACAGTACATATCATAATATCTACAGCACTGTTATACCTGAGAGGACCAAAAATAATTAAAAACCATGATTTTAAAAGAGGATACTGACTTAGCTTGTCTGATGTTGAGTGGCAGCGAGTTCTATAAACGGACAGCCTGTACTGTGAAGGAGTTATGAACGAAGGAAGAAGTGTCGGGTATTTCTCGGTATTTCGCGTCATTCAATTGGAAAGTAGATTTTAAATTGTGAAATTCACTTTCAATGAGTGGGATTGTAGTTAATAAAATTTACAACTAAAATTAAATATATTGTACATTTATCTTTCTCTAAGTGACGCTCGCGGACCGCGTTCGTAATACCGAAGTAAGAAAGAGAGTTGGTCTGAAAGAGAGTGTGGGGGTGAAGGTAACGAAAGGAATGCTCCGGTGGTTCGGGCATGTGGAAAGAATGCATGATGAAAGAATGACTAAACAGATATACAATGCAAAAGTGGATGGATGCAGAAGTCGTGGAAGGCCACGACACACCTTCCATGATCAAATTGATCGTGTACTAGCAGAAGGTGATGTCAGGAGCCTTAAGAACAGACGAGTGTGCATGACAAGAGTTATGAATGTCAAAGAGGCAAGTGAGGTGTGTAAGAATAAGCCTAAATGGCGCTCTGTTGTTCGTGCCTATCCCGCAAGGGAACTGGCGTGAAGTTATGTATGTATGTATGTATCTTTCTCTAAGATATTCCAGGTTATAAAAGAACAATGAAAAACAAATCAAAATATCTTAAAATATCCAGAGAATATAAAAAAAAAGAATTCCCATGTTTAATACTCGTACACAGAAGGTTTGCCGATAGCCTCATGATGTCACGCGCCGAAGGTCAGTAGGGTTGACAAAAAAGGTTACATAAATAGTTGTTGCAGTAAATTTATTATTGGATATACTTTACATAAGTATATACAATAATAGTAAGTAGTCAACGGCAAACCTTCTGCGCGCGGCTTGTATGTGTGTTTGTGACAGTTTATTCAATAAATGTTATTCTATTCCCAATAACTTATGTTTAATACAACCATGATAATTGCAGTGTTTATATTATACAATTATGTAATAGACAGAGACGACATGCATAATTATATGACTCCAAGTGAAATCTAAGAAAGACATAAATATAATTCATAACTTGTCTGTTGTAAGAACACAGACTGTCTGCCTGTAAGGCCTACCTGACGAAAAGTAATTACGTTAACAACACACGAAAATTAAAAAAAAATACGCTAGTTAATACAAGTTTTTATACTAACAATATGAATTTATAAATATGAAAGAAAACAAATTTGTTCAATTTGCTTCACAACTTTGGAAAGTTACCAAGTTATGGACAAATTTGGTATATAACAATGTTGATATATATGTATATATACCTATTTAGATAACAGGGGTGAACACAATATTTTCTTAAGTTTTCGCGACTTGTATACATAATAAAACTACGTTTTAACGGTTTTAAGCGCGGTAATTTTATTTGATTTTGGTTTTTCCGACGTTTCGACCACTTTTCAGTGGCCGTGATCACGGAAGTCACGATCACACATTCTTTTAATCCATAAAATGTGGATACTTCTCATCTGCAACCGCATGACAAATCTTAGTATTCAAATACGATCGAGTTAATTTACAATTGGAAAGTGCCCAAATATATTATTCTACATCTGCAGAGTTACGTGAGACTGCATAATCCGACATCTCGATTACAAGTTATGCTCGTAACATCTGACTTGATAATGTGAACATCTCATTATGAATTCGCACTACAATTATGTGTAGGTATGTATGAAAAATGACTGTGAGACATAGACAGATGGACTTGAAGATATAAATTATATATATTATTATATAAATTTCATTATAGCCGAAGTGACTATGGAATCCCAAAAAAGAAAATCAAAAATATAAAGCAGATATGTATAATCATAACAATCTTGATTTTGCTAGAATATAGTATAGAAGTTGTTACAATACAAACATTTTACCGTTTTCATATTGAGCAAAAATAACTATAAAACTAATTTTAAATTTATCCTTCACATTTCAAAAGTCTTGACCAACTTATTTTAGAATATCTTTATTTAATAATAATATAAAATGTCAAAAAGTCTACAATATGTCTGTATAAATATAGCATAATTTGGGTAAGCAGTGAAGTCAGCAGAAAGTGCAGTTTTTGACGTGGTAGGGCTATTTTGGATTTAATTAGCTTGATTACAGCTCGCCGAGTCGGCATGAGCGGTGCGCCACCACACTCTCACAGAATATTGGCATGAAACGGCTAGTTTTGAGCCGATTCTGTTTCGTAGGATGAGTGAGAGTTCCGATGGCACACATCCGTCTCTTCCTATCCCATTCTTCCTCTCTGATCCCTCTATTCCAACCCCGGTACCCCGTCCGTCTTATGCCATCCTACAGGCTGGCAACGCGTTGTCTTCGCCTCTGGTGTTGCAAGGTATACAGGTATAGGCGGCCGTAAACGCTTTCCATAAGATGGCCCCTCTGTCTGCTTACCAGCTTCGCCATACAATAAAGCAGGCGTGATTGTGGGCTATGACTTTGTCGGCCCACATCACTGCAGCCCAGAGGTTCGGGATACGATCTACGTCATGGTAAATTATGTGAATGAACTTTCTCTTATTCACTATGGTCTGCGATCGGCCTCTGAGTGGTCCGTTGTATATCACCCATAACACAACTAGCTTACCTTAGGGAAATACAATGTTAAATACTAAATTATAGGTATAAACTATGAAGAGAGTGAAGGAAACTTAACTTATACTGTATTCTACCTATAATCCCTTAAGACTATAAGTAGAATACTAAGCCTCTTTTTTTTTGCCCAGGGGAAATCCTTTTAAGGACTAAGCCGCGACAGGCATAGAAGCATGGGGGGGATAATTCGCGACCTAGTGTGGGATTCGCTAGATCGGGGGTGGCACTAGCATGCCCAGTCAATACTGGTGCCACGCCCCGGTTAGGGATACCCACTAAAACCCCTGGGGTGGGAACTTCCCAACTCTGCGTGCCCTGGCAGGCTTGGGCCCCCCTCAAGAATACTAAGCCTGGATCAACGAAATCAATGGGTAAGGTTCCTAGAAGGTTGGCTACGTTACCTCGCTGGACCGTCATACTGATCCGTTGTCCGAGGCAGGAAATTGGCCCTCTGATCTCCTGGAGAGTCAATAAGTCGTTTTGAATCTTTGTCTTTTTTTATTGTTGAAGCACAGCAGACAGGCTGACGGCACAACTGTGATGGAAAGTGGTTACCGTCGCCTATGGAGATTAGCAATACCAGAGATGCTGCCAATGTGCTGCTGGCCTTGAAGGAGAAACTGGAACCTGGCCACTGATGGCGGAACACAACTCAAAGTTGTTATGGCGGCATACTTTTGTCTGCCTGTCTGTTTGTTCCGGCTAATCTCTGGAACGGCTGGACCGATTTTGACGTTACTTTCACTGGCAGATAGCTGATATTATAAGGAGTACTTTTAAAATTAAGGTTCCCCGAAATAGAAGCCCACGCGGCCGAAGTCACGGGTAAGAACTAGTTGAAACATATGAACACGCAAGTAATTAAAACTTTGTTTGCCGTGAAACAGAGTTTTGGTGTAAGTAAAATTAATCCCGAAGTTGTTTTATCCGTGCAGGAATGTAGAAAGAATACAATTTCCTGCGGCCGGGCGGCCTGTCGTAAGAGGCGACAAAATAAACCACAGCCAGGTGGTAGGGCATTTGTCCGACTGGATAGCTACCACCCCTGGTCTAAAGTATGTCGCCATAACAACCTTGAGTTGTGTTTCGGCATTAGTGACCAGGTTCCAGTCTTCCTTAAGAGAGCAGCAGTGCATTTGTAGCACCTTTGGTGTTGCAAATGTCCATAGGCGATGCCACTTTCCATCAAGTGGGCCGTCTGCCTATCTGCTGAACTCCTGCAAAAAGAAAATAGTATACTGGTGACTGTTCTATGAGACATGATTATGTCAACTGTCAAATACATGGTGCAATGCCAAGAAAGAGGGCGCGGAGGAGCTCCACGCGTTCCTATCTCACTTCACATCAGCCGTCAGCCCATAAACGCCTGCTTTCTAATATTGGGCTTCTCCCTTGGTCCAAAGCGGATGGGTGGATGTTACAGCTCAATCAGGGTTATTATATTATTATTATTCAAGTTTCTGGCTTGGCAGCTAGGCCTTTAAGCCAAATCTTAGTTTATAATAAAGTTTCTTCATTTTCTTAAGCCTATGTGTTGCACAGCTGAACTGTAGGTAATCAGCTAGTGCCATTCAACGGAGTTCTTGTGACAACTCAAAAGGCCACATTTCACTTTACAGTTCACATTTCTCACAAAACACATAATTACTACTCAAAAACTATCAATATACTACAACTATTGTTCATTTTAGAGTAATTTTACACATTTTTAGAAAATAAAACTGCACAGCACAACGTCCCCTTTCAGTTCCCGCCAAAAACTCCCGCTCAATCAGGATGTTCACGCAATACCACAGATGATGGCAACAAAGGTTCCTGGTACGGCCGACTTCTCTTTTAAGAACAATAGAAGAGCGGGGATGTATCGGCATCCCAATACGGCGTGGACACGCGACCCCATTCAATCATTCCAGCATTCGTCTTTCAACAATCAACATATACACACGCCACAAGCCAAGTCGCGCTATTTCTATCAAAACTAATTGTAATTGTGAAAATTAAGTACCTCGATAAACACATTATAAAATCATATACCGAACCCTAAAAAGAGAGTACAGGAAAAACAGTATTTTAAAAACAAAATTACGTAATACAAAAACGGACCGTTGCATTCGGAATGAATGATAGATTGCGATTCGAGCCTTATGTCACAGCCTTTATCAATCAACGCATTCATATTGTGTGAATTGTATCGTGCGCGGCTCACATTTTCAGTTTCAACCAAGTGTCAGTTATTACTATAATTAAAATTAATCTTAATAATATTTACTTAAAACTAAATACAAACAATTTTAAGCGTGATTTTAGTTTTTACTTTTAATTTGACACTTGAGCGCATTTTAGTAGTAAATGATTATGTGTAAGTGTAGACTAGGCGCGACTGCGCCACTGCTGCACTTTGGTTCGCATATATAAATAGTGGGTAGATGAAGGTGCGGCGGCGGCGTGTAGGCGATGACTTTAATAGAGGCGCTAATAGTTGTAAAATTATTAAGTGAAATTGAAAGATTTTGCAGAAGCGACTAACGCCCAGTGCTTTCGCCAATTGGCGACGAAACCGTAAATAAGCATTTGATTGAAAAAACTCCATACGTCAAACATTGCTTAACGATAGTATTTAAAATTTAAAAATACTTCTTGTTAATTCAGTTACACTAAAATCCAGAATCAAGGAGGTATCATTGGCCACCAAAGGTCGTTGCACCACGCTCTCAATCAAGCAGCAAAAATAATCCTAAGAAAATAATTTACTTATTTATACACACCAATACCTCTCAGGAAAAGTACACAAAGTCCTCAAGTCCCGTTTACCTTACGAAACAACTACGTCACCTGGTACCGTAACACACAAACATGTAATCATATAAACAAACACGATAACGAACAACCTTGGTGGCAAGGCTGCCTCCTATATCATTACCCACATGTATGTATGATAATATATCGCAGCCACTATAAGCACATTAACCTAAAAAAGAAAAAAAAACCTGTCAAACGCGAACTGAAAGCGCTCCACCTTGGATTCCTTACATATTATTATAAACGTCGGATTCTATCCATAAAGTGTAAATGTTTTCGTTAAAGTATGGTATGGACGAAATTTTACACTGTGATTTTAAGTCATATTAATTTTTGATCGATTTTACTGTGACTAGAGAACATACTAATATATACCTATATAATATTTAGTAGGTATCACAATAAAGAAATGCGTATAAACATTGGAATTATTGACATTTAAATTTCCTTTTTTTTAAATTTATGATCATTGTAAAGGTGGTCTGGAAGATACCGCCGGCGGCGATAAGACCTATATTATACGTTTGTGTAACTTATATATGCAATAAAAAACTTTCATTCATTCATTCATAAAATTTTTTTACGTTCGTATAGGTTCGAGTTTGAGCAGTCTGTAGAGTGAAGATGCGATCTGGGATGGAGCACGCTTACCTAGAAGATATCTATTCACACGTGACTTGTAGACTCTAGACCATACTATCCCAAAGTGGGCGATAACGCCCCCTTGTGGGCGCTGCAGGCCTAAAGGGGGGCAGTAAGAGACTCAGAAAAAAATAATGGGGGCGTTGTGTAGAGGCTTGGGCGATTTGTAATTTCATCTAGCTAGGAGGACTCTTAGACACCGACTGAACTCTCGAGTCTCGACTACAACTTGTGAACATCAACTAATATTAATTAAAAGATTGCTCAAACTTGGTTCGATATTTCTCTCCGCGTAGTTCATATATCTGTCCTGTTTTATTGAATAAATGAAATAAAAATCATGTCAATCGGTGGCTCCGTTCTCCGCTAATATAGATCACAATAATCAATTGATTTAATTTGACGTTATAGTGGTTTTAAGTGTAGGTGAAAAAATGGGGGCGCTAAAAATAATTTATTCTCAAAGTGGGCAGTATACAAAATAAGTTTGGGAACCACTGCTCTAGACTGTATTTATCAGAAAAAACAGACTGGCAAATTATTCCTTTCCTAGGTAGTGAACACCAGAAAAGATGAGGCACTGACCCATCGAATGCGTACGGCGCTGAATAAATATTTGGATACTGATAATTATATACAAATAACCATAAATTTAATACCCAGGTGTCACGCACGACACAGGTGATAAAGCGATGTACGTCTGCACCTAATGCGTACAAGCATTATTTTTTTCTCCAATAATTATTTAATGCGTTTACAACACGTATAAAATTTAAATGATCTGATGATAATCCGTCTAAATTAAAATGTATTCTCAAATGCAGAAGATGATACTAAGCTGCATGACATTTTAATTTAGATATACTCAAAGTACCACAAACGTCACTGAGCATGGGTACTGTTCAAGAATACGCGCACTAGATACAAATCAATTAAGACAGAATAATAGATCCTTCACTAAAAGTCTTCTTGGTCTCATAATCAAGCTGCTTAGTTCACTGGGATCTCCAGATTTCCGACAGTAAATTTGTAAAAAAAGGCTGGACACAATTCGAAATCTTGCCTTTCCGATATATGCTCTTATTTCGGTGTCAATACTATTAGATATAGTCTGATACGTTGTATCCATAAAAACACAAACAATTTTGGGTATACTCATTATTATTCGTTATCAATATAGTCGTTTCGGTGAAATTTTATTCAACCTTTTCTTTCGTTCTGAAAGAACACCAATCAAAACGTTACAACAATACACGACCAGATCCCAGCCGGTGCAGTCGCGAACACCGAAGTAACATTCCACAAGGGATATCACCTTTGCGCCGGCGCACACCGGCCGGCACGGCGCGGCGAACCGCCGAACAGGTTATGCGCACGCCAAAACTCAACGCGCTTTAAGGACATTGTTAATTGCAATCGAGTTTCAGTCTCGGCACATGTGTATTTTATTTTTAAGGTTATGTAATTTTAACAAATTCATAACTTCACTAATGCTGCCATGATAACATGACGGAGTGTGGAGTTTATGGCGGGAACTGAAAGAAGATGTTGTGCTGTGCAGTTTTATTTTCTAAAAATGTGTAAAATTACTCTAAAATGAACGATAGTTGTAGGATATTGATAGTTTTTGAGTAGTAATTATGTGTTTTGTGAGAAATGTGAACTGTATAGTCAAATGTGGCCTTTTGAGTTGTCACAAGAACTCCGATGAATGGCACTAGCTGATTACCTACAGTTCAGCTGTGCTAGACATAAGCTTAAGAAAATGAAGAAACTATATTGTAAACTAAGATCTGGCTTAAAGGCCTAGCTGCCAAGCCATAATTTCTTTATCTTTATGACGGAGTGTATAATTCGTTTTTATAAAAATCCCCGAAAAAAATTAACAAACTTTTGAAGTATTAACTTATTGAGAATCGTTGTAATTTGAAATTCGATGAAACGAAAAAAGCGACACTAAAAAGAGATATTTAATAATTTGAACACTATGCTCATAAAGATTGTCGGAAATATTTTGAAGTTTATAAATCAAATTGAAACTAGAGCATTTGTTTTCTGTTTTAGTTATCATAAGCCTCTCGTGTCATTTGTTCAAAGTGAAAACATGGAATCTGAATAATATGTGTTATAATATATCCTAAATATGTAATAATATATTAAATGAAATATTTTGCATTAAAATATAAAATAATTTTTGAGTTTCATAAAAATATTACAAAAATTATAAACCTTATAATTATCCTAATACTCTCTCTATACTTACCTCATTCTCTCGCAGGGTACTTTTCTGAAGTTTCACTTCTGCCGAGTGTTAATTGCACACACATATATTTTTTTATACTGCTTAACTATCATTATATTAGAAATGAATAAAATAAAAATAGCAGCGATCTGTGTATAATAAGTAGATCGTAATCTTTATCATGACATTCATGACACATACCAGGGCGTGCGGTATAGATATACGGCACATTTTTTTATTATTTGAGATATAAAATTAATTTTGGGTGGTTATAAAAAAATAACCACGAAGACTAAGGCGGGTGTGAAACCAAGCAGAGCCACCCGCCTTAGCCTTCTGACCTATATAATAAAAGTTCGGATCTGTTCATAATATATAAATGTGCCGTATAACTATACCCCACCCAAAACATTTTCTACAGTTATATCTAAATTTAGACGTGGCTTTAAGTCGTTTCAGACATTTAAACCTCCGTTAAATAGTGTAACTCGTAATTGCAAAGATCCTGTTTACAATGTACGAAACTGATCTAAGGATCATTTGATCAGTTTGTTGGTTCACCCTCCAGTGATTGGCACCCTGTTTATTTTATTTTAAAGCTATACAACAATATTATTAATATCAGTGTATGGATAAAAAATAAAGGAAAATATAAGGATTTCTTCATTTTGTATGTAAATTCATAGGTTGCCAATAATTTGTGTAGTTTTGCCTCATTGCGTTTTATTTAAACATTGATTCAGTGATTTAAAATAATACAACAATATTGCCATGTTTGCTTTGCATATTCGTGCATCAAATGCATATTCGTGATTAGGATATAGGTGTTTTTCAATAATAATACCTAATTAATTCTTAATTCTATTACTATTGTAACGTGTCTTTTTATGGTTACACACATAAATACATACATACATAACTTCACGCCAGTTCCCTTGCGGGGTAGGCACGAACAACAGAGCGCCATTTAGGCCCATTCTTACACACCTCACTTGCTTCTTTGACATTCACAACTCTTGTCATACACGCTCGTCTGTTCTTAAGGCTCCTGACAGTTTATGGTTTATTTTTTTTATTTTTATTTTATTTATTTATATTTAGTTTATTTATGGTTACGACAGCAGAATATTCAATACCAGTATAAGAGTTACTATTTTAATTCCTTTACTCATAGAATTTAGGTCACTATGAACGCAGATGACATCTTCAGTCCTTATATTACATACATCAGCTTAAATTCCTCAATCATTCAATCAAAACAATGATGCAACACGATCAAACACTTCAGATCTCTGCACTACATGCTCTATAATCATCATATAGCCCATTGTAACGTTCATTGGTCGAGAGAATGCGTTAATTTGCGGAAACCGACACGATCCTAAAGTTGCCAAGTGGCAGTAGTATCACGCGAAACTGTAATTCGGTATGCATTTTCACTTAGCACTTTGTTGCTCGTAATGTTTCTGTTTATAGCCAGTTTGTGAGTATCGCAAGGTTTAAAGATTTCAATTGGAGAGTGTTTATTGCTTTTTGTAACGGACTCTGCTGATATAAAACATCGAAGCATTCGTGTTTTTCGGTTGCGGAAGTTTTGGTGTTATTTTTGGACGTAAATATGCACCAAAGGGCGATTAAGGTGTTTGGTACTGTGGTTTTCGATACATGATACATCACAGTATTGCAACTCGAATTAGTACGCGGTCTGTTTAAGGATGAAAGCATAACCTATTAATTAATTTCGTATTAGGGAAGCTTACAGACTACATTACTACAGCAAAACAGTAAGAAATTATTATTGGACAAAACGCGATACGAAGACATCACCTATTGGTAACTTATGTATGGTAGGAGTACGAGATGGGTAAATTAAATATCATATATATATATATATATATATATATATATATATATATATATATATATATATATATATATATATATATATATATATATATATATATATATATATATATATTATACTAGCTGTCCCGGCAGACGTTGTTCTGCCCTGAAGAAATAAAATTTAGAACCCGATTCCAGCGCCACCTACCGGGTCCAAATGTAAGCTATCCTATCTTTCAATTCGGATCAAACTGCACACGGTGTGCAAATTTGATTAAAATCGGTAAAGTAGTTTAGGAGTCCATCGCGGACAAACAACGTGACGCGTAATTTATATATATTAAGATATGTATTTATTTATTTTATTACAGGAGTTCAGCAGACAGGCAGACGGCCCGCTTGATGGAAATCGGTTACCATCGCCTATGGACATTTGCAACACCAAAGGTGCTACAAATGCGCTGCTGCTCTCTTAAGGGAGACTAGAACCTGGTCACTAATGCCGGAACACAACTCAAGGTTGTTATGGCGACATACTTTAGACCAGGGGTGGTAGCCATCCAGTCGGGCAAATGCCCTACCACCTGGCAAATGTGTATGTAATGCAAATGTAATGTATAAATATTATTAGAATTAAAGTACGACAATATTAATAAAATGATGGATAGTTCTATTCAATTAGTAGAGGAGACGGTGAAGATCGACCTTTACCCATCTGATAACCAAATGATATATTTTTTATAAATCAAATTTTATGGATTTGTAAACACAGGTGTGTTCCCAAATCTTCCCAATCGAAAATGTGTTAATGGTAATTTTTAATTAATTTTTTTTCATAACCTTCACTCTTTTGATAACTGAACAAATTTAGTTTCAACTGATAGTTTTTGACATGATGAATGTGCCTTGATAGGTTTGTCTACTTATTTCTGTTCATGACTACCTGGCAAGCACGTATGAACAGGTAAGTAAACATAGGTAACTCCACCATTCTGTTAACCAATAAAAATTGGTATAATAAAAAAAGTAATTTAATTGAAACGAATTCTAAAAAAGTAGCCTAAATTACTCCTTATAACATCACCTATCTGCCAGTGAAAGTCCTGTCAAAATCGGTCTAGCCGTTTCAGAGAAGACAGAGAGAGAGAATTTTTTTTTAATTTTTTATTCCTATAAGTTCGTATGCAGTTAGCAAAAAACTGTTATTTTGACATTACAAACAGACACTTCGATTTTATTTATTTGTATATAGATCACAATAACAAAAAATTGAAACTTAAAATTATAATTTGATAAAATCATAACCAAAAAATTAAAGGTACAATAAAAACTAAAATTTAACTTTAAATATTACTTAATGCAGATTATATGAAATACCGATTACTTGTTTCGTCATCTGAAGCCTGTACTTTGAAGTTAAATTTATTGGGATGTATAAACTTGTGAATATTCCGTTAAGCTCTTACCTTATTCGTCAAGACATGTACATACTTCTTAGGGTCTTTCCATTATTGGAAAAAAATTAATTGCTGTTCTCGCGTATTGTTTCCATGTTTTCACGTAAATTTTTGTTTCTAATTACAAACACCACTAGTCGAATCCACAAAATGTTGTTTCGGACTTATTTATAAACTAATATATAAAATGATCTTAGTGATTGCGTCGATTCCTTCTTTAGAAAAAAGTGCCTGAGAAAATACATAAATAATGGTGATAAAAATCTTTTTCAGCTAGCCATGTTTCTGGGGAGTTTCTTGCCGTTTCTTCTCCTTTAAACAGCGATAACACGTTAAGAGGCGGTGTACATAGAATAGGAAATAGATAAAAAATTAGTTACATGTATGACCTTCAAATAGTACTGCACTCCAGTGACTTATTTTGAATAAAAACTTAAATTTGAATTTACCACTTTGTATGTGAACCGATCTGCATAAATTTTAGTAGTGTACTAATGTTTACATGCAAACAAATTTACAATAAGACTATATATCGCAGAGAAGGCCAAAATCTCACAGACAAGAGACAAAATTAAAGGCAAAAATAAGTCATGGTATGGTTTTGTAAAATACATACATACATAACTTCACGCCAGTTCCCATTGCGGGGTAGGCACGAACAACAGAGCGCCATTTAGGCTTATTCTTACACACCTCACTTGCTTCTTTGACATTCATAACTCTTGTCATGCACGCTCGTCTGTTCTTAAGGCTCCTGACATCACCTTCTGCTAGTATACGATCAATTTTGATCATGGAAGGTGTGTCGTGGCCTTCCACGACTTTTGCATCCATCCACTTTTGCATTGTATATCTGTTTAGTCATTCTTTCATCATGCATTCTTTCCACATGCCCGAACCACCGGAGCATTCCTTTCCTTACCTTCACCCTTTTGTAAAATAACACCGCAATAATGATTTTCGTCTTATTTTAAAACTGGTAAGCAAGATCTAAACCGTCGTAATAAAAGATAAAACAGTCAACTTTAAGATAAAACATTATTTCATATCAAAGTTTTTCTTATATACATTGTCGGGCAACGCAAACCACGAAACACAATTTGAATACAAAACTAAAACGGAAATAATATATTTCTTCCTTTTTACCGATGGGTCAAAAGTTAGCGTCTTGGGAAAGTAATAAAATACGCTCTTTCCGACCCTTTTCTTGTTGCAACTGAGGTTTTCTTAAAGTAACGAAAAAGAATATTGAATACTAGCGGTCTCGGCAGACGTTGTCTTGCCGTGAAAATATAAAAACCTAGAACCCAATTCCAGCGTCAAGTATTTTGTTTAGATTGATCGGTTACATTATTGAAGTTTTAGTAGGGATCCCTAATTTTTTCTATATTAATCAGGGATAATGTAGCATTCGAATGGTGAAACATTTTTTGAAATCGGTCCAGTAGTTTTGACTTTATTACTCTTTATATTTCTTCTTTGTCATATTAGGATAGATACCTATAGAAGAATCAATACTCGTAAAAGTCTAATTTTTGTCTTTGGTCGAAAACCCGTAGTAAAGTTGTGTGTGTCAACGAAGCGTAGATCGTACTTAGGCGGCACAATTAGGAGCTACAAGTGATGGAGATAAATATGCTGTTGTGGATAAGTAGAGGCAGGAGAAAGGACAGTGTCAGAAACTCCCGGATGAGGGACTTTTTGACTTTTTGTCGTGTGAGACGTGTCCATTTTAGTGCTAATTTAGTGAAAACGTTGTCTAGCCAACGCTGCTTCGCCACATCTCAGTAGAAATTATAAGCCTCATATTGCTTGACTATACTGCTCTCTTACTCATGATGAGTAAGAGAACAGTAAAAGTAAGAGTTTCAGAAGACCACACTAGGTGGAGAATGAAAAAGTGTGTGTGTGCATTTCATACACGGCAAAAGTGAAACTTCAGAAATGTAGCCTACGAGAGAATGAGATAAATACAATCTCGGGAGTAATGGGATAATTATAAGGTTTATAATTTTTGTAATATTTTTAACAAGCTCAAAAATTATTTTATACTTTAATGCAAAATATTACATTACATATTTAATATATATCATAACACATATTATTCAGATTCCATGTTTTTACTTCGAACAAATGACACGAGAATCTTATGATAACTAAAATAGGAAACAAATGCTCTAGTTTCAATTTGATTTATGAGCTTCAAAATATTTCCAACTATCTGTATGAGCAGTGTTTAAATTATTAAATTCACGGTGTCACGCTTTTTCGTCCCCGTCTAAACTAGGAAAGCGGACCCCGGGCTCCGGAGTAGACGTTCTAGATGTAACTGAGGCGTAACATTACAATAATGATGAGTACACTAGTATAGACTGAGGGAATGTCATTTATGTATTAAAAACTGGATATTTTATTTCTGATTATAAATTTATTAGAGGTCACGAGAATTCCCTTTAAGTATTTCTGCATTTTCCCCCTTCAGTTTACTCAAGGGCGATAATAAAACAGTAAGTAAGCTTCAATAACAGTTATGTTTATAATTAAACGCTTTGTAATCCGCGCACTGAGGTTTCACCTTGCGCGTTTAGATTGAAGGTTACATCCTGTCTTGTCGTTAATCACTTCTTCCTTGCCTGCTAAAGAAATCATTCACACATACGTCCTAATGTATAAATATGAAAGTAAGTTTGATTGTACTTGTGTATGGATGTTGCACAATCTTCGACATAAATATTTTGTGTCTGCTACCCTCATAAAAACTCTTAGCACATTCTTCTTAAACAATCTTATCTTTAGTGTATTGTTTTATAGGTCTTTGGTAATTTAGCCTAAAGCTAAATATTATTAAATTAAAACATATTTACGACCGTAATAGGAAATAATTATTGCTTAAATATATCTTAAATCAGCTCTAAAGTTATTAATTACGCTACATTATCACAAAATGGCCATTTAATTAATAAATTTTACTAAATTTCTTAATTAAAAATGTAAAAATCAAATGTTGTTGATAATTATGTATTAAGGAAATTTATCATAATCATTATCGAAACCATCAACCGTATCGTGCAAACCGAGATATAATCTCAAATTGTAATCATATCAGAAGGTCAGGAATATCTGAGTCATATATGGACACCGATACAAGGCTTCCTGTCATCTTAAAGCTTTATTATCGTCGTCAGCTAATTGCAATCTACTGCTGGACGTGAGCTTTCCCAAGTTTGCAGTACATATTCCGGATCTCCGTTTTCTTCATTTAATTCCTACCGGCGACCTTGCAAAGGTCGTCGGTCCAATGAGTTGGAGAGTGTTCTCAAGACGCTGACTTCATTCGCGGAATGATGTACTCCATCATCCATCGGTTTTTGTTGTCAATCATTTTCGAAATAAAATTGTTTTATATTGAAAAATGTTAAAAAATGTTGTAATTTAGAATGATCCAATGACTTTTAAAATAATGACATAAACTTTTTTTTAATACTTATTTTTTTTTAGTCTATTGTGTTAGTAATTATTGTGACTTTTTTTTCTATTTTATTCAATACCTAATGTAAATTAAATTGACATTTTATTTAGGTAATTTTCGTATAATTTTATATTTATTTATTTGTAATTAACTATTTGAGCCAATTTTTATTTTTATTATATAAATTATTTTTTAGTGGAAACTTGATTGATATATGTATTAATTTTGTGTTTTATATTTAAGAATATTAATTATTGTATGTTTCCCAAACAAATTAAATAAATTGAATAAACAATACATTGCGAGTGGATGGCGACCATTAGCGCTACGCTGAATATATAGCGTAACCCCTCATCTCGACCTTTCAAGTTTACCTAATATCTTGTTATACGTGTGTTTAAATAAGATACCTCGAGTGATACATAGAAGAAATTTTACGGACGAGATAAAAAGAAATTCATTTATTATTGTCAAAAACTGATAAACCACCCACTTGACTTTACTTTTATTTTCATCAAAACAAGTGTGACTCAGAGAAAATATCTTATTCTTTGCCAAGATGTCCTTAGAGACGTGATAATTTTGATAATGTGATTCACGTTGCAAGCCGTAAACATAAGATGCAATCTGGAATTGAATGTGTTTTTAATTATGTTTAACGCTTATGAAATGGCGGAACTAAAAGAATAAATAAAAACATCCACGATGTTGGAAGTGAAAGAATAAGTTCCGATTCACACAGACGTTACATAAGTTGATATAACTCGTGGGTTATTTAAGGTTTATATTCTTGAACAGAGTCATCAGTCTTCGACAAAAACTCATATGCCAAATTGCTAAAATTTGAATAATCGTGCAGGAATGTGATATCTCGGGTATTTCAAGAGTTTTTAATTTGAATAGATTATCATGTATTATTTTCTGTCATCGCCGAAGTACCGCGAACAAGACTACATGCGGAATTCTACCTAATATAGATATTGGTAGACGAGGAAAATCGCTTTTATCAAAGTCATGATCCACAGCAGTATAGGAGCCAGTAAGAAGAAGACCATCAGACCAGCTAATGACCTATCTAATAAAAAAGATTGTACAACAACAGCATTAAAAGCGCATCAAACCTGCAGCAATATAGTATCACAGCATGTCAATAGCCCGTATTCCGGCGCTGTACGAAAATTTAGGGTAAAAGCTTAGCTAATAAATAATATTACCCCTACAAAAATGACATATAGCTGGTTTAGGCTTCCCCATTTATAAAGCAACGGAAACTAACCAAGCCTCTTTCAGAGTTCTATCAATTGCAGGGTTTCCTATATCAGAAACGTCGCACCTGTACGATGTAAACACCAAATGATGATTTTTACCGCTGCTTTTTGTTGAGATTTTAAAAGCTGTAAAAAGAAAATCAAACACCACAGCACCTCTTGCTTTCTGATAGTAGTGTTCAATGTTAGGGTAATAATACTTTTAAAACTTCACGCAAAACATTATGTTCTTCAGCTTCCTTCATTTAGCCGAAATCAATAGTTATACCGTTACTCGGGAGTTAGCGACACGTCTAATAATAATACATGTTACGTAGCCATTAGTGATTTTGTCACCATTTATACCAATAATATTTGACTCGCTAGAGATGAGGTCTATCAAAAACCTGTCTTAATGTCTCGACTGTTTTCGCGAGACCTAATGTGTATCTAAATTATATAAAATGTTCAGAACATTAAGAGCCATTTGCGTTGTTGTTGCAAATTTCGATATCCTAGTGTTACTTCCGATTGTAACGTCAGAATATGCTTTGCAGGTTTAAGAGGGATTTTTTTATTCTTCTTACTGACCTATTTAGGCTAATTTTTATGAGCGTTTTAAAACATTCGGTTTATATTTTAAAACAAAAACAATTCCTGCACCTACTAAACTTCTATTAAGTAGGCCATCAACACGCTGTTGTCAACTTAACAACTTACCCCCTTTTTCATAATACTTATACGAGGTTTATGGGCTTTTTAAAAAATAATCAAAATTTATTTAATAATTCGCATTAATTATGCGTTTATGAATAAAAGTGTTCTTCAGTAAATTAGCCATGTGTATCTCCAAAAATTCTTGCTAATGTTGATAATGAATATTCTTAAATCATCCGACCTAGAATTAGATCCTATTTAGGATATGTAAGAGTATTTTAGAAGCATTTTAAAATATAAATGTTTCCTCTAGTGAAAATGTCACCATATTAGCAACACCTACACCGTGGGGGTGCTAAATAAAATTAAGGGCGAAAAGTACACTCAAGTCTTCGTAAATTTTAGAACTTGTATGATAATTCCTTGACTCAAATCCTCAATCTAACCCTAAAACCTTTCCGTGCATGTAATTATATAGATATATGTAATTATATATTAGATAGTCTCCTTACAGATATAAATTTTAAATAATAGGTTAATCTACAAAAATTGTAGTAAGTATGTAGGTTAAATCTACATTCTGCTTTAGATTCTAATCTATTCTTAAACGATGCCATTGTTAGCCTTCTCACAACAGACCCTGAAGATACACTTCATTTCCTGACGACATTTCCTTTACCATGCGTTCCAACATAACTTAATACCTACGTTCAGGAAATATGTTATGAATCATACTCATGTTATTATAACTCGAAGCTTTGACCTTCTAAGTGGAACAAATTTGGACGTAAACATAAGCAGCTAAAATAAATTTTTGAACAGCTGTCGTTCTGCGTTTGAGACTGGCTATTCAAAATTGCGTTTTTGGAATTAGAAATAAGAGACGGTTCAGTAATATTTGCAAATTACTTTGAAATGTGTATATTTTTTTGTTGTTGTTGTTTTTAAATTAGTCTCCGACTCATGTGTATGGCTGCTTGTGACGCTCACTCACAAGTCATGAGATATATTACAATACACAAGTACGTTTACTTCATAGTAATAAATTATGTTATTGTGGTGACAATAGTCATCTATTGTCACCACAATAACAGACGCAATATTACTAGATACAATTTTTAGGCAAAACAATAAGCCTTCCAAACAACTTAATGAGATATTCTTAGCTAATCTGGTGATGTAGGTGGTGTATAATACACCACAGAGACTGGGAAGCAAATTAAGACGAATCTAGAGTATCTAGCAATAACAGTAGATAATTTGGCTAAACCACATAATCATCAAATATTTCGACATGATGGCATGACCATGACATTAGCACAGATAGACTAATTCGTGCCACAGTCACAACTCGCAAATACGACAAAATTGGATAGATGCGCACCAGAGACGTGTTAATTGACTTAATGGATATGTCGTGTTTCTGTTACATATGCCTTAGGGCGAGTTTATTTTGACCACGACCCATATCATTTCGACAGAAATTGACATTTCCTCAGTATTATGCATTGTGTGTGATTCATCTATATTTACACTATAAAGCTCTTTCTTGAACAGCAAACATAGTCACAACAACAAGACATAAGTGATAGCGCCATGGGCGTTCTTATTACTGACATGCCATCTCTTCCACACAGCAAAGAATATCATCATTTAATTTTCATCATATTGCATAATAGGTATAACATTGCGCATTAAATAGATTCATTTAAACACATAACTGTGGTGGAATAAATTACATTTAATAAGTCTTATTTCAATAGCAGATGAATGTCAATGTGGTTAGTAAAATGTGACTTTCCAGCTGCTATGAAAATGTGTTGTACAGTGTAGTCAAATATCTACAACTTGCTAGTCAGCGGGGTCTTATAAGGCGCTATTACCTGATCCCATTTTTACTTGAAGATTTTTTAAAACTGGCTAGATTTCAAACTACGTGAAACAATAATTTATCATTAAGAAGAGGTCTATTGCAATACTAGAGATAGGAATACCAATATTGCTCCTGTCTAATAACCATCGACTGATTTTAAAATTATCATCTACCAAATAATACAAGAAGGTTACATTTAACATACACATAAAAATATGTATGTGTTTTTTTTATTGAAGGAGTTCGTTCAGCAGACAGGCAGACGGCCCACTGGATGAAAAGCGGTTACCATCGCCTATGGACATTTGCAACACCAAAGGTGCTACAAATGCGCTGCTGCTCTCTTAAGTGAGTCTGGAACCTGGTTACTAATGCCGGAACACACTCAAGGTCGTTATGGCGATCAGGGGTGGTAGCCATCCAGTCGTGAAAATGCCCTACCACCTGGCTGTGGGTTGTTTAGTCGCCTCTTACGACAGGCCGCCCGGCCGGAGGAAATTGTATTCTTTCTCCGTTCCTGCACGGATAATATGTATAAAAATATGCTCTTGTATCAGTTATACATACACAGATAGACATGATGTCAGCATTAAAAAATTCTTTTAGCACAACACAAAGGTGCCAATTGTGCTAACAAATATTGTAAATGCCGTCTGCGACAAAAGTATTTGCTTACATATTTTATATATGATAGGTTGAATATATAGAATATTTTATCAATGTCTTTGATAAGTTAGATTGCGAACATTGACATGCGACATTTAGGTAGGAACTACAAATAGTTTTCTTATTCTAAAACGCAGCATACGAAATGTGATTATACTAAGTATAAATAGTATATAGGTACTATATAATATTCATGCTTGCAGGTTTGCCGATGATCAACCCTTCGCTTCACACATCAGCCAACGAAGGGAGGTTCGCTGTCATCCCTTGGCTCAATGTGTACGTATCGTCAAACAATTGAATATATGGATTCATTTGATTTGCCGTATTTCCAAAGAAAGTTTTTGGCCCAATGTGTATGCGGCTTAATTAGCACTATTATGAAGTAGACGAGCGTCAATCGTCGATGAAATAGGAGAGCTGCTCAATGGCAAACCTGCGCCTGTCTTATACATACATATTTACATGCCTGTGTACCGTAGTTAGTAAAGATTTTGGCACTTTGGCACACACATTTCCCTTCATCTACTTTTTTTTTTAATTCCATGAGTTCAGCAGACAGGCATACGGCCCACTTGATGAAAAGCAGTTACCATCGCCTATGGACATTTGCAACACCAAAAGTGCTACAAATGCGCTGCTGCTCTCTTAAGGGAGACTGGAACCTGGCCACTAATGCCGAAACACAACTCAAGGTTGATAACAACCTGTGTTGTTAACAACAACACAACCTCGCCTTATGGCGAGGTTGTGTTGTAAACCTCGCCATAAGGCGACATAATTTAGACCAGCAGTGGTAGCCATCCAGTCGGGCAAATAGCCCTACCACCTGGCTGTGGGTTGTTTTGTCGCCTCTTACGACAGGCCGCCCCAACGCAGGAAATTGTATTCTTTCTCCGTTCCTGCACGGATAAAACTCCAGAACTCCACTCCTTCCAAAGACTTATTGGACTCACACCGACCTGTTCTTCTATTTTTAATGTTACTGGCTCTATTTTATGACTATAATTTGACATGTGTCACAACACTATTATAATAAGATGTCAAAAACATCATAGTATCGCGCTGATACTAGTCTTGTGCTTATTCGGTCATCCAAGTAAGTGCTTCTTTCTATACTGTAATATTTTTTTTCATTACTTTCATTAATCTCTTCATACATGCCTATCTAATTGGGGTACTTTTATAAATAATATGCTAAAGATAACTTTATAACTAATTCCTAGATCCCTCTAATGCACGGGCCCGAGAGAATGTTAAAGTTATGGACCGTGGACAAATAAGTCCTATTTATTATTTACCTTCGTATGTACATACAAACAATAAAATTAGATAATGTTTATAAACCATATTAGTTTTTAGGAAATTTGTATGCCAGTAAATGGCGAAACATGTTCTCATTATATCATAAGACCTTGTTATCCATGTTTCATACAAATAAAGATTTCATTTCATTTCATTACAAAACTTAACATGTTAATATTCGTCGAGTACGTGAAACGGTCACTATCAGTAACATTATCCCAGATGGAGCAGTAGGATAAGATTACGTGTAAGTACGAAATAAGGACCTAAGAATAAAACAAAAGCATCGATTAAAATCACTCCAATTTAATTTTAATCCAAACATACAACACGCTCAAACATTTACATTTTACATATCACGTAACCTGCCTTACGCTCTAGACTCCAGGCAAACACGTAGCCTAACTACGTGCGAAGGTCTATGTCAAGGTTAGGGAAACCGAATACGACTCATGCAAACGCAATCCGTAACGTCAGTGGAACAACGTCGTAAGGAGAATAGCGGGCACAGTGTATTTCAGTGAGGAAGATCGGTTCAGTTGCTCGGCGTGCGTGTAGAGATATATTATCGTGGGGATATAAATTATGTTTTCACTTCCCGCTTAGGCAATATCTTTGGTATATGATAATAATTATAATAATCAGTAGAGACACGCACATATGGCATATCTCCAAGTTAATGGGGATAGATTGTGTGAAAGATGACATGATGATTCGTGTTGTAACAGAGGACGTATGCCAGAATAGAGGAGTATAGAAGAAAAAGGCATATTGTGCCGACCCCTAATAATAGGGAGAAGGTGAAAGAATACACAGAAACTCATCAAGTTAGACAACCAATGGACAATAATACCACGATAAATAACGAAAAATTCATTTAAGAAGTTTACCATGCTAGGGGAATCGAACCTGGAATCTCGTGCCAGTATGCTACGCGGGCAAAGTCCAACCAAAAAGAACCGTCTAATATGGCTAACAGATTAAAAAATAAAGAATAATAAAGATAATGATTTATAACTTCCTTTTAAGCAACTTATTAACCAGAAGCAAAAAATAAAATGTTTGTATATATTCATAATCACTTATGTTTTGAGGTACGCATATTATTATTACGAAAATTAGGGCGTAAAAAGTTCTAATAAATCTAGTCACAATAATTATCTCTCATTTGTTTAAAATCATAAAATGTATTATTATTGACGAGATGAAACACTTCCCCACTGATCCGACTGCACTATAAAACTTAGATACGTCGTTTTACCGCCAACATTATAATATGAATAATGATCAATTGAATTGTTTTGCGGTTTATTGCGTTATAATTATTCAGGACACGATTTTTATTTAATACAGTATGAATAACAATGAATGAGTTTCGCTAGTGGCCTCAGAAAAATACTTACAGGATTGTTAGCAAGGATTTATTTATTTCACTGAGTCATGGTGTTTACCTTCAAATTGCTTTAGATTACATTGAATCAAGAAACGGAAAAATTTTGATGTTACGTCTTACACTTCCTATTTTTACGAGAGTGTATTCCTTCTTTTCATACAAACTAAAAGTGATTTCTTTTTAACCGACTTCAAAAAGAAGGTTCTCAACTTGATTGTTTTTTTTTTATATATGTACACCGATTACGCTGAGATTTATGATCAGATTTACGTGATTCTTCTTTAGTTTGATGCGGAATAGTTGCCATTTGGCTCCTAAAAATTTAACATAGTTTGGCTCAGTAGTTTTCATTTTATTAACATTTTTTTATGAAAATTTTCCATTCCCGTTTCTTGGGACCTATATTTTTTAAGGCGCGCGGCACCTTTCGTAGGCCTACCCATAGCTAGATACTAAAAAGTAACAAAAAAAACTTCGTTTAAAAAAACCGACGTCAAAAACTAAAAAGTATAAGATAACTTAATAAAGATTTTTGACTAAGAATTTATTTACTTTATTAAGACACAAAATAATATAAAATTTTCTACAATATCTTGCCAAGTAAACCATGAAAATTAAACACTGTTATGACAACAAAATATGGCAAAATATTGTAATTTTTATGGTTTAATTATATTATTTTGTCTCTTAATAAATTAAATAAATTCTTAGTCAAAATTTTTTATTAAGTTACTGTTTATACTTTTTACTTTTTGAAGTCGGTTTTTTTAAACGGAAACAGATCCACTCCTATAATATATTATACTAGGACATACCAGCCACTTCGTCCATGCTTGATTTGCTATTCCCGCGGGACTCGCGAGACACATAATAACGTAGCATTTAAAACAAGAATGTAAGCTACTACTTTAGTGGACTGTGTTGGAATAAGTTAGTTTTTATGCCTTCGAACAACTTCAAACCGCTCCCCGGAAAATACTCGCGGGATTCCCGGGACAAAAGGTATTACACAATTTATTACATAAAAATTGGTATAGATGACTCAGAAAATCACATTGAATTTGATTTTTTTTATCTATCCCTAATTAAATCATTCGTAGAAAAATTCCCGCGGGATTCCCGGGATAAAAAGTAGCGCAGATTTTAAGTCTTAAGAATTTGCTGTCGCTCAGCGAAAACCGCCTCGAAATCGGTCCAGTAGTTTTTATGTGAATCCCAAACAAACAGACAAAAAGAATGCATTATATTTTCTATCGTTCATATAGTCTACTCCAGGTGTTTTTTTTTAAATAGCTGCAATGTACAGACACGGCATGTTTAGTATATTATAATATTATAGATAATTATATTATTAATAAATGTTGCTAATAAAAACAAGGAAATGAAATAAAAATATTTTAGCTACATGTGTTGCCCGGGGAATTTCTTGTCGCTTCTTCTCCTTACACAGCAATAACCATTATGAAGTAGAGATAGAGTGTAGTGGCTATAATTTTTAACTTATGTGTACCTTCAAAAATGTTCTCCAGTGGAACTTATTTTCAATATATTATGCTCAGCTTGGAAGTATACAATGTGTATTGGTTTTTGAAATAAAACTATATTCTTTCCTTCCACATTCTTCGAATTTACTTAAAAAAAGCTTCTATTCTATAATAACTCTAATTTTCTTTTATAATCACTAATATGAATGTCAAAGTAAGTTTTATTTGAGATATGACTTATAAAACCGTTATATTTTTCTATTACAAAATGGAAAATATCAACCTTAAAATCTATATGAAATCCTTAATGAAAAGGTCACAAATAAAATAAGTTATCAATTAACAATTGATTGTGTGAATGAATATCAATAATTAAAAATATCAAAACAATCACACCACACAATTAATTTATTCAAAACAACTAATACCCATTACAATTACAAAAAGATATCAACATAATATGTTATTTATATATTCCCTCTTACAATACGAGCCCAACAATGCTTAAAAGTGTATCCATCTCCTTTTAACAGTTCCAACAAGATTTGTATTAGAACTTTCCTATCATGAAAGCAGTATTTTTTTTTTAACATCCACTTTCTTAGGAACTAAGACACAAAGAACCACAAAAGAATGTTTATTATAATAACATCAAGTCAATTTGTATCATGAACGTGGAGGCATTGAGCCAATTTCGTAACACAAGAAATTCAGACGTTTATTATTGAACAAAAGGTGGATGATTTGCCAAATTGTGTGTTGGAGTAATTGTAATTAATTGAATTGTTTTGTTGAGGAATCTCTGTGGATTCATTTGCATGCTTTAGGAAACTTGTAAACAGACTCAAATAGAGCAATCAATTTGCATGTAACATTCAATAATATTTTTTATACCAAACATTTAATTATATAAAAACTTACTAGACTTTTCCCTGTCAATCCCGGGAAAATATAAAGTTAGTTTTTTTATACATATAAATCTGCAATGAAAAATCATGTAACTGATGGTAAAAACGGCTTATGAATCCATTATGTCATTTTGGAGGAGTTAGCAGAGGAGAGTTTGGAGGTGGTAGCTGTTGTACTGGAATCCAACCTAATCATTCTTTGTTTTTGTGATTTCACATCAGCTACTCTATTTAGGAGATTCTCGAATTGGTCAGAGTCTTGAATATAAGATATTGCCACAATGCCACTGTAAGGTGGACTGGAACCTTAAGTGGCTGCTTATTAAATTAGAAATGACTTATTGATGGCTTTGATGCATGAGTCATGATAATCCATTAAAATTAAAAAATATTTACACATGCAAGACGAGTTACAGATCTATGTCCAATTTCAATTATACAAATAATAATTTAAGTTACACTGTATTGCAAAATTATTCTGGAATGTGCTCTAACAACTTGTAACCTGAACCACTTATTTGAGAATATGGGAAGCCTCTGTGAGTAGTGGTTGAATATTAACCTTCTTAGTTAATTAGAATACAAACATAAGTTACATTCTTAGTAGTGTAAAACTCATAAAACAGTGTTCATATATTTACTTCAGTCTGAGTATTACTAGCTCCAGAGTTTTCTCTTGTATGATATCAATAATGTGAACATAACATGAGAATATGCTATTTATTTATCTGCTAATGTTAAAAAAAGATATCAAGCCGTTACCTTACTTATGTGTAAACAACAATTGTACTTAAAAATTATTTGCTCAAAAACTATATATATATTAAACTATTGTTTTGCTTTAGATTTTAAATTTTCATCCCAGTGAAATAGTAGTTGAAAGACTTAAATAAAATAAATATTTAAAGATGTAAATAAATAATGACTCCATTTAGAAAAATAAAAGGGTGGGGTATATTTATACCACACATTTATATATTATTAGCGGCCTGGTGCGGTTTCACCCGTTAACGTAGCTTTCAAACAGTAAAAGAATTTTTTAAATCGGTTTAGTAGATCCAGAGATTACATCCTACGTCACAAACTTTACCTCTTTATAATATTAGTATATATGAACAAACACGAACTTTTTTAATATAGGTTAGAAGTCTAAGCCTTAGCCTTCATGGTTATTTTTTTTTATAACCACCCAAAGTTAATTTTATATCTCAAATAATAAATAAATGTCCCTATATCTATACCGCACCCTTATAATTATTGCGTTCATTGTTTTTTAATTAAAAATTATTTAAAGAAAGAGAATGTTTATTTAGGGCAGAGATTAAAAGCTCTGAAAGAAATAAAATATAGCAGTATTTCTTGGGTATATTATGTCATCAATATTATGTGCTGTATACTTGGTATGTAATTACAACTAAGTTCTTTACTTTCAATGTAGTATTTACAGATTTTAAAAATATATAAAACGATTATCACTTGATGCTTTTAAATATTTCAAAATTTTATATATTCAGATTATAACGCTAATCAGAAAATTTGATTTCTATCTTCTAAGATATTGTTCATTTATCCAAAGGTATGTAAGTTAACTTGTTACAATAGACCTAATACATATACATGTTAGGCAATTAAATAAAAATTGTACTTACTTTAAAAACCTCTGAAAAGAATCCAGTGCCGATTTTCTCCAGCACAAAGTCATCGAAAGGATAAAGAGCTGCCACAGCAGTCCTCAGCGCAGTGCACGAAGACCCCGTGACCCTCCTATCACCTTGTCTTTCAAAATCCTCACTGACACCTGACTCCTTATCACAATCATCATCACAACACAACGCGCGCTTGGTCCGCTCATCACGAAACCGCCGCCCGACCTTCGAGTGAGGACCTCTCACAAATCGACCAGCCTTAGCAGTTTCATCCAAATTGGTGAAACTCTCTGCTATCTTCAACACTTTACTTGGCTTTCGCCGCTCGTACTTGCTCCGAACGACTTCCCCGTACTCTTGTTGCATTATAACTGATGATCAATTCATCCCGCCTCGAACATCATCACCAATCAAGTGTCCTCCACCAAAAACGAACAGTTAACCGCGTTAAACATTCTCAACGTCCACGACACGTTACGAACGGACGGTAATCGTAAATATGCGATTTAACATTATAATTTCCACACAAAAACTATGTTAGGATTTTCGCGTTGTCACTTTCACAATGCAATATACAAATCCTCGATATTGCTAGTTTTCGTCAGATAAAACACGATCGAGTTAGCTAATACCTATGTTTTTTATGTTAAACGGCAAATGTTATTTATTGATAAACAGACAAACCGATTGTCTGACGACGCGCGTCTAAGCAAAGTAAGAAAGCAGAAAGCAAGCAAGCCAAGCAAGTATACGCATGACAGTATTTATATCTACATTGGTACTACTGAAAACCTTGACGTAACGTTAACGCTATAATGTTGGTAAACAAGTTTTATAGATGCGTTCACGAATTATTTTATTTCCCAACCAAGACCACTAAGGCTTATATTTTAAATATTTTTCATTTTGGAACTTACAAAGGAGAAATAGGTCGCTTATAATAAGACTAAACTCGTAAAGATGATTGTAAAAATGAACATAAATTGTAAATTATGTATTAATTACTTCTTTCTATAACTTTTCATTCCGACCAATGACCTCGTGTATAACAGAATTTATCCGTGTAATGTTTAAATGGACAACTTTTGTACTTCTGTCTCAGCGAAAAAAAAAATCGAGTTTATAATATTAAGTTTGTAAGTGAATTTCCTGTAATGTTAATTATTTTATTACGACAAGAATATTAAACCCAGAGCGATTAATAACGAAATGTTACGAAACTACGTGGTCGTGAAAGGATCGGAGATCAACAATCAAGGCACGGAAGGATAGCAAAAATAATTGTACTGTGAGCTTTGTCGTCTTAGACCTGACGATATAACTATGATAACTTTCGACTACGAGTAGTCAGTAACTTGCAATACCTACTCAAATTTAAGATTTATCACTTTCGCTGTATTCATACATATTTGTACTTCTCTGCATTACTTCTATCACCAGTATCATGCTTAAATATCAAGTCTTATGAATTTCGTGAACATGTTCCTTAAATGGAGAAATAAAATGAAAGTTTACTAAAAAAGTTTAAGTGCATGGTGACTTAAATAGACTATTTGAACTAGAACACATGAGACTAGCCTCGTTTACTGAAGAGCAAATCAAACTTACCAAATTTGATGCACCTTTATATAGATAGCGGTTGATAAGTTGAAATACGAAATAAAAAAAAAAATCTGTTTCGCAGTTTATTTATTCCATGCTGACGACTATAGACTTATTCAATTTCAATGTATCTATATCACACAATTCAAACAAAATTATAATGGTATTAAATAAAATCAGCCTAACATTATATTTATGTTCAAGCTGATTCCATTTATTTTGTATCCACAAAGAAATATCTCTCTGTCACATTATAAAACAACAACACTAGCTCCATTATTCACAACTCTCTACTAACTATTAAAAATTTAACGCTCAATAGCTATAAATACAAATATATTATTGCTGTCGCGATTTTATACCTAACGGTCGATCACTGAAACAGGTTAATAAACTAATAATTCTCTTTGTATTCTTGGTTTTAATAATTAAATAAATGATATATATCAATATCTATAGTTAAATAAAAGAATTTGATTATTTAGAATACTTAATATAAAAAAAAAATACTATAGATGTATTATACTTGAATATTGAAAGCTTAGTCGATATTATACTAAAACTAGCTGTGATACCCGCCCGCTTCGCGTGCCGTAAAATCCGTTCTTAGATGACCTCTACTTGGGGAAAGGAAGGTCCATGCCAAATTTCAAGTCTATAGGAATTATAGTTCCTGAGATATCGTGATGAGTCACTATATATGGATTTCAATTATACATATATATAGAAGATAGATTATTATAAAATTTATGTTATTATAATATAGAGTATTATAATAACATAATTTATTATAGAAAATATAAAGAATTAAAAAAACTTAGCGCTTCATCAGTCACGTTCCAGTGTTCAACCGCAAGTATCTTAATATAAATTTTACATTGACCTCAAAATGAGTATTCATTCTTTTCACTTATCTAATTCACTCTTATTTTACTTACCTACAAATAGTATTGCTTGATTTGAGAAAACATTGCTTTCTCTTGAAAATTTGTAACAAAGTCGTACAAAGTTTTATAAGCAACCATTACATGGCGCGATTGTAACAATAGACCCCATTTTAATCTCTAAATAATTTTAAGCATATCAATGATTAATTTACTAAACAAAAAAAAATATTTAAAGGCCAAAAGAAAGCTTGCCAATCAAATAACTACAAAAAATGTCCATTATTTGATTATTTATTTAACTATTATTGTAGTACTGGTTTTTGTAGATATGAGCTTTTCTTTTGGGGTCTTTGGAAATATAGTGTATGTACATTTCTAGTTTACGAAGACTACGTTACAAAGTCTAAACCAAAATATACAAAGTTCCGAATAAATATTGAGTATTGTTATTTTTATCTTTCATGTTACAAAAATAAACTAAAATTTAATTTAAGCTTAAAAGTAGTGCTAAATTATTCTAGCTACGCAATAACAAGTTTACATTATTTTGTACAATCTAAGCTTCATTATGTGAAAATAAACTAAGTTATATTATTATTATAATTTGTGATATATTATTACAAATCACGTGCGGTTATTTTTTTTTTGAGTCATCATGATTAAATATATTTTGTATTTTCAAAAGCAAACTCCATGAAATATTACAACTTGTAAGTAAAACTCATCAAACAATTTAATAAGAAAAATGATTGTCTTAGTTTTTAGATGCTTTTATTGTTTGACAGTTATTTTAACTTAAATTGAATGCATTAAAACACAGTATTATCGCTGTCATCGTATTGTAGCTGCCACTGTAAAATGGGGTTCCCCACGATATGTTTCCTCTAAATTTTGTACTTAAAAGGTATAACGGGTTTTTTTTTAACTTTTTCATAAACGATTAATTTCATGTTAATAAAAAAAAAACGAAACTGTACTAAGTATTTACTATAGGTTATATTACATGATATTACAAGTTAATGATGATTAAGTGTGGTGGTGTCTTTAAAAATGTTGAACTACAAATAAAATGGCGGACTTGTATGTTTAGTATATTGAGATGTACTAGAATTTACTACATATTTATTTTTAATTGGCAATCCATTTTTTTTATTTAATGAGATTTATCAATCATCATATTGGCATAAAATATAAGTAAACTTTAAATCTAACATTTTTTTTATATAGTCTGCACCAATCTTTATAGCGTCTTATTATAAAGCTGCACAATGCTTGATTTTGTTTAAAAAAAGTGTTTATTACATAATTATAATTCTGTCGCTTCTTTCTTCTCACAAATAAACATAGATAATATAATACACTATATAAAATAGATGAGTCCATAGATAATCCACTATAAACTAATAATAGACTCTCAAAACAAGATCCCTGATAGAAAACATTGAAATAAGTTTGATTGTATGACGTGTTGCTATAAATTTCCACTAGGGGCACTTGAAAATAATATATGATAATATCTGAAAATATTTTAAGAGGGCACTGACTGTAGTCAGTGTTGTAACACCGTTGAACTTTAATGATGTAATTAGTCTGTAGGTTGTTTTGTTGCTCTTAAGACAGGCTTTATATAGTTGTAAAATGTGTGTTCAATTGGTATATTCCACTACAAACTCTATATAAAATTAAAAGGTGTGTTTTCAATCACAACTCTATCTGGCTATAGCTGATTAAAATGTTGATCGAACCCTGGTAATATTTTACTAAATTGGGAAGTTTAGTTTCCAGTTCCTTAAATAATACAGATATTACATTGCTATAAACAAGAATTCTATTCACAACCATTCGCTGATTTATTTTACAGTTTGCGACATTACGTATTTTTATTAAAATTGCTTGATTGAAAATCAAATTATAAGTGATAACCGCTTCAGATTGTTAATAAGATTAAAGCATTAAAAGAAGTAAAGTGTTTATTGCCTTTTTTATGTAGGTCTGATGGACATTAGTTTTAGTTAGATTGCGTACTGGCAAAGGCTACTGGAAATGATAAAACGTATGAGTTTTCTAAGGATTTAGAATAAGCCTTAAGCTATTAAGTAATGTTATAGATTCAACAGTATTTAAAAACAAATATGAATAACTTTTTGTCACAATCTCCACATATTTGTATTGCGTATATGTATGTAATAGGCATCACATCAAATTTCAATCTAGTTTCTGGTAAAAACCAGTCCTTAATTTTTATATTAATTTTGTTTATAAACCAATCCAAAATTTGTCTCTAGGCACACCATAAAGTCGTGTTGACACGATCCGAGTGTACTCGGACCGAGTAAACTCTAATAGCTACTTGGATGCTATTCGTGTTATGGACACTGACCAGTGTTGCCAATATTCGTTTATAAAAATCCACTGTTCCACCGTAAGAAATAAATGACATTATAGATTATTATTCCTTACTTTCGATTATGATATTGAGTCAATATACCAATGAAGAGTGTTTCATTATCGCTGCTTTACTTCAATAATGAGTTACCTTGCAAATTGAAACCTTAGAAGAGAGACTTTCTTAACTTTCCAAAAATAATTCTATCTAAACGACTTCGTAGATACTCGGTAGGGTGGATCTTTTAAAATATGCGATAAATATATATCTATATCTCTATCTATATATATATATATATATATATATATATATATATATATATATATATATATATATATATCGTATTAGTATAATTTAATATAAGTATTATTTTTATTAATGTATTTATATTATATAATGTATGTATATATTTATAAGATACTGATTCGGTACTGAGAATAATGCAACATACCTCTGTTCTTATCAAATTTTTTGTCCATCCAAAGGTTGTCTGGAAGAAATCGCTAATAGCGATAAGACTGCTTATTGTATTGTAAAATTTTATTTCTGTTAACTGTATCTTTAAAACACAATAAAGCATATTCATTTATATTCATTCATTCATTCAATGTCTTAGATTCGATAACATTATTTTTTGAAGGTCAAAAAACTTTTCTATAATTTAAATTTCCAATATAACGCATTATTGAAGCAAAGAGTCGATATATAATTCGAAAAAGCACAAAATTTGATATTAGTCTAATAAATTTTTCAGCTTTAATAAAGAGGAAGAGGTATATACCGAAATAATGTATATTACCGAAAATATATATAAATTACATCGCAAGTTAGTTAGCAAGTTGATAACAGTGTACCTAAACATTCCTAATCACTTCGACAACATCATCTGACACGAGTAACTCGGATCGTGCGCAACTTACGGATCTACTCGGATGAATTACAAGATATGTAGTAGCATTAATGGGTCTGCCATCATTAAACATGAAAATCTGCTTGTAAATGAACAGATTGATACAATTAAGCTTGGACGAATGTAAACAGCTGTTAATCGGATAGCTGTCCGAGTTTGCTGGTATAAAGTAATTCCGTATGACTGCACTCGGTTCGAGCGTACTTTAATCGTCTGAACGCGGCATAAGGGGGTAACATATTTGGTTTTTCAGAAAATACAGCTGCGGCGTTTATGTCTATCTATAATAACAGAGATATTGATTTAACTAATCAACAAAAAGTATAAATTAATACCGCACTCAGAGTCGAACAATGACTCATTAAATTTTTAAAACAATATATGTAATTTCGTAGTTTTTACTATTTTATATGTATTTAGATAAGTATGTTACGAACGTTAGTTAATCGTAAAGTTGTGTACTTTGTTTATATCTTCACGTTCCTAAATTTGATTAACTTTTTCTCAATTACTCTATTAAAATTTCATAAAAAAATAACTGCCATTACAGCTCTCCGAGTGCGGTAATATATAATTAATCTTTTTGAACTACAAAGAAATATACAACATCGTAATAAATATATGCTTTTAGATAATGTGTATGGAGAGAGTATTAGTTTCTGATCTCATATTACATAATATTAAAATACAAAATAATCGCTTAGAATAACAATTAAAATCAAACCAGTAATTTGTGATATATTTGATAATAGCTATAATTACAAGACAGGGGTCCAATGTGGCTGGTTATAAATTAATCGTAAATTGTAAATCATCTCTGTGGTATTAGGAAATGTATTATTACTCGTAGTAAAACAACGAGTTGCGGTATCCGCAGTGGCGGCTGGCTGCTCGTTTGATCTTGACATTCACCTGCAACATTAATAGTGCCCCAATTAACAGGATAATGAAATGTTACAATGACAGAAGCTGACATATTTTTTCTAATCCCTTCTTTGTACACAAAGAAAATTGTAGAGTTGTCTATGGATGTAACTATTGTTCATCACTAACGGAGTTTTTGGCGGGAACTGAAAGGAGATGTGCTGTACAGTTTTATTTTCTAAAAATGTGTAAAATTACTCTAAAATGAACAATAGTTGTAGGATGTTGATAGTTTTTGAGTAGTAATTATGTGTTTTGTGAGAAATGTGAACTGTATAGTCAAATGTGGCCTTTTGAGTTGTCACAAGAACTCCGTTGAATGGCACTAGCTGATTACCTACAGTTCAGCTCTGCTACACATAGGCTTAAGAAAATGAAGAAACTATATTGTAAACTAAGTTCTGGCTTAAAGGCCTAGCTGCCAAGCCATAAACCTAAATAAATAAAATAAATTCATCACTAACAGATATTTGTCAAGTACTCTAGTGAATTTCACATCTATTGAAGACTGTATACCAAATGTTGTAAAATCAATTCGTAATTGTCTGGGTATAACTGACTGACGGACAGGTTTTTTTTCACTATAGTTGTGGGCAACGTCGCTGCTTGTGCCACAAGTAATATTCAGCTTATATTTTTATTTAAAAAGAAAACAATAATTAGGGCAAGTGCTTGATATTGCCTGTTTCTTTATTGCGTGAGTTTAGCAGACAGGCAGACTGCCCACTTGATGGAAAGCGGTTACCATCGCCTATGGACATTTGCAACACCAAAGGTGCTACAAATGCGCTGCTGCTCTTTTAAGGGAGACTGGAACCTGGTCACTAATGTCGGAACACAACTCAAGGTTGTTCTAGCGACATGCTTTAGACCAGGGGTTGTAGCCATCCAGACGGACAAATGCCTTAGAAATTGTATTCTTTCTCCGTTCTTGCACGGATAAAATAGTAGTGTGTGCAATGTTTTTTTTATTGATTTAATATATTTTTTATGCATAATTTTTAATAATATTAGTATTTTGCACTCCTTCTCTATGTAAACTATAAGTGTGCGAAATTTCATACTCCTCCGTCTGCGCAATTTTCCTACAAAGGGGTACCTACAAAGTTTTTGATTCATGAATTAATATATAGATCATTTCTTGATGTGAAACCGCAGAATATGTGAGGAGTGTCACGAATGTGGCCAGCTGTGACAAGGAAGGATGATGTTCGTGTGATGTGATCTGGATAGTCACCAATGGCAGTGGCATCGAAGACCTGCTCGCGCTGCGCGGTGACGCGCTCGCAGTTGGCGGGCGAGCGCGCGACGGCCAGCGCGCCCGCGCGCGCCTCGCGCACTATGAAGCAGTACCGCCGCGCCGCGGTGCTGTCGCGCGTCACCGGCGTTGTCACCACGAACGCCGCGCCCTCCTCGTACCAGCCCCCGTGGCATGTGTACGCTGCTCAAACAACCGATTCACTATTACTATTATTTCACACAGTGCCCTAAATAGCCTTTTTTTTAAATTTATTTATTTGGGAAACATACAATAATTATAATTCTTACAATATAATACACATATCAACTAAGTTTCCACTAAAAAAATAATTCTTGTTACGCATTTGGCTCATACAACTATAAGAAAATTATAATAAATTTGATGCAATATTGGAAAATTAGATATGAAATAAAAAAGGAATTAAATAATACAATACAACACAAAACAAAAACTACAATTTGTCTATTTATCTATATCATTCTTAAGTCATAATTATCATGTCATAAAAAAAATCGTGATACATGTATACTCGTAATCGTTATACAATCAAAGTCAAAATAATAAAAATAAAGTATACGAGTATATATGAAATTAGTAGAACGTTATTAATTTAATTTTCTTTTTTTTTCTTTTTAATTTCAGTTTTATACTTAAATAAATTGCCTATAAAAGGATCGACATCATTGAATAAAGCATTGTATTGCTGGCAGGCACGGTATAAAAATGTGTTTTTAGTATAATTGGTTTTTATAAATGGCAATAAAAAAAGCGAGTTATCACGTGAGCTTAATCGGGGACATCTCAGGAGTAAGTTATTAGTTAGAAAAGGGGAATCAACGAAATTATGAATAATTTTGAATACATAAACCTGGTCTCTTTGGGTTCGACGAATTGATAGTGAATCAATGTTTATGCGCCCTATGCGAGCTTCTATAACTACGCTCTTGTTTTTTATTACAAGCTTTTATTTAACTTGCAATGGATGTATAAATTTGACCAACTTCCCGGTTTCCGATTGAGCACGCATATGTATATCACGTGACAATGCAATAATATGGTACCATAGAGCTGATCTGATGATGCGGTTGGAAGGTGGCCATAGGAACTCCAGTACCAAACAAGATAGAACCGTCGTGTTTGGGCTCGGTTTATTTTTCTTGGTTAGCACTCTGCTGCTACATGATATCCAGGATCTCAAAAGCTTGTATTTAAAAATCTTTAAAAAAAAGATTATTTAGATATTATAGATACCCTAGTTAGAGCAAGCTATGTATAGTTCTACTGTATTTCATTCAGGGCGATAAAATAACGCACCAGGACCTTTGTGTTGGAGAACCAATTATCTAATATTTTGGAAGAAATATCTATTTTTTTTTTAAACTAGAACACAAATACGCTCGTGCGCTGCCAAAAAAATGAAGGCGACGTTTTGTCTAATTTAACAGACGTTTTTGATGATACTGGCATGTAGGTACGTATGTGTTGGGATCGAGCACTAGGGGCGCAGCGGGAACTTATCAGGAGAAAACCAAAAAAATAATAGTCCTGCCTGGTCTGGCCATTCTTACGCCCTCCAGAGTTTACGCCCTGTGCTTGGGCACCGGTAGCATCGCCCTATTTACGGCACTGATTTCACATGTATATTTAGTAAAAAAAATTAAATACACACACACACACACACACATCCATATATATATATATATATATATATATATATATATGTGTGTGTGTGTGTGTGTGTACTGGCTGTCCCGGCAGACGTTGTTCTGCCCTGAAGAAATAAAATTTAGAACCCGATTGCACCGCCACCTACCGGGTCCAAATGTAAGCTATCCTATCTTTCAAGTCGGATGAAACTGCATACGGTGTGCAAATTTGATTAAAATCGGTCAAGTAGTTTAGGAGTCCATCGCGGACAAACAACGTGACACGTAATTTATATATATATATATATATATATATATATATAGATATATATGTATATATATAAAATAAACAAATATAAAAAGGTGACGTCCGTCGGCAGTGGGGCTTAGGGTCCAAGCTACCGGTGGTTAAGTCTCCAGAGATAGGAACTTCTTCACAATGCGGGCTCAGGAGAATCGCCTTCTGTATTTGGCCCTTCAGCTATTTACCAAGCGAGAGCCTCTCTAGATGTCGGTTGAGGCTCTTCGTTACTAAACCGTTAGTGAACACCACTTTCGGTACGATGATCGTAATCTCGTGCGCGAGGTCTAAGTATTACGTTAATTTATCTGTTTCAGCATTTACGAGATTACAGTCATATGGAATACTTATATCAACGAGCATCGTACGTCTCGCAGATAGATCTATTATCACAATGTCAGGCTTATTGGCATTTAGTTTGGCATTGGCTGGTTGATATTATTATTATTATTATTATATAGTTATAATATAATTAAGTAGCATAGTTCAAATGCAAATTAAAAGTTTTTATTCAAAATAAGTTCCACTGGAGAACACTTTTTTAAGATCATACATATAAGTTAAAATTTATTTTTACTTCCTATTCTATGTACACCGCTTCGCAACGTGTTAACGCTGTTAAGGAGTAGAAGCGGCAAGAAACTCCCCAGCAACACGTCTAAATAAAAATTGTTTTATTTATATTTCTTATTCTATTTATATCTCAAGTTCTTTTTATTTGTAAGTTTTATACAGAAGTATGTTACAGAATTACTTTTCGAAGAATTAATGGAGTTGTAGCAAACTACATGTTCAGTAAGACAAAGACACAATTAAGGTTCTGTTATCAAAGACTATATATATTTCTATAATCACGGATTTCGCCAAGGCTACACTGTTAATTTGACTAACAATAGACAAAAGAGTATATAAATGCGTGCGTGTGTGTAATGTTTTTTTTATTGATTTAATGTATTTTTTATGCATAAGTTTAAAAACAAATTAGCATTCTGCACTTCTCCTCTATATAAACTATAAGTGTGCGAAATTTCATACTCGTCCGTCCGCGCAATTTTCGTAAAAAGAGGTACAAAGTTTTTGCTCCACGTATTAATATGATGATTTGTAAAATCCAACTTACCCGTAACCGCATCTCTATTATCACACGTGGAATAAAACTCCATATTCTTCACAGAATTACATCCGACTTCGAGCCTATCGTAATGGTTGCCCACACAACTGATGGAGCCCTCGACTTGTCTCCTACTCCTCAACATTGGAGCAGTCGAGAGGTTCTTAGCACTAAAATTGTACAGTCGACTTCCGTTCCTACGTACATAGTCGTGAGCTTTGTCACGTTTGTTCTTGTTCTCTCTTTCGATATCCAACGATCGTATTCTTCTAGGATGTCGATCGTCTATTGTGTATTTTCCAGAATACGGACATTCTTTTGATTCTGGATTACTTGCTGTAATAGAAATAATTTACATTATTAAATTACTAGCTGTCCCGGCAGACGCTGTCCTGCGCTGAAAAAATAAAAATCTAGGCCCCGATTCTAGTGCCACCTACCGTTTCCAATTGTGGATCTAAACCATCCGGGGACCCACTTGAACACACAAAAACAAAACCATCAAAATTGGCTCAGGAGATTAGGAGGATCCTAGAACCCAATCCCAGAGACACCTACCGGTTCCAGTTGTAAATCTTAAACAACTCACCCAAATACACACAAAAAGTTTAATCAAAATCGGTAAAGTCGTTCTTAAGTTATCTGCGAACATGCATTTCTACGATTAATTTTTATATATAAAGAAGATTTAATAACTACAGTGTAAATTCCATGTAACGTCACTCGATTTAACTACAAACTCCTTTAAGCGTCGAAATCATTTGGCTTTGGTTGGTTTAGCTTCGATACAATGATGAAAGTAGGACTGAACCAATATGTCTTAATAATCTTAGAACTAATTTTGTTACAGGCAAGGTTTTTTTCCCAAAACTTGGGAGATTTTAGGTAGGTATAGATTTTTATCTAAAGAATCTCGAGCTAGAGTAATGACGACGGTCTGGATATCATGGAATTGTGAAGTAATAAATTCATAAAATTATCGAAACGACTCATCGACTCTTCAGGTGATCAGAGGGCTGGTGCTTACTTCGGCCAACGGATCAGTATGGCGATCCAGCGAGGAAACGTAGCCAGCCTTACCCATAGAAGACGGTTTTTTTTTATTGCAGGAGATCAGCAAACAGACAGACGGCCCACTTGATGGAAAGCGGTTACCATCGCCTATGGACATTTGCAACAGCAAAGTTGCTACAAATGCGCTGCTCTCTTAAGGGAGACTGGAACCTGGTCACTAATGCCGGAACACAACTCAAGGTTGGCGACATACTTTAGACCAGGGTGGTCGCCATCCAGTCGGGCAAATGCCCTACCACCTGGCTGTGGGTTGTTAAGTCGCCTCTTACGACAGGCCGCTCCAACGCAGGAAATTGTATTCTTTCTCCGTTCCTGCACGAATAAACGGTGATCTAGGCTCAGTATCCTGCTTATGGTCTTGAGGGACTATGAGTAGAATACAATACAAATAAGTTAAGTTTTCTTGCATTGTATTCGATTATATGTAATTTTATTATAATAAAAAAAATAGGGTAGTTTCTAAAGCTTGTGGACTTACCAACTAAAGTGACATAGGGCGCAGTGACAGCGTTGAAGTGTTCGGGTGCGCACGCGTCGTCGGGCCGGAATGCCGGCGAGCCGCGCTGCAGCTCCGCAATGTACGTATCGCGACGATATAACACCACACAAACGTATCGCGATACACTGGAATTAAGAAAAATATATGATTTTATTTAATCGTACAGGTAGTAGTAGTATAGTAGATAGTTTCATCCGTGCAGGAACGGAGAAAGAATACAATTTCCTGCGACCAGGCGGCCTGTCGTAAGAGGCTGACTACCATCCCTGGTCTAAAGCATGTCGCCATAACAACCTTGAGTTGTGTTCCGGCATTAGTGACCAGGTTCCAGTCTCCCTTAAGAGAGCAGCAGCGCATTTGTAGCACCTTTGGTGTTGCAAATGTCCATAGGCGATGGTAACCGCTTTCCATCAAGTGGGCCGTCTGCTTGTCTACTGAACTCCTGCAATAAAAAAAAGTAGAAAAGTGTGAACTGCACACACACATTTTCGCATTTCTATTCTATTATAGACGTATTTATTCTTAGGTATTTTGACCCTTTTCGTAATAATTCAATATATATTTTAAATCATTAGTATAAAGTTCAAAATTCAATGCATTGTTACGCATGTATATGTATTTAAGTATAAAAGAATATGTGTCTTAAGTATACGCAGATAGAGCTAAGATTCATTTTGAATCCTTTAAATTTTATTTAAAGTGAAAATTATCACTAACCGGTAAAAAGTAAGGTGTTTTATTTCTAATTTAATTAATGATCAATTTTGTGTTTATCGCTTTTTAGTGTCGCTTTTTCGTTTCATAGATTTTCATATCACAAAGATTTTAAAGAAGTTTCATTTCAAAACTGAAAATGAACGTATCCATTTCAAAATGGAATCTTATAGATTACTTATGCAAAGTCATGAGTCTGCTAACGTTTCCAAAGCAATTTTTGTTACTGTTAAAGGAGAAGTAGCGGCGCAACAAACTCCCCAGCAATATATCTTTACTTCATAATAATAATTATTATTCACCCGCAGGGGGGCTTTGTGGCGAAGCCTTAGGTGAGTAGCGACACCTCGTACCTGACTCCGGGGCCAAGGCAAGGCCCCCGCCTCCGTGCTTGCCTTAGCTGGCCGGCACGGAGTGGGGATCGCTAGAGCTAAGACTCAAGCTCCAGGGGTGGAAATGATAAATGACATCACGTCAGAAGTAGCTTCGGTGAACCTGCAGCCCACCTCTCTACACCCCTTATTCACTCACACCCATGTTGCCCGTGTTTTCTATGGAATTTTTAGGGGCCCATGCAGGGAGTGGCGAGTCACCGTCTGCCCATTTTTCCATGTTCCCCTAACATTGCGACGGGCAGACGCCATAGTCCTCATATTCCCAGACCCCTAGTACCATTAGCAGTTCACCACAATAGCCCGGTACTTTTTGTCCTAATTTACCACAATAGTCTTACACTGGCCGGGGCTTGTCCTTGGGTGCATTATTATATGGTGTAGACAGGGATAATCGCTGGTCAGTGTCACGCCACATTTACATTAAATTTGTCAAAGGGCCTCTACGTGTTGGCCTTCCCATGGCCCCATGCAAACCCTCCAAAAGTCCGGGCCATTTTTATGGCCCGTGGTCTTGAAAGACATACAATATTATTATTCTGCTTTAAAAAAAAGTAGTTTATATATGAATGATTACTGAAAAAGCTTGGTGACGATCGCATTATATATCCATTCGGTGGGGTCATCTAAAAAATCTTTCGTCGTATAACAAGCCTTCTCGCACAAACGTTGCTTTACTAATTTTGAAGTGATAACTTCTTATGGGAGGGTAAACCGCGTCGTTACGTAACGCGTTACAGTGCCAGTCTGTTTGGTTTCCCTTTTTCTCACGCATACCCAAAGCGCTAGCCGTATTTGGGTAATTTAATTAAATAATGATACTAATAATGTATATACACAAAATTCTAATGTACATATTCAAGAATTGTAACTAAGAATAAAATATATTTTATAATCAACTAGCGGCCCGGCGCGGGTTCACCCGCACTTTGTCCCGCTCCCGTGGTATATAGCGTTATGTTATATAGCCTATGACACTCTCTGTTAACGTAGCTTTCTAAGAGTAAAAGAATTTTTAAAATCGGTTTAGTAGATCCAGAGATTACCCCCTACAACGTCGCAAACTCACAAACTTTACCTTTTTATAATATTAATATAGATAAAAGATTTTATTAATAAATACCTTTCCTTACATTATCATATTAATATGTATACATAAAATTTGAGTAATAACCTAAGCTTTTCTCAAGTTAAACAATTTCAATATTAAACAGTTCAACTTAGATCAGTTCAAGACTAAGTTATCACTTCTGTCGTGCGCCCCGAGGACCCCCACTTCTTTTTAAATTTGTTAATTGAAAGCTGTTGAACGTTTTTTGGGAGTTTGTTGTATAAGTACAGAAGTACGTTATACAATTACTTTTTGAATAATTTATGGAAGAATACACGATTATTACCTATCTTTTTTTTATTACAGGAGTTCAGCAGACAGGCAAACGGCCCACTGGATGGAAAGCGGTTACCATCGCCTATGGACATTTGCAACACCAAAGGTGCTACAAATGCGCTGCTGCCCTCTTAAGGGAGACTGGAACCTGGTCACTAATGCCGGAACACAACACAAGGTTGTCATGGCGGCGTACTCTAGATCAGGGGTGGTCGCCATCCAGTCGGGCAAATACCCTACCACCTGGCTGTGAGTTGTTTTGTCGCCTCTCACGACAGGCCGCCTGGCCGCAGGAAATTGTATTCTTTCTCCGTTCCTGCACGGATAAAAGAAGTGGAGAGTGAAGTGGAGTAGAAACTTACCAATGGTGTTGCCAATGTGCAACGAGTGCAACGGAATTGCCGCTGGGTGAGCTCGCTTTGACATTGACGCAGTATACCTTGATATCTGCGCCGGTTTGGTTCGTGATCCTCAACGTCGCGTTGCGTTGCGAGAACGTGTAGTTACTGCTAAAGTCCAAGGTGTGCCAGGTCTGCGAGAACGTCATCCATGATGGAAACTGGCAATTGAAGCGGACCGACACTGTAAAGGGAGTGATATTCCTGTTAACATTAATTCACTGCCTTGAAAAAAAATAAAAATTAGAACCCTATTGCAGCGCCACCTACCGGATCCAATTGTAAATCTAAACCATTCTCGAATCCAATTGAACACAAAAAAAAATACATCAAAATCGGTCCAATCGTTTAGGAGGAGTTCAGTCACATACACGTACAGAAGTATCTATATATATAAAAGTCAATTGCTGTTCGTTAGTCTCGCTAAAACTCGAGAACGGCTGGACTGATTTGACTAATTTTGATTTTGAATTATTTGTGGAAGTCCAGGGTAGGTGTAAAAGGTGAGTAAATATGAAAAAACGCTTGTAATATAATAAACATAACAATTTCGCTTTCCTTTACAAACTATTCCTACCTGTCAAACATTTGATGTTCGTCCCGTCGTTTAGAAATCAATTAAATTTAAAAGTCGTTCCGAAATCAAATTAAATTAAAAGTAAAATTTTATTTTCATTTTTTTGGTTTTGAATGTCAAACGTTTGATGTTCGTCCCGTCGTTCAGAAATCAACGTTTTTTTATTTATTAATTCTGAGGCGGTACAGCGTAATAAAAAATTAAGGCAAAAACAATTCCTAACACCGCCCATTGTCTAGCTTTATGTTAATAGTGAACAATAAAGAATTTTCATTCATTCATTAAATTATGGTAATGCACTATTTTGGTTAAAAAAAAAGTGTCGTCTAATTATTAGAATCTAATATGAATTGAGATAAAACGGTGTATTGGGATAAAACCTTTCCTTTCCATTTTTTCTCTGTATTTTGTTAGTAATTATTGTGGTGCCATTTTTTAAACATTGACCTCATTTAAATAGACATTTTATGTAATTATCGTATAATTGTATTTATTTTTAACCGATTTAAAAAAAAGGAGGAGGTTCTCAATTCGTCGGGATCTTTTTTTTATATTTCACTGATTACTCCGAGATTTATGATCCGATTTACGTGATTTTTTGTTCGACACGGAATAGCTGCCATCTAGTCCCCTAAAAATTTGACATAGTATGGGCCAGCAGTTTTCATTTTATGAATTTTTTTCCATTCAGTTCCATATGTGCACCGATTACGCTGATATTTATGATTCGATTTACGTGATTCTTGTTTAGTTTGATGCGGAATAGTTGCCATTTGATCCCCTAAAAATTTAACATAGTTTGGCCCAGTAGTTTTCATTTTACGAACATTTTTAGTTCCCGTTTCTTGGGACCTATATTTTTTAAGGAGCGCGGCACCTTTTGTAATTAATTGTTTAAGCCAATTTTTATTGTTATTATATAAATTATTTTTTAGTGGAAACTTGATTAATATATGTATTAATTTTGTGTTTTATATTTAAGAATGTTAATCATTGTATGTTTCCTAAACAAATTAAATAAATAAATAGGACAAATTTTAAATACCTCTCTTTAAAGCCATCGTTCTGGAACCTTCTGTTGCACTGAACAGTCCATTGCACGTGGCATCACCTGACTGTGCCACTCTGTATTCCACTTCATCTTCTGAACTTGGAGTTGTGGCTGTTGCTGGAAAAGATAAACAATCATTACAATGATATAAATAAATCTTATTCAATCAATAAATTTAACTATAAAACTTGTAATAGATTATTTAGATGATCAGAGGGCTGGTCTCTCGGGCCTCGAACAAAGGACCAGTATGGCGATTGAACGGGCCAACTTAGCCAGCCTTTTGGGTGCTTTTCCTTTTTTTATTTTCTTATTGCAGGAGATCAGCAGACAGGCAGACGGCCCACTTAATGGAAAGCGGTTACCATCGCCTATGGACATTTGCAACAGCAAAGTTGCTACAAATGCGCTGCTGCTCTCTTAAGGGAGACTGGAACCTGGTCACTATGCCGGAACACAACTCAAGGTTGTTATGGCGACATACTTTAGACCAGGGGTGGTAGCCATTCAGTCGGGCAAATGCCCTACCACCTGGCTGTGGGTTGTTAAGTCGCCTCGTACGACAGGCCGCCCGGCCGCAGGAATTGTATTCTTTCTCCGTTCCTGCACGGATAAAACCTACCTATAGGTAACCTTGACCTAGCTCAGGGTAATTTTATAATTTCAAGGGAGTAATTCATTAGTTTACTACTCAATATAAAAATTGAGTTATTATGTGTAATAAAAAACATATTAACTTCCAATAACCAAGTCAATTCCGTATTATTAAAAACGTGGTACAAAAATACATAGATTAATTTTATAATTAATACGCTTAGAACCCGTAGGTGTCAGTAGACTGAATCACTTTTAAGTAGGACCTAAAAGTCTCAGTTCGCTTGTCGACGCGTAGGTCCCGTCAGTCCGCAAGACAGTCTCAGTGTAACGAGCTCCAATAGTACCAAATCCCTACTTTTTAGGAATACTCTATTTACTGTCGGGGTGAAGGTAAGGAAAGGAATGCTCCGGTGGTTCGGGCATGTGGAAAGAATGCATGATGAAAGAATGACTAAACAGATATACAATGCAAAAGTGGATGGATGCAGAAGTCGTGGAAGGCAACGACACACAGTGATGTCAGGAGCCTTAAGCACAGACGAGCATGCATGACAAGAGTTATGAATGTCGAAGAAGCAAGTGAGGTGTGTAAGAATAAGCCTGAATGGCGCTCTGTCCTTCGTGCCTACCCCGCAAGGGAACTGGCGTGAAGTTATGTATGTATGTATGTACTCTATTTACTCCCAACATTATGTGCGTGTCAGTGAAAATAACTGGATGGCGCTCACGCACACATCGATTGGTTTTCTGCTTCATCTCTAAATGTAATTTTGCAGGAAAATATTTCTCTAGGTATTGGATAAAAATTTTCACTGCTAGCGCATTTTCTTCCGTAACAGCCGTCAAAGGGCGACAACTTCTTTATTCATCCCCCAAAGTTAGTCGACCGCGCTTGAATTTGTACCAACGATACGCGATTGCTTTAGAAGGGTTTTCATCCATGAATACCGTTTGAAGTCTATCGTACGATTCGTCCGGTTTCAAGCGACATTTGATATCGTAAAATATCATAGCGTGAAAATGTGCGCAGATCCATTTTTCAATGAGACACGATAATTTAAATTAACTCGTAATCAATGCGCAGGGAAATTTTTAAATTGGAGCGTACCTATTTTTAGTTATAAACTAGCTGATGCCCGCGACTTCGTCCGCTTGGTGCGATTTTTTTCTATCACACGGGAACTCTTTGATTTTTCGGGATCAAAAGTATCCTATATGTTGAACAGGGATATAAGCTACCACCATTCAAAATTTCATTTAAATCGGTCCAGTCGTTTCCGAGATTAGCCGGTACAAACAGACAGAGAAACAAGAAATTTGTAAAAAATGAAATTAGTTATATTTCACTTCTTACATCCCCTGACTCAGTTTTTAGCATTGTTTTTTATTGTACAGAAATGCGACTTCTACAGTTTTATGATATTACATGTATAGATAACCAAATTTTCAAAATAGATTGTAACTTGCAAGTCTGTCATATAGGAAAACTTTTTTCGCAATACTTTCTGAGTGGCCTGGTAAAATCTAATTTGTACCTTACCTATATCATTTGTCTTCTCGTAAACGAAGCATCGGTAGCGATCTTCATTGCTGGTCGCGTGGTTATGGTGCAACTTCCCCACTAGAAATCTAAGACTACCTTCCTTCCACGTTGCCAAGCATTCTAGTTCTTCAACTGCAAAAAACAAAAAGACATCTTAACTAAATCTTTGGGCCTCCTACTTAAAACAAAGATTAAAACAATATTATTATTGTAAAACCGAATTCGATTACAGCGACCGTCATATATTGTAAGCGTCAGAGCTTTGGTTTTTGAACCGGGTCCCAAGTCTGTTATTATAATACTTATAATACAAAATTTTGTAAAATTGATCTTTTTGCGTCCTCCAAATACAAATTTAAAAGTAACACAATTAATAATTGCTGTATTTTACATAACACAACCCGACTTTACTTTACTTTATTTGTTTAAATTCAACATTTGCTTTGTAAAATTGTTACTAAAGTGGTAGTTAATAAGGAAAACCTGTTGGCCTTACTTTTTATTGTAAACTATTTTATATTATATTTGTGTATTCGCTGTTGGTTTTCTCAATAAATAAATAAGTAAATAATAGTGTAAGAATGGTTGCTCAGTGGCGTCAAAATGGAACCACAATGGATACTTTTAGTTTTAGCATGCAAAACCAATCACTATAGTACCATCCTACGACTATTGTAATTGCAAACTTGGGAGTTAGGTCGCGTGCTCGCATGTGACTGATTTATGTTACTAGTGAGCCTTTGCTCTGCCCTGAAAAAATAAAAATCTAGAACCCGTTTGCAACGCCATCTACCATCCAATTGTGAATCTGAACCAACCTAGAACCGCACTCAAATACATACCACCTTTTATCAAAATCTTGGAAACCGATTTCAGCACCAACTAACAGTTCCACTTGTGACGGCCTCTGTGGTTGAGCGGGCTAAGTCTTTGCCGGCGTACCTCACTGCATCGCAGAGGTTCCGGGTTCGATTCCTGGTATAGTAAATTTCGAAAACGTATTTTCTCCATTATTTACTATGGTCTGGGTGTCTGGGATCGGCCCCAGGGTAGTCCGTTGTATATTACCCATAACACAAGCGTAAGTTGCTTAATTTGGGGATATACAATGTGTGTGTTTGTCTGCCGATTACTATTATTATTATATTAACGACTTAAGATGTTTAAAGTCGTTACAGTATTTACTACAAAATTGACTACACCATCCCCTGCCTTACTCAAACACAAAAAAAAATTCATCAAAATTGATCAAGCGGTTTATGAGTTTTAGCAAGACTAACAAATAGCAATTCAATTATATAAAGAAGAATAGACGAACATTTTGTGGCTAATGTAACATTTTTAAATATCTGATTTATTACGACTGTCTTACTACTCATGGATTAAAAGCTATATAAAAAAGTAATATATTCAATTATAGTGAAGATTAACTATAAATAATGCTAGTTCGTTTTACAGACAGTGACTAAGCGTAAGATATTTTACGTAGTTAAAATAACAATACTCGTGTATTCAGCAAAACCATAGCCAAGCGAAGCAAATAACAATAATTTCTAAGATTTATCTCTTAAAATAGACACGAGCGTTCCTCGGGAGACAATCGCGACAGACGCCTGTACAAATAAGTTTTATATAGATACCGTTATGAGCGTAAAGGGGAAGAATAGCCAAAATTATTATGTGGAGTAAGAGGGATTGTATATTTTTCACTTTGAATGATTTGTGTTTGTTTTGTTTCATGATGTTCGATTGATATGAACAAAGTGCTGGGTATTACTGTATTTGATTCATAAATTATCACTATCTGCATGATAGGTATTTGATTTTCAGAATTAATTTGAATATCAGGAATCATAATATTTTCTTCTTCATCGTGTACTAGCAGAAGGTGATGTCAGGAGCCTTAAGAACAGACGAGCTTGCATGACAAGAGTTATGAATGTCAAAGAGGCAAGTGAGGTGTGTAAGAATAAGCCTAAATGGCACTCTGTTGTTCGTGCCTACCCCGCAAGGGAACTGGCGTGAAGTTATGTATGTATGTATGTATGTATAATATTTTCTTAAGTTTTCGCGACTTGTGTACATAATAAAACTACGTTTCAACGGTTTTAAGCGCGGTAATTTTATTTGATTTTGGTTTTTCCCCTGGCGTAGAATGCTGGCGCTTCCCGATATATCTTTTTTAGATGTATTTTTTTTTTTTAATTAACATCTAAAAAGGATGTATCGGGAAGCGCCGGCATTCTACGCCAGGGGAAAAACCAAAATCAAATAAAATTACCGCGCTTAAAACCGTTAAAACCTAGTTTTATTATATCAGGAATCAGTTATGACTTTACTTCTTAATTAGTAATGCTATTGACAGGTGAATTTTCTAAGTAATGTTGGCTTCTACTACTTCTAGCTCAATAATTAGATTTATTATACAAGAATGCTTCAGACCGATAGCCATTTGTAGTCTTATTTTTTACCTATGAATTGTCTGTATTTATATATTTTGTGAGTTATGAGTTTAGGCCGGTACCTACTGTATAACTTAACAACCGTTCATTTGCCTTATTATCGGTTAAAATTTGACATAAGCTATGGAGCTTACCATCTTTCATCTTCTCTTACCATCGGTCGAATTTGGACAATACTTGTATGGACAAGTATTGTCCAAATTTGACCGATGGTAAGGCAAGTGGATGAATAGTAAGATATAGGAGTCGGCCATTATTCTCTTTTACCGAGATGTAATAATAAGAATACTTTGATACCATTAAGTGTTGTATTAATAACGAAGGATAGTTGAGTATTTTTGAAGGTAGTGCGATGAGGTAGCCTCAAGTTGTTCCTTCTATCTATACAAGTTCCTGCAGACTTCAGGTTATACATTATAGAAAAATAAAGATGCAAAATAAAAATTAAATATATTGGTTCAAAGAGAGTGTATATCATATCTGCAAATGAGAGGAAGAGCCAAGGTGGTTGCGAAAAGGGTTGTCCTTAAGTTAGAAAAGTTAGTAATAGAAAAGAAAGGGTAGTTGGTTTAGAACCTTAATTATCCATAGAAGTTCCTTCAAACACATAATAGAAAAATAAATATACAAATCAATGATATTAGTTCAAAGAGGGTATATATCATATATGTAAATAAGAGAGACAGGCAAGGCAGATACGAAGAAGGTCGTCCTCAATTCTGTGAAGTCTATAATAGCAAAGAAAGGGAAGTTGGTTTAGAACCTTAATTATCCATAGAAGTTCCTTCAAACATATAATAGAAAAATAATTATACAAATCAATGATATTAGTTCAAAGAGGGTATATATCATATCTGCAAATAAGAGGAAGAGCCAAGGTGGATGCGAAAAGGGTTGTCCTTAAGTTAGAAAAGTTAATAATAGAGAAGAAATCGAAGTTGGTTTAGACCCTTAATTATCCATAGAAGTTCCTTCAAACACATAGTAGAAAAATAAATATACAAATCAATGATATTAGTTCAAAGAGGGTGGGTATATATCATATATGTAAATAAGAGAGACAGGCAAGGCAGATGCGAAGAAGGTCGTCCTCAATTCTGTGAAGTCTATAATAGCAAAGAAAGGGAAGTTGGTTTAGAACCTTAATTATCCATAGAAGTTCCTTCAAACATATAATAGAAAAATAAATATACAAATCAATGATATTAGTTCAAAGAGGGTATACATCATATCTGCAAATAAGAGGAAGAGACAAGGTGGATGCGAAAAGGGTTGTCCTTAAGTTAGAAAAGTTAATAATAGAAAAGAAATCGAAGTTGGTTTAGAGCCTTAATAATCCATAGAAGTTCCTTCACACACATAATAGAAAAATAAATATACAAATCTATGATATTAGTTCACAGAGGGTATATATCATATATGTAAATAAAAGAGACAGGCAAGGCGGATGCGAAGAAGGTCGTCCTCAAGTCTGTGAAGTCTATAATAGCAAAGAAATGGAAGTTGTTTTAGAGCCTTAACAGTAGTTATTTCGACTAAAGTATTCGTTGAAACCAACCAGACAAAGCCGCCACCTATATTTGGAACGTTGCCCGATTCATTTGTAAGCAATTCGCTAACAAGATGCCTTCTCAGAATGGACATCATATTTTAAGATATTTCAAGATAATACTTTGGGGGTGTATTGATATCGTGCAATTTCTCCAAGAAAGATGATGACGATTTAGTTCTAGATTTTTGGAACAATTCTTGTCGTATTTTATACAACAAAATGGTGTTCTAAAGTTTACGTATAGCTTGACTATTGAATTATTGGAACTACTGTTATATAATTTGGATGTTTGTTTGTTCCTATTTCATGAACGAATCTGGGATAATTCGGTAACAGAGATGATTGTAGGATACTTTTTATCTCGGCCAATGAAAAACAAATGTGTCTGCAGTCCTCACGCAGTAAAAGTGAAACTTCAGAGAACATACTCACAGGTAATTTTTCTGTAACTTTTACTAACATAAATATAATTCCTTTAACCTACATCCCTCAACATATTATAATTCAAAATAAACTTCTTAAGTATTACTTTCAAATTTTCACTGTGTTAGTCTAAAAATATTATTAAATTTGAATTGTTTAATCATCGGCTTCTTAAGTATTACTTTCAATTTTTCACTGTTTTAGTCTAAAAAATATTATTAAACTGGACCTATGTTTAATCATCGGTCTTATTGACTCTCTAATCTGTGCCGCACAATGTAAAACACGTATCTCATTCTCTCGCAGACTTAGTCCTATAGATTATGTGTTTACCTCCTTTTAATTTCACTTTTTCGTTTCATCGAGTTTCAAATCACGATTCTAAGAAGTTTTACTTTTTTTTTATTGCAGGAGATCAGCAGACAGGCATACGGCCCACTTGATGGAAAGCGGTTACCATCGCCTATGGACATTTGCAACACCAAAGTTGCTACAAATGCGCTGCTGCTCTCTTAAGGGAAATTGGAACTTGATCACTAATGCCGGAACACAACTCATGGTTGTTATGGCGACATACTTTAGACCAGGGGTGGTAGCCCTCCAGTCGGGCAAATGCCCTACCACCTGGCTGTGGGTTGTTAAGTCGCCTCTTACGACAGGCCGCCCGGCCGCAGGAAATTGGAAACTTCAAAAAAAGTGTTTGTTTATAATCCTGTTAATCGAATATAGTGATAATCGGTTCAGTAAATGTTATACATAGGTGAGTGTCGTTTTGAATCTTACCTGTGCTTTCAGTTCCGGAAACATCTGGACAGGCTTGGTAGTTGAGGAGTAGCCTTGATTCTTCTGTGCAGCTCTCGATCGATGAAACGGGACTTTTACAGTCACCATGGCCTCTGAAATTATATAAAAAACCTCTTTAGGATTAAACCATAAAAGAATTTAAAAATTCATCGTTGGTGACATCTCTGATGTTGCAAACGTTCATAGGCGACGGTAACCGCTTTTCACCGGGTGGGCCGTCAGCCGTTTGCTGTACTCCAGCTATTAAAAAAAATCTAAAGTATGTCGCCATAACAATCTTGTGTTGTGTTCCGGCATTAGTTACCAGGTTCCAGTCTCCCTTAAGAGAATAGTAGCGCATATGTAGCACCTTTGCTGTTGTAAATGTCTTTAGGCGATGGTAACCGCTATCCATCAAGTGGGCCGTCTGCCTGTCTGCTGAACTCCTGCAAAAAAAAAGACAATATAATAGATAGATAGATAGATAACACTTTATTGTACACCATTACAGAAAAACTTACGAACTAGTATTAGTCTAGTTGGGTACAAAGGGCGGTCTTATCGCTAAAAAGCGATCTCTTCCAGACAACCCGTGGCAAGAATATTCTGATTAGGAGTGGCGACGGTGGTATACATAATTATTGTACGATTACTTACATTTTAATAATAAATATATAACTATACTATATATACAAATATACATATAAGTTATATACATATACAAGATATGATGATAATATGCAACTATTTAAACATAATAAACATATAACTATATGCAATATAATATATACTAATTATATAAAATTACATATACATGCATAATTATATACATGTAACACCACACGTCATTTTACAAGTCTTTCCAATCTGGCCATGAGAGGGAGGTATTAGGTCGACACTTAATTGTTGGGTAGCACGATGTGGTATTACATATTGACGGCAAGCTAGATTTCATTTGAATATGCAGCTGTCATCGTTGGGTAAATTTCCTAAGCAAACTTAACATAACATGGCCCTAATAACTGTATAGACTAAATCAGTTTAGTTATTATTAGATGTTTTGTTTGTTGACATATTACTAATGTCAATAAATGTTTTGATTCAACAAAAAGTTGGCCGCTATCTTCTTTCAAATTTTTCTATACTTATTAAGCAAAAAAATGTGCAGCCCATTTTGAGACTGGGTTTTTGTCTAATATCGTTTGAATATTGAACCATATATTTTTTTTTCAATTTAACCTCTTTCATGGTTTAAGAAAGAGGGAGATATTATTGAACCATGTTAGGTAGTATTACTTTCTTATCTTTCGTTTGTTTTTATTACGCTGACAATAAATACCCAGAATACTCTCGTACTAAAATACCACTCAATGCTTTATTGTGACTTTATACATTTTCAAATGAAAAGACACGTATTTATCAGACGATATACTATGCTTGGCGCCAATTTACATATCATCACCAACTTCAAAACCAATTACATCGTGAAGCCAGAACAGGCCGTCATATGCTGCAACCGTCAACGTCAAGCTAATTACACGGCGAGTTGATGGAAAATTAACGACAGATGGGCATTGGGACAATTAAGACATCTGACATCGAGAATTCCACGGTTGGTGGATAATGACTTTGTAATTCAAAAGTTTTTTATTGATTGCAGTGCATTAATGTTAAACTTGTTTGGTGAAGTTAAAGAGTTTGCACTTACACATGATATACTAACAGAGAATAAAGATTCGTATAACAAGCAATGTTAGTTATGATTTCTTGGTACGAGCGAGAACATGACTTGCTATAAATAACATTAAGAAATGTAAATATCGCAAAAGCAATTGCGATTTAGATACAAGCTGACAGTTCTTTTTCATAATCGGTGTTAGAAAGATAAGTCTAAGCTCAGTGCGAAGACGCCTTAGACTACTGAGTGAGTTCTAATGTGTGATTCCGAAACTGAGTAGAGAGCTTACTTGGTTAAGGCAGTTTCTGGCCTAAGTCTGTAGTTATACATACATACAATTACTATGCTCTGAAAGGCAAAGAAACTATGGCAAAGTACACATCGAGATTACTGATATAGCAGCCAGCCAACTCAACTATACCCAAACTTTGAAATTACCGAATTGAGTTCTTACGGATTCTTCATACTAAATAAACGCAATAGTAATAATTCTAGATTGTTAAATTTTTCGTTATTAGATTAAGGGCCTTACTTATAATAGTTTCTTAAATTTAAAGAAACTGCTCAGCAACTGATTAGTGAAAATCTTACCCATAAACTCCTCTTTAGTCGAATATTTCGGGTACAACCTACGTTAATCATTCAAATTTCGTTTATCTGTGCTCCTCTTAGGAAAACAACAGGTAAGATACGTTTATAAGTGAAAAAAAAGATATTCATTGATAAGGGTCTGATTCTGATTCTCTTACTTAAGAGACGGCTGATCGTTTCTTAACGAGATTATTATAAGTAAGGCCGTTAAAATACTAAATTCATTTGACATTTCTCACCTGTTGTAGGTAAATGAAAACGGTCCTTTTAGTGGGCAGTCGACTGGATCTGCATTCTCCCTGAACATCGAGTATAAGAGTGCATCGCCATTGATCATGGAACAGAGGTGTGGCAACGCGTCTCTTCGGTGGCAGAATGCTGGAAACATATTTTTTGCACGTCTGTCACTAGGAGTATAAAAAACTAACCTGAAACTACCATCTTAGCCACATACATATCTATGATCATTGCCTTAAATTTCAATATCATAATAAAAATAATTTTAATTACAACTGAAAGAGTAATTAACACGCTATTCGTTACGTTAAAGATGTGACGCTACAACTTGCCCTGCTCGTATGAAATCTAGGAGGCTCTGGCGTTGTATAAGAAGGTAACACGTGTCTCGGTTCATTTGACGGTCAACAACTTACTATTACTAATGGTTAAACCAGCTAAAATAAAATTTTATTTAATACTAGCTGACCCGTGCCCATCAGAAAAAAATACTTATTATTAATCACAATCAAATATACCCTATGTCACTCAGGAATAATTTAGCTTTCCACTCGTGAAAGAATTTTTAAAATCGGTTTAGTAGATCCAGAGATTACCCCCTACAACGTCACAAACTCAGAAACTTTACCTCTTTATTTTTTGTTGAGTTTAATTACCTACCAAGCGAATTCAAAATATTTCCTCTCCCGTACTATTTATTTTTTCTAATACTTACATTATTAAGCTCGTGATATCTTTCGAATGGACTGTCCGAATTGAATAATTCAAAAAGTTATATAAAGGTATTGAAGCAGTCTTGAATATGAAGTAGTTTATTTTGATAAGGATGAATACCACAAGATGCAAATAAAGAGCCTTTTTGAGCGGCGGCATTTTAATTACATTTTTAAAATAAAAGAACACTTATTATGGCATAACTATAATAGTTAGACATATGCTATCGCGAGACTTTTTTGTAAATAATGATGTGTTCTGCAAAGTCGTAGTACATTATTTTATTCTATCATCAATAGTTTTCGCAACGCAGGCGATTTTAGGTAATTTTTTTACACCTTGGGTTACACTATTCCAGTTTAGTAAGGATCCCTATTTTTTGGAAAATATAATATAGCCTATGTCAACCGGGCATAGTTTAGCTTGCCAACAGTAAAAGAGTTTTTTTAAATCGGTTCAGTAGTTTCAGAGATTACCCCCTACGACGTCACAAACTCACAAACTTTACCTCTTTATAATATTAGTATAGATAATGTGTGATACTTGTTATCCCGGGAATCCAGCGGGAATTTTCCCGGGAGCGCTTTCGTTGTTCAGATGCATACAAATTAGCTTACTCCGGCACAGTTTCTAATAAAACGATAGCTTACATTCTTTTTAAATGCTGCGATACTTTGTGCCCCGGGACTCCCGCGGGAATTTCAAGTCAAGCGTGGACGAAGTCGCGGGCATATCCCACTGACCCATATTAGTATAAATGCGAAAGTAAATATGTTTGTCTATCCGTTACGCTTTCATCGAATAACTACGCTATTGTTTTAGCTGAAATTTGGTACATAATGTGTAGTCAGTCTCAATGTATTCAAATATACGAAATTGTTGTAATAGCTCTTTCGTTTTATGTTTAAATGCAATCATCGAAAGCACAGGTATTTTATTTATCTTTAAAACGGAGCTCTGCCATACAAAATAAATAAGTTAACAGACTCTTCGTCGAACAGAACAGTACAAATACCACCTTCCTAAATATTTATGGAACAAATTGAGTACGAGAGGAAATGTATACATTTTTCCAAATAAAGTAAATAATTATCTTTCTGAGCTTGCTTTTTGTTTTTGTCTTAAGAATGTATTTTATTACCGTTGCTTTAATAAATAACCACACTTTTAGTTCTTAGCCATTTTTTTTGATCTTCTATTGAACATTAGACACGGCGTTTACGGATTATAGTTCTTTAAATTCACACGGCACTCATCAAAAACTTCCTTCCACGGGTGGAGGCAGTGTTAGCAAATGAACCACGCGTTGTCAAGAACTGGAGCTAAAACTACATTAGGCACACGTCGTCTATGTACGTCAATCTGGACACGTCAGATACCATACATTTTATACAGCAGCTAGGTTTTTAGGACTATATTATATCGACGATGGGATGATACGTACGTAACGTTGATCTAACGATTAAATATTTTATTCCGATAGTGGAGGCGTATGAGAGCGTGTACATATTGTAGATCTGTGTCTCAGCCGAGCACCATATATCAAATTAAGTTGCTTACGAAGAGTGTTTACTACAACCAGCGTGAAATATGCAACTAACGTCTCAGACATTTGCGTCGGCCTGATGCAGTTCTCGCTTATATTTCGCCTGATCCACGAAATACCGAGTAGTCTATCAGTGATTGGTACTAGGTTTAGACGAGAATCACTCCGAGCAGCAGGGTTCCCACCGAGTGCTTCAGTCGCCGTGGACAGCTTGCGAGCTCTATTCGCTGGTGGTTACATACCCAAGAGCTTCGATGAGTTTTATACTACGTTTATCGTGATGCTGTTCTCACTCCAGGAATCATCTGATCGACTGTCACTTCAATTTATTAATTTGCTATGTTGGTCATCTTGATTCTAATACGGATACTATCATTTCTGATTCTACCCCTAAAGTCTTATAACCCTGTGCTGCACTGCTAGTTGATATAAACGAATAATATTTTCTAAGTTTTCGCGACTAGTAGACATAATAAAACTACGTTTTAACGGGTTTAAGCGCGATATATTATTTGATTTTTTTTAGTCCGACGTTTCGGCCACTTTTCAGTAGCCATAATCACGGAAGACAAATATGTCAAATGCCAATCAGTATTGTTAAAGTTTTATTTAACCTACCGCCAAATTGTTCATTTTAATTATTTAATTTTAAATTTGTTTATGGTTATTATTTACTTTATGGGCGCCTAATCTAATTTACCATCGCTTCGCAACATGTTATATATAGCTTGAAGAGAAGAAGCGGCGCAAGGAACTCTTCAGGAACATACCTAGCTCTAATATTTTTTTATAATATTAAAAGCCCATTTTAATAAAAGGTAAGGGTAGGAGGTAATAAAATAAAATAATAATATCAGCCCATAAATGTCCCACTGCTGGGCTCAGGCCTCCTATTATAGGTTTGACACATCGGTTATCTCGATGTGCAGGTTGCATCACGATGTTTTCCTTCACCATTGTTAGCACGTGGTAAATGTAACAATATGCACATTAGGTCAGAAAACTGACCAGGATCGAACCCGCTCCCTCTGAGCTTGGGACGCGTGCGCTAGCCATTACGCTACCACGACTTACGTGGGAGGTAAACTAAAAAGAAATTGTCAATCACGTTCGTTTGTGTCACGGTGCACGCAGAAAGAACTCACATTGTCACAGTGGCTTGATGTCTGACAGTTGGTTTTATTTTAATAAGTATTAATCTTAATATATATAAATCTCGTGTCACAATGTTTGTCCTCAATGGACTCCTAAACTACTTGACCGATTTTAATCAAATTTGCACACCGTGTGCAGTTTGATCCGACTTGAAAGATAGGATAGCTAACATTTGGACCCGGTAGGTGGCGCTGGAATCGGGTTCTAAATTTTATTAGTTCAGGGCAGAACAACGTCTGCCGGGACAGCTAGTTATTTATACAATACTCACTTTCTTTATACTGAAGCACATTTTTGTGTTTTTCGTGCATAACGACACACCGGTAACAGCCTTTTCTGTAAATATATGAGACAAAGTGCATATTTAAGTACAATACAACTAATATAGTTCAATTAGGTTTGATTAAGATAATTATTAATTATACATACATACATAACTTCGCGCCAGTTCCCTTGCGGGGTAGGCACGAACAACAGAGCGCCATTTAGGCTTATTCTTACACACCTCACTTGCTTCTTTGACATTCATAACTCTTGTCATGCACGCTCGTCTGTTCTTAAGGCTCTCTGACATATTAATTATAAAATTATTATTATTTATTTGATAAATAATCTATAGCAAATTTTGGAATATTTTAACTTTTTAAGTTGAGAGACTACATATAACGTATTTTAATATATGAGCGGCTACTTACTCATCAACTATAAGAAACTTGTCTCCATCGGAGGAGAGGCACCTTCCCTTGTTGGACTGCCTGTCACCTTCGATGACGATCGGCTGGATCACCCCAGACTGGAACCAGCGACCGTGCCACCGGGATGGAAACGCGCAACCTGAGGACCAATATTATTTATTAACAAAGATCATACGTACATTTATACATATATGTACATTTTGCCGTACAGCCTGTTCGACTGTGGAACTCCCTCCCCTTTCCAATCAGACAAGCTAAATCAATTACTACATTTAAACGTATGGCCACTGACCATTAACATTCCCCCACCAATAAGGAACCTGCAGTCAGTTCAAGGGTTTAGGGTCAAACTCAAGAAGTTTTTTGTTGACCACCAAAAATCACAGGCGGGCCAAAGACACGACACCAGCATTTTATAATTCTAGTATTGCTTTAAGCCTGTTCTTTTATTTATTTACTTTATCGAATAATATGTTGTGTATAATATCATTAAATTTATTATATGTTTATGTGTTGTATATGATTGATTTTATCTTATAAATATTTGTAAATTTATTGATTTCAGTATAATTATTATACTGAGTTCACACACACAGTTATAACTCAGTATTAATATTTGTCTTTATTACAACTATAATATAATTATTTATTAATAATATAATATATAGTTTGCCGTGACGTCGCTCTGCGGTCAAGCGGAAGATCAGCGTTGGTCTAACAGATCGACATTTTTCCTGAGCTTGATCCAATTTTTAGGACTTAATATGTATATCTTCAGATACTTTGTGGTTGTTTTCTCTTTTCTTATTGTATTTAATTTTTACTTTTATACTGAAGCACATTTGTTTGTTGTATATGTCCTAAAAATAAACTTGTTTTCTTTCTTTCATTCATTATTGGTCTATTAAATAAAAATTGTTGCATTAAATGAATGTATTTGTTGTTCGAATGTATATACATATATATTTATCATAGCATCGTATATCTAATAATATATGTATATCTGTACATATAAGTATATAGTAATTTATTTATATTTTATTTTATTTTTTATAATACGCCACCAAAAATCATATATTGAAATTTCGTTTAAAATCTCCTTAGACACTGGGTTGCCTGGAAGAGATCGCTATAAGCGGTAAGGCCGCCCATTGTTCTAATGAAAATGTATCCATATCAATTGTCTAGGTTTAAGTTTATGGTGAATAAGAAAGAGTTTTCATTCATTCATTCATCATACGGCATTACACAATACATTAAAACATTACCTACATTTCGGAACTCCCTTAGAAAGTACTATCTATCTATTTATCTATTGTAATATATGTTAATATAAAATGCTTGTCATATATAAGTATAATGTTAACAAATACATTTATTTAGATTATTATGTATATACGTATATATATATATATATTACTGTTATATTTATATATGTATTAAATTTGTAAATTAGTGTAAGTATGTATATTTAAATTGTACATTCCTTTCTTTTTTCTGCTCCACCTACATCGCCAGATTAGTTAAGAATTTCTTTTAAGCTAGGTTGCCTGGAAGAGATCGCTTTTAGCCATAAGGCCGCCTGTTGTTTTGCCAAGAAGTATTGTAATTCTGCATTTTTTCTTTGTATTTGTTTATTTTGGTGAGCAACAAAGTGTTATCTATCTATCTACATTAAAGGTCGGTACAGTTTACAACAGCAATGGACAAGCATAATGAACCTTACTCTGTAAACAAGAGGAGAACCTCTATCCATGCAGTAACGAGCGGCCAGTCGTAACAGAAAACAAACAATACAACCCAGAGTCAGGCCGCCCAAACTTGCGACTTATACAAAAAAAAACCATGTCAGTGCTACTCAAGATCTATTCGACCGATGGTCAAATATACCTAGTCTCTAAAATCCACAATAATCAGTCTCGGTCAAATCACGATTGATTCAATATTTAGCCGAGATGGTTTACAGACTATCAAAACCGACAAGAGTTACGATTCCAATTTAATTCGAATGCAAATTTGAGTTACAGACATGGGGCCTAGGTGATAGAGCATTTGCACGTCTGGATGACGACTACTTCTGTATACCGCCATAATAACCTAGAGTTGTATATTCTTAAGTTTTGGCGACTAGTAGACATAATAGAACTACGATTTTAACCTAGCCTAATCTAATTCACCACCGCCTAGCAACATGTTGTGGCTTGAAGAGAAGAACAGAACACTACGCTTAAAACCGATAAAACCTAGTTTTATAAGCTTGAGTTGTTTTCGGCATCAGCGACCAGGTTTCAGTATCCATTTAGAGAGTGGCAGAACATTGGTCCCACAATTGCTGACACAAATGTCCATAGGTGATAGTAACCGCTTTCAATCAGCTGGGCCGTCTGCCTGTCTGTTGAATAAGCGTGCTCCATATTAAACCATATCTCCGCTCGAAATCGCGCGAGATGATGGTCTAACGCGAACCTATACTGTAATAACAAAAATCTAAAGATTATAACATACATGCTCACTTCTTAATATACATCACACCTTTTGAAGTGAAACTTCTATATAGACGAGGTCTTAGGATTTTTCTGTCACGAAAAAGCGTTACGACTGCGTGGAAGAGCGGCGTAAATTTAGACTAGACGAGATGAGAAGCGACATAACGTTAGAGTAGACCGATGTTTATATTGGTTCCGGATCGAATTAAGTTTTTTTGTTTGATAAAGTAAAATATGTTTAAATAAAAAGGCATTAACTAAAATGTACCTAACCAAACCAAATCATAATTTGCAGTAAACAATCGAAATGTGTGCTGGGACACGTAGTAGAACTGAAACTTCAACGGACAAGTGGAAAAACGCATCGCAACAAAGTTTTAACTTCAAGTTTTAGGGGCAGATTGTTAATGTACTTGTCCAATTTGAAAACCTGCCCGTAAAACTTCAAGTTAAAACTTTGCGAAACTTGCGATTCGTTTTTCCACTTGTCCGTTGAAGTTTCATTTCTACTATGTGTCCCAGCACACATAGCGATTTTTTTTTAACGCGAATCAAACTGCGGGCAAAAGCTAGTTATGTATTAAACAGTAGTCCCGTTTGCCGGTAGTTCACAGGGCTCGACTGTCGAGCCGTCGAATGCCGCGGGTGTCGTAATGACCCTGCCTTTATTAAGGTCGCGGCGATCGTTAACATGCGATTGATTGCTTTCTTCGTGATCAATAACCATTGGTCTTTGTAGACCTCGACTCTGTTTCTGTGATACACGATTGATAAATAACGCAACAATATGTTTTAAAAGAATTGTAGCTTTGTACGTTTTATTAGGTTCAGTAGCCATTTTGAAAATAATGCCTGTTCTTTTGATTTTCCGTATGTTTAAGTCTACAACTACAACGCAAAGGATTCGGGTTCGATTCCTGGAATGGTTATATTTCGTAAACAAATTTTCCGTTATTTACTATGGTCTGGGTGTTTGGGGTATACCTCAGAGTAGTCCGTTGTATACTGTCCCCATACTACTAATACTCATAACACAAGCGTAATATGCTTATATAATAACATCCTATAAACGTCCCACTGCTGGGCTCGGGCCTACCATTATTGGGAGAACGGAGAGTATACTAGTCACGCTTGTCCAAGGCGGCTTAGAAGGTTTGACACATTGGTTATCTCGATGTGAAGGTTTCATCACGACGTTTTCCTTCATCGTTGTTAACACGTGGTAATTTATCGGCGAGGATGCGACCCCTGTCCTGTGAGTCTGGGACGCGTGCGCTTGCCATTACGCAACCACGACTACAGCGTAACTTCCTCAGCTTGGGGATATATGCCCAATGTATGTTTGTCTGCCGAAATTATTGCGGAGAAAGAATACAATTGCAATGGGCCTGAAGCTGTCGATTTTGGAGAATAGCTTAGTGAAATTGACACATATTTAGATATACTTATAGTAGTAAGAAATAACATTTGTTGGATTTGCCTCCACCTCGTCTACAAGAATAACTACGAATATATTGAAAAAAAAACGTAGAAAAAAATTATGTAAATTTTTATATATTTTTTTTATTGCAGGAGTTCAGCAGACAGGCAGATGGCCCACTTGATGGAAAGCGGTTACCATCGCCTATGGACATTTGCAACACCAAAGGTGCTACAAATGCGCTGCTGCTCTCTTAAGGGAGATTGGAACCTGATATTAATGCCAGAACACAACTCAAGGTTGTTATAGCGACATGCTTTAGACCAGGGGTGGTAGCCATCCAGACAGGCAAATGCCCTACCACCTGGCTGTGGGTTGTTAAGTCCCCTCTTACGGCAGGAAGTTGTATTCTTTCTCCGTTCCTGACCTTAAATAACGATACGATCTAGGATGGAGAAGGCTTGTCTAGTAGATACCTATTCACTCGTGACTTGAAGACCACTGGTTTTTATAAATCGGGAACATAGACTCCGGCAATTGACGCGAAAAATTAATTTTTAATGCACTTAATTGTAATTAATAGTAATTGTTTTGGCATGTACATTAGGATAGAAAACTGTCTTACTGCAAGTGGTGCTTGCATTTCGGCCTGGTTTGGAACCCGAACACATCGACTTTGGGACGTAAGTACGCTGACAACTATGCTTTATTACCTTTAATTTTACGTATTTTCGCAATTTCACCACGTAATCGTTTTTTTTAAATATTGTCCAATATGCTTACATTCATATACATTATAAACACATTTGACTGTGGCACGGAAACGTCATGGGTTTGTTCGTGGCGCAGAAACTCGTGTAAACAATATTGTTATATCAAAAATAGCAGCAGAGGCGAGTAATTTTTATCATAATTCAAGTGCTTAGTTATGATTTCATAATAAAAGCGAGGTTATCATCATTCTAGTATATGGCTCTGTTTTAGTCCCAGGAATGCACTTATGGGCCTGATGGTCCGCTTTGGGAATCAGTATAGAATCTGTTCAGATTATATTTGATCGATTTATGTTTGTTTTTGTACTTTGATTGCAGGTCCTCTGGGAAATCATTGACAATTATTGGTGTCGTCATATATTCCTCGCGCCTAGTCCCATACACGTCATTATATTTAGTAATAACTAGCGGCTCCGGCAGACGTTGTCCTGCTCTGAAAAAATAAAGGACCCGATCCCAGCGCCACTGCGTGAATTCTATGCATCCTACCCATGGAGACAGTTATGTTTCTCGTCGGAAGATTCTGATGCATGTGCAGACTAGATCGCCGATGTGGTGCTGCAGGGAATGGAATGTTTAATTCCAAACTCAACAGTACCCATCGGTGGTACGAGTAAACCATGGTTCGATAAGCCTTGCGCTGAGGCTGTAAAGCTAAAGCAACAAGCTTATCGGGCCTGGACCACAGCGCGGGTTCGTCAGGATCCAAGTACTACCGACCTGAAAAAGAGACACAACGCTGCCTCCAGGTTCCTCAAAAAGCAGCTCGCGAGAGCAAAATTCGACCACATCGGCAGAATTGGCGAGCGCCTTTCCAGTTACCCCTCCGGGAGTAGAGCCTTTTGGGCCCTCGCCAAAGCTGTCGAGGGAAACTTTTGTCACGCGTCTCTTCCAGCTCTGCACACAGCGGACAACCGTCTGGCACACGCCGCCAAGGATAAAGCTGATCTTCTAGGCGAAATCTTTGCGGCCAATTCGACTCTTGACGACGGGGGAGAAACTCCACCTACGATCCCTGAGTGTGAGTCTCGCATGCCGGAGATCCGCTTTACTCAGAAAGCAGTCCGACGTGCCCTCCGCTCCCTCGACGTCAAGAAGTCATCTGGGCCAGATGGCATACCAGCAATTGTGCTGCAGACGTGTTCTGCTGAGCTGTCTCCAGTCCTTGCCCGACTTTTTACTATCTCCTACCGCAGTGGTCATGTCCCCGCTTCGTGGAAGATTGCCCATGTACATCCCATCCCTAAAAAGGGTGACCGAACGGACCCGTCGAATTATAGGCCTATAGCAATAACCTCTTTGCTCTCAAAGGTGATGGAGCGAATTATCAACGTGCAGCTCTTAGGGTACCTTGAAGATTCCCAGCTCTTAAATGACCGGCAATATGGCTTCCGCCATGGTCGTTCAGCTGGGGATCTTCTTGTGTACCTGACACATCGTTGGGCTGAAGCCATTGAGAGCAAAGGGGAAGCTCTGGCTGTCAGCCTAGATATTGCTAAGGCCTTCGATCGGGTCTGGCACAAGGCTCTTCTGTCGAAGCTACCATCTTACGGGATACCCGAGGGACTTTGCACCTGGTTATCCAGCTTTCTTGATGGGCGCAGCATACAAGTCGTTGTCGACGGTTGCTGCTCAAGTATCAAGCCCATCAATGCTGGTGTGCCCCAGGGTTGTGTGCTGTCGCCGACGCTGTTTATTTTGCATATCAATGATATGTTGTCCATCGACAACATTCATTGTTATGCGGATGACAGCACTGGCGACGCGCATTACTCTGGACGTGCAAATGTCCCTCGATCATTTGTGGAGGAAAGTCGGGTTAGACTTGTGTCTGAGGTAGAGAACTCCTTAGAGAGAGTCTCTAAATGGGGGAGACAAAATCTTGTCCATTTCAACCCCACAAAGACACAGGTCTGCGTATTCTCCGCCAAGAAAACTCCATTTGAAAAAGCGCTTCAGTTCCAAGGAACTCTCCTTACCACCTCCAAGAGTATCGGGATCCTTGGAGTTGACATCGCGAACGATGTGCAGTTCAGGTGCCATCTTGAAGGCAAGGTAAAGCTTGCCTCCAAGAAGCTGGGAGTGCTAAACCGGTCCAAGCAGTATTTCACTCAGCGGCAACGCCTTGTGCTTTATAAAGCCCAGGTGAGGCCGCATATGGAGTACTGCTCACATTTATGGGCTGGAGCACCCGCCTACCAGCTAAATCCCCTGGACAGCATTCAACGTCGAGCCGTTCGCATTGTCGACGATCCCATACTCACAGACGGTTTGGATACGCTTGGCCTTCGGAGAGACTTCGCGTCTCTTTGCGTATTCTACCGACTATACAATGGGGAGTGTTCCGAGGAACTGTTTAGAATGGTGCCTTCGTCTTCTTTTTACCACCGCACCGCACGCCATCGGCTGGGCGTTCACCCCCACTTCCTAGAGCCGCTTCGCTCTTGTACGCAACGGTTCTCTAGAACGTTTCTCTTGCGCACCGTGGGGATTTGGAATGAGCTCCCAGCCGTGGTTTTCCCACAGCGCTACGATATGGGTTTTTTTAAAAAGGGCGTCGTAAAATTTCTTCGAGGCCGGCAGCGCGTTGATGACACCTCTGGTGTTGTAAACGTCCATAGGCGACGGTAACCGCTTTCCATCAGGTGGGCCGTCTGCCTGTCTGCTGTACTCCAGCTATAAAAAAAAAAAAAAGTATCCTATGTCCTGGTTCTAAGCCACCTCTCTACCAATTTTCAGCCAAATCGGTACAGCCGTTCTTGAGTTATAAATAGTGTAACTAACACGATTTTCTTTCATATATTTAGTAAAAATATATTTTCATGCGACAGATCTCGGTCTCATGTTGTTAGGTCTAGTCTTTTTAACTAATAGTTCTGGTTAGTTACATTCAGTTAGTATTAAAAATTGAACCTTGTCAAATATACTTATAACATAGCTGTCGCGACGCTTGGACCGTGGGGTCCTGAGGCCATGAGCCTTTACCAAAATTTATCGAAACGACTCATTGACTCTTCGGGTGATCAAAGGGCTGGTGCTTACCTCGGCCAACGGATCAGTATGGCGATCCAGCGAGGAAACGTAGCCAGCCTTCTGGGCACCTTACCCATAGAAGACGGTGATCTGGGCTCAGTATTCTACTTATAGTCTTGAGGGACTATGAGTAGAATACAATATAAATAAGTTGAGTTTTCTTGCATTGTATTCGATTATATGTTATTGAATATATTAATATTCTTTGTTGTAATTAGAATAATATAACAGGCTTATAACATTACAATATTTGAATCATTCTTCATGTTTAGATTTAATATTCTTGGGTGTAAAGCCGTGTTCGGAAATTTCGTGAGGTGCCTGTACCCCCCAAGTAAAATTGACTGAGTAACTTACACAACCAAACGGCCAAACATAATAACCTTATTCCGTTATTGTTGTTACGTTACCGAATTCTAAAAAGACATATCTACAAGGCTCGTTTGAAAAATGCAGTAACAACTGCAATAACTCGTGTAAATTTTTAAAGTATAGCAATAATGCTGCGTAATAGTGTTTACAAACGCGAGCGTACGCCTTGTGGTAACCTGGCAGAGTTGCAGAGTGCCCTCCACGGGTTAGGACAAACAAAGCTGCCGGTATATTAAATTCCGTCGGGTAAAGTTAATTACTTAATTTTGGTTAAGGGGCATTCTCCCACTGATTTATTAGCATAATTCAGTAATTATGCTGGTGTGACATCGCTTCACTGATTTTAGATAACGTGCGTACCATAGGCCTTACATTTCCTTTTGATTATGAAAAGGTTTTTGTCTTCTTAAGTTGCCTTAGCATATAAACATTACAAGAAATATAAAACGTTATTATTTTATGCGTGTAGAAATGGAGTATGAATATTAATTAATTAATTCATCATTAATAATTAATTTATCCTTTCTTTCTTTGTTTCTTTATTGCATGAGTTCAGCAAACAGGCAGAGGGTCCACCTGATGCAAAGCGGTTACCGTCGCCTACGGACATTTGTAACAACAAAGGTGCTATCTGGCCACTAATGTTAGAACACAACTCAAGGTTGTTGTGGCGACATGTTTGCCAGGTTGTCCTATCACATTACCAGGTGGGGGTATTTACTCGACTGGATGGCGACCTCCCCTGGTCTAGAGTATGCCGCCATAACAATCTTGTGTTGTGTTCCGGCATTAGTGACCAGGTTCCAGTCTCCCTTAAGAGAGCAGCAGCGCATTTGTAGCACCTTGGGTGTTGCAAATGTCCATAGGCGATGGTAACCGCTTTCCTTCAAGTGGGTCGTCTGCCTGTCTGCTAAACGCAAGCTATAAAAAAATGTAGGATGGGAAAAGCCCCGTTCCTGTACAAATGAATCCGTTCAAACGACTTCAAACTTTGGTCTGGAGTTTGAGTCTTTACAACCTTGAGTTATGTTCCGGCATCAGAGGCCAGGTTCCAGTCCCCCCTTCAAAGGCGACAGTGCATTGGTAGCACCTTTGGTTTTACAAAAGTCTACAAACGACGGTAACAACTTTGCATCACGTAAACTCTCGTGTCAGACTGTTTGTTGCGTATTCTATTAGTAAAAAACATACATACATACATAACTTCACGCCAGTTCCCTTGTGGGGTAGGCACGAACAACAGAGTGCCATTTAGGCTTATTCTTACACACCTCACTTGCCTCTTTGACATTCATAACTCTTGTCATGCAAGCTCGTCTGTTCTTAAGGCTCCTGACATCACCTTCTGCTAGTACACGATCAATTTGATCATGGAAGGTGTGCCGTGGCCTTCCACGACTTCTGCATCCATCCACTTTTGCATTGTATATCTGTTTAGTCATTCTTTCATCATGCATTCTTTCCACATGCCCGAACCACCGGAGCATTCCTTTCCTTACCTTCACCCCGACACTCTTTCAGACCAACTCTCTTTCTTACTTCGGTATTACGAACGCGGTCCGCGAGCGTCACTCCGCAGATTTTGCGCAGTGCTCGCATCTCGACCGCGTTTAGTCTACTTTCATGCTCTCTCTTCCATACCCAACTCTCGCATCCATACGTGAGCGTAGGTACCAGCATCGCGTTGTGTATGGCGAGCTGGGCTTTCTGGCTGAGGTTCTTAGCGCCTAGAAGTCTACCTAACGCTCCATTCACACTATTCCCCAAATTCACTCTTCTTTCTATATCAGCGGTGTACCTTCCATCCCTGCTAAAAGCACAACTAAATAAAATAACCTTGTGGCCCGCGCCATTTCACCTAATACGTCTATGTGGCCCGTCTATGGCTGGTATAGAAGATGTACATTGCATTAACTGCATTTAAATAAGCTTAAATGTTTGAATAGCACGACAATCCGACGCGGCTTGTTGGCTGTCATTGTTATGCCATTACAGGGTGTAACGGTGGTAACACGATTACAATACAATGGTAACTCATCGCGTCCAATTCAAGTCTGACGAGTAATGATAACTTTGTGTAGTTTAAGAGTTATATTTTATTATTCGATATTAATATGATAACAAAAGTGCCTCTAGTTACGTGTTGAGCTTCTTTTGTCCTTGTTTACTTTAGGACTTATGAAATTAGGTGGGCGACACGACTAAAATTAAAATTTATCAATTCATATTAATTAGCTAATCAAAATAATAAACACACACAGACACACATAAGTGGATTTCGGTTATAATCACGATGAAGGGACTACTATAATTCCATAGCTATAACTAGAAGTCGTTATTTATATAAGTAGAAAGAGAACAATATTTTGCCATACGGCCGCACGATGTGCATAAATAGAACACTAATAAAAAAGCATAATATTACAACTACTGCCGAATGACCATCTGTTCATATTGTTACGAGTTGCAGGACTCGAATTAAAATGTCGTTGGAATTATTATAGAGTTTATTAGAACTATACAAACACGTATAAAACAGGTACAAATATAACCGAACGCAATAAGTCCAAACGTAATGAACGATTCAATCACACGCGCAAACTCCGTCACTAACGTCTTGCTTCGCTTGTGGCTATCGCTACACTGCCGATCTCTCCATTGGGTCATTGCTTTATACTGCACCGATACAATATGTCTCTCGCCCGCGTGGACTGAATTTCTTAGAATCACACTAGAAGATCGTAATTCAAATACACGTGCAAAGTACGTCACTAAATAGATTACCGAATGTACATCAGTCTTGCTTCGCTTGTGGTTATCGCTCGACTGTGCTCATCTCTCCATTGGGGCATTGCTATATACTGCACAGATGCAATATGTCTGCCCGGCCGCGTGGACCGAATTTCTTAGAATCAGTTTGTACTTTTAAATCCGAGACACCTGGCAGTGATCACAATACAACAATAGGCCGTAAAAATACACAATGGGAGGTTTTTTTAATCATAAATTTTGTGTTTCTACAGGTATGCAGGTGTGAATTTGTCTTTGTCGGCACCTAGGTCGTAACAATATAATAGATAACACAGCTTTATAAAATTATTCTTGAATGAAACTTTGTGTGTTTTTTGACTCGATCCTTGCGTGTAGACTCGCTTGCAATATCGATAAGAGAGTTCTAGGAATTTGTTACAAATGGTTCATAGGTGGAATGTCGGACTTCTTTTTCGTAAAATGAGGTAAACAATAAAAAAATTGTATGCGTCTGCAGTTCACACGCAGTAGAAGTGAAACAAACTGTGACAAGGGGTGGGAGGGATTCCAAATGTCGTGGCGTCATATTTCATATATTATATCGTTATAATATATTGAAGTTTTAAAACACGAAATTTGAAGTATTAAAGAAAAACATCAAAACATTTCCAACTCTATCTGTATGAGCAGTGTTTAAATGATTAAATATAATGCATTCTATCTCATTCTTTCGCAGGCTTAGTCCTATAGATTAAAGTGTTTATCTCTTTTTAGTGTCGCTTTTTCGTTTCATTGAGTTTCAAATCACAAAGATTCTAAAGAAGTTTTACTTCAAACTTATCTTCTTTCTTACATATAAAAATGAATGTCTGTCTGTATGTCCTTTATAGAATCGTAAACTATACATTTGATCATGTGATGATCTTTATCAAAGTTGTTGTGCATGAGCCAAAGAAGGTTTCTGAGTTGGTTCACAATTGGACCCGGTAGGTGGCGCTGCTGTCGGCATATCGATTGAAGCTTTTCCGGGCAGGACGACGTCTGCCGGGACAGCTAGGTATTTGAAAAAAACTTAAAACATCTTTTCAATTCAATTCTTCATTATGTTTCACAGGATACGTAACCAGTGGCAAAATTCAGAATTTTACCATTGCCCAATAATGGGCACGCGACATAAGGGTAGCTAAAAATTTCACTACGCAGACGGGTGTGTCGCCGACATTCCAGATTTTAAAACTAGTGGCTATACCTGAAATCGCCATTATAATCACAGGTCACAAGCGTGCCCCGAAGGCTGGTTGCATTGCCACGCTGTATGGCAATGCTGATTCGTTGCGCGAAATACGAACCAGCCTTCTGATCACTGGTGGTATCAGTTTCTTAGAAATTCCTTGAAGAAACCCTTTGCCGATGGACCCCACGGATCTGAAGTTTCAACTCCAAACGGCACAAATATATAACCCCTTCCTAGGGTTCCATATTTGCGCCATTTTTAAACTTCAGCTGTTGAAGCAGCGCTGCCAGCCCCTGCTTTAGTCATTGGAAGATGTGATGCCGCTAGAGTATCCACGCATGTCGCGTCCCATACAAGTAGCCATCCTATCTTCCAAAGAATTTCCTTTAAAATTGATACTGAAATTATTTTGGTGATTTCACTACAAAAATATTTTATCTTCATTGAAACTCCTTGCCCCTTCAAGTCTAAATCCGCCTTCCTGCCGGTAATAACTACTAAAAAACTCCCACGTTCCCAGCAATAATCTATAAATAGTCCTAAATGAACGTTGACAAGGACATTATGTCCTTCAAGTTGATCATTTGAGTCATACACCGACACAGGATGTCACAATTTGATGACAATGAAACAGATACGGCGCATTTTGCATACCAAATCTCAGTCGAGGCAATGAACAACAAATTGGTCGTTAGTATACCTAAAGAACTGTATGTGACCAACTAAAGCGTCACACGCGATCCACCCGCGCATAGTACAGATACGTAAGTATCATAAATGGAAACTGTCCTGTTTAAAAAAGAAGTATTATATTCAAATTCAAAATAAGTTCCACTCGAGAACACTTTTTGAAGATCATACATATAAGTTAAAATTTAATTTTACTTCCTATTCTATGTACGCCGCTTCGCAACGTGTTGTTGCTGTTAAGGAGAAGAAGCGGCAAGAAACTCCTCAGCAACACCTCTAAATAAAAATTGATTTTCTTTATATTTTTTATTGTATTTATATCTCGAGTTCTTTTTTTATAAGTTTTATTCAGAAGCATGTTACAGAATTATTTTTCGAAGAATTAATGGAGTTGTAGCACACAGTGCATACTCAATAAAACCAAGACACAATAAAAGGAAGCCATACACATATATTGAAACATATACACGCTAAGTAAATAAATAATTCGGCTAATCCAACGCTCGTATTGTATATAATTCAGTTTCAAATCAATCACTTTTTCTTAGTGTTAATGCAATCATAATCTCTTCATTATCAAGACTTAGGAAATGAAATTACAAAAATTTCAAACATCCAACCGAAGACACTTTTAAATTTTCCTGTATATAAATTGTGGGAATAAGAAGATTTATTCATTAGTTTAAACAGTAACTTAATTAGTTTAAACAATTAATTATAATATTACAATTGGGAGTACATGTTTTAGGCCGCGGATGAACGAATGTGGCGATGGGATGGTGAGACAAAAGGGAGGCAAAGGTTTCGTGTCTATAATTCCATCATAAATGGACTGAAGTAGTTATTGATGATGAACAAAAAAGGCCAGAAAGTAGATTCAATTTTAAATCGATAGTCGGGAGACAGCCTGTAAAAGGGTGCCCATCAATTAATACAAACTGAATTTAAATATTAACTTTTCGTATTTCACGACTGATTGGTGCATTCAGTTATTCAGATGATTTCGAAGTCAAATTTACTCTTCCAATAATTTGTATTGATTTCGCCCGTAAAAATATTTTTTTTTTAATCTTCTATGTAAAAGAGAAATATAAAACGAAGTGCTTCGTTCTGGTTTTTCTGAATACTAATAGTTGCCCAGTGGTCGAAAATCGACCATAATTAATTTAAATTATAAGTTTGAACATTATTAAGGTTCTGTTTTCAAAGACTATACTTCCATTATGACAGATTTCGCCAAGGCTACACTGTTCATTTCACTTTAACAATAAACAAAAGAGTATATATGCGTATGTGTGTGTAATGTTTTTTATTGATTTAATGTATTTTTAATGCATATTTTTTTTTAAATATTAGAATTCTGCACTTCTTCTCTATATAAACTATAAGTGTGCGAAATTTCATACTCAACACAAAGGTACAAGGTTTTGCTTCACGTATTAATATCTGAATATTAAGGATTCAGTGTATTCATTTAATGTTCAGGATGCAATAAACCAAATTACTATTTTAACTAACTAGCTTAGTTTTAGCTAACAGGCGGAATGAGAACATTCTAAAAAAAAAGAAGGAGAAAAAAGAAGCATTTGGAAATATAGGATATGTATAGGAATAAAGGATTTGTAAATTGTAAATGTTTAGACTGCATTCTCAAAACTTATATGCAATATTCGCACAACTTTGTTACCTATGATCATCTATATTTATATTCAATTGTAATGCTTTTTGCAACAGGCATCATTTAAAAAAATCATACGAAAGAAGCCACGTTAGCTCGTGAAATAAAAGCATTAAAACTTAGGGAAATTCATCTATAACAACAAGTTTTACGACAAATTGCCCGAAATGAAATATAACATGATCCTTTACGTACAAGGTTATCTCGGTGTAAAGCGTAGTCGCATCAATACAGACAACAAGCACACCCCGACTGGGGAATTGGCCCGACACCCGACAACTTAGCAAATTTCTCATCAAGACAATCACATGGACTTTTATAATATACGATTTAAACAATTTAAGTTTCGAACATCATAACATACATACTGAAATATATCACAGACCTTCACTGTGTATAGACTGACACGCACTTGGTAGGTTTTATCATTTTAATCCGACATATATTTTGAAGTGAAACTTCTTTACGAGAAGTTCTTACGAACACACTAAACGAGATAAACACCTAAATCTATAGTACTAAGCCTGCGATAGAATGAGATAGAATACATTATATTATATTTCATAATTTAAACACTATTCTTATACAAATAGAGTTGGAAATGTTTTGAAGTTTTTCGTTAATACTTCAAATTTCGTGTTTTAAAACATAAATATATTATAACGACAACATATGTAATGTGACGTCATGTCATTTAGAACCCCTCCCACCCCTTGTCACAGTTTGTTTCAATTCTTCTGCGTCTACTACATCCACACACAATTTTTTTATTTACATGCGTTAAATGTGGTATAATAATTATTTTTGAGTTTATGGCTTGTCAGCCAGGCCTATATGCCACATCTTAGATTACATAGTTTCTTAATTTTCTTAAGTCTACCTGAATTACAGCTGAATTGAAGGTTATCAACGGACACAATTCAACGGAGATTTTGTGACAACTCGAAAGGCCACATTTGACGTCAATGTTCACATTTCTTACAAAAATACATAATTACTACTCAAAAAATATCAATATCCTACAACTATTGATCATTTTTACACATTTCAGTTCCCGCCAAAAGCTTCTAAATGTGGTAAAATTAATACAAATTATAAGAAATATTATACATACATGTGCATTTTTTGTTGCTGAAGAACAGCATACAGGCTGACGGCTCAACTGTGATGGAAAGCGGTTATCGTCACCTATGCACATGGACACCTATGTACCACCTATTGTCAACACCAGAGCGACCAATGTGCTGCCGGTCCCGAAGGGGAAACTGGAACCTGGCACTGATGTGACACACTGTGCGTTATATTATACAATACATACATATATTGTATTTATTTTTTCTGACTCAGGCAAGTAAGGAAAGAAAGACTCATGATGTAGTAATCATGTAGTATAGATTATACCTATCAATAAATTGTTAAAAAAAATGCTAATGTAAAAGTATTCGCTTTATTCGCAATTTTAATAGATGTTATTACGTTGTTGAATCGAATCGTATCGTAATCGGATCGTGACGTTTAAACAACCCTAGCTACCATCAGAGGCTTAATTTGTTTAAATCAGGCCTTAAGACTCCACATTTTGTTACTTGCGAACATTGTCGTAATAATGTTAATATTGCCTACCATCTTCCACTGGAGCCAGTTAGCCGCAATGAATATAATTGGTTTTGTTTCATCTTTTGACGTGGGAGTTTCAATTATGCTCGTACAGGTATCAGCGCGGCCAAGTTTATAATTGTTGAGGGGGCGGGTTTAAGAACTTGGGCATAGGAGACAGACATGTTAGACAATAAGTCAACTACATATGCATGAAGTACATACAACCTATTAAAATTTACGGGAAGTTGGTTGGTTAAGGTAGCAAAAAAATTATTACACTGAAATTTCGCCTTAATATTTTAGTAAACTCTGTTTATTCTGTGCAGGAACGGAGATATAATACAATTTCTTGCGGCAAGGCGGCCTGTCGTAAGAGACGACGAAACAACCCACTGCCAATTGGTAGAGTATTTAATTGGATGCCCCACCCCCTGGTCTAGAGTATGCCACCATAACAACCGTGACCTATGGCACCGGTTCCGGCATTAGTGTACAGGTTCCAGTCTCCCCTTAGAGAGAGAGGCAGCACATGGGTAGCACCTTTTGTATTACAAATGTCCATAGGCGATGGTCACCACTTTCCTTCAGGTGGCCTATATGCCGGTCTGCTGAGATAATGCAATAAAAAAACTCACCCACTTTCGGATATACAATCTAGCAATTCTTGCGTCGTATTTCTGAGCTGTATTACCAGAATAAAGTGACAACTGACAAGTTGTCTGTTTTTGGGCATGATTAATGAAGCAATACCTTTGTCCTTTAAATGTCTGAATTGTACTGAATAAAGTTAGGTAACTTTCATTTTATTCCCTAAATTATTTTTATGTCTTTTTGTAGATCGATGGGACTCGCCACTGCTACGTAAATGGGTGCAACTGCACACCTACTAAATGCATGAGTTTGTTTGTTTTCTGCCGCCTCGAGGCCCGGTGGCAGAGTCCATACTTGAAATCATTTTGGGATACATGTCCCTTTGACGCCGTGGAGTAGAAATATTTATAATATTATATTATAATTACAGTGACGCGGGTGTAATGCCCTATAGTATTTGTTTTATTAATTAATTGTTGCGCAGTGAATTTAATTTGAAATTTAAATTTTGATATCATTGAAATAATTTATAATATAAAACTGTATAATATGTAAATAGTCAATTTCTGAAATAAATTACATTATATTACATAACTTCACGCCAGTTCCCTTGCGGGGTAGGCACGAACAACAGAGCGCCATTTGGGTTTATTCTTACACACCTCACTTGTCATGCACGCTCGTCTGTTCTTAAGGCTCCTGACATCACCTTCTACTAGTACACGATCAATTTGATCATGGAAGGTCTGTCGTGGCCTTCCACGACTTCTGCATCCATCCACTTTGCATTGTATATCTGTTTAGTCATTCTTTCATCATGCATTCTTTCCACATGCCCGAATTACCGGGCATGTGGAAACCCGGGCGAACCCAAGTTTATAAAATAAAAACTAAAATATCCTATAAATAAACCTAACTTAAAAATATATATACAATAGTAAAAAACTAAAATTAAAATAAAAACCTATATTAAGCCCGTCCAGCCCCACCAGACCACTGTCGCTGGGCATTGTACCTAGAAGGCTGGCAGCATTACCTCGCTGGATACAGAGGCTAATCCTTTGAGCGAGGTAAGCTCCAGCCTTCCAGTCTCCTGTTGTATAGACACTACCAAGAAAACTGTACTTCATTTTATCTCCATCTGCCCGACACGCTAATTATCTTATATATTAACTATTTATTTATTAATAAACTAAATTATTGTACTAGTGCTGGTTTAGCAACTACCGACTTTACCGACTTACCGACAAGAGTTATGAATTTCAAAGAAGCAAGTGAGGTGTGTAAGAATAAGCCTAAATGGCGCTCTGTTGGTCGTGCCTACCCCGCAAGGGAACTGGCGTGAAGGTATGTATGTATGTATTTTATAAACTTGAACAATGTATATGTAAATAATAAATATATTTTAGAAATCAACAAGTGGCAAATTATAAGTATATTATGTATTTTAATTAAAACGATAGTACTGATGCACTACAGAACCAATTCGGGGAGGTGATATGGGACGGCTGACGACAATGCTGCGAATATATGCATGTTACAATTTACGTTAAGTTGCAACTGTTGCTAGCCGCCACATAGCCAAAAAGATTTTTTTTTTTTAAATAATCGGCAGACAAACACACACATTGTATATCCCCAAATTAAGCAAGTTACGCTTGTGTTATGAGTAATATACAACGGACTACTCCGGGGCCGATCCCAGACACCCAGATCATAGTAAATAACCGAGAAAATACGTTTCCGAAATTTACTATACCAGGAATCGAACCCGGAGCCTTTGCGTTGCAGTGAGGTAGGCCGGCAAAGGCTTCGCCCGCTCAACTACAGACGCCGTCAGTGATCATCGGAAGATGGCAGTGCAGTCATGTGTTTCTGGCGCCGCTATTACAATTCACTAATAAATACCAGCTCATTATGGCAACGCGAACGAAGTCTTCTTTTTGGACAATGCCATTTTCCACTTTGGTGCGAGGTGAAACAATGGCGGACGAAATAAAATTTATGTTGGTAATTCACCGTACATAAATCATTTCGAATGCGCCGGTGTTGAATACACCCGTTAGTATCACTTACAGTTTAATGTTGAAGATTTTTTACGTGAAGAATGCGTATATATCAAGTGCCCCTGGGGAGGCAAGGGGTTAAATATAAAAATAAAGGATTCGATAGTACGAGTATTACTCCTTTATGGCCTATTTGATTAGTACCATATTTATCGAATGGCAAAGGATTGGGAAACTTTCATTTTGAAAGCAGTTTCAAGCAATGTTTGTATAAAAGTTAAATTAGGTTTTTAGTAAAGTAGAAATAGTCGCAATGATTTTTCATATTCCTGTTACAGTCTTTAGCTTTGTATGTCTTTTCTTCTCTGTGTATACTTTTGTTAATATTAAATTTTGCTACGGTATGTTACTGAATTGGCCCTAGCGGAAGATCAACGATGGTTGACAACCAACAGTTTGCTGAACTAGAACCAATTTCTTTTTATTGTATGAATTCAGCAGACATCCTACCTGATGGAAAGCGGTTAACATCGCCTTTGGAGATTTGTTACACCAAAGGTGCTACCAACGTGTTACGGTTCTCCAAAGGGAGACTGGAACCTGGCCATCACCACTAAACACAACTTAACGTTGTTATGGGCGCATACTCCAGACCAAGGCTGGTAGCCATCCAGACGGACAAATGCCTTACCACCTGGCTGTGGGTGTTTTGACGCCTCTCACGACAGGCCGCAGGACTTTTTTTATTACTTAGTATTTTTACATTGTCGTCGTCGTCAGCCATTTGCAGTCCACTGCTGGACGTAGGCCTCCCCAAGACGGCGCCACTCATCCCTGTCCTCCGATTTCCTCAGCCAGCGCCTACCGGCGACCTTGCATAGGTCGTCGGTCCATCGGGCTGGAGGGCGTCCGACACTACGTTTACCGAGACGCGGTCTCCACTCCAGGACTCGTTTGCTCCATCGGCCATCGGTCCTGCGGCAGATGTGACCGGCCCACTGCCACTTCAACTTGCTAATTTTGCGACCTATGTCGGTACGTAGTTTTACATTGTACGTAGTTCTTAATAAATATTTTTTCTATGTTTTATTCAAATTTCTTTGATTTAGGTTGCTTGCAAGAGTTCGTTTTGAGCTTTCAACTTTTTGAATCGTTATATCTCAAAAACGGTGGCTCTTAGGAAAGTATTGAAAATTGTTTTATACATAATTATCTGAACTACAATTTTTGTCTGGGCTAATTTTATAATAAAACTTACCGTTTTGCTGAAAATCGCGAAAAACACGTTTTTGTGACCTTTGACCCCGAGGAAATTTTTTTTCCAGGTGTCGGATTGATGAGGACTTTTCACATATCATTTATAATAGTGTTTTGAACAATTCTACCAATTTTCAGCCAAGTGTGAATTTTTGTAACCTCACCAACCAACCTATTTTTTGGTCTAATTTGACGGGACTATATAAGTGTGCGAAATTTCATATTCCTCTGTCCGCGCAATTTTCGTAAAAAGGTGTACAAAGTTTTTGCTTCACGTATTAAAATAATGATGATACACTCCTTAATTCTGATAATAATTAGGATTACGTAAGTACTTAGTTGACTTACAAAAAATTCTGTCAAAAGGTTGGGAGTATTTATTTCTATTCTATATTCACTTTATTATTATTTTTAGATTAATTAATATATGATACTTGTTTTTTGTGACAGTTGATACACATTTAAACCCTTTAATAGATCAAAAAGGCATTAGTATTAAAATGACTTAAAGTAATAAATAATTGTAAGAGCAACACATTGGAACAATAATTTCGCAACAGGCAAAGCTATCAGCAGTTGCCGCCTTCTCTAGGTTTTAGTGAACTGGCGTAGTGGAAAAGTAAAATTGTGATAGTGGACCTTGAACTCCGAAATGGATGCTAGGATGATAATGATGAATGGAATTAATTAATTAAGTGAATGGTAGCGAAATTGAAGATATTTAAAAGAAAGGTCAGCTAAAAAGCCACATAAATAGCCGTGCGAAAGATGTTTGTCAGGACACAATTGGAGATCCATCGTCTCTGCGTACCCCCCATCGGAAACAGGCGAGATAATATGTATGTAAATCTATATATATATATATATATATATATATATAAATCAATTGCTGTTCGTTACTCTCGCTAAAACTCGAGAATGGCTGAAATGAATTGGCTAATTTTGGTTTTAAATTATTTGTGGAAGTCCAGGGAAGGTTTAAAAGGTGAGTAAATATGAAAAAAAAATGCTAGGAATATAGTAAAAGCAATAATTTCGCTTTCCCTTAGAAACTATTCCTACCTGTCAAACATTTGATGTTCGTCGCGACGTTTAGAAATCAATCAAATTTAAAAGGCGTTCAGAAATCAAATTAAATTTAAAAGAGAAGTTTTTTTTCATTTGTTTGGTTTTGAATGTCAAACGTTTGATGTTTGTTCCGGTTAAGTTTTGACCACATCTTTTACTAAAGTTGAAACATTCTGCAATTATCATTCAGCTGCTTTATATATTGATTCTGAGGCGGTACGAAGTTTGCCGGGTCCGCTAGTCCATTAATATTTAATTTAGTTTAACATGACAGTCATTTATTATGACATTTAATATTAACCTGTTAATAATGATGATAATAAAAAGACCGAAGCTATTATACGTGAAACATTATAACAATACTTTCATAAGAGACAAAACTACCAATTCAGCAGCCGACTATGACTGCAGTGGACAGAAATATAACCAAATCGTACACAGGTGTGCTACGATATACGACCCACTCAATTCAGAATGGAAATTAATGACACCTGACTTTGTTGGACCGCCATACACTTTTCTTTTTTCCAAAACCTCCATTTGAGTGGTTTGCTAGTTTATGGTCTATTTCGTCGAGAAATCAATAAACCAGCTACGTTACTTTAATTGATGTTCGAATTATTTAAATAAGAATTTCTTGAGATATTTGGCGTCGTACTCAAAGTCAGTTAAGGTTCCGTTAATACTCGTGTGGGCGACGAGTGGATTTAGAGGTTTTTTGTGGTACAGTCATGCTAGAACTATCTTGGTTATAGATCTTACTGCCGGCTGGATCGGTGTGATACCACTGTCTCGCAGTATATCGGCGTGAAACGGCTAGCCTTTAGCTAAGCATGTTTGGTACGATGAGTAAGCGTATGGTCTGAGTGCCCGCTCTATTCGAGCGTGCAGAGGGACTAAGCGTGCAGCGTTCGTGTCAAACACATGGAAACTTTTATCCGTGCAGGAACGGAGAAAGAATACAATTTCCTGCGGCCGGGTGGCCTGTCGTAAGAGGCGACTTAACAACCCACAGCCACGTGGTAGGGCAATTGCCCGACTGAATGGCTACCACCCCTGGTCTAAAGTATGTCGCCATAACAACCTTGAGTTGTGTTACGGCATTAGTGACCAGGTTCCAGTTTCCCTTAAGAGAGCAGCAGCGCATTTGTAGCATCTTTGGTGTTGCAAATGTCCATAGGCGATGGTAACCGCTTTCCATCAAGTGGGCCGTCTGCCTGTCTGCTGATCTCCTGTAATAAAAAAAAAACTCTAGCGAGTGTCCCTAGTGGCGGCCGGCTGGCGCGGCGGCTCAGGCGGGCATGTTCGTGTTGAGCGACGCGTCGTGTATAGGAACGCTGCTAAGTTGGACGCTCTATTGCCCGTACACTAAGACCTCCGAAGGCCCAGTGTCCATATCGCGTCCCCCTATTTCATTCCCTCTATCCTATCGCTTATACCCCTTTTTTTTAGCTAGGGGAAATTCGGTACAAGACCATCAGCCACGCGAGAGGGTAATAGCGGCCGGTGTGTGGGACTCACCAGGTCGGTGTGGCACTAGCACCTGACATATGAAACGCTATTGGCACACCTCAGTTAAGAATACCCACTAAAACCCTTTGGTATTCCTTCCTGCGCCTTTTGCCAGGGCTACGGGAAAGCGAAAGCTCGACTAACAACGAGTTCCCTCGTCCTCTCTATCCCATCCTAAAGGCAACGTTTTGGCCCTGTCCTTGGTATGTTGCAAACCGTCTAGAGGCGACGATAACTACTTTTTTTTAAGTGAGCCGTCTGCCTATATGCTAGCTTCGCAAACAAAAAAGTAAAGTTAATAACAAAGTAAAATTTCTGATCATTTATTAAGCAACAGATTAATGTAATTACATACATACATAACTTCAGGCCAGTTCCCTTGCGGGGTAGGCACGAATAACAGAGCGCCATTCAGGCTTATTCTTACACACCTCATTTGCTTCTTTGACATTCATAACTCTTGTCATGCACGCTCGTCTGTTGTTAAGGCTCCTGACATCACCTTCTGCTAGTAAACGATCAATTTGATCATGGAAGGTGTGTCGTGGCCTTCCAAGACTTCTGCATCCATCCACTTTTGCATTGTATATCTGTTTTGTCATTCTTTCATCATGCATTCTTTCCACATGCCCGAACCACCGGAGCATTCCTTTCCTTACCTTCACCCCGACACTCTCTTTCAGACCAACTCTCTTTCTTACTTCGGTATTACGAACGCGGTCCGCGAGCGTAATGTAATTGCTCTATATATTTTTTTTAAACTTTGAAGGACTCAAAATTCTAGGAATGTTTTTGTGCCAATAGGTAATCTTCTCACTTTTTATATATAAAAATGTATGTACACACATAACTTGAGAACGACTACCGATTTTGATTAAACTTTTTGTGTTTGTTGGGTGATCCCCGGATGGTTTAGATTTACAACTGGAACCGGTAGGTGTCGCTGGGATCGGGTTCTAGGATCCTCCTAATCTCCTGAGCCAATTTTGATGACTTTGTTTTTGTGTGTTTAAGTGGGTCCCCGGATGGTTTAGATTCACAATTGGAACCGGTAGGTGGCATTAGAATCGGGGCCTAGATTTTTATTTTTTTAGGGCAGGACAACGTCTGCCGGGACAGCTAGTACTTAATACATTTATAACATGTTTATTCTTAAATCAGTGATCGGCCACAGTCCGTGTGACCACAACCCGATTTTGCGGGTTAAAATGCTTTGCGTGTATCCCCGTCGTGGTCGTCACCTGCCACTTAGGTTTTGCGTTCAGTTTAAGTGTATTTATATAAATCAAAAAGAAATTTATTTTATGGACGAAATATAAACTAATACAATGGAAGCTTACGTACGTACTTACGTTGACGAAACCTATTGTTTATTTTGGCAGACGATCCATCTCATGGTAAGTGGCCATTGCCGCCCATGGACATTTGCAAACCAAGGGACCTCGTTGGGACTTTAAGAATCTGTTTGCTCTCATTGTGAAAACCCTCTTAACATAATCTATTTTTTATTAGACGAGTTCAGCAGACAGGCAGATGGCCCATCCGATAGAAAGCGGTTACCATCGCCTATGGACATTTGCAACACCCAAGGTGCTTCAAATGCGCTGCTGCTCTCTAAAGGGAGACTGGGACCTGGCCAATAATGTCAGAACACAACTCAAGGACAACCATGTTATGGCGGCATGCACTAGCCATCCAGACGGACAAATACCCCACCCCCTGGGTATCAGTTGTTTTGTCGGCTCTTATGACAGGCTGCTCGGAATTTTGTCCTTTCTGCGTTACTGCCACGGTATAAGTATAATAATATAGGAATAATAAATAATATCTAGATAATTATAATTTAACCGCCACAAAAAATAATACCTGTAGTAAATTCCATTTAATAAGCGCCCTTAGGCAATTCAACAGCGAATTTCTACTAGGTTTTATGCCGAAATAATACTAAGCAGATAAATTAAGTCGGCTTAATGTAGTCATAAATCGAAAAGATACCGGGCTAGGCTGTACCACGTACCGCGATTTCTTGCCTGGGCTGCCTGGCAGGTCTGGGCAACTTGCCGTATTTTGCTATTATTGTCTTATGTATTAAATTATATTCGTTCACGATTGACTAGAAATTACCGCGGGATTACCGGGACTCAAAGTACCACAGCGTTTAAAAAAGAATGTGAGCTATCGTTATAGTGAAAACTGTGCGGGAATAAGCTAATTTTTATGGACCCGAACAACTAAAAACTGCTCATGGGAAAAGTCTCGCGGGATTCCCGGGATAAAAATTATCACACATTTTATTACATAAAATTTTCTATCGATCAGTAAAAAATCACGATGTATTTTTTTTTTAATCTGGCCATTTAAAATTATTCCCAGAAAAATTCCCGCGGTATTTGCACGATAAAAAGTAGCACAGATTTTAAAACTAAGAATCTGTCTATCAGCGAAAACGCATCTAAATCAGCCTAGTAGTTTTTACGTGAATCTCGGACAAACAAACACGAAATCTAAAAAAAATGCATCGTGTTTTCCATCGTTTATATAGTCTATTCCGGATATAGATATAGTCTATTATACGTACAGATGCGGCATCACATTAGTAGCACCTTTGGCATTGCTAATATTAATAGGCGATGGTAACTACTTTCCATCAGGTGGACCACCAGCTTGTTTGCTATACTCCAAGAATATTTTTTGTTACAAATACAGGCGAATCAAGACTACCAAGAGAAAACACGCAAAATGAGATAACCTATTTGTGAATCCCGCTAATCTGCCTATGACGAAAGAAGTGGGAACGTGGTCTGTTCTCTTAAAATAAGCGGGTAGGCCCAGGCCAGCAGTAGGGAGTTTACTAACTAACCCCGTTGCCTCAGCGACCTAAATTGAGTCGTGACCTCCGACTCGTTTCGGAGCGCTACTTTCTTGTCCGGCGCAATGTCTTATAATCTTTTCAGTTGTTTACGGTCAAGTCAGCTTCCACTCTATCCTTCTAGCGATACCTGGGATGACCAACCTGTTGCAGACCGACTGGACGCCCCAAGTATGTTTACTTCACTCCTCGATCCTCCTCCATCCGTTCTACATGACCAAGCCAGCGGAGACGGTGAGATTTTATTTCCCTAATTATTTTGGGCTCGGCCATGAGGTCTTCTATTTCGGAGGTGGTTCGGTCTCGCGCTGACCCTCACGCCGTGGAGAAGTGTCCCCCAGGTGGCGGATAGTGGAATGGTCGGTAGTACAACCTAGCTACGCATTAGGCTAAGTCCGGTGGACTCGCTGACCAAGGTTCTCCAACCTTTTGGGGTTGTGCAACGGGTTATCAAACGGAAAAACTTATTGTTACGAAACTTAAAACGAGTGAGTTTCCTGGCTGATAGTTTGAAATTATGTTTTATCAGTAGTTGTCAGTGGGTAGTAATAATAAAAGGATTTAAGCCCGTATGTAGATCCTCAAATGCAAAGCAATGCTTGAGATCGAAACCGGTCAAAATTAAAAAGTAGTTTACAACGCACACTGGATGACAATTCTGAATTACTTCTCAAATGGGTCAAATTTACACTGGCCTAGGAAAAAAGTGGTCTGTACTTTTGACCAGACTCATTTATTCTTATATATTTTGATGCACTGAATCCGAATCTGGGGACATTGTGGTCTATACTCTCAAAATTTTGGTCCATAAACCCTTTAAATTTTGAGTGTATGGACCAAACTGACCCTAGATTCGAAATAAGCGCAACGAAATACATAAGAATAAGATGGGTCTGGTCAGAAGTACAGATCACTTTTTTGTGGGCCAGTGTTATCATTTGAAAAAAGTCTATATACATATATGTATATTTGGTATATATTTCACTAGCTGTGCCCGCGAAGTCGTCCTCGTGGAAATTGTTTTCAAAACCCCCCGATTTTGAAACACTCTTCATTGGTGCTTCGCTCCTATTGGTCTTAGCGTGATGATATATATAGCCTATAGCCTTCCTCGATAAATGGGCTATTTAAAACTGAAAGAATTTTTCAAATCAGACCAGTAGTTCCTGAGATTAGCGCGTTCAAACAAACAAACTCTTCAGCTTTATATATTAGTATAAGATATTATCCTGCTAACTTAGGATTTTTTTGGGATATAGACATATTGTAATGTTGCAAGCCGATACTAATCCTTTGCAGGTGTCTTATTACACCTTTAAATTTGAGTGATTTATTGTTCGCGCAAATCTATTTGTCCACGCCGCCGTAAGCCGTCATAAAACCTTTCCTCTGTTGGTATTCATGCGAATTATTGGGAGCCATTAAGTTGATCGTTTAATGATGTCAAGAACCAGTGGGCTGCATGTTGCTAGGAGACCATGTCTAATTTACAAATGGATGGTCAGTCGGGAAATGCGCCAGTCATGTTCTGACTGCAAACGAGGCGCTAACTTAGTGCACTTTTGGAGCGAGTATCTTATAACAACGAACTTTGCGCGATTTATGTGATAACGACTTTTTAACCTACGATTTGGTTTTGCTGTATTCGGCTATACTTTTAAGAACTGTGAATTACGTGTGTGTACTTCTAATAAACTTTGTGGTAATTCCAACGGCATTTTCAAATTTACATCCTACAAATCCCCTACAAATTCATAACAATAGTAAGTCTTTAATTTTGATAGGTGATAAGAGTTAATACCGAATTTTATATCTAAAAAATCAATAGTTAATCCAAAATGTTAGTTTGGTATAGTATACGAAGACCAAGCAAATAATATTCTAAAAAGGTTAGAAATGGTTCAAAACATTGAGTACATGATAGTTCGTTCAAATTAAAAGCTCCCCGACTGTCAATTACAAAAATGATCTTAACCGAACCTTGAAAAGGGGTACAGTGAATGGCTAATGCTAAAGTAGTCCCGGATAGAAGCTAAAAAGCGGTCAAACGACCGGGAACTAGTTCGTATTCGACTGGAGACTGCGCCTCGTAACGGTGAGGCGAGACCAAATATTAATATTCTATGAAACTATTAGGGTTTCCACTTTACAAAACGCTTCAGTTTTTCTCTATCACACACAGAAGAGTTACCATATGAAACTACAAATATGGCAACGATGTTTAATATAAAGACATTTATGTACATCACCATATTTCACGTGGATGTATTATGTTTATATAGATTAAAAAATAAAATATAGAAGATTAAGGTGATATGAGCGGAATATGAGGAGGAATGAAGGAGGGAAGATTCATGGATTATGTAATTTGTGGTGCACCAGAAGACGTATGGCAGATAAACGAGTAAGCAAGAATTATTATTGATAAGGTAACACATACCAGTCAGCTAATTAGTTGAGTCTATTATTACATTCGCGTACGCGGAAAGAAATACAAGGATATCCATCAAGGTAAATGACTACACAAGATAAATTACTAAGCTGAGATGGTAGTACACTAGGTAACATTTGTAAAAAGGACACATGGCCGATAGAACATAAATATGAATCCAGGGGGCCAATTCTGCTATTAATATCTTGTCAAAATCGCCCAACACTATAGTCTCAGTGGTAGGTTTACCTGATTTCGGTATTCTGTTAATTCCAATGGCGTGCACGTGGTGCGCCACTCTATAAATATTTAAAAGCCAAAACTCTCGAAATAAATGCCCAATATTTTTGGTAGCTTTTGAATATTTCTTTCGGCAAATGCCTTTTTTGGTAATGGTAATATCTTTTTTTTTCTACTGTTATCCTACCGCAACGATATTGAGAACATACTGTGAATTTAGCAGTATATACATTTTTCACACTATTGCATTGGAATTGTACTTTAAACATCTTCGTAACGCCAAGGTATTAAAATAGCAGAATTAGGTCCCTGGAGCAGAAATCTCCTTGGTTATAACAGTGTAAGAGAAGTCCTCCAAGCTAATGAAGTGAAGACCTGCGCAAAGGTTGCCTGTAGGGGCTGAATGAGGAAAGCTGTCTGCGTTATATTGTGCAACTGTAAAGGCCTAATTGATATGTAGCACGTACTTGGGGAGGCCTACGTCCAGCAGTGGACTGAGAGTGGCTGAAGAAGAAGAAGAAGAAAGGCCTAATTACAAGCTTTTATTTAACTTGCAATGGATGTATGTAAGTTCGGGTGGAATCTTGCAAGTTAAATTTGACCAACTCCCCGATTTCCGATTGAGCTGAAATTTTGCACGCATATGTATATCGCGTGACAATGCAATAATATGGTACCATGGAGCTGATCTGATGATGGAGTCGGAAGGTGGCCATAGGAACTCCTGTACTAAACAAGATAGACCCGTCGTATTTGGGCTCGTTTTACTTGTCATGTCTAGCACTCTACATGCTACATGATATCCAGGATCTGAAAAGCTTGTATTTAAAAACCTTTTTAAAAAAAGCTTATTTTACCATTGATCATCGATCCGTTGTCGACGAAGACAACGTAACTCAAAGTCAAAAATGTCACAATCAATATTAGAGGGTGTGTAACCGGTTTGATAAGATCGTTTGAATATATAACAACGGACTACACGGTTGTCAGGGGTTGCATAAATTATGAAATAAGTCTATGTAGGTAATTATTGAATAATGCTACTGCAGTACCGTTTGTCATCGGCTGTACATTCATGTACGCACCGTTTCTCTTGCGTACCGTGAGGCTTTGGAATGAGTTCCCAGGCTGGCAGTGCCTTGGTGACATCAAGCGCTTACCATCAGGGTCATCAGCCAATCTGCTGAACTCCGACTATAAATAAATGTAGAGCTTCGCAGGCGACTTCATCGCGTAATCATCAATTAATTTTTAGGAGTACATTTTATGGGATAAAACTATTCTATGTTTTAGTCTAGTGCTTATTTGGTAATCTGAGTGAGCGTTTCTTTCTAGTACTATCGGCGACTGAACTCGTTTATGAACTATAAGACTGTCGGATCGTTGACTGGCACGCTGACCGAGTGAACCATATATACAATACATCGATTAAAGTTTGATAATGTGCAACGATATTTTTTTTAGTACAGTGTAGGGAACCAATTCTTATAGTACATAGTTCATGAACTACTTAAGATTATTATTATGACCAATGTTTTAAATACGTGACAAAAAGAGAATTTACCTGGATGGTTAATCGATATAATAAAATAATTTTTTAAACTAGTATAGAGAAGGAAACTTAGCTTATAATATATTCTACCGATAATCCCTTAAGACTATAAGTAGAATACTGAGCCTAGGTAATCGAAGTCAATGGGTAAGGTTCCTAGAAGGCTGACTACGTTACCTCGCTGGATCGCCATACTGATCCGTTGTCCGAGGTGGGAACCAACGCTCTGATCTTCCGAAGAATTAATAAGTCGTTTTGAAATAAAATATTATAATTAAAAACATACTCTGACTCACAAAAGAAGTCCCACAGACGGGGCGCTACGGTCGCGCAATTTTAGAAAAATTCCGATTTAATAATATTACTGTTTATTTAAGATTATTTACATCCAACACCTAATTAAAAATAAAATAAATTATAAATAAATTAAAGTATACAATAAATTAAACTATATATACAAACTAAAGTTAAACTATAAAATCTAGTACCAGACCGCTGGCAGTCGGAAACGTGCCCAAAAGACTGGCCACATTGCCTCGCTGAATGGCAACGCTAATGCGTTGCCCGAGGTATGAACCAGTCTTTTGGTCACGTGAGACATCCACCAGACGTTTGGTTATGTCTCGATAAAGCTTGTGCGCCTCAGGCCCCCATGCTCCTAGGGTCTCGACCTCAAAAGCCACAAATATGTAGCCATTTCCGATGGCTGAGTATTTGCGGAGTTTTGGAGCCTCCTGTTGTACAGCAGCTAACTGCAGCTGTACCGGCAGACATGCTAGTGGCTGGAAGATGGGACACTGCCAAAGTATCGACACAAGTCGCTTCCCATACTAAGGGGCGACCCATCTTCCAGGGCACCAATGACATACCATGTGGTCTCCTGTCGTCGTCGCGGTACAAAACCGTTCGGTTCTAGGACAGCAGGTACCCCGGCGATGACAAGAGCCCGACCGGTTATGTCATTAAGTGTTGGATGACGTGAAATTCTGCCGGCACTCCTGATACACGATAACCCATGGTGACCGAGGCGCTCGACTTTATCTCCGCACTGACAGCGGTGTGGGACAATACAGGCCGCCCCTAAGCGAATGCAAGCAATTATTCTAAACGTATTATCGTCTAGAAAAGGGCCCAAATTCGCAGAGGGGAATGCCTGTAGCCACAAGTCAGACTCCCAATGCGAGACAGCTAGGAGACGAGCACGCTCCGTCTTATTAGCACACGTATCCAAAAAAAATGTATGCACCAACGAGCAAAGCGGGCCGTCCCACAACTTCTGTGACTATAATATTACTACATAGAATAATAATATAATGTAACATTTACATTAAAACACTTAATAAAAACAACATAATAACGTGGCCGGGCTGATCTGTATAATAAGTTCTAATTTTTGCCGCGGGGCTTTCTTCGTAAGACGCACTCTAGAATTATTTATTTTAAAAAAATCTATAACAATCAAGCAACAACAAAATGCCTTTATTATTTAGCCTCCTGTTCAATAAACATACATAAAATACCTTCAAAGAATTATAAAAGGGGTTATCAAGTATAAATTATCAATCAATATGTCGCCCATAACTCATACGTAATAACTGACATTTTTCAAATATTTTTTAATTCATATTCAATCGCTAGCCAACCCTATCGTTTAGTACCTCGGGATACCTATTTATTTACCTGGCTATTACCGGTGTAAGTATAGGTTACATACGATTTATACCAGTCTATACCAAGTTCTATGTCGGTGGTTTTATTTTGTATAATTTAAAACTTTGTCAGGTGTTTCGGCTTTTAGGTACTTGAATCCAGGATAGCAGATGTTTATGGACGACGGTAGACACTTACCAAGAGGATGGTCCATTTTATTACTTGTTTGCTATTTGCTGCTGTTGCATTTTGACACGAGTTTATTACCACATTTTGTAGCAGTGTTTAATTTTGTAGCACTGTATTAAAGAAATGTATTGATTAAATCTATGAAAATTTGTATATTTTTTAATTACGATGAAAATTCACAATGGCCCTTATTTTGTTTTGAGTAGTATATATTACGTATTCCTCCTAAATTCATTCATTATAGTTGTGTGATTTCTAAACTGACATTGACTGGCGGATCCGTAAATTGCCGAAATTGGATGCCGAAATTGAAGGGCTGGTGGATTAGGCCAATATCATAGTCGAGAGCAAGGCATATCGCCAGCACTGCCTTGGCCACCAACAAAGAATGGGTGAGGATCGAGGAGTAAAAAGAGCCTATCTAGGCCGATTGAGTGGGTCGTTCCACATATCGCTGGAATGTCGTAATGAAGACTGATCTGCACGAGCTTCAAGCCTATGACTGGGAGAGACAGCACTGAAAAGAACCGTGTGGAGTAGTCTCGTTTCGGAGTCCAGGATTTATTTTGGATTGTTGAGTCACAGCACAGCTGTTAGTTAGCAACTGACATTGCTTTGTAAATAACTTATTATGCATTCTTGAGCTCTGTGTGACTGTACCAAAATATGGTAACGCTCCCAATAAACTTATTTAATAGTTTCGAAAAAATATTTTTTTTTGAAAAATCTTTTTAAACCCTCCAGCTGTTCTTCCAGAGGGCTATAATGCATACTTCTTTAAAAAGGGTGTATGTACCTAAATATAATATATTCAAAGTCTTGATGAGATAAGCAATGCATCGACGCCCGTTTGCCATCAAGCAACTATAAAAATAAACATAGGCGAAAATAAGTTATACTACAGTTGTATGGCATTTAGAATAAGGCCATACACAAGTAAATTTACTTTAGCAGTTATTAATAAGTAATATTAAACTACAGATAAAAAAATAGTCCTCAAACCACTATCAGAGCCCTTTGGGAACATTGACAAATGGATGGCAGCGTTACCGTATTGAATAACTACGCTAATTCTTTGGCCAAAATAATGGCTAGCCTTTTAGCTACGTGAGACGCCTAGGCCTAGTTCTTAATTAATATGAAATAATATTATAAAGGTACATACATACATGCATACATAACTTCACGCCAGTTCCCTTGCGGGGTAGGCACGAACAACAGAGTGCCATTTAGGCTTATTCTTACACACCTCACTTGCCTCTTTGACATTCATAGCTCCTGTCATGCAAGCTCGTCTGTTCTTAAGGCTCCTGACATCACCTTCTGCTAGTACACGATCAATTTGATCATGGAAGGTGTGCGTGGCCTTCCACGACTTCTGCATCCATCCACTTTTGCATTGTATTTCTGTTTAGTCATTCTTTCATCATGCATTCTTTCCACATGCCCGAACCACCGGAGCATTCCTTTCCTTACCTTCACCCCGACACTCTCTTTCAGACCAACTCTCTTTCTTACTTATTATGAAGGTGAGAGGAAACAATGTAGAATATCAAAGAATGGTGTGAGTTGGTGCTGGCTAATGTACTGTGTGTACTTGCCTAATTAATTTTCTAAAATCGTCACAAACATTAAGTAATTTCTTAATGTGTAAAAATTTCCCACTCCCTTCAAGTAACTGAACCGTGAACGTAAAAATGAGGGTTGGGGTACAAAAAGGGTAACTGTTAGATAATTTTATATAAGGTGAGGAACACAAAACAATTATAAAATTACTTATAATCGAATACAATAAAAAAAAACTTAACCTATTTGTATTGTAGTCTACCCATAGTCCCTCAAGACTATAAGTAGAATACTGAGCCTAGATCACCGTCTTCTATGGGTAAGGTGCCCAGAAGGCTGGCTACGTAATAATAATTCCATGATAATTCTTTGTGCTTGTTACAACATTTCTTGAAAACTATTAGCTAGTTTCCGAAAAAAATTACTGTGGTATAGAAAGACAGACAGACGTGAGGATTTCATAGCGATTTTCATAAATGACTCCGAAACCTAAAACTACCTAAGCGATGCATCATCAATATGGATGCGGACACTTCTTACGTCAAAACCTATTATTTTTACATATAAAAGAACAGACGTTAAAATAACAAATAAGTAAAGGAATATAATCTCCTGCGTCCGGGCGGTCTGTCGTAAGAGGCGACAAAACAACCCACAGCCAGGGAGTAGGGCGTTTGCCCGACTGGATGGCTACCACCCTTGGTCTAGAGTATGCCGCCATAACAAGTTTGAGTTGTGTTCCGGAATCAGTGGCACCTTTTTTTTTGCAGGAGTTAAGCAGACAGGTAGACGGCCCACTTGATAGAAAGCGGTTATCATCGCCTATGGACATTTGCAACATCAAAGGTGCTACAAATGCGCTGCTGCTCTCTTAAGTGAGACTGGACCTTGGTCACTAATGCCGGAACACAACTCAAGGTTGTTATCGCGGCATACTTTAGACCAGGTGTGGTAGCCATCCAGTCAGGCAAATATCCTACCACCTGGCTGTGGGTTGCTTTGTTGCTTCTTACGTCAGGCCGCCCGGCCGCAGGGAATTGTATTCTTTCTCCGTTCCTGCCTGGATAATACCTCGGGTGTGGCTAATGGCCATAGGCGACGGTAACGACTTTCCATAACAGTTGGGCCGTCAGCATGTCTGTTGAACTCATGCAATAAAAAAAGACACTGCTGTCACAATAGATTTCTCAAACATTATAAAAAGAGTCGAGCAAACATCAGATCCAGACATTTTATAGTATACCGAGCATTCTTAGACACGTGTAACGGCGGTGATAACGGTTTGTTGCATTGTATGTACTATTGGGGAACATTGTTCGAGGGTAGATAAGAATTCGATTATGTTATACCAATGGGTCACTTTATTTTTTTTTAAATTCGAGATAAGACCTCTCTGTAATATATTAGTAGTATTCGATAGCGTCTTGTACGCTGAGGCTTGAAGATAACAAAATGCTATTTATTTTCTTTTATATCAAAATTCTGTAGATTTGCCTTTTTGTTTTGTAAGTGTGTCCGCCACTATCTTCAATCATTTCATCTATACAATATTAATACGTAAAGCAAAAACTTTGTACCGCTTTTTACGAAAAATGCGCGGATGGAGGAGTATGGAATTTCGCACACTTATAGTTTATATAGAGAAGGAGTGCAGAATGCTAATATGTTTAAAAAATTATGCATAAAAAATACATTAAATCAATAAAAAAATATGGAGCCTTTGGAAGGGTTTACATATTTGTGCCGTTTGGGGTTGAAACATTAGGCCCGTGGGGTCCGTCGGCAAACATTTTCTTTAAAGATATATGTAAGAAACTCTTTGACACTACCCGTGATCAGAAGGCTGGCTCATATTTTGCACAACAAATAAGTATTACCATACAGCGTGGCAAGGCAGCTAGCCTTCTGGGCACGCTCCCCGTTGGCAGTGATCTGCTACATAATGTATTTTAGTTTCAATGTCTTTGGTTTTTTATTTTTACTTATAGAAAAACTGAATAATTAACATAAAAAAAACATTACACACATTACCATGTATTTGACACACACACACACGCATATATACTCTTTAGTCAAATTAACAGTGTAGCTTTGGCGAAATTTGTGATTATAGAAGTATTATAGTTTTTGACAACAGAATCTTAATAATGTTCAAATGTTACGTGATATTACATAATCAAATAATATCAAAATAAAATATTTAAAACTTGTTAATTTTTAGTTTTTAATTGTATTTTTTAAGTTTGTATATTTGTAATGTAATTTGTATTTTTTAAGTTAATTATTGTTTAACTTATAATTAAAATAAAAACAGAATACATACGAAGGATTTAAGCTTACATTACGATAATCCAGATGTATTTCAAGATAAAAAAATATATATAAGGAAAAGTATGAATAATATTTTCTTAAGTTTTCGCGACTTGTATACATAATAAAACTACGTTTTAACGGTTTTAAGCGCGGTAATTTTATTCGATCAGGGCCGTGATCACGGCCACTGAAAAGTGGCCGAAACGTCGGAAAAACCAAAATCAAATAATATTACCGCGCTTAAAACCGTTGAAAAGTATGAAAATAGAAAAGAAGTCGAAGTTATAAAAGAAAAGGATGAAGATACAAAAGAAAGTAGTGACGAAAAGTATATTTTTTTTTTAATGCATGCGTTCAGCGGACAGGCAGACGGGCCACCTGATGAAAACCGGTTATCGTCGCCTATGGACATTTGCAACACCAAAGGTCCTACCAATGAATGTGCTGCCGCTCACTAAAGGGAGACTGGAACCTGACAACTAAAGCCGGAATACAACGCATACTGTCTTTATAATCCTTTTGAAGTAATAGCTAGATAAGTTGCTTAAGTCGTGGTAGAGTAATGGCTAGCGCACACGTCCCAAACTCAAAGGGCGTGGGTTCGATCCTGGCCGGAACGTATGCACCACTTAGTAAGTTTTCTGATTTAACGTGCATATTGTTACAATTACCACGTGCTAACAACGCTGAAGAAAAACATCGTGATGCAACCGGCACAGCGAGATAACTGATGTGTCAAACCTGCCAAGCCGCCTTGGCGGGTATACTGTCCGTTCCCCCTATAATGGGAGGCCCGAGTCCAGCAGTGGGAAATTTATGGGCTGATATTATTATTATATAATAGCTAGAAAACAAGCCTTTTGAAGTTACGAAACATGTGCTATGATTAACAATTCCTTAAACTCCAAACCCCTAACTTAATCCTAAACAGCAGGAAGCAGAAAAAGAAATACAACTATAAAAGTCCACCGCAGTCTACTTTAAAAACATGTTTGACATAAGAATGCACTCAGAAACGTAAAACAAATCACTTGTCGGTTCAAAATTAACCGCGGACCAAGAAATGTTTATTTAAGTCGTGATTCTAAAGTCTTTTTTTTCCGAAAATAGACTTTAAACACGTGTAGACTGTAGTCTTAAGCTGCATGCCCATTAACATTAATCCTTTTTATTTTGGTGTGAACGTGGAAGTTAGGCTTAGTACACATCGCTGGTGAGTCTCATTGTTTACGTTGTTCTTGTTGACATGTTGAATTCAAGTTCGATAATGAAAACTAAACATGCTTAAGGTGTATGTAGTAATCCCGTTGTATGTTTAAATAGTCAAAAGTAGTATATTAAGGGTAAATAAATACTAAATAACCTCAAAAAAATTGTCAAATTCGATAGTCAAAGTTTTAAAAATTTCTAAATAGTGTTAATGTAGGTGTTTAGACATGGTTCGGGGTAGATGTAGTACCTATGGTCCAGTTCCTGAGGCACCCCATAAAAGCGTATAGGAGAGGGACGCAGGTTAGGTTTAGTGGGTAGTTTGACTACCGACATCCCGTCTTCCGCTCGGAGGCCACGGTAGGAATACGGTCGATCAAGAGTCCCACACACCCCTCGGTTTAAAGCCCTCCCGCCAGGCCCGAGGATGTGTTCCAAGAAGACATTCCCACTGCGTCATTAAAAAAAATGTGTTTAGATACGATAGAGTCATATTGGAATCTTTATATTGTTTACAGCGCATCTGTTAGAGCCACGCACTAACAGAATATCGAGGTGAAACGGGTACCTTTGAGCTAATCATGTTTCGTACGATGGGTGAGAGATTCGATAGCTCAATTCCCCTATCTCCTCTCCCATCCCCTGTATTTCATCATAAAAGATTGGCAAGCGTTAACTTCACTCCTGCTGTTGTAAATGTACAATGTATATATATATATATATATATATATATATATATATATATATATATATATATATATATATATATACATACATACATACATACATAACTTCACGCCAGCTCCCTTGCGGGGTAGGCACGAACAACAGAGCGCCATTTAGGCCCATTCTTACACACCTCACTTGCTTCTTTGACATTCATAACTCTTGTCATGCACACTCGTCTGTTCTTAAGGCTCCTGACATCACCCTCCGCTAGTACACGATCAATTTGATCATGGAAGGTGTGTCGTGGCCTTCCACGACTTCTGCACCCATCCACTTTTGCATTGTATATCTGTTTAGTCATTCTTTCATCATGCATTCTTTCCACATACATATACATATACATATACATAAACATATATATGTATATGTGTGTGTGTGTGTATATATACACACACACACAATATATATACAACGTCTGCCAGGACCTGTAGTTTATTATATTTAACAACTTTTCGTTAGTAGCTAATGAACTTCAATAACTAAATTAGACTTAAAGGACAATATGTACAAGCCCTATAAGTTTCATGATATCAATTAGGAGTATTTAAAAACATGATGACAATATCAAAGGCATATTGAGTGCACATGAGTTGGGTGGTATTAAAACACAATACATCATCTTAATCTCAAGTCATAAAAGATTATAAATTGCTTATGCTTTTACAGTACAAGCACATTTCATTGATAGTGTTTACATTAGATAGTGTTTATATTAACTTTTCATTATAATATATTGTTACGAGTTGCAGGACTCGAATTAAAATGCCGTTGGAATTATTATAGAGTTTTTTAGAATTTATTAAAAACAGGTATAACACAGGTACAAATATAACTGAACACAACCAGTGCAAACGTAATGCACGATTCATAATACGCGCAAAGTCCGTCATTAAAATAGATTACCGAATGTACACAAGTCTTGCCTCGCGGCTGGTTATCGCTCGACTACCGATCTCTCCACTGGGCCATTGCTTTATACTGCACCGATACAATATGTCTGCCCGACCGCGTAGAACTAATTTCTTAGAATCACTTCGACACACCTGGCTAATGACTGCCATAAAAGATTACTGCCATAATACACAATGGGCACAAAGTAAACAAAAGAAGTCCAAATGAGGACAAGTAATAAAGTGTGCTTTTATGGTATGCAGGTGTGAATCCACTTTTGTCGGCTTGTAGGTCGTAACAATATTCTTTATTATTAAGGTCATTATATACGAGACCTGCCAAGCAACCTTGGATAAGCGTGGCGGGTTACTGTCCATTCCTCTATAATGGGAGCCCAGCGGTGGGACATTTATGGGCTGTTATTATAATTATTTCTAACCAAAAGCCTAAATATCAATTTTCATATACCTAATTTGAGGAATTACAAGTTGATCTACAAATTCTCATCCCCTATTTCACCCTTTCTAAATATTATTTAAGATAGAAGATGGCCTATATCCTTTTCCAGAATACGATCTATCCACTTACATAATTTAGATCCATTCCTGATCGGTTCCTATATCATACTATTTTTGACATCACTTGTAGGGAGTTGATGTTAAATTTTAACCGATAGTAGGGCAAATGAACGGTCGGTAAGATATAAGAACCGGCTATCACCTGTTTAGTCAAGTAATTAATTAATAAGAAACAGAACGACTTTTCTATTTATATTAGTAGGTTTAAGTATGCAGCAATATTTTGCACTTGTTACACGCGATATTTTAGAAATAAGTGTTAAGAATTAAAAATGAAAATGAAAATTCCACCATCGCATTAATCATTTGTTTTGTTTTAACAATAACAAAGAAAGCCATTCTAATTTGAGTAACATAATAAGCGGCGCGTATATTTTAATGATTGAGCGTTGTTCACGCGATGCGTCGTCGTCGAAGCGTAAGCAACGCGAGTACACGCTATAGCAACACGTTTATAGTAAATTATATTAGCATATTTTTTCGTTATGTATCATTATAATATTTATTGCCACAATTACCACTTGCTAACAACGGTGAAGGAAAACATCGTGATGAAACCTGCACAAGAGTGCAGAACCTGAGAGACCCAAGCGCAGTAATGGGTCGTGTATGAGCTGTTATTATTATATCATGTATCAAGACCACGGGTCATTTAAATGTCCCGTGGACTTGATACATGATATAATAACAGCTCATACTCACAATCCCACGTTTCAAGGTATCCATGGTAACAAGGCCACGGCAAAAATTATCCGAATCACGCTGGAACATTTGGAGATTTCGCTTAGAAATTTCCAAACGTCACTTTGTTTTCGTCGGTTAACATTCGTGGCACCCATCTTGCTAACACTTCTTTGAACTCCAGTGAATCATTTAATACGGATTAAACGCTACCAAAAGATATCTTTAGGATTTCAGCTATATGTTTTATAGATAGATAGATAGATAACACTTTATTGCTCACCAGAATAAACAAATACAAATTAAAAATGTATAATTACAATACTTCTTGGCTAAACAACAGGCGGCCTTATCGCTAAAAGCGATCTCTTCCAGGCAACCTAGCTTAAAAGAAATTCCTAACTAATATGGCGATGTAGGTGAAGCAGAAAAACATAGGACTGTACAATTTAAATATACATACTTACACTAATTTATAAATTTAATACATATATAAAAAATATAATAGTAATATATATACGTATATACAAAATAATTTAAATAAACATATTTGTTAACATTATATGTGACCAGCATTTTATATATTACAATAGATAAATAAGTAAATGTTTAATATATTAGACATATGTAGGTAATGTTTTGGCCTCTCTGACAGTAAGAGGCAACGCATTCCAGAGTTGGACAGCCAGCACTGTGGAAGAGTTATCATAAAAGGATGAAGTGTGTGCAGGTGTCAGAAGTCTACGATATGTATCTGTGCGCAAATTGTGAGGTGAGACTTAGAATGTGAGTATTCCGGCGAAAACGAATAGGAAGCCACTTGGGCTTAATACGAAATTCAGAAATTTATTGTTGTTCTAATGTTTAATAGTTATTATTCTGTCTTCCAAAACCAGATTCTCAACTTTTATCACATTTTCTTGCGTAATGGAGGTTGAAGGCCGCTCGGAACACCGGGTCATCTTTACGGCTTGATCTACCTCCTTTAAATTCAGCCACCCAGTACGCAACCGTAAAATAGAGTACAACTTCATCCCCTAATGTCTGCTGAATGTCTGAAAACATTGTATCGTAGACATTTTTTTCAAGCTGAGATATTTAATCGCTTCACGTAACTCACTTTTATCCATAACTAGCTGTGCCCGCGACGTCGTTCGCGTGGAATTTGTTTTCAAGACCCCCCGATTTTGAAACATTCTTCATTGGTGCTCCGCTCCTATTGGTCTTATCATGATGATATATATGTGTGCCTATAGCCTTCCTCAATAAATGGGCTATTTAAAACTGAAAGAATTTTTCAAATCAGACCAGTAGTTCCCGAGATTAGCGCGTTCAAACAAACAAACTCTTCAGCTTTATATATTAGTATAAGATTTTGTGTTCTTAGCAACTCGATGCATGCAAAAAACAATTTATTACTTTTTAATTTCAATAATGTATTCACCCAAAAAGGTTTTACATATATGGACTTCTAGGCACTTTTTGATTCACCTAGGTAAGTAGGAGTTTCAATACGATTCAGAAATGACTAATAATGTTATATGTAAAAATAGCCTAGTTTCGTATCAATACAAACAAATTTGAAAGTAAACATAATTTAATTTCAGTAATATAAACTATTAAATATAAAATATTTACATTAAAAAGGAGCTTACAAAATACTTTACAGTTATTTTGACATCATTAACATTAGAAATCTTCATTTGAGCTACAAATATGCCAAATATTACAGCATTTTCATGATTTTGGCCTTTCGACATATTCTGGCCACGCTCCATTATCAATCGGCCAGAGCCCATATTATTTAACATTAATCATAATAAAAAGATTTAAATGTAATGTAAACATTGAGGGCAACACGACGACAAATCTAAAGTTTCTTTTTTGAACCGCACTGTGGCTCCTTTGTTAATTTGTGCTGCCACCTATAAGAGTATGTGACGTGAGCTGTAAATTGTGGAAGAAGGCGGGGTTCCAAACCTAATATTCGTGCAGAAACGGGGAAAGAATACAATTTCCTGCGGCCAGGCGGCCTGTCGTAAGAGGCGACAAAACAATCCACAGCCAGGTGGTAGGGCATTTGCCCGAATGAATGGCTACCAATCCTGGTCTAAAGCATGTCGCTATAACAACCTTGAGTTGTGTCGCCAGTCTCCCTTAAGAGAGCAGTATCGCATTTGTAGCACCTTTGGTGTTGCAAATGTCCATAGGCGATGGTAACCGCTTTCCGTCAAGTGCGTCGCCTGCCTGTCTGCTGAACTCCTGCAGTAAAAAAAATATAAAAATTTGCATAATTTTTGTTCTACGATTTTTTTCAATATATTCATAGTTATTCTTGTATACGAGGTGGAGGCAAATCCAACAAATGCTATTTCTTACTACTATAACTATATCTAAATATGTGTCAATTTCACTAAGCTATTCTCCAAAATCGACAGCTTCAGGCCCTCTGTATTACCATAATTGATATTGACACTTCAGACAACATACTATATAAAGTTACAAGACTAATTTTATTTATGTGCGCCCACCCTTGAGCATTTATTACCGCGAAACGGGCTGGCCAATAAAACCACTGAATCGCTCTCGGTGGGGAGCGTTGACCCATGTTTTTGTTTTGTTTTGCGGTTTTGTGGTTTAAGTGTTAGTGTGCTTTTTTTTGTTTGTTAGGCTGGTTACAGATTCACGCCACATATCACGCCGCGTACACATTGAATCGATGAAGACCAATGAATGTTCGTCCATACCTTGTTGCATATTTTTGATTATGGAATATGGAATGTATTCGCCACTAAAATTCGAATTTTAAAACTAATTGAAATGAAACTTCTTAAGATTCCATTTCTAAGTAATAAAAAATTATATCCATATTATTACATATAAAGGGTAACTACTATTATATACATATTTACAAGTAAAAGATGTAGTCCAGATCGCTCTCGGTGGGGAGCGTTCCCAAAATGCTGGCCGCATTCCCGCGTTGTATGGCAACGCTAATACGTTGCCCTAAATATAGGCCAGCCCTTTGGTCACGCGAGACTTCTTTCAATCGCTTTGAAAGGTCTCGATAAAGTTGATGAGCCTCACGTCCCCATGGCCCCAAAGTCTCAACCCCAAAAGCCACAAATATGTATCCGTCACCGATGGATGCATATTTGCGGCGTTTCAGGGTTTCTTGAAGTGTGGCAGCTCCTCCGGCAGTGACGGCTGTATTTGGAAGATGGGAAGCCGCTAACGTATCGACACAAGTTGCGTCCCATACTAAGGGGCGTCCCATCTTCCAAGGTACCAACGACATTCCGTCTGGTCGCTTGCCATCGTCGCGGCACAGTCCGTTCGGTTCAAGAACAGCAGGTACCCCGACGGTGACAAGAGACCGGCGGATGATATCGTTGATTGCCGCATGTCGAGAAGTTCTACCAGCACTCCTCAAACACGACAAGCCACGATGACCAAGTCTATCAACTTTATCTCCGCACCGACAACGATGTGGGACTACGATGTCTGCCCCCAGGCGAATGCAAGCAGCAATCCTGAATGTAGTATCATCCAGGAGTGTACCTAGATTCGCCGAGGGCAGACTCTGAAGCCACAGACCAGACTCCCAGTTAGAAACAGCTAGGAGGCGAGCACGGTCAGTTTCGCCGGTGCAAGATGACATGAGATTGTCATACACCGACTTACTGAGCGGCCCATCCCACAGCGCCTCTGCATCTTTGGATCTAAAGGAAGTAAGTAATTAAATTTTTTTTCGATAAAACGTCAAAAGCTGACAGAAAAATGATCCATGACGCCATGCAGCCATGAAGGGTTTTGTGAGTAGCTTTTCAGAGTTACATTTTAAGGTAAAACGCGCACTAGGGTCTAATTTTTTGCAAAAAAATTTTAGAACGCGCCGACCGCATTATAACTTATATCATACATTTTATTATCGACAAAATTGTATAATATAACTACGAAAATGTCAAGTGTCAATGAGTGTTGTTAAACTTTAACAATACTCATTTACAGTTCACATCTTTGTCTTCCGTGATTACGGCTAGTGAAAGTGGCCAAAACGTCGGAATAATAAAAATCAAATAAATTACCGCGCTTTAAACTGTTAAAATGTAGTCTTATTATGTGTACTAATCGCAAAAACTTAAGAAAATATTAGATAAAATTGCAATATAAATTGTTAGTCCATTGATTTCAATATAACCATATATAATATAATATATAATGACAGCCCATAAATATAATACTGCTGGGCTCGGGCCTACCATTATAGGGAGAAACGGACAGTATATCCGCCACGCTTGTCCAAGGCGGCTTGGCAGTTTTGACACATCGGTTATCTCGATGTGTAAGTTGCATCACAATGTTTTCCTTCACCGTTTTTAGCACGTGGTGAATATAACAACATGCACATTAGGTCAGAAAACTTCCTAAGTGGTGCATACGTTTCTGCCAGGATCGAACCCGCGTCCGTTGAGTTTGGGACGCGTACGTTAGCCATTACGCTACCACGACTTATACAACGATATAACAATACTATACTTATATACAAATAAAAATTTCTCATTTCAACTTGTATAGAACAGTACGCACTGTCATTGAAAACCTGATGGTGCAACTCTGTGATAATATTGTTTGTTGCTCAAATCAAAACTCGTAGTGCGCACTCAGACTTACTAAAATATTGGCATTCCTAATAATATTTTTTTTCATGCAATTACTGAAGTTTTCCTTACATTAAGTTTGCATGCAAAAAAATCCCATAAAACACTTTATCCATAGCCACAGTAAGGGAGTGCTCGGGGAACTTTTACTAATGTGTGCTAGTCAGATGGACTTCCCAGCTTACTCCTGTTCTATAACAAGTCTTATTCCAATGGGATAGGGTCCAAAATATAAAAAAATATCGAACATATATAAATAACAGGGTCTGCCTGTACGTCTGCCACTCATGCATATGGAAATTGGGACTTAGGTCTGTAGTAGACTGGCGACGGAATTATTTGTTGCAAAGTGATTAGTGGACTTCAGCTGTGAGATTAGTGAGTATGACACAAGGGAGATAGGGACATACGTATAGGTTTGATATTAAGAATAGGAAAAAGGACATTTTAGTTGAATATTCAATACCATTTTAATGCTGCCTTTCTTTTACTGTTTATGTCATTTTTAAGCGGACCATAGACGTGCGAGCAAGTACGCGTATTTATGGATCGACGACCTTTTCCGCTCCTGTGTCACATAAGTACACAAACTTTCAAAAGCGAAGATCATCGAGCCATGAGCACGTGTATTTGCTCGCACGTCAACCACCTGTTCTTGAGTTGTTAGCTTGTAGTCCACCAAATACTGTTCTCATTATAATTATATATCATATTATAAAATTCTAAACATGTCGCGTTTGCATTAAAGCTATTAAAAGAAACAACTTCTAGGCGCTAAGAACCTCAGCCAGAAGGCCCAGCTTGCCATACACAACGCGGTGTTGGTACCTACGCTCACGTATGGGAGCGAGAGTTGGGTATGGAAGAAAGAGCATGAAAGTAGAGTAAACGCGGTCGAGATGCGAGCACTGCGCAAAATCTGCGGAGTGACGTTCGCGGACCGCGTTCATAATACCGAAGTAAGAAAGAGAGTTGGTCTGAAAGAGAGTGTCGGGGTGAAGGTAAGGAAAGGAATGCTCCGGTGGTTCGGGCATGTGGAAAGAATGCATGATGAAAGAATGACTAAACAGATATACAATGCAAAAGTCGATGGATGCAGAAGTCGTGGAAGGCCACGACACACCTTCCATGATCAAATTGATCGTGTACTAGCAGAAGGTGATGTCAGGAGCATTAGGAACAGACGAGCGTGCATGACAAGAGTTATGAATGTGAAAGAAGCAAATGAGGTGTGTGTAAGAATAAGCCTAAATGGCGCTCTGTTGTTCGTGCCTACCCCGCAAGGGAACTGGCGTGAAGTTATGTATGTATGTAAAAGAAACAACTAGAATAGACTATATAAACGATGGAGAACACTATGATATTTATTTTAGATTTATTGTGTTTGTCGGTTTGTCTGTCTGTTCGGGATTCACGTAAAAACTACTGGACCGATTTCGATGCTGTTTTCACTGATGGACAGCTAATTCATAGACTTGTACTCTGCGCCACTTTCTATCCTGGGAGTCCCGCGGAAATTTTCCCGGGAGGTTTGCAGTTGTTCGGGTGCGTAAAAATTAGCTTATTCCGACACAGTTTTCACTAAAACCATACCTTACATTCTTTTTCAAATGCTGCCATATTTTGTGTCCCGGGAATCTCGCGGAAATTTCAAGTCCAGCGTAGACGAAGTATTTAACCCTTTAGCTCACTATTAGCACATATGTGTCCGCGATGAGAGTACAGATGGCGTTTGTGCACGTGATCGTTAATTGTGTTGTTGTCTCACTCTGTTTATATAGGAGTTGTATGATTTGTATGAAATGGGTATATTTTCTTGGTATATTACGAAATAGTGTTCTGCGGCTTTTTGGTATATCGATAATTGTCTTAAGGGTTTAAGCTAGAAATATGTACTTGTGTGAAGTTTAACTTTTCGGTTTACTAAGTCCGGCTGACACCAGACCCCTTATTTATCGACGGCCTCTGTGGTTGAGCGGGCTAAGCCTTTGCCGGCGAACCTCGCTGCAATGCAGAGGTTCCAGGTTCGATTCCTGGTATAGTAAATTTCGGAAAACGTATTTTCTCCGTTATTTACTATGGTCTGGATGTCTGGGATCGGCCCCAGAGTCGTCCGTTCTATATTACCAATAACACAAGCATAACTTGCTTAATTTAGGGATATACAATATGTGTGTTTGTCTGCCAATTTGTCTGCCGATTTATTCGGTTGAAGATTAATTTAAAACTGGCACGTGGTAAATACTTGTCATTGGCTAGATCCAAACCAGAAAGCATGTGAACAAGACAGTCCAAGTTATGAAACATGCTGCTGAACTCCAGAACTAACCGCCTGGTTTAAAATTTTATTTTGCGTTGGATAGCACGTTTAATTTGGAGTTATACTAGTATACATGATAATGGGGGTTAGTCCCATGATAATCGAGGGACTAGATCTGGGCTATGTATAATTTAAATTTAGGGTTGACTAAATCGTCTGGCTAAGTTACTTCTTTTATGTATATAAACATTATATTGTCTATATTTCCATTCAGCCAGTAGCAAATAAAATTGTATAAAATTTTACAACCATGAACTATTAACATCGGAGTAAAAGCTTCATCACAAAAAAATAGGAATTAAAAGTATTTGAATTGAATGATTACAGAATTCCTTTTTCTGATTTTATTGACTGTGCTAATATATGTACATGTATCAATGTAATAAAGGAACCTCTTGGAAAAATGAAATCGTGATAATGATAATGAATTTATTTATTAAGTCGTGGTAGCGTAATGGCTAACGCACGCGTCCCAGACTCAAAGGGCGCGGGTTCGTACCTGGCCGGAACGCATGCAACACTTAATCAGTTTTCTGTTCTAAGATGCATATTATTACAATTACCATGCGCTAACAATGATGAAGGAAAACATTGTGATGCACCCTGCACATCGACATAACCGATATGTCAAACCTGATCAGCCACCTTGGACAAGCGTGGAGGGTATACTGTACGTTCCTCCTATAATGGGAGGCCCGAGCCCAGCAGTGGGACATTTACGGGCTGTGATTATTATTATATTTGGAAAAATTAACTATACTGTTTCCAAGCGTTTATTTTTACTTTTGACGTTTACACGTCTGTCTGTATATTGTATATTTCTTGACAGAAAAGCCAACATGCAACAAATGACATAATTGTCGTACTTTATTGTTGTGGGTGACGTAATAGTGATGTTCTGTGAATCATGTAAAGCACAGACTATTAACCCATCGACACTATACGTAAACAAATCGAAAGTAATCGATTTGAAAATAAAAAAAATGTTCTACTTTAAAGAAAAATAATACCGCAATACATACATACATACAAACATAACTTCACGCCAGTTCCCTTGCGGGGTAGGCACGAACAACAGAGCGCCATTTAGGCTTATTCTTACACACCTCACTTGCTTCTTTCACATTCATAACTCTTGTCATGCACGCTCGTCTGTTCTTAAGGCTCCTGACATCACCTTCTGCTAGTACACGATACCAGCATTTATATAATATCGCAATGATTATATAAATGCCGTTTTATTTTGCTAATTGAATATATTTAAATATGTTCATTGAAATGTAAGTATATTTATTACAGGACTAGCTTCTGCCTACGACTTCGTCGGCGTGGAATAGTTACTTTGGGCTAACGCTAACTTTAACCCGCGACTTTGTTTACGTAGGTGAAAATATTTTGAAATCTTAATGACTGCCCACCGGCCTTGCACATCATAAATGCGCGCGCAGTACTTGATCATTATTTTGCTGCGATGTTATTTTAAAACTGCCATATCTCCTAAGATATTCATTGAAATCGAATGATGTAAATGGCAATTTTGTTTTAAATTAAATACTTGAGATGAATAACGTATTTATTTGAATAAGGATTAAGTTTATGTTTATAAAAACACCTTCGCAAATAATGCATTATTTTAGAACAAATATGATTAGCATAAAAAAGGTTATAGTGAGCCAACTTTAAAAGATAGACATATGCTGTCGAGGACTTTTTTTTTTGAACTTTTAAAGTAAGTTTACGCAGCGGAAGCCCTCAATAGAAAAAAAATCCAGATTTTGAAACATTCTGCATTGGTGCTCCGCTCCTATTGGTCTTAGCGTGATGATATATAGCCTATAAACTTCCTTGATAAATGGGCTATCTAACACTGAAAGAATTGTTCAAATCAGGCTAGTAGTTATATATAGATAAGTTAAATTGATTAAAAGTTATTTATAAATGAAGTCTATAATAGTCTATAGTACTAAATAATATTGGAAACTAGAAATAGTCGACATTGAAGACGCAGCTTTAGTAGGTATCTGAATAAACTGCGTATCTCGTAAGAATCTAGTGCCTTCTGATAGTTTTATGTGAGCCTTCGAGGGTCTGTAAATCGTTGTTTACATGTCTAACCTCTTTTTAGGTTTATACATTTTCTGATATGGTTGATAATTCTGATACGATGTGAATAACCTTTTATGTTGGGCCTTCATTTGCGTTAGTGTTAAAGATTTAGGCTGTTTTACGCAGATGTGGCGATGAGTTTAATGTGTTATTTGAAATTGGACCTTGTTAATGACGTTAAAAATTGACGGATAACGTATGTATTTACACTAATATAGCTATGTGTTAACAGTGTTATTTTTAACGCCTAAAATAAGACGCAATCGGCCACAGCCTAAATCTTTAACACTAAGCTCCAACCTTAGGCTATATTACTAGACATAAAAACCTCGTATTAAAGAAATTCCAAATCCTGTGAATTTTGTATCTATGCATTCGACTATAGTCGGCCTAGTGTATCTAAAAATATCATTTATTCATACTAATCTATACCTAATATTATAAATGCGAAACTAATTCTGTCTGTTACGTTTTCAAGGAAAAACTACTGGTCCAATTTTACTGAAATTTGGTATATATGCAGGCTCAGTGAAGATATTGAGTATAGGATATTTTCTATCCAGGAAAATGGGATAGTTTCTTTATTGGGATAGTAGGAATTTTTCGGGGGCGAATGTCGCCTAGATAAAAATTGCATGCACTGTGTGAATACTTGTGCTCTAAATTAACTAGGATTATTTACTAAGGAGAATCTCAGTATAGATGTCCTATACATATAAAAACGAAAATAACTATGTTTGTTTGTCAACTTGTCATGAATAAATGGCTGAACGGATTTTAATTAACTTTGGCAAAGATATAGGTTGTATCTTTGTGAAAAACATAAACTATCTTTTGACATATAAACGTAATTTTTAGAGGTGAAATTGGGGTTGATAATTTGTAGGTATGATAACACATAATTGCTAAAGATATAGTTCTTTATGATCCTAGTGCGACAACTATGTTTTCATAAACGAGTAGACCAATGTAACCATAGAAGGGTTTGTAAAAACCAAAAGCCGCACGCGTGTCGTACGTTTTTCAACACATTTGCGAGAAAACCGTACAATAGGTAATGGAATGGTACAATAGGTAATGGTACAAACATAAATATCAGTCGGAAAGTAGCAACAATCTCTGACGTTCCTTATATGAAAATGGCGCGCATTTGCAAATTGCGTCACTTGCGCGTGGTTAAAATTAGAACTACATCTTTCGCCTCATTTTCTCTATAGTATTAAAGTGAGACAAATATAATGATTAAGAGCGCTTCTAAGGAAGTTCAATTAATCAGCTTATTCATTCAGGTAATGTGAAATTTTTTGGTGGAATTTTTGTCACCTAAGCAGCTCTTTACCGCACGGCGTGCGATAAAATAGGTACATAGATTCATGCAAATGTATGCATTGATGAGCAAGTATTGAAAAGGATATTTTACTTCCATTTATTTAAAGGATTATATACATTGGTTGTAACATATTATAACTAAAGCGACGACGTAAGACCTGTAGATGAATTTCAATAATGAAAACAAAAATATTTAAATGTTTTTATTAATTTTTCTTTGTTATTACCGCAGGTTTCTTCAGATCATCGCGTGTCAAAAAAAAACTAATCATATATTTTTCTTCATTTAACAGCAAATATAAAAAATCATATTTAGGACTTTGGTAAGAAACAAAGAAGTACATTTTCAATATAATAGGTACGTTTATACTTCATTAGGAGAGAAAAAAATAATGTGGACGAAGTTGTTGCTGACAGCTAGTAAGAACAGTAAAGTTCTTAGTACTATAGAAGTTTTACTAGTAATATATTCTTAAGTTTTCGCGACTTGTAGAACTAGGCATGTATGCTGAAGAGTTTCTTCTACGCTTCTTCTCTTCAAGCCATAACAAGTTGCGAAGCGGTGGTAAATTAGATTAGGCTCCCATAGAGTAAATAATAACCATAAACAAAATTAAAACTAAATAATTAAAATGAAGAAGTTGGCGGTAGGCTAAATAAAACTTTAACAATACGCATTGACAGTTGACGTCTTTGTCTTCAGTGATCACGCCCACTGAAAAGTGGCCGAAAGCTCGGAATAACAAAAGTCAATTAAATTACCGCGCTTCAAACCCTTAAAACGTAGTTGTATTAAGTTTTACTATTGATTTGTGGAAGAAAAATGCGGGTCGATGTCCGTTCCGGTGGTCAGTTATCAAATAAATCGTTCGCTTAGCCCTCCCCTCTCTCTATAATCAAAATTGGGATTCCCCTCTTTCGCGTTCCCTTTGCGAACTATGTCCTCATCAGTATAAGACCTCTCTATTTAAATTATTTTTATCTTGAACGGCCTTACTTATAATAATCTCGTTAAGAAATGATTAGCCATCTCTTAAGTAAGAGAATCAAAATCAGACCCTAATCAATGAATATCTTTTTTTTTCACTTATAAACGTGTATTACCTGTTGTTTACCTAAGAGGAGCACAGATAAACCAAATTTGAATTATTAACGTAGGTTGTACCCAAAATATTCGACTAAAGAGCAGTTTATGGGTAAGATCTTCACTAATCAGTTGCTGAGCAGTTCCTTTAAATTTAAGAAACGATTATAAGTATAAAGGCCCTATAAATTAAACTATAAAACTGAATTTAACTATAAAATCTAGTACCAAACCGATGTCAGTTGCGAAATGCTCAAGCTGTAGATTGTTTTTCGGTCTGCCGAATAGTTTAACTGGAAAAAAACGTCTGCCTTTATAAATATAAGCTAATAATAGCGTTGCGAATAACATAGATAAATTTCAGACTTACTGAAATACTTGTGATTTTTTTTATATATTAAATAAAGACTGTCTGCCACGATGTTGCAACCGCGATAACCGTCTGCTATTTTAATTTTTCAATTATAATAATAATATGATTTAAATTATACAAACGGCAAATTTACTGAAATACTTTTCGAATTTCAACTAATTTTTGTAACAGATACATCTGCGCAGTACAAAGCTACCGCGATCGCGAGAATCAGAAACACGATTAGCTCAAAGCTAATCATTTGACGCCGATATATTTGTCAGAGCGTGGTATCACGTCGATCAAGCCGGACTTAAGGGTTGCCTTTCCAATAGAGATGTCCTATACAGCTATGACCGTTTCCACTGATGCTAATTTATGTAGCGGAGCGAGTAAGATGTGCTATGAAAATCAGCCGCCGCATTTCGGTAACAAATGCGCGCCTACTGAAGGTACACTGCTTAGCACATAGCTACATCATTCGCGACTTTCCATAGCACGTATCCTTCCGCATAAAAAATATAGCTTAGTTGAATCAATGTCCACCGGTGCTATGTGGACCAATGAATATAATTGGTGGATATCAAACGCATCCATAGCAACGTTGCATAGCACATCTCTGGTCTCTCTCTCTCTCTTAGACCTGTAATCAAGAAGAACGGGTCTACCACGTTCGCATATATATATGCTCTCATTTGATAAGGCCGACTATCAATTAAATCTATTTATTATGAAGGTTATCATCACCTCAGTCAGGTGGTAGGGCATTTGCCCGACTGGATGGCTACCACCCCTGGTCTAAAGTATGTCGCCATAACAACCTTGAGTTGTGTTCCGGCATTAGTGACCAGGTTCCAGTCTCCCTTAAGAGAGCAGCAGCGCATTTGTAGCAACTTTGGTGTTGCAAATGTCCATAGGCGATGGTAACCGCTATCCATTAAGTGGGCCGTCTGCCTGTCTGCTGATCTCCTGCAATAAAAAAAAACCCTGCCATTAAATTCTGGTTGCGTCTGAAGGATTCTACTTCGGACTTCTGGGCCCGTTTTTTTGTTTTTGATATTTTTTTGCATGCACATTTCGGTGCTAACAAATGCAACATATTTTCTCTAAAAGTGTATTTTTAAGACGTGAAATTATTTTTATTTGCTAACACGGTTCTGTGGATTATACAATTTTATGAAATCGGATAATCCACGAATAAAAAATAACAGAGCCCTAAAAAAATTAAAATCCTACAAAATAAATATCTAATAAATGAAAAAATAAAAATGCGAACGAATGCGAAACGGTTATCGTTAAGGCGAATCTGTTTCCAAATTAAAATTAAAACCGGCATTAAGGTTCGTCGAATCGTTAGTCTTAATTTGAGTTGCTCACTGTTTTCTGTTTGCTGCGTAGCTAGAGATGTTGTAAAGCGAAGCGAAGCGATGGATAAAAAACCAGTAGATAAATTAAAGTAAGAAAATTGCATTTTAATAAAAGGGTTCTTATGTCTAACATAAATGATATATATTTATTTTTAAAATGTAAGTAGTCGTATTATATGTTACGTATAACCGGCATCGCCATTATCATCTCATTTCATTTCTGGGGTTGTCTGGAAGAGATCGCTTTTTACCGATAAAACCACCGTTTGTGCACAATCAGATGTAGTTTAGTCTATAAGTATATTATTGTGTTGATTTACTATAAAGCGTTATCTATTTATTTGTCTAAATTAAAAAAAAAAACCCACTAAACGATAGTTAAATGATGCGAAATAAAAGTAAGTATTTTTATTTCAAACATATTTTTACAAGTATTTACACCATATGAAACAATAAAGTTATAAAAAACCTAAAAATAAAACTACTTTACACATATGTATAAATATAAGTTATTTTTATGTCACATTGTTGAAATATGTAAACACATGCATGGCACATTCAATACTGTTAGTATGAAATTAACAAATTAAATGTAATAACAACCTCGTAACCAAATCTCTATACTTTGTCTTTCACTTTCCTCGTGTGATTTGATTTTTTATCCCGTAGAAACTTTATTTATATAGAAATACTAAAAAGAAAAACGATGCTTACAAAAAGATCAACCCCCTAAAAACAGAATGTATGGGAATGCCATAATAGTTGGGGTAATGATCTGTCATTCCCATACATTTTCTATTTTATCCATTTAGCACTCATGCCAATTTTTTAGGAGGTCAGCTTTAACTTAACAAACGTAAATTTTATTTTAAACTAGGTGTGCCCGCGACGTCGTCCGTGGAATTTGCTTTCAAAAGCTTCCGATTTAGAAACATTCTTCATTGGTGCCCCGCTCCTATTGGCCTATAGCCTTTCTCGATAAATGGGCTATCCAACGCTGAAAGAATTTTTCAAATCAGACCAGTACTTCCTGAGATTAGCGTGTTCAATCAAACAATATTAGTATATTTGGCTACAACACTAATACTTACATTTTAAATATCGCGATATCTTTTGAATGAAACGTCCGAATTGGATAATTCAAAAAGTTCTAGAAAGGTATTTGAATTCGTCTTGAATATGGAGTAATTTATTTTGATAAGGATTAATACCAAGGTATAAAATAAAGAGTTTTGAAGCGACGGCATTTTAATTATTTAAAAAAATAAAATAAAAAACACTCATTGTGAGATAACTACAATAGTTAGACATATGGTTATGCGATATTTTTTGTAGACAATTATATGTTCTGCCAAGTGGTAGTACATTGTTTTGTTCTATAATCAATAGTTTTCGCAGCGCACGCCGTGTAAGGATTTTTTCGGGTCATTTTTTTACACCTTGGATTACACTATTGGACTTTTAGTAAGGATCCCTTATTTTTTTGAAAATATAATATAGCCTATAGCCTTCCTCGATAAATGTACTATTCAACACTGAAAGAATTTTTAAAATCGGACCCGGGGTTCCTGAGATTAGCGCGTTTAAACAAACAAACAAACTCTTCAGCTTTATAATATTAGTATAGATAAGTTTCTATACGATATATATTTTAACAAATTGCAAATCTATAGTCTAGAACTATTAAAAATGTATGACGCACTACAAACCAATAAGAATAGCTTTATAGCGTAGCTTGAAGTGGGGTTCCCTGTGGCATACGTTCGAAATTGAAATGCGCAGTCAGCAGCGGGCGTGATTGACGAGCGTTCGCGGTAAACAAATACGTTGCCCTATACGGGTCGGTTTACAGGTTTACAACTCACGATTTTATTCTATTACAGGACAAGATTCGGGTTTACACTTCAAGATTTTGCCTATTCTATGGAAGAGTACATTAAAATTTTTCTCCTTTAGGTGTTGTAGAAAGAAGTCGGTTAAATATTTATATTTCGGTTTTTACTGTGAAGTCGGCTTTGTTTTTGTAATTTTTTTATCAAAATAACATTTTCTATTTCCATCATCGGTCTTTGGAGTATCTCTTTAGATGCTTATACTAATTTGCATGTAAAACGATTTATGTTATTTATTTATATATTCAAGCTTGTAACAAGAATCAAATGTCTAAATTAACTTATATTCAAATTTACATATTGTATATAACTTGCTGTCCCGGCAGACGTTGTTCTGTCCTTAAGAAATAAAATTTAGAACTCGATTGCAGCGCCACCTACCGGGTCCAATTGTGAATTTAAACCATCCTCGAATCCACTTGAACACACACACAAAAATTCATTTTAGGAGGAGTTCACTGTTAACACACGTACAGAAGAATTATATATATAAAGATAATACTTGCGGACCCAATAGACCTTATCCTGCCCTAAAAAATAAAATTTAGAACCCGACTGCAGCGCCACCTATGGGCTCCAATTGTAGATCTAAACCATCCCGGGAGCCACTCGAACACACACACAAAAACGTCATCAAAATCGGTCCAACCGTTTAGAAGGAGTTCAGTGACAAACACACGAACAGAAGAATTATATATATAAAGATTACTTATAGGCAACTTAAATGAAAAAAATATTTATAATATGGAACATTAACATTTGCAGCATTCGTTGATACTAACAATAATGATAAATTTGTTGTAAAATAATTATTTTATACTTTTGATATATTAATAAAATTTTACGCAGTTTAAGTACAACATATGACACGAAAGTCGGATCGTATTGTAATCGTTCGATACGCTAAGTACCTTAACCCGTTCACCGCACGCGGGTTATTAAATTCGTACACGCATCACTAATTATCGCGGGTCGGCCGGGCCCCGGGCCCCGGACCCCGAGCCACGCGAAGGGGCGTTTATTTGCCCGCCAACCGTCAGTCGGATGCGCATTAGAAACAAAGCTAGCGATTTTCTCGTTGTAAATCATTATGTTTAGAAATGAAAGAACCGTGACTCGCCCGTTTATATATTGGCGTATGTTTAATGAGGGGCAATTATTTGCTAGGTGGGAAGTGCTAACATGACTTGATTCATTTTGGTTATCAAAGCTTGTTATGTTGTGGGGAATTAATTGGTTGAATTTTGTTTAACAAGCAAAATTTGTTAGGTTAGTTTAATAAATTATTATTTATTTGCCGAATTTGTTTATTAATATGACGGTTCCTGAAATATAACCTTTAACGAGATAAAACGTATTAAATTATAATGGGAATAATTCTTCTTTTACACAAATGGAACATTGAAAATATCAATTTAAAGTTCAAACACTTGTATTTGAAAGCAATATCATTCCGAAATCGATTTAGAGCCTCCCCACATATGTCGCAAAACAAAATATGTATTTCTTTTGTAGCAATTTGTAGACACTCATCTACGTAATATAAATAAACGGTTAACTTTACAAAAGCGCCTTTATTCTTTTTCGTATCCCATAACGATGACATTTGCAAATATATAAAATGACGAGCGAAAGCATCTTGCCATGTCAATACAATTTTACTCATACAAAGGTATCTTCTGCTGTAAAATATAAGCGAGTAGCGTGTAGATTTTAGCTCAATTGAAAATATGTATAATCTTTCCGAATTTACTTTAGTACGTGTTTATTAGAATAGTGATTAACCATAGATATTTCCATTGTACATTTCTCATAACATGAGCGTGAGGTAAGAATATTATTATGAGTTACATAATAAGTAAAACACATAGTTCTTTTAATGAGATGCAAATTTTGTGATATTCTTCTACTTAAAGAATCTACACTATATTATATATACCAGTGGCGTGAACTTTATACCAACTCGATGACTTATAGCCTACCTTTAAGAAACTAGCGACTGGCGACCAAAAAGCCGCAAGTGCCATGCATTCATTGGCGTTTAAGCGTTCTGTTCACACATATTATTACTAGTGTCTCTATAAATTGACTGGCGACCAAAAGGTCGAAAGCGCCATGAATTTATTCGCACTTACGTTTTTTTTTCATGCATATATTATTACTGTATTACTCTTTTACCCTCGGTGGCTTTCTAGATGTATTGGATGAAATAGCAACTCATAACCCAATCGGGCACGGGCGTTTGTGTCAAAATATGCGGTAAGATTTCAAAATTAAAAATAAAAATTGTAATAAGAACATACTTGCATCGCAAGTTAGACGTTTTTCCTTTGTTTCGATATTTGTCTGTTTATTTCTTCATAGACATGAACAGATTTTCATAAAATTTGGTCTAAATGTGCATAATATATACGGTACTTTTTAAATGGTTAATGATAGATAGATAGAGATAATACATAGGTTTAACTGTATATGAAATCTAGGTTATGATCTATCTATTAGTTATATGTAAAGGTAAAGTGAATATTTTTATTACAGTCTGGTAAAATCGTACTTTGTGTACAAATTGCGACCGAAACATGAATTTAAATACCTTTGTGTTAGGAAAATTTTATAAGCGACAGCATTTAGGTTATTGTAGAAAATAAATTTAAAATAACGTGTATATTAATCAAGGTGAAGTTTAAAGTCAAATAGTTGTCAGTAATTTAAATGTTCAATTCCTTTGAATAACACAATTCGCGTTCTCCCTCATTTCAATCCACAACATCAAACGTGTCACGTTGATATGACGGCTTTTATCAGGTATTGTTTGGCTTTTACGATTGATGGCGTGAGGGGTAACAGGGTAACGGGTAGAGAGGCAGTGGGGCATTGGCAGCCGCAGTGTTGGGGCACAGAGTAGGAAGATAAGTGGACTATAATTAATATTTTTTTGTTTAATGTTACGGATATAAAAGCTGTAATAAAAAAAGACCAATTGAAATGAAAAAATTTCATATGAAATTAAAGTCTTAAATTAAATGATGTTGAAGCATGTATGAAAAGATTTACGAAATTTAACAAAGCGAAGTATGATTGTAAAGATCGTAATAATTTCAGGTGTATCGTCTTTGTCTAAAGGAAGATCAGTGGATATAATATGTATGTATGTAAATTAATTTCTGAACTAAAAATTCAAATCGAAAAATATACGTAGAATAGTTCTCAACTGAAAATTCTTGGTATGGAGATCGCCAGTAAGCTTTTGAATATTTAATATCAACTATTACATTAGTCCCTACTTGGGAATTTTATTGAAATAAGTGCTTTGCCTTCGATATATTTTCAGTGTAAAATTATCTTACACCCAAATAGAAATAAAAATTTAAAGTAAGAAAACAGCTTCAAACCTGTTGCGCGATTGCTCGAACTCTTTGTGTAAAACTTTCCCACTAGTTTATTAAATACGTCTCCAGCCAAGGTAACATCTGGACGTATAAAATAGATGCCAATATTTTCTCTTTTATGTTTGCTTCAGCATTTTGGGGTTGAATGATTTTTCGGACAAAATTAAAGACGGACCGACGACCCGAAAATGCCCGAATTTAAGTAGAAATTAAGGAATTTGTCAAATTCTTTGACCCTATTAATCAATCCGACTTTTGCAAATCTATAATTCTACATAATAAACCGAAGGTTACCCTACTGAGGGGATGAAAATTGATTTCGATAAATTCTAAATGATTATAAACTAATTCGATTCTGAGAATAATGTTTGTGATGTACATAGATATCAAAATCAAAGTATGTAGTGGAACACTTACAAGTCAATAGATGGCGCTGTGCAATAATTGAGGTCGCCAACGTTTCCAGAAACACAAAGAATATATATAAATTTTCAAATGGACCTAGGCCTGTGACCGGAAAATCTTCCTTTGAGAGGGAGGAGCATGAAGCATTCCATCATTTACATCTCGCTCCTCCACCGTTTACGGGGCACCCCCTTCAAGCAATTTATTTGTTTGAAATATGGACATTTTGCATGTGTTATGTACGAACCATGTTTTATTTTATATTAGTCAGTCATGGGAAAAATCACTCACCAAGAAGAAAAGAGTGATATATATCTTTTTGATACAAAGTTATATATCACTCTATTATATCTTTAACTCTTTATCTTTACAATGAATAGTGTTAGTGTCAATTGCAGACAAGATGAGTTATTATCTGTGAGTGATATACTGATAAGCTGATAAACTGATATGAAAAAAATATAAACAAGTAGAGGGAAAAAATGTAATAAAATTAATTACATTAAAACAAAATTACACCATAAAACTATAGTGTTACGATTTATGGTGGCTTGCTATTATATTCAGTTTTCTCGTTGACATACTACGCATGCGCAGTGCGCGAGCTAATCATTCTTTCTCTTTTCTTTCTAGTCTAGATTCTTCTCAATTTCTCATTCGGATCTATAGTCATCGCGTGAAACAGGAATGAACTAAAGAGTTAAAGATATAAAGACACATTTTGAACGCAAGTGATATACAGATCTAATCACTCTTCGCGTCGGATATATATCTTTTGAGTTAATCACTCAGGAGTTACACACCGCTATTTTATATATAATAGGTTCCCGTTTGACTGCCACTGCGCCTGATGTCAGGTGGATATGCAGTCTGAGGTGGAGCATGCTTACTTAGAAGATACCTATTGACGCGAGACTTGAAGACATGTAACTTGTACTTACATGTTTCGCCTTTGAACGTGTTACTTGTATCACTTAGCATAGACATGACGACTGTACCTCTACTATAAGGTTCTGTCACTTCTGTCTTTGTCAAAGTGGCTATCGAACCTTAAATAAATCAAACAGATAAAGCGACCTATAGTTATATTACATAATTATGTTAAATAAACGTTTTATTTTATTTTATTGCAGGAGTTCAGCAGACAGGTAGACGGCCCACTCGATGGAAAGCGGTTACCATCGCCTATGGACATTTGCAACACCAAAGGTGCTACAAATGCGCTGCTGCTCTCTTAAAGGAGATTGGAACCTGGTCACTAATGCCGGAACACAACTCAAGGCTGTTATGGCGGCGTACTCTAGACCAGGGGTGGTAGCCATCCAGTCGGGCAAATACCCTACCACCTGGCTGTGAGTTCTTTTGTCAGGAAATTGTATTCTTTCTCCGTTCCTACACGGATAGTAACGTAAACGTAATAATGTCTGTATACATGAACAAATCCAATTAAAAAAAAACAAGACAGTAAGGTGAGTATATAAAGGCAAAGGGATAGTAGAGGAGAGAAGATGCATTGTGAGTATTAAAAAAATAAAATACATATAAAAAAAACTAGGATATGCCCGTTACTTCGCCCACGCTTGACTTGAAATTCCTGAGACACAGAATCGCAGTATTTAAAAAAAAGTAAGCTATCGTTTTAGTGGAAACTGTGTCAGAATAAGCTAATTTTTATATATCCCGAACAACTAAAAATCGCCCCGGGAAAATTCTTGCGGGAGTCCCAGGATAAATATATCACATAGGAATTCGATTTTTTTATCTGGTAATTTTCAACCATACCCAAAAAAAATGCACGAGATTAAAATAGCTAAAAAGTAGCACAGATTTAAAGTAAAAAATCGGCCTATTAGATTTTACGTAAATCCCGAATAAACAGACAAGAAATCTAAAAAACTTGCACCGTGTTCTCCATCGTTTATATAGTCTATTCCGGTTGTTTTTTTTAAATAACTTCAAAGTACAGACACGGCATGTTTAGTTCAATTTTATAAATTATACATTACATATTTGTATTTATTAAATTACATATAATCGAATACAATGCAAGAAAACTTAACTTATCTGTATTGTATTCTACTCATAGTCCCTCAAGACTATAAGTAGAATACTGAGCCTAGATCACCGTCTTCTATGGGTAAGGTGCCCAGAAGCCGCCTAAAGCGGCTAGTACACGACTACCTACTGTATGTAGATATACTAGTAGGTATGTTATAAATGAACCCTAACAAATGAATTCTGAATGTTGGAACATTTTGATATTAGTCTATGCCGAGCCGATATTGCCTAACCGAGATCATTGGTTATGCTCGATGACCTGGAATTTGCACTGAGCTGGTCAGATAATGCATGACCAGTCTGAAATTGAAATTCAAAACATAGGTTTTGAAAGCTGTTTCAAGTAAAGACGTATAATCAAAATTAAACAACATAAATAATAATTATCAATGAAGCCGACCAATGATCGATTCCTATACTTTAAAAAATTTATTCGGCTCGACAACCAACATTACATTTTTTTTTATTATTATTAATATCTCTACGGACTCGATTTCCGTACCCTTTTTTACTACTTAATTGCTATGAAAAATTTAAGATTCCATACACGCTTATTGTTTATTTTTGTTACTGTATGTGACATTATATGTAGTAATTTTTATGTTTTGGTGTACCTTAAGAATAACTTATTATATTAATTTATTCTAATTTTAATACTAAACTTATACTAATGTAGAGTGTATCTGTTACATGCTGGTGTTGTGAGGAAGTGCATGTGTAGTGTTGGCCTTATATCTATACTTATATATAGTCCTATCTAGTGCCATGTGTGTTGGTTTTTTCTTTTCTTTCTTTACCACCACTACATTGGAATGCTTAAGTTACATATATGTACATACATACACGGTAACAGTCTAATGCTGGGATTTAATCTGCGTTAGTGGTAAAGATTTAGGATGCGGCCGAATGCGTGTTATTTAAAGCGTTAAAAAAATGTAGTTAACGCATAATCACATTTGTGTATAAAAATACGTCATCTGTCAATATTTAAATTCATTAATAATAATGTTATAATGTTCCCTGAAAATTGCGACGGGCAACGCCATAGTCCCCATATTCCATATTCAGTTTTATCCGTGCAGGAACGGAAAAAGAATACAATTTCCTGCGGCCGGGCGGCCTGTCGTAAGAGGCGACTTAACAACCCACAGCCAGGTGGTAGGGCATTTGCCCGACTGGATGGCTACCACCCCTGGGCTTAGATATGTCGTTATAACAACCTTGAGTTGTGTTCCGGCATTAGTGACCAGGTTCCAGTTTCCCTTAAGAGAGCAGCAGCGCATTTGTAGCAACTTTGCTGTTGCAAATGTCCATAGGCGATGGTAACCGCTTTCCATCGAGTGGGCCGTCTGCCTGTCTGCTGATTTCCTGCAATAAAAAAAAATCCCAGACCCCTAGTACCAGTAGCAGTTCACCCCAATAGCCCGGTATTTTTTGTCCTCATTTCCCACAATAGTCCTATACTGGCCGGGGCTTGTCCTGGGGTGTATTACTATATGGTGTAGACAGGGATAATCGCCGGTCAATGTCACGCCACCTTTATATTAAATTTGTCAAGGGGCCTCTACGTGTTAGCCTTCCCATGGCTCCACGCAAGCCCTCCAAATGTCAGGCCATTTTTATGGCCCGTGGTCTTCAAAGACATACAATGTTATAATAATGTCGCATCTCAAATAAAGCATTGAACCATTACCATATCTGCGTGAAACGGCTTATACCTATAACACTATAGCAGATGAAGCCCAACCTTTAAACTAATTGTATAGACTCTTAAAGGCAAACATACGCGTAACTTCCTTAATAAATAAATAAAATATACTACAAAAATCAGAGTAAAAAATTATAGACTTAAGTTTTATTAATCAATAGTGAGAGTAGGTATATATTTTTAAAATTGACATAAATAGTCCAAATATATATATAGTTATTTTTTTTTATTGCATGAGTTCAGCAGACAGGCCTACCTGACGGAAAGCGGTTACCGTCGCCTATTGACACTTGCAACACCAATGATGGGAGGCTGGAACCTGGTCACTAATAGCGGAACACAACTCAAGGTTGTTATGGTGGCATACTCTAGACCAGGGGTGGTAGCCATCCAGTCGGGTAAATACCCAACCTGGCTGTGGGTTGTTTTGTCGCCTCTTACGTTAGGCCACCCGGTCGCAGGAAATTGTATTCTTTCTCCGTTCCTGCACGGCTAAAATCAATCATCATCGATTATATCCTAAGAAAGAATCAATTTATAATTAATTAAAATACTCACTTAAAAAAATTAAATTTACACAAGAATAACATTTTTATAAAATCATGCAATGATCATATCAATAAAGTAATGAAAAAGTAAAATTTATAGTAACAAAAGTGAAATACTACAATAACATTCATTGTCAGTGTAAAATTTAAAGAAAGAAAAAGATTTATTTAGAACTACAATAAAACTGACTTAAACTATTAAAAATAAAAAATAATAAATAAATGTAGTCCTAAATTATAATTGGTCGTCAAGGAAATTATTGACATTATAATATAATGAATTGAATAGAAAATACTATATTGCATAACCATAAGATATAGTTCATGAAGTTTAAGTGCGGAAAACAATAGGCAGTGTTATCACTAAAACCAATTTATTCCAGACAACCTTGGATGGATTAGAATTTGTGTAACATTTAGGTTTTGAAATGTAACTAGTATAAAAAGTATATATATATAAATACTAGCTGTGCCCGTGACGTCGTCCGCGTGGAATTTGCTTTCAAAACCCTGCGATTTTGAAACATTCTTCATTGGTGCTCCGCTCCTATTGGTCTTAGCATGATGATATATAACCTATAGCCTTCTTCGATAAATGGGCTATCCAACACTGAAAGAATTTTTCAAATCAGATCAGTAGTTCCTGAGATTAGCACGTTCAATCAAACAATATTAGTATATTTGGCTACAACACTAATACTTACATTTTAAATATCGCGATATCTTTTGAATGAAACGTCTGAATTGAATAATTCAAAAAGTTCTAGAAAGGTATTGAATTTATCTTGAATATGGAGTAATTTATTTTGACAAGGATTTATACCAAGGTACAAAATAAAGAGTTTTGAAAGCGACGGTATTTTAATTATTTAAAAAAATAAAAGTAAACACTTATTGTGAGATAACCATAATAGTTAGACATATAGTTACGTGATATTTTTTGTAGACAATTATATGTTCTGCAAAGTGGTAGTACATTGTTTTGTTCTATAATCAATAGTTTTCGCAGCGCGCGCCGTGTAAGGATTTTTTCTGGTCATTTTTTTTTACACCTTGGGTTACATTATTGGACTTTTAGTAAGGATCCCTAATTTTTTTGAAAATATAACATAGCTTATAGCCTTCCTCGATAAATGTACTATTTAACAATGAAAGAATTTTTCAAATCGGACCCGCGGTTCCTGAGATTAGCGCGTTTAAACAAATAAACAAACTCTCCAGCTTTATAATATTAGTATAGATAGATAACATAAATGTACATGTATGGGTATATAAAAATAAATGCTAATTATTTATTATATCTTCAAAAATGTGGTATAGCGTGAGATAGCCAACTCTGAAATCGGGGCTACGTCTCGTTGCAGTGTGCGCTCTTAAAAGCAGGGGGCGAGCCAAAAACATTTGGAGGGAATTTTAAAAGAGTGCAGTGCAGGTCGGCAAGGGCACTTGATGGACAAAGTGGATTTTGCATTAATTAGAACGGCCCTCGCTGAATGAGGAAATTCGTAGTTTGGCATCTATACGATTTTGATGTAACTTACGCTGGTTGGTTTTATTTGGAAATGGGAAAAGGTCGATTGAGGTTTAGACGTTTCTTAAATTTCTTAAAAGATTTTTTTTATTGCGAAGCTGGAAAACAGGCAGAGGACTCAACTAATCAAAAGTAGTTGCCATATAGACATTTGCAACACATCCACCGCGGGAGAAACGCGGGGGTAGTGTGGTATTCGCCACATCGGGGTGGCACTAGCACCGCAAGCAAGAAATGCTATTGCCAGGTCACGGTTGAGGATAGCCACAAAACCCCTGTATGTTCCATTCTTCGCCCTTATGCCAAAGCTATGGGTGCATGGCCTTGCGGCTCCAGGAAGCCCTGGCAGGCGGCGGCCTAACGGCCTCTTCTACTACCAGAGGGAGGCAAGCCCGTAGCAACTTCATCCTCTTATTAGCGTGGGGTGGTTTTTCCACACCCCACGGGAGGAGACGTGAGGGAGCGCGGAATACCGGCGCGACCCAGTGACGCCATTAACAGTGGGTGAGGAACTCTTCCCCAGGGGCCCGCACTGTCCGCTTATTGTTTATTAAGGTTTATGGCTTGGCAGCTAGGCCTTTAAGCCAGATCTTAGATTACAATATAGTTTCTTCAATTTCTTAAGGCTATGTATAGCTCAGCTGAACTGTAGGGAAAAGGCAAAAATGACCAAAATAACCAAAATGAACAAAATTACGAAAATTATAAATCACAAAAAAAACAAAACCTATCCTAGTTTCTGGGATAACCTTTACATAAATCTACCCCATTAACCGAGATGAAAAGTATCCCTTATCTACCCTCAGTATTAAAATTACATACATACCGAATTACAGCCAAATCGGCCCATAGAGAGACAAATATATTTTTATCCCGGAAACTATCCCATTTTTCGGGATAAAAAGTATCCTATGTTCATCCTCGGCATCGAAAATACATATACTGAGTTTCAGCCAAATCGCTTCAGTAGTTTTTCCGTGAAAACGGAACAGACAGGCAGAGTTACTTTCGCATTTATAATATTAAATAGGGATCTCTTGAACCCTACAAGATATCGAAATATAACATACATATTTTAACATTTAATCTTTAAAATTTCAATGAAATCCATTCATTCATTTAGGAGTCTGCCCGAGACTTACATTACTTTAAATCGGCAATTTTTGAACAAAAGTACGAAATTACCTCTGGAAAGAGACCGGTTTCTAAAATTGATGACAATTTAACTGACGGCTAATATTACCTAATAGATATTTCGAGCTATTTCTAAATCGAGGTGAGAACACATTGTATCACGCTTCAGCCATTATGGGCTAAGCGGTGACAATAATAGTGATCTCATAATAATAAATTCCTTTTTATTACTTGGCTAAACGCAACTTATTTCGTCTATTTTGGAACACTTGGTATAATTTAAAGTCGTTTATGTTGTTATTGTTTATTTTTCCACAATGGCAGGCGAAGGAGTGAACTCCATATAGATGTTTAAAATTTCAGTATCATGCCGATTAAACGATAAAGAACGATTATCCGTGCAGGAACGGAGAAAGAATACAATATCCTGCGGCCGGGTGGCCTATCGTAAGAGGCGACAAAACAACCCACAGCCAGGTGGTAGGGTATACGCCCGCCTGAATGGCTACCACCCTTGGTCTAGAGTATGCCTCGGTAACAACCTTGAGTTGTATTCCGGCATTAGTGGCCACGTTTCAGTCCCCCTTTACAGAGCGGCAGCACATTCGTAGCACCATTGGTGTTACAAATGTCTATAGGCGACGGTAACTGCCTCCCATCAAGTGGGCCGTCGGCCTGTCTGCTGAACTCATGCAATAAAAAATACAGAATGAAATTCTTATAGTGGCTCGAAAAAGTATATATCGTTATGTCACAAAATGCGTATTTACAATAGAAACGCACATAGATCAAAGTTTTCATTATGTAGTTGTAAATACTCAAAGACATAAAGTATAATTCACGCTATACATTTATGGCAGCTGTTAGTCAACAACAAAACACTGCGCAATAACATATTTTTATATAAATCTAGTATTATGCAACTTTCCATACGAATTATCTGCTATTTCAAACCACCTTCATGATAGTTATTTGACACAAAAGGGAGGTAGCCTATAATCTTCTAATTCCTACTAAGCTTCAACTGGATCTATTTAATGGTTTGGTCCCGAATATGTGAAGAAACAGAGTTACTTTACAATATAATAGTGTTACGAATTGCAGGAGTCAAATTAAAATGCTGTTGGAATTATTATAGATTTTATTAGAACTATACAAACACGTATCACACAGGTACAAATTTACTGTACACAACTAGTCCAAACGTAATGCACGATTCAATCACACGCCCAAAGTCCGTCACTAACGTCTTGCTTCGCTCGTGGCTATCGCTACACTACCGATCTCTCCATTGGGCCATTGCTTTATACTACACCGATACAATATGTCTCTCGCCCGCGTGGACTGAATTTCTTAGAATCACACCTGGCTAATGACTACCATAAAAGATTACAATACACAATGGGCTGTTTTATAATTACAAATTTTAAACACAAAGTAAACAAAAGAAATCCAAATGTTCACCAAAATAAAAAATTACAGAGATAATAATTACAATAGTTTAACGGCAGAACAAAAGGCGGCCTTATCGCTTAAAGCGACTTCTTTTATGCAATCTGACTGAGAGGATACTTTTACCAACTTACCTTCGTATTTATGTATTACTAATTTAGTATGGACCTATATTTGAAACATAAAACCACACATACGTAGCCCGACGGATAGAATGTCACCAATAAAAAAAAACTCCTAAAACCAATTCCCACACATTTTATAGTCACAACAAAAATATTTATGACTGTTAAAATATATTAATCTTTTGTATAAATTATATTTAAAATTCTAAAGTCATTTATCAAAATAAATCCGATACAGTCTAATGGGTTTCGTGTCGCATCCACCTGCTGATGTCAATGGAATTTATATCATCGGTTTCACGGCGGATCGATAAAAATCATTTTGATGTGCCCCGTCTTTATTAATGGACCTTCTACACTAAGATTTCTTGATCTAATGATACATGAATTTATTCGCTTGGTTAATTAACTAGGATTAGCTTTCTCGATTTTCATTTCAGGTAGGTAATTCAAATTCATTTTAGCTGAAAACATGGAGATGCAGAATGTTAAAAATTTGATTTACGTACTATATGTTTCCCCTTATAAAGGCATACTAATTACAATCTATTATTTTTATTTAAAATTAAAGTATTGAAAACTAGTTTCTGATTTATTTGCTATGATCTAGTTCTTCGGTTTGTTAGTGATAAATGCATATAATACCTATAGTTCTTGCAATCCACGAAGGCGGACAGACTTCCCTCGTGGTTGAACGTGTACATGCACATTGCGATTGTGAGCATGTCTGATGAAACGATCAGTTGCAACTATACCGTCCAATCATACCCTTTTTTTACTTGGGGAAACCTGATTGAGGGCTCTCAGCCACCTGTAGAGGGGAAATTACGCCCGGTGTGTGGGATTCGCCAGGTCGGAGTGGCACTAGCACCTCTAACCAAAATAAAGATGGTATTGTAGTGATACCCACTAAAACCTAAAACTCCTACGTATTCCGTCCTTGGCCCTTAATGTCAGGGCCACGGGTATGTGGCCTAGCCTCTCCGCTGGTCCTGACAGGAGGGGACCAAACGACCTCGCCATTGCGCCATCACCATTGCGTGGCGCGGTCTATAACGCGTCTCATGGGATGCGTGTCGAGCGCGCGCGGAATACGTCGCGCCCTCATCTCAACGGCATAACGGCGGGTGAGAACCCTTTTCCCAAGGACTTACTCGCGCCGAAGGCGAAGCGTCCTTTTTTAGACTTGAGCGAAACAATGATGCGCACTCACGCTCCCGCTCCGCCTCCTCCTTAGGAAGTATGACACGCTCGCAAAAGGAGGAGACGGCGTACCATCCGAGAGTCCAATCATACCCGCTTTAAGTCTTACGCATACTCAGATACGTATTTGCCACAATTAAAGCTCGCTCGCTTTCGTTAATTACAAGAACTATAACAGATACAAAGTTATTTTATTTTTAACATTATCAAGTTGTTTTTGAAATAAGTCCAGGCAGAATGCTGTTTGTAATACAGACCTAAAATTAACAACTATTACCAAAACTAACTTTATCATGTAACAAACACTAAATAATGTGTGTATAATATTTCGCTCATGTTTATGCTTTTGCTTGTTTAAAAACCTATCAAGTGTGTTCTTTGAAATTTTATACAAAAAAATGTCACGAAAGTCAACGATATGTGATGTCAAAAGTATTAAGCTTATTGGAAGTGATATCATATTTTGATACAGACTTTATATATTTTGAAAAGCACAAAGCATCAGAAAATGCCTAGTAGAACAATAATTGTACAAATATTAATTTAAAAAAAAACCGCCAGTAAAAATTACGATTTATAGTAGATATATAACACAAGGACCACATAGTTCCAGATAAGACGACTCCAAGACTTTCCGATGTAATCCTCTCTTATTCTATTTAATTTCTTTCGATTTATTGACTTATCATATCGTCTATTCTATAGGGTTCTTTAAACACAAGGTGGTCTATCATTTTTTCGATCAAATGCATGAAACCTCGTTACTTAATGAGCCAATGGCATTTATATTATGATATGAACTCTATCGTAATTTTCACTTTATGCACTTATGCATAGAGTTTGAATTATCTTGGATTTTCCCATTAGGGAAACGTATGGGTTAGTAAACAACTTGTCAGTTTTATTATGCTTTTAATAGCCCGATGTAGTTTTTGGGTTGTTGAATTCAATAAATATTTTCAGTGTATAATAAAAGCTTGGTATTAATACAAAAACAATTTGAAATGTAAATCTAAAACATGTTACATATATGGATACAACTATTATTTTATTATTGAAAAAAAAATAGTTCAATTATTATTAAATTGGTGAAGATACCACTTTCAATTTTTCACTGTTTTGGTCTAAAAAATATTATCAGTTTTATTTCGGTCCAAGTTGGACCTATGTTTAGTCATCGGTCTTATTGACTCTCTAATCTGTGCTACACAATGTAAAACTCGTATCTCATTCTCTCGCAGGATTAGTCGTATAGATTTATGTATTTATCTCTTTTTAGTGCCACTTTTTCGTTTCATCGAGTTTCAAATCACAACGATTCTAAAGAAGTTTCACTTCAAAAAAATATCTCGCAAGTATCAAAACGTCCCACCAAACAAAGCGAGTAAACACAGCTAGTGTAACATAAAATATGTAATATATTATGAATATTCAAATTTCACTTTATAAACAAACATCTTTCATCAAAATTCTTAGATAAAATACATTAGACAACAAAGAACGTTTGTAGGGCTATATTGGAATAATGAAGTAATTCACTTATACCTTCTTTTCTTACTACCTTAAAGGGATTTTTTTTTTAATGGTACACGATGTAAATTGAATCAGAAGTCCGTAAATTTGCGACCTACCTGCTTTGTATGTTAAGAGAAATCTAGTTTCACAAGCTTTCAAAATAGTCGTGTTGCTATTCAGTAAGACGTTCGTGCTCCTCTTTTGGGAACACTGTTATACTTTATCTTACATTAATTTAGTATTGGATATGCAAGATATGCGTGTTATGTCTTGAATTTTCAGTCCCAAATTTAACGGTGTTCTGTTAATTTAAGATAATATTTTTTTCAGAAGGAATTACTCCTTATGATTGACCCTTGCCATCGATTTCATAAAATACAATAAATTTTATCCGTGCAGGAACGGAGAAAGAATACAATTTCCTGCGGCCGGGCATCCTGTCGTAAGAGGCGACTTAATAACCCACAGCCAGGTGGTAGGGAATTTGCCCGACTAGATGGCTACCACCCCTGGTCTAAAGTATGTCGCCATAACAACCTTGAGTTGTGTTCCGGCATTAGTGACCAAGTTCCAGTTTCCCTTAAGAGAGCAACAGCGCATTGTAGCACCTTTGGTGTTGCAAATGTCCATAGGCGATGGTAACCGCTTTCCATCAAGTGGGCCGTCTGCCTGTCTGCTAATCTCCTGCAATAAAAAAAAAAAGTTTTATTTTGGCTATTTGGCGGGTACGATTTCCAGATGAGGCAACTTTAAGAAAACCTATAAACGCAATAAGTTACTTTTAAAAATACATAAATTCACACCAGTTCCCTTGCGGGGTAGGCACGAATAACAGAGCGCCATTCAGGCTTATTCTTACACACCTCACTTGCTTCTTTGACATTCATAGCTCTTGTCATGCACACTCGTCTGTTCTTAAGACTCCTGACATCACCTTCTGCTAGTACACGATCAATTTGATCATGGAAGGTGTGTCGTGGCCTTCCAGGACTTCTGCATCCATCCACTTTTGCATTTAAAAATAACAACATAATATTTCCATTGAGCAAACTATCAAATATAACTAATTTAATGTACTTTTCCTCCATGGCCCATTGCCGTAAGACGTTATGTATACAGGTATGTATATGTTTGTTTGCCTATATTTTTATATATGTATAATAACAAGAGATTTCCAATGTCCCTATAGAATTGGTTAATTCTTAATTCGATTACAGGGGGACCACTAAAACATTATACATAGGGTTCCGATCAACAGCAAAAATAATCCTAAAAAGCATTTCGGAAATAGCAAATAACTCATGTTTTAAAATTCAATTTATTTAAACACTTACTTATTTATGTATTGTAATATAGGGAACTAAAATTATATATAATCGAATACAATGCAAGAAAACTTCAGTTATTTGTATTGTATTCTACTCATAGTCCCTCAAGACTATAAGTAATTCTACTTATACTGAGCCTAGATCACCGTCTTCTATGGGTAAGGTGCCCAGAAGGCTAGCTACGTTTCCTCGCTGGATCGCCATATTGATCCGTTGGCCGAGGTAAGCACCAGCCCTCTGGTGCTTACCTCATATTAAACAGTAATAACTCATATTAAAAAAATAACAAAGTTTTGTTAAAAATATTTTTAAGTTACACCACCTTAATTTTGCTCAGAATTTTTCGCTTCATTTTTAAACAGTTCATCTATACAATTTTACAACCTAGCAACTGCTTTTTAAGCAATTTCACTATTCGTCATAAATAATGTCATGAACTTCAACAATATGCTATTTCAAAACTATTCATTATACTAATTGGGATCAATACCATATTTTGATACAGTCTTCACATGTTTTAGCAAATACAATATATCAGCAAATGCCTAACAAGACAGTGAATGCACTAATCTTCATTGTACAAAACAATGTCAGTTGCTCAGTTCCGTAATTGCACAGCAAAGCTATCTTAACCTAAACATAAATAAAATACTTAATTTTTTCACAATTAATAAAAAGGAATTTTCAGTCACCATAAAATTGATTTATTCTCAACTCGATTACAGAGAAGCTGCTAAAACATCCATATATAGGGTACTGCAGATCGAGAGCAAAAACAGAATCCTAAAAACAATTTCGAAAATACTTTATATAAAAAAAACGTTATAAATAATTTTAAGCTACTTCGCCTTAATTTTTTAGAAATTTCTATTCCATAATTAAAAAGTTGTAAAGGGGAGAATATACGTGCAATTTTTAAAACATCGAAAACGAAAGTCTCGTTACCGACTGACCTAAATAAAAAAGTAATCAAGAAACATATATCACACCCTTAGAATTATGGAGACCTAATTTTTTTTTCAGGGTAGAACATTTTTTTATTTTTTATTATACATTTTATTTAATACAATGCAAGAAAACTTAATTTATTTGTATTATATTCTACTCATAGTCCCTCAAGACTATAAGTAGAATACTGAGCCTAGATCACCGTCTTCTATGGGTAAGGTGCCCCGAAGGCTGGCTACGTTTCCTCGGTGGATCGCCATACTGATCCGTTGGCGAGACCTAATTAAAAATATCAAGTTCAATTTTGTACTTCATTTTTATATAATAGATATTTAAATTCAATGATCCAAAGTTTTGATTTAGGTCTCTATAATTATAAGGGTGCGATATATACATAACTATCAGTGCAGGAACCGAGAAAGAATACAATTTCCTGCGGCCGGGCGGCCTGTCGTAGGAGGCGACAAAAGAACCCCCAGCCAGTGGTAGGGTATTTGCCCGATTAGATGGTTACCACCCCTGGTCTAGAGTATGCCGCCATAACAATCTTGAGTTGTGTTCATTAGTGACCAGATTCCAGTCTCCCTTAAGAGAGCAGCAGCGCATTTCTAGCACCTTTGGTGTTGCAAATGTCTGACATAAAACAGATTCACAGAGGGACGGAAATGGAAATCAGTTTTTGAAAAATGGCTGCGAAACCCTAAAAAGTAAAAATGTATCAAAATTCCACATTTCCTGATAAGCCCTTAACAAATGGAAACTGATAAAATATTTTCTTTCGATACCGACCTCTACCTTATATTTACGCATTCGATACGTAACCAGCACAATCCGGGCATCCCGGAATTACCGATATTTTAACGGTTTTTTTAACCCGGGCTTGAGTATTACCCATGCCAGCAGCCCTGCTAAATCCCTTCTTGCTCCGGGAATGGACCAAAATCCCCGGATCGTCGCTGGAAAATATATTTTTATTAAATAACTTGGCGTCCGCAACTGGCCCGGTTTTCGTGTTCGTATGGGTTGCTAGATTTAAAAATATAATCACCGCGTCCGGTATCTAGTTTATTAGCTTACCATATTCTCAAATTATTTAATATAAAGTTGTATAATTAAATTTTGAAATATTAATCCACAATATATAAAAAAAAATAAAGATTATTATTTTATTTAAGAATTACAAAGTAATGTGTTTTTTATCGAATTAGTCTATATTAGCCAAATAAAAATTATTTTTCAAATGTCTATTTAACTAACAGTCGACATATGATTGGAAATTTATATTTATACAATTAAACTAAATAAAACTTTATATGTATACGAATTTAAATTAAACTATAAAGTAATAAATTATAATAAAGCATAATTAAATAAATAAAAGCTACGACCTTTGTGGTTGAGCGGATTAAGCCTTTGCCGGCTACCTCACTGCAACGCAGAGGCTCCGGGTTCGACTCCTGGCTTGGTAAATTTTGGTAGCAAATTTTCTCCGTTACTTACTATGGTCTGGGTGTCTGGGATTAGCCCCAGAGTAGTCCGTTATGTATTACCCATAATACAAGCGTAACTCACTTAATATACTATATGTGTGTTTATATGCCGATTAGTTGTATTTATAATGTAAAAAGTTTAAATATAAGCACTATTACATTTTTAAAGATAGTAATATCTTTTTGCAAAATATTTAAGTTATTAAGTTTTATGGAGTATGTGTTACGTTTTGTTATTTAAGTGCATTCATTATCGGCAACACATGTTATTCTTTCCTTCATAGACGTTTTAACGCGCTAATCTCAGGAAATGGTAAGCTAAATGAAAATGTATTTTTGGTTGGATAGCTCAATTTATTATCGACAGACACGAGATAATAATTTTTATTCTTCTATGAAGAAGCAATAACTGAAATTTTTTGACTAAGATAAAATAAAATTACAAATAATTACTAAAATTCTATAAAAATGCTCATTCAACTTATGCATTTGTTTTAATAGCCCTAGTTCTGTCTGTTACGGGTCTAATAAGTCAAATATACTATTAGCAGCCAAGTGTAGCGATGAATACTGGCAATGACAATCGTTTAAAAAAAAGTACTTTTAAATAACTCCTAAAACCTACAAATGAAGGAACCTTAATTTGTTCTAAAATGTTTTTAAATAATAAACATATTCAAATGCTAAATTCAAACTATTTTTGAATATGGAACGTTTTAATAAATCTTCAAATTTTGTGAAGGGCCGATATTTTCTTGAGAAAACTGGGACTGGCCAGAAAAAGTGCTCACCTGGCAATACCTCGCATAGGTTCTAATCAGACGTCTGTAACTTTTTGTAAACCTTTTTAACCTCGATTCCGTTTTGATTATAACGTAACTTTGCGAAATTAAGGGAATTCTTTTTTGTTACTTTAATGGAACAATCGGCAGATGTGTCTTTGGTAATTGTTTATTTCAACCTTATAGGTTTTTGCATACTTTAATTCTATGAAGGTATGGTAGACGAGTTTTAAAGGTAGGTGTGGGGATTGTTTTAAACCGTCTAGTGCTGCGAGATTAGTTCATTCGTTTTATAGAATACCCGCCCGGTTTCGCACGGGGGGTTTATGACAATTTTTTTACACTTTACGTTACATTATTGAAGTTTTAGTAGGAATCCCTATTTTTTATAGTAATAAATGTAACCTGTGTTACGCAAGAATAATGTAGCATTCTAATGGTGAAAGAATTTTTGAAATCGGTCTAGTAATTTTTGAGTTTATTCGTTACAAACATACAAAAATACAAATCTTTCCTGTTATTATTAGTTAGTAGCAGTTAGTTTACCCTTTGTATATGATGAGAAGCCAAAAAGTCTATGACTCAGTAGCCGCTGGAGAGAATAGTATAATTGACTCTTAAGTAGATAAAGCAGACATGTTGCAGTTGACAAACACAATAGGTAACAAGTTTAGCATAAATAGCATGGTCTGAAGGCTTAATTTAGTTTACACCTATATTATACCTGTTATCGTCGTAAAAAATCAAAACCTTGAATAGGTATAAATGTTATATAACAGACGAGCGTGCATGACAAGAGTTATGAATGTCAAAGAAGCAAGTGAGGTGTGTAAGAATAAGCCTAAATGGCGCTCTGTTGTTCGTGCCTACCCCGCAAGGGATCTGCCGTGAAGTTATGTATGTATGTATGTATAACGCCTTCATCCTCCAGTCATATCTCTACTTATAACTGGGAACCAACATGCATGATCTTAGTTTTTAATTAGATCCCGGGCCACTATGTATATGTACATACAACACATGATGTTGAAAAACTCAAGAATATTAACAATAGTAATTTAACTTTAAAATAAACTTGTAAAATACAATTTTTTAATAAACAATTTATATAATGGAAGCCAAATAACAGTCTTCTCAAAGCCTATTTTTTAGTCACAGAAGCAAAAAATATCGAAAGCCTTTCACATATCTCTCCTATAGAGCACTACATAATATTATAAGTGCAATGTACATCTTATTGTTCCATCGCCTCCGAATCTAATTATCTAATTGCAGCAATTCTCTTTCCACACCGTCGCAACGTTACGGTAGGTAAGTTGTGCTGCGATAATTTAAAGTAAAGCGCATCTATCAATTAGCAGGCAGCAATTAAAACGTCGACGGCTGCAGCGCTAAAATGTTGCCCTTTTATTTTGAACAATAATTAAGAAAATGTTTTGATTTGAGCTTAAAAGATGACGGTGGCTAACCGACTACGTATATAAATATACAATATATACTTAGTCACTGAAAACTTTACACTAATAGACCTGTGATGAAAATAGAAAGAAATGCAGTCAGTATAAATTATTTCAAGCGTTCGGTATCGTCTTAGAAAGATAACTTTAAAAATAGATATATTTATTCAAAATGAAATCAATATTTTACTGACTGCCTTAAAAACGGGTCTGAAATATTTACTGGTAGCCATCAAGTGAGATTATGGACAACAGATACGAACCTATAAATAATTAAAATAGTATTATAATCTTATGGAACAAGTTGAATTATGAATAACAAATACACAACAGACACGATTCATGAACGATCGATTGTGATTTACCCAAGTAAAGTTACTTGGTTTAAGTAAACTATGATACCTTTGCTGATATAAGCAATTGATAGAATTATAAAATTAGCACTTATTTGCACATTTAAAATTATAATGCTGCTAGCCTATTGGGAAGTTTCCTAACGAGTGACAATGGTTTGATACCAATTTTTTATTGTTAATATTATTTATATCTAAGATAGTTTATATTAGCAATTCATTCTAAGTATTTAACTATTTATGTTTAGTATCTGTATATTTATAGTCTATGTTTACGTTTTAGTATATTCCTAGAATTCACTTATTGTTTTTTTAGATAGTTCTTGTATTGTTCTGCAACAATTCTGTATTTAAAATTTTATCGCCTGTTTCATACAAATATGTGTGGATGAAACAAGTGACTGCATAGTTGTAATACTGAGCTGTTTGGGATAGTTGTGCGTCATTTTAGCTCACACTGAACACGGAACTGGGAACAATCGACGGAGCGCTCATTTATTAGTAGAAGCTGACTGACAACTTTGTGAAATTAACGCAGCGCAGTCATTGGGATGTGTGACATAAAGACATCCATCAATTACGTGTAAAATCTTATACAAAAATGTAAATGTGACTGTAACCTGATGAGAAGTTCAAATATCGAGGGTCAAAACAAAAGAACTCTTGAAATTTGATTTTCATAACAAAAATCAGTGAATCAACTAAACCCAGAATAATGTTTGGAAGAAATCGCTTTTTAGTAATAAGACCACCCTTTGTACACAATTAGAATAGTGCTAGTGGTCGCCCGTGTTCGAAATTCGACCATAATCGTCGTCAGCCATTTGCAGTCCACTGCTGGACGTAGGCCTCCCCAAGACGGCGCCATTTATCCCTGTCCTCCGATTTCCTCAGCCAGCGCCTACCGGCGACCTTGCATAGGTCGTCGGTCCATCGGGCTGGAGGGCGTCCGACACTACGTTTACCGAGACGCGGTCTTCACTCCACGACTCGTTTGGCCATCGGTCCTGCGGCAGATGTGACCGGCCCACTGCCACTTCAACTTGCTAATTTTGCAAGCTATGTCGGTTACCTTGGTTCTCTTACGGATATTCTCATTTCTAATTTTATCCATAAGAGAAACACCCAACATAGCTCGCTCCATAGCCCGTTGACCGACTTGGAACTTGTGGACCAATATAATTAATGTCAAAGACTATACTTCTATAATCAAAGATTTCGCCAGTTACACTGTTAATTTAACTTTAACAATAAGCAAAAGAGTATATATGGGTGTGTGTGTGTCAAATACGTTCTTTTATTATTGATTTCATGTATATTTTATGCATAATTAAAAAAAAAAATAGCATTCTGTACTCCGTCTCTACATAAACTATAAGTGTGCGAAATTTCATACTCCTCCGTCCGCGCAATTTTCGTAAAAAAGGGCACAAAGTTTTTGCTTCACGTATTAGTATATAGATACTACTAGTTCGTAAGTTTTCTGTAATGGTGTACATACAATAAAGTGTTATCTATCTATCTCCGTGGTTAATCTACGATTGAGTTAATAATATGTCCGATCAATACAAAAAGCGTTTTTAATTGCCCCAAGTACCTAACGAGAAGTTTCACGTTAGAATATTATTGGTGCTCAAATGAGACTCAATCAATTTGTAATCAACAATCAATACTGTTTGTTGGGATCTCCAACAAACAGTATTTATTTATTTGGTGTGGCATAGTACTGGCCACCAAATATACTAAATGTTTGAATTTAGAACATAGATGTTCTTTTGTTTTTTTTTTAATCTGTATATTTTTCCCTCCCTTGCTATTAAAATCATCATATATTACGCACGTGCAGTTTTCTTTTATGATTGAAATATTCACAGTCCACAAACAAATTCATATTTAAAAAATTGTTTAATATATTCTCTTTATATTGTAGAAAACTTGGCATATTATTTATTGAACTCAGCAGCATTGGTTTCTAAGCTTTGTTCTGTGCAAAATTATAGAGCTAGTGTCTGTAAGTTCTTAAGTGAATTCATTAAATAAATATGCTATAAGAGCGAGATAAAAGATTAATTATATAGGACTTAATATTGGAATATACTGAGGCTCGTTAATTAACAAAGTATTTTTTTTTGTTACAATGGATTTAATAATGTTAGAGGTTATCTTTATTTCTTTTTATATATCTCTCGAAATTGCATTCGATTTAAATATGGAAGACTTTTAATCTATCGCCATTAACAAACCATAATCACATTTACGCAGAGCAAGACACAATATATAGAGGGCGTCTCTTTCTAACGAATGACAACGCACATAAGTTTATCCTATTTATGCAACTTTTCTTACTTATGGAATACTAGCTGTGCCCGCGACGTCGTTCGCGTGAAATTTTTTTTCAAGACACCCCGATTTTGAAACATTCTTCATTGGTGCTTCGCTCCTATTGGTCTTAGCGTGATGATATATAGCCTATAGCCTTCCTCAATAAATGGGCTATTTAAAACTGAAACAATTTTTCAAATCAGACCCGTAGTTCCAGAGATTAGCGCGTTCAAACAAACAAACTCTTCAGCTTTATATATATATTATAATCCCTCTACATTTAATACTAGAATATGCCCGCGACTCCGTCCACGCTCGACTTGAAATTCCCGCGGGATTCCTGGGCCACAGAGTACTGCAGCATTTAAAAAAGAATGTAAGCTATCCTTTTAGTGAAAACTATGTCGGAATAAGAAAATTTTTATACACACGAAAAAATAAAAACCGAAAAATCCGAGTGGGATTCCCTGGATAAAAAATTTAACATATTTTATTAAATGAAATTTGCTATCGATCAGTGAAACCCGTATCGAAATTGGCCCAGCAGTTTTTACGTGAATCCCGAACAAACAGACAAGAAATCTAGAAAATTGCATCGTGTTCTCCGTCGTTTGTATAGTTCATTCCAGTTGATTTTTTAAATAGCTTCAATGTACAGACACGGCTGTATAATATTATAGATAATATACACGTTCCAAAATACGTAGCTCAATTTCAGAGGAGGGCGTGCTATATTTGCTTTAAAGCGGTTTCATCTACAGAACTCGCTAAACCCAGTGTATTTTATATAAAGAGCAAATGATTAAAACCTCTAATGAGAATTTCTAATAAAATATTGTAATTAAACTTCGGCATAATTAAATATTCAGCTTAATTCCTTTTCTCATTATTCCATTAACACTAATTTTAATATTTTTTTTAATCGAGGCCGACGTTATTCAATAAGTGGAGCCTTTTATCCAATAATAATTTATTCACTTTCCGGGATAAAGCTACTGTTTCTTTAACAAAGTATTGTAGTTGTAAAGAAAGACAATACATTTATATACATATATATATATATACGACGGTAGAAATAGAAAAATCGTAAAATTGACTTAAGCTCCAACTATGACCTTAAATAACTTAGAAACCGTTAGAGTTAGCAAAAAATTATAAGAGACCTTTTTTTGGAGAGCGTTAAATTTTCTACAAGAATTATTGTTTGTCGACATGATCTGTTCATCAGTTCATGACGTAAAAAATTCCAAAGTAATAGCAGATTTTTTCCCGTGTTATTTCCATTTAAAAGTTTGGTTATCGGGGGGGCCGGGTTAAAATTAAAATTATGAGCTGTAACTTGGCATGAATTTTTTTTTAATAGATTTAGAACCGATTTAGGACTATCGTGAAAAAAAATTCGGACAAACCCTAAATATCCTACAACTATTGTTCATTTTAGAGTAATTTTACACATTTTTAGAAAATAAAACTGCACAACACAACATCTCCTTTCAGTTCCTGCCAAAAACTCCTTAGAGAGCTACGTTAACAGGGAGTGTCATAGACTATATAACATGACGGCAGCGGGACAAAACACAAACAACAAAAAACAAATGCATATAAAAAGTGTATCACATTCAATACATAAGTCGTACATCGTAAGAAGCAACAAAACAACCCATAGCCAGGTGGGAGCGCATTTGCCCGACTAGATGGCTACCACCCCTGGTTTACAGTATGTCGCAATAACAACCTTGAGTTGTGTTCCGGCTTTAGTGACCAGGTTCCAGTCTCCTTTAAGAGAGCAGCAGCGCATTTGTAGCACCTTTGATGTTGCAAAAGTCCATAGGCGATGGTAACCGCTTTCCATCATGTGGGTGGTCTACCTGTCTACTGAACTCCTGCAATAAAATAAAAAAAACAACAAATATGTTATGCGATGGTACCAAATCACAGGTATGTATAAACGCCCTCGTGTGCAGTCTTGTTACACCTCGGTGGCAGACTGTATCACTTGTGAAGAGCACGTAGACTGTATATAATATATCACAACTTGGACGCGATGTAATACGCTAATTTTTTTATAATATTAATATTTATTACACACCGATACGGTATAATGCAAGGATGAATATAGAGTGAGTAAAAAGGAAAAAAACAATAGAATGTTGACAGTGTCAAAATATAAAAAAGTAAAACTATTTAAAGAGGTTGATTCCAACACCACTTCATTAGCGGGGGGAAATTACGGAACGAAATCTCAATTGTATTAATTGGTATAGATAGATGGTCTAGAGTATGCCGCCATAACAACCTTGTGTTGTGTTCCGGCATTAGTGACCAGGTTCCAGTCTCCTTTAAGAGAGCAGCAGCGCATTTGTAGCACCTTTGGTGTTGCAAATGTCCGTAGGCGATGGTAACCGCTTTCCATCAAGTGGACCGTCTGCCTGTCTGCTGTACTTTTGCAAAAAAAAAAAAAAGATATCTGTACCTATTATAAAGAATTTTCTATCATTAATCAACATAAAGATGTGTATATAAACCCACAGCTTTAATGATCGTATTGAAAATTACTAACAAATCGCAACAACATGATTAGACAATAATTTTACATTAAACAACGCCTTTATTCAAATTTGTTGGGTATTCAAAGTATCTTCAAACACTTGAACTTGTTTGGCAACTTGTAGACATTGTTGGATGTGAAAAGTCAAACGGGATCTGTAGGAGTTGTATTGAAGACGTATTAATTAAAACGCTCCAAGGAACAGACGTGTTCACAATACACAATGAAGGGCACAACTTAATGCCCAACTTTATTTAATTATTGTGTCAAAAACTGTAGACGACGATGCCTCAATTGTTGGATATTTTTGAGATAATATTATTGTTTCAATTTAACAAGCCTTTAAAGACGTAATAATTTAGTTAAAAAAGTAAATACTACATTTTATAAAAAAAATTGTGGGTGTGGAGTTCACACGCAGTAGAAGTGAAACTTTAGAGATTATACTCACAGATAATTCTTCTCTAACTTTTATTAATATAAATATAATATCCTTTTGTCTACACCAGTCAACTTATTATAATACAAAAAATTCGATCTAGATTACACTTTCAAGTCACTAACATAAAGTTAAAACTTCAATGCACTGTTACGCACAATTTCCTTTGATCTACGTATAAAAAAAATATCTTCCTTAAGTATATACAGGTAGAATTAAAATTCATTTGAAATCTTTTAAGTTTTATTTAAATTGAAAATTAATACTAACGGATAAAGAGAAATGTGTTTTATTTTGTAGTAAATAAGGTTGAATTTTATGTGTTTATCTCTTTTAGGTGTCACTTTTTCGTTTCATCGATTTGTAAATCACAACGATTCTAAAGAAGTTTGATTTCAAAACTGTGTTTAGTTTGAAATGATGTATAAGTTAATACATATAATGGACTAATATCGCGGGATATCGATAATATAGGGCTAAAGTATACCTGCGGAGTGACACTCGCGGACCGCGTTCGTAATACCGAAGTAAGAAAGAGAGTTGGTCTGAAAGAGAGTGTCGGGGTGAAGGTAAGGAAAGGAATGCTCCGGTGGTTCGGGCATGTGGAAAGAATGCATGATGAAAGAATGACTAAACAGATATACAATGCAAAAGTGGATGGATGCAGAAGTCGTGGAAGGCCACGACACATCTTCCATGATCAAATTGATCGTGTACTAGCGGAGGGTGATGTCAGGAGCCTTAAGAACAGACGAGTGTGCATGACAAGAGTTATGAATGTCAAAGAAGCAAGTGAGGTGTGTAAGAATGGGCCTAAATGGCGCTCTGTTGTTCGTGCCTACTCCGCAAGGGAACTGGCGTGAAGTTATGTATGTATGTATGTAAAGTATACCTTAGCCTTATATTAACTATATCTCGCTATGAAATACTTATTACAATAATATTTCAAAACAAAGAAGGGAAATGATTTCTCACTGGTTGGTCGTATACAGTATACGATTGTTTTGCACAATAAACATTTTGTAGGGAAATACAACTAACTACCTTATTTTTAAGTGAAGAACAGACAATTGTGTCTTTACAAGTGTATCGTAAAGTTTGTTCTTTGACAAAGAAGTACTTAATGTGAATTGTGTTAACATCAGTTAATTAATCGTGAAACCTTCAAAATATCGTGAGTTATTTGAAAATTAGTGTTGAATCCTCGAAAAATAATAAATTTATACCAAAAATATACATTTGTGGGGTTACTCTAATATAAACAAGTACGATTATTGAATTGATTTCTCATGTCTCGTACATACCTCACGTGACCAAAAAGCTGGTCTATACCTGGGGCAAATTATTAGCTTGCTATTCAACGACGTGATGTGGTTTATTTTTGGGAAACATTCCCAACTGACAACGGTCTAGCACTGGGTTTACTATACATTGATTTTTAATTACCTGGACTAAAACGACAGCTGCGATCGACATTTTTATTTTATTCATAAGCGAGTTGTATGAGTTGAATCAACAACTCACACAACTCACATGTACTACTCACAATAGTACAGATTTTGTATAGAAATTCTATAGGATTCAGTTCACAGTAGTGAGTTGGCCTAAGATTACAATATAAAACTATGTGTGAGTGCAGTTCACACGCAGTAGAAGTGAAACAAAATGTGTCAATGTGGGTGTGGGATTCTAAATTTCGTGACGTCACATTTAAAATATATCGTTATAATATATTTAAGCTTTAAAACACGCAACTTGAAGTATTATAGAAAAAAATTCAAAACATTTCCAACTCTATCTGTATAATTATAGTGTTTAAATTATTAAATAGAATGTATTCTATCTAATTCTCTCGCAGGCTTAATCCTATAGATTTATATGTTTATCTTATTTCCGTGTCGCTTTTTCGTTTCATCCAGTTTCAAAACACAACAATCCTAAAGAAGTTTCACTTCAAAAAGCTCGATCGCAACTGTCATTTTAGTCTAGGTAATTAGAAATCAGAGTAAAGAGTAATTTTGAATTTAAATAATATACATATACAAACATATTTTTTGGGTTTAATTTATTTTTTTGTAACCTGTAAATTGACGAAATAAATTTAATTAAAGATTAATGTCTCATAATTCAAATTACATTTGAATTGCATTATTCATTGTTTAGTTTGCAACTTTGAAGAGGATATAAGGATTAAGTTCTTATCAAATCGCTACAGAACCATAAACATTTGGGAGTAAATCGCGATATCCTGTAGATCCTCCCACACGCAGACGATATTTGAACAGCGTCCCTAGACCGATTCTATACTCCACCAGCTACTATGTATACATTTTGAATTTTTTGATCAAGCGAGGATTAACATTACTTTTGTCCAAGTTTAAGGACCCTGCGTTCACCCCGGTCCATGGTATATTAGTTTCCATTTTTGTTTGCAGCAAAAAGATTTTTTTGGAAAAGGGATTTCGACTTTTTGGGGACTCAAATCAAATAGTAGATTGTTACACGATATGTGAAAGTAACCTATTCAATAGTTCGAGTGCCTAAATAGGCCTTTCACCAGAGGTAACACTCGGCTTTGAGCATTTCGAATATGAGGAAAGTAAATAAAAACTGATTACTTAAACAAACAACTACTTCTCTAATGAAATCAGCTGTTAAATCCATATGTAAAACTGACGAACTCATTTAATACGTCACATATGAAACATCAAGATTTTTTTTGTCTATGGCATTCTACCAGCCAGTATTTTTTTGTCACTGATGACAGTAAATATTTAGCTCACATTTATGTAAATTAAATAATAATTTAATGAAAAGTAACTTAAGAGTATAAAATGATGTTACAAAATTAGTTTTAATTAAAATTTATATCGCGATTTAATAGTGGCTGTAAAAAAGTTGCGGCATGAGTCGCCTGTGTTATCTATAGTTCGCATAGTGCTTTTAAAAAAATTGATAGCAAGGAAAATCGTTTCCCAGGGACGTAAAGTACTGTTTTCATCCCTGTGATCAGGCAACTCCAAGCGTAGTTTCACAATATGAGACATTAAAAGAGTTTTTAAGGCCAAATAAAATAAAATTCTATTAATAAAACTATGTATGGTATACAATCTTTAATATCCATTACATCGTGGAATAAATAGGAAAGATAATTATCCAGTAGGTATACATAATTCTGAAAGGATTCAAATTCAAGTTTTAATTCAAAACAAGTTTCACCGTAGAACACTTTTTGAAGGTCATATATCGATACCTCGGGGCTCAAAGGGCTTAAGCACCAAAACTCGATTTTCCAGGAGCCGAAAAACAAAATATAAAATATTATTTCGGAGATAACTTTTTTGATTCTTGGCCTAAATAAACCATTCTAAAACCAAGTCTTAAAATTTTATGATGCAAAACATTGTTAAATTATATTTAAAATAGATTTCCTATACGCCCCGGAAAATTGTTTGGGGCGTTTACACCCTAAAAATCTATGGATGTGTGATCGATCAGAGATGGTTGTAACTGCCAATTTGTCTACTAATTCTATCAGTTTGTAGACTGTTGCTTTGTTTTCTTCAGTTGATTAAATGTAAAGAGAGAAAATAAGAAATTCTTTTCTTTCTTTATTTGCATATTTAATTTTATTTATTAACTTAGTATATCAATTTATCAACTCAGACAACTAATTGTATCATCTACGGTGTCGTTTACTACCCTCGCGTTTATGATCATTAAAATTGGTTGCTGTTACGACACAAAATCTATAAATATACGTTTTATTTTTTACAAAAAATGGGGCTCCAAACACCATTTTTTGGCGAATTAGAAGACTACATAGTTTATACTGATCGATAGAGGAGAAAAAATTAAGTAGAGCTGCATTGAAAAGTAAATTTCACCGAAATGGCGGTTACGTCCTTTGAGCCCCGAGGTATTGATATGTTTATAAGTTAAAATTAAAATTTACTTCCTCTTTTCTATATACACCGCTTCGCGACGTGTTGCTCTTTATGGAGAAGAAGCGCAAAGAAATTCCACAGCAGCACGTCTAGCTAAAAAAAGGTTTTCTTCTATTTATCTATCCCTAGCTCTTTCTTAAAAATAATTTTATACAGAAGCATGTTTTACAACTTTTTCGAAGAATTAATGGAGTTGTAGCAAACAGTGTATACTCAGTAAGGCAAAGACATAATAAAAGCACAGAAAATGTTATTACCGTTATACATACATACATACATAACTTCACGCCAGTTCCCTTGCGGGGTAGGCACGAACAACAGAGCGCCATTTAGGCTTATTCTTACACACCTCACTTGCTTCTTTGACATTCATAACTCTTGTCATGCACGCTCGTCTGTTCTTAAGGCTCCTAACATCACCTTCTCCTAGTACACGATCAATTTGTTACCGTTATAATAACTCCTAAACCCATTATCGTTTGAGAGCGCTACAGGCCCTGTAGAGAAAGAGCATTGGCGCTAAACGAATATAATGAAAATGATGATTTGTACATTTGTATATGAAAAAAATGACTTGGATTAGATAATTTTTATCCGTGCAGGAACGGAGAAAGAATACAATTTTCCTGCGGCCGGGCGGCTTGTCGTAAGAGGCGACAAAATAACCCACAGCCAGGTGGTAGGGCATTTATCCGACTGGATGGCTACCACCCCTGGTCTAGAGTATGTCGCCATAACAACCTTGAGTTGTGTTCCGGCATTAGTGACCAGGTTCCAGTCTCCCTTAAGAGAGCAGCAGCGCATTTGTAGCACCTTTGGTGTTGCAAATGTCCATAGGCGATAGTAACCGATTACCATCAAGTAGGCCGTCCGCCTGTCTGCTGAGCTCATGCAATAGAAAAAAAAAACTTTATTACTTATTCACGGCCTTGACAACGAAATTGGATTATGTAAAAAAAATGGTGCATACATATATAGCATATATGTATATCATAGATACACATAGGATAATTTTTATCCCGGATAATATTTTTGATTCCTACCTAGAGAGAGGTAAGGATTCTATATTCTCATAACGGATTTTGTAAGCACAGAAGGAAAATTATACAATCTTCTAAAAGTTTGAGAGCATAGATTTTTTATATGACCATGTTATATTGGCGGTGTATAACTGGATGTAATCGGTCATCTATGAATTCACGGATGGTTACGTTATGCTGCACAAAAGTTATATAGCGCTATAAAACTCAGGCCTTACAAATTGTTATGTACAGCATTTAAAAGGGTTTATTTAGCACTTGGCATTTGTAATTACATGGGTAATTAATCTGGGTAATTAAACTTAATGGGTAATTAAAAATATTAAAAAATCTGGACATATATGTATAAGTCCAGATTTAATACTTAATATAAATAATATGTAAGTAATTAAAATTACAACGGTAGCTTTTTTTAATCGCCTGAAAGGCAAATAGGTAGACGGTCCACTTGATGGAAAGCAGTTACAGTCGCCTATAGACATTTGCAATACCAGAGGTGTTATCAATACGCTACCAGACTTAAAGTAATTTTGTAACATACGTTTTGAAAATTCCCCTTGTAGCAGTGTGGAAATTTTTTTGAGTTGGGAGCTCATTCCAAGAGAAATATTCTAGAGAACCATTGTTTACACAAGCAAATCGGCTCTAGGATCTGAAGAGAAACGTCTAGTTGATACCAAGCGGTGCGGTGGTAGAAAGAAGTCTAAGACTTAAACTGAGCATTCCCACTGAGCACTTCCCATTGTACCGTTGCCGTGGACATTTGCAACACCAGCAGCATTGCTAGCGTATTGCCGGCTTCTAAGCAGACTGAAACCTGTTCACTGATCCGGAAAACAACGCGAGGTGGCATGCTTTAAACCAAGGCTAGTAGTTATTCCCACAGGCAAATGCTCCTACTTGGCTGTGGCTTGTTTTGAAGCCAGTTACAAGAGGCTAAGGGAATTAGGATTCTTTATCCGTTCCTGCACGAATAAAATGGATAAATTATTCCTATAATTTTATTCCTTTTTAACATGACCACAAAAAAATTGTGATACTGTCGGGCCAAATCTATTAATACTAGAATTGTCAGCTTATCGAACAAAATTATAGATTCTGACAATGGAATAGGAAGTCAGTCTAGTCAAACATACACTATAGTATAAGGGCTGAAATTGTGTCTGTGAAATCATCAAACGTCTAGGGTACGTTTGATGATTGAAGATTTTATAAGTATAACAATGAATGAAGGGTCATTCATTCTGTTATACTTATAAAATCTTACTACGGTAAAATAAATACGTCACTTGCATTACCTTCTTCGGAGAGATTATGAGTAAGTTTGGTTGATTCTAATTCATAACATTTACATACAAAATTGTAACATTTGTTATAGGACAAAGCATTTATTACAAGCAAGGCTTACTCGGGGCAATTGATTTAATCTCAGCCCTCAGAGTTTGGGAGGAGGTATCAATGGAAACCGGTCGAGTATACATTCCGAAGTATCTTTATACACACTCTTATATGATTGTGCGTTTTCATTTGATGCACGAGAAAACCTAAAGCGGGTGATAGACTGATAGATTATATTTGCTTCTGAAAGTTTCCCTACACATGTGCGAAAATGGACGTCGAGCTATAAATACGCATACTTGCTCGCGCATCTATCACCGGCTTAATAGTTTCAACTAACTCTATCTTAATTACACATATGTAATAAATATGATTTTTTTGTTTATTTGTTACGTTTTCACTACTAGACAACTGAAGTGATTTTAATGAAATTTGATAATGACTTTGTATCCCAGTGAAAGGCTATTTTTCGTATCAAATTGCAATCTTGGGGGACAATAAAATAGGCGATGGACATTTATATGAGTAATTCATAATTCCTAAAGTGGATATAAATTCATGTTTAGGATTTGGTTAGAAAAACGTGTTTTAATGTTATAGTTGCGTTTGACTCAGAACCGATCCTAAATACTCAGACAAAATAATGAAAAGTTAGTTAACCAAATTTACCATGTCAAAAACCCAACCAGGGATCCCCGCGTTATAGTGAACTAAATGGGCCGACACTTAGAACTCTAGATCATTGAACCCGCGATAATTAAGCAGTAAATCAATGCAGTGAGACTATTGGAAATATATTTCTTTACACATTTCACTACTGCTTGTAGCACCTGTCGTTTCACACATGGAGAATATGTCAATGACTTTCATTCATTGGCGTTATTAACTATAGCCGTAAATAGTAATAAATAATGACGATGTATGTACAAAGCAACTAAAAACTGTATCGATTTCTCTACGATTATAACTACTGGGTGTATTACTGGTACTTAGAGATGAATAATTCATAGCTTGCTATGATTTGACGTTTATTTCTACTATTACTGTTTGTATCGTTCTGGCTTCTTTGTTTTAACTACGTATGTATATTTACTACAAAAACTTTTCACTGGTCTTTTGTTTATTTATTTTATTTATGTATTTTTAAATAATCGTATATTTTTAAACGACATTATAGGCTTACAACAAAAATTAAAATATTGTTGAATTTTTTAGCCATACTAATTCTATACCATAATGAAAACAAGTTATTCGATTTTATTAAAATTTATACCAATATACAAAAATGAGGTGTCCTTCTTTAATTTGAAAAAGATATATATGACGCCCAGTCATAAGCGACCGTTTTAAGAATATATACTTGTTAGAATGACTAAACAGATATACAATGCAAAAGTGGATGGATGCAGAAGTCGTAGAAGGCCACGACACACCTTCCATGATCAAATTGATCGTGTACTAGCGGAGGGTGATGTCAGGAGCCTTAAGAACAGACGAGTGTGCATGACAAGAGTTATGAATGTCAAAGAAGCATAGTGAGGTGTGTAAGAATGGGCCTAAATGGCACTCTGTTGTTCGTGCCTACCCCGCAGGGGAGCTGGCGTGAAGTTATGTATGTATGTATGTATGTATGTATATTTCATTTCGATATGCTGCAGAGTTTAGAAGATATATTATTATATATTCCAAATTACCGCAAGAACGAAATGACGGTCACAACAAGTTTTTAAAATAAATTCACACGATCTACAACAACTTAAATATCTTACACTAGCGGTTCCGGCAGACGTTGTCCTGCCCTGAAAAATAAAAATCTATTACCCGATTCTAGAGCCACTTACCGGGTCTAATCTAAACCATCCGCGGACTCAATCAAACACTATTTTTTTACACCTTGGGTTACATTATTGATTAAGTATAGCCTATATTAATCTGGGTAATATAGCACCAGCATTCCAATGGTAAAAGAATTTTTGAAATCGGTCCAGTAGTTTTTGAGTTTATTCGTTGCAAACATACACATGTTTCCTCTTCATAATATTAGTATAGATGAATACGTTACTTATCTTTGAGATATATAATGTCATCTATTTGATGACACACCATTATCCCGTTGAACGACAATATAATGACTATCGTTATACAATGGAAACGTTCAAATCTCACGGGTATAAGTTGAGTATCATCTCGTCAAATATTTTCTGGGTCTCTTCGGTCGGTGTGTCGGAGAAGCGCTTAATGTTTTTGTTATAAATTAAATATGTTATACAAAATATTTGTATTCGGTCTTATTAAACTTCGGTGAAATGTAAAATATCTTTTATATATATTTGTTATGAATATGCTGTTTTTAGTTAGTTTTTATTGCAAGCATGTGGGTATGACAGACAAATCGAAAGTCATGAAACGATGGCATGACATGCGTTTTTTTTATTTTGGCAGACGGCTATCTGATTGAATGCGGTTACTATCGCCTATGTACATTTGTAACACCAAACGTGCTACCAATGTACTGCCGCTCTCTAAAGGGAGTCTGGAGGGATAAGATGCGTACCAATGGGCTCACAATTAAGGATGTCGACACCGCAGAAAGTGGAAAAGAAAATGAACGAAAGTGGACGTTGGACTTTCAGGCAGATGCTCCGAACGCAACCATGATATAAAGCTAGGATGATGGGCACTAAAGAAGATTATTCAGGAGGCTGATTTTCAATTTCATCATTACGAAGTTGAAAAGAAGCTAATGAGTTTACAATTAAATCAAAAAATATTTTAAGGCTACTAGCAACGCCAAAGTCCTTGACGTTTTTTCGGGCGATAGGAGGGTTCCATAGACGCAGTGATATGTTATTATTTTATTGTGAATAAAATGAAGTACTTAGTATTTAAATAAATAATAAAATCTAAATTATTTATATGTCTTTTATAAAGATGTAGATATATGTTTTGATAAAAAATGCGGGTGTAAAATGTTTTCATAACAATAATTTTAGCTGATTTTAGTGAATTTTTTCAAAAGTTAAAATAACTATAGAAAAATTGCGATAAAACCACACTGTCTTCATATCTTGAATATTCATGATATGTTTTTATTATTATTGATTAGTAATTACCAATGAAAAGTTGTTTAGTTTGCACCTCATCTTGAACTTTTTGCGGATACAGGAGCCTTAAATAATAAGTGTTTTTCTACAAAAGCAAGGACGGACCGGTGGCGCCAACTGTGATTGCAGTGTGTCACTATAATATTTGTCTTCCATAACTAAAACTACGCTTTAACAGTTTTAAGCGTGACATTTTATTTGATTTTTATTCCGATGTTACGGCTACTTTTCAGTAGTCGTGATCACCGAAGACAAATATATCAAGTGTCATTTGTACTGTTCAAGTTATTATGTTACATACGACCAACTTGTTCTGAAACTCTTCAGCAACATGCCTAACTGTAATCAATTTATACAAATATAAATGGTTCGGACCTAAAATAAAAAGAGAAAAATACTAATCATATTGGGCTGTATTTCGGTCTGGCCATTTGGTTTTCTGGGACTGCACGCAGAAGTAGCTCAGAGTCCTGAAGTCTGGCAGTTGTTTTTTCTAGGTTAGAGTCTTAATAGTTTTGTTGATCGGATCCCAAACAGGTGGCATTTGCCAACCATCTTCTCTATTGAAATTAGTATGGAAAGCATGAGAGTGATATTGATAGGAAATTAATAGCAGGTAATAAGGCGCTTAACTCTTTTTATGAAGAGTCAGAAAATATCTGTAAGGGCACGCATGGCTGTCCATCAGAGAGTGTTAGTACCAACACTAATGTATGGCAGTGAAAGTTAGGTCTGGCAGAAGCATAAAAGTAGGACAAACGAAGTTGAAATGAGAGGTTTGAAAAGTATATGTAAAGTAAATTAGATAATGTAAGTGATATGATAAGACACAGTGTGATAAGGGAACGTTTTGGATTGAAAGAGGATGTAGTGACACGAGTTAAAAAAGGAATGTTAAGGTGGTTAGGGCATGTGGAGAGAATAAATGAAAGTAGAACCACAAGTATATGACAGTAATGTGATTCAGTGCCGGTAGACAGCGACGTACTCATTGTGATCAAATTGAAGATATTTTGAAGAAAGGCCGTGTGAAAAGCACTTTAAATAAGCGTGTATGTATGAAGTGATTAATGAAAGTTGATAAAGAGAAAAGTATTTGTTAGGATCGTAGCAGGTGGAAATCCATCGTCTCTGCCTACCCCAATGGGACACAGGCGTGACAATATGTATGTATGTATTCTTCTTCTACGTTATAGTAGTGTCACCAATCTGCTGTTGGCCTTGAAGGAATTGCCACAATGATCCGAATATGATCGTAACTGCGCCCAAATTACGCCGAGAGAATAGGGGTCATAGAGTACCGGGAACGGCTCCGTCCGGCGTGCCCCGCTCCGATAACTTAATCCCGGACTTTTATCTGCCCGGTCCGCATTTTCCCATAATAATATGTATATTGCATTAGAGCTGAGTGGTGGAATTAATTACGTTATTGCTATCTATGACATTATTTGTTCCTGCGTTCCGTAGTGAGTTATTGTAGCTTAATTGGTTTATAGTTTTTTTAATTCTAAATCTAATGCGCTTTACATTGTAATTATTTTTTTGTATTTGTATTTATAATAATGATGAAAAATCAAAAATATTTTTTTACATTCACCTACATACCTATTTACGTTAATATAATAATATAGTAAACAAGAGTTTTCATTATAATAACAAAGAAACGAAGTCCGTATACGAGTAGTTAACACAAGTGCACAGCGAAACAGAGGCGAGTCGCAGCCAACCTGATTTGAAGTAATACAATGAATGACATGTTGTTTATGACAACGTAGGTATTTATTTGTTAGCGAATTGATAAACGCGATTTCAACGACATCTATTTTAATTATCCGTATATTCCATGGAAACGATGTAAATTGTTGGGATAAAATGTATCTTAAGTGTTAACTCGGGTTATAAGCTAGCAGTATATCGAGTTTCATTCATATACGTTCGGTAGTTTCTAAAAAAGATACGATCGCAGAGCCATCTTTTTCGCTATTTTCGTCCATCCCACGGAAACTAAGTCATCTATCGGAATAAAAAGTATCCTATGTTACGCTCCGGGATATAAGCTGGCTCTACATCGAGTCTCATTTAAATCCGTTCAGTAGTTTCCACGCAATGTTCTAACAGACAGACAAAAATTCTAAAAATTGCATTTTTTAATCTCCTGGTTCGAATTAGTCCCCCTGATTTTTTTAACATTTTTATACGCAATGTACAACCTCGAACCATTTACAGATTTATTATAGTATATACTATATAGATTTATAGAGGCTTCGAGTATGTATAATGAATTGGGACCAATCCGGAGCAACAGATTCCGAAAACGCCATTTTCAGAATTTTTATTTGTCTGTCAGAGTTTCACGTGATAATTACTGAGCGAATTGAAACGTAATTGGACAGAGAGCTAGCTTATATTTCGGGTCAACACTTAGGGATCGTACCCATACTACGTGACACATTTTTTTTACACCAGTTTTAGCCCCAACCCTTCGGTGACCACCCGTAGTATATGCCAAGACCCCCCTACCCCTGTAGTTTAAAAAGTGCTAAACGCTGCATGCCGTATTAGAATATATAGCTCGTCTCTGTGACTCACCCACGTGTCTGTGACCAAGCATGGTATTTTGAAAACCTATTCCTGAACGGGTCACGTTGTATGGATATGTGCTCTTAGGTTTCTTTTTAACTTTTCGGAGTTTTAATCATTTTTATTTACAAGCCTTAATAATTTTTTTTTTTTATTTTTTATTGCAGGAGTTCAGCAGACAGCCAGACGGCCCACTTGATGAAAAGCGGTTACCACCGCCTATAGACATTTGTAACACCAAGGGTGCTACAAATGCGCTGCTGCTCTCTTAAGGGAGACTGGAACCTGGTCACTAATGCCGGAACACAACTCAAGGATGTTATGACGGCATGCTCTAGACCAGGGGTGGTAGCCATCCAGTCGGGCAAATACCCTACCACCTGGCGAAATAAGAAGAATAATAAGAGATAATCCTGCATAATGAAAACCACTTTATCAGAAGGTGATCCAGCAGTCAATTCTAAAATCGAAGGGTACAGTAGAACACGTCGGTAGTCCAGTGACAAATTGATTGGGTTAATCGCGTTCACGAGTGAGTAACGGCTTTTGCTCACGGTGATAATTAAACCAGACGGTCCTGCGTAAACATTCTCGCTCGCAAACGAATCGAATTCGGCTTTAGATGTTGAATTTACGGATTTGCTGAGAGCTATTTCTGTTGCTGTTCTCTAATCCTCTTGTGTATGTCGATGTTAGAATGGCTGTACTTGTGATTATCATCGACTTACAACAGATGTATTCTAGAGGTATATACATATTTGGTCATGGTAGATCCGTACTGCAATCATTATCTTAATTACAGGTCTCTACTCTTAGGCCCAGCTCGATCTATGCGCCATGAGATTATTGTGTATCGTGCGATTAATGAGTTCTGATGATCCATTCCCTCATCACTATATCCTATCTGTTCCATTCTTTCAGTCTCATCACGTAAACTTTTCTTTATTGCCCGAAGCAAGTAGATAGGCAGACGGCCCACCTGATGGAAAGTGGTTAGCGTCGCCTATGGACGTTTGCAGCATCAGGGGTGTCGCCAACGAGTTGCCGACCTCTAAGAAATTGTATAACGTTTTCATTAAAACACCTCATATCATATGGCAAAGAGAAAACTGCGGCGGGAAGTTCCCTTCAGATCCTTGTTGTACGCGTAATAAATATTCTAAAAAACCTTTGCGTAGTTGAGCGTGGAAGCTCAAAGAAATGGGGGTGAATATCTCGTAGCTGGCGAGTGGTGCTGAACTGCTATGCTACTACATAACCAACGGACCTTTGTGAGGTCTATATCCCAGACACCTAGACCATAGTAAATAAAGGAATATTAATTTAAAAAAATGTATCATGTCAGGAATCGAACCAAAATCTTCTGCGTTCCAGTGAGCTTGGTCAGTAAAAACTTAGTCTACTCAATTACAGACGCCGTCTGGAGAGCAGAATATTTTACAGCCAATGATTTTAATAAAGTGATGTTTAATTTTTAAACAGGCGAAGAAATAATTATACCTGTTCCAACACCTCATGTAACCCTCCTTAATGATCTTTGCGCCCAGTCCTTAATAATTGGTAAGGGCCTAGGGATATAGATGAGCGGGGAAAGTGTGGTTTGTAATTTATTGCAAAAATAAGGGCCAGGCCCCTTAGGGCGATTGGATTAGGCGAACGGACGTATGCAGGTGTTACGCTGGGCCAGCTTGCTGCCCTGCGGGACTCATTGTGTTTCTGAAATATTATAATCACACAATTTTTTGTAGGGCCAAAATTGGTGTTAGATATACAGCCGTGGGAAAGTAGAAAGAAGATTGGAAAACATCTAATGTAATGCTATCAATGTCTTGTTTCGGGTCCAATATTATAAGGGTTTTGTTGTAGTGGAACGAAAACAAAATATTGGATTGAAAAAGCATAATTCGCTGGGGCAAAGCCATCTTTGCAAACGAAAATAAGGAACGAAGAAATAGCTTTGGCTAGCAGTCTTACCACGTCCGTGAGAATTTTGTTGTTTCTTTTTGTTATATAGAATATTTATTACAATGCAAAGGATCGACTTTGTTTCATTTTAATTGATATGGGTCTTAATACTTGTCGGTTAAATTATAGTAAGCGTAGCAAGTTATGACGTATTTTCTTTAATGAGTCAAATAGGACATTAATTTTATTATTGTTTAAAGTCTTAATATATATAAATTACGTGTCACGTTGTACTACTTGACCGATTTTAATCAAATTTGCACACCGTGTGCAGTTTGATCTGACATAAAAGATAGGATAACTTACATTTGGACCCGGTAGGTGGCGCTGGAATCGGGTTCTAAATTTTATTTCTTTAGGGCAGAACAACGTCTGCCGGGACAGCTAGTTATTTATATGATGATGTTTTAAAAGTATTACGATAACACGGTATTTTAACGATCCAATCTTTATGAATATACTGTGTAACAATGTATTGTGAAATGTGTTACTATCTAATTCTTTCTAGTAATATAAGTTACGGTAAAAGTCTTTTATACAATTTTGTATATAAAACTCATGGAAATGTACCCAAAAGTTTGTAAGTGAAATTAAGAGCATAGTACTTTTATCTTGTGTAGTTGAAGTATTCCCGTGAGATACAAGTTCAAAAATATTTTTGACAATATTTAGTTCAGATAAGATCAGTTGAGTAGTACCTTTTCAAGTATTGTGTACTTTCTATTAGACGTTTTTACATGCTTCGTATGTAAATGACGAAAACAATGGGCGTTTGTCACCTCTGCGGAACCCCCATAGTTCATCGACTACCCTACAGTAGGTTAATCTTTTGTGCGCATTATTGTTCTTAACCACTTTTGTTCACATTCGTGCTAGATGATCCAGTTCCGGCTACAATATCACTGATTAATGCTTATATTAGAGGAGATGGCGAAGATCGACCTTCATCCATCTAATAATCAAATGAGACATCTTTTTATCAAATTACTAGCGGCCCCGGCAGACGTTGCCCTGCTCTGAAAAAATAAAAACTATGGACCCGATCCCAGCGCCACCTATCGCCTCCAATTGTGGATTTAAACCATCCGGGGACCCATTCAAACACACAAAAACAAAATCATCAAAATCAGTCTAGGTGATTAGAAGGATTCTAGAACCCAATCTCAGCGCCACCTACCGGTTCTAACGGGATAAAAAGTATCCTATGTCCGTCTGCTGGTTCTAGGCTACCTCCCCACCAATTTTCAGCCAAATCGGTACAGCCGTTCTTGAGTTATAAATAGTGTAACTAACACAACTTTCTTTTATATATGTATAAAAGAAAGTTGTGTTATATGTTCATGACTATTTTTAATTAAATTAATTTAACGATATAAGCAGCGAATAAGCCTAAATGGCGCTCTGTTGTTCGTGCCTACCCCGCAAGGGAACTGGCGTGAAGTTATGTATGTAATTTAACGAATTTTTGTCATAACCTTCAACTCTTTTGATAACTGAACAAATTAAGTTTCAACTGATAGTTTTTAACATGAAGCATACACCTGGATAGGCTTGCCTACTTATTTCTGATTATGGCTGCCTGGCAAGCAGGTATGAACACGTAAGTCAATACAAGTATCTACACCGTTCTGTTAGCCAATAAAAATTGGTATCACAAGAAAGATAATTTAATTACAAAAATAACCAAATAGTCTTTTCTGCAAAAAAATCGAGATGTGTGCTGGGACACACAGTAGAAGTGAAACTTCAAAGGACAAGTGGAAAAACGAATCGCAACGGACAAATGGCAAAACGAATCGCAACAAAATTTTACGGGCAGATTTTTAATGTATTTGTCCAATTTGGAAACTTTTTTCCACTTGTCCGTTGAAGTTTCACTTCTACTATGTTTTCCAGCACACATTTTAATTTTTCGCAGGTTTACTGCAAATTATGATTTGGTAAGGTTAGGTACATTTTTATGAATGAATTTTTTATTTAAACATATTTTGTTTTATCAAACAAAAAAACTGAATTCGATCCGGAACCAAAAAAGAACCATAATCTACTCTAAAATTATGCCGCCTTTCACCGCGATCGTAACGCTTTTTCGTGACAGAAAAAATCCTAATACCCCCGTCTATATAGATGTTTCACTTCAAAAACTTTTCATGGAATATTATTGCCATGCTTTGAAGACTTCCAAAATAGCCATAAACACTTTTCGTTTACTAAGTTTTTTTTTTACTGCAGTAGTTTAGCAGACAGGCAGACTGGATGGAAAGCGGTTACCATCGCCTATGGACATTTGCAACACCATAGGTGCTACAAATGCGCTGCTGCTCTCTTAAGTGAGTCTGGAACCTGGTCACTAATACCGGAACACAACTCAAAGTTGTTTTGGCGGCATGCTCTAGACCAGGGGTGGTAGCCATCCAGTCGGGCAAATGACCTACCACCTGGCTGTGGGTTGTTTAGTCGCCTCTTACGACAGGCCGCCCGGCCGCAGGAAATTGTATTCTTTCTCCGTTCCTGCACGGATGAAAAGCTATCATAGGAGTGTTTACAATCAATATAATTTGATAAAAAATATGTCGCATCTGGTTATCATATGGGTGAAGGTCGATCTTCAGCGTCTCTTAGACTATTATTATTGTCAATAAGCACTTATATCACAGAAACTCTTAAGAAAATACTAATATCGAAAGTTAAGTTGCCTAATTTTTTAAATATATCTTTGGTACATCGATAGAATTTAGTGATTCAAAGCAGCGTCAGTGATTCAGGCAATGGTTACCACGATAATTTATCAAGTATTGCTAGTTCTGTATGTTATAACGTAAGGAAGTAGTACTCTATTAGATCTAAAAATTGTATTTGTGGTTTATGTACCTAAGCATTATGTAATAGATAAAATGATAGAAATAAAAAGTCACCAAAACACAACGAGATCTCAGACACTCGTCTCGAGAGTTAGCAAGATAGAACGCACGAACAGAAATGTTAAACAAATCGAGAACAGTCAATAATAAAATCGCAAGCAATTTTCAACTCTATTACATTCAAACAAAGGTGACATCCATATAACTGATCCGTAAATATATCGTTGTATTTGCAAAGTTATTCGTCAAGTTCGGCAATAATATAACATTCTATTTTAGATCTTATTTTCAGAAGATTACGATGTACATGGGGTGTTTTGGAGGTGACAATTGATTTGTGTTAGGGTAAACACTCCAATCGCTGGAGACCCTAGAACAGACGTCAAAAAAGTGCCTTACATTTTACTAACGAGGGAGGGAAACAGCGAGTATTCTACTTGCATCTTTTAGTACCTTGCTTTTTATCAGATAAAATAAATAATAAACTTTTGATAAAATAGTTGCATTTAGTTCCGGAGGAGTTTTGAAACATTTATAAAACTATTCCGTCCATCCCTCCTATAGTTGTTTGCAACACCAAGGGCGTTGCAAATACATTGCCAGCCCTTATGGGACAAAGGGTATCCGATAGAGGCGATGGGATAGGAAATATGGCATAGAGGGAGGCGAAAATGAGCCAACAGAACTCTCACTTATCGTACAAAACACGATTAGCTCAGATCAAACCGTTTCACTCTGTGACATATTCCGTGAGAGCGTGTTAACACACTTATGGAGCCGGCCCTAAGTGCAGTAATCAAGATGAATCCAGCGTGGCTCTAACAACATCGAAATACTGTTAAATAAGGCAAGGGCAATCAAAATTACTACGGAACTATCATCTTCTAAATCGTTCCCTCACTCCTGAGGATTCTCATTTTGACGGCAGTGAATAATTGTTCTCTTCCACCGACATCGGTTCTAAACACGGTGGACGGTCGAGTTTGTTGACCTGTCCAGTTTGTCAACAATCTGGTCCACCTATGGAGATCTACTGCGATGTCTCCTGCCTTCAACTTTCCCAGGAACTATAATAAATTAAAAATTTAATACATACTACACAGCAAAAGACTAGTCGTCGTATAAAAACACGTTGTTGTATCAAGATCAAGCCAATTAAGCGTCTGTGAACATTGTAAATCTCTTTAATTGATCATGTAAGGGTCATTACCACTTTAAAGCTCGAGGTATCGCGTTTAATTGCTTGTATATCGCCGTTAAAATCGAAATTTTGTACATTCAAATCTTTAGCGTCTGTAATATATGGACTTAGAAAGTATATTTAAGTTTCTTTTGTATTTAGGTTTCCGTGGCTAAATGATGTAAACATGGAAGCCTTATAAGTTAGTCATCTTCGTCTATGTATACCATAGTCTATTTTCTGAAACTCTATTGGGTTTATATAGAAAGAAGAAAAAAGAATTGTTTTATTTAGGAAAAAATAAAGGCATCAATATAAGAACTAAAATTAGACCCAGACGTAGCGTAACGCTAGACTCAGCGTAACGCTAGCCGCTGGTCTTAGCGTTGTTCTTCCAGCTGGAACCAGTAGGTGAAGTCACGGAGGACAATACAACACAAATAATATAAAATCGGTTTAGTTTTTTTTTTAATTGCAGGAGATCAGCAGACAGACAGACGGCCCACTTGATGGAAAGCGGTTACCATCGCCTATGGACATTTGCACCACCAAAGTTGCTACAAATGTGCTACTGCTCTCTTAAGGTACACTGGAACCTGGTCACTAATGCCGGAATACAACTCAAGGTTGTTATGGCGACCTACTTCAGACCAGGGGTGGTAGCCATCCAGTCGGGCAAATGCCCTACCACCTGGCTGTGGGTTGTTAAGTCGCCTCTTACGACAGGCCGCCCGGCCGCAGGAAATTGTATACTTTCTCCGTTCCTGCACGGATAATTATTAAATAATTATAAATTATATATTAGTTAGATAGTTATAAAAATAAAAAGGATTATTAGACACATTTGCATCAAAATAATAATAATAAACATATATACATAGATATATAAACATAGTGAGATACGTGAAGAACAAAAACAAGTAAATAAAATAAAAAGATTATTCTTAATATTATCATATTCGTAAAATGATCATAAAGCATTTAATCACGTCTTAACTTACATATTTATTTTTATATCGCACGAGTTCAGCAGACAGGCAGACGACCCACTTGATGGAAAGCGGTTACCATCGCCTATGGACATTTGCAACACCAGAGGTGCTACAAATGCGCTGCTGCTCTCTTAAGGGAGATTGGAACCTGGTCACTATTGCTGGACCACAATTCAAGGTTGTTATGGCGGCATACTCTAGACCAGGGCTGGTAGCCATCCAGTCGGGCAAATGCCCTACCACCTGGCCTACACATATGAGTGGAATGTTTCTTTTATATGTAGACAACAATAGTGTAATTAAAATATATAGCATTTATAAAAGAAATACAGTTGATGTATGTCATAAAGAATCTTGCGCACTTTACAGATTTTAGATGGGCTCGTATCCATGACGGTAAAATGGAATCCTCGTGAAATGATCATATTGGTCCATTTGTTCGACTTTCTGTACGTTACAGTCATTGTTCTCGACAACTACTGTGGTAGAAGAAAAATGATTATTACATTTAGGCTCTATATTTGTGGTTGAAACATTGGGTTCACGGCACAATGAAACTGAGAATCTACTAAAAATGGTGATTTGAGAAATAATTAGTTAAACACTCACACTCACACACACACACACACACACACACACACACACACTCTCACACATACACACACATACACATACATACACACACATACACATTGTATTAATGTTAAAAAATAATAATAATTGAGCGTTGGAAGAGCAACGACACCTAATATAATACAGGTTCTTACCTAGTTTTAGGTGTCGAAGCCCTCATATATTAGATTTAGATCAAACTTTATTGTCTTTTATACTGTTACTTTTACTTTGATATATGTTTTACTGAATAAAAAAATTAAAAAACGGCGTCCACCGGTAGAGAGTTTCTTCAAAATCGTGTGTAAGAATCTCTTTGACACTACCCGGGATTTTTGTTCATATTTAGCACAGTGAATTAGCGTTGCTAAACAGCGTGGCAATGAAGCCAGCCTTCTGGACACGCTGTCCTCTGACAGCGATCGGTTACATAATGTATAATAGAGTAAATTTATATCTTAAGATTTTATGTTGATTTTTAAATAATTTAATACCAAAGGTTATTGAAGTTTTTAATTTGAAAAATTCAGCTGCAATGGTAAGAGTCTTAGGCTCCAAGTGGAATATTATACGATAATAATCTACACTCCAGCCACATTTGAGCGGGGTGCGAATTAATGCAAATGCTTCATGCAAGGTATACTAATGTGATATGATTTAAAAAATTTGGTGATAAGAAAAAAGTAGTCTATAAAACCAATAGCTGGATTGATACTTTGTACTTATTTTTTATGTATGGCTTATGTTGTGGATGGAATATCAGTAGACAGGGCTGGGGACCCACCCAATGGAAATTCGTTTATAAAATGTACCCTGCCAAGAATCGAAACCGGGACCTCTGCGTTTAAATAAACTAAGCAGGGGCCAAATTCTGCTGTTACTATCTCATCAGAATCACCGGAAACTATCGTCTCAATCATAGGTTTGCTTGATTTCGGTATTTTGTTAGTTAAAATGGCTATCCACACCACTCTATTAATATTTATAAGCGAAAACTCTCGAAATAACCGATTAAAAATTTAGTAGCTATCTATGCTTATGGCAATACCAATTTTTTTCTACTACTATTCCATTGTGACGTTACTTAGAAGATATTGTGGATTTAGTAGAATACGAATTTATGAAATTAACGCAATCGAATCGTACTTTGAATATTTTCGCAACGCTAATATATTGAAATAGCAAAATTGGGCCCCAGGAAATCGCTTAGATCACAACACCATAGAAGCCGTCATGTTAAATATTGACAATTTACTTTAACGTAAAGTATGGATTTCGACATATGTTTTTCATACTGCTGTTGTCAGACAATCGCAGTCCACTGCTGGACTTAGGCCTCCCGACTCGGCACCACTCATCCCTGTCCTACGACTTCCTCGTCCAGCATCTACCGGCGATCTTGAGTAGCTCGTCAATCTACGTACTGCTACGTACCTACGTAATAAAACTGTCACACGTAGGATTGCACGTCAGACGTCAAATCATTATATCTGAGCGTGACGGTCATTCGAGGTCAGTTCCATTTCTTCATCCCAGAAGTGTAAAGAAGCTTTCACTTCAAAAATTAAAAGTTAAATTAAAATAAAAAACATTTAGAATGCGTTTGAATTTCATGACTTCTCATATAAAACCACCTTATCGGAAGCGCTAAATCAACACTATCTAAAACTCATAAACTTTAGACAACTGCCTCCACCCAATAAACAAAAGACCTCCGCCACCTCATTAAACACCTAAAAAGAAACCATTAAGGGCTGAAGCTGTCATAGAGATAAAATTATACGGAATTCCCAAAGTGCGAAAGAGACAACAAAACGCTATCCGTCTTAATATTAATGTAGCTAGTTACTGTGGATGATGAATGGTGACATTGCAAAGCACTTCGCGGTAAACTGGTCTATTATTATTCTTAGACAGTGTTTAGTTACCAATTTATTTAATTTCGGCTGAGGGGTGATTTGGGAGGAAGGAATCATGTTGTGGGAAGTTTAATTTCTAGCTTCATGGCAAGATAAAGTCTGTTTGAGTGCTACAGTTTTTTAGATTGTATTTGGTATATGTATTATCAATGGAAATGTGGAAAGAATGCATGATGAAAGAATAACTAAACAGATATACAATGCAAAAGTGGATGGATGCAGAAGTCGTGGAAGGCCACGACACACCTTCCATGATCAAATTGATCGTGTACTAGCAGAAGGTGATGTCAGGAGCCTTAAGAATAGACGAGCGTGCACGACAAGAGTTATATATGTCAAAGAAGCAAGTGAGGTGTGTAAGAATAAGCCTAAATGGCGCTCTGTTGTTCGTGCCTACCCCGCAAGGGAACTGGCGTGAAGTTATGTATGTATGTATTATCAATCTATATTTGGATTGGCTTTCTGGTCTGGTGCGATTGTGTTTGATTATCAAAATATTAACATTTATTTCTTACGGAATAAAAATCATCTAAGTGCGTAGAACACTTTTCGTCACTTGGTTAAGAAATAAAAAAAGTTTGAAAATCACATCGTATCTCAAAAACCACTTCATGGGTTTTGTTCAAACCAATATTTTTAATAAGGGTTTATTAAAACTCTACCTACCTGTATCTAAGTATACGTCTTTGGTAATTTTTTATTCGCTTGTGCGAATATCGTACCGTCTGGCTTAAATAACAAATATCTTGACGAACATTGAAAAACGTGTAATCGCTAGATTACATGTATTATTGCCACCTCCAATATACATACATACATACATTTGTGATTTAGCTGAATGTACAGATTTCATCCGTGCAGGAACGGAGAAAGAATACAGTTTCCTGCGGCCAGGCGGCCTGTCGTAAGAGGCGACAAAACAACCCACAGCCAGGTGGTAGGGCATTTGCCCGACTGGATGGCTACCACCCCTGGTCTAAAGTATGTCGCTATAACAACCGTGAATTGTGTTCCGGCATTAGTGACCAGGTTCCAGTCTCCCTTAAGAGAGTAGCAGCGCATTTGTAGCACCTTTGGTGTTGTAAATGTCTATAGGCGATGGTAACCGCTTTCCATCAAGTAGGCCGCCTGCCTGTCTGCTGAACTCATGCAAAAAAAAATATGTAGCGGCATATATACAAAACTAGCTTCTGCCCGCGACTTCGTCCGCGTGGAATAGTTAAAAAAAACCTCCCGATTTTGAAACATTCTTAATTGGTGATCCGCTCCTATTGGTCTTGGCGTGATGATATATAGCCTATAGCCTTCCTCGATAAATGGGCTATCTAACATTTAAAGAATTTTTCAAATCAGACTAGTAGTTCTTGAGATTAACGCGTTCAAGCAAACAAACAAACTTCAGCTTTTTATATTAGTATAAGATAACTTAATTACCAATTTTAATTCAAATAGATTATTTAGTTTTTGAAAAAAATGGCTGAAAACCTTAGATAAATGTACATTACAGTTGTATAAGGTTTTCAATTACTTTAATTCTCTAAACAGGAGAGTCCAGGAATACACTGACTGAATACACTGAATATACGAAGTCAAACCCATTGTCTAGTACATGATATGACGTAAAAGTTATCCACAAAAGCAACTATTATACTAGTGTTATGATACATCCTAAGTTTGATGTAATATCAATGAATGGTGCCCAAGGGAGCAAACCAGACTTGCGTTATTATTCTTGAGGCCAGGCATTATGCCAGTTGCGGAGTTTCTGACAGACCGAAGTCCCCGTTGTGCGACACCATTAAATCATGATACCGAGCATATTCATTGAATTATTTGTATAGCGTTGTTTAATAATGTTTTCTATGTACTAGGATTTTTCATCATCAGGCTATGGAGCGAGATGTTATGTGTCTCTCTAATGCCCTTGCTTCACCTGCGATAGTGTTAGTATTTATAAGTAACGCGTTAACGGTTAGCTATATTATATAATAACAGCCAATAAACGTCCCACTGCTGGGCTCGGGCCTCCCACTATAGGGGAATGGACAATATACTCGCCTCACTTGTCCAAGGCGGCTTAGCAGGTTGAAACACATCGGTTATCTCGATGTGTAGGTTTCATCACGATGTTTTCCTTCACCGTTGTTAGCACGTGGTAATTGTAACAATATGCACATTAGGTCAGAAAACTGCCTAAGTGGTGCATGCGTACCGGCCAGGATCGAACCTGCACCCTTTGTGTTTGGGACGCGTACGCTAGCCATTACGCTACGACGATTTTTTAGCTATATTATAATATTCACAAAGTAAGAAACCCGATTTGATAGTTCTCACTACATATTTAGGGATTGAAACCTCAAAATCGTTAACTTGGTTAACCAATTATCACGAGAAATCGATTAAAAATCATACGACTTTGTGATAGGTTGATTTATTTTCTTATTTATTTTTTGAGTCGCACAACTGTATTGTAACTTGTAATTTGATTGACAATTTATTTTTATTTTTACCTCCCACCCATTTAATATTATATAAAATTATTAGAGATAGGCATGTTTGCTAAGGAGTTTCTTGCGCCGCTTCTTCGCAAGCCACAACATGTTGCGAAGTGATGGTAAATTAGATTAGGCTCCCGTAGAGTAAATAATAATCATAAAAAAATTAAAACTAAATAATAAAAATGAACAAGTTGGCGGTAGGCCAAATAAAACAATACTCATTGACACTTGGCATCTTTGTCTTCAGTAATGATTATTGAAAAGTGGCCGAAACGTCAGAATAATAAAAATCAAATAAATTACCGCGCTTAAAATCGTTCAAACGTAGTTTTATTATCACAAACTCATATTCGCGGTTATAATAATATTAAGTCACGATGACAAGAAGTCAAATAAGAATAAAATACAAAGCGTTCATAACAATAAGTATTGAAAGAAAAAAGATACGAACCAAAAAATTACTCACCCATAAAATCAAAATTCGTTTTTTCCAAACTTACGAAATGGCTATTGAGGTACATACAAACAAACTTTATAAGGGAAAATACAAAGTGATTAATGGGCTAGTATATCAATTACCGACGTCAGGTGCAACTTGCTTTTTGCTGGAAGTTTTCAGCCCCCTAATGGTGCTCGAGAGGAGACGCAACGGGTCTCAACGTCCCCCTTTCCACTGCATGTTCTATCTACAAACATTGCACCGTAAGATTGATGGCAATTTTGTTTATTGGGGTCTCAAGGATAGTGCTCTTTGAGATAGTACAAATACATTTCAAATGTTTTGGAAACTCTTTTTACCGCTAATCGCTATTCTTTTTTTTTTTATTGCACGAGATCAGCAGACAGGCAGACGGCCCACTTGATGGAAAGCGGTTACCATCGCCTATGGACATTTGTACCACCAAAGTTGCTACAAATGTGCTACTGCTCTCTTAAGGTACACTGGAACCTGGTCACTAATGCCGGAATACAACTCAAGGTTGTTATGCGACATACTTTAGACCAGGGGTGGTAGCCATCCAGTCGGGCAAATGCCCTACTACCTGGCTGTGGGATGTTAAGTCGCCTCTTACGACAGGCCGCCCGGCCGCAGCAAATTGTATTCTTTCTCCGTTCCTGCACGGATAGAAATCGTAGTTTTATAACGATGTTAAAATAATTCATGTAAATTTAAGTACAAATTTCCTTTATATTTACGTATATATAAGTATATTATATCTATTGCATACCTACTCGCATCCATACCGAGTTTTTGTCCATCCAAAGGTTGCCTGGAAGAAATCGCTCCCAGCGATAAGACCGCCCATTGCCGTCAATTACGATTGTATGTATGAATTTATTTCGTAACATTGTGTGCAATAAAGTGCATTGCTCCGTGCAGGAACGGAAAAAGAATAGTAATTCCTGCGGCCAAGTGGCATGTTGTGAGAGGCGACAAAACAACCCACAGCCAGGGGATAGGTCATTTTCCCGAGGATGTCAATAAAAAAAAGTGGTTAGAATAAACTAGACATTATTTTTTGATCAAAATTTTACAAAATAAATAGACATAAGATTCAATAAATATAAAGTGTAATTAATAATTATTCAAACAAATGACATAAAAATACTTAGTAGGTAATTATTTTTTTGAAATAAACACTCATTTGTACACGTAACACAACTTACACAGTATCTTCTAAGTTTCAAATAAGAACCATCGGAATTCGCACGAAACACGATTAGCTCAGGGCTAACCGTTTCACGCCGATATTCTGTGAAAGCGTGGTGTCACACCGATCATGACGGCCCTAAGAGCTGTAATTAAGTTAATGATTCCAGCTTGGCTCTACTCCGTTGAAAATTATTAACACGCAATTTTTGGATCTTTATTGAATTATAATTTTCTATGGATTTTCTTATATTTTAAAGGCTGATGTCTTGCATAACATATTAACGAAGTCATTCAACGAAGTGGTTTTTATTTAATTATTGTAGATTTTGCTTCCAAAAACTGACTAGTTAGTTGCCCCAATATCGCTGGACAAAGAATGGCGATGACATGAGAAGTGAAAGAGTTTCTTATTCAAGGTATATTTAGAGACAAAGTACAAGGTTACTTTTGTATTAAAGATCGGATAATAAATTTAATTTGTTAAGTTTATGTATTATTACTACAGTATTCCCCTCGGCAACACTGCGAGTTAAACCCTAGAAAGTAGCTTAGTTTATTTACATAAAAATTTAATTGGGCTTGTTTTATATATAAACCATCAGTAAAAGTTATCCTATTGATGGCGAAAACCGCTTAGAAAACCGTTGCGTGGTTTAGGAGGAGTTGGCAGACATTCAGACAGACACGAAAAGCGACCTTGTTGTATACTATGTAAAGATTAATAAAAGTTCGTAGAATAAAGCATATATAGTTAATTAAATCTTAAAATAAGTTATCTCCATCTCCCAATTTCTTACTAGGCTTTGGATTTAATTGATTAAACAGAACCGACGATGGTACTAACTCTACAACCAAGTAAGAGTAGAACTAATTCGGAGTGTATTGATTCATGGGAATAGCTCCCCGGAGGAGCAACGCCGAATTCCCGACGGAGTTGCAATAGACTGTTATTTGTTTCAGACGATACGTCAGTACCTAAATGCTTAAAGCTTAAGAGATAGGGTTGTAGCTATTATAAAAGGTTTTTTTACTGCTGGATTGTAGCAGGCAGCCAGCTTCCAAGAAATTTTAAGAAACCTATTTTCGAAAAACTTATATGGTAGCGCTGTGGAAAATATTCGAAAAGTACACAAGAGAAAAGTTCTTGAGACACTACGTAGAGTAGTATAGCAGCCTGAGGAAGTGGGTCTAAACATCTAGCCGATGGCGGTGGCGGGATGCCGTGATAAAAGATGGATAATGGCAGGCAGCATTCTGAACATCTTCTCAAAATACTAGTTAATAGGAGAAATGTCATGTATTGTCAGGTGTGTCATAATAGGTTGGGGAAAAAGTCTTTTCGCATATAGTATGTATGAACTTATTCCAAATTCAAATTAGGAAAATGTGTTATTTTCATTTGTTTTTCTTATTGTTAAAATGAGTGAATCTAATGAAGAAATTCGATACATTTTAAAATTTTACTACAAGAAAAGGTAAAAATGCAACAGAAGCCGCGAAAAAAAAATTTGTGATGTTTATGAAACTAATGGAGTATCTGTGAGAGTAGCGCAAATTTGGTTTAAGCGTTTTTAATCCGGAAATTTTGATATCAAAGATGCACGTCGCTCTGGTCGCCTTGTTGCGGACAAAATAGATGCCATTTTTGAAAAAGTGGAGCATAATTGGCATATTAGTAGTTACGATGTAGCTGGAGAACTGGGAATTGACCATAAAACGGTTTTGGCACATTTGAACACAAAGAAGCTCGATATTTGGAACTCACTGAAAGAAACCTAATGAACCGTGTACTCATTTGTGATTCTTTATTACGACGTAATGAAACCGAACCATTTTTGAAGAAGCTGGTAACTGGTGATGAAAAGTGGATCACGTACGAAAAGAACGTGCAAAAGATCGTGGTCAAAGGCCGGTCAGGCTTCACAGACTGTGGCGAAACCAGGGTTAACTCGCAACAAGGTGATGCTGTGTGTATGGTGGGATTGGAAGGGCATTATTCATTATGAGCAGGGACGTGGCTTACAAAATGGCAAAAAGTTATCCAACAAAATGGCACCTACATACTTTAGTCAAATGTAAATAAACTTTATAAAAAAACCTTTTGAATTTTTATATAAAATGCGAAGAAACTTTTTCCCCAAACCTATTATATTTCAATAACATTGTACAGTTTAGAAAATAATTTAAAAAGTAAAATAAAATTGCCTTTGAATGTAAAATATACACACACACACACGTGTGTGTGTGTGTATGTCTGTATGTATAGTATATATTCTACATTTATGTAAAATTTCGGAGAGGGCCAATTCGGACAAGCGGATTTCAAAACTACAACTTGTTCATTCTGCCTAGCAATTTATTATTCTAGATTCGAGACTTTTTGGGGGTCTGCCTTCCTACACAAACGGACCTTGTTCTTTGATATTATCTATTACAATTCAATCTTAGGAGCAATACTTGTATGTGTACACTCACTAGATTGTTACAGAAGTGACAACCCTATGTGTTACAATATCGACAATCGGAATTGAATACAACCGTGCGTTCCATTATGATCTCCTGGTAAATGATACCTTGGGTTTTCGATTTGAATAGTGATTTGGGGTATTATGTGTTGATATGCTATTATTACATCGTCCTGCTGTTACGCATGTATTTTTGTACTGGATGCGATTATTTCTGTAATGATCATAACAGGGTAGGTAGTATGATGGTTGGATATCATACTACGCCACCTTAGAGCAAAAGGAAATATAATAACAAAAAAAAGCTTGAAAAGAGCTTAAAATTTACGAATTTGTATCTGGCCTGGATATCTAAAGCGGCTGCTTTCGTAGAATCGTATTACGAATATGACAAATGTTAAAATAAAGTAGAATGCTTAAAAAACCTAAATAGATAGATAAATAACACTTAATGCTCACCAAATAAATAATAATAAAAATGTACGATTACAATATTGTCTCGCTAAAACCAATAGGCGACCTTATTACCGCTTAAAGCAATCTCTTCCAGGCAGTCCAATTTGAAGAAAAATTTAATTTAAACTAATCTAGCGATGTAGATGGTACAGTCATTAGATAGATTAGATATTAGATAGGACAAATTGAATACACAAAAAAATGTACGTGTATTACCCATTTTTTTTATTGCTGGAGTACAGCAGACAGGCTGACGGCTCAACGGTGATGGAAAGTGGTTTACCTCGCCTATGAACATTTGCAACGCTAAAGGTGCTACTAATGTGCTACCGCTCTTTAAAGAGTGACTGGAGCCTGGCCACTCACACAACTCAAGGCTGTTATGGCGGCATATTCTAGACCAGGGGCGGTAGCCATCCAGATGGGCAAATATCCCACCACCCGGCTGTGGGTTGTTTTGTCGCCTCCTACTCCAGGCCGTCCGGCCACAGGAATTAGTATTCTTTCTTTATTCCTGCACGTATATTTGACAGAACCTGCTTACAAGTAATGTCAAAATTCAACTAATGGTAAGGCAAGCAAATGGATATAGTAAGATACAGCAACCAGCCAGTAAATAAATACATACATACATAACTTCACGCCAGGCGCCATTTAGGCCCATTCTTACACACCTCACTTGCTTTTTTGACATTCATAACTCTTGTCATGCACGCTTGTCTGTTCTTAAGGCTCCTGACATCACCCTCCGCTAGTACACGATCAATTTGATCATGGAAGGTGTGTCGTCCACCACCACCACCAGTAAATAAATGTCTGTCCAAATAGTAGGAAGGACTTATTCATCCATCAGATAATTGTTTTAATTTTAGATTTAGAAACTAGGTGATAGTAATACTCTTAATTCAAAGCAAAACTTGGCCCCGGTACAACGTTAGTGGTTTGACGTACCTAATAAACAAACCTAAAGGGAAATTTAGTGCATACGGACAAGGCGTACGTAATACAATTAAAAATAAATTTCCTGTTTTATCACAACATCCGAACTATCCCATTTAGGGTTCCGCTAGGGGCAGGTGAAACCGCGCTCGTTACGACTCTATTAATGCTTTGTTTACACTCGTGGCCGAGGGGCGTAGGATATTGGGCATTTAAAGCTAAATATCCGTAAAGTGCACCTGTCGATTTAACACGCGGTTTGGGATAAGAATATAAGAATTCAAACTCGCTAAGTAAAATTGATTTTAATTCCACATAACTAGACGGTGCCGTAGATTTTGGGTCCAACAAAGAGAGAGGGTGGTAGCTGGAAGGTCTCAACCAACCTCAAATAGAAGAAATAAAAGCCCATCGCCTCCGCTACCTCGGTCACGTAGGAAGGATGGGAGAGGATCGCAGCGTGAGGAAAGCATATTTGGGACGGCCCGTCGGTTGGCCGTTCAGTATGTCGTTTAAAGGATAGAGTGGAGGCTGACCTATGTGAGCTTCAGGCCGATAATAATTGGCAATAAATTGCCCAAGACAGGGTCGTGCTCACTTTGGTGTCGCTGACAAGTCATATCTCTATCGCTTAATTATTTAAAACGTAAAATCAAACCAGTCTCAAGACAAATGAAGACGTCCAATATTTGACTGACGTAATATTTTTTTTTAAATAAAATGACAAAAAGCCACAGAATAAAGACACGTAGCGCCACATTATCGTGTAGGATTTAGGAACTTTTGAGAGTTAATTTTTTTATCAGGGGATTTTAATTCCTACTAATGTGTTTTCATTCTAGTAATAATTACAGTCAACTTTTTCACTCCTTTTAAAATGATATATGCTATATACAGTTTGTGTCATTTAATGGCAAGTTAATATCTTAAAGTTTATTGAAGTTTATAAAAAGACATACAATACAAAAACACTCAGAACATCTGTCACAGTTACAAAAATCTTTAATATTTGTTTGTGTATGTATGTAAGAAAGCTGTGTAGCCTTAATACATATAATATTATAATTTATTCATTATTGTCTTCTCTTTGCAAGTGGTAATAAAAGATTATTACACTCCGGTGAAAACCTTCCTTCTCAGGGGTGTTACAAACAGAAATAATGAATATCTAGTACTATCCAACAACCTATAATAAACTACGTCCAGTTTATACAAATATATCGGAATGGTGATGGGACCCACAGATACCGCAATGCGACTATACCATAGACAATACCAAACATAGGTTAAAGTGACTTATAAGCTAGCACTTGTTATATTATTGCAAATAATAAGTATTACAAAGAACTGTACAACACAAGTTCTCTTTCGCCATGAAGTATATAGTAACAATGTGCACAAAATTCTGACTAATGACAAATACCATTAATTTTGTATTCTTGTTTTTTTTACTGTCATCTGTGGAGGCTTATTAATAGCTTCACTAAATATAGCTTATTTCAAGTAATTATTAATGATAGCTGTTAGCCCCGGAAATAAAATAAAATAAATAGAAAACCACATACATGGTTAAATATATTGGTTAATATTTTGACCTTCGAAACTCCATTTCACCATAATATGTTTGTAGGTCACTTTTTCTGCAAGGACGTGTAAAGGTGAAATAAAACATTAATTGCTGTCAGTACGCCGAGGGGCGAGACAAAAGGTTTTTTCTCTATTGTGTGCACGGGGAACCCTCCGTCACGGTGTTGGGCCAGCCCTATTTTAATGCAGAATGGTCGATGTATTTTTATTCCTATTTTTCTTTTTGTTTTGTATGATGGTTGGTAATTAAATGATTTTAGTACATTTGAATTAGTGACAGTAATTTATTTTTATTAGCTTTTATATTAATCTTACGTGCTATTTGGCTCTTTAATAAACTGTACAGTAAACGATGTTATTACAATTTCCGGGGTAGATGTTGTTTTATGTCTATTTTTAGAGGTCAGTTTGCTTTACTACTTTCCTTCTCTACTTCTCGTGCTCTTCGGCAATATTATTGTGAGAACAATTTACAAGTGATATAAGACTTGTTGTGTAAGACTGGTGCCCATTGTAGATCTGTTCAGATCTGTATTACAGGTCACCAGCGCTCCACTCTATGGCGAAAAAGAACCTACATGCTAATTATAAGGTAAAGTGTGTGTGTGTGTCAGAGAAAGAGAGAGAGAGAGAGTGTCGGCACATCTTATCATTGATAGTTGCCTTTATTAACGGGGATAATGAAATATACCAATCGTAGTTATTTTCATAAACACTTAACAGCGACGTAAGTTTTTATAGGTATTGTTTGCTTAGAATATTTACATACATACATACATAACGTCACGCCAGTTCCCTTGCGGGGTAGGCACGAACAACAGAGTGCCATTTAGGCTTATTCTTACACACCTCACTTGCCTCTTTGACATTCATAACTCTTGTCATGCAAGCTCGTCTGTTCTTAAGGCTCCTGACATCACCTTCTGCTAGTACATGATCAATTTGATCATGGAAGGTGTGTCGTGGCCTTCCACGACTTCTGCATCCATCCACTTAGAACATTTAGGTATGTTTATTTAATGCATGACTTCAGCAGACAGGCAAACGGCCCTGGTGGAATGCGGTTACCATCGCATATGGACATTTGTAACACCAAAGCTACTACCAATGTGCTGTCACTCTCTAAAGGGAGACTGGAACCTGGCCACTAACACCGAACACAACTCAAGGTTGTATTGTCATATCCAGACGGGCAAATACCCTACCACATGGTTGTGGGTTGCTTCGTCGTCTCTTACGACAGGCCGCCCGGCCGCAGGAAATTGTATTCTTACACAGAAAAAAATACTTAAGCCTGTTCTTTTGAATAGGTGTGAAGCGTGGTCTGTATTTCCACTAGAACTGCATGTCACAGAGATGAATATGCTGTGGTAGGTTGTTGTCTACTGGGATGATTTAGATTCAAATTTAAACCAGGTAGATGGCGTTGAAATCGGGTCCCAGAATTTAGGTGTTTTTTGTTGTTGTATGTGTTCAAGTTTGTCTCGGAATGGTTTAAATTAACGATTCGATCCAGTAGGTGGCGCCGCAAAACTCCTCTTAAACGGTGGACCTGATTTTGATGAAATTTTTTGTTTGTTCAAACGGATTTGAGTATAATTCAGATTAACATTTTGGTCCCTGTAGATGGCGCTGGAATGGGGTTCTAGATTTTTATTTTTTAAAGGCAGGACAACGTCTACCGGGTACAGCTAGTAGAGATATAAAAACCGTTCACAAATTATACACTACTACGGAAACTTATTTCTTTAATTAATTTATATTTTATTCCCTCTCTAACATTGGTCAGTCACTAAAATGATGATTAATGCTACCTAATATTTAGCATCCATTGTCGCTGTGACTAAACAAATACAACCATTAAAGTCATAGCACTTTCTTAGCCGCAGTCGGTTAAAGCTGTAAATTTGTCGCGGCGCTCGTAAATATGTCAGAGGCAACGTTGGAACAATTGCTGGAGTAATACCGATGCCAGCTCAGAATGGTCTAAGTGCTGTATTGTGTTGCCTTTGATTTCTATATAACAACATTAAATTAATCGTTCCCAGTATTGTCATTAATTTTTACAGTTCAGTTTAAGATTTTCTGATAATTAAAAAGTAACATTTATGAAGGAGCTTTTGGAGAATCACTCAGTGAAATTGACACGTGTGTAGATAAACTGGTAATGCATAGCCTAAAGTTCTACTTTATTTTGTTTTAAAAAATGTTCTGCTTTAAAGGTAAAATAATACCGCAATTATTATAAGCGCCGTTTTAAATGGCTTATATATGTAAAATAGGATCTATTTTCTTAAGATTTCGCGACTTGTATAAATAATAAAACTATGTTTTAACGATTTTAAGCGCGGTAATTTTATTTGATTTTGGTTTTTCCGACGTTACGGCCACTGTTCAGTGGCTGTGATCGAAGACAAAGATGTCAAGTGTCAACGAGTATTGTTAAAGTTTTATTTAGCCTACCGCCAACTTGTTCATTTTAATTATTTAGTTTTAATTTTTGTTATGGTTATTATTTACTCTATGGGAGCCTAATATAATTTACTACCGCTTCGCAACATGTTATGGCTTGAAGAGAAGAAGCGGCGCAAGAAACTCTTCAGCAAACATGCCTAGCTCTAATAATTTTATGTAATATTAAAATGGGTGGAAGGAAAATAAAAGTAATTATCAGTCAAGTTGGTTTGTGTTCCGTTGTACGCAGAAAGAGCTCACAGTGTCTTGAGGTCTGGCAGCTGGTTTTTGCTGGGTTTGGGTCTTAATAGTTTTGATGTTTGGAAATTAAAATATACATACATACATACATAACTTCACGCCAGTTCCCTTGCGGGGTAGGCACGAACAACAGAGCGCCATAAAGGCCCATTCTTACACACCTCACTTGCTTCTTTGTCATTCATAACTCGTGTCATGCACGCTCGTCTGTTCTTAAGGCTCCTGACATCACTCTCCGCTAGTACACGATCAATTTGATCATGGAAGGTGTGTCGTGGCCTTCCACGACTTCTGCATCCATCCACTTTTGCATTGTATATCTCTTTAGTCATTCTTTCCACATGCCCGAACCACCGGAGCATTCCTTTCCTTACCTTCACCCCGACACTTTCTTTCAGACCAACTCTCTTTCTTACTTCGGTATTACGAACGCGGTCCGCGAGCGTCACTCCGCAGATTTTGCGCAGTGCTCGCATCTCGACCGCGTTTACTCTACTTTCATGCTCTCTCTTCCATACCCAACTCTCGCTTCCATACGTGAGCGTAGGTACCAGCACCGCGTTGTGTATGGCGAGCTGGGCCTTGAAATTAAAATATGTTCATTGAAATTTGGGTATATTTATTACACGATATAGTATTTTAACAAAAATATATATAGTTAAGTGTAATTGATTAAAAGTTATTTATAAATGAAGTCGATTTTTATAATAAATCGAGTCGGTACCGCATTAGGACATTACTAATTTATCCGTCATCGAGCTGTCAGAAGTAAATTCAATGCTTGGAAAGGGTATAGTTTTAATTTAAAATTCTTCAACCCCAAATTCTAGTAATTAACCAGCTATCTCCTCCGATTTATACCAGGTCTCTAAGCCAGCCCATTAAAGGCCGGACATACAAACTCAACTTGTAGCTGTCAAATAAATGTCAAGTGGTCCTCAACATTTTTACGGCGTTTTATAACTCAGAGCGTATACGCTAAACGCTATTTTATAGCCAGATTACTGCCTCGACGAAACAGTGGGGATCTAACACGTTTTATATTTGGAGATTTTGATTTACGTTTATTTTTGTTGGCCTATTAAGGAGTTTAAAGCGATGTCGACTTATAGCCTGTTTTGAAGTTTATTGAAATCAAGAAACATGCCCGTAAATCTATATATATGTGAAAGAAAAACTTTGTACCCCTTTTTTAATATTGTTTTAAAATTACGCATAAAAAATATATTAAACCAATAAAAAAACATTACACACACTAGCATGTATTTGACACACACACGCATAATATATACACTTTTGTTTATGGTTCAAGTCAAATTAACAGTGTGTAGATTTGGCGAAATCTGTGGTTACAGAAGTGTAGTCTCTGACATTAATTATCATGGTCGAATTTCGAATTTTTTTGTTTTTAATGCTATAGTATTTATTGTACAAGCTGTGCCTATGATTTCAAAATACATACATACATATATAACTTCACGCCAGTTCCCTTGCGGGGTAGGCACGAACAACAGAGTGCCATTTAGGCTTATTCTTACACACCTCACTTGCCTCTTGACATTCATAACTCTTGTCATGCAAGCTCGTCTGTTCTTAAGGCTCCTGACATCACCTGATGTCAGGAGCTGATTTCAAAATAAACGGCAATATTTAAATGCAAACTGAAATTGTTACGTTTTTAAATTTTTTGTCTCTTAGTATGTCTGAAAGTTTGTCTCGAATAGTCTCCGAAACGACTCAACAGATTTCAATGAAATTTTTGTCATAAAACATAGTAATTATATTTTACGTTTTTGTGAATTTTAATTTCTATAATTTACATGGTTCAGAAGAGATTAATATAAAGCCCATGCCATACGCGAAGTGGCGACCGCAGCTAATATACATTCAAAAGTTCAAACCCACCAACCCTTTTATAAATCTGAAAAGGTCAGATCTCACAATATCTCTCATTAAGACGAAAACGGCTCCCTACAACTATTTGCGTGCAATACACCACAATAACTTTTAAAGCGGCCAACTAATTAAGGCCTACGTAATGAAGATTTTCATCCGAATCATAAAAAGTTTATGAGTAATCACAGTAATGTATCGCACAAAAACGTAAGGTATAAGGCCTAGGTCACATTCATAATCCGGACCGCAAGGGTCGAGCATGGCCGCAACTAATGGTAGGTTACAGCACTAAACCAAGACCTTGGTATACCCTAATTTATGACGTATTTGTTTGTGTTCTTAAGGATCGAGGAAAATTATTATTTTGATGTTTACCTTCCACTTCTAACTTTACACTATCCGTGTCTGCGACTTCTTTCGTACGGGACTTAGTTTTTATATGGTGGTAGAGTATTAGCTTGGTTGGATGGCTACCATCCCTGGTCTAGAATATGCCACCATAAAAACCTTAAGTTGTGTTCCGGTATCAGTGACGAGGTTCCAGTTTCTCCTTCAGCACATTGGCAGCACTACTGGTATTGCTAATGTCCATAGGCGACGGTAACCACTTACCATCACAGTTGGGCCCTCAGCCTGTCTGCTGTGCTTTAGAAATAAAAAAAAATGGAAATGGATGGCTGCCACCCCTGGTCTAAAGTATGTCGCCATAACAACCTTGAGTTGTTATCCGACATTATTGACCAGGTTCCAGTCTCCCTTCAGAGAGTAGCAGCGCATTTGTAGCACCTTTGGTGTTGCAAATGTCCATAGGAGATGGTAACCGCTTTCGGTCAAGTGGCTGCCTGTCTACTGCACTCCTGTAATACAAATAAAAAAAAGTACTGACTGTTTTTTTTGCTTATATAGATTTTTCGCTTATATATACATACATAATGCAAAAATGAATGGATGCAGAAGTCGTGGAAGGCCACGACACACCTTCCATGATCAAATTGATCGTGTATTAGCAGGTGATGTCAGGAGCCTTAAGAACAGACGAGCGTGCATGACAAGAGTTATGAATGTCAAAGAAGCAAGTGAGGTGCATAAGAATAAGCCTGAATGGCGCTCTGTTAGTCGTGCCTACCCCGCAAGGGAACTGGCGTGAAGTTATGTATGTATGTATGTATGCTTATATATATTTACCTCAGGAGCACATTTCCAATAATTACAATGCATAACAATTGCATTAAAGCAATTCACATACACATAAGTTTTTACATAGGTGCGCCATTGTGTCTTGCATTGTAGTGCCTAGTGTAGATGCAGGTGCATTCGACTGCCAGTGGGTCAAAAATCCGTAGTCTCGAAAATTACATAAAAATCAGTCTCGGTAAAATCAAGATTAATTCAATATTGAGCCGAGATGATTTACAGACTACCAAAACCATCAAAAGTTACCATTCTAATTCGATTCGATTGCCAATTTGAGATACAAACTTGGCGTATCCGGGACACGTATCGCAAATAATAATAGCATAGTTCAGGTTATTTAAAAAAAATACTCACCATCCTGCTTCACAGTGTTGCCTAAGGGTCCGCAGCTTGCCAGCCATAAGAAGATAATCCACCTCAGCATGAGGCCAAACAGGCCTCTTTGTAACTCAGGCTGGTTGTGGAAATGCCTGGCTGTCGGCCTAAACCGAGCTGTGGGGCGCGCCATGCTTTCTTCTTCACATTTGATGTACTGAATTCTAGCATTGGTTTATGCACTAATCTTATTATAACACTTTGTATGTTTTTATGCGTTTAATCTGTGGTGCGTTGTCATATTACACTGAAATTCTAAGGTTTTATTCAAAATAAGTTCCCCTAGAGAACATTTTTTAAAGGTTATACATATAAATTAAAAATCAAATCAACTTTCTATTTTATGTACACTACTTGGCAACGTTCCCCAGAAACGTTTCTCGCTAAAAAATTCATATCACGCTTGTTTTCCGTAGGGCTAGGCAGAGACGATAGGTCTCCATTTGCTACGATTTTAGTAACATGGTGTTGCAAGCCGACACTAATCCTTTGCAAGAGTCTTATTACCCCTTTGAATTAAAGCGATCTATTGTTCGGGCTAACCTCTTGGTTGACGCCGCCGTAAGACGTCATAAAACCTTCTTTCTTCTGTTGGTATTTCGTGCGAATTCTAGGAAACCATTAAGCTGACCATTTAAGGATTTCAAGAAATAGTGGGCGGCATGTTACTAGGAGGCCATGTGTAATTTACAAATGGATGAGGGTCGGTTAGTCGGGAAATGAGCCAGTCGTGTTCTGACTGCGAACGAGGCGTTACCTAGTGCACTTTTGAAGCGAGTATCTTATAACGACGTATTTTGCGCAATTTATATGACAACGATTTTCTGCCCTAATGTAGAATTATTTGACTGTAGGTGTAAGTAGAGAGAGAGAGATAACACTTTATTGCACACCAAAATTTACAATTACAAAAACAGACCATATTTACAATATTTTCTAGGCAATACAATAGGTGACCTTATCATTCAAAGCGATCTCTTCCAGGCAACCTAAAAGAAAGAAATTTGAATCAGGCGATATAGGTGGTGCAGGAAAAAGGCAATAGATACATAATTACTCAAACTAATTTAAGAAATAAATATACAAATACATACATATATACATAGTCATATATATACATAAATACACAAGTTATTACAATAAATGAATTAGCATGATTATATTCTGTTAATCAGACCTATTTGTGGACAAATAGTGTTTTCTGAGCAAATTTCTAAATGTTGGTAAGATTTTGGCTTCTCTGATAGTAAGAGGCAGCATATTCCAAACTTTGACAGCCTGCACCGTAAAAGAATGATCATAGTAGGATGAAGTGTGTGCAGGCGTCATAAGTTTTCGGTACGTATCATGGCGCAAATTGTGGGCAGTGGATAGGCGAAGGAATTTAAAACGTTCCTTAAAGTACTGGGGACTATTAAGAATGAATGAATAACTTCATTGCACATACATTAAAGTACAATGGGCGGTCTTATCGCCAAGGGCGATCTCCTCCAGACTACCCTACACAATTATTATCGACACCGACTACATTATTTACTGACTTCATGGAAGATTACAGTGTGTACATTTATTTGCATTCGTCATAATTATATTATTAAATTTATCATTGTTACAATCTTAGTCATTTATTTATTATTATTAAAACAGTAATTTATTTATATTTTATATAATTGTGTCACACATGTTACATTACATTACATTATTGCATTTAATTTATATGTATTATTCATGTTATTGTAAAAAAAATTCTTCAATTGAGTAAAATGTCATCTTTGCCAAGTAGTCAAATAACTTAATCCTGTACATTTTAAACGCATTACACTTTCTGATGTCAAGGGGTAACTTATTATAAATTTTTATTGACATGGCAAATATGCTCCGAGTCAATAATGTCGTGTGAAAGTTTTTATTAAATTTTAATGTGTCGCATCGACGTGTTGTTCGAATGTTTTCATAGTGCTCAGGGTGTCTCCTTACAAAGACTGCTATTTCAAAAATGTATAAGCACGGTAAGGTTAATAGTTTGAGGCTTTTAAAGAATTGTCTACAACTATCTCGCTGTTTTATCCCACACATGGCTCGTATACATCTTTTTTGCGCAATAAAAAGCCGTTCAATGTTAGTCGCGTTTCCCCAAAAAATGATACCATACTTCAAACGGGAAACGACATGAGCATGATAAGGAAGAAAGATATGTTATAAAAGAGAGTGAGAATGTGAGTATTCCGGCGAAAATGAATAGGAAGTCACTTGAGTCTTTTACGACATTCGGAAACATGGTTATATTTTCGCAATCTAATTACGAACCTGACACAAAAATTCTGAAGCCACTCAAGCTTGTTCAGCTGTTCTAAGGTTAAATCTAGATCACAGGCGTCAGCGTAATCAAGTAAGTACCTAGTAGCCATCGTTGAGTGATTTTCTTTAGACAATGATACCTAACACAATATCAAAACAGATTTACAAATATTAGTTTAGATATTTCTCCAATTTCACAAAATCAAATCAAACCTACTATTCATTAACTGTACTAAAACCGCAATACCCTTAACTCGATCTCCAATATTTACTTTCCAGTATATTAAAGGCATTAATTCAGAGGTTGTTTGAGCGTTTGATACGAATCAGATATGAACAAAATGTTGCCAAGAGTAATTTGAAAAATTTCGATAATATTTATAATAATTAAAATATGCAGTAAAAATCGATTGTCACCTCTTACTTAAGGTAGTGAAATCTTATTTGTACAAATATTGGAAAATATCTTAAGTTTTTTTTAGTTTTGTGGTCTGGTATCACACTAAACAGATTTCTATTGTGAGCGTTAATACACAGTAGCCCTTAGTCACCATCAGTAATTACATATTTAAAAATTCAACATATATTTTTTTCAATGCAAGTGGAAATTTTCCTCCTGATTTCAATCACTACATTTCATTTTTAAATGAAGTTTACTACCATTACTGAAGCTAAAATAGCTGTTTGTGTTTCTTGTAAAAAATATGTCTCATATTAGGTACATTTTTATATGTCGCTAGAGTGTTCCCCGCGATTACGCCGCAGGTTTTGACCCACGAGTACCTCTAGTGAGTAGCTCTATTTTACTTGCATATAAACTTCATTAAGTTTTTATAAATCTCCAGCGATGCCGAGGGCAAAAGCTAGTAAATATATATAATTTCTTTGAAAAATTATCTAAGCAATGGTGAAAACTGCTTAAAAAGCGTTGCGTGGTTTAGGTGCAGTTAGGAGATATACAGACAGTCAGACGCGGAAAGCTATTTTGTTTTATACTATGTCAAGACTGTAAAAATTGTAAGGGTAAAATCAGAATTTAATTCATCATAATTCAAATTGAATCAATTTGGTTGAAAGGCACTAATTAAAAAGAACAAGCTATTCCATGATATTGAATGATTCATATATTTATATGGATCGTGCTAGTCGATTCTAAATTGAAAGACATAATTGATCCGTCTAATATAAACTTAATAAACGTAAGCAAAAAGTCATTCCTAAAAATCGCTACGTCATCGCAAATTGCGTCGTCTGGCAACACTGGATCAAGGTGACTCACGAAGCGAAGGTTATATTAGGCGGCTTCGATAAATCAAATGTTAGACAGATCGACATGATAAAAGGCTTTTAAGTTACTGCAGTGAGTGTTTTGTTTTCCAACTCTTTTCACGAAAATTGAGTTTTAATTGGGTCTTTCACCAGTTATTTTAATATGACAGCTCGTAAATAGCTATCATGAAAGAGCTGACTTATTATTATCTACTATTTATAATATAAAATTCTAAACAGGCCGTGTCTGTACATTGAAGCTATTAAAAAATATATAACTGGAATAGACTATATAAATGATGGAGAACACGATGTAATTTTTTTAGATTTCTTGTTTGTGGCTTTGTCTATTTGTTCGGGATTCACGTAAAAACTACTGGGCCGATTTCGATACGTTATTCGCTGATCGACAGCTAATTCTTAGACTTAAACTCTACGCTACTTTTTATCTGAGAATCCCCGGGAATTTTTCTGGGGATGATTTAAAATGATCAGATTAAAAAAACCGAATTCCAATGTGATTTTTTACTGATCGATAGTAAGCTTAATGTAATAAAATATATGATATTTGTTATCCCAGGAATCCCACGGGAATTTTCCCGGGAGCGGGTTGTAGTTTTTCGGGTGCGTTAAAATTAGCTTATTTCGAAAGTTTTCGCTAAAACGATAGCTTACATTCTTTTTCAAATAATGCGGTATTTTGTGTCCCGCGGGAATTTCAATTCAAGCGTTGACAAAGACGCGGGCATATCCTAGTTTATTTATATTAATCTTAACATATTGAAAATGAAGTTATAATGCTGATAATGCAATTTGGGTGAAAGGTATAGAAATGATATGACGGTCAATGTCGTCGAACGACTCAAGAACATAATTATGTGATTATGTATGTTTGATGACGTATTTTAATTGTTTAAATGTAATTTTAATGTGTTGAAATTATGGAAAATTTTGTCCTGATCTAAGTTACTTCTAACTTTTAAACTCTGGGATGGAAGATTAAGAAAGAAAGAAAGAAAGAAAGAAAGAAAGAAAGAAAGAAAGAAAGAAAGAAAGAAAGAAAGAAAGAAAGAAAGAAAGAAAATATTTATTTCAAATTGCGACTCACACAATACAAACTGATAATAAAATAACAATAAAAGAAAGCCGCAATATATGAAATGAGGTTGGCACTCAGTGTTTCGCTGTGCCGAAACCTAAATTTCTATTCTAAAATATTCTAAAAGATTCTAAAATAAAGAAGTGTGCGTCTCGGGACGCCCGACAGAAGTGATAACTTAGCCTTCCTATCGCTGCCATATGCGTGAGAGAAAGGGAAGCCAGACAGACTGGCGTCGTAACGTGTTACGTAACGAAGCGGTTTACCCTCTTATAAGAAGTTATCACTTCAAAAATACAGGGTAACTTGAAAGAAAATTGTTTCATATGATATCTGTTAAGTCATTTTTGAGATATAAAGTATTTTTCTTTTTATGCCTATATCCATAGCTCAAGGACAAGAACAGCAGTAGTTTGTCAACTGTATGGAGCCTTCACTATTCATGGAGTAACATCCGTAAAGTCAATGTTTATATAAGAAATATCACTAAAGTAATGTAGGAATCAGTGGAAATGACAATACTTTTAAAAAAGCAATATTTCGTCAAATAAATTTCCGCACCGAAAGTCAGATATCTTTTTATATTGCTGCAGCACAACAGACAGGCTGACGGCCCAACTGTGATGGGAAGTGGTTACCCTAGCCTATGGATGTTAGTAATATCAGAGGTGCTGCTAATGTGCTGCCGGCCTTGAAGGAGAAACTGGAACCTGGCCACTGTTGCCGGAACACAACTCAAACCTGTTATGGCGGCATACTCTAGACCAGGGCTGGTAGCCATCCAGACGGGCAAATGCCCTACCACCTGGCTGTGGGTTGTTTTGTCGCTTCTTACGACAGGCCGCCCGGCCGCAGGAATTAGTATTTTAATATAGTATATAATAATATACGGAGTGACGCTCGCGGACCGCGTTCGTAATACCGAAGTAAGAAAGAGAGTTGGTCTGAAAGAGAGTGTCGGGGTGAAGGTAAGGAAAGGAATGCTCCGGTGGTTCGGGCATGTAGAAAGAATGACTAAACAGATATACAATGCAAAAGTGGATGGATGCAGAAGTCGTGGAAGGCCACGACACACCTTCCATGATCAAATTGATCGTGTACTAGCAGAAGGTGATGTCAGGAGCCTTAAGAACAGACGAGCTTGCATGACAAGAGTTATGAATGTCAAAGAGGCAAGTGAGGTGTGTAAGAATAAGCCTAAATGGCACTCTGTTGTTCGTGCCTACCCCGCAAGGGAACTGGCGTGAAGTTATGTATGTATGTATGTATGTATGTATATAATAATATTTTAATTCTCATAATTAGCAATTATAATCCTTGATTTATATTAAACACGTATACTATAGAGAATAATATAATTTATTCCACATGGACGAATATCAAAATAAAGAAAAAACTTGTTGTGTATATTGTATATATTAAGCTTTGAAAATGTGATTTTTCGTTACAAATCTAAAAACAAATATATACCTGCTCGTAATGTTAAGCATCTTTAAAGCTCTTTTAAGAGCTATAGTTAATATTTTATACTAATATTGAAAACAAATTACAAAATAATTGACTCCAATTTTCAAAGTGTTTCGCTATTGGGCGTTGATATTGCGTACATTGTCTCCATATCTCATATCTATCTGTAATCCAACAAAAAAGCTCTTATGTCTACAAACTACCCACATTGTAATAAATCTTTGCTCTCATATCTAATGTATCGCGTACAATAAAGCATATATAGCAATGATATTTATCGCTTCGAAGCGATACAAGCTCAACTAAAGCACAAAATACTCGATCACAGCGACATTTCTAGACAATGACTCCACAATAACTCACAATATACTTGCTAGAAAAATTTTCTGATCAGAAAGTATATCAACAGTCCAATATAACAAAAATGAACCTTAGCACTTTGTAATAAGGTAGATTAAGTCAGCAAAGTTAACCTGGTGTACGCATTTTCCCCATCACGCGATCACCTTATAGGCAGAACTAAAATAACATTATTAGACATGGAACCAACTCGAAATTATGATCGCGATGTGTTCAATCATATTACAATAATAAATTTTCTTGCGTTCGTGATCGTTTTTGGCCATTTTAGGTTTATTGGGGTGATAAGTCTATAATTTATTGAGGCGTGGGCCGCTCAGGGGATGTCGGTTATGGAAGTTAAAACAAGAACTGTTTGAAAGGTATTATTATCAAAAAAGTATTTGTTGATTCGGTATACACGTTGTTATTAGGAATATAAGCAAATTATGGTTACGTGCTCAGACAAATAAAATAGGTAGCTAGAGTCCCCAAGTCCCAGAGTGAAGTCGGCTACGGGTGTCTTCTCACTACGCCGGATCATACCATAACCGTGCTATGAACGTATCAGGCACAGAAAACATTCGATTTCTTTTATTGCCTGAAGCAAGCAAACAGGCAGCCTGCTCACCTAATGGAAAGTGGTCACCGACGTTTGCAACATCAAAGCGTTGCCGACCTCTAAGAAATTTTATAACGTCCTTCTTAAAGAACCCCATGTCGTAGCGCAAAGGGACAACCGCGGCGGGAAGTTCCCTCCAGCTCATTGTTGTACGCGGAATAAATGTGCTAGGGAACCGTTGCGTAGTTGAGCGTATCCCGTCGCTGGCGAGCGGTGCGGTTGTAACGATAGGGTCTGCTATGCCCGCCAGAACTTATCAATAGCGTATCATACCCGTGCATAACAGGTTTAGTGTCCTTAGCATCCGGGCAGCAACTGTATACTTTCCGTTTTCTCATTTGTAGTGATTTAAACGAGCTTAGAACGCTCATCATATACTGCATGTGCGCAGCGGTTCGGCAACGTCGCGTGTTATGCACGGAGCGCGTAGCGGCACCGGCAAAATATTCTCGCCGACAATTGTTGACGGTCCGTGCCTGGCAAGCGACGGTTTTTGTCGATGACAGAACGGCCTACTGGGCACAGTCTAATTCTTTTCAATACAAATAATATTTTTGGTCGGATACGTTGCTGGCACGGTTATGGTATGGTACGGTGTGGGCAGATACCTTAAAGGAAACCGATTTTGGAATAGGAAGTCGGTCGTGCTACAGTACGTTACGAGAACTTACTATTAAATAATCGAATGAGCAAAGGGCTGGCTTATATTTAGGGCAGCGCACTAGCTCTGCTATTCAACGAGGAAATGCGGCCAGCGTTTAGGAAATGTTCCCATCATCATCATATATTATATGTAATTTTTATTATTATAATTTTCTACGTTTAATTTTAATTTGTATATATAGTTTATTTGTAGTATATTAATTTGTTATTTAAAAAACAGATTATAACGTGTTACAGTTTTCGATTATCATAAGCAATTGGTATTACTAACTAAGTAACTATGACGGCCTTTGTGGTTGAGCGGGCTAAGCCTTTGCCGGCGTACCTCACTACAACGCAGAGGTTCCGGGTTCGATTCCTGGTATAGTAAATTTCGGAAACGTTTTTTCTCCGTTATTTACTATGGTCTGGGTGTCTGGGATCGGCCCCAGAGTAGTCCGTTGTATATTACCCATAACACAAGCGTAACTTGCTTCATTTGGGGATATACAATGTGTGAGTTTATCTGCCGATTATATAAAAAAAAGACTATTAACACAAGTCTCAATTTAACTTTGATTGGCCATTATCGGACTCTGAGCGTGACAATAATCGAATTAGTAGGGGTAAAGGTGAAATAGTTTCCAGTGGATACATAACTATTAACCATATGAACTCAAGCTACGTGTATACTAAATAAAACTTACACAAGTTTTAAAAATTGCATATTAGCATTTATCGCTTCTTCTTTATAGTTTATATAGAGAAGAAGCGACGAATGCTAATATTTTTTTTAATACATTAAATCAATAAAAGGAACATTACACACACTACCATGTATTTGACACACACACGCATATATAATCTTTTGTTTATTGTTCAAGTCAAATTAACAGTGTAGCCTTGGCGAAATCTGTGATTATAGAAGTATGGTCTTTGACACTAATTATTATGGTCGAATTTCGACCACGGGCGACCAATAGTATAGATAATTAATCAGTCATAAAACTAAAATATTTTATTTATTTATATTAAAAAAATCACGCTTTTGGTAACGTAGGCTCCGTTTATGCTTTTATTTGTTGGTCTGATGTTACGTGTAACTTTATGGACCATGTAGCCGATTCAAATAACTCTCAGACCAGAGCAAATATAGAAATAGTTGTTTCTAAAATTCAAGCCAAAGAAGAAGAATATTGTATATATATATATTGTTACGTGCGAGCGGGGGTACGCACTTGGGATTGGAAGGAAACACGTTCTTTTAAGTAACGCCTTTATTGACTTACACAACCACACGTAATACCTTTATTTTATTGCAGGAGTTCAGCAGACAGGCAGACGGCCCACTTGGTGGAAAGCGGTTACCAACGCCTATGGACATTTGCAACACCAAAGGTGCTACAAATGCGCTGCTGCTCTCTTAAGGGAACCTGGTCACTAATAATAATAACACAACTCAAGGTTGTTATGGCGGCATACTCTAGACCAGGGGTGGTAGCCATCCAGTCGGACAAATACCCTACCACCTGGCTGTGGGTTGTTTTATCGCCTCTTACGACAGGCCGCCTGGCCGCAGGAAATTTTATTCTTTCTCCGTTCCTGTACGGATAAAATAAAATATAATACAGGACGAGCATCTATCTCCCAGCAAAAAATTTGATTGTGAAATTTCCTAATTTTTTTTAAAGATAAATACGTTTATTTATTGCGGAATAGTCACACTTAATATTCCTCAACACAAATAAGATACAAACTGTCTATATTTCAAAATCAATTACTACTGACAATAAGTTATTTCATACGTCAAAATATGTACATCCATCCATATATCAAACTAATAAAATCATCCACTTGACATATTATTAAAAAAATCACACAATACCAAACAAAAAAATCCTTTATTTAACTTAATTGGTTTTTAAGCCTCTGTATATAAAAGGTGGGTTCGGGAAACTACATTGTGTGTTAAAATAGCCAGGTAAGACCACAAAAGAGCCGCGTTTTGTCCGTTCCATGCCTCCAAAAGCCTATTCAAGCCCCGTCAAAGCGATTTTACGAACGACGTTACTTAGATTCCACGTATATTCTTACGTGTGATAGTTGAAGGTGTTAGTTCTATGAGTCGTACCGAAGCTAATGGCTGACTGCCCTTAGCAATTTGGACTGGCGTTAGAACGACCTTCTATCAGTCTTTGGTAGGAATTTGAAAGTTGATGTTGTCCTTTTTGTTTAGTAATGCCGACAGGCAGACAACCTGACGGAAGGCGATTACCGTCACCTATGGACATTTGTAGCACTTAAGGAGTTACAAGTGCTGCTGGACTAGAATTGATTAGTGTAGTCCAGGCATTGATGCCGAAATGCAACTCATGGTTGTTAGGGTGGCATACTATAGACCAGGTAGTCATCCAGACGAGCGAATGTTCTACCACCTGGCGGTGGGTTATTTTGTCGTTTCTTAAGACGGGACATTTTGTTTTATCATATATAAATAAATAAAAAGACAGACAAGACTTCTCGCTCCAACTTACTGACAAGCTAAAAGCAGTTACTATTTGTATTGGGGTATAGTTAATATACAGTGGATTACTCTGAGACAGTTTCCAGACACGCAGACCAAAGAATACAAAAATGGACAATAATTATAGAAAACCACCTTCGATTTTAATTGTGATTAGAAGTTCAAGCTGTTTTTTTATTGCAGGAGATCAGCAGACAGGCAGACGGCCCACTTGATGGAAAGCGGTTACCTATGGACATTTGCAACAACAAAGTTGCTACAAATGCGCTACTGCTCTCTTAAGGGAGACTAGAACCTGGTCACTAATGCCGGAATACAACTCAAAGTTGTTATGGCGACATATTTTAGACCAGGGGTGGTGGCCATCCAGTCGGGCAAATGCCCTACCACCTAGCTGAATTATACGGTTCAACGAAATTTAATGAACTTGAAGACATAGAAATGAACGGTTACGACATAATTCGAAAACACTGAATATTTCAAAATGTTTACATGAAACAGTATGGTTGCTCCATCCAAATAAAAAGAAAGACAATTGAACCATGTAATATCAGCTGTACAGCTCCTGTAACACGGCGCCACGTCCATACAGTTCCATAGAAGAATGAAACTTTATAAAATCATATCCATAACTACTAACATATTCATAAAATCATATCCGTAACTACAAAATAGTCTTATGCGTAAAACCATATCCGTAACTACAAACTAGTCTTATGAGTAAAACCATATCCGTAACTACAAACTAGTCTTATGAGTAAAACCATATCCGTAACTACAAACTAGTCTTATGAGTAAAACCATATCCGTAACTACAAACTAGTCTTATGAGTAAAACCATATCCGTAATTACTAAATAGCCATATGCGTAAAATCATATCCGAACTACAAATTGCATATGCGTAAATTTGTATCCGTAACTACTAAATATTCATATACCTACGTAAAATCATAACATCAAAAATACTTTAACAACATAATAAGACACCTGCCAAGTCGGAGATAATAAACATTTTTTTGTAAACAAACATTTGTAACCACGATCGCATCCACCTGCTACTCGTGTCATAAATTGAGTCAAAACTAACATTATTACCCAGAACCAAAGCCACGACAGTTATCTTGAATACAAAGCAGTTTCTAAAGATTTGGGTTTTCTTAGATTTTTTTTCTTAACTTTCGTATTTGGATTCATCACAGTTGAATATGAACTTAAACAATTTTATTTTGCTAACAGCTGTAGTCTTAAAATGTAAATTACAAAGATTTGACTGAATAAGGTACTTTCTTTGACAGTATTATACGTATAAGGAAGTGTCAGCGCTATGTCCGTGTTTCATCCGTGCAGGAACGGAGAAAGAATACAATTTCCTGCGGCCGGGCGGCTTGTCGTAAGAGGCGACTTAACAACCCACAGCCAGGTGGTAGGGCATTTGCCCGACTGGATGGCTACCACCCCTGGTCTAAAGTATGTCGCCATAACAACCTTCGAGTTGTGTTCCGGCATTAGTGACCAGGTTCCAGTTTCCCTTAAGAGAGCAGCAGCGCATTTGTAGCACCTTTGGTGTTGCAAATGTCCGTAGGCGATGGTAACCGCTTTCCATCAAGTGGGCCATTTGCCTGTCTGCTGATCTCCTGCAATAAAATAAAAAAATGTCCCTTATTAAAATCCTTATTTGTAATAAGAATTTACTACTTACTACACCAGTTCTCTTTTTCGTATCATTATTTTTATCCATGCAGGACCAAAGAAAGAGTACAATTTACTGTGGCCGAGCGGCCTGTCGTAAGAGGCGACAAAGCAACCCACAGCCAGGTGGTAGGGCATTTGTTCAACTGGATGGCTACCACCCTATAAAAAACTTGAGTTGTGTTCCGGCATTAGTGGCCAAGTTCCAATCTCCCTTTCGAGAGCAGCAGCATTTGTTGGACCTTTATTGTTGCAAATATCCATAGGCGATGGTAACCTCTTTCCATCAGGTGGACCGCCTGCCTGCTGAACTCCAGCTATAAATGACACCACTCTGACTTAAGGGAAGGTTCTCTGCATACCTTATAGCATAATAACTATATTAATTACGTCTAATATTAACAAGTAGCCATGTGTCAGTTTGTCTCACGCCTGGAGGGTTCTTCCACTTTAAAAAGCGCATGCCAAGATATGATGAAAGTCAACAGTTCAGGTCTTATCATTTGGTCATCGAACTTGAAAAAAAGCATTAATTTGCAAATAACTCCTATCAATACTGTTACTTTTGACGTTTGCGAGTCTATCAAGTTACGTATGTCTTGAATTTAAAGCCCACATGAAACAAATTACATCGTTGTCATATTCTGTGAGTCATGTAACGCACAGACTATTAAACCATCGACACTATAAGTAAATCAATCGAAAGTAATCGATTTTAAAATAAAAAAATGTTCTACTTTAAAGAAAAATAATACCGCGATGATGTTTTTTATTTTTTTTTCTTGCAGGAGTTCAGCAGACAGGCAAACGGCCCACTTGATGGAAAGCGGTTACCATCGCCTATGGACATTTGCAACACTAAAAGTGCTACAAATGCGCTGCTGCTCTCTTAAGGGAGACTGGAACCTGATCACTAATGCCGGAACACAACTCAAGGTTGTTATGGCGACATACTTTAGACTAGGTGTGGTAGCCATCCAGTCGGGCAAATGCCCTAACACGTGGCTGTGGGTTGTTTTGTCGCCTCTTACGACAGGCCGCCCGGCCGCAGGAAATTGTATTCTTTCTCCGTTCCTGCACGGATGGATTGTATAAGTGTCGTTTTATTTTGTTTATTAACTTGGAGAGGCATATGTCCAGCAGTTGACTGCAAATGTCTGACGAAGTAAATTTGTATTATAAAATCAGCTAACTTGTAGTTTAACCCTCGGGTCACAATATTCAATTTAATTAATTTAAGTTTAATTTTAAATATTTAGAGCACAGAATATGCGGCCAAGGCAACATACGTCCAACACGTCCCAGTTAGTCAAGAAGGCAACAATATAGATATCACGGAACATGTAAAAGCAAAGTTTGTTTGCTGAGAAATGCAACAGCGAGGTTAATAACTCACTTGGAAATAAGTCGGTCAAACAGTCGAGTGAGTGACTCGTATGGGTTGGATGTGAAGGGAGCAATGTTCTCGTTTATGATATGATTAGCTTTGCTTGAAGTCTGTTAGCGATTGAAGTTATTCTACACTGAAGGTTTAATTCTTACATCAACATTATAGAGAGTTGGTCTGAAAGAGAGCGGGCCGGTTTAAGGTAAGGAAGGGAATGCTCCGGTGGTTCGGACATGTGGAAAGAATGACTAAACAGATATACAATGCAAAGGTGGATGGATGCAGAAGTCGTGGAAGGCCACGACACACCTTCCATGATTAAATTGATCGTGTACTAGCAGAAGGTGATGTCAGGAGCCTTAAGAACAGACGAGCGTGCATGACAAGAGTTATGACTGTCAAAGAAGCAAGTGAGGTGTGTAAGAATAAGCCTGAATGGTTTTCTGTTGTTCGTGCCTACCCCGCAAGGGAACTGGAGTGAAGTTATGTATGTATGTATGTAACATTATAGACATTGTATATTTATTGACAACTGTATAGTAGAAAGAATGAATAAACAGATATACAATGCAAAAGTGGATGGATGCAGAAGTCGTGGAAGGCCACGACAAACTTTCCATGATCAAATTGATCGTGTACTAGCAGAAGGTGATGTTAGGAGCCTTAAGAACAGACGAGCGTGCATGACAAGAGTTATGAATGTCAAAGAAGCAAGTGAGGTGTGTAAGAATAAGCCTAAATGGCGCTCTGTTATTCCTGCCTACCCCGCAAGGGAACTGGCGTGAAGTTATGTATGTATAGTAATATCATAGTATCAACGATCGATTGTATAATCGATCCTGGACTGTTATTATAAACTAGCTGACCAGTGCCCACTCCGCTGGGAGTCATTAAAAAATACACACGCGCGCATGCCCCGTACGCGTATCAGGGTTTCATCATCACCGCACCAACATCGTTTTGGTTATATTCTTGTATGCCCTGGAAACAGTGTTACTATGGAGATTAACAAATGACCCAGGATATAAGCTGCGTTAAGTTTCATTTAAATCCGTTCAGTAGTTTTCACGTGATGTCCTAACAGACAAACATAAATTATGAAAGTTGCATTTTCGAAATGTACTCGCCCGAGTTATCGCCATAATTTTTTCTCATTCATTTTACAAACTTGACAGACAGACAACTTGACAGATTTAATATACATATAATAATATATATGTTTATAGCTGGTACAGCAGACAGGCAGACGGGCCACCTGATGGCAAGCGGTTACCGTCGCCTGTGGATGTTTGCAACACCAGAGATGTCACCAACGCGTTGCCGGCCTCGAAAAAATTTATGACACCCTTTTTAAATAACCCCATATTGTAGCGCTGTGAGAAAACTAGTGCTGGGAGCTCATTCCAAATCCTCACGGTGCGCAAAAGAAACGTTCTAGAGCACCGTAGCGTACAAGACCGCAGCGGCTCAAGAAAGTGGGGATGAACGCCCAGCCGATGGCGTGCGGTGCGGTGGTAAAAGACGAAGGCACCATTCTGAACAGTTCCTCGTAACACTCCTCATTGTACAATCGGTAGAATACTTAGAGAGACGCGAAGTCTCTCCGAAGTCTGAGTATGGGATTCTTGACAATGCGAACGAGTCGACGTTGAATACTGTTCAGGGGATTTAGCTGGTAGACGGGTGTGAGTATAATCCATATGCGGCTTCACGTGGGCTTTATAATATATAATTACAAAGAGGTCACTCTTACTTTAAAAACTAAATTTGTACGGTCCAAAGGGGCAAAACAATTAACTACATTTTCATCTGTCCAGTATTTGTGCAAATATAGAATTTGAATAGAATTCAGGCTCTGAATCCACTTAAATGGTTAGTAATTAAGAATATCCTAAACTGTAGACCACGCATGATTAAGCAAATGGAATTAATGAAGCGAAATGGGTCACAATGTTGAATTAGAACAGGGTGAAGCCTTTCTTTAATCCATATCCATACTTTTAAGAATTATGTGCGAATATACTACCTTATAAACAAAATCTTGCTTAATGGCTAAGGCACTTGCGTATCGTTCTGATGATGTGGGTTCGAATCCAAACCAGCGTGTACCTGTTAAGCATCTTCTCCTAGACTTAATGTACCCTATTGTTACAATTACCACGTCGTTATCTAAATAGCCTAGATGTGAAACCCGCCAATCTGCCTTGGACAAACAAGTGTGACAGGTGTGTTTTAAGTTCTTGTAATCAGGAGACTTGTATCCAGCAGTGAGATCTTTATTGGCTGATATAATATTGTCTTGGATTAAACAAGTAAAGATTTAACACAGGCAAGCAACTAGTTCTTTTTCAAAGTAATATTGTAAACTAAATGCCCTTTGTGATCTAGTGGTGTAAGAATTAACTCGCTAAGTTAACAGGAACATGACGTACCGAGTTCTATAACCAGCTGGGTAGATTTCGTAAAGGAACAAAAATCTAGCCAGTTCTAGATCAATATGGCTTACCAATGATTTGCCTTACTGCTCCAAACAACCTATGTCAAAATTCAACCAATGTTTTATCAAGTGAATCAATCATTGATATACAAAAAAAACCCAAAAATGTTTTTTTGTATATCAAAGGAATCAGTAGTAGGACACAGAAAACGGCTACAAGGCATGTCAGGCTACATATAAGAATTCCGCGGTGTTGATAATATACAGTTCTTTCTTGCCATTAATTGAAGAGTCAACGTAACAATGATATAGGCGTGGAAAACAGTATACGAAATCCTTAACAAAGGACCGACTGAAAAGTGACAGTTATATTGTGTCATGCAAACTCATAGAAGATGGAAATAAATAAGTTCGGCTAGACCTATGTTTCAAAATTACAGTACTACATCAAAATATTACTTTCTCAATAGGGTTTAATCCTTTGAATCTGTCTAAATAATTCGTATATCTGCGCCCGACTGGGCGTCTGATTGACGTACCCGCGCGGGCCGCAGTTGCGACGCTCCTGACAGCTGTCACCGTCACGTGACCCCAGAGCCGCGACACAAATATGCTTCTCATTTTATTATAACAAAGTTAAAGCAAAACGAAGAAACTGTCTACGAAGTATTTTCAAAAGAGAGGGTTCGTGTTATTTAACACTTGCTGTTGCTCGTGGCTTCGCCCGAGTAGATTAAAAATAGGCATAATTTGAGCAGATTTTCTAATCTTTCTTAACCCCTTAGGGGTTAAATTTTCAAAAATCCTTTCTTAGTTCACACCTAAAGTATAGAAAGAAACAGCGTGAAAATTTACACGATCCTAGCACCTGTATTTCGGGCTGTACGTTGATATGTGACTCAGTCAACCAGTCAGTCAGTGAGGCCACGCAATTATATGTTTAGATTAACTGACTTTGTCTTATATCATTTCATAATCATTGAAATTAGTTTGTCTCTGATTTTTAAATATAATATGGTCTTTATCCGGGGACGCTATATTTTAAGTCAAATTTGAATTTAGAATCGATATTAAATGCGTTCAAATAAACGTCTAATTCATCCTACTAGTGGAAGCCCGTGGTCGAAATTCGACCATAACAATTAATGTCAAAGACTATAACTTCTATAATCACAGATTTTGCCAAGGCTACATTGTTAACTTGACTTGAACAATAAACAAAAGAGTATATTTATGCGTGTTGTGTCAAATACATGGCAGTGTGTGTAATGTTTTTTTTATTGATTAAATGTGTTTTTATGCATAATTTTAAAAAATATATAATTCTTCACTTCTTCTCTATGTAAACTATAAGTGTGCGAAATTTCATACTCCTGGTTTTCGTAAAAAGGGGTACAAAGTTTTTGCTTCACGTATTAATATATAGATAATAGAATAGGAACCCCATGTTTTGTTCAACTACATATAAAAAACCATTAAAAATGCTTCTGTACCTTGTTTTTTTTATTATAAATTTCGGAATAAAATTGTAGTTAAATTATGTTATATATAATATTAATAACAAATAAATAAAATATAATTTACAACATTTATATTTTAATATAATTCATTTCAATTTTTTTTTTTATTGCAGAAGTTCAGCAGACAGGCAGACGGCCCACTTGGTGGAAAGCGGTTACCATCGCCTATGGACATTTGCAACACCAAAGGTGCTACAAATGCGCTGCTGCTCTCTTAAAGGAGACTGGAACCTGGTCACTAATGCCGGAACACAACACAAGGTTGTTATGGCGGCATACTCTAGACCAGGGGTGGTCGCCATCCAGTCGAGCAAATACTCTACCACCTGGCTGTGGGTTGTTCAGTCGCCTCTTACGACAGGCCGCCGGGCCGTAGGAAATTGTATTCTTTCTCCGTTCCTGCAAGGATAGATAGATAGATATTTAATTTAATTTTTTGTTTATGGTTATTATTTACTCTATGGGAGCCGAATCTAATTTAAAATTAAAATTAAATGATTAAAACGAACAATTTGGCGGTAGGCTAAATTAAATAAAACTTTAACAATACTCATTGACACTTGTCATGTCTGTCATCCGAGATCACGGCTACTCAAAAGTGGTCTCAACGTCGTCTAAACCGTTACAACGTATTTCTATTAATAATTTAGTCTTATAAAAGGAGTAAAAAAAGTCATTTAAAAAGTAAATGTAAATCTAGTTCACACAATGATTCGTAAGAATAAATATTCTGTCTGAAAGAAACGAAAAAAGGTAACGACTTGAACTTCTAAAATTATAATTGCTCTGCTTGGAAAGGTCAGGCGTGGCGGGTATTTCGTATTTTCGGCGTACGTCGATAAAGTCGAAGGTTGAAGAGGGTGGGTTAAGATTCTTTTCTTTACGTGCTGCAGATTTATTATTCACTCGTATTAAATATATTTCAAACAACTGAATCTCTTATACCGGTTTTTTTATGTTACTACGCAAAATAAGATTCTTCTTTTTATAAGTACTCTTCCCTTTCCCGCCCTTCCCCTTTATCCCATATATCCCATTTCTCCCGACCGATCCGTCTATCCCAATCTAAAGACTTGCATCACCCCAGGTATTGCAAGCACCTATAGGCGACGGTGGCCGTTTTCCATTAGAAGGCGGTCTGCTTGCTTTCCAGCTTTGTAATAAAAAATAGTAGATTCTTACATAAGGGGTGAAAGTAATCTATTCAGCCCTAAAAAGGCAGCTCATATAATAGTAAAAAGTAATTTAAAAAATATAAAACTAGATGAATGAACAAATAGAGAATAGATATACTGTTATCTCGGGAAGATAGGATAGTTTATTTATGGTATAGTCTTTTCAGTTAACGCTGGGAGAATGCGTTTAGGCGTATCCTTCTCGGCCCCCGAGAGCGGTCAGAGGGATATGTAGGGTTCCCGACGGCCAATGCTACACACAAATTTCTGATATAAAAAGTTGCAAGCACCGACCGCCAGACTACTACTACACTGAAACTTCTAGCGTCCTTCCACATCACAATGAGGCGCCACAGAACCGTGATCATAGGTATGACAGCCGTGACGCCTTGATGCAATCCGACAAGAGGATGAATAGCGCCTAGATAAAAAAATAATGCAATAGAACCTATATGTGAAAGCTTGTTATCTAAATAAACTAGAGTTATACACTAGGGTGTGACCCACGGCAATACCGCGGGGAAAACCCTAAACCTTAGGTCTTATATAAAGAGCTAAATCATTAAAATTTACGCATTATACTGTAGAAGCAGCTATTTTGGGATTCATCTGCCTATTTTGTCAAAACCAGAACCTTTATGTAATAATCATGAGCCTTATCCGATGGGTTAGTATACGCGTATTAATGATGTATATATCAGTATATATATATATATATATATATATATATATATATATATATATATATATATATATATATATATATATATATAATATTAATGTGTTATTGTTTATTCTCTACCTTTTTTATTCATTTTAGGTATATGTATTGTGTGATATTTATATATAGGTATGTATTTAATTTAATTTGCACACCACCGTCATACACTTGCGAATCTCCCGTTCATGAAGTCCATAGCCCGGGTTGTCTGGAAGAGATCGCTCTAAAGCGACAAGGCCGCCCGTTGCTCCTACTTTTACTGTTTAATGTGAAAACTGTATTTTTTTTATTTTATATGTATGTGGTGAACAATAAAGTGTTTTCTATTCTATTTTATTCTATCCAACGGTCTGTCTTTGTATTCTACGTCGTTTCTCTGAAACTACTGATTCTATATGGACAAAATTATGTAGAAATATGTAATCTATGTCACTAGTCACTACATAATCCTGTAGTGAATCCGCGAAAAAGATAAATATTTAGGGGTGGCGATCATCTATGTAGGTTAGGGGTTTCATTTTTTAAAGATCCATAGACGTTTAGGTAGTATCGTTACTCAGCTTTTGAAAAATCATAGGAGTGTTCCTAATGACTTCTTAAAGTCAATATGTGGCGAGATATTAGCAACCAAAGTCGTAAAAATTGTCTGTTACCCTCAAACTTTGGAACTAAGAGATGGAAAAATTAAATAGGTAGAGCATAAAAAAAAACAATAAAATACTTTCAACAAAAATTGGTTTCAACATCTGGGCTCCAATTCTGCTATTACAATATTGTCAGAATTGTCGACCATTGTCGTCAATATGTTTACCTTCTTCTATTGCGAAGCTGGTAAACAGGCAGACAACCTAGCTCATGGAAAGTGTTTGCAACACCAAAACCGAAACAGACGCATTATTAGACTTTTGTATGAAATAACAACTATTACGACACCAGTGGTCGTCCATTCTGACGATACTGTAACGGCAGAATTGAGGTCCTGATGAGTAGTTTGTGAGGTATGGCGTAATGTCAATGAAATGTCTTGTGTAAGGTTTTATAGCCAAATCGGAGGAACGGGGAAAGAGTACTAATTCCTACGGCTAGGCGACAAAAGAACCTGCAGCCGGATGGTAAAGCATTTGCCTTTTTGGATGGCTACCAACCCTGGTCTACAATATACCGTCAAAACAACCTTGAGTTTTGTTCGTGTATTAGTGACCAAGTTCCGGTCACTCTTTGAGGCCGGTAGCGTATTGGCAGCAATTCTAGTTGCAAATGTCATTGATCTATGAGCCATCACCATATTTGCTGCTGCAATCCAGCAATAAAAATTATACTAAAACATTACTTAGACCTTCATAATTTCTATAAAACTTTCTGTTTCTCGACTGAAGTCACTAGGCGGATTTTTATATACAAGTATAGCGTAAACTCTATATAACGACACCGAAGGGACTGTGCATTTTATGGCGTTACAGAGAGTTGTCGCTAAACGGAGAGAAGTCTGTTATTTTTGTCTGACGTCTTTTGCTTCACCAGTGATTTTGTTGTATTTTTTTTTACTAATTTTATTTATATCTTTCGATATTGAGGCATCTTGGTGATAAAGGAAGTACTTAGAAATTTCGGTATTTCGGAATTTCTTAGAAAAGTCGTTATGCATGATGCCGACAGTCGAGTTTATTACTGGATAGCATAATAAGGCGATAAAAAAAACGTACACAGCTTCTCAGTTTTACCAATTTTGGCAACTTAAAAGGTACTTTTTATTAATTAATTGTTGTCGTTATTGAGAGTGGGTGTAAGGTTATATAGAGTGTATCAATGTATGGAAGATAATCTAAACCAACCAAAGCTAAATGATTTGGACGCTTAAGGCAGTTTGTCGTTAAATCGAGTGACGTTACATGGAGTTTACACTGTATTTTTCGCAATTAATAGTACTCCCTTCTTCAATTTCCATTCGATGTTTATTGCAATACAAAGTTAAACCCATACTACACCGAATATCCAAACAACTAACGTCACCAACTACCCGACTAATCGCGCTATTGTCAAACGTGTCCATTGTGAGCAACCGCAATATATCAATGATATTTTACTGCGTTCTGTTTGTTTCAACTATTTGTTTAGTGGGACCTTTCCTTAATGGTCCATAGTATTATACTGTTTGGAACAACCGATATTTATTGTATGCCTTATTTGTTTGTTACAACATTTAATTCACATGAACTAGTTATTTCAACCCCATTTTCTGATTGATTTTTTAAACGACTTCAATTCCCTTTAAGCGTAATTCATCTTAGAAACCATCATTGATATATCAAGGCGTAAAATATATTTTTCTTTGATTATTTTTTATTGAAGGAGTTCAGCGGACAGGCAGACGGCCCACTTGATGGAAAAAGGTGCTACAAATGCGCTGCTGCTCTCTTAAGGGAGACTGGAACTTCGTCACTAATGCCGGAACACAACACAAGGTTGTTATGGCGGCATACTCTTGAACATGGGTGGTCGCCATCCAGTCGAGCAAATACCCTACCACCTAACTGTGGGTTGTTTTATATTTATATGTATTTGGTATTTAGGAAAGAGTACATAACAGAATATACTCATTCTCGAAGGAAACTAGGTAGGTCACAATAAAATCAAGTGATACTTTTTACTATATAACAAAACGCTGAACATCTAGATTGTACGAGCGTAGCAGGTTATTAAGTCAAAATGTTTTTAACGATTCATCTATTGACTATGGTTCAAAGAGTAATTAGAGTTATTTCTACCACGATATTTTAAAAGTACAAGAAGGTATTTTAACGTCCGCTTTTGACGTGAAATTAATTCAGAATTCATCGTAGAATGCATTATCTACCTAATTCTACTGTTGGTTTTAACAAATTATTACAATTGTGAAAAATCAAAATTCATCTGAATATCCATTGAATTATGGCGTATTTTAGAATAATGCTTCCATTGGTAAATAATTCAAACGTCTAATATTTTCGTCATTTTTTATCACCTCTATGGATTCCTTCACAGGTCGTGGACCGATATATTTGCTCATTTTTTTTATATATATGTCACAATCTTCGATAGGTACATTATTCATTGGAGTTAACTTAAAATAGACGAATTGTAATCGAATAAGCGACAAAGTACAAAGAATAGAGAAATTTCTTATGGAATTATCGTGGGAACATTGTTGTTCGGGAGATGATGGACCGATAAAAATTGTTATTGTTCCATCAATACTACATCGACCTCTTTGGAATCATAACTGCAGCACGATCGTAATCTTTTATTATAATTGCTTTCTTTTGTTGTTATGCCTCTACTTCAACTGCAAAGTGACTCAAAAGGTTAGTAGATCGTGGTTTTAGCCCTATAACTTCAAGAACTTTATGATTCATACACGTGGTGCAAGTTTGTGTTAGACAGTCTTAGATGGCCTAGAATGGAGCATGATTACATAGAAGGTCCACACAAGATTTCAAGTCCCGTGTTAAGTCCTATGTTTGGAGATAATAAATATCTTTGATAAAAGAATTTTGATCTCAAAAACTTTTAATTCGGTAAATGTTGTCGAAGGTACTCGACTGACTTAATGATCCTATTCTCGTGAAACATTTGGTTTTTTAACTGTGGAGATGAACATAGGCATTATAATAATAGCAGCCCATAAATGTCCCACTGCTGTGCTCAGACCTCCTCCTCATAGGGGAATGGACAATATACGCACCACGCTTGTCCAAGGCGGCTTGGCAGGTTTGACATATCGGTTATCTCGATGTGCAGGTTGCATCGCGATGTTTTCCTTCACCGTTGTTAGCACGTGATAATTGTAACAATATGCATATTAGGTCAGAAGCTTCCGGCCAGGAGCGAACCCGCGCCCTTTGAGTTTGGGACGCGTGCGCTAGCCATTACGACGACTTAGGACTAGCAACCACGAATTAGCAACTAGTTATAGTACTAGAATCGATAATTTCACTGTTAATTCAATATAAAGTTTTAAATAAATAGGACACGTTTTTTATTTGGTAAATGATAATTATGAATCGAACTCACGCTTTAATGAATTAACACTTAGTGCACCAAAGCTTAGAGTACTAGACATAGAGGCTGATGAACTAAATTGGGACGAGAATGATATTGGTTTTAAAAATTGCAACCTCATTCTAAAAAGAATCCAGAAGCCTTTTTAAATCACTACAAGTCGCTTGCCAATCACTTCAATGGAGCGTCAAGCGACCTCAATGCCAGCTTTTCGCATGAACGCTCACCTGTTTAGGGTCAAATAGCTTGACTGCTGTACTGGGAATCAAATTCACTATTACCTTATTATTTTTAATGCTGGATGTTTCAATGTTGTTTGCGATAATCAATTTATCTTTCCCAGACACATTTATTTGGTTCATGTGTTCCGACTGTCTATATATAAGAATATTTTATTCAGTAAAACATATATAAAAGTAAAAGTAACAGTATAAAAGACAATAAAGTTTGATCTAAATCTAATATAATATGAGGGCTTCGACACCTAAAACTAGGTAAAAACCTGTATTATAATAGGTGTCGTTGCTCTTCCAATGCTCAATTATTATTATTTTTTAACATTAATACAATGTGTATGTGTGTGTATGTATGTGTATGTGTGTGTATGTATGTGTATGTGTGTGTGCGCGCGCGCGTGTGTGTGTGTGCGTGCGTGTGTGTGTGCGTGTGTGCGTGCGTGCGTGCGTGTGTGTGTGTGTGTTTGTTTGTGTTTAACTAATTATTTCTCAAATCACCATTTTTAGTACATTCTCAGTTTCATTGTAATCTTGTGTTTGCAGCCAACTATAAACTTTAAATTTAAATTCATGATTATTTAAGGAATCGAACGATAGTATTTTATTTATTTTATTATATAAATTTTTGCCTAAGTAACAAGGAAATCTTGATAAATATATGTAGGTGTATTTTTTTATTGTTCGAACACAGTAGACAGAATGACGAACACTTGATGCAAAGTGCTCGCCGTCGTCGCCTATTATGCAACATGCGGTACAGTGAATACGATTAAGAATAACTTTTTTAACGAGCCCAGGGTCTACGGTTTAAGTTTTGGATATTTCACCAATTTGGTGAATTTATTATGCCAGAAGCTTTTTTAGTGCTTGGCTCGAAATATTACATTCCAGTAGCAAATTTTATGCTCACCCCAATTGGAATTTTTGATCCCAAACAATAATTACTGAGGTAAAAATTCACTGATCTGGAGATGCTTAACGAGCCTTTTAAACCCTGTATGACTAAATATTATATAAGAGGGACAGGACATTACGCATATTAACCCAAAAAATGGGATAGTTTTTGCAGGGTTGATTAAGAAATTTACGCGAACTAAGTCGCATGAAAAGCTCATATAATTATAAATATTAAATTTATATACATAGCCAGGTAGTTGGATGCCAGTCTGGATGGCTACTCTTGGCTTAGAGTATGTCGCCATAATGAATTTGAGTTATGTTCAATATCAGTGGCCAAGTTCCAGCCCCACCCTTCGAGGCCAGGAGCACGGAGGCAGTACCTCTGGTGTTGCAACTGTCCACAGACAATGATAGCCACTTTCTATCAAGAGGGCCGTCAGTTTTAAAACCAGTTACAGCTGTTGGTTTATAATATTGACTTGTGTAAAAACTGATAAATAATTATATATTTTCTATCGAAGTATATACTCTTTTAGAATTAATTTATTTTAACACTTTTATTTAGATTAAAATTATATTTCATAATGCAGTTACATAATCATTAATTAAATCATAGATATCAATAAAACTACAATAATTATAAACTTAAATAGAATAGAATTAATTAAGTTAAGGATATGAAAAATGTATATGATTTTGGTAAGACTAAGACATATACATAACAATAGTAATACTACATAATAATGATAAAGTAAAGATATATTATTGCTGGAATTTGTTACGCCGCTTCTCATATCGAATTTATAAATATAATTAAAATAAACAAGATGGGGGTAGGCTAGATAACAATTTTAACATTACTCATTGACACTTGACATCTTTGTCTTTCGTGATAAGGCCACATACATTAGTTTTTATAAGAAATAAACACACGGTACAGCGTTACACTTGCGTTTTTACTCCATTCATAAAGTATTAAAATAAAAACAAATGAAATCGCGGATAACAGCTAGTTTATTTAAAAATAATACGGAGTAGTAAACATAATGATGATCTAATACAACTACGTTTTAACGGTTTTAAGCGCGGTAATTTTATTTGATTTTGGTTTTTCCGACGTTTCGGCCACTTTAACCAGCTGCCAGACCTCAAGACACTGTGAGCTCTTTCTGCGTACAACGGAACACAAACCAACTAGACTGATAATTACTTTTATTTTTCCTTCCACCCATTTTAATATTATATAAAATTATTAGAGCTAGGCATGTTTGCTGAAGAGTTTCTTGCGCCGCTTCTTCTCTTCAAGCCATAACATGTTGCGAAGCGGTAGTAAATTAGATTAGGCTCCCATAGGGTAAATAATAACCATAAACAAAATTAAATAATTAAAATTAACAAGTTGGCGGTAGGCTAAATAAAACTTTAACAATACTCGTTGACACTTGACATCTTTGTCTTCCGTGATCACGGCCACTGAAAAGTGGCCGAAACGTCGGAAAAACCAAAATCAAATAATATTACCGCGCTTAAAACCGTTAAAACGTAGTTTTATTATGTATACAAGTCGCGAAAACTTAAGAAAATATTATAATGATGATCTATTTGATAATCAAATAAATTACCGCGCTTAAAACAGTTAAAACGTAGTTTTATTATGTATACAAGTCGCAAAAACTTAGGAAAATATTATAATGATGATCTTTCTGTACGCACCATGATTAAATGCAGATGCTTTAAACAAAAACGGCTGGGTAAGAACCAGATCTATTGTTACATCTCAGTATAAAACCGGTCGAAACTCTGATAACTTCCGGAGCAAGAGAAATAAGTCGTAGACTGTCGTTCCTTGTTGTTCTTTTTGTTGGGTTCACATGCCGGACGGTTTTGTTCATTTTAGTTGGCTGCGGACGTATTTGGACTCTCGTCAACGGTGATGCTTTATTGCTTGTTTTTGGTATTATTGGGGTTATGTTGATAGATCATTTGATCATTTGTTGGTCTATACACCAATAAAATTTGAAACGCTTCGAATATGCATCTATTGGTATTGGATTCATATTTGTGGTTTTCGGGGTTGACAATCTAGGGATCTAGAGCCTTGGGGACGCAATGCTTATCAACTTTACCCACATCATTCAATGCGATTGAAAGAAGTTTCGCGTTATCAAAAGCTAGCCTGTATTTTGGGCAACGCATTCAAATTCAAATGTTTTTACTCAAAATAAGTTCCACTGAATAACACTTTTTGAAGGTCATATATATAAGTTATTTAATTTTACTTTCTATTCTGTACTATATGTATGTCTATGTATGTACCTAGATGTACATCGCTTCGCAACGCGTTATTGCTGTTAAGGAGAAGCGGCAAGAAACTCCCCAGCAACACGTCTAGCTAAATACTGTTTTTCTTCATTAGCGTTGCCATACACATCTAGCATATTGGGAACGCTTTCCACCGACATACAATGATCTGGAGTACATGTTTTATTTGTAAATATGTATTTAGTTTTTTTTTTTGTTGAAGTGTAAATTAATCTTGTTTTATTTTTTATTGCAGGAGTTCAGCAGACAGACAGACGGCCCACTTGATGGTAATCGGTTACTATCGCCTATGGACATTTGCAACACCAAAGGTGCTACAAATGCGCTGCTGCTCTCTTAAGGGAGACTGGTCAGTAATGCCGGAACACAACTCAAAGTTGTTATGGCGACATACTCTAGACCAGGGGTGGTAGCCATCCAGCCGGGCAAATACCCTGCCACCTGGCTGTGGGTTGTTTTGTCGCCTCTTACGATAGACCGCCCGGCCGCAGGAAATTATATTCTTTCTCCGTTCCTGCACGGATAATAAATAATCTTTAAGTAATTAGTTGATTTTGAAAATAAAAAACAAAATTAACAATGAGTAATATATATGTTATCCTATGGCATAGAAAACTACACCAGTACACCATGGTAGTTCACGTTGCTAACTCAAATGACGAGGGTTAGAATTCTGGCCGGAAAACCATGTTAATCTTAGATTCACTTTTTTGACCTATGTGTATATTTTTACAATTACCATGTGCTGATGATGGTGAAGGAAAATCGCGCATTGTAATGAAACCTCCACATCGAAATAAATGATATGTCAAACCCGCCAAGCCTTCTTGGATAAGCGTAGCGGACTTGCTCCCCTAAGAAATTGGGAGGGCCGAGCCCAGCAGTGAGACATTTATAGGTTGTTATTATTATGTACTAGCAGAAGGTGATGTCAGGAGCCTTAAGAACAGACGAGCTTGCATGACAAGAGTTATGAATGTCAAAGAGGCAAGTGAGGTGTGTAAGAATAAGCCTAAATGGCACTCTGTTGTTCGTGCCTACCCCGCAAGGGAACTGGCGTGAAGTTATGTATGTATGTATTATTATGGAAGAACGCGAAGAAGCTTCTGTAGTTGAGTGGCCTTTGCCGACCTAGAACATTAAAACATACAGGAACCGATTCCTGGCACGGTTTTCGTAAACGAACTTTCCACTATTCACCATTATCTTGGTGTCTAGAATCGGCCCCAGAATAGTCATTTGTATGTACCTATAATACCTATGACACAAGCGTAACTTGCCTGGTTTAGCGATATGCAATGTATAAATATGTCTGCTGATGATTGTACTATTATGGTTGTACTATTTAGACAAAATGTAAATAAATATATACGTTCCTAACTGGCAGGTGGTACTAGTCGTAATATTGTCTAATGTGGTGGAATATTGGTACCAACAATGATTTTGTATGCTATACTAGACTTCAGCCAGGCATAAAGAACTGAGAAAACAGGATATTAGCATTAAACAGGGCAATCGGCACAAAGGAAATAGCACTTTGTATTGTTCGGAGAAAATTGAATTATCTTTCACTCTATTGAACAGTTGTTGTCATTTCTTTAGGGTGCAGTTATTTACTTTTAAATTTATTGTAACTTATTTAACGAAATGCATTTATTTAATTCAAATAAAACATACACAAAAACATAAACAGGCTAATGAATGTATTGCATTATATGTAAATATAAAACAATAAGTGTTCACTTGTAATATTTCGATATATGCAGAATATAACATTCTCAAATCGAATACATTTAATTTTATCTATTTACTACTAATTTTCTTAAAAATGGAACTTATCAAATGGCAGCACGAAAAGCCAGAGCGTATCATAAATATATAAAAGATGCAGGTCATAAAAAAAATATACATAAAAGTATATTTTAAAATATTACAGTAATAAAACAGTCGAACATAAATTGTGCAAAATTTGCAACACAAATCGCAATGCAGTAGAATCTAGTGCAGAGCTTTTTGTGTGCCGGGGTTAAAAGAAACCAACTTATTAGCATATTTCATAGATTTCCTACCCCTTTTTAAAAGAACTAGAGAAAGAATTTAACAACAAACGTTGCACTGTATCTAAAATGTAATGTTGACAACGCATTACCGATTAAAGCACAATGTTACATAGGATTTATCGAAATAATTCTATCGTACGATACGACGTTTGATGTAAACTGTATTTCACTAAACACAACCACATTTAATGTAAAAAATCACATTCTGTTCATTGTAATCACTGTTTTTGTACATTAAGACACATTTCCGAATAGTTTTAGTGAAGAATGAAGGTGTATTTTGGATTATTTTGATGTGTATTGTCGGGACTGTCCATGACGCGCATGCTAGCGCGGTGCGCGCACTCTACTGAACCAAAGTTCGTAGATACCCGGGCGAGGGTTCTTTCGCCCCGGCCGGCAAATGCTTCGTTCCTTTACACCGTATTGGATCAAGCCACAGATAAGACTCAAGACTGTTTTTCATACATAGAATACAAATGTATTTGAAAGCTGGTATTGCCAGTGTTTAAGTACGTTCCAAATTACGAAGAGAATATTATCAGTTTGGGCAGTTTGTTGCTGCTTTCACAATTTGGTATTGGTTTTATATTTGTTGATAGTGACAGGTGTTTATTGTAGTGCTCTAGGAAAACGGGGGACGGTATTCCGCTGGTTATATTTGTAACCAGCGGAATGCCGTCAATATTCAGTATTCAAAAAGGAGCATGTGCCAAGCATTCTCAGCTTGAATGAAGTACCAAGCCTGTAAAAGTAGAGCAATGATAAAACTACGACGGTAGCACCAACTCAAAGTTGAAGAGTATACAGCGTAGAAACACTCATACAGCTGATAAAGCCAATGTCTCTTCTAAGGCTGAGAGGTTCGAAATTCTACACTGTTTACTTTGTATGGTAGAGATGTAAAAAATAAATCAGTTCACAATTTAGTTTTTATCAGAAAATGATTTTCCTGAATAGTTATGTAGTTGAGGATTGAAAACAATACCGAGACCAATGAGGTTCCTAAATAGTGAAGTTGACAAATTGTTAACGTTGATGAAGTGAAATATATTTTAACAAAAATATTGTCACTCATAGTTAAAACGTACGTACGTCATAATGACAAGGTATTTGATCAATTAATGTAATCCAGTACACTGTAACAGCCAATAGTTTGTTATGAGAACATACATAGATAAGGATTAATAGTAACTGCCACAAAGTTATAAATAGTTAAAATGTTAAGTTAGTATAAATAGTTTGCAGCATCATATTCTCAATGTTATGAAGTAACTAGCATTCATACAACTTTCGTATCAAGATTTCGTATTTCAGTAGAAATCTGTTTCCAATTAACATAAAGAGAACGAGAAATTCCACACTAAACTTTATAATAATTATTTCTGCGTAAAACGAATCCTTGTAGAACATTGAAGGACTATATCGCTATCTCGTTTACGCAATCGCTTACAACAATGTGACAGCGCTGCGTGTTTCAACCCTGTATCTACCCTTCCCATTGCAGGGTTACTCAGCCACCTTACTTTGACCCCTTTCGCTGTGCTAAATGTACAATCTGTGTTAACAGAACACAGTCCTTTTATATTGGATCCGAATAATTCGCTATCCAAAATACCTTGATCTTTACGCGCGTAACATATTGGATGAAAAGTGTCGGCGTAATGTAGCTCTTGAGATAATGGTCCTGAATTTAGGGCCAGCAAATTAGGTAAAGGGAAGAAAAAACCGTCGGAACGTCAGGTTTATTGACATTTCCAGGGCCATAATTAAGGATTAGTTGGAGCCCTACAACTTATCGACAGGCAGTTAAATTTTAAAGCCCCTGCGATTTTATTTTCAATTAGAAACGGCCTATTTGATACCTAATGACCTGATTACAGATTCGAAAATAATTGTTGATTAAAAAAATGAGTTTTCACTGTTCCGAGGGCCTAAAATGGGCATTTTCTCAAATTCGTGTGACGAATATGACAAGTATCAAAATACATTGGAACTTTGTGCTATCTATGTATGTCTACCAGTATATCTAGTATACACGTGCCAACTTCACTATTTTCAAAAAGCAGCCGCTTTATGTCTCTGGGTCATTTCAAATGGAATAAAAACTAACCACCAGGATTGTGGATGTGTGGATATCTTCATAGATATTTTTCGCCGTTACTCACTTAGCGGGCTTATATTTGTAAGAGAATCAAGGAAACTGATGTAGCTCGCATAATAAGTAAGCTGGAGTAGTAGTCGGTGGATCACATTTGTGTTAGATCGTCGGCTGATGCAGCAGACGAGTCCTCGTGTGAAGACGCCGTCTTAGCCTTTGTATTGTAGGACGCCCTCTATAGCGGTGCGAGTTAAATGATTTTTTTTTATTGGACTTGACTTTATGTTGTTGGTCCGAAGACCTTACAACTTTACCGGGGTCTTTGGGGCGAGTGCCTTCGCGAAGCGAAGGCGCTCGAGCCCGGGGGGCAACTTGCTCGAGGGAGCTCCCTAAGGAGTTTTACCTCGGCTGGACTGTTGCCATGAATGGGGAATGAATTTAATGATGCCCACCATAGGGCGACACAAAATACTAATTGAGAACGGGCGACGGGTAATATAAAGCCCGAAGGGAAGGATCACGGCGGGCCGGGATCGGTGGTTTGCGGTGGCCTACGCTATATTACTGCCGTTTCGCAACGTGTTATGGCTGGGAGAGAAGAAACGGCGAAAGAAACTTCCCAGCAACACGCCTAGTCTATCCTGTGGGGTGAGCTATGTCTCCTAGCGTCCCTCGCAGGGACGTGGAGAGATCTTGATTGGCGGCGTCTGAGACGCCGCCGTCTGTGTCTGTCTGTCGGTGCCTGCCAGCCTACTGTTCTAACCGTGGGCGGACTGATCCGGGCCAGCCGTTTCGTAATAACGTCGACTCTGTCCGTCAGGACGTTACGCGGTCGTCGCACAAGAGCCTTTCGACGAGGCTTATAATCGGACGCGGACACGACGAGCGGATTTCGATGGTGCGGCGCGAGATCGAAATACTTACGCGAGAGCGACGTAATGTAGTTTTTGATGGAGGGAAGCTCCAGATCGCGGTGGAGGTCGACGTTACGCATATAGAGGGGAGCACCGACGGCTCTGCGCATGAATTTATTCTGCACGATTTGCAGTTTATCTAAAAGGGCAGGCTTGACATGGCCGAATACCACAATCGCGTATGTCATGATCGGGAGGATGCATGTTTTATACAGAGTAAGCTTGTGTCTGAGGGACATTTTGCTTCGTTTGTCTATCATGGGTGCTAAACGACCCATCACAAATCGCGCTCTATTTCGGACTATAGTGATATGCTCGTTGAAGCGCAAGTTCCGATCTAGGGTGACACCAAGATATTTGGTGTACTTTGCCCAGGGGATTTGTTGGTCATAGAGCGAAATGGTTTTTAGGCGAAGGCTAGCGCGTTTGGGGGAGCGAAGCGTGCCCGGGGAAAAGAACATTGCTGCGCTTTTCTCCGGGTTTACCTCTATCCTCCATTTGCGAAACCATTCGCCTAGTTCTGTGACAGCTGTCTGCAGCCGGATGCAAGCCATTTGTCGGTTTTGATCTGATGTATAGAGTGCGGTGTCATCCGCAAAGAGGGCCAACTCCACATCTGGAGTTTTTGGGATGTCGCTGGTGTACAGCGTGAAGAGTAGTGGCGACAGGGCCGAGCCCTGTGGTACACCGGCTGTGAGTGGGTGAGGGGACGAGCGCGTTCCCTCCACTCTAAAACGGAAGCTACGACCTAGGAGGAAGTCTCGCAAGATGAGCACGAGTCTGTCTGGCATACCGAACTGGTACAGCTTGTAAATCAAGCCGTTGTGCCAGACCTTGTCGAAGGCTTTTGCTACGTCTAGAAACAGTGCGGCTGTTCCTATAGGGCGGGGGCGATGGGCAAAGTGAGATAATATGTGCTCCGTGATGCGGTGCACCTGTTGGACGCATGAGTGTCTTGCACGGAAGCCAAATTGCTCATCGGGTATTAGATGTTTGCTGAAGGCAAAATCTCTAAGTCGAGAGAGGATGACCCTCTCGTAAAGCTTGCTGAGTGCGCTCAGTAGGCTGATTGGACGGTAGCTAGACGGTTTATTAGCCGGTTTTCCCGGCTTGTGAATACCGATGACATCTGCTTCCTTCCAGATCGCGGGAAAGGAGCAGTTTGTTATGGCGGCATTGAAGATGCTCACTAGAATTATAATTAGATGGGCGGGTAGGAGTTTTAAAACGCGATTGTTGATGCCATCGGTCCCTGGGGCCTTTCGCGGTTTGAGAGACTTGATCAGATCTTGCACTTCTTCGACCGTGACCGTGTCGAGTGTGGTTTCCGCTGGTAAGGAGGATCTACGTTCGACCTCGGAGTCTACCTCCGTCAGGTGTGACTGGTCGACGTTTTGCGTAGTGGGGGAGCATTGAAGCTCTAGACTCTGAGCAAGGCACTCGGCCTTCTCCTCGTCATCGAACGCCTCGGTGTTGTCGGCTCTTTCTAGCGCGGGTATGACAGTAAGGGTGTCTGATTTGAGAGCTCTAGCCAGCTTCCAGTATGCCTGGTGAGTTGGCTCGATATCCCTCAACGTTCTGTCCCAACGTTGTTCCCTGACTTCCCGGATACGTAGTTTGACCTCGCGCTCTAGTTCGCGGAGTCGGACTCTGTTATCCTCGGTGGGATATCTGTCGTGAGCTCTGGAGGCGGCTCTCTTTTCCCTCAGCAGTACCCTCACCTCGTCCGGCAGGCATAAGTGGCGGTCATCCTCCACTGGCACCTGCCTGGACGAGTTCCGCACTGCGGATTGAAGGTGGCTGGTGAGGGCCTCGATTGCCGTCTCCGTGTCATGGCGGGACACGATGTGGTCCGGGATGCGGTCCAGGTCTTGTGAGCTGGTTGCCTTGAGGAGGGTCTCAAGTCTCAACCAATCCACAGAGGTCCTAGTTTCAGATGTCTGGTCTGTCTGTGGTCCTAATCTGAGGATAACCGGACGATGGTCCGAGTCGATATCGTCCATCGTTTCGATCGAATGGAACTGAAGGGTTACGCCCCTCAGTAATGCTAGGTCGAGAGTGTTTGGGGTCCCCCAGTCGCGGTTGGGGGGGTATCTTGTAGGGGTCATGGGAGTTAGTATATCAAACAAAAGATTGTCTGATATATTTATTAGGGCTCTGCCATTGGGGTTAGTGGTATTGCAATTCCACTGCTCGTGTTTGCAATTCAGATCTCCGGCTATAATAACAGCCGGGCCTAAGTTGAATAGGGTTTCTAGGTCTTTCTTAATAAGGGTTTTTTGGCATGCGAGGTATGCTGAAACTATGACTAGAGGTTGGTGGCCAGTCATTGCTAGTCTGCAGGCGGATACCTCCATACCGTCTAGTGGGGGGGTGACTACAGGCATGCAGTGTAGGGATCTTCTGAAATAGATCAGGGTGCCGCCACCACGGCCTACCCTGTCATGTCTAGTGATCCGATAGTTAGAGATCTTTGGATCTCTATTACTCGGTTTCAGGAAGGTCTCCTGTACTAGTAGTATATCTACTTGATTGGTAACCAGGAAGTCATGGACCAAGTCGCGCTGGTTTCGAAGGCCATTGGCGTTATAAGTCGCCAGAGTCAATGAGCGTGGTTTATTTCTACCTACATGCGCCATTTGTTACCGGTAACAATAATTTGACTAGGTTGTTTAGTTACAACGATCTAAGTATTTGGAGGAGGTACGCGTGATCCATTTCGATCACGAGTTGATCCCGGAGGGAGGGTTGTGTTGACTCTGAAACTTGCCTCAGTTTCCGAGCCAAGAGTTGGACCTCTTGCAGGTCGAAGGGCAAGTTCTTGGCGAATTTAGTCGCCAAAGCTAAGTCCTCCGCTATAGAGTGGTGGGCCGATGGCCCTGAAGGTCCCTTAGAAATGGGGGCGAGGGCGGGGGCGGGGGTGGCCGAGGGTAGGCCGGCCATAACTGGGGCACGCGTCCTTAGCGGAGGGAACGCTTCCGTCGTGGGAAGACCCGTCCAGTGGTTTACCACTGGGGGGGGGGGGCCGCCACGAATGCGGGTTTGTTCGGCACTTTTCTAGTGCCTTTTTGGGCATTGCCCTTTCCGACCTTACGTTTGGGTCGGGGGGCGGCAGGGCAGCCTCTGTAGTTAGCGGGGTGACCCGCTTGGCCGCAGAGGATGCAGCTCGGTGGCTCCGGGGAGTCCCGGGTGCGAGTGCACTCCGAGGTCCCGTGGTCGTCCAGGCACTTGACGCACCTGGGACGGGATTGACAATGTAGGGCAGAGTGCCCATAAAGTTGGCAGCGATGACACTGCCGCAGTGTATGTTTTTCGTGTGGACGTTCCACACGAAGGCCAGAGAGGCCACAGACCTTCTCAAGATCGAAGATCTTTTTCCCCTCTGGGGAGAGGTCGAGGACAACCAATACTAGGTTTAGAGGGGACTTTGTGGCGTCGCCTCTGTGCATACGGTGCACTTCGTGCACTGGTAGGGCTTGGGACTTAAGGTCCTCTAGAATATAGGAACTTTCAATTTCCTGAGGAAGTCCGCGGATTACAGCCCGAAGGCGTTTTTCTTCTGGCAGGGCGTAAGTGTAGTAACCGATTTTACGGTCACATAATAAAGTAGTTAGGGCGCGGTGGTCACTTGAAGACGTGACCATAACTTTGATGCCGTGTTGAGTATCACGGGCTTCCTTTATGGAGATTGCCTTACCTGGCAGTTCTTTAGCGAGTTGAAGCCAATGGGCTTTCTCGCGGATGGTCAGGGGTGGCGGCGGGCGTTGTGAAGGTGGCCCAGGGCGGCTGGAAGGTGCCGCTGTCGGTGTTGTGCCCGCTGTTGGGGCGGGGTTGGGGGGGACCTCCCTCTGGGTCTTACGTTTTTTAGTACGATTAACGGTTATAAAACCGTCATCGTCTTCGCGGTCTAAGGGGATGTTCGCGGGGGGCGCGACATCCATAGGAGTAATTTCATCGGCCGGTGGAAGAGGGGCATCCCTGAGGTTTTGCGGACCTTCAGAGGATAAATCGATTTCTCGACGAGAGTCGATTACGCGATGGATGGGCGAACGTGAACGCGATGTCGTCGAACTCGCAGAGCTCGAACGCGGTTTTGTCGATGCGGAACCGCGAGAAAACGAGGCGCGCGACTTTGGTGCCACACGATGGGCATCGTTGAGCGGGGGTGCGGGCGGCGGGCGCACTGGTAACGCGGCGGGTATGGATGCGGGGGGCGCGGGCGCTACGGCAGAGTGCAGGTGGACCGCGGTAAGCGCGGCGGCGGGGGTTGCGGGGCGTGCGCTAGTCGCGGCAGGTGCGATGGTCGCGGCAGATGCGGGTGCGGGGAGGGGGGCCTGCGCGGGGGCCCTTTGCACGTGTGACTCGCGGGACACAGGTTTCTCGGAATTAAGTTCCGAAATAACGGGCACCATTGATTGGGACTCCGGAGTCCTCAAAAATTGGTCGAGAGCTTGAGGGAATTGCTGTCGTAAAAACGACAGCAAACCCTCTAGCAACGATGGGGAGGGCTCCACGCCGTCCATTGTCCCTGAGGGGGACGAACGATTTGGTGGAAAAACCACCTGATGACGCACTTTTCACTGCACTGTCACAGAAAAAATACAGATCGACCGGGTGAACGAACGAACACAACGAACACGAATAACGGACTGCCGAGGCGGAACGGGAGACGTGCGCGCGCGACGAACGACAGCGGGCGAATGCGAGTTAAATGAGCAAGGCACGTGACTGGGATACATAAATAGCAAGAAGTATTGTCGTGTTGGGAGAGTGCGATGTAAGCTTTTAATAGCAAAACTCTTAGATTCAGCAAACACTCGTGTTGAATTAAATATTGTTTTTATAAATAAGCAGACCTTTCTCATATGTATCCTGGAAGGTACGAGCACCTGGGCCACTATGTGGTGCAAACTCGAGGAGGCCAACATCCAGCAGTAGACTGCGAATGGCTGAGGTCAAATGTTGGCTTCCTTCGTCAAACAAAAGTCCGGGGTCTTATTATGTCATACCTCTGACAAACATCAACGGTGGTAACGGTTTTACTTACAGAACAGTAACAAAAGCTGTTGGTAAGTTTTCTAAGAAAACGCAAAAGACTATTCTTTCTTCCTTGTTGAGGTGCTAGGTACTTAAATATTTTGGGGACCTCTATTATAATCATATTCTGGAGCTTTATACCAAACTAACCATTTATTATTAAACCATGTCTTATTTTAAATCCATCACTCCCAGCTTGCTTTGTTAGTTTCAATCTATAGTCCTAGATGTCGCTGTTTTTAATACATACATACATCGCACCCTTAGAATTATAGACACCTGAATAGAAATATCAAGTACTTCAATTTTGTACCTTATTTTTTATGTAACAGATATTTAAATCCAATGATCCAAAGTTTTGCTTTAGGTCTGTAATTTTAAGGGTACGACATGTTGTCACGCTTATTTCTCATTGGAGTAGGTAGAGGGTACCCACCGTGAGCGAGCGGGACGAGTGGGTCCCTGAAGAGAGATGAGGGCGCGGCGTGTTGTGCGTGTGCTCGTCTCTTCATTTGTGGGACGACTTCCAACCGTCCCACGCCGGATTAGAGTCCGATGACGCCAGGGGCTATATTTCCCCCCGGCAGTGGATGTGGCCCTGGGGGTTCCGGCTGCCGTTTCCGTTTTTCCGTAGCCTTGGCATAAGACGCAGGAAGTAACACCGGGGGATTGTGGTGGGTATCCCTGACGGTGGTGTGGTAATAGCACTTTTTGCTTGGGGTCTAGTACCATCCGAACAAGCAAACTCCATACACCATCCGCGATTCCCTGCGGATGGTCCTGAATTGGATTTCCCCTCGTAATAAAGTCAGAGAGCGCATAAGCAATGGTTGCTACGATCCTAACAAACACTTCACTTCATCTACTTTCATTAATCTCTTCATACATACACGTTTATTTGAATACTAGGGTCTTCCTGTGACTTCGTCCACGTTTGACTTGAAATTCTTGCGAGATTCCCGGGACTCAGTACCGCTGCTATCGTTTTAGCGTAAACTTTCGGAATATGCTAATTATGCACCTGAACAACTACAAACAGCTCCCGGGAAAAACCCCGTGGGATTTCCGGGATAAAAATCATACATTTTATTACATATAAATTAGTATCGATCAGTGAATAAAATCACATTGGAATGCGATTTTTTTTCTTAATCTTTTAAATCATTGCCAGAAAAATTCCTGCGGGATTCCCAGAATAAAAAGTAGCGCAGATTTTATTATTGAAAACTGCGTCGAAATCTGCCCAGTAGTTTCTACGTGAATCCCGATCAAACAAACAAATCGACAAACATACAAGAAATCAAAAAATAATTGCTTTGTGTTCTCCATCGTTTATATAACACACTCCAGTTTTTTTTAAATAGCTTGAACAATGTACAGACACAGCATTATTAGAATTTTATAATATTAAAGATTTGAAGTTTTTTTTATTACAGAAGCACGGCAGACAGGCTGACGGCCCAACTGTGATGGAAAGTGGTTACCGTCGCCTATGGGCATTAGTAATACCAGAGGTCCTGCCAATGTGCTGCTGGCCTTGAAGGAGAAACTGGAACCTGACCACTGATGCCCGAACATGACTCATATTTCGGCGGCGTACTCTAGACCTGGGGTGGTAGCCATCCAGTCGGGTAAATGCCTTATGTTGTTTTGTCGCCTCTTATGACAGGCTGTCCAACCGCAGGAATTAGTACTCTTTTTCCGTTCTGCACGGAGATAAAACTGCTTTTTACCTGGCCCTTTTAATATTCTTGTTTTTTTTCTGTGCACGTATTAATAAGTATGCCAAAAGCCCAGTAAACAAGTGTAACCCTGAAAAAGTTTTAAATCCTATATGGTGACACAGATCATTGTTCTCCCGAATTTGTATTCTATTATTAAAACCAAGTCATTTTAAGTCTTAAAAGGTTTAATTTAAATTTTTGATTGTTTTTGTCCATATTAATATATTTGAAACAATCAAACGTAAATAATCCAGAGAAAAATGGCCTGTGTGTGCCGGTAGATGGCGCTGCAATCGGTTTCTAGATTTTATTATTTAAGGCTGGACAACGACTGCCGGGTACAGCTAGTCTACTTATATATAAAAATGAATCATAGCAATGTATGTAAGCGCATAACTTGAGAACGACTTTACCGATTTTGATGAAATTTTGTGTGTGTGTTTGAGTGGGTCCCAGGATGGTTTAAACCCACAATTGGAACCGATAGGTGGCGCTGAGATCGGGTTCTAGAATCCTCCTAATCACCTGGACCGATTTTGGTGATTTTGTTTTTGTGTTATGAAACAATGTCTTTTAGGAATTCAGAAAATATGGCGGTACGAAATTCGCCGGGTCAGCTAGTAGTAGTAGTTATAAATAAAAGCCAAAACTACAATGTTAATACCCATTTTTATTGTCTTATAAATTCGATTAAATTTTGACATATTTGTGATATAGATTTATAAAAAACGTATATATTTTGTCTAGGATAGGTACTTATATAACTAACGATATATTTATAATGTGTATACAACCATTAAGTTTATACAAAAATACACTTGTCCTAAAATGACTGGTATGCAACTTTCGCATATAAAAATGTTTTTTATGGGATTCGTAATCCCGTACTTCCACCGAGAGCTATAAAATACCACTTTATATTAAGGGATCCTAAATACTGCTTCTTTCGCATATACCAAACTAGATGGCATAAAAGTCAAATTATTCTCATTTGATATTTATATGGCTTGGAATCCAAAAACAATAGATGTCACTTTTCCCAAGTTCAATATATTTTAATAGCTATGTATTAGGATGTTTGCCGGATCCCCACGAGAAACTATTATTATTGAATTAATTGTTACAAATCTCAAATTAAAATATTAATCTCAAAAAACTTATTAATTTTAAAAGAAAGTATAAAAAACAATACATCACAGTAAAAGTTTTAAAAATAAGGTCGTGATATGGTAACATAATTTAAGGAATGTTTGTTCAGATCCTGCAGCATTCAAGTTAATACATTAAAATAAATTAAAAAGAACGTATTTACAACTATTTTTACTTATGACTACATAAAGCTCAGTAAAAAAAATAATTATGCCGGCCTGCGCTATTAATTATTATTGCTTATTGATTTTTAGAACTAAAATTCAAGTAGCGTATAGAGCTTAGATCATATAAACGTCTAGATCACGCATCAATTGCACAAAAACGGGGAAAGATTACTTTACTGGTTAGAGCTCTCGCAAAAAAAATAATTATGCCGGCCTGCGCTATTAAAATGTGTCGGAACTATTTTAAAACGGGAGAGGATAAGTATGAGATGTCATTTAATCGGAAAACTTAACACTTTTCTCATGATTTCTTTGTAAAAACGTGAAATTTAATTTCGACATTTTCAAGGTTATCGAATTGATTGATGTTGTCAGGTGAAAAGTGTGACTTTTTTTCCAAAATTTGGGGACTTTTGTTACGATTTTTTTTTATTTATGAAATATGAATAATTGAAAAAATCTATAGAAAACAGACATGTAATGTTTGTGTATCCGGTTTTCTTAAACTAGTTTATATTACGTTTTAGACTTCCTACGGATCCAATTGTAGCATATTTTTGGACAGAGATGGATTTTGAAAGAAAATATTTTGAATCATTTTCGGAATTATTTTTGCACTATGTTTTTTATATTTTTTTATCAACGGCACAGTTGTATTGAAATAAAGTACCTGAAATAATTATATATGATCGTGAACGATAAGATGTAAGTTGTGTGAAGGATAATTAGAAAATTTAAGAATACTTAACCATCATATAAAATTATTTCTAATCTAACCTTAGCGCTTTGGACAATATAAACTTTTCAATGTAACCTTATGACGTTTGACATAGAATTGACAGAATGCGTGCTGCAAATATCGTCAAAGAGGATGTAAAAAAACTGAATATTGTTTAAAGCAGATGATTCGGTCGGAGTTATCTGTACTAATATTATAAAGAGGTAAAGTTTGTAAGTTTGTGACGTTGTAGGGGATAATCTCGGGATCTACTAAACCGATTTAAAAAAGTCTTTTATTGTTGGAAAGCTACGTTAACAGGGAGTGTCATAGGCTATATAACATGACGCTTTATACCACGGGAACGGGACAGACCGCGGGTGAATCCGCTCCGGGCCGCTAGTAATATTATAGATAACTCTTTATTGTCATAATTAAGATATTAAATTTTGTCTATATTCTGTTAGCTGCATCTCCATTAATTCCTAATAAAGAACTTATATATTTAATATATTAAAATATATATATATAATTATATAGTTTTTTTAGAATTATTACATTAGTATTGAGTAATTAACAGACTTATAAATATGTACTAATTATCTGTACAAGCAGTTTATTGCGAATTAAAATTACTACATGTGCTAAAATGTGTTATGAATTCATTTGTGCATGTATTTTTTTATGGTTCGTTCCAAGACGCACAACTTTTGTTGCTAATACTTTATTTATAAAAAAAAAACTAAAACCTCTGAGTAATATTAAATTATATCACATAAAGCGATTAATCAAGAATATAATAAGTGACAATTAAATAAAAAACAGTTCAAAAATATCCAAAATCTCATATTTAATAACTATGACTAACCTAAATAATATTAACTTAGGCTATTGCACTTTATCTTTCTCTGTATCTTGTAAACTGTTCGTGTAACCATTCATGACATGTCCATTTGTGAATCCATTTTTAACGTGTCCATTCACACATCCGTTCATAATATGTCCATTTAGATCACCATTTTTGACAAGTCTGTGTGTTAAGTCTCCATTGACTAATTTTTCTGTCATGACAAAACCGTTTAGATTACCATTGGCACGTCCGTTAGCTATGTAACCATTTTTGATATGCCCATTAGAGAGATCTTCGTTTTTAATATGCCCGTTCGGAATTTCGCCGTTGGTCATCATTTCGCTCTTCAGGTTTTCGTTCTTGACGTGGCCGTTGGTGATCGTGTTGTTGTTGGTTTCAACCTTTCGTGATGGCTTCTTGTATGCTTGCATGTAGAAGTTCATAAAGAGAACGATAAAGATCGTTGAATGTACAATTAAGAACAAAGCGATACCCCTGCAAGTAAAAATATTGATCAAATTATTTTAATTTTCTGATTTCACACAAAATTAGTCAAAAATTTAAACATAATATCAGAAATAAATTAATAAGTTTCTGCAGAAGTTACGTACATAAATTATAAAATAAATATCAAAGTTGTATCGGTACTAGCGGCATCTAGCAAAAAATATACAACTATTGAATATAATTAATGTGTAAAGATTGTCATTGATTATGTTCTTTTTCTGTGGTATTCGATATAATTATGTATACTACAATTTAAATGTCCTTCACACTAAAATAAAAATAAAAAAAATTATAAATAATAAAAATTAATTAATTCTTGATAATCAAAATAACAAAATATACTGTTTCTTAATAAAGAAACAGTGTGTTAGTTATGCACGAAATATTATAATATTTCTTGCATAACTAACACTTACGCCATCTATATTAGTATAAGCCTTTCAAGGTTCTACAAAATGTCAATAGATGGCATTACTTTCCTATTTCATGATCATGTTTCCGAGATCTGGACAAGTTCTTCTTAATTAACGTTGCATATAATTTTGTAATGCTGATTTACAGTCCTAAAATAATTTATTTTTATCCAATTTCTTATTTACTAACTACTTAATTTAAAACCAAATGTAATATTGTAATAAACGGACACATAGAAATAAGTTCAAAAGATAATTTCTTATTACCTCGGATAGCCACAGTCATTGACCAAAGCACTGATTGAATGGAACAGCACAATGAAGAATTGAGCCTGAAAAAGAATTAAATCAAATATTAACAAATAGTTTATGCGTTTGAGAGACGCAGACAGAAACTGGGTGTGACAGAGATGAATATACTTTGCTGCCTATATTGTTACATCCATATTATCCTATCGTTAATTCCAAGTTGCGTTTGTAACGTTCACTTTGGAGCTCAGGATCTGCTTTCCAAATTTTTTCTTTCAACTTCATGCGGTCTTCGGCATCTCATTGAGTCTGTGATTGACAAGCGTATCATCCCTTACTATAGCAAGATTTTTTTAAACACTTTTCCTCTGTTTATTAGTAGAGACTTAATAGCGGCTGTATATTTCTAAATTAGTTCCTGGATTTATTTACATAAGTCTTATTAATTGTCTAATGTCTAATATAAATAAATGAATTTTTATTATAACAGAATTAAAGTCTGAATGCAATTTATATTATTATAATCTATTTAATTACGTATTATAGTAATTTTGTATTTGACTTTCGTAAAGATAGTACTTGGTTAGGATTATTTTAGTTTCACGACCGGTTATTGATTAATTATTATTTAATTTTTCTTTTAAAGTCTCCTTGGACGCCAGATTGCCTGCGAGAGATCGTTATAAGCAATAAGGCCACCCTCTTCTATTCTAATGCAAATGTATCCATATTTTTTTTATTGCAGGAGTTCAGCAGACAGGCAGACGGCCCACTTGATTGAAAGCGGTTACCATCGCCTATGGACATTTGCAACACCGAAGGTGCTACAAATGCGCTGCTGCTCTCTTAAAGGGGATTGTCTTGGTTTAATGTAATAATAAAGAGTTTTTATTCATTCATTCAAAATTTAAATGGATGATAATATATCTGTAATAAATATTTATTTAATTACATGTGAATATCAGCGATCTGGATGTTTCTCTAATAGTCGCTCTTTTGTTGTTTTATATTCATGCAATAAGACGTATATGTGTGAATGTATATATACATCACAAGTGATTACATCAAAACTAGTAAGGAAAGGCTATAAATTGCACCACGAGAGATATTTAATTAGTTGGAAGATTTTTTTAATGACAAAGTCAAATTTCTTGGTGTTGCCAACAACAAGTTTGTCGATTATTAAATGACAAATAGCTACAAAATAAATAACAAGTACTAAATATCCCGTAATAAACTAATACTTTCATTCGGTATTCGTTACTTTCCTTTAAACTGGTTCATAGGAAAGTTTCAGACAATACATGTTTACAGTATTTTTCCATAATGAACGCCTTCAATGAATCATTTAAAGCCACTTTCACATTGCTTTTAATAAATACTATTATAATTAACTGTGATGCATCTATAGAACTAACTCATGTCTGAAAGCGACTACTAGGAGATTGTCTTTTCTAAAGCCAAATATATTGTTATTAGCAGTTCATTATCCTCCAACTGCTGGGTTCCGGTCTGTCTATATAAAGGAAGTTTTTATTAACAAGGCGAATTTCGATTGAGGACTAACCAAGCGGGGAAAGCGTGTTGGAGGCGTATGGGTTTCGCCACGTTGGGGTGCCACTAGCGCCCCCGAAGGAGTGGTAATGCCACCCGAATCGGGGATTCCTACTAAAACCCCTCGATGTTAAATCCTTTTCTTTTATGCCAGGGTCCAAGTAATACGGCTTAGCTATCGCGCAGGCCTTGGCAGGCGGTCCATCGACCTTCTCTATTGCCGGGGGAATCACGCCACTGGCGTCTTTATACTTTCGCGCGACTCATGGAAAGAGAGGTGAGCACGCGCGGAAACCAGGCGAACACCTATCTCGACGGCATTAACGGCGGGTGGGAACCGTTACGGGAAGCGACCCCAAGGCGGATTAGCAGGTTTTATTGAACAGTAATCTCGATTAGAAATTTAATGAGTTTTGTTATTTTATAATAAGTTGTATATGGAAAAGGTAACGGTATATTTAATACGTGGGAGCTTAGTCGTTAGCGCATGCGTCCCAACTTGAAGAGCGCGGGTTCGAATCCTGGCTTAAAAACATTTACCAACCACTTAGGCACTCTTATGACTTAATGTGGATGTTGTTATAATTATCACGTGCTAACGGTGAAGGTAAACGCCGTGATAAACTTACATCGAGGTAACCCATGGGACAAACCAGCCAATCCGTCTTGGACAAACATAGCGGGTATACTGTCCATTCCTCTATAACGATGGGAGCCCTGAGCCCAGAAGTAGGACGATTATGGGTCGTAAATATATATATACGAGTATAATTATATTATAAAATTCTAAACATACCGTGTCTGTACATTGAAGCTATTTAAAAAAAACAACTGGAATAGACTATATAAAGGAAGGAGAACCCGATGCATTTTTTTTTAATTCTTGACTGTTTGTCTGTTTTTTCGGCATTCACGTAAAAACTATTGTGCCGATTTCGATGCGGTTTTCGCTGATCGACAGCTAATTCTTAGACTCTGCGCTACTTTTTATCCTGGAAATCCTGCGGGAATTTTTCTGGAAGTGATTTGTTGTTCGGATGCATAAAAATAAGTTTATTAAATAAGCTTCCGACACAGTTTCCACGAAAACGATAGCTTACAGTCTTTTTTTAAGTGCTGCGATACTTTATGTTCCGGTAATCCCGTGAGAATATCAAGTCAAGCATAGATGAAGTCGCAGGCATATCCTAGTATATATATATTACACGGGGATAAGATTTTTGAGGAACATTCGGGGTTTTGAACGAACAAAAACAATACTGTACTACAAACCACTTTCCTGTTACTCTTTTGTTATATTAATAGAGTTGTTTTGCTTGTTTTAATTGTTTAAGCAACGATTAAGTAGACCGTGCAAGTTTAGATCGCTCTCATGCTTAGGTACATTTCGTAATATTTGGCAATTTGTAACTAAGTTTCACTTCATTTATAACTTCGACTGTATTTGGAAGTGAAGGGATAAAAAACTACTTAACGACATTGAAGAAGAGTAATAGGAATTATCTTCATATGCAGGTTCCATCATGATGTTTTCCTTCACCGTTAGTACCTGGTAAACAACTGCCTAAGAGATGCATGCTTTCTTTGCCCGTGTACTAATCTTATACTAATATATAAAGCTGAAGAGTTTGTTTATTCGTTTGATTGAACGCGCTAATATCAGGAACTACTGGTCCGATTTGAAAAATTCTTTCAGTGCGAGGTAGCCCGTTTATTGACGAACGCTATAGGCTATATATCATTACGCTAAGACCAATAGGAGCGGAGCATCAATGAAGAATGTTTCAAAATCGGGGGTATTGAAAACAAATTCCATGCGGACAACGTCGCGGGTGCAGCTAGTAAAAAGATAAAACGTTATAAATTTATTGTGTAAAGTTACTCAGTATACTCGTCAAGGCCATTAAAAGCCGACTGAAGTGCTTTCCACCAGGAATCTGGTTGCGCCAATTTACCTCAATGTTTTCATTAAACTTAGTAATCTCTAGCAATATAGAAAAAAATAGCCTCTTTCACATAAAAAGGAAAGCATTAAAAGGGAAAGAAAGTAAATAAAATATTTAAAAAAATGCCCCTTGAGACAAAAAAGGTCGAGCGTTTAAAAAAATATAACAATGTACAATGTACGTAGATCAGAAAAAGTATTAAGCGGTATGCAATTTTCCAGCTCAGATTCTTATCAAAAGCATAGCTGCATTTATATCACAGCCAAGTAAGGTTCATAATTTAATATATTCCAAATTTGTTCCAATGCACACTAAACGAGTAATAAACAAAACTAAATTACTTATAGAAGGATTTAGACATCTTTACGTGCTTAACCTTAGGTACAGTAATTAAATTTCTTAACATCCTTTTAATACATTAACAATGTATGCTACTGAAGCAATTCGACAACTGTTTTCCCAATAAACTTCCATGATACTACATTTTACACACACGCAATTCACAAGGATACCCGCCGCTAGTGATGTACTCTGTAATTCGCAAAAGAATATTGACTCGATTGTGAACGAGTCTATAATATTCTTAATACAAATATATCAGTAATTGAAAAAATGATTGAAGTGAAAACTGCTTTAGGTAGGCAAGGGAGAAATCTTCGTTACGCGTTAAATGTAAGGCGATATATTCCTGCGTATGTATAACTATGTGTGGGTATTTGTCTATGTTTAGTAGTGTAACAGCGAGAGGTAAAGGTTAAATGATACTTCAGTAGGCAGAAAGTGGTATTCACTGTCGAGTGCTGATGTTAACTGAAGTGAACTATTTATTTTGGAAACGGTAACCTTAAGTACAAATATGAACTAGTCGTACAACTAGTAGAATATATGGCACAATGTGTGAGCGGGACGGATGATATGCGAGCGAGATAGAGCAACTATTAATATGTGCGCTCCTGCGTTGCACTACTTTGTTGTCCACTGCGATGACTAGACGTATGCAACTCCCATAGTAGTATACTAAAATGAGTAAATATTGATAATAATAAATGTGTTACTTATGTTTTAACAGTCGGTTATTATAAAACAATATAACACATTCTATGTTTTAAATTGAAGTTCCTGTATTCACTTATTCTATTCATTTCAGACTCGAACTAATTATTTGTAAAATAATTATTTCCACGACATTGGGTTAAAGATTGTGACCTTTTTGAAGTCTAAGATATCTTTACCGAACTTTATGATAATTTTTATAAGTCTTATTAGTAAAAACCAAAATTAATAAATGAGATTTACTACAATAATTAATGGATTAGTATATTTTATGGATTAACTTTTGTGTATGAAAGATTCTGTGTTTAAACACAGGTATTTGAAAGTTAAACTTAGATCTGTAGTAAATATTTTGCTTGACTCGAGTAATTCGAGTGACATGATTATGATCGAGTCGCATCACTATCCCCGCGCCTAGAATTCCGTTCAGCGGACCTGCGCTTGCGCAACCCCTTTAGGATATACGAGATAGTCAAGTTGTGCCGGTTGGGAAATTTCACAATCGTTCTTGAGTAATTTAAATTTATTAACGGCTGGTTTAATACACATACAAAACTACAACTTAACGAAACATAAATTATTTGAGTGAATTAACATCTTAAAAATAAAATAATCGTAATATACGAGTACACTTATGAACGTATTGTTGTAGAGTTTGGGCTTCACTATTTCTGAAATGTACGGTTTATCACGCTTTCGCAATGGCCAGTTCCGGCAAACATATGCATTGCCTTACTACTAGCATAGAAGAAGTTCCATCCTACTGATTAAAATTTGACCTAAGCTCCATATATTATGTTACTGTAATTTTTCTACCAATGCAATAGTAAGATTAAACGATACGTAGCAACATAAAGAAACCTGGCATAAGACGGATTAATTATTGGCAATCACTATATCCACGTTTCTATTCAATGATCCTCTTAACACTTGGAAGGACCAAGTCGTGTCTTTAGAAAAAATACGGTTGCGTTACCATATTTTCTTATTATTTAATTTTTTTGTTAAGGTATAGTATATATATATATATATATATATATATATATATATATATATATATATATATATATATATATATATATACTAATATTATAAAGCTGAAGAGTTTGTTTGTTTGTTTCAACGCGCTAATCTCAGGAACCGCTAGTCCGATTTAAAATATTCTTTCGTATTGAATAGTACATTTATCGAGGAAGGCTATAGGCTATATTATATTTTCAAAAAAATTAGGGATCCTTACTAAAAGTCCAATAATGTAACCCAAGGTGTAAAAAAATGACCCGAAAAAATCCTTACACGGCGTGCGCTACGAAAACTATTGATTATAGAACAAAACAGTGTACTACCAGTTTGCAGAACATGTAATTATCTACAAAAAATATCGCGTAACCATATGTCTAACTATTGCAGTTATCTCACAATAAGTGTTTTCTTTTATTTTTTTAAATAATTAAAATGCCGTCGTTTCAAAAACTCTTTATTTTGTTCTTTATATTAATCCTTATCAAAATAAATTACTCCATATTCAAGAGGATTTCAATACCTTTCTAGAACTTTTTGAATTATTCAATTCGGACGTTTCATTCAAAATATATCGCGATATTTAAAATGTAAGTCTTAGTGTTGTAGCCAAATATACTAATAATGTTTGATTGAACGCGCTAATCTCAGGAACTACAGGTCTGATTTGAAAAATTCTCTTAGTTTTAAATAGCCCATTTATCGAGGAAGGCTATATATTATCACGCTAAGACCAATAGGAGCGGAGCACCAATGAAGAATGTTTCAAAATCGGAGGGTTTTGAAAGCAAATTCTACGCGGATGACGTCGGGGGCACAGCTAGTAGTATATATATACTATTGTATAATCCTTGTATTTTTTTTAAGAAAGAAAGAAAAGTTATTTGAAGAAATAGCGACGTATATTGCTGACATGTATCTTAAAAATAAAAACATATTTTGAGAATGTGTACGCCGCATTTTCAGCAAACAAGGTTTGCACTCAGTTTATGGCTGTGCCGGCATAATATCCGACACAACGCCGATTTTCAGTGCAAGCCTTCCTTTTGTCGTAATACTGAAACGACCCGAGTATTTTATGAATTTAATTTAAATATTATTTAATTTGTAAATAATAATATATAGGTACACAGAATAAACAGTATAAATATTTTGTTACCTTTGTGATTTAAATAAAAAAATATAACTCATACTACTAATATAGACAATATTCTAACATGCTTGTATGTATATTGCGCATAGTAACGTCTGTCGATTCATCTAATAATCGAATGAGATAATTTTTATTAATGTAATAGTTTAACATTAGCTATATCATGACTCATGTGATTTTGGAGGTGGGCACTGGAAACCAGGTCTGGTCAGGACCACTAAGTGCCAATCTCGTTTCTTAAATTGCGTCATTCAATCTTTTTATGTAATTATTTTCTAATCATTTTTTTTCTGTTGATTTTATAACAAAATTTACTCTGACTAAGTAAACTCCGAAACGTAGGTATCAACAGATTTCAACTGAAATTTCAGAAATAAATCAGGAATTTTTCATACATTTTTTCATATGTCCTATTTCGATGTATTCCAGCGTTCAGAAGATATGAATCTAAATATTTGTAAGACAGCTAGTCGCCGAAATGTTTATGTTAATTTAAAAATGAAAATGACGTATGTGATTTGTAAACAAGTGAATTACGAGTCCACACAATGTATCTGTTGCGTGAACGAAGTCGCGAGGTTTTATCAATTTTAAAAATATTATAAAGCTAAATTTAAAAAAAAGAAAAGAAAAATGTAATGCAGGTACAAAGAACAGACAACCGAAATATCTAATTTTGCACCAAAACCGGTTGCTTTAGAGACTGACTATATAGTGTCGAAATGTTAGCAGAACGCGGCATATCCTTCCATCTATTGCAACTTGCAACCACGTTCCGACATTCTCTACATACACGCTAAAGGAGCGTTTATAACCTTTCACTGCTGCACTTGAGTTTATATTATGTTTATCAACTATAGCTAGCATGTACCCATGATTATCATTTACACGTATGGGTGTTATGAGTATTTTGAGTACACCGCTTCTTCTTTAACTGTAACTAAAATTGCTTTGGATGCGGTGTTATACACGTGTTTTTTTTTAAATTTTCTTATTGCAGAAGTGCAGCAGACAGGCAAACGGTCCACTTTATAGAAAGCAGTTACCATCACCTATAGACATTTACAACACCAAAGGTGGTACAAATGCGCTGCTGCTGTCTTAAGGGTCACTGGAACCTGGTCATTAATGCCCGAACACAACTCAAGGTTGTTATGGCGACATGCTTTAGACCAAGGGTGGTAGCCATCCAGTCGGGCAAATGCCCTACCACCTGGCTGTGGGTTGTTTAGTCGCCTCCTACGACAGGCCGCAGGAAACTGTATTCTTTCTCCGTTCCTGCACGGATTAAATGTGATGTTCAATAAGTAATCTCTAAGATTACATTTTGTTTTTGCAGTGCTATAAAAATTTAATTCTGCAACCAAGTTATCTACAGAAATTATGCTGAATTTAAAGCATAATTCAAGGTTTTTTTTTATCATTGTGGTGATTTTATAACGGTCTTAATTGGATTCAGTTAGTCAAATCAATTGTGCCTTTTATAATCAGGGGGGAAATGCCATAGTCACCACGCTTGGCATGCGGGTTGGTGACCGCGGTACCGGCATACTCGCATCGCATATTCCTTACCCCCCAGCTCGATGGACTGACGACCTGCGCAAGATCGCCGACAGGGGTGGGATGAGGAAGACGCGAGACCGGCATATGTGGCGCGTACTTGGGGAGGCTTACGTCCAGCAGTGGACAGAGATTGGCTGAAGAAGTCCAATCAATGAAATTAAATTGATTTCGAGAAAAATGTTTCAATTTCGAGTAGTCATTTTCTCATAGTCCAATAAGTTTTAAGTTCTATCACCTAGACTTTTTTGAATTTTTGACTTTATAGTTTAAACCGAAAATTGCACTGCCATTATTTTAAGTTTTTTTATATATTTAACAATCAAATTTAAACCTTGAAAGAATGCTATGAAAATATACTTACAAGTTGCAGGGTGGTCAGATGCTTCTTCCACCATAGGTATTTCTGATATTTCGGTCCCATGGCTGCCACCATGTAGTACGAGTACATAATGACGTGCACCAGGTTATTGACAATGTTGGAGAAGGTACCATGACCACCTGGAATGTAAAGGGGAACAAATTACATATGACATAGGAAATACGAAGTTGCCACACAACTTTTCTTCCTAAAAATTCTGATTAGTCCGATGTCAATATTTTAACTCGTTTTCTAGCATAAATAGTAAGCCCGTTTTGTGTTTCATTTAAGTGCGGATGGTCACAAAGCTTATATTATATTATATTTATAATTTGTATGTATATGTTTATGACATAAACAAGTACGTAGATACATGGATAAATAGACAGTGAAGGTGTAAATATTCTGATGAAAACAAATAGAAAGCCTAGACTTTTACGAAATTCGAAGACCTGGTCACATTTTCTCAAACCAAATATGAAGCTGATACAAAAGTTCTGGAGTCACGTAAACTTGTTCTATATTACGGTTAAATACAGATAGTAGGCGTCAGCGTAATCAAGTATGGCGCGTATAGAACAACACACTAGTAATATTCATCCATCCATTCTTATAAACTTTCTTGTTAATAATATTAATAAGAGAGGATTCAATAAAAGTTGGTCAGAGTGCCTCGGTACTCACCTGCAAGGAACTTAACCAGTACCCAAGCCTCGAAGGGAGTCAGCGAATGGTGATATAGGTGAAGCCAGCTGATCTGGCTTTTCTTCTTCCGAAGCACGAAGAACACGGTGTCAGCGAACTCCGAAAGCTTTGAGAAGTAATATACCCAGCATAGATGTAACATCTGAAAAGTATAAAGATTATTTGAGAATATAAAATTTTATAAGTTACTAAGCCTGTCTACTCTTAGAGAGAGCTTCATCCAGATGTAGACATCGATCGCCTGACGAAAACAAGAAGGATATTCTAGCAGTTTTACTTTTGTATATACTGAAAATTTCTGCGGAAGCTTTCCCATTTACGGAAAAGAATATATTATGCGTATTTTTTAATAAAAATGTTAGCAATTGCTAATAATAAACTAAGTTACAAATAAGTACTCATAGATTATGTACTAAATCGCTGATTGCCAGAGGAAACATTTCCAGAAGATTGGCTGCACTGCCATGCTGAATAGCAATGTTAACTTGCTGTGTCTAGTATGTAGAAGCCTTTATTTTTTGATTTTGTATTCCGTGAAAATTATCTCATTTTTCAGAGAAAAACTACAAGATATAATGATAATAATTCATCATCTAGGCCTAGGCTATGAAGAAGGGACAAAAGATTATAATTTTTTATTACATTTTATTCGACTCAAACAAAGTTTTAGAATACTACCCTATTTTCTAAGATTTTTCTAGAGTTGAATAAAATATTGAAATTTGACAGTTTTAGTTATTATTTAAAATGGCAACTAAAATTATTTCTATCATGATTTTTTAAAATTTATATGATAAAATGGTATTTTAAAGTATGATTTTTGTGGTGACAAGAGTTATGAATGTCAAAGAGGCAAGTGAGGTGTGTAAGAATAAGCCTAAATGGCACTCTGTTGTTCGTGCCTACCCCGCAAGGGAACTGGCGTGAAGTTATATATGTATGTTGATTTTTGAGGTGAGTGAAACGAGCCCTAACACAATCGCACAAACTACATTTACATTTTACGCTACACTTTATGAAAAAGTTATTTGACCTCTAAATTTTGAATTTCACATATTAATTTCAATTCATGTCTAGATGTGTTATCATTAAAATATCATTTTATATCCGTGCAGGAACGGAGAAAGAATAAAATTTCCTGCGGCCGGGCGGCCTGTCGTAAGAGGCGACTTAACAACCCACAGCCAGGTGGTAGGGCATTTGCCCGACTGGATGGCTACCACCCCTGGTCTAAAGCATGTCGCCATTACAACCTTGAGTTGTGTTCCGGCATTAGTGACCAGGTTCCAGTCGCCCTTAAGAGAGCAGCAGCGCATTTGTAGCAACTTTGGTGGTGCAAATGTCCATAGGCGATGGTAACCGCTTTCCATCAAGTGGGCCCTCTGCCTGTCTATTGATCTCCTGCAATAAAAAAAAAATGTGAACAAGTATAGACATACATCATACTGACGCCATCTGTTAAAAATTGAAGATCAACATAAACTAGATAAAATTGTGTATTACAGTTCACACGCAGTAAAAGTAAAACAAAGTGTGACAATGGATGGGAGGGATTTTAAATTTCGTGACGTCACATTTCATATATTATATCGTTATAATATAAGCATTTAATAAAACTACGTTTTAACGGTTTTAAGCGCGGTAACTTGTTTTTCGTTGACACTTGACATCTTTGTCTTCCGTGATCACGGCCACTGCAAAGTGGCCGAAACGTCGGAAAAACCCAAATCAAATAAAATTACCGCGCTTAAAACCGTTAAAACGTAGTTTTATTATGTATACAAGTCGCGAAAACTTAAGAAAATATTATATAGTGTATTCTGTTTCATTCTTCCTATAGATTTATGTGCTTATCTATTTTTAGTGTCGCTTTTTCGTTTCATCGAGTTTCAAATCACAACGATTCTAAAGAAGTTACTTACGAGCCCTCACAGCTGCGTTTTAGATAGTATCTAAATATTATAATTCTTCGAAAAGTAATTGTGGACATATTTCTGTATAAATTTATTAAAAAAAAAAGGTTGAGTTAATCAATTTTTAGCTAGACGTGTTGCTGGGGAGTTTCTTGCCACTTCTTCTCTTTAACAGCAATAACACGTTGCGAAGGGGTGTACATAGTTCAAAGAGTGTTCTCCAGTGAATTTGATTTGAATTTTTTCAATTGGTATAACAGCTCTGGTACAATAAGTTAATCTATGTTCATCTATAAGTTCCCATATCGATAATAACTTTGACAGATTATCGCGACGTGAGATCATTATTTACAGCACTATCTTGTATGTATTTTAGTTTGTATCCTGTTTCCTTGACAGTGTCAATAATTACCTTGCAGTTCGTTTTAAAATGTTTTTTCAAGAGCATATATTGAAACACCTTATCGATTCCTTGAATGATCTAAACTGATGTATGTCTCAGTTAAAGGAAGGCGAACAAGGTATTACCTAGTATTGTTGCTAAGGCTTTTGGTTTTTGAATGCGAAAAGATATTGACTTAAGCCTAGATTTTTTTCAGAACTAAATTATGGTACTGTAAAGAAGGATTGGTTTGTATATCAGAAGACAATTTTATCTCGAGTCGAAACTTAGAATCGGCTAGTTGTAGGGGATCAATTAGTAAATCACTCGCGTTTCATTTCCGCGGACCGTGCTCAAGTCAGTGGTTAATGGTAAATACAATTACCAAGTGTCGACGATGAAGTAAAAATTCGTGAGGAAACCCGCCAATCTCATATTGGATAAGTAATTTTAAAACGTATAAGCCCACTAGTGGAAGATTTATGGGCATAACTGTATAAGTTATCTATAACATTGTAAAATCGTAAAAGTGTAAATCTTTTGTTTCTTGCATTTTGGTGTTTGTCTATTTGTTCGGGATTCACGTAAAAACTACTGAGCCGATTTCAATGTAGTTTTCGTTGATCGATAGTAAATTCTCGGACTTAATTTTTTTTATTGCATGAGTTCAGCAGACATGAAGACGGCACACCTGATGGAAAGTGGTTACTATCGCCTATAAACATTTGCAACACCAAATGTGCTACAAATGCGCTACTGCTCTCTTAAGTGACACTGGAACCTGGCCACTAATGACGGAACACAAGTCGAGGTTGGTATGGCGGCATACTCTAGACCAGGGGTGGTAGCCATCCGGACGGGCAAATACCTACCACCTGTGGGTTGATTTGTCGCTTGTTACGACAGGCCGTGTCGCCGCAGGAAATTGTATTCTTTCTCCGTCACTGCACGGATAAAATACGTACAAATCCTAATCGGTGTATATAGAATAGGAAGTTAATTTAAATTTTACCTTATATGTATATCCTATTAAAGTGTTTTCCAGTAGAACTTATTTTGAATAAAAAATTTTGAATTTGAATTAACTAATATTATAAATGCGAAGGTGAGTTGGAAAGAAAGAATGAAAGAAAAAGATGTATTGAGAACTACAATGTAAAACCTAAGCCCATTAGTAGAAGATTTATGTATAAAATTGTAAAAGTGTAGTCTTTTGTTAATTGCATTTTCGTGTTTGTCTATTTGTTGGGGATTCACGTAAAAACTACTGAGCCGATTTCAATGTGATATTCGCTGATCAATAGTAAATTCTCGAACTTAAAACCTGCGGTACTGTATATCCCAAGAACCCTTCAGAAATTTCCTTAGGAAAGGTTTAAAAGTGGCCGCGTCGAAAAAAATAATTCCGATGCAAAATTTTCACTATCGATAAAATCTTTATTTAGTATTTTCATCCAAAAAAAAAATGATATGTTGCAAAATAACTGTAATCTTTGTTATCTGTCCAACGTGAGCAATGTCGCGGGCAAATGCTAGTTTAATACAATAATTATAAAAATAGCTTCAATGTAACGTAAAATGGAAATCGTCGTTTATATGTCATTTTTTAAACACCCAAAAATACGTACGTAGTTTTGAAATGCCATCACAATTTGCAACGGCACAGCTAAAGTATTTACTTTAATTAATTAAAAAAATATATTCAGTAAGGTGCGGGTAGTCATTAAAAACGAAATGCAACGAAGCCATAAAAAATAAGTCGACAAGCATCGACAAGATTTACTTGATTATACCACTTTCTGAAACTTGTGATAAACGTACAAGTTCGCATTTTGTCTTACTAATTATACAATGTAACATAAAGCAGTTGTTTACAATAAGAAAGTAAAAGAAAGACTAAGAATATAGTATGAATTGAAATCTTATTATGTTAACTTATATTAGTGCTATGATGTTACTACGCAACCGGGATTTAAAGATCATTTCATTTTCAAAGTTGAATTTAGATTTAAATAAATTACATTTTCCAATACACTACACACTCCAATACACACAATAATGTAATTTGCCTATGAGTCTTAAAGTACCATTGTCAGAGAATTTGAAACTGAAAACGCCTGTCAACAGAACTAGTTTTTACAACAAGTCTTATCGTCCAGGCTATTCAACTCTGGAATGCGCTACCACTAAACATCAAGCAGACACGATCATTGCCTTCTTTTAACAGATTATTTAAGATTACTACCTCAAGCTATAGTGTTATTGTTTACATACATACATACATAACTTCACGCCAGTTCCCTTGCGGGGTAGGCACGAACAACAGAGCGACATTTAGGCCCATTCTTACACACCTCACTTGCTTCTTTGACATTCATATCTCTTGTCATGCACGCTCGTCTGTTCTTAAGGCTCCTGACATCACCCTCCGCTAGTACACGATCAATTTGATCATGGAAGGTGTGTCGTGGCCTTCCACGACTTCTGCATCTATCCACTTTTGCATTGTATATCTGTTTAGTCATTCTTTCCACATGCCCGAACCACCGGAGCATTCTTTTCCTTACCTTCACCCCGACACTTTCTTTCAGACCAACTCTCTTTCTTGTTTACTTTTGTATATATAGGTATATAATACTAGCGGCCCGACACGGTTTCACCCGAGCTCTGTCCCGCTTCCGTGGTATGTAGCGTCATGTTATATAGCGCATGACACTCCCTGTTAACGTAGCTTTCCAACAGTAAAATAATTTTTAAAATCGGTTTAGTAGATCCAGAGATTACCCCCTACAACGTCACAAACTCACAAACTACCTCTTTATAATATTAATTATTAGTATAGATAATATGTGTATTTATTTATGTATATATATTATACTATTTATAATGAATAAACTAAATTATTGTACAAGTGCTGGTTTAGCAATTACCGACTTTTGTTGTTCTTCCTATAATCCATCCAAAGGTTGTCTGGAAGAAATCGCCATGGGCGATAAGACCGCCGATTGTACTTGTATATTAATTATAAGTATTAACGGGTTGTCTGGAAGAGATTGCTTTTTAGCGATAACACCGCCCTTTGTACCCAACTAGACTAATACTAGTTCGTAAGTTTTTCTGTAATGGTGTACAATAAAGTGTTATCTATCTATTAATGTTCTTGATTTTATGTAGCATTTTTCTACAATAAAGTATATTCTATTTTATTCTACAATAGGTTCTACTAAATTTTATGTAAAGTTTGAACTTGGTGCCGATATTAATTTTTATTTCCAAGGTTGTTCAGAGAGAACAAATAAATGAACACACTTTCACAAGTATGTATAAATAAGGAAGCACTTATTTCCTGTCACTAATAGAATATATACTATATAAGACCTTGACACATAAAGATAGAATATACCAGCTAAACTTGTTTAACTGATGCAAGAATGTAAAAATGAATTCATGTAATGTCTAATGTTATCATAACTCAGATTATTTTAAACTAGCGGCTCGTTCTGGCGTCTCACGGGTGGTTTATGGCTATTTTTTACACCTTGGGTTACATTTATTGAAGTTTTAGTAGGAATCCCTAATTTTTTCTAGTAGTAAATATAGCCTATGTTACGCAGGAATAATGTAGCATTCTAATGGTGAAAGAATTTTTGAAATTGGTTTAGTAGTTTTTGAGTTTATTAGTTACAAACATACAAAAACACTAATCTTTCCTCTTTATAATATTAGTATAGATTAATTTATTTATAAATAGTTCTTACGCGAACCAATCGCATTTTTTGTCTTTTTACTTAATGAATGAAGTAAAAACTTATAAAACATAGGTATTTCTTATTTATCTATATATATAAAAATGAATTGATGTTTGTTAGTCTCATAAAAACTTGAGTACGGCTGAATCGATTTGCCTAATTTTAGTTTTGAAATATTTGTAGAAGTCCAAGGAAAGTTTAATAAAAGGTATAAAAATGAACCACAGAAATGTATGTACGCACTTAACTTGAGAACGAGTTTACCGATTTTTAAGAATTTTTTGTGTGTATTTGACTGGGTCCCGGGATTATTTAGATTCACAATTGGAACCGGTAAGTGGCGCCGGGTTCGGGTCCCAGTTTTTTATTATTTCAGGGCAGGACAACGTCTGCCGGGAGCTCTAGTAAAAAATGTAACAATTTTTAAATCCCTAACTTAGGTAACGCGGGTTGCTCGTATAAAATAACGTATACAATGAATTTGACAATTTTTTGAAATGTCTAGTAAGCTACTCGGATTTAAATTGTTCCGTAAATACAGAAATTCCTGACTGATTTGCCGAATATGATGTGACGTGTAGAGTCACGTTGGAATCATTATTCTGATTACAGCTCACTGGGCGGGCTAGATCGGTGTACATGTTCTCACAGAATATCAGCGTAAAATGGTTAACCTTGACCCAATTTTTTTTAATAATAATAATTGGCAGACAAACAATGCGTTGTAAATCCCCAAGCTAAGCAAGTCACGCTCGTGTTATGGGTAATATACAATGGACCACTCTGGGGCAGATCCCAGACACCCAGACCATAGTAAATAACAGAAAGTTCGTTTCCGAAATTTACTGTGACAAGAATCGAACCCGGAGTCTCTCCGTTCCAGCGAGTTCGGCCGGCTAAGGCTTACCCCGCTCAACTACAGAGGCTGTTGGGTTTCATACGATGAGAGAGTTCCCGTGGGCCACTTGCTCTCCGCTTATGTCATCCTTCTATCCCTTGCTCCTATGCCACTACTCTATTCCATTCTGCTATCCTATCCCCTTAATCCCATTGCTACTGTCGGATCCCTCTATCACATCTCGTTTATCTCATAGTTCTATCCCGTCGATTTTAACCTATCCCGTACATTTTAATTTATCCCGTCCATTTTAAGCTATTCCGTCCATTTTAACCTACCCCGTCCATTTTAACCTACCCCGTCCATTTTAACCTACCCCGTCCGTTTTAACCTATCCCGTCCATTTTAACCTACCCCGTTCATTTTAAGCTATTCCGTCCATTTTAACCTACCCCGTCCATTTTAACCTATCCCATCCATTTTAACCTACCCCGTCCATTATATCCTATACCTCCTATCCCATTCCCTCTCTGTGTTTATTTAAGAGTGATAATTAATATTTGAAAGAATAGTATGATTTTTTGTATAAACACGAGTAAACGACAAGAAAAGTATGGTGTGTACACAAATAACTTACACGTGTTTCGATAATTAAAGTATGTTTTTATTTATATATCAAACACACACAGGCTTATCAGTAATATACAATTTTTGGCAAGAATACACACATTTATTATACAGAAGGATTGCTCGTTTGTTTTTTCTACGATTATGGCTATCAATGTCCTGGACTTACTAGCACATGTTTTGCACAATCCCATGAGACCTGATAACTCTCCTTGCCTCGCCTTTGCTGTCATTTTTCCAGTAGCAGGGGCGAGGCTGAACGGTACTGTCTAACGGGGCTGAGCTCCACGCACCGGGCTAACCGTATAGCCAAGATATTCAATACTTAATAAATTTGAAATTGTATATATATATATACAATGTAGAGAGTTGGTCTGAAAGAGAGTGTCGGGGTGAAGGTAAGGAAAGGAATGCTCCGGTGGTTCGGGCATGTGGAAAGAATGCATGATGAAAGAATGACTAGACAGATATACAATGCAAAAGTGGATGGATGCAGAAGTCGTGGAAGGCCACGACACACCTTCCATGATCAAATTGTACGTGTACTAGCAGAAGGTGATGTCAGGAGCCTGAAGAACAGACGAGCGTGCATGACATAAGTTATGAATGTCAAAGAAGCAAGTGAGGTGTGTAAGAATAAGCCTAAATGGCGCTCTGTTGTTCGTGCCTACCCCGCAGGGGAAGTGGTGTGAAGTTATCTATGTATGTATGTATATACAATATAAGTGCGATCTGATATTACGGATTATTATGCAGGTTATTAACATTTATATTTCCTTATATAAAAACTTGCAAGAAGTTCATTATTAACACCTCTAAAAAACTCTTGTACAGAGTGAGGCTACAATTAGTGCCGAGACCTTCATGTCGGCTGTGATTAATGTCAGACAAAAATTATAGGAAAAAAAGCTTGGGCGAATCTAGATTTCCTGTATTATAAAATTTACTTATAACATTAATACAAAGTCTTTTATGATCACACGTAATATTTGACACCGTCATAAATATTTTTTTCATATACCCAAATTGTTTAATTGGAAATTAGTTTTGAAGTGTTATGATGCATACATCCGCGTTGCTGAGGGTTGCCATCCATAAAATGTGAAGAGATTTTTAAAATATGGGAGAGTTACTCAGTTGCAGTTAGTGATTCATAGCCAATTCCTATATTTTACTAAACGTTCATTTGCCTTATTACTGGTTTAAATTTAGTATAAACTCCATACAAGTAATGTATTTTTTTTTATTTCATGACTTTCGCAGACGAGCACATGGCCCGTCTGACGAATGGCAACACCAAAGGTGTTACCAATGTACAACGCTCTCTAAAAGGTGACTGGGACCTGGCCACTAATGCCGAAACACAATATACTCTAGACCAGAGGTTGTAGCCATCCAGACAGACAAATATCCTACCACCTGGCTGTGGGTTGTTTTGTCGCCTCTTACGACAGGCCGTCCGGCCGCAGGAAATAGTGTTCTTTCTCCGTTCCTGCACGCATGGATTACTAACGACGGTAAGGCAAGAGAATGAATAGTAAAATATTGTTAGCGCCCTAAATTCGCTTAAATCGCTTATGCTGGTACGGCCATGTTTTGCGCAAACTGGCTAATTATGTGGGGAACATAATATGTAAAGGCATGCCGCCTCCGCCAGGTCCGGGTCGAAGGGGAAGGCCGATGTTCAGGAGATTAGGAGGATCCTAGGACCCGATTCCAGTGCCACCTACCAGTTCTAATATTAAATCTATATAATTCGAGGACCCACTCAAACACGCACAAAAAATGACATCAAAATTGCTAAAGTCGTTCTCAAGTTATGCGCGTACGTACATTACTATGATTCATTTATATAGATATTGTTTAAAGAGAAAAGTAGTATTATATATTCTTACATATTATATTGGTGTGGAGAACAGCCCTATCTTCAACATGTCTTTGCTTAGCTCAGTACAATAGCTGTCATTTCACTTTTCATCACAGAACCTGATAGCCAGTACCGTTGTATGCACTTGACTTTGGGCAAAGATTAAATAAGTTTGGAAAGGAAAAAATTACAATTTCTTTTTGCTACCTATTAATCTTCTGTTTCTGTACGCGCCATTCATTCCATTCGTTCATTCCTTCCCATTCCATACCCAAAATCTCCCCCCTCTACCCCGCACCATTTTCAAAAAAAAACGTTGCAAAATCCGCTCGCTACGCACGTACACGTACTAAAAGTCTCCACTCAAAAAAATATTTAAAAATAAATTCTCAAAATCAATCCATCCGCGCCGCGACGTGTATAAAACTTTAATATATTGAAATTAGAAGATGTGAGAGTGTTATACTGGTGCCTGCTCATTAAGCTATCGAAGGACACGACAAATTTGTGCAAGGTGCGTACCCTTTTACCTCACATCCTTTCTCTGGTCCCTCGATCCGCATCCTTCCCTAACTCTATCGCCCTCGAGCCTTACAACTCTCCGCTATTTATATATCTATTTTTTCATACGCATATTCACTATATATTTAGTACATTTTATTACATACGGCGCGGCCGCCATTTTATTCACTTACACACCCTCATAACGCTAACCGCTACAATTCAAATTATATACTCATATTTAAATATATCTCAATTTATTATAACGCATATTTATTTATTATTATATATTTCACACGCAGATACTCTCCCTCTAAACACTCACTCTATTCTTCATAACAATGGCAGAGAAAGACTTACGACGCAAGGTTACGCTTTTGGAATCGAAGAAAGAAGCTTTGTTCCAAAGAATACAAGAGTTGTATGACCTATCTCAACAAGTTACAACTGACACAGCGCTTGAAACGTTATTTTTAGCTCGTTTCCAGTCTTTAGAAAGGACTAGGCTAGACTTTTTAGAGACTATTGACACTCTAAACTTGCATTATTTAAAGCTAGATGAGGACGCTAAACCTTCATACGCTGAAATTAACGCATTTGATGATTTATATTGTGTGATCATTGCTACCGAAAAGGCAATATCTAAAAGTCGCGAGAACTCAGCGCGTGATGCACACAATCTCACTAAAAAATTGCCGCCACTTGAATTAGCCTCCTTTGACGGCACACCCACTAAATGGCCTGTGTTTTATGAAAATTTTAAATCGCTTATACACGATAACCCTACGCTTACTACTGCTGAAAAAGCCCAATATTTAGTAGGAAAACTATCTCGAAATGCTCTGACGGTTTGTTCAGGTATTCCACCAACCGGTGAAAACTACCACATAATTTGGAATGCACTAATTGATAAATATCATGACGTTCGAGTACAAGCGTCACAGTATTTTGAACAAATGCTCAACTTTAAAACGCAATCTTTAGACACCTTCCTAGAACAATTTTGTTCAGCTGAGGCAGCTTTACGACGTCTGGAGATTGAAGATCTCTCAGACTTCATTATCACGCATATTGCGCTTAATAAACTTGATAAAAATACTGTTACTTTATTTGAGCAGTCTCAGAGAAATATAAAAATACCGTCTTTTAGTTCTCTAAAACAGTTCATAAAAGAGCAAAGTCGAATGCACTCATTACGCACAACATTTACGCAAAACAAACCTAGCTACATTCCAAACAAACCTAACATTACTCAGTCAAAACCTAATCATACACAGTCATTCTTCATTAATACCGCTAACAAAAACCTTTCGCAAAACGCTAATTCTCTAACACACTTCAATCGAAACAGTCAAACACAATCATTGAACTCAAACATTCCCAAATATTGTCCAATATGTAAAATATCTCCCGCTCATGCACTATACAAATGCACTCATTTCTTATCTCAAAACATACAAACTCGCAATACACTCGTCACTAAATACAACTTTTGTCAAAACTGTTTAGGTTTTCATAACATTAAACAATGCAAATCACAAAATCGCTGCTCAATTTGTCAACGCAAACATCACACATATATACACATTGATTACTTGCACACTGATAACAATTCTTCTAATACTTATAGTGGCATACAAAAGACAACATCCGCAGACATGTCTGTCCAGCCCGTAACATCGCAACAAATAAATTCAAGATGTCGCCCGAACTCGACGAGTACGGCGGCGCACGCACATTCGTCGCCGCCCGAATCTTCCGCGCCGCTTACACTCTCAGCACATACGCATCATATTTCTCACTCGACGTCGCCGGTTCCGTTCACTCAGTGCAATACACATTCATATACTCGTTCACAGGTCGCTAACTCAGATAACATTCAAACGCAATATGAAAGAAACAACTTATCGCTCTCTGCTACAACCTACCCGCAATACAATAATTCTACTGTGTTATTGCCTACCGCTTCTGTATATGCGTACGATACTCACAGAAATCGTCATAAGTTGCGTGTATTTCTTGACACGGGATCTATGACTAACTTTATAACGCAAGATTGTTGTAATAGACTTAATTTAAAAATTAATTATTCTCCTATGACAATTAAAGGAATAGGGCGTTCGGAAAGTGTTTCGCAAGGTTTTGTCAATTTAACTTTTCAATCTCGTTTCGATACGCGATACAAATACACTGTGTTAGCCCGCGTTATTGACACTATTACAGACTATTTACCGAACGCACCGATTTGTTTATCTCAGGCAACGCATTTACAGAATTTACCCATGGCAGATGACGATTTTTACACGCCTGCATGCGTTGACTGTTTGCTAGGCAATGAAGTATTCCCATTTTTATTAGGTAAAAATAAAATATGTTCTCCGCAATCCTCCATCGTAGGTGTTGAAACTACACTAGGCTACGTCGCGATGGGTCGAGCTCAGTGCGATGTCCCGCGTTCGCAACCAAGCAATAAAACATTCCACTGTAATACTCAGACGCCCTCTTTAGAGACTATCACTCAACGTTTTTGGGAGTTAGAAAGTGTACCCCATAAACAACATTTACGCCCAGAAGATGAACAGTGTGAAAACATTTTTCAATCTACATACTCTCGCGATGATACTGGGACCTATACTGTGAGTCTGCCGTTTAAGTCTGACTTTTCAGAACTAGGTAACTCTTATTCAACCGCTAAGCGCCGCCTATTTAATTTAGAAAAGAAATTTAACTCTAACTCTGACTTACGGACTGACTATAATTTAACTATTCAAGATTATATTGAACGGGGATACTTGTCAAAAGTTGACAAGCCTAATTTAACCGCTAACTCTTATTATATACCACATAGAGCTGTATATCGCCCCGATAAAACCACCTCTAAAACTCGAGTTGTTCTTGACGCAAGTTGTAAAACCACTTCTGGAAAATCGCTTAACGATTTACTTTTTACGGGTCCAAATTTACAAACTAATATTTTTGATCTTTTAATAAATTTACGAATTTTCTCAATTGCTCTTTCCGCTGACATAGAAAAAATGTATTTTTGTGTAAAATTAAATCCTTCTCATCAATCTTTTCAACGCATTTTATTTAGATTTGATTCAGAGTCCGCGATCGATACCTATCAATTTAATAGGGTTTCTTTCGGTGTTTCAAGCTCGCCTTATCTCGCTATGCGCGTCGTACGGCAACTTGCTGCTGACGAGCGCGACAAATACCCAATCGCCGCTAGTGAAGCCACAACTCGAATGTACATGGACGATTATGTATCGTCCATGGACGGCCTGGTCGACGCCGAACAGGCATACAACCAAATGGTTAATATGTTCTTAGCCGGTGGTTTCAAATTAGTGAAGTGGATCTCAAATAGCTCGAAATTTATGAATAAAATCCCTAACTCACATAAAAATACCCAACTTGTAGATTTTGATTCTGACTCTAACGCCTGCACTAAAATTATAGGCATGCAGTGGCAGCCTAAAGAGGATATTTTTCTCTATAAAACTTCTACAATTGATGAAGGTCAATGTACAAAGCGCAAAATCTTGTCCGCTACTGCTCGTTTATTTGACCCCTTGGGCATCCTAGGCCCTGTAACCGCCTTTATGAAATTGTTAGTACAGGAGTGTTGGCAACGCGAATTATCATGGGATGAGGCCGTTCCTTATTCCATTGAACAGAAGTGGACCCAGTTCAAAAGCGAACTTTCGTATTTATCGCTAATAAAAATACCGCGCCATATAGGTATAACCGCAGGTTGTCACGTGTCATTAGTGGGCTTTGCTGACGCTAGCGAAAAATGTTATGGCGCAGTTGTATATATTCGCGTTAGCCCAGACTCACGTTCGCCTGGAGTTGTTAAACTACTCACCTCAAAATCGCGAATCGCTCTGCTTAAGAAAATCACGCTCGCTCGTCTTGAACTGTGCGCTGCGCTTCTTTTAGCCAACCTCATCACTTCAGTCCGCGACATGATATCTCAACGTTACCCTGTTAGTTCTATTCACGCTTTTTCTGATTCTACTGTCAGTTTGTCGTGGATTCACTCACCCGCCTTTAGATTTCATACTTTTGTAGCCAATAGGATAACAGAATTGAACTCTAAGCTACCCGCTGATCACTGGTATCATGTCAGCGGTGATGAAAATCCCGCAGACGTACTATCACGACCTGTGACACCCAAGCTCTTAATAAACTTACCGCTTTGGTATCACGGACCCAGTTGGGTGTCCCGCCCGCTTTCGGATTGGCCTATTAAGCCATTCCAAGTCACTTCTAGTGACGAAAATTTATTAGAAACGAAAACTATAGCTTTAGTTTCCAACGTAGATATATCGGAAACACACATTCTCGATCACTTAATAGAACGCATTTCATCTTATAGAATATTATTACGCGCAACCGTTTATGTTTTACGCTTCGCAAAAATATTACGCTCAACAGGTATACTTACGCCATCAGATTTAGATTCTGCTGAACTCTTTCTCATACGCCATGTACAACATACATTTTTCGCTCAAGATATACACGCTATTAAAAATAACAAACGCATCTCTAAAGCGCTTCTCAAACTCAACCCATTTATCGACTCCGATAGTATTATTCGTGTCGGAGGTCGACTCAAAAACTCAAACCTCAATTTTGGTCAAAAACACCCCATTGTACTTCCTTCAAAACATCGCTTAACACAGTTAATTGTTGACTACTTTCACATTTCTAATTTACATACTGGTCCTTCACTTTTATTAGCGCTTTTAAGACAAAAGTTCTGGATACTGTCAGCTAGAAACCTAGTAAGGCAACGCGTCCACCAATGCAACATTTGTTTTAAATCTAACCCTAAATCATCCTCTCCGTTGATGGGTGATCTACCATCGTTTCGTGTGTCCGAAGCCAAGGCTTTTGTCTATACGTCGGTAGATTACGCCGGTCCATTTTATATTACGCATATTCGTCGACGTGGCGTGAAAAGTCAGAAAGCTTACATTTGTCTATTTTGCTGTCTAACCACAAAGGCTCTCCACTTGGAGTTAGTTACAGATTTGAGTTCTGACTTATTCCTCGCAGCATTTAACCGCTTTATTAGTAGAAGAGGTCCCGTGGCTATGATTTATAGCGACGGCGGAACCAATTTTCTAGGCGCTAAACGCAAACTCGATGAAATCTATACATTACTAGAGTCAAATTCGCATAAAAACTACATGAGTCAACAATTAGCTGATCAACGCATCAAGTTTCTCAACAGTCCTCCGTACGGACCGCATTTCAACGGCATTAGCGAAATAAATGTTCGTTGTGTCAAAACGCATATTTATAAAGTTATAGGACTTCAGGTTCTAACCTACGAAGAATTCTATACGGTACTAGTCCAGATAGAAGGTCTGTTAAATAGCCGACCTCTATGTGTACTTAGTTCAGATCCCTCTAATATCTCTGCTCTAACTCCAAATCACTTTTTAAATGTTACGCCGCTTAGGTTTCTTCCCGTTGAGGATGTACTAAATACACCTAGCAATCGCCTTACGCGCTTTCAACTAACAAACAAGTTAGTACAGAGCTTTTGGCGTCGTTGGAGTCAGGAATATTTATCCTCACTTCAACAACGTGAAAAGTGGAACACGCTGACCAAACCCGTAGAGTTAGGTTCGGTAGTTGTAATTAAAGATAATAACACGCATCCTCTATTTTGGCCATTAGGAGTAATCGAAGAAGTCTACCACGGCAAAGATAATGTTATACGCACTGTCAAAGTTCGCACCAATAGTGGTAGTTACATCCGTCCTGTGGTCAAAATCTGTCCTCTACCATCGCAATAAACACTCACATATATCGCTTATTTATATATTTATTACTCTATTCTTATATCTCACGCTATTTAATGTATAAATACGTATAATATGTATTTATATAACGCTATTATTATTTAATATATTTACTCTATTTCTAGAGGATAACCTCTAGGCCGGGGGAGATGTACGCGCCATTCATTCCATTCGTTCATTCCTTCCCATTCCATACCCAAAATCTCCCCCCTCTACCCCGCACCATTTTCAAAAAAAAACGTTGCAAAATCCGCTCGCTACGCACGTACACGTACTAAAAGTCTCCACTCAAAAAAATATTTAAAAATAAATTCTCAAAATCAATTCATCCGCGCCGCGACGTGTATAAAACTTTAATATATTGAAATTAGAAGATGTGAGAGTGTTATACTGGTGCCTGCTCATTAAGCTATCGAAGGACACGACAAATTTGTGCAAGGTGCGTACCCTCAAACAATTGGCATGTATGTTATATAGTGTACACATGTTTTGCTCAGAACTGCAAACACTAGTCACAATGATGAAAGATGACTGTTAGGCGAGAGGCTTAGATTTGAATGCGAAGAAAACAAAGGTTATGGTGTTTGAAAGAGAAGAAACCAGAACGAATGCAAGGGTCTGGAGCAAGTGAATGAGTTTGTATATCTTGGATGTGTTATTAGCAGGGATGGAAGGTACACCGCTGATATAGAAAGAAGAGTGAATTTGGGGAATAGTGTGAATGGAGCGTTAGGTAAACTTCTAGGCGCTAAGAACCTCAGCCAGAAGGCCCAGCTCGCCGTACACAACGCGGTGCTGGTACCTACGCTCACGTATGGAAGCGAGAGTTGGGTATGGAAGAGAGAGCATGAAAGTAGAGTAAACGCGATTGAGATGCGAGCACTGCGCAAAATCTGCGGTGTGACGCTCGCGGGCCGCGTTCGTAATACCGAAGTAAGAAAGAGAGTTGGTCTGAAAGAGAGTGTCGGGGTGAAGATAAGGAAAGGAATGCTCCGGTGGTTCGGGCATGTGGAAAGAATGCATGATGAAAGAATGACTAACCAGATATACAATGCAAAAGTGAATGGATGCAGAAGTCGTGGAAGGCCACGACACACCTTCCATGATCAAATTGATCGTGTACTACCAGAAGGTGATGTCAGGAACTTTAAGAACAGACGAGCGTGCATGACAAGAGCTATGAATGTCAAAGAAGCAAGTGAGGTGTGTAAGAATAAGCCTGAATGGCGCTCTATTGTTCGTGCCTACCCCACAAGGGAACTGGCGTGAAGTTCTGTATGTATGTATGAATTTTAAATTTATTTATCCTATACTCTTTTATGTGGATTGGAATTTTATTGTAGATGTAGGGTTCCGTCTCTCACCATAAAATATACAGAATGACGAAGATTTGGACAGAGAAGGGAGAAGAAAAATGGCTAATTAGAGACATAAATACAAATTTGTTTTTTATGTTTGCTTGTAGGCAAACTGGCAAACGAGTCCACTTGATGGCAACTGGCTACCATCGCCCATTTTTTTTTTACAAGGTTAAATCCGTTTGCGGACCCCCCGCCGGGGAGACTTCGGTGGAGTGTGGGACTCGCCGGCTAGAGGAGCCGGAATACCCACTAAAATCCCTTGGTGCCACCTGCCGCCATGAGCCGGGGTCACGGGATATGCGTGAGCTTTTCTTCCGCGACCCCGGCTGGCGTGGGCCCACCCCAGCACTGGGGCAGGCCTCTCCGTACTCATAATTGAGAGGGCGCGCGCGGGCACTGACGCGCCCCCTACTCGGCGGCTTTAGATGCGGCTGACGGCCTTATAGCCTACCATCGCCCATGGACATCTACTTTTAACACGTTGAACGCCGAAGGAAAAATAGAGATTTTCCGTACAAGCCACAGGGCTCACCGGTGAGCCTTTCCTTACTGTACCGTTCAAGCCATGGGGGTCACCCGTGAGCCGCACGACGGCTCCAACGAAAACGCTTCCTACAAGCCACAGATTGCAGCAATCAAACTAAACGTACATAGAAATGAGCCACGTGGCCCTGTTAGCCGGACGGCGTGGTTTTCAAATCCGATAGAAACTTGTAAGATTTTTTGAGGTTATTGTAAGATGCTAGGCTTGTCTTACGATTCAGTAGAAATTATTATTTTGATTATATAGTGTAAATCAAAACAATAGATAATTATGAATATTTATTTATTAAAATACAAAAAAACATAAAATTTTCTTCTTCACCAAATAAAAATCTCGCATTGAACGTTTACAAAGTTTCATATTAAAATATTTATAAAGTCTTAACAATCACAATTATGGCACTTCTTTCTATATAAGCTTATCTTTCTAGGAAGCTTTGTTATACCCATGAACAGGATTAATCCAAAAAACTGTTTATTTCAAAAAGATCTGTTGGTATCCATTTGCGAAGCCTTGCAAATCGTGAAGCTTCTTCTCCTGACTTAGCAATTTGGTTAAAAGCAAATTGGTTAGTTCGTTCAGCAATTTCTTGAAATAGACTGTCAGGAACCATTAGTTGGAAGAAATCAGTTCGAGCCGCGTTTCGCATACTTGAGCAAAGGTTAGTGGACAAGCCAGGAAGATCAGTAAAGGGTATTATTTTACGTTGATTACCTTTAGGGTTTGACCAGATGTCCGATGTCGCTGTGTTACCTGTAAAACAAGCGCTGTGTTACCTGTAAACGAATATGAAACAAGCAAATCATGGCCAATAGAGTCAAAAATAAAAAATAACGATAACTTACCAATAGTATGGTCAATAACCCTTGAGACTTCATCGTCGCTATTCTCACTCTCTGACAAAACGATTCGGCGGCATTTCCTTTTCATTGGTTGAACGTCTTCATCGGAATCTACTTGAAAACTTTGATTCAGAAGATTTATTTCTATATACTCCAACTGTATTATATCTTCTTGTGTTAAGTCGAAATCTTCAAACTGATCCATATTTGCATTCAAAGCGTAAAGTAACTTACTTATCGACGCAACGCGCAATACTGACCGAAGTTCATTGCTGCGGATGGAGCACGCACGGGCGGGTGGGCCATGGCGTGACCCTGCGGCCCCCGCCAACGGATAATCGGCATTTCTTTGTAGGAGGCCACAGGGCCCACCGGTGAGCCTTTTGCTATATCACTAAAACTAGACGGTAAAAGTCGCTCATTTTTATTTTCTATACATATTACCGCATTTTATAAACTTTGGGATGAAAATCTGAAGTTGATAAAAAATTGCGATTTCATGATTTTGGCATGGCTCAAACGGAATAGTACGCTACTTTTAAGCACTAATTTATTTTATTCACAATAAAATAATAATACACCTGAAAAACGACCGCGTCTATGAAATGTCCGTTATCGCCCGAAAAATAAGTGCCGTAAAATACTCAAGGACGTTGGCGTTGCTACCAGCCTTAAGTTAGAATCGTTTTTAGGTCTCGTAGTATTAACATGGCGACACTTACCCTCATTGCTTTTTCACTATTGCTGTAGTCGACCGGTTGACATGATAGACTGTAATCTCCCCACCATCCTGACATTAAGTGCTGCGAACAAAAATATAATAGTTAATACTAAAGCATTTCATGTCGCAAAACAACAAATTTTCCGGGATAAAATGTATCCCATTGCTATCTCTGTAATGGAAAGCAAATATTTATATCCTAATTTATAATAACCTGTTCTAATAACCTCCAAATATAGTGAAAAAGTAACAAATACACAAACAGACTCCCTTACAGTAATCCCAGACTGTAATCTATCTCTCTGTCAAATTTCATGCAGATCAGTTCAGTCGTTCAGGTGTGATTGACTAATAAACATTCATCCAATTTTTGAAATTTATAATGTTTATAGTATAGATTAGTATATTACAGACACACCAAACAATGCACACAATTAACATTAGGTAAGTAAGTAAAGAATTTCCTGTCTTTAGGTTAGATATTTGGCGGCGGAAACAGCGGAATCGCTCAAGCGGCGTAAATATGCAACCCTCAGTGAGAGTCACTTATTTGTGCCATTTAGTACAAGACACTTGAACCGTAGGTTCCTAAGGATAGACTAGAAACTTTATTTGTATACTCACATATCAATTTACAAATAATATACCTGTTGTGTGAGACTGGTGCCTATTGTAGATCTGTATTACCGGTCACCAGTACTTTACTCCATGGCTAAAAACTAATTATATACTAATTATAAGCCAGAACGCTTTGAATTCATCTCTTCCTCTCACAATTTACGACCTACGAATCTTAAATTTCATACTCCCAAACATTATTCATCTCTTTTCAATAATTCTTTTACTGTACAGGCCATTCGATTCTGGAATGCGCTACCTGTTAGACATGCTAAATCACTAACAATATTTAAGAACATGACAAAAAAGCACTACCTGCAACATAGTGATGTTTGATATTTTTACGTATATTTATGTATATGTATATATATTTATGTATGTAATATCAATAGGTATATTTATATTTCTATTAAGTATAATTCATACTTATATAATATTTTGCATACTTATATGTTTATAAATGAATTAAATATATGTAACTAACTGCATATTCTTTTCGGATACGAATTTTCTCCGTTATTTACTATGGTCTGGGTGTCTGGGATCGGTCTCAGAGTGGTCCGTTGTATATTACCCATAACACAAGCGTAACTTGCTTAATTTGGGTATATACAGTGTGTGTGTGCGCATTGCATGAGACCATGAACCTTTATAAAGAGCTATCAAAACGCCTCATCGATTCTTCACGTGATCAGATTGCTGGTGCTCACAGACATGTATATCCGTCTTGGTGTTTAACTCTGACAACGAATGAGTATGACGATCCAGCGAAATAACTTAGCCAGCCTTCTGGCCACCTTGCCGATATAAGATGTTGACTAAGGTTACCTGCCTTAGTCAACAATACAATATAACTAATATTAATAAATTAGCTTGAGTTAAGGTTGCTATAACAACCTTGAGTTGTGTTCCTTTGGTGTTACATATGTCCATGGACAACGGTATACGTTTTCCATAAGGCAATCGTGAACCTGTCCGCTGTACATATGCCATGCTATAGAAAAATCCGAATATCTTTGATAGCGTGATTGATGTGTGCATAATAAATAATGAATGAAATAATTTGGTAATTTAAGTACAAAAAAACGAAAACAAAAATTTGTAATTTGTAATAAATATTAAGATGAAACATGTATCTGAAAACTACGTTTTAATGGTTTTAAGCGCAATTATTTATTTGATTTTCATAATTTATAGACGTTACGGCCGTCACGGCTACTGAAAACTGGCCTGTAGTACTTAAAAATAAAAAAGAAATAACGCTTAAAACCGTTAAAACGTAGTTTTATTACGTGTACTAGTTGCAAAAACTTAAGAAAATATTATTTTGTATCTTTATGATTTTTTATTTGAGCGCTAATTAAATCGAGTCATCTTTGACATATTCGCTTCTCAGTAGTTCGCTATTGGGAAGCGGTGAGTCTAAAAATGCAGCTTACGACAAAACTTACAGCTAATGCAATTTAACCTTGACCGGAATATAACAATTATGTTATAACACCGTTTACCCATACGTCAATGATTTACGAAAAACGGTAGTAAGTCAAGCGTGAACGTGTCTCACGGTACGTGGGTTTCGTGCACTTGAGAAAGTGTTCGCTATAATTAGGTCTTGTTAGGTTTTAGAAGTACTTTTACCACCGATTAAAAAAAAATTAAGATAACAACGTTTTGATATTGTAGTAGGGAGAGGTAGAAGATGGCAGAGAGTAGTGTTCACTGTCGAATGCTGATGTGAACTGAAGTGAACTAATTTATTTTGGAAAAGGTAACTTTAAGTAGAAATATTAACAGCTAGTATATATAGCACAATGTGTGAGCGGGATGGATGATGTGTGGGCGAGATAGAGCAACTATTAATATGTGCGCTCCGGCGTTGCGCTAGCCAGTAGTTCGTTGTTCGCTGCGATGACTAGACGTATGCAGCTCCCATAATATGTTTAGGAAGGGTCCAATATAAATAATAGGCTGGGAAAAAGTAATCCGTTATTTTTACGTGATTTTCGAGGCATCATTTAACATGTTTCGGATAGTTAGATTTAACTAACCTTAGTGCTCTATTTTTTTTATTGCTGAAGCGAAGCAGACAGGCTGACGGCCCAACTGTGATGGAAAGTGGTTACCGTCGCCTATGGACATTGTGCTGCCGGCCTTGAAGGAGAAACTGGAACCTGGGCACTGATGCCGGAACACAACTCAAATTTGTTATGGTGGCATACTCTAGACCAGGGGTGGTAGCCACCCAGTCGGGCAAGTGCCCTACCACCTAGCTGTGGGTTGTTTTATCAACTCTTACGAGAGGCCGCCCGGCCGCAGGAATTAGTATTCTTTTTCCGTTCTTGCACGGAGAGAAAAAGATAATAGTGCTCTAAAAGATATTTGACTATAACTTTAGCAGTTCATAAGTTTTAAACGAGTGAAGGCTTTAGGTCCTTGTGTTAAGTACCAAGGTTTCTTGTTAATACCGTCACGGGTGCATAGTTAGAAAGATTATTGCCTCCTTGACATAGTAATGTTACAACTCATTGTTGGGAAATGTCTGTTGTATGTGAGAATCGATTTTATTGATCTTATCGTATGTTTATCTTCACACATACATACATATTATCACGCCTGCTTCCCATGGGGGTAGGCAGAGACTATGGATCTCCACTTGAGACGATCCTGACAAACAACTTTCGCTTCATCTACTTTCATTAACCTCTTCATACATGTACGTTTATTTGAGATGCTTTTTACTTGACCTCTCTGTAACACTTTTGATAATAGATCATGGTGTGTACGTCTTGGTTTACCGGTAGCAACTCTACATCCATTCATCATCTATACATACATACGTAGAAATAAATAAAATTGAAGTATCTCTTTGAAATGTCGAAATAACAGCTTTTTACTAAATGCACGTGATAGTGTATACGGTACTTTTAAAAAAAAACAACTTTTAAAATTTTTGCCTGTCTGTTTATTAGTTCCGGCTACTCTCCGAAACGGCCGGACCGATTTTGACGGGACTTTCACTTACAGATAGTTGACGCTATAAAAAAAATAATCCACACGGACGAAGTTACTGGTAATAGCTAGTTCCATTTAAAAGATAACAAGTTTGTTTTTTTTATTGCAGGAGTTCAGCAGACAGGCAGACGGCCCACTTGATGGAAAGCGGTTACCATTGCCTATGGAGATTTGCAACACCAAAGTTGAGAGACTGGAACCTGGTCACTAATGCCGGAAAACAATACAAGGTTGTTATGGCGGTTTACTTTAGACCAGGGGTGGTCGCCATCCAGTCGGGCAAATACCCTACCACCCGGCTGTGGGTTGTTTTGTCGCCTCGTACGACAGGCCGCCCGGCCGCAGGAAATTGTATTCTTTCTCCGTTCCTGATCGGATAAATCATGTCACGTCACGATTATTTAAAGCGAATTGGCAAATTTGACACATCGGTTATCTCGATGTGCAGGTCATCACAGTGCTTTTCATCATGGATTCGATTCCGCGCCCTTTGAGTTTAACACGTGAGTGCTCTAACCAGTAAGCAGTGACAGTCTTGAAATATTATTGAAACTCTAGAATGTGTATGACCTGATACGCACTTTGCCCAATTTTCATTAAATACAATATGCATGCCGCCATAACAACTTTGAGTTGTGTTCCGACATTAGTGACCAGGTTCCAGACTCACTTAAGAGAGCAGCAGCGCATTTGTAGCACCTTTGGTGTTGCCAATGTCCCTAGGCGATGGTAAACGCTTTCCATCCAGTGGGCCGTCTACCTGTCTGCTGAACTCCTGCAATAAAAAAAAAATTAAATATAAAGGAAAGTGAGTCTTACCTCATAAAACATGTAAGAAGACAGACAGACTTGAAATAAATTGTAAAAGACTAGCGCGTTTTGGAGCTTGTATGGTTTCTTATTGGCCATCCATAAGGGTCCTATCACCATTACGAAGGCTAAGTAGAGGTGCACCATTATCCATGTGGGGATTGGGTTGTCGAAGAGGAACCATCCTTGGACTCGTGGATCTGGAAAGAAAAAAGAGTTTATGACTAGATAATCTAGATATACCAATAAATAATATGAAAGTTTTTCTCTATGATCTACATACATACATAATTTCACGCCAGTTTCCTTGCGGGGTAGGCACGAACAACAGAGCGCCATTTAGGCTTATTCTTACACACCTCACTTGCTTCTTTGACATTCATAACTCTTGTCATGCAAGCTCGTATGTTCTTAAAGCACCTGACATCACCTTCTGCTAGTACACGATGAATTTGATCATGGAAAGTGTGTCGTGGCTCTATGATCTCAATATAAAAAATAAAATTTCACCAAAAACTGCTATTTGTTACAAGTCAGAATATATGAATATAAAGTCTAGGAACAGGGTGAATGAAGTAGTAGCTACAGGTAGTCTTATAATAAAGATCTATTTTGTAATGGTGGAATTAAAGGGATCAATCAAAATGAATGAATTTCGTTGAAAAGCACGGAACTTAAAACACACGGTATTCAATGAGATTGAATGATTCAAGTATATGTTTGTGAAGACCACTTTGGTTGATTTATCAAAATTGAAAGTCAGAAATGAACCGTTTGATATCAACTAACTAAACCTAATAGATTCCATTACAGAATCGGCAACGGAAACAAAGTGTGTAGCATTTACGACAGAAATAGCAAAAAAAAGAAATATACTTTATTTTTTCAAATCCAAATTCTATTTCGAAAGTTCTTATTCAAACTGAGTTTCACTGTAACAGGCCATATAGGTAAAAATTAAGTCCACTGCTTAGTTTACGTACATCGCTTCGCGAAGCGTTGGAGAAGAAGCAGCAAGGAACTCCTTAACAACACGTCTTGCTAAAGATTCTTTTGCTTCATATTTGTTTGTCTTAGTTTTTTATTATAAGAATACAAATGCTACAGATCAATCAGGTATGTATGTGTATAAGCTAGTAACTACTTGAATAGTCTGAAATTCTGAAGGCGCTGATCACTTTCCAAATTACTTGAAGTTTTTCTAATAACCAAAATTATTACATCAAATAACGTACATAGTAAGACAATAAATTACAAATTGTTACATTCCATTCAGTAATAATAAAAGTAAAAACATAATAACGTGAGATGTTTCGCAACAAAATTTCACGCTACATTCTGATAGTGATCGTTTTGATTGCAAACAGTTACCAAATTTTGCAAGGCCGAGGTTACAGATTCAGTAGAATAATGTCCGTAATTGAATTTGGACTATAGACTTTATGGTCTGTTTTTATTTTTTAAATTTCTAGTTCTATTTACGCCGACCTATTCGGTCTTCCGTCTTTATATTTCTTTTTCTTGCCGCCGCATCTGTTCCTATGTACCACATATGTGGCATTATGGTGTCATAGTCTACGAGTTATTGCCGAACAGATTGCTGCTTCAGCGTACCCTCGCCGCGTTTTGTGTATCGCATTCTACAGCCGCTTTGTGTTAATTCGAGATCGAAAGAACCGTTAGCAGCAGAGAGGATCAAGAGAAAACGTGGCTGCCTCAACGAAGCTCGCATGGATCGTAGCGTGTCTGGTGTGGCTCCTATCCTTGTAACTCCTCTCCTCTTTTTTACTTCCGTACCGTTTTGTGCATTCACATTTTTTTGACCTTCGTGAATTAACGTAGCCTGTTCAGAGGCCACGTTCAGAACTTCTTATTCTTATATATTAAGCAAGGAAAACAAACTTTGAAAATTCTTATTAACTAAAACACTAACTAAAATATGTTCTCATCTATATATTATGTATATAAAAGAAAGTCGTGTTAGTTACACTATTTATAACTCAAGAACGACAGTACCGATTGGGCTGAAAATTGGTGGGGAGGTAGCTTAGAACCAGGAAACGAACATAGGAATATAGGCCTTTTCATCCCGTTGGAACCGGTAGGTGGCGCTGAGGTCGGGTTCTAGAATCCTCCTAATCGCTTGGACTAATTTTGGTGATTTTGTTTTTGTGTGTTTGAGTGGGTTCCCGGGTGGTTTAGATTCACAATTAGAACCGGTAGGTGGCGCTGAGATCGAGTTCTAGATTTTTATTTTTTCAGAGCAGGACAACGTCTGCCAAGTCCGCTAGTTATATATATATTAATACGTGAAGCAAAAACTTTGTACTCATTTTTACGAAAATTGCGCGGACGGAGGAGTATGAAATTTCGCTCACTTATAGTTTATGTAGAGAAGAAGCGACGAATGCTAATATTTTTTTAAAGTTATTCATAAACAATACATTAAATCAATATAAAACACATTACACACACTATTTATATTTATATTTGACACACACACGCATATATACTCTTTTGTTTATTTTTAAAGTCAAATTAACAGTGTAGCATTGGCGAAATCTGTGCTTATAGAAGTATAGTATTTGATAACAGAACCTTATTAATGTTCAAACTTAGTTTAAATTAATTATGGTTGAATTTCTACTACTGGGCAATAAATCGTAAACAACGATAGAAGAATGACCTGTGGGTGATCCCGGTATAAAGGAATCATGTTACATTTTTAGTGGACGAACCAAATATTATCCTTCCACGTCAGAACTTATCTCGTATAAAAACTTTTGATTTGTCAAATTTGACGAGGCCTTTTACGAAATAGAAAGAAAATTGATTTCTATCAATTTTCTTTCTCTCTTGTAATTTACCTGTGAAAATAGAAAGTCTTAATTTTAATTAAATAACATGACCGCATCGACGTAATTGCGGCTTCCATTATGGTACGAGATCGTGGTAAACGTATATAGCGGACTCTTAAGTGAAAGTTACCACAAGGGTTCCTGTATAAACCTTAGTTTAAAAGGTATTAAAAATATAAAAAGGAATGACGATAGAATTTCTACCGTGGAGGAATTTGTTTTATAACGCTGATGATAGAAGTTAGTTGAGCGAAGTTCGCGTACTTCTTGCTCACACATTTTACATACATACATATATAACTTCACGCCAGTTCCCTTGCGGGATAGGCACGAACAACAGAGCGCTATTCAGGCTTATTCTTACACACCTCACTTGTTTCTTTGACATTCATAACTCTTGTCATGCGCGCTCGTCTGTTCTTAAGGCTCCTGACATCACCTTCTGCTAGTACACAATCAATTTGATCATGGAAGGTGTGTCGTGACGTTTCACGACTTCTGCATCCATCCACTTTTGCATTGTATATCTGTTTAGTCATTCTTTCATCATGCATTCTTTTCACATGCCCGAACCACCGGAGCATTCCTTTCCTTACCTTCACCCCGACACTCTCTTTCAGATCAACTATCTTTCTTACTTCGGTACTACGAACGCGGTCTGCGAGCGTCACTCCGCAGATTTTGCGCAGTGCTCGCATCTCGACCGCGTTTACTCTACTTTCATGCTCTCTCTTCCATACCCAACTCTCGCTTCATACGTGAGCGTAGGTACCAGCACCGCGTTGCGCATGGCAAGCTGGGCCTTCTGGCTGAGGTTCTTAGCGCCTAAAAGTTTACTTAACGTTCCATTCACCCTATTCCCCAAATTCACTCTTCTTTCTATATCAGCGGTGTACCTTCCATCCCTGCTAAAAGCACATCCAAGATATACAAACTCATTCACTTGCTCCAGCATAACATCATCGACTATTATCCTTGCATTCGTTTTGCATTTGCTCACACATTTTAGCAAGCGATATATCGTTTAGATTGTTATTTTTGTCAGCTATAATTTTACTTCTATTATAAATGCGAATGTGTGATGCTTATCATGCCAGAACGACTGAACGGATCAGGATCAAAAATGGCACAGAGACAGATTTGAGTCTGGAATAGTACATAGACTATATGTTGGTTATGGACCGGGAAATAATACGGCACATACTACAACTATTAGCAGAGTTTTAATCTCCTATTCATATACGCGCAGCGGTTAACAGTTTTTCCACAGGAATTGACGAGACTCCACTGCCGCTAGCCATTGTTTCGTGCGTACTCATTTCGACACGAAACTTGAAATATTATATTTTGGCTTTCTTTACGCGTATTTATTGTCTTAGCGTGATCCGTCCTGGGCCCATAACCTGTTGGTTATGGACCGGGAAATAATGCAGCACATATTATCAATATTAGCAGAGGTTTATTTTAACATGTATATACGCGTAGCGGATACTTGGATACCTAATAAACAACAGACGCTAAGACGTAGTAATATTATAATATTATTTAAATATAGAAGACTCTACAAAAAGGTTCTTGTTGAAATGAAGAGGTTTATTTCAACACTATATAACGATGACCAGAAAATATTACCTGTCCTTGGAATATGATGATATTTAAATGTATGTGAATATGTATTTATGTGTAAACATTTATATATTTTTGTAGATATGTATTTTTATGTTATTTGTATTAAGTAATAACTTCTGCGCGCGACTTCGTCCGCGTGGAATAGTTAAAAAAAAGTGAGTTAAAAAAACCCCCCGATTTTAAAACATTCTTCATTGCTGCTCCGCTCCTATTGGTTTTAGCGTGATGATATACATCCTATAGCCTTCCTCGATAAATAGGCTATCTAACACTGAAAGATTTTTTTAAATCAGACCAGTAGTTCCTGAGATTAGCGCGTTCAAGTAAACAAAGAAACAAATTCTTCAGCTTTATATATTAGTATAAGATATATCTATTTAATATATAGAACATCTGTATATACTGCATTTATATATTTATTTCTAGAATGTAAGAAATTGTATTATGTATAGCACCATCGTCATTATAATCTCAATTCATTTCTGGAGTTGTCTGGAAGAGATCGCTTTTTAGCGATAAGACCGCCCTTTGTACATAATGAGACATAGTTTTAGCCTGTAAGTTCTTTTTCGTATTGTTGTACAATAAAGAGTTATTGATTGATTGATCGATTGATAGACTCCTTTTTATCTCGGAATAATTTTTTAAGTGAGCGAAGCCGCGGCCAAGTCTAGTAACAACATAAGATTGTATAAATAAGGGTGCTTTTTTACTGTACATTAAAAAGTCTTTGAACCAGATGTTCAAAAAAGCGCAAATGAGCTACGACAATTTCCATCTGCACTTTTTCTATTTTACTTGAAAGACGCAACAACCACCTTTTTACGGTTTAGGTAGTTTGAGTGTTATGTATATAGTTGCCATTCCAAGCGCACTACATTGCAAGTGCACTAGATGCTGATCGTAAATTAAGATCGGTCGCTTGCATCTAGTAGAAATCAGGACGTGAAAGTGGTAGATTATTGTTATATTGGCCTCATGTGTTCGCTGCTGGCTCGCGTTTGCTTTCTACACAATTAAACTATAGTGAAATACAGACTCCCGGATAAATACGGGAGGCATATTATGCAAGTTTCTTCGAGTCTTTAGCCCGGGTTGTCTGGAAGATATCACTCTAAAGCGCCTAGAGCCGCCCATTTCTCCTGCCTTTACTGTTGAATGCAATTACTGTAAGTTCAATTCAAATTCAAATTTATTTAACCAAATTTCTCATTACATGACAAAGCTGTGACAAAAGATTGAGCTAAGGTACGTTATACTGGTTGTCAGGTTCTGACCGGAATATGGCTCCTAAAGAACCCTGCACTAGGCAAAGCCTGTATCGCAGGGATCATATAATCTATATATATAAAAGAAAGTCGTGTTAGTTACACTATTTATAACTTAAGAACGGCTGTACCGATTTGGCTGAAAATTGGTGGGGAGGTAGCTTAGAACCAGGAGACGGACATAGGATACTTTCTATCCCATTGAAACCGGTAGGTGGCGCTGAGATCGGGTTCTAGAATCCTCTTAATCACCTGGACCGATTTTGTTTTTGTGTGTTCGAGTGGATTCCCGGATGGTTTAGGTTCGCAATTAGAACCGGTAGGTGGCGCTGAGATCGGGTTCTAGATTTTAATTTTTTCAGAGCAGGACAACGTCTGCCGGGGCCGCTAGTTTTATATATACATGAAATGAAACAATATTCGATAAATATTTATAGTATGGAAGTGTGAGCGCTTAAGTATGTTGCGGCTGTGTGTGTGTGTGTGTGTGTGTGTGTTTGTACATTTAAGACACAATATGCAGTAGTTCTTCTGTTTGAGAGTAAGTAAGAGAATGTAAGAGTTTAAGTGTAAACTTTTTTTGCCTATTTTAATGTTAATCTAATAACTTCACCTTTGCTTAACTTAGCTATACTGTATAAGTTACTTATTGTATATGTATGTAGTGAATAATAGGTCAAAATTTGTTCATCTATAAACGAACACACATTGTATATAAGTCATATAAAACTTATATAAAATTTAGTAACGTAATAAAACATTACTTACCAACGCTTTTAAATTTTAATCATTTGCTTAGTAATTTACTACATCTTACTTAAGGTGGAGTATAATGCGTTACTTAAGATGCAACTTTGTTAATGACGTTAAATATTGACAGATAACATTTGTATATATATACACACTAATGTGGCTTTGTGTTAACGGTGTTATTTTTTAACGCTTTAAATAAGACGCATTCAGCCACAGCTGATTATTATTTTAACACTAACTAACATTTCAGAGGTTTATAATTATGTTAAAATTATTGAATCCTGTAGCGAAAGCCGCCATCTTGTAATATTAATTAGAATCAGCTGATTGTTACAAATATTAGATAGGTTGAATGTCAGCTGTCAAAATAACGATCTATAGATGCAAAAGTCGTATTTTTTATAACAGTATTTGCTTTTTTCGTTCTTTAGTCAATTATTTTGGTTACAACCTATGTTTGCCACAGATTTCGTTTATCTAACTCAAGTTAATAAATAGAAATAGTAAATAGATAATCATTAAGTTTTTAAAAGCTTCTTAGCTATTTTAAAGAATTAAGGAATTTATTCGAAACCATTAACATAGTGTACAGAAACAATTTGGTATAGCCAACAACTGTTGTAGTATAATACTGTGTGGCAGTTGTTAACGCCTACTTCTGGACAACTCGTTCGTTATATATAATGAAAAGAAGAAAATTATTTTAAATTTTATACATTTGGAAATTTTCCTGTTAATATTTGTAATGTATGTGGAAATGTATAGATGTGTGAAGGGGTGTGTATATGTATTTATGTGTATATGTATGTAGTTTGTATGTGTGTGTGTGATTTATAATTAAGAGTGTTATTGTAACTTAACATATAGTTACTAATTAATACGTTCACATTTAATTAAACTTTAATATATCTTGAAAGACGCAACCAGTTATTATTTTTTGCTATTTTTAACACTTAATGCAGATTTGTTAACACAATTTTTTTTTAATGTATCCGTGGGCTTCCGTCAGTTTACTAATGATCTGTAATCACGTTGGAACAGACTTTATATGAAGGAACATGGTTTATTAAAAATATATCTTATTTTGGTTAGCCGCTTTAGATTAGTTAAGCTGGGTTCGTTGACAAGCGTTGGGGCGTCACAGATGCAGTACCTATTGGTCTAATTCCTGTGGCGCCCCGTAAACGCGTGTGAGCTAGGGGCGCAGGTTAGGTTTAGTGGGTAGTTGGTTGACGGCCGACCATCCGCCTGAGGCCATGGCATACGCCCGATCAAGAATCCTACGCATCCCTCGGCGAGCCTCCGCCCCAGGCCCGAGGCCGGCGTCCCAAACAAAGACATTCCCCCTGCGTCATAAAAAAAAAACAAGTTGAAAAACGAATGGCAACAGACAAGTGACAAAACGAATCGCAACAAAATTTTAACTTGAAGTTTTAGGGTCAGGTTTTCAAATTGGACAAGTATTCGTTTTTCCACTTGTCCCTTGTCATTCGTTTTTCCACTTGTCCGTTGAAGTTTCACTTCTACTATGTGTCCCAGCACACATTTCGATTTTTCGCAGGTATACTGCAAATTATGATTTGGTTAGGTTAGGTACATTTTAATGAATGCATTTTTTATTTAAACATATTTTATTTTATAAAACAAAAAAACTGAATTCGATCCGAAACCGAAAAACGCATGCATAATCTAATCTAAACTTATGCCACCTCTTACCACGTCTAGTTTAAATTTATGCCGCTCCTCCACGCGGCCGTAACGCTATTTCGTGACAGAAAAATCCTAAGACCCCGTCTATATAGAAGTTTCACTTCAAAAAGATAAGCTCTGGGTAAGATTATTTTATTAACTGTTATTTTGTATGATAAATGACATATGGTATGCTAAATATGCTACGAGCAGGAATTATTTCAAATTGTACACTTACACTTCTTTAAATAAATCTATTTACCTATTTACACTATAATAAGTTGCGTGTCGATGTTGTACGATGAATAACCAAAATCAAATAAATTACCGCGTTTAAAAAAACCGTTAAAACGTAGTTTTATTTTGTACGATGAATTTAAAAATCAGTGTAATTCGAACTTTGCAGATTCCGAAAGTGACACTTAGAGATTTAGTCTGTCAGTCTGTAATGTGCATAAAACTACTGAACAGATTTGAACATAACTCGAGATACGGCTAACTCACATACATACTGGGTCAACATTTATACTTTTTATGTTGATAAATGACGTCGTTTCCGTGAGATAATCAAAAAAAGAAACTGCTGTCGCGTATTTTATGCCACTGTCACAGTTTACTAACAAACACATCGGCATGGCAACGCGTGTCGGCATTACTAATTAAATCTATACTATTATAAATTCTAACTATTTATTAGCTATTAAAAATAGACAATATAAACGACGGGGCAAATGATGCATTTTTTTTAATTCATGCCTGTTTGTTCGGTATTCACGTAAAAACTACTGGTCTGATTTTGATGTAGTTCTAACTGATCGGTAGTAAATTCTTAGACTTAAAATCTGCGCTACTTTTTATCCCGGGAATCCGTTGGGATTTTTTCTGGGAATTATTTAAAATTGCCACATCGAAAAAAAAATCGAATTCCAATGCGATATTTTCACTGATCGATATCATGAATTATTATAATAAAATGAGTAATTTTTTTATCCCGTGAATTTTCCCGGGAGTGGTTTTTAGTAGTTAGGACGCTTAAAAATTAGCTTATTCCGACTCAGTTTTCATTAAAACGATAGATTAAATTCTTTTATAAATGCTGAGGTACTTTGTATCCCGAGAATCCTGCAGGAATTTCCAGTCAAGCGTGGCTGAAGTCACGGGCATATCCTAGTAAAAGAATATAAGAAATTATAGTCTACCCTATTCATTGTTATTATCTAACCACTCAAAGACTGGTGGGCCAACTAGTCTGGTGCAAACGGCAATGACATTAGAGCAACTCTCAATGATCACGATCCAAACCTTTGGATTACATAAACTCGGAAGGCGTTACATCGACGAATATTTTCACAATATAATTGCATGGTTAGCGGATGTTGAAAATTTCAATTAACTGCCGATTAAATTAAAGGATTATGTTCAGTGACGAAATTTTTAAGCAACAAGTAGATTTTAAAACAACAAGATTGATGGATTTAGAAGTAAATGCAGATTGATATGAAATTAATGGTTTGTGTAAAGAATGATGACATGATGATTGTGTTAGAGAAGAGGTTCCTCAGAAAAGAGGATTATGGAAGGAAAGTTAAGATTGTGCCGACCCTAAGTGAATGGAAAAAACTGAAAGAAGAAGAGAACCTGTATTAAAGTACATAGATAGAGCATATCAAGAATTACAACATAGGACAAAAAAGTCATGAACTTCATTTAACAACATGCCATTTCAAAATTATTTATGAAACTTATTGAAATTAATACCACATTTTGATACATTTTTGGTAGGTTTTGGCAAACAGAATGCATCAGTAATGCCTAGCAAGACAATATTTATCATTGTTATAGTCTTTATAATCGTTTGGACAGAATATATTACTTAACTGGGAGATGTTTGTCCAAATGATGGTAAGGACTTCATTAATTAGTTTCACTAGTTAACTAACTCGTTAAGTATTGCAAATGTAAAGCAGAGTTAATTACGGGAATCGTTATAGTTATAAAACGAAATAGATCAATATTGTGGGATATAACCTGTTATTTATGATACTAGTACGCTAAGTTAGTTTGTATAAACGAGTAGACAAACTTACCATAGTCACGAGTTAGTAAAATCCAATTTCCGCATGTGTGTCATACAACATTTTTCAACATATTTGGCAGAAAACAGCACAATAGGTAATGAAACAAACATAATTATCAAACGGAAAGTCGCAAGCATTTGACGTTTCTAATATGAAAATGGCGCGCATTTGCAAATGTTGTCACATGCGCGAAGGGAAAATTAGAACTACATCTGACGTCTCATTTTGTCTACAGCATTGAAGTGAGACAAAAGTTTTGATCAAAAGCGCTTCCAAGGAGGTTCGATTATTCAGCTTATTTATTCTCGTAATATGAAACTCTTTGGTGGAATTGTTGTGTATTCTTTCCACTTAAGTACCTATTTACCGCACACCTCGTTGTATGGTGCCTAATTTTTAACGTAAATTTAACTATAAATTTCGAACAATGTATACAGGTTTCGTAATGCATTTTTTGAGCAAATGTGTTGAAAAATCTTATTTCTTCTATATGTTCTCAGCTCTTTCTATGTGAAACAAAATGAACATAAATTGCTGATGTTATAGTAAGGCTTGAAATAACACGTTTTTTAAATTCAAGTTTTAATAATAAAACTACGTTTTAGCGGTTTTAAGTGCGGTAAATTATTTGTTTTTCCGACATTTCGGCCACTGAAAAGTGGCCGTGATCACGGAAGACTAATTCAATCCAGATCCAGACTAGATCAAGTTTTAATGTCAAAAATATTATCTAAAGTAATTTTGGTTACAGCGATAGCCTTATAAGTGCTATGAAAATTATAACTTCGGTTTCCAAATCGATTTTGTGCTTGCACACTTTGGACAGGTCAAAATGCCACCATAATAATTCCAGGTTACAACAATAGTTATTGACATATTATCAAAAACTATAATTGTCTAGGTAGAGGCCAAATACATCAAATGTTTTATTTGAACTAAACACATTGCAATTTATTTGATCTAATTATTTTATAACCAAATAAAACAAATAGGCACCTATTAAAGATTGTAGAAGTTTTCACTTTCTACTCCAAATTCCATCGAAATAATTATACATACATAACTTCACGCCAGTTACCTTGCGGGGTAGGCCCGTACAACAGAGCGCCATTTAGGCTTATTTTTACACACCTCACTTGCTTCTTTGACATTCATAACTCTTGTCATGCACGCTCGTCTGTTCTTAAGGCTCCTGACATCACCCTCCGCTAGTACACGATCAATTTGATCATGGAAGGTGTGTCGTGGCCTTCCACGACTTCTGCATCCATCTACTTTTGCATTGTATATCTGTTTAGTCATTCTTTCATCATGCATTCTTTCCACATGCCCGAACCACCGGAGCATTCCTTTCCTTACCTTCACCCTGACACTCTCTTTCAGACCAACTCTCTTTCTTACTTCGGTATTACGAACGCGGTCCGCGAGCGTCACTCCGCAGATTTTGCGCAGTGCTCGCATCTCGACCGCGTTTACTCTACTTTCATGCTCTCTCTTTCATACCCGACTCTCGCTTCCATACGTGAGCGTAGGTACCAGCACCGCGTTGTGTATGGCGAGCTGGGCCTTCTGGCTGAGGTTCTTAGCGCCTAGAAGTTTACCTAACGCTCCATTCACACTATTCCCCAAATTCACTCTTCTTTCATTACCAGCGGTGTACCTGGTATAGAAAGAAGAGTGAATATTATGCGGTTTAATTTATTGGAATGCAGTCAGTTCACTTACAGACTGTATTTAAAACAGTTTCAACTTTAAGCATTCTTTTAAACATTTCATTCTCTTTTTCATTTTTAAAAAGTTAATGATTAAAAACTTTCAATTGATTAACATTTAATAAAAAACCCTAATGAATCTATTGATTGATTTTATGGTCAAAGTTATGTAGCTAAAGTTTTCTTGCTAAGCACTGTGTTAGCCAAAATATGACGCACTAAGTAGGCGATGGCATTATGTCCACATAATCAAAAGATTCATTCATATAAATAACAATAGCTCTAACTATATGCATCTGAGAGTAACGGTGCGACTCTTACTTTAGGTCAAAGGTGAATAGACAGACTGGACTTTCTATGAATTCCTTTTAAAGAAATTTGAGATAATATAACATGTAAGTGCGTCCACGGATTATGAAAGGTACCGCTGAGATGTCAAAAGTCTCTCTTCTTCGTTAGGCTAAGAAAAAAATAATCAAATATACATAATATTTCGAAAACTATTGAACGAATAGGGTTCTAACTCTTTTTTTTTAAAGTATTTTTAGGCTCTATTAGTACCTAAATTTTTTCAGAAAATTCCAATATATAGCTTCGAGAAGTTTTTGCGTTTCCTAAAAACCTTAAAATTCCTTGTACTATCAGCAAAAAAACATTCGTTACATTTTGAAGAAGAAAATATATTTACAATCAAAATTCAATGGTGAAAGTCAAATAAATAATAATTATTTACATTGCTAATTGTTGTGAGGTCAGACTATTTGGTTTTAGTTTGATAATTAATGAATTAATTGATATTATTTGTGCTTCATTTGTGCTATTAAAGTTGTAAATTAAAAATGGTTCCGGTGTTGAAATGTGGTCGAGGTAAGCCTTTGACTTGCCAAACTAAATAAATTATATTTTTTACAAATATTTCAAAAATGAGTGCAATGGCAATACGAGCAGTATTATGACTCCTGCTCAATTAGTTCAGACTTCAGCCAAGAAGATGCTATCACAGGGACCAACAATTTAGTATCAAATATTATGTTTAATTTTAATATTTATTAGTTTAATATCGTTTAATATTAGTTTCATATTAAGTACCTGCCTATAAAAATATGTAAAAAGTATTAGTTTATTTATTTATGTGCTAACCGTACACTACTGACTACAAACGTAAAATCGTCTCGAAGCTAACCAAAATAGTAATTATAAAACTTGCGCGGAAGGTTTGCCGATGATCGCCCCTCGCGCTTTCTATGACTGGAATTGGGGTTTCTAGTACTAAGAACTAGACGACCGCGGGTCGCTATTGTGGGAGGCGGGAGGGGTTGTCATCGGCAAACTTTCTGCGCACGATTTAGACTACCCGTGCGCAGAAGGTTTGCCGATAGCCTCATGATGTCACGCGTCGATGGTCAGTAGAATTGACAAAAAAGGTTACATAAATAGTTGTTACAATAAATTTATTATTTTAATTTACTATTGTATATACTTTACATAAGTATATACAATAATAATTAGTAATAAAATACAAGAAGTCATTGTCAAACAGATTTTTCAAAATGTAACTAACAATAAATGGAAAAATTGCAAACCTCATATAAAGATTTGGTACCCTTAATCTCTTTACTGTTATAGTGTCACGGTTATTTAGTAGTATAGTTGTTCTCGTCGTGTTTCTTTCTAAAGTTAATAATTATTTTTGTTATGTACCCTCTTCTTTTCTGATGATACAATCGGCCATTTCCTTAATTCAATAATACATACATACATACATACATACATAACTTCACGCCAGTTCCCTCGTAATTCAATAATAATGCTATATTTTTATTTATTCTGTGATTAGCGCCTGTTTTATATAGAGTAAGCAGTTCTCTAGAATTTAACGTAATTTTATGTATTAGTGTTTGTCTCTGTGTGATAATTATGTACAGATTATAATTCAAAATCTCTCAATTGTATATAGACGGTATTCACTACATTTTATTTTTATGTTGGCAGACGCGATAGATTTATACTGTGTTCGGCTTATTTTATTACATGTAAAACTTTAAGGGCCTCTTGCATAACGATCGCCTTTAAATAAAATTAGTTACATATTAAAGTACCTAAATACGTTTTAGACAAAACGTATTGACAGTTTTTTAAACATATTTAGCGGCAAATTTTGCGTTGTGCAAGACGCTAATTGTATTTAAGGGTGTTAAATACGTTTTGTGTTTCTTAAATAAATTTAAGCAACCTTATGCAAGCGGCCCTAAGTATAATAATGTATTATTTTTTTTTATTTTTATTGCAGGAGTTCAGCAGACAGGCAGACGGTCCACTTGATGAAAAGCGGTTACTATCGCCTATGGACATTTGCCACACCAAAGGTGCTACAAATGCGCTGCTGCTCTCTTAAAGGAGACTGGAACCTGGTCACTAATGCCGGAACACAACTCAAGGTTGTTATGGCGACATACTCTAGACCAGGGGTGGTAGCCATCCAGTCGGGCAAATGCCCTACCACCTGGCAAAATTATATAAAATATTAAATTCTTGTCATGCATAATCCTTTAATTAAAATAGTTTATCAATGACTTCAATCCGCAATCGGTTGTGCCAATTTGCTAAGTTTCTTATACTGTAAAATTGGAGGGATGTCGAGGTGTTCTAAAACTGCTTGTCGAGTGTTCAAAGTTAGTGCATAAAATGTGTTAAAACCGTAAGGTTCTCTGATTATAAGTATGTGATCAGTTGCTGTTCTTTTATTACCATAAACCCTTCTGAGTTGTTGCAAGTATTACAATAGCTATTTCTCTGCAGCATTATGTAGCAGCATAAATTAGTCATATATAGAGATTATATTCTTATTATATTTCCGCTATGTAGGTCCAGTAGTTTCTGAGAAAAATGACTGTGACGAATGAAAATAGACAGGGAGAGAAAACGGATAGGCAGATGGCTATGACGACTTCATAAGGCTCTGTTTACACCAAAACCACAAAGAGAACTGAAAAATGTCATAGATATAATTTTGAAGACATAAAAAAATTTCACAATTAATACGCAATAGTAAATCAGCCGATTAATTTAATTTATTAATATTTCGCGACAGCTCAATGTGGGTCAAATTATTTTGTAATTTTAATTAAAGTATCAGATTTCATAAACTTTAAATTTTGAGCTGTTAGTTGATTAGCATAATTTATTTCGTTTTAAAACGACAAATAGAACTGGTGAAAGATGTATTTTGGTCAAGTGCGTGTTTCGCAACGCTCGTGTTCCGTAGTGACCTTCGAACGATCGTTAAATAAATCATTTGCTTGATACGTTTTTCTGGCGGGCTTAGTACTTTTTATCCGACTTCAAAAAGGGGGACGTTCTCAATTCGACTGTATATTTGTTACGTAAATTCTTTGTCAATTGTACACTGATTTTCATTTTTTTTTCATTATTCAGAAGAGTAGGTTAGGTTATTCAGAAGGATTTGATGAGTGGACTGCAGGGAAATCGAGAACAACCCTTGTTGCACATCGCCGTGCGCCTACATTCTGCGACAGGCAAAACTTGTATACGCATGTCAGTATACAATCTCTACAGGCGCTTAATATAATATATCATTTTTAAAGCTGCTCAAGTAGTTTAACAGCCAAAAAGCAAAAAAGAAATAATTTTCTACACCTTGAAGTCGGTGCCAAGTTAAATAAAAAAAATATAAAATGCACCGACTTCAAGATTTTGCTTTTCCTTTCACCAAACACGTCTATATAGCTACGCTGCTCAGCTATAACTGAATCACTCAAGCGGCACAAATATGCAACCTTCAGTGAGAGTTATATGTTTGTGCCTTTTGCTGTCGAGACGCTTGGACCGTGGGGTCCTGAGGCAATGAGCCTCTACCAAAATTTATTAAAACGACTCATTGATTCTTCAGGTGATCAGAAGGCTGGTGCCTACCTCGGGCAACGGATTAGTATGGCGATCCAGCGAGCAAACGTAGCCAGCCTTCTGGGCACCTTACCCATAGAAGACGGTGATCCAGGCTCAGTATTCTACTTATAGTCTTGAGGGACTATGGGTAGAATACAATACAAATAAGTTAAGTTTTCTTTTATTGTATTCGATTGTTTATAAATTTCTTCAGCTTATTGTAAATTATATGTAATAACATAGGCATATATTATAATTTCTTGCACTTAATAAAAAAAAATTTTTTTTTTGCTTTTCAACTAGAAGTCGGTTTTGTTTTTGGTAAAAAAAATGAATGTAAAAGATTCTAGTTAAGAATGTAAAATTATATATGATACCCGCGGCCAAGCCGCGTGAAAAACCCAAGTTAATGAGTAGATCTATATTACTAACATAAAAAATTAATTATGTTTTTTTATATATATGTATGTAAACCTTAAATGAAAAATTATCTAACTGATGGTAAAAATCGCTTAAAAAACATACCTACATTATTGTCTACACATACCTTATCTGTTAATATTTAATGACATTACCAATTAATAATAATATTATATCAAAAATAACACATTAAACTCATCACTACATCTGTGTGAAAGGTCAATAACTACAACATTATCCCAGATGAAAAAGTAGCATAAGCTAAAAGCCCGTGAACTAAATTGTCATTTTTGTGGTTTAAAGAATGTATAACAAATAACAGGCAAAAGAACTAACTATAAATACCTATGGATGGTAAACTAAAAAAAACTGAAATAAAACAATGAAATAAACCGGCAAAATACACAGTACTTAGTAGGTATTCACATGTTTTTTCAAACTATATTTTGCTTGTATAAAAACACTAAAGAGTACTTTTGAAAGTCACAAATATATGTTAAAAATACGTCCTACTCTATGACATTGCTTCGCAAAGTGTTGTGGCTGATTTATGATATCTACAAATAATAAAAATATGGATGGATGCAGAAGTCGTGGAAGGCCACGACACACCTTCCATGATCAAATTGATCGTGTACTAGCGGAGGGTGATGTCAGGAGCCTTAAGAACAGACGAGTGTGCATGACAAGAGTTATGAATGTCAAAGAAGCAAGTGAGGTGTGTAAGAATGGGCCTAAATGGCGCTCTGTTGTTCGTGCCTACCCCGCAAGGGAACTGGCGTGAAGTTATATATGTATATATGTATGTACAAATAATAAAAATAAATATATTTGTTCTCGTTATAAAAAGAAAGTCTAATAATATCTATATGTAATATACAAAAGCCAAAATGACATGTCGGGAGACCTTTGTATTTTTTACTTGGGTATTGCATTGAAAGACTTTCATTATAATTTTTTTTCAATTGAATGTATTGTAAGATATATTTAGAAATTTCACTAACAAAGAAACAGTTACTTATTATTTATTTAAATGTGGCATCAAAGCACTTTTTTTGTAGCAACAGAAATTAGTGTACGACCATTTGTAGGTGTTAGCTATTTTTTGATGAACATAAAAACTTTTTGTATGCCCTTATTAAATTTGAATTTAATATTTTGGAATGCGTGGCTTACACTTGGAACATATCTTGTAACAACGAAAACCTCTAGTATTTATTAATCTCGTCTTCTTAGCCCCCAACATTTTTCACGATAACTCTGTGTATGAATGAAATTTAATAAGATTTCTTTACTACCGGAAAATAGTAGATAGCCTGACAACCGCTTAGATGGAAAGTGGTTACCGTCGCCAACACATTTTGCAACAACAGAGGTGCTGCCGGTTTCGAAGGAGGCCTGCAATATGGCCACTAATGCCGGAACACAAATCTACTTTCGTATGGCGGCATACTCTAGACCAGGGGTGGTAGCCATCCAGACGGGTAAAGGACTTGGTTAAAAATGAAGTAGGATTTTAAAAGCGTATTCGTTGTTTTTAGCAAGAATTGAAATTAACATTAGCTCGATATGATATAAGTGCAAAGACATATTTAAAAAAGAAGAATTTCCACTTCTTATGTTTTTATTTATTGAAACACAATCTCATTATAATTATTTAAATTTCATTATAACTCAAAATTCATCATTGTTAAAAACGTGTGAAGTTTTATGTCTAGATATTATTTACGTACAACATTATAATTGAATTTTAAACCAATTAAATTATTATCTTTGTATACCACGTTTCATAAAAATGACCCGGTCTTTTGGAGGGCTTGCGTGGGGCCATGGGAAGGCCAACTATTGCTATTGGGATGAACTGCTAGTGGAGTTTACAGATCAAGGAACATGGAAAAAATGGGCAAACGGGGACTCGACACTCACTGCATAGGCCCCTAAAAATGTCGTATAAGATTGGCGAGGGCCAACATGGGTGTGAGTGGCTAAGGGGTGTCGAGAGGTAGGCTGCAGGTTCACCGAAGCTACTTCGGACGTTAGACCATTAATCACTCCCACCCCTGGAGCTTGAGTCTTAGCTCTAGTGATCTCCATTCCGTGCTGGCTGGCGAAGGCAAGCACGGAGGCGGGTCCGAGGTGTCGCTACTCACCTAAGACGTCGCTACAAATCCCCCCTGCGGGTTTATTTATTATTATTATTATCTCTTACGAAGCCAGTGATTTAAATGCTAATCTGTTACGGATGGCATATATAAATAATAATTAAATTCCCACCGGAAAAACTTGCGTTTGTTCATTTAAATTAGTATTCAGGTTTTTATTTCACGAGTTTAGCAGACAGGTAAACGGCTCACCTGATGGACAGCGGTTACCATCGCCTATGAACATTTGTACCATCAAAGGTGCTACCAATATGCTGCCGCTCTCTAAAGAGGAACTGGAGCCTGGCCACTAATACCGCAACACGACTCAAACGTTGTTATTGCGGCATACTCTAGACCAAGACTGGTTGGTAGTTATCCAGACTGGCAAATACCCTACCACCTGTTTTGTACTTATTTAGGCAAAAACAGATTATCTATCTATTAAAGTCGCGAGCGTATTATTAAAAGGGGTGGACTTGAGGGAGAGCCATTTTTACAATTTATTAATGAGGTTAGTTAGATAAAAAAAATATTTTTGTTAAAGTTGGAAAACTAGCTGACTGCTCAGCTCATGGGAAGTGCTTACCGTTGCCGATAGACGTTCGCAACCCCAAGGGAGAAGCCAACGCGTTGCCAGGCTTTAGGATGGGACTAAGCAAGATGAAATAGGGGGAAAAGGAAGTAAGCCATCACAGCCAGTTCAAGGCCTTTTTTATTTTTATTGCATGAGTTCAGCGAACAAGCAGACGGCCCACTTGACGGAAAGCGGTTACCATCGCCTATGGACATTTGCAACACCAAAGGTGCTACAAATCCGATTGCTGCTCTCTTGGGGGAGACTGGAACCTGGTCACTAATGCGGGAACACTACTGAAAGTTGCTATGGCAGCATACTGCATCCAGACGGGCAAATACTTAGGGTAGGGTTACCTAACTGTGGGTTGTTTTGTCGCCTCTAACAAGACGCCGTCCGGCCGCAAGAAATTGTATTCTTTCTCCGTTCCTGCACGGATTAAGGCTGACCGTTTCACGCCGATATTCTGTAAGAGCGTGGTGTCACACCGGTGGAGCCGGCTCTAAGAGGTATTAAACAGGATATTAATAAAGTAAAGATGTTCCATAGAGATTTTCTATACAGGTAGGTAGATGTTAGTTAGCAAAGTCATACAAATTCTGTCTTCCTTTCTTATTTTTTCAACTCTGAGGTAAAGACTTCTGAAAAAATGGAAGATTCAAAAATAGTTTTAAAAATTAATTTCAACATGATTTTGCAAGACCCTTCTTTAGTTTTTGGCATATAGTGTATTTTCGATTAAACTTTTTTAGCATTTTGTAGCCAGATTATATTAACTAGTGGTCGAAATTCGACCATAATTAATTTAAATTATAAGTTTGAACATTATTTAGGTTCTGGTTAAAGACTATACTTCTATAATCTTACTATTACTATACTATTACTATTACCCATAACACAAGCGTGACTTGCTTAATTTGGGGATATACAATGTGTGTGTTTGTCTGCCGATTATTTATTTTTATTTATTTATTTATAATCACAGATTTCGCCAAGGCTACACTGTTAACTTGACTTTAACAATAAACAAAACAATATATATTCCTGTGTGTCTAATACATGGTAGTGTGTGTAATGTTTTTTTTATTTATTGATTTAATGTATTTTTTATGCATAATAAAAACAATATTAGCATTCTGAACTCCTATATATAAACTATAAGTGTGCGAAATTTCATACTCCTCCGTCCGCGCAATTTTCGTAAAAAGGCCTACAAAGTTTTTGCTTCACGTATTAATAATGTTTTGATTAATATTTGCTGAACGTTATTTGTAAGCGACCCTTCATTGTGCTTGGATACACAGGCACTTGGCTGATTTTTATTAAAAAAATATAACTTACCGGACACTCTTTCTGCAAGCATCCAATATTTGTTTATGATTGTTGTCCAATTACTATCCGAGTAGTAATCGTCAATCGCGATTTTCACAAATCCCGACATTTTGACAGTTTTTAGTCACACTGCACTTTAGTCAGTCACTGGCACACACACTTGTCACTTGTCTGCAGTTCGCACTGGTAACAATTTGTTTCTTACAAGCTGTCACCTGAAAACAATATTAGTCAGATTTTAGATATTTATTACTATATATATTTTAGCTGATATATTATGTACAAAATTATTCATTATTTTTTATTGCATGAGTTCAGCAGACAGACAGACGGCCCACCTAATGGTAAGTGGTTACCATCGCCTATGGACATTTGAAACACCGAAGGCGTTACAATTGCGCTGCTGCTCTCTTGAGGTAGTCTGGAACCTGGCCATTAATGCCGAAACACAGCTCAAGGTTGTTATGGCGGCATACTTTAGACTAGGGTTGGTAGCTATCTAGACGGGCAGATACCCTACTACCTGGCTGTGGGTTGTTTTGTCGCCTCTTACGACAGGCCGCCAGGTCGCAGGAAATTGTATTCTTTCTCCGTTCCTGACTGGTTATACGATTAAAAGAACAGTCCTTCAAATTTATATCATATTCTATAATGAAGGTTATTGTCAGTCAAATAAATTGAGACACTTTTATAATCTTACAAAACACCAAAGCCTCATTCAACATTTCGTATCAGCATATAAAATTATGAGATTATAACTGTAAAAAGTCAAATAACGTATTAATTATCGTTTGAACAGTATATAATAAAATATATAATATCAGCCCATAAATGTCCCACTGCTGGGTTCGGGCCTCCCATTACAGGAGGAAGGGACAGTACACCCGCCACGCTTGTCCAAGGCGGCTTGGCAGGTTTGACACATCGGTCATCTCGACGTGCAGGTTGCATCACGATGGTTTCCTACACAGTTGTTAGCACGTGGTAATTGTAACAATATGCACATCAGATCAGAAAACTGACTAAGTGGTGCATGCGTTCCCGCCAGGATCGAACCCGCGCCCTTTGAGTTTGGGACGCGTGCGCTAGCCATTACGCTACCACGACTAATCGTGGATCGTCGACTAATTATCGTTAATTAATTTTAATAAGATATTTATTTGTTCTTTTATTTTTTGCTCTTTTACATGAAGAATATTTTAAAATTTATGATGTAGATCTCTGTGGGATCTAATACTTAGGTTAGTGAAAATAAATTTCCGTTACAAAACAGATAAGAAGAAACTCGTAACTGCTAGGTTTGTACTTCGACTACTGCCCTACAACTCTACCGGATGTTTAGAGATAATTTCATCAAAGTACATAAATACTTTAGTTTAGACACGTTTATATGGATTTAAGAAGAGTTTGTACGAAACACTTAATGAAGTTAGATATATTATGCTTTATTTAGGTTTATTTTTTTTTAGGTTATTATTACTTTTTTTTTATTCATTATGTTATCATTGTTTTCTGTTATTTTTATTTGTTATTATTCCTTTCACGTGTATGTTGACTATAGTTTTAATTTTGCTTGTTTTTACCGTGAGTCGCATGACGTTTGTAACGAAGGAGGTGGACACTGAAAATCAGTGCTGTGTTGGACTGTGTTTCGGCACAGCAAAATACTGAGTGCTCACCTCATTTCGCAAATTGCAGCACACATTTTTATTATATTGTTATTTATTTTTTTACTTATTAAAAAAAAATATTAAGAAAATATATGCACATTTAAAAAAAACTAGAAGACATGATTCTTTTATAAAAATACATCAAAAATAAAATACATATTTAATAAAAAAAGATAAATTAGTTTTTTTTTCTTTCTTTAATATATTTGTTATTGAGAAATTAAGCTTATTTAGCGTTATGAAATAAAATGACACAACTTGTAAATCATTTAACAATTGTATGATGATTGATAAATGTCGATTATGAATATTTAGATCCGTGAAGTAATTTAAATTGTATATTTAAGCAATAATCACATTCATAAGGTGAAGGCAAACTTGGTATCGTGTAGTAACAACGATCCAAGAAGAAAATTACGCAAGTCGATTTTGTCGAAAGAAATCCGGTAAATATTAATATGTGTTGAACTACTATTAGTTTTATTAGAATTTTTAATTATTATTCTTATAAAATTATTCTTACTAATCTGTACATATAATAAAACTGTAGAGGTCGAATTTCTGTACAATGAAAAAAAATATGCTAAAAACCGAGTTAGGGGGATGTAAGAAGTGAAATAAAACTAATTTAGATTTTTTTCGATTTTTCTTTCTCTGTTTGTCCGCTTTAAATGAATTTTTTTATGGTGGTATCGTATATCCCTGGTCAACATATAGGATACTTTTGATCCCGAAAAATTAAAGAGTTCCCGTGGGATAGTAAAAAATTATTTAATTACTTAAACAGCTTTGAAGGAGTAATAAATACTACGCGGACAAAGTCGCGGGCACTTACTTACTCAAATATTAAATTTGAAATTTTTATTTATGAAAGCTAAACGGTTCTTCACGCAAATCGTTACTATTTATTTTATTTTCTGTTGGGTATGAAAATAATTTTTAAATAAACATTATTAAACTAATTTTTTTTTAAATATTAAAGTTTATTTGATAACTTCCAAATGAACGAGTAGTAAAGTAATTCATTCATGTATACAATATTATTATCACGTTAATGTTACGATCAATTTCGATAATTATTCAAGATACGTAATAATTATATTTTATTAAATCACAATAAATAACACATAATTATAATTTATACTATTCGTATCCAAACTGCATCCAATAATTTTTTTAAAACGCACCATAACAATAAAATTAAAATATTACTTCCCTATTCTCAGCGTATATTAAACACAGTGTAATATTATATATTCTGATAAAAACATCGTTTTGAATCACACCGAATCACATTCGCGTTTCATATCTTTGTATAGAATGAAAACGAAAACTCGTGTAAGCTCGCGAAAGTGCGCTCGCGCCGATACACCGACCGATATTGAATTGCGCGCGCTTTCTGAGCCAATCAGAACGCTTCCTGCCCCCACGCGCGGCAAGGACGTATGTGGCAAGTTATATCATACGATAGTGTGTCGTAACATGTTATCAATAGGGTTAGTTTTTCCTCATCTTTGATCTCAAGGTGGTGAACAAACGTTTTCCAATTTGAAACACTGTGTCGGATGCTGGTGTTATTTTGCAATTGTTACAAAATATTACTGTATCAAAATTTATTACGTACTTTAAGCACATTGCTTCGTTTTTCTATTTTTGGTTTATATTATTACAAGTCGTGGAAGGCCACGACACACCTTCCATGATCAAATTGATCGTGTACTAGCGGAGGGTGATGTCAGGAGCCTTAAGAACAGACGAGCGTGCATGACAAGAGTTATGAATGTCAAAGAAGCCAGTGAGGTGTGTAAGAATGGGCCTAAATGGCGCTCTGTTGTTCGTGCCTACCCCGCAAGGGAACTGGCGTGAAGTTATGTATGTATGTATCTATTATTACAAAATATATATTTTACTAGAGGTTCTGCCAGACGTTGTACTGCCATGAAAAAATAAATATCTAGGACCCGATCCTAGCGCCACCTACCGGTTGCCACTCAAACACAAAAAATATCAAAATCGCTTCCGGAGATTAGGAGGATCCTAGAATCTAATCCCAGCGCTACCTACCGGTTTTAATTGTGTATCAAAATAGCCGAGGAAACCACTCAAATACACACAAAAAAATTATCAAAATCGGTAAAGTCGTTCTCAAGTTACGGGTACATACGTTTCTACGATTCGTTCTTATTTATATATGTAGATTATAATATAAAAGAAATGTTGTAAGTAATTTTTTTCTTATATATATATTTCTTAATATGTAATTATTTCAGAAAATAACTTATTTATCCTGATGTTAATATTAAAAATTTAGTTAAAGACTAAAAAAGTTATTTGAACTATTAATAACTAAACACTTTGTCAACATTGTGCAACAACTTGCACTTGACTCGAAAGGTAGCTTGTCGTACAAGAGATTGCAATTTTGCAATATATCTCGAGATACTCTAAACCGTACGGCCTTCACTCATATTTACTACTTACGTTTGGTATCTTAATATTTCTAAACACGCGGCTAATATTGTTTCGTTAGGATATGGTTTATGTGTGAATAACTCGGGCTATCCACGCGACTTTGCTTGCGTAAACTCCCCTTTCGTATTCTACAGTTTGTTTATTTACAGAATTGGATGTATAAAATTATAGTATATGTCAAATTTTATGACTCTCCAACTGCAGAAGGCTCTGTTAATGTACGATTTTAGAGTCAAAAGTGTATATTATCAGATGTTTCATATTTTTACAAGATTCTGGTTTATTATGTTTTTGTTATTATAATAATCACAAAATAAGAAGCCCGATTTGACAGTTGTCATTACAACATATTTAGGGATTGAATCCTCTAAATCGTTAACCAAGTTAACCGATTATCACGAGAAATCGATTAAAAATTATACGACTTGGTGATCGATTGATTTATTTTAATAGATACGTCATAAAATCGATATGGGCGCGAAAGTCTTGTCACAAATCGGGTTTTGCGTACCGCATACATTTATCACGCATCGCAATTAATCTATTGAATTTTTTATTATTTTATCTGCATAATATATATTCACTCATTTTTGTTTCCAATACATATATGTATGTGTACAATTATGTAGTGTTGTTTTAGTATAAATACGCAAATAATCTAAGGTTTTGGAATATGTCTATAGTTTTTCGTAAATCGAATTCAGTTAATGATATGCAACATTTTGTAGCAACACTAAAATTCAAAATAAGACGCCTTAGAACGTAACTGCTTTTGGGATTTCGCTATTAATAAATTCGTCATTACGGAATTTATAAAAAAATAATGGTATTTTATTATTTGGAGGAAAATAAAAATTTAAATATGTTTTATAACACTATATAATGCACCAGTAAAAGATATATCTATACTATCAATTAAACAAGTTAATTGTTATTGGCTTTCAGTTTTGTTGATATTATATAAAGTTACGTTCTATTGACTTTTTTAAGTGTCAAATCGGGCTTCTTATTTTGTGATTATTATAGTATTTATTGACTGCATTTTAAACTTTATTCATAATCTTTGATAATATTTATTATAAATAATATTTCTGTATGAAGTGAAATGAAAGATTTTGTTTGGGTCATTATTTTTTTCTAAAGCCTGGAGCTGAAAATCAACCCGAGTCATCTCTTGACGCAGCATAATGCTGAGTTCTAGCTTAATTGCCATGAATGTGATGTACATTTTTCTGTGTCTTTTTTATAATTATGTATTTGTGTAGTACATGTACAATGTATTTTTATATAATTGTTTTTTTCTTTTCTGTATCTACATATCGACAATAACTATATTTTCTTCCTTTCTATCTTATATTCAGCAGCAGTCTATTGCTAACAAAGAGCGGTCGTGGCATTGACTAATAATTTTAAATCACAATAAAAAATAAAGCCTAGTCCCTAGATTTTGAAGAGGGAATGACAACTCTAAACCTTGTAGGGATCAGACTAAAAAATAAATACTATATCCCTTTCAAATATAATTATTATTCTTTTAAGTGTTTTTAGAATCGTGATCGTCTCTTTATAATGAATTACATTGTCTAGTTAATAATTGTTTTCTCATATTATTTTATCTAAGATCATTGTTATTATATGGCAAGATTAACCTCTGTAAGAGAAGCGAAATACAATTTTCTGTTTCAAATAATGGTTATTTTGTGCTGAGCAAAATAAATTTACCAATATGGACAATCCAAGTTTATTCTAATGGACTGCAGGTAGAGTATAAGATTGGTCGATAAGTAAATTGTAATTGTCTAAATGTAAATGTTAGACGTAGTATGGCGATAATACAATTTAATTAATTTCCTACCATTTTGAAGTTTAATGACCATACCGACGAGATCAAGTTGGAAGATGAAATAATTTGCATAATTATCTACATATTTTGAACGATCTGTAATTTAACTAAATAATTACAAAAATAGTGTTAAATGCTTCTTTAAATGTTTTGGTTAACTAAATTTAAAGAGATTTTAACTCTATGAGAGCACAAAATAGAACTACAAATAAGTAAATTCGAAAATGTTCAAATATTACAGAGGTAGTTCAATTTCTTCCTTTCATCTTCGGACAAAACTTTCATTAATTTCTTTACGTGTGTATCGAATACAAAAGCTTTGTAACGATTATACTAGATGGCGACACTTACAACTTTCACTGACTCCACTTATTGGCTACGTTCCACAAGAGACTCACGGCCACGTTCACAACCGCGATTTTTTCCGTTCTACTTGCTTGCGGGCTTTACAACCATAAACTCTAGTGGAACGGATTATGGAGCGTTGATGTTATTAACGACGAGATACACAAATGTCATTGGTTCATTTGAAAATCGCGCCTTTTTCAATGTCAATCGATAGAGAGAATTAATGCTCTGCGGTCAACACCCACTTCGACCCACCTCTTGACATGGGTCGTTGTGAGCGCTGTGTTATCGAAACAGCATATTACACAATACATGATTATCTTACTGACCCAAATACTGATACAGGAGTCTGATTTTGTGACATGAGAAATCCTAATTATTGTAATCTTTATTATTATAAACTACTTGACCCGGCGAACTTCGTACCGTCATATTTTCTGAATTCCTAAAAGATTTTGTTTCATGACACAAAAACAAAATCACCAAAATCCGTCTAGGTGATTAGGAAGATTCTAGAACCCAATCTCAGCGCCACCTACCGGTTCAATTTGAATCTAAACCATTCGGAAACCCATTCAAACACATAAAAACAAAATCATCAAAATCGGTCCAGGTGATTAGGAGGATTCTAGAACCCGATATCAGCGCCACCTACTGATTCCAAACAACCCACTCAAGCACACACACAAAATTTCATCAAAATCGATAAAGTCGTTCTCAAGTTATGCGCGTACATACATTTCTATGATTCATTTTTATATATAAAAAAGAAGATTGTATATTAATTTGTATTTAGAAACTAGTAGTTTTAAATTCAATTATTCTGTAAGCTACAAATGTGGCAGGATACAGTGATACCTAAATTGTTATAATTATGGACATCACATTCAAACCTGTATACACAAAATAAATTACTTTGACTTTGAAACAATGATGACGTTATTAGTGACGTTTTTGCCACGATCATAACAACCGCGGTCGCCATGTGGAACGGCTGACGGAGCAGTTTGGGGGTTTTGAGCTACTAACGGAACACGTCCATTATGAACTTGTGCCACGTCTTACATCGTTTATTCATAGACTACCTCTTCTCACTATATTTTGACACTGACAGTTACAATATCAGGTTTATAAATTTAAAAAACATAATGTGTGGCCTGGCTACCGAGTCGGAATGCGTCTTCGAATCCCACACGGCTATCCTGCATTATTCATCTGACCCAGATGAATGTGATACTTCATCTTCATCGCCATTCGACCAGGGTTTCATCAAATCTGCTGAACTGGTGGTATTCATAGGTCCTTCACCATTGCCAATTTTCCTTACAACGTATCTGTCATTTTTCTTCTTCTCTATAATTTTATATGCTCCCTAAATATTTCGGGTTTAACTTATATCCTTGTACAAATTGTGTTCTCTTAATCGCAACTAAATCTCCAATTTCGTACTGTATAGCTTGTGTTCTCTTTTTATTATAAACTTTCCTATTTTCTTCCTGAATTTTCTGAATATTTTGCCTCGCCTTTCTATAAGTTCTAATCGTTGAATTTCAAATTTTTCTTTACAATTATCTATGTAGTAATCTCTATTAATTAATTCCTCAGTTTTCAAAATTCCAAAATGACCCTTTTCATGACATTTTCTTATTATTTCATTCTGCATCTTTTTAGGTACAACAATCAGTTTAGTTCCATCTTTAGCTTTACATAAAACTCCATTCTCCAGAATAAAATTTTCATATGACTCTTTTTCTAAAATTTTCTTTAATAGTTTTATCTTCAGGTCATCATCTTGAGCTCTCTTCAGACGTGCTGTAGTTTCGGTAAGTATTAGACTAACAGGATTTCTGCTCAAAGCGTCTACGTGTCTCATTTGGGTTCCAGATCGGTGTTCTATCTTATAGTCAAATTCTTCAAGAAGGAGTGCCCATCGAGCAACTCTCGGAGGTAAGTCTTTTTTCTGTAACGTCATAGTTAGGGCTGAGCAGTCAGTCACAATTTTAAAGCGGACTCCAAGTAAGTAAACTCTGAATTTCTTGACAGCTTCTACAATAGCTAAAATTTCTAAGTAGTAACTATGGTATTTCTTCTCAGCAGGAGTAGTCTTTTTGCTCATATAGTGAACAGGGTGTAGCTGATTGTCGTGTGGATTCCTTTGCAATAAAACAGCTCCATATCCGTCTATACTTGCGTCTGTATGTAACTCTGTCTCAAAATTAGGGTTGTAAATTCGTAAAACTGGTGAGGAACATAAAATATGTTTCAATTCTTCGAAAGCTCTCTCACACTTTAGATCAAAGTTAAACATAACATTAGTCTTCAATAATTCTGTTAGTGGCTTTGCTATTATTGAGTAGTTCTTAACAAATTTTCTAAAATAGCCAGTCAGTCCTAAAAATGATCGTAATGATTTGATATTATGAGGCTTTTTAAATTTTGCAACAGCATGTATCTTTTCCTTGGAAGGTCTTATCTGATTATCACGAATTATGTAACCTAAATAATTTATCTCGTTCTGTAAGAAATGACATTTCGCCCAATTAAATTGTAAGCCAAACTCTTCAGCTTTTCGAAGTACTTTCTCTAGTTTAACAAATCCTTCTTCTTCTGTCCTAGATGGTATAATCAAATCATCTAAATAGGCAAGAACAGTGCCCTCTGACATTAAATCTTGAAAGATATCATTGATAAAGCGTTGGAATACAGATGGTGCGGTGCATAAACCAAACGGCATTTTCTTAAATTCATATTGCCCTTGTGGAGTAACAAATGAAGTGTATTTTTGACTATCCTCGCAGACATCAACATGTAAAAAACCATTCTTCAAGTCAAGTGATGTAAATAGTATTGCTTCTTTCAATTTGTCTACTTGATCCTCGATGAGTGGAAGTGGATATCTTTCCTTTATAATCTTCTTATTTAGCTTTCTAAAATCTATACATAATCTGTAGCTTCCATTTTTCTTTTTCGCTAACACGATAGGGCTTGCATATTCCGATTTACTAGGTTTAATTACTTCTTGATCTAACCATCCTTGTATCTGTTTATTAACTATGTCCTTTTCTAGAGGTGACAGCCTTCGTGGAGTCTGGTGTATAGGATCTTCATCAGTAAGTATGATTTTCAATTTAACATTTGATTCCTTCTTTCTAGTCTTCAAGTTATCGTAATTATCCAATAAATGTTTAATCTTGTCTTTATATTTCAGCTTCTTGATATCATATTTCTCATCAAATTCTTCTTCGTAGTCATTAATTTGTGTAAGGTGTAATATTCTTTTTACAGAGATCCCGTCGGCAGAGAAAATAATTTCAACGTCTTTTAATATCGGGTTTCCAAGTATGACATTAACAGGTATTACATCATCGTCGATAACATGCATCAAGGTTTCAAAATGAACGTTGTCTATTTCAACTTTTGCCATAAAAGATCCCTTCGTGCAAACTTCGTACTCGGCTATTCCTGATAATTTGAGAGTATCTTTAATATTATAATCATTATTCTCGAGAAAATTTTGTTTGTAATAACTCTCACAAATTAAATTCGCATCGCTTCCAGTATCAATAAAGGTTTTAACTGTAACTCCGTTAATTTTCGCTTCTTTATATGGCTTAACAACATCTGTACTAACTTTCTCATCTTGAATTTTCAGTGTCTTATTTGTAGAACTTTGGCATTCTTTTGACTTATGTCCATATCCATTACATTTGAAGCATTTTATACCTTTAGTACAAGCTGGTGATTGGTGATCAGTTTCACCACAATTGTAGCATCTTTTGATGGTATGATTTTTACGTCCGGTTGTCATCTGAATAGGTCTTTGTTGCATCTTGTGTTCTTTAATCTGTGCATATACTTCAAGTTTCTTTCTAAATTGTTTGATATCAGTGGCTCCGTAAAGAATGGCCTTATTTATTTCAGAATCACGAATTCCATCAATAACATATTCAATAAGTGCCTCATCTTCTAAATTTCCATGCAACGCCAGTTCTTTCATATGTAAAAAATACTGTTGATATGTCTCATCCGGTTTCATTTTGCGTGATGCTAATTTCTTGTGAATGCTAGCACTATTTAATTTCGAACCAAATTCTTCTAATAAAGATTCTTTTAATGTATCCCATGACGTAATAGAGCCTAGCGATCGTAAAAATAATTTAGCTGTACCTGAAAGCAGTCTCTTCGCGTAAATAAGTTTTTCAAGATTATTCCATTCCATTAAATTTGCAGTGTCATTAAAATCGGTCAGCCAATTCGTAATAGGGTAGGTATCATCGCCTGTGAACGGTGTCATTGATTTTTCCAAGTCGCTAAATGAAATTCGTACTCTGTAACCAGCTTCTGAACAATTACTATCTGAGTCTTCGATATCTTTATTTTTCTTCGGTGGCATCTTGTATGATTGGTTGTAAGTCTTTCAGTCGTAAAAAATAACCAATTCATAAAACGTCTTCATAAAAGAAAAATAATAGTCTTTATTCCAAATTCTGGGAAATTTTATGCGCTGGTATCATTATGCAAATTAGTGTCGGTAAAACAGCACACAATGACTCGTCTTCAATTTTAATTTCGAGGTTGTTTCGTAATCTTCAGATCAAAACTCACGTTAAAACAATGCTTCGCAGGATTCTTACATGATCCTGTTATGATCCTGGCACGAGCCCCCATAAAGTTGTGGGTTTTGTTTGAAGAAAAGCAAAACAAACTTCCTTAGAACAGTCTTACATCGTTTATTCATAGACTACCTCTTCTCACTATATTTTGACACTGACAGTTACAATATCAGGTTTATAAATTTAAAAAACATAATGTGTGGCCTGGCTACCGAGTCGGAATGCCGATATTTAAGTTATTGTTTATATTCATAATTTAGTATTTTTTAAATTTTTTATTGCAAGAGTTCAGCAGACAGGCAGAGGGCCCACTCGATGGAAAGCGGTTACCATCGCCTATGGACATTTGTAACACCAAAGGTGCTACAAATGCGCTGCTGCTCTCTTAAGGGAGACTTGAACCTGGTCATTAATGCCGGAACACAACTCAAGGCTGTTATGGCGGCATGCGACCAGGGGTGGTAGCCATCCAGTCGGGTAAATACCCTACCACCTGGCTGTGGGTTTTTTGTCAGACCGCCCGGTCGCAGGAAGTTGTATTTTTTCTGTTTCTGCACGAATAAAAATAAGTAAGGCAATAAGTCATATAAATTAATTGCATAAATAAAAATAATGCTAAATCCAATCCTTCACTTATGAACCTACATAAATACTTTATACTAAAACTTTATTATCTTAGGGTCATAACACGGATAAAGTCATTTTAAAATACTAATCTATCTGTGCAAGAACGGAGAAAGAATACAATTTCCTGCGGCCGGGCGGCCTTTCGTATAAGGCGACAAAACAACCCACAGCCAGGTGGTAGGGCATTTGCCCGACTGGATGGCTACCATCCCTGGTCTAAAGCATGTCGCCATAACAACCTTGAGTTGTGTTCCGGCATTAGTGACCAGGTTCCAGTCTCCCTTAAGAGAGCAGCAGCGCATTTGTAGCGCCTTTGGTGTTGCAAATGTCTATAGGCGATGGTAACCGCTTTCCGTCAAGTGGGCCGTCTGCCTGTCTGCTGAACTCCTGCAATAATAAAAAAAAAACTAATAACAAAAATGCAATACGAGTATAGTAATATACAAACATGCAATTATAAAACATCGTTCACATGCATAATGTACATCTCGCAATGGTTATATGCAAATTATATCAGAATGATGCAAAAATAACCAGCAATTTTGATTGCAATCATTATCTATATATAAATTGCGTATTTTTTATGTTCTGCATGAATGGATACTTGCAGTTGTAAAAACTGTTTGTTTGGTTATATGCTATATTTTATATATATTATAGCTATATTTTAATTTGATAAATTTGTAATGGATTTATTTACACAATATTTATACATATAATAAAACTGTAGAGGTTGAATTTCTGTACAATGAAAAAAAATGATAAAAACCGAGTCAGGGGATGTAAGAAGTGAAATAGAAATAATTTAGATATTTTTATTTTTTTTGTTTCTCTGTTTGTTTGTTTGTACGGGCTAATCTTCGAAACGACTGAACCGATTTAAATGAGATTTTGTATGGTGGTAGCTTATATCCCTGGTCAACATATAGGATACTTTTGATCCTGAAAAATTAAAGAGTTCCCGTGGGATAGTTAATAAAACTTCCACGTGGACGAAGTCGCGGGCAGAAGCTAGTATTATAATAAGCCGTGTAACTTAGTGGTTAACGCTTTCGCTTATCAAACGCCTGTTGCAAACTGCCGCGGATTCAAATTCCGGCCAGGAAGCATGCACCACTTAGGCTGTTTCCTGACTGATGTGCATGTTATGAATGAAAAAATCGTGTTTAAGCCTGTTTAACTAATCGAGATAACCGGTGTGTTAAACTCACCAATCCGGCTTGTATAAGTGTAGTTGGTATACTGTCTATTCTCTCCTAAACAGTAAGGAGGTTTGAGTTTAGTAGTGTAATGACTATTGGTTATTATTAGTACACTGAAGAAAACTTTTTTATAAATAAACCTAATTCGTTATATTTTATTCTATTTAGACGGCCTCTGTGGTTGAGTGGGCTAAGCCTTTGCCGGCTTACCTCACTGCAACGCAGAGGCTCCGGGTTCGATTCCTGGTATGGTAAATTTCGGAAACGTATTTTCTTCGTTATTTACTATGGTCTGGGTGTCTGGGATCGGCCCCAGAGTGGTCCGTTGTATATTACCCATAACACAAGCGTAACTTGCTTAATTTGGGAATATACAGTGTGTGTGTTTGTCTGCCGATTTATTATTATTATTTATTCTACATTATACTCCCTTAGAATGCTTTCTCATTTGCCGGTGCAGCAGCGGCGCGGAAATGCTCGGTATATATGCGGTACCGAACGCTTACTAACCGCCTATACCTATTTCTATGAGCGTTTCCTGTTTCGCTCAGTATTGATGCGGGAGCGGCATACACTGAGCATTCCAACTCAAAATTGTTGAGAAACAAACCAAAGGAAATGATTAAAATTTATAATCAATGACGTAGCAAAAACCGAATTTTATTATGCACACAACTGATTATCTCTGTTAAAAACGTAAGATTCACATTATTTAGAGCCTTATAAGACCTTCACCTAGTTATTCAAGTTTTACTGGCTTCCACCATAATATTTACGCGGGCATTTCACAAGATTACTCGTATTGGGAAAGCGACCTTGACGCTTGGTCTGCTCGGAAGATATTTGCTTAGATGACAGGTTTGATTTGGTTGACCTTAACAGTTGGTCAAGACATAGTAGCTTAGCAGCTAACGCACCCATATCTCGTTCTAATAATATAATGTCGAATGGTGTTCAGCAAGTACTTACAACGGCCGCTCTGTGACGGTTTAAGAAAATATTGCGTGGTATATTCCGGGCTGGATTTAGCTTAAGTGCCGCCCTGGGGCACCGTGAAAAATACCACCCTATATCTGTATCCTGCACTATTTGAGTAACTAGACCTCAAAAGGTAAATATTCAATGAGAAGTCGATTTTTAAGATTTAGCATGAAATCAATAATTTCTAAATTTTTGAAAATATTTTTTATAGCAAAATAGATTTTTATAGCAGTAAGTTGAATTTTTTTTGCTGATACTCCAAATTTTACCGCCTTCGAAAATTTCGCCGCCCTGGGCACTAGCCCCTAGCGCCCCTAGTACAATAGGTAAATATTGATAAATTGGCCTACAAAGCTCTTTTACTATCACTTTACTACACATATAACTCCTTCATTACTTACTATTTTCGAAATCAAATTCAAAAAGCGTTGTTTTAAGTTCTATTGTGATTTCCTTGCCAGTTTACATTACATATTTTACACATTACATTTTCCTTTAACGTATTTTTTTAATGTCACAAAACTCCTTCATCTACTCATGTCTTCAAATCCATTTGCTAACACGGATATCATATTTAAGCAGAAAATGGAATTTTCTTGTTTTATCTTCCCATAAATGGATAAGGGTACACAACAGAAGAATAAAACGATTACTGTTTAATTTGGTATGATGGCATATATCATACGCCATCCTCTTTAAATTTTGTCCAGTAAGCCCAGTAGTTTCTAAGAAAAATTCCTACGACATACGTAATCATATGAATGATGTCAATTTAATTAGGATTTTGTTTTTATCGAAATGACCATGAAACTTTAATTATATAATTATACTATTACTCCAGGATAGATGCTGGTACCTACGCTCACGTATGGAAGCGAGAGTTGGGTATGGAAGAGAGAGCATGAAAGTAGAGTAAACGCGGTCGAGATGCGAGCACTGCGCAAAATCTGCGGAGTGACGCTCGCGGACCGCGTTCGGAATACCGAAGTAAGAAAGAGAGTTGGTCTGAAAGAGAGTGTCGGGGTGAAGGTAAGGAAAGGAATGCTCCGGTGGTTCGGGCATGTGGAAAGAATGCATAATGAAAGAATGACTAAACAGATATACAATGCAAAAGTGGATGGATGCAGAAGTCGTGGAAGGCCACGACACACCTTCCATGATCAAATTGATCGTGTACTAGCAGAAGGTGATGTCAGGAGCCTTAAGAACAGACGAGCGTGCATGACAAGAGTTATGAATGTCAAAGAAGCAAGTGAGGTGTGTAAGAATAAGCCTAAATGGCGCTCTGTTGTTCGTGCCTACCCCGCAAGGGAACTGGCGTGAAGTTATGTATGTATCTATACTCCAGGATATAATATTTCAGCAGTTTACACTTTGACCACTAGTCCTTGTAGACCGTCAAGGTGAAATATATAAAGTTGACAAAAATTGGATATCAAAATATTTCACAAACTGCACAAATGTTGAGAAAGTTGACCTTGTGTTACTAGTGTTAGATGGCCCAGGTTTTATTAATGCTAAGGTCGTTGAAAGTGTGCAAACTGCTTAATAGTCTGTTATCACGCAATTATTGTTTTAATACTTGAATGAGTCCACCGGCAAATAGTTTCTTCAAAGACATTTGCCACACGTAATTAGAGGTTTGTTTCATACTGCGCAGCGCGAATCAGAATTCAAACCATCTAGCGCGGCAATGGAACCAGCTATCTGGGCATGCTTCCCTCTGGCAGTGGTCTGTTACATAGGTAGTCCATTTTACTATATACTTTTACACTAGTTGTCCAACAAAACAGGAGAAGAGATTGGACTCCTAATCAGCCAGGTGGTATGGCATTTACCCGTCTGATAACAACCTTGAGTTTTGTTCCGGCATTAGTGACCAGGTTCCAGTTTCCCTTAAGAGAGCAGCAGCGCGTTTCTAGCAACTTTGCTGTTGCAAATGTCTATGGGTGATGGTAACCGCTTTCCATCAAGTGGGCCGTCTGCCTGTCTGCTGATCTCCTGCAATAAAAAAAATCGTTTTGGAGTGACAGAATATGTATTTTATTGTTATACTCCTCTATTACGAAATACATCTTCTGTCACATCACAAGTCTTCATGTCATTCTTTACACAATCAATTCATGCATGCAGGACGATCTGTATTTACAAAAATCTAGAGCGGTCACTTTAAGGATCGTTGGAGCAAAGATGGAAGTTAACCTCTGACTTTAATTGACAAGAAGCTGAACTGGACGAAAAAAGGTGACGTATTCTTTTTCCTAAGACAAACTTTGAGTCGCTTAGCTAAGTGTTAAGTTATTTTATGATATTTAAATTAGTTATGTTTTGTGAAAACTAGTTTTGCAAAAAAGACCAGGATTGTAGTACCCGGACCTTCACATTTGACTTAAATTTCCACACGGCTTTGCTTCAGTCATAATAATTTTATGTTTTACTAGCTGTGAACGCGACGTCGTCCGCGTGGAATTTGTTTTCAAAACCCCCCGTTTTTGAAACATTCTTCATTCGTGATCCGCTCCTATTGGTCTTAGCGTGATGATATATAGCCTATAGCCTTCCTTGATAAATGGTCTATCTAACACTGAAATAATTTTTCAAATCAGACCAGTAGTTCCTCAGATTAGCACGTTCAAACAAACAAACTCTTCAGCTTTATATATTAGTATAAGATTATCATTCCCAGCGTACTCTACCTTCATATTAGTATGAAGGTTCATTCGATGAGAATATGGTCTAGAAAATTAGTTATTTTTTAAACATGGACGTTGTTCGCCCTTTAATTAAGTACCCATCAAACCGGTCGTTATGAATGGCTTACGAAATGTGTGTGGTAAGACGACCTTCCGAGGTGACTGGAACGCCTTGCGCTTTTGCTATGCTAGTGCATTATCTAAATGGTCATTGTTACTTTCTTTACTTTTCATGATTAAAAGCGCTTTTAGGAAATCATGGAAAAAGTAACTAAGGGCCGATTTTTCAATCATCAGATAAAAGTTATCAGTCGAATCTTATACTCTTATACTAATATATAAAGCTGAACAGTTTGTTTAAACGCGCTAATCTCAGGAAGTATTGGTCTGATTTGAAAAATTATTTCAGTGTTGGATAGCCCATTTATCGAGGAAGGCTATAGGCTATATATCATCACGCTAAGATCAATAGGAGCGGAGCAGCAATGAAAAATGTTTCAAAATCGGGGGGGCTTTGAAAACAAATTCCACGCGGACGGCGTCGCGGGCACAGCTAGTAAATTATAAGAATTCAAAAGTGAAAACATTCGACTGTTTTATTCATCCAAATGACATTTTTAATTTTTCTACGTTTTACGGGAGCGTGGAACAACTTCGCTTCCTGGCCTTGTGTAAGTGCGGGAGGACCTTCCCCTGGGTTTCGCCTTCTACTGATTTAACGACTAATATATTCGACATCTATATAATATAGGTATAATATCAGCCCATAAATGTCCCACTGCTGGGCTCGGGCCTCCCATTATAGGGGGGAACGGACAGTATACCCGCCACGCTTGTCCAAGGCGGCTTGGCAGGTTTGACACATCGGTTAATTCGACATCTATTTCATACTAAACAAAAAAATTAAAAAAATTATTAACAGACTTTATTAAGTTCTCGCATATGTTTTTTAAGTTCACGTTTATATGTTTTAATTTTTTTGCTAGCCGTAATAAGCGTGACTGTGTAGACTATAATCACCGGAGAGCTACTATGATATAAAATTTTGTACAGTGCATTTTTTACATTTTTTCATATAAATTTTAACAGAGGCCGCAGATTTATGTACGTTGCGTATTGTGCAATGGTGTGAGTGGTCGGCACGCAACGCGCAGGATATTGCAATTGTAATTCAAGGACCGGACTCAGACCGAGACGGGGTTCCGATTCTACCATGTTGAGCGGTATTAAGAATTACATATATTACATAACTTCACGCCAGTTCCCTTGCGGGGTAGGCACGAACAACAGAGCGCCATTTAGGCTTATTCTTACACACCTCACTTGCTTCTTTGACATTCATAACTCTTGTCATGCACACTCGTCTGTTCTTAAGGCTCCTGACATCACCTTCTGCTAGTACACGACCAATTTCATCATGGAAGGTGTGTCGTGGCCTTCCACGACTTCTGCATCCATCCGCTTTTGCATTGTATATCTGTTTAGTCATTCTTTCATCATGCATTCTTTCAACATGTCCGAACCACCGGAGCATTCCTTTCCTTACCTTCACCCCGACACTCTCTTTCAGATCAATTCTCTTTCTTACTTCGGTATTACGAACGCGGTCCGCGAACGTCACTCCGCAGATTTTGCGCAGTGCTCGCATCTCGACTGCGTTTACTCTATTTTCATGCTCTCTCTTCCATACCCAACTCTCGCTTCCATACGTGAGCGTAGGTACCAGCACCGCGTTGTGTATGGCAAGCTGGGCCTTCTGGCTGAGGTTCTTAGCGCCTAGAAGTTTACCTACCGCTGCATTCACACTATTCCCCAAATTCACTCTTCTTTCTATATCAGCGGTGTACCTTCCATCCCTGCTAAAGGCACATCCAAGATATACAAACTCACTCACTTGCTCCAGCATAACATCATCGACCATTATCCTTGCATTCGTTCTGGTTTCTTCTCTTTCAAACACCATAACCTTTGTTTTCTTCGCATTCAAAGGTATTAAGAATAACTTAACAATATCTATATACTAGTTGTGGTAAAACAAAACTTCTTTCACATCCAGTTTACATTATGCCATTAGTGAGTTGCAGCGCCAGTAGCAAAAAAATTACAGCAGTATCTCTTACTTTTCTTTCAACTACTTCCAATTATTTGGAGTCAACACAATGTCTTTTTCTTCCATAGATCTCTATTCGGACATACGTCCTCTGTCACGCCGCAAATCATTATATCATTATCATCCTTCACAGGACACATTCATCTCTTTTTGGTCTACCTTTACATTGGTATCCGTCAGTCTTCCAGTTTAACATTATTTTTGTCAAGTGTCTTTCATCCCTCCTCTATTCATGCTCATACCACCTTAGCCTTCTTCCTCTCTTTACGCTTTATTTTTCTATCCATCGGAAACAGTATTTTTTCAGAATGAAAGGTATCCTATGTTCTTTTCTGTGAACCTGACAACGTGTATGCAAAATTTCACGATAATCGATTCAGTAGTTAATATGTGATATACGCAACAAACAAACGCACATTCGTATTTATAATATTAGATAGGTTTAATACCAGAAAAAAAAACTTTATATGTCTTTGAAATCATACTGCGCACATGGACGAGAGTGAGCTTTGCTATAATTAAAGTTCATATGGAAAAAGACAGAAAGCTAGAATTTGTACTTATATATTACTAGCTTTCCCGGCAGACGTTGTTCTGCCCTGAAGAAATAAAATTTAGAACCCGATTGCAGCGCCACCTACCGGGTCCAAATGTAAGCTATCCTATCTTTCAAGTCGGATCAAACTGCACACGGTGTGCAAATTTGATTAAAATCGGTCAAGTAGTTTAGGAGTCCATCGCGGACAAACAACGTGACACGTAATTTATATATATGAAGATTATATGTTATAAAAACATGAAACTATATAAAATATTCATTGTTTACACACATAATGAGAGTGTCAGACACATATCAGTCTGTCAAGTCATTGTCAAACCGTAGAAAAAATATTTTAAATATAGCTATTAACAATGATTGTTATAAACATTGAGAGGTATGTGTACTCTTTGACAAAAAAGCCTCAATAACGTTGAAACTTAAATAATAAATATGTAATAAATAAGAGTAGAAATACGACCGACTTCGACTGTTTAAAAAAAAAACCTATGTGCTCATGAAACAAATGAATATATTTCTGAAATATTTAATACTGTTATTAACAAGGTGCCTTGTGGGATATATGATATTATTTTTATATCAGTGCTAGGACATGCCTACGACTTCGTCAACGCTTGGCTTCAAAATCCCGCGGGATTCCCGGGAAAAAAAGTCTTATACATTTTATTACATAAAATTTGCTATCGATCAGTGAAAAAATCGCATAGCAATTCGATATTTTTTAATCTGCCCATTTTAAATTATTGTCAGAAAAATTACCGCGGGAATTTCGGGTTTAAAAGTAGCGTAGATTTTAAGTTTAGAATTAGCTGTCCACCAGTGAAAACCGCATCGAAATCAGCTTATTAGTTTTTACGTGAATCCCGAACAAACAGACAGGAAAATGTAAAAAAATGCATCGTGTTCTCCCTACTATTTTAAATAACTTTAGTGGTTTAGAATTTTATAATATGTATTATAGATATTTGCCTGAAAACTGGTTTTCATCAGAACTTATATTGATTAAAATTTTTGAATTGAAATCTGACTTTTGTATTTACATTAAAAAAATCAATTTGGCATTGGACTAGAAACCTCCTCGATAGCTTAATTATGATTATTAATTAATTAATTAATATTATTTATTTGATTAAACTCAAAAGAAGCCAAATTATCAATTTCTAAAATGATTACAAGTGATTCAATATTATAATTGGGTTGATGTATCATTTTTATTATAATAAATACAAAGAGTATATAGAGTTTTATAACAAACTATCTTCTTTCGCTATAATTAAAAAGTGTTATCAAATTAACAATAAATTTTGAACTCGATATACCCGAGTACCGAAAACACGTCGACAATTTCCGAACCAACCCGACCGCGCGTTTGGCGTCGCTATGGTAATTTCTCATACTAACTCATCGTAGCTTCGTAGCACACAGCTGATGATGTAGCTACGATGAGTTAGTATGAATTTGATATATTTTTAATTTTAGCAAAAAAATGTTATTATAAAACTTATAATATGATCTTTCCATTTATTTAAAAAAATAAAATAAAACAACAGCCCAATTTTTATAACTGCAATCAGCCTAATCAATTGTGGCCCCGGACAGACGCAGCCTAAATTAAACAATAATTACTCAGTTTAATAAAGGAAACAACAATTCCATATGTTTTCGTGATAAACAAGTTCTTCAGAATACACTATAATTGCTTAGAGCGTCATAATCGCCATTGCGTGCTTTAGATGCAACGTATGTATACGCTCAAATGTACTGATAGTATGAAAATATGTTTAATTTCAATATTATTATTATAAATTAGCAGTGGCAACGAAATTTCTTTCGGGGGTTTTTTTTAATTGCATGAGTTCAGCAGACAGGCAGACGGCCCACTTGATGAAAAGCGGTTACTATCGCCTATAGACATTTGCAACACCAAAGGTGCTACAAATGCGCTGCTGCTCTCTTAAGGGAGACTGGAACCTGGTCACTAATACCGGAACACAACTCAAGGTTGTTATGGCGACATACTCTAGACCAGGGGTGGTAGCCATCCAGTCGGGCAAATGCCCTACCACCTGGCAAAACAATGACGTATTTTGTTACTGAATTATAATGGCGACACCAAAATCCTGAATTAAAAAAGTATCTTGCTTAAAAAGATATATACTACACTAATGCAGCAATACATATTTAAATATTTAATTTTTGCCGAACATGTAAGGCATTTATGGAGATATAAGTTGCAGTATGATTTTTTTATATTTCTTGTCATTATTACCACGGTAATAGTTTTTTGTCTCTAACTATGTCTTTGGGACTGAGGACCAGCACAAGGTCCCCGCTAGGCACTGGATGAGGAAGGCAGTGAATCGTGATGAGTGGCGTCGACTTGGGGAGGCCTAGCAGTGGATGGTATTTGGCTGACGACGACAATGTCTCTGTCTTACTGAGTATGCACTATCTGCTACAACCCTATTAATTCTTCGAAAAGTAATTGTATAATATATTTTTGTATTTATTAAAAAAGAGCTGGAGATAGATAAATATGAAAAATAATTTTTAGCTAGACGTGTTGCTAGGGAGTTTCTTCTCATTTAACAGAGATACACGTTGTTGCAAATGTTTATAAGCGATGTTAACCACTTTCCATCACGAGCCTTTAAAATGTCTGTTCTACTCCAACCATTAAAAAATTTAATGGTTTTAATTTTAATTTTGGAAAATTTCAGAGTTCCCACAGTCACAGGTTGTGGCTTGTGAAAAAACCTACTCTGTATTATAGAAACAATCAAGATAAGACAATGACAGAATAGGAAAAACCGAATCTTAAAAAGATTGCAACATCTCGTGTTGTAACACTATGTCATTACTACGTAGTTAGTACTAGATGAACTTGACTGATCCAAGCCCTTGATTTTCTTGAGATAATGATTAATTCAGAATTTTAATGACGTAATTGCAACATAATTAAAAAAACTAGTTTTAATTGTTTTCAATAACGCGTTCTTACTGGAAATTTCAGTTTTTTATTTGCGTTCATGTAATAGTAAATCCCCTTTTTGCTTCAATAACAAAATCTTGATAGAAAACAGTTTCTTTAACTTTGAGAAAATAATGGTTTCGAAACTTTTTTACAAGCTTTTCTTTAACTTGCAATGGATGTACCTATGTATGTATGTAAGTTCGGGTGGAATCTTGCAAGTTAAATTTGACCAACTTCCCGGTTTCCGATTGAGCTGGAATTTTGCACGCTTATGTATATCGAGTGACAATGCAATAATATGGTACCATGGAGCTGATCTGATGATGGAGTCGGAAGGTGGCCATAGTTTGTTGTTTGGGCTCATTTCACATGTCTTGGCTAGCACTCTGCTGCTACATGATATCCAGGAACTCAAAAGCTTGTATTTAAAACCTTTTTAAAACAGCTTATTTCTGTCCATCTTCGATGTATTTTAAAAGATACCACGTTTTTCCTTTCTTTGACTCGACCCACGGGAGAAGAGATGAGCGCGCTTAGAATACGGCGGCCTTCCTCTCGACGGCACTAGTGGCGGTGGAAACTACCACGCTCTCTTCTCCTGGGGCCTACCCGCGTCGACCGTTCTGCAATAGTCCTTCTTTTTCAGAAGCGGGGGGAATAAGTTCATTTCGCACCGTCACGGTCGTTTGCTGGGGATTGGACCAAAGCGATGAGAGGAAGCCACGCCAGTGGCCACCAGAGTCAATCGCCAGCATTTGTGGAGACTAGAATACTCAATACTCTACTAAAATCACCCTCATCTCATGTGCCCCGCGCTTATGGCAGGAAGAGCGTGAGACTTAGAACGTAGTTACGGCCACGCTGATCTTAGCGCATCAGTGCTTGAGAGTGCCCCGGGAAGCAGAGCAAACTCAGTTCGTCAACAGGGGGATGACTCCGCCGCTCCCTAAATGATCCCTGCAGCGGTATTACGGGAATTCTGCAATAGTCCTGCATTAACTGCATTACTTAGATTCAATCCTACAGTCTCTCATAGTGTAATGAGTTTCTTTAAAAATATCCCACGTGTTTGATTGTTAAGTAAATAAGTACATATGTAGCTATATTATATTTTTTTACGATCTATTGTTTAAAATAAACTCTAATAGAATAAATTAGAGTTTATTTTAAACAATTTAATTAAATTTCCTCTGTTATTTTATTATTATTTTCCTGTTATTGTTATTTGACTATTGACGCTTTTTCTTTTAAATGTAATTATAACATAATCTATACATATAAAAAAATTGTAGAGGTCAAATTTCTGTACAATGAAAAAAAATGCTAAAAACCGTGTCAGGGGGATGTAAGAAGTGAAATAGAACTAATTTAGGTTTTTTTAAAAAAATTTTGTTTCTGAGACCTCCGAAAATTTTTGAAACGACTGGACCGATTTAAATGAAATTTTGTATGATGGTAGCTTATATTCCTGGTCAACATATAGGATACTTTTGATACCGAAAAATTAAAGAGTTCCCCTGGGATATTTAAAAAAAACTTTAGTTACTTAAACAGCTTTATTATACAACTTATGACCCTAGTTAAGTATTGATATTGCCGGTATCATCATCATACAATAAAACAATTTATACATTAAAAAACAATTAGGCTATATATCATCACGCTAAGACCAATACGAGCGGAGCACCAATGAAGAATGTTTTAAAATCGGGAGGGTTTTTTTTAACTTACTTTTTTTAACTATTCCACGCGGACGAAGTCGCGGGCAGAAGCTAGTTTTGTAATAAATATTTTTTGAAAATATCCATAACCGATTTCGAGCACGAGTTCCGCTTGGCTGTCTGCTCTATTCAGGCAATAAGCAATGCTTTCCGGTCAGGATTTTAACCCGCGTCATTTGTGAGGAGTAAAGAATACGGTGCGAAAACCGCTAAGCTACCACGCATTATGTTTACCCAAACGCTTCACACGCGGTCACAGCTAATGATAGAATAAAAACATGTAATAATGCAACACATTATGTTTTGTTTTTGTATTATATTATCATAAATTAAGGTTTCTTTTAATATCATTTGAATTGGGTTAATTATATTCGTATATTATAATTTTATGCGTACATTCATAGTCAATTTAAATCAATGAATAGTAAATTCACATGTATGTATGATTCAAGATTTGGAAATTACACAATTCTCGTATAACATCTGATAAATGTATAATGTCAAATGGAAATAATGCTGATATTAGATGAATCAACCAAATTGAAAAATTTGCTTGATCTGCGCATCCGACATCAAGCAAAACAAATATTGAACGGGACGAAAATTTTGGAAAAGTTGTCAAAATATTGTAAATATGGACATAGTTATTTTTATGGTTTAAAGGCTTTATTTATTTGACTAATTTTTTATATATGTCACGTCTGCCACAGGACCGATGGCCGATGGAGCAGACGAGTCCTGGAGTAGAGACCGCGGTAAACGTAGTGTCGGACGCCCTCCAGCCCGATGGACCGACGACCTGTGCAAGGTTGTCGGTAGGCGCTGGATGAGGAAGTCAGAGGACAGGGATGAGTGGCGTCGATGGGGAGGTCTACGTCCAGCAGTGGACTACGAATGGCTGACAACGAATTATTTAACTTAAAATGAGTTTTTAACGACAATGATTACAGATTGATAAATTGAAGTTCTTAGTATTGCTAAGGATCATAATCATATTACATTTTTATTGCAAAATATTTTTTTTGAAGAAAACATACATTCAATTTTTGAAAATAACACTAAAATTAAAGAGTTATATCTGACAGTTATGGAAATCAAAGAAAACAATGGGTATCAGTTATTGTAAAAATAATGTGAAAATGATGTCGGTTCGAATACTGGCTGGAAGCGTGCATCATTTAGGCAGTATTTTGACCTAATTTGGATATTATTTACGTTTACCACATGTGGACATCGTGGTGAAACCGAAACATTGAGATAACCGAGGTAAGAAACTCCGACAGGTATTGATCCGGCTTCGACAAACGTAGCAGGTAAGAGTTTGTTTGTTTGCTTGAACGCGCTTATCTCAAGAACTACTGGTCTGATTCGAAACATTCTTTCAGTATTAGATAGCCCGTTTATTGAGGAAGACTATAGGCTATATATCATCACGCTAAGATCAATAGGAGCGGAGCACCAATGAAGAATGTTACAAAATTGGGTGTTTTTTTTTACTTACATTTTTTTAAACTATTCCACGCGGACGAAGTCGCGGCAGTAGCTATATTGTATATAAGGGAGTCCCTATGGTCTCTAGCCTAGTAGTGGGACGTTTATTAGCTCATGTCATATTACGTTATTAAAACATCAGACCAAAAAGAGATAGATGGATTGTGTGTGAAGGATGATATGATTATGTGTAGTGTGATAGAGAATGTACGTATGTCAGAATAGAGGAATATGGAAAGAAAAGACATAGAATTTGTAAAAAGTATTATATCTTCTAATTGCGAATCTATAATCTAAAATACATGCTCAACAATTAACGACGACGCTATGTAAATAAATGTAAACGAAAGCCACAATATCGCAACATTAACCTTGAAAAGTTAATAATTTTAATGTAACATCAAATACGTTGTAAATTTAATTAGAAATTAATGTAAATTAATTCAAAAATTACTGTAATTCGTGCATTCTTTTTTTAATTGTATGTCTTAATATGTTCTAGATTTTAATCTACCAAGGATTGGTAGGTAGGCAATTAAGATACTTTGTCTAATCATAATATTTCAAGTTTAATTATTATTTATTGCCTTTTTTTAAATTATTGGCAATGGATACAAGTCCTTTAGCCTATTTATTACTTATGAAGTTATTGTTGCCTGTGATTATAACGTTCTATCCGTGGTGCGCTTACGTATTCATAATTATATATAAATGTCCCACTGCTGGGCTCGGGCCTCACATTACAGGGGGAACGGACAGTATACCCGCCACGCTTGCAGGTTGCATCGCGATGTTTTCCTTCACCATTGTTAGCACGTGGTAAATGTAACAATATGCACATTAGGTCAGAAAATAATCCAAGTGGTGCATGCGTTCCGGCCAGGATCGAACCCACGCCCTTTGAGTTAGGGTCGCGTGCGCTAGCCATTACGCTACCACGACTTTTACGTATTCATGGTTACTTTCAATAAGTGATGCGATACGTTCAGTATTTTATCAAGAGACTTCTCTTCTTAACATCAAAATCATGTATAATTTGACCTGAGGTCTTAAAACGGTTACTTTTGGAAAATCGCATTGTGAAATTGACAGGTATCTAAATATACTTGTAGTTCTAAATAATTTTTACACAGAAATATTTGGATCTAAGTATGTACCAGGTAAAGGGACGGAAGAACTAGGACAAAGTATGTATAAGTTACGGTGAAAGTAATAAACTGGTGATTATATATATTAACCGGTAATTATGCATCGACACCATTAATGCCGGTGAATAGAAGAAAGAAAGAAAGAGAAACTTTATTTGAAGAAATACATTCTTTATACAATAATATAGACAGGGCATAGTTTGAGAATTTGTATGCCGAATTTTCAGCAAACAAGGTTTGCACTCAGCATATTGCTGTGCCGGAATTATATCCGACACAGCGCTGATTTGCAGTGCAAATCTTCCTTTTGGCGTGAGACCAAAACGACCCGATTTTGCTAAATAAAAAAAACTAATTCTACTTGTGTAGATAATAATATAATATGATAAATAAAGGAAATATTTCAAATTAACTAGTTTGTTTCGATAATTCCCGTTGAAAATTACGTAAACAAACCATTTAATTTGATTATGTATAATTACCGCTTATTATATATAATCACCGTATTAATCAAATTTACCGTAACATATACATTGTTTACCCTAGAAGATATTTTTCGTTGATCACAAATTGGATTTTTGTAATGAAATTAAATGATGTTTAAATGCCTTAGACAACTTAAGCCAGATCTAAAGGTATATATATCTACATATAACAGTAGAAATTGTTTTATATTAACCATTGAGAGACACATACATATGTGTGTGTTTACACATACAAAAGATTATCCAAAAAAATATGTTTTAACAAAAAACAAGGTATATTACGAAGTATTATAATGCTACAAGTGACCAAGATTACTTTAAACATATTCAATTAGAAAGTGTTTTTACACGATTGAAGTTCGATGAGAACTTTTATCATACATTTAGTTAATTTTAATTTAATTGTTTTATCCACAATGTGTGAATGTATACTAAAAATCATTAAATCCTAAATACGAGTATTAAATTATTCCATTAGTAAAAAACTAAATTTATATAAATTTAAGAAACTAAATCAACTTTACTATGGTTTTGAATTAAGCTTGGACCGTTTTTGTTCCGAGTGATTTTTAAAACGTGGACATATTTTTTTAGTTTTGCTAAATAGGCTTTATATGCTTATCTATGGTTTGAAGTATTTAATGAGGGTATATAAATATTTAATTTTCAATCAATATTTTAGTTTAAGAAATCTTAAACATTGGTTTTTAAGTTTTATAGATTACTATTTATTTTATACTTAAAAATCTAAGTCAGTATAATGTAATTTTTATTTAAATGTATATATTTATTTTACACAAGGTTATTTGTGTCAAAAATTATAAAATATATTATAATATTATCAAGCATAGCATACCGTCATCCAAATAATTAAACTGAAATGCAAAATCACTCACAAAACTAATTTACTCATCACAAATTAGTAGAGTGCACAACACAACACTATCACATCGATTAAAACAAAATCAAATTCAAAAATGGAATCTGTGGTCTACAAACAGCACCGTAGCGACATCTGCTGTTGGAAACCAGAGAGATTTTCATATATACAACCTCCTTGTTTATGGCACGGGTGACCATAGAGTACTAAAGCATCAGAGCGGGCGCGAGCAGTCATTGACTAGAGGGGGATAACCTTGCACTAAAATTCTAGAAAATTTCATGATTTGTTTTTGTAATTATTGCATAAGTTTCCACTTGGCCTTGCTGACTTTGACGTCTGGAGAGCAAGTTTTGTGTTTTACCATAGTTAATTATACCCTGGTTTACCTTTCTCCCTTACATTTGTTTATTTTATTTACACTGTATTGCAGTCACTGACCTTAAAGATTGTAAAAGTACAGTCTCCTATTCGTCACCAGCCTGACGGCTAAGTGTGTGCAAAAATGCTGATGTATAAAAATACACCAGTTTATGCAAAGATTAAATCCAAATTTTCGTATATAACCTATATATAAATACACTTAATAATCTTTAAAAAACAATTAATGTAATAATATTTGTTTGGGATACATGCCAATCGCATAATAACGTTAGAAACTTTACAAAACTATTAGAAAAAACTAATCAGCATTGTTTATAAATCTGTGTATATGTTTTATGCAACCTATTATATATTGATAAATTATTAGCTCCTTTTTCTTGCAACATCTTAATGCCAGATTAGCTAAGAATTTATTTTAATTTAAGTTGCCTGGAAGAGATTGCTTTAAGCGATAAGGCTGCGTACTATATTGCCTAGAAATTATTGTATATGAACTTTTTTGTAATTATTTATTTTGGTGTGCTATAAAGTACATAAATTATAACTGCAATCGGCAATTTCAGTTTGCGCAAATACGGCAGATCGGTTTTTAATATCGAAATAATCTATATTGAAATTTATTCGCAATTGAAAAAGGAGAGTGTTGCTTGCTATGCATTCTTAGCTCTGTCCGGCTTACACGATTACTAAAGAAAAAAAAAGAAGAACGAAAATACTATATACAAATAAATCCTACAATGTGGTTGTCTATTAAAATCGGTCTACTGCGCAGGTACATCGGGAAAAATTATTAGTTGTTTAGAGTTGTATCCATCTTTATCATTGTTATTTTTATTATATTGCATATCAAACACAATCACCCACAGCCAGGTGGTAGGGCACTTGCCTGTCTGGATGGCTATCAACCCTGGTCTAAAGTATGTCGCAATAATAACTTTGAGTTGTGTTCTGGCATTAGTGGTCAGGCTCCCCTCTTCCTTGAGAGAGCAGCAGCGCATTTGTAGCACCATTGCAAATGTCCATAGACGATGGTAGCCGCTTCCCATCAAGTGGGTCGTCTGCTGAAGTAAAGTAATAAATAAATAAAAAATCAACATCAATATCACTTTAATTGACTGTGTTTTTTAAATTACTATTTTATTATTTCAATGTCACATCTAGTTCATTTGTCGCTCTATTTTATTTACTTCGCATTAGTTAGGGGTCTTGACCCTGTCAATAAACACAATAGTTGCGATTTTTTTATATTTTGACGTCTTTATTCGCAATTCCGAGATAATTTAACTAAATTTAACTTACATTGTTTACGTGACATGACGTAATAGAGACGATCGTTTTTGTGAGTCGACGAGTATAGAAATAATGTCAAACATTTTAAGTTAAATACCTGACCTTTACCTTAAAACTGAAATCTGTTAATATTATAAAAATGTAGAGGAGTGAACTTTGTATGTTGAATTTAAAAAAGGGAAAAAATCAAGAGGGTTAATTTGGACCAGCAAATTTTGAGACACTACTTTTAGAATTTTGGATTATCTGTTTTTTACCCTAATGCCAAAGAAGGGTTATGTTTTTCACACGTATCTTGTATGTTTGTAAATTTCTTTATTACCCAATTGCGAATTATAAACTGAAAGACCGTTTTCTACTAATCTTAATGCGGATATTATATGATAACTTAGGCTTTCAGCTCACAATATAGACTTTTTTTTATTATTATTATTAATATCTCTACGGACTCGAGTTCCGTACCCTTCTTTACTACTTAATTTCTATGAAAAATTTGAGACTCCATACACGCTTATTGTTTATTTTTGTTACTGTATGTGACATTATATGTAGTAATTTTTATGTTTTGGTGTACCTTAAGAATAACTTATTATATTAATTTATTCTAATTTTAATACTAAACTTATACTAATGTAGAGTGTATCTGTTACATGCTGGTGTTGTGAGGAAGTGCATGTGCAGTGTTGGCCTTATATCTATACTTATATATAGTCGTATCTAGTGCCATGTGTGTTGTTTTTTCTTTTCTGTGCCTGGGTTATTAATTTTTAGGCTCTTTGTGTGTCTTGGTTTGTTTGTGAGGTGTGCGTGTAATGCAATGCGATGGTAGTGCGAGTAGGTTTAAGTATGTGTATAAGTTTTATTGTTAGTTATGTGTTTGTGACTTTCATAATATAGACTGATCAACCGAAGTAGAGTTTAATTTGGTTTTCTATTCTCAATCTTGTTTCGATCTTTTTAGTGCATTAGTTTTAAATTTTCTTTTATGCAGTCGGGTTTTTGATTTTTTTTGTACAGTCGTCTTTCTTCCTCTGTCTCTTAATGGGCAGAGATATTATTTTCTCTTAAGTTTAATCTTTTTAATTACTGCTTTTCAATATAAATATGTTTTTACTTTTTTGTTGCCTGTCTTATATATACTAATATTATAAAGAGGTAAAGTTTGTGAGTTTGTGACATTGTAGGGGGTAAACTCTAGATCTACTAAACCGATTTTAAAAATTATTTTACTGTTGGAAAGCTACAGGGAGTGTCAAAGGCTATATAACATGACTCTATATACCACGGGAGCGGGACAGAGCGCGGGTTAAACCGCGCCGGGCCGCTAGTATTTTATACAATTATGTTGTCTTCATATTTATTACATTGGTTTATGTTCTATTATAAAATAAAGTTAACAGCTACATATTACTAAACATATTGATATCTTATACATTTCTTATTTAGGATCTAAGCTTATCTAGTAATGTTTGTAAATTTAGGTAACGTGTATAATACTATATGTCTGAAAAATTAGATTATTGCTCCGTTACGTCCTTTAAGTTTTTGTAAAATTTCTACAAATTAGCTTAGGAAATCCTAGTCTACCTTCTGTGCCATTCTTGCTATGCCATCATAATGCTTACTGAGAGGTCGCATCGTCGTCTGTCGAATATGGGGCAGTCGAATTTTAAAAAATGACACTGTGAATTTGGAGCAGCAGGTTCCAAAAATACAACGAATTTTTGGTTCATCTATCTATTAGAGCGTGTGAAAACTACGGGACTGAGTAATCAAGCAAAAGCCTTCAACACGTTTACGAAGTTTAACAAACAGCTCAGCTTATATAAAAATACCCAAAAATTTTTGAAGTGAAATTTCTATATAGACGGGGTCTTAGGATTTTTCTGTCACGAAAAAGCGTTACGGCCGCGTGGAAGAGCGGCATAAATTTAAACTAGACGTGGTGAGAGGCGGCATAATGTTAGGTAGACTATCGATGTTTTTATTGGTTCCGGATCGAACTCAGTTTTTTTGTTTGATAAAATAAAATGTTTAAATAAAAAATGCATTAATTAAAATGTACCTAACCTAACCAAATCCTAATTTGCAGTAAAACTGCGAAAAATCGAAATGTGTGCTGGAACACAGAGTAGAAGTGAAACTTCAACGGACAAGTGGAAAAACGAATGGCAACGGATAAATGGCAAAACGAATCGCAACAAAATTTTAACTTGAAGTTTTACGGGCAGGTTTTCAAATTGGACAAGTACATTAACAATCTGCCCGTAAAACTTCAAGTTAAAATTTTGTTGCGATTCGTTTTGCCATTTATCCGTTGCCATTCGTTTTTCCACTTGTCCGTTGAAGTTTCACTTCTACTATGTGTCCCAGCACATATTTAGATTTTTTTTGTTATTGTTTAATTTATGGACAGAGAGAGAGAGAGAGATAACTCTTTATTGTAATACCATTACAAAATGAATTTTTTTTTATTGTATGAGTTCAGCAGACAGGCAGACGGCCCACCTGATGGAAAGCGGTTACCATCGCCTATGTACATTTACCACACCAAAAATGCTACAAATGCGCTGCTGTTCTCTTAAGGGAGACTGGAATCTGATCAGTAATGCCGGAACACAAATCAAGGTTGTTATGGCGGCATACTCTAGACCAGGGGTGGTAGCCATCCAGTCGGGAAAATACCCTACCACCTGGCAAAAGAAGAAGAAGAAGAAAAGAGAAAGAAAGAAGAATTCAAATTCGAATGTTTTTATTCAGAGTAAGTTCCACTGGAGAACACTTTTCAAAGGTCATACATATGAGTTAAAATTTAATTTTACTTCCTAGTCTATATTCACCGCTTCGCAACGTGTTATTGCTGTTAAGCAACAGTAACACATCTAGCTAAAAATTGATTAACTCACACTTTTTTTTTACATAAATTTTATACAGAAATATGTTACACAATTACTTTACAAAGAATTAATGGAGTTGTAGCAAACAGTGCATACTCAGTAAGACAAAGACACCATAAAAGTACACATACACACAGAAAAAGTTATAGTCTAATAAGCTTTTTTAAAAAGGTTTTTAAAAACAAGCTTTTGAGAACCTGAATATCATGTAGCCGCAAAGTGCTAGCCAAGACAAGTTAAACGAGCCCAAACACGACGGGTCTATCTTGTTTAGTACAGGAGTTCCTATGGCCACCTTCCGACTCCATCATCAGATCAGCTCCATGGTACCATATTATTGCATTGTCACGCGATATACATATGCGTGCAAAATTTCAGCTCAATCGGAAACCGGGAAGTTGGTCAAATTTAACTTGCAAGATTCCACCCTAACTTACATACATAGGTACATCCATTGCAAGTTAAATAAAAGCTTGTAAAACATTCTAAATGTACACAATGGACGGTCTTGTAGCTAAGAAGTGATTTCTTCCAGACTACCCGTAATATGAATATTTGTTTTTTTTTAAATAAATTTGACATTCTTTGAGATCTCTATAAGAATACATAATTATATTAAGAATAATTTAATTAGTTTGCAATATAATGGTTAGGAAAAATTGGAGTTATCTGTACTGTAAATTCGAAATCACAAGTTGTTATTAATGTTACAACCTAGGCCGACAAAGACAAATTCCACGATACAAATCTGTAAAAGCACATTTTATTACGTGTCGGCATTTGAACTAATTGTAATCCTTTTATGATCGTCTTCTTTTGTTCACTTATTTATTGGCATACGTTTTTAGGTTTTTAGCTATTGTAGAGAACGGCCTATTGTTCTATTGTACTCGTTTACGGCCGCTTGCGGCTGCATCATTACCCAGGTGTTTCGGATTACGATTACTAGGAAATTGTGTGGACGTTGCCGGGCGGGCACATTCGCATTTGTGAAGTATAAAACGACGGCCTGACTGAGAGAGGAGGCAGTTGAGCTACGACTAGGACACGTGCGTGACGTTTGTACATTCGGGAATCTAATAGTGATGGACTTTGCGCGTTTTATTGAATTACGCCCTTCTGCATTACGTTTGGATTTCTTGTGTTCGGTTGTATTTGTACCTATGTTATATACGTTTTTGTATAGTTCTAATAAACTCTATAATAATTCTAACAGCATTTTAATTCGAGTCCCGCTAACTCGTAACATTGATATTAATTATGAAGTAGGTACAGTAATAATGGTATGAGGTATTTTATATAAGAACTATTTATTTTATATATAAAAATAAGTAGCTGTTTTTTAGTCTGGTTTCTTTTTAAATTTATTATTAACAACTACGGACTCGAGTTCCGTGCCCTTTTTTACAACTTAATTTGTAGATATTTTTTTTTCAATTTAACACGCTTATTAGTTCTTTTGGTTCTTGTGGTTCTTTAGTCTGGTTTAAACTCAAAAATCGCTAGACTGATTTAAATTACATTTTGTGTATGAGTAGGTTAGGATAGTTAGGATGGTTTAAGTCCATAATTGGACTCGGTAGGTAGCGCTGCAATTGGGTGCTATATTCTTATTTAATTAGGGCAGCACAACGTCTGCAGGGCTCATTATCATTCCAATAATAATAACCGATGATTCTAGTACAGCCTGGAATACGACTCTGTCACCTATCTTCACAATAAAGCAGAAGAGCCAATTTCATGGAAAGCGACTTTGTCAATACGATTTTCATCAAAATAACTTGTAAAAATTCGACCGCGAAATTATTCATGTTTGTATTAATGTGCGGATGTGGTATTCTATACGCAAATCGCAATTAAACAATACATCCGTTAAAACTAGGTAATTATGAAGGCTGAACAGTAATATTCATTCATATGTGTCATATTATTGCGATAATGACGAACGATTAAAAGGATTTGCATGTTAATCAGTAGAAATTTTTATTTACGCACTCATTGCATTTTGTGTGGCTCATATGATTTTCCTTTTTGTAACCGACTTCAAAGAGGAGGAAGTTCTCAATTCTTGGGTGTGTTTTTTTGTATATTCGTTACTCGATTTCTCCGTCAATTGTGAACCAATTTTCAAATTGTATTTTTTAACTCCCGAGATGGTCCCATAGTTGCCAAGTCAAGATCCGATTTGTGGATCGCAGTCACCCCACCGCAAGGAAACTATGATGAGGCGGTGTGGTATTCGCCGGCCAGGGAGCCTGTCAGAATGCCCAGTAGGCTTCGGAAATTGTGTGAGGTTTTTGCTACGAACCCGACTGGCGCGGGCCAGTCCGTACGGACAGGCCTTTTCTTTTTATAAAAGGTTTAATCCGATTCAGAACTAACCACCGCGGGGGTAGCGCGGTGGGCGTGTGGGATTCGCCACGTTGGGATGACACTAGCACCCCGTAGGAATGCTAATGCCACCCGGGTCGGAGATACCCACTAAAACCCCTCCGTGTTCCGTCTTTCGCCTTTATGCCAGGGCCACAGGCATACGGCCATGCCATTCCGCAGGCCCTAGGAGACGGTAGCCCATCGGCCTCACCATTACTACAGAGATCACGCCCCCGGCGTCTTCATACTTTCTGTGCTTGGGGCGGTTTGTGATACGCCCCACGAGAGGGGAGGTGAGCGGATGCGAAACACCGGCATGCCCCCATTTCGGCGGACGGTGGGTGGGAACCCTTATCCTGGCAAGCTTCTGCTGCTTCAATCCGTGATTGAGGGGGGTACGCGCGGAACTCCGATGAACTTCCAACTTAATGGCCTGGATGCAGGTAACGGCCTAATGTCTCCGCACCACCACCCACTGCCGCACTCTTACGCTGGCCGGAGGTCTTACGCTGTCCGGCGCCGAAACCTATTGTTGTGGCGGGAGAAGAGCGCGGCTGCTCCATGTCCGGTGAGGACCTGGGTCAGGTGGAACGTCAGGTGCCATGTCTCCAGATATGATTTGTCAGCTAGTATTATTGAAAAATAGATACTTAATTTAAAAATTAATAAGGATAATAAGTTTAGGATGAATGATTATATCATTCATTCAATTCGGGGTGAAGGTAAGGAAAGGAATGCTCCGGTGGTTCGGGCATGTGGAAAGAATGCATGATGAAAGAATGACTAAACAGATATACAATGCAAAAGTGGAAGGATGCAGAAGTCGTGGAAGGCCACGACACACCTTCCATTATAAAATTGATCGTGTACTAGCGGAGGGTGATGTCAGGAGCCTTACGAACAGACGAGCATGCATGACAAGAGTTATGAATGTCAAAGAAGCAAGTGAGGTGTGTAAGAATGGGCCTAAATGGCGCTCTGTTGTTCGTGCCTACCCCGCAAGGGAACTGGCGTGAAGTTATGTATGTATGTATTCATTCAATTAACTCATAATCTATTTATAAATCTGCACAATCACTTAAATTAATTCTTTAAACATATTTGTTAAAATTACATAAGAATGGAATATTTTTTCTATAACAATATGCTGGCATAGGAAAATAAACAAATTATTCATATCTTCCTATTATAAAGGCTCATCACGATCATGATCGTACGTCTTACAAATACAACAAAGTTTTTGTACTGATTTAATTAATACATTAATAATACTGGTAAGCTTTTATTTCTATTAATATTAATTTATATTGTTTTTAATTTTTAATAAACATTATATTGTAGTATTGGCCAGTGCATTTCGGTATGCCACACGATCCGGTTCATATCCAGTTACATTTATTATACAAAATTACATTGTACAAATAAACTTAGGTTTTAAAAAATCATAATTTTAGAAATATCCGTTTATCGTTTCTTGTATTTTTTAAAATTAATTATTAAAAATCTAAGACAAAAAATATTAAATAATAATAATAAATTCTTTATTATTATTATTATTTGTATGTCTTTCAAGACCACGGGCCATAAAAATGGCCCGGACATTTGAAGGGCTTGCGTGGGGCCCTTTGACAAATTTGATGTAAAAGTGGCGTGACACTGACCGGCGATTATCTCTGTCTATGCCATATAAGAATGAACCCAAGGACAAGCCCCGGCCAGTGTAAGACTATTATGGGAAATGAGAACAAAAATTACCGGGCTATTGGGGTGAACTGCTAGTGGTACTAGGGGTCTGGGAATATGGGGACTATGGCGTCTACCCGTCGCAATGTTCGGGGAACATGGAAAAATGGGCAGACGGTGACTCGCCACTCCCTACATGGGCCCCTAAAAATGTCATAGAAGACAGGGGCAACATGGGTGTGAGTGGCTAAGAAGTGTAGAGAGGAGGGCTGCAAGTTCACCGAAGCTACTTCTGACGTGATGCCATTTATCACTTCCACCACTGGAGCTTGAGTCTTAGCTTTAGCGATCTTCACTCCGTGCCGGCCAGCTAAGGCAAGCACGGAGTCAGGTACGAGGTGTCGCTACTCACCTAAGGCTTCGCCACAAAGCGCCCCTGCGGGTTATTATTATTATTGTTATATTAGATTTCGAATTGTGACGTCATGAAATTTAGAACCCCCCACCCCTTGTCACACTGTGTGACACTTCGTCAGCCCCCCCCTTCTCCTTAAAGTGTGATGTAATTTATAGGCCCCTAAGATTTGTTTGTACGCGTGCTTGATAAATAATATGAATAAATATTTATTTTACACTACTATTCGATTATGTTACTGAGAAAACTTGGAT